>OV702282.1:237635455-238885455 GCA_916181665.1 Avena sativa
TGGAGCATGTGTTGGCTTCAAGGAAGATGAAATGCAAAGAAGATATGTTGGGCAAGCTCAATATGCGAGGTCGATGATGAGGAATCAAGAAAGGCGTTCCATCTTGAGAAGGGCAAGATCGTCTACATCGAGCTCAAGTGGAATGCTCAAGGCAAAGGTATAATCTTGATAGGTTTTTCCTTTTGCCGGTCTCACGTTGTGTGTGTGAGACTGGGTTTAGGATAGATAA
Organism: Avena sativa; assembly: GCA_916181665.1. NCBI lineage: Eukaryota > Viridiplantae > Streptophyta > Magnoliopsida > Poales > Poaceae > Avena > Avena sativa. The sequence goes on from OV702282.1 coordinate 237,635,685, forward strand.
CCGTACTATCAAGAGGGGCTCTCATATGAGTAATTTGGTCACATCGTTCGGAGAGAGCTCAAACCTTTGCATACTTGCATCATCGTATTTGGTTGTTATTTGGTATTATCCATGTGAGGATATAGAGCTTGTGGTAATCTCCATAACAAGCTCTTGTTCATCAAAATCGGATCTTCCATTTGTATCTTGTTGTGATTTTGATTTATGCGGCTTTTCGGTTTCTCACCAAGTGAGGTATATCACATTATTCTACTTGATACTTTCTCACTTGGTGATAACCAATATTTTCACCTTTCATAGGGTATCCCATGTCGTCCTTTTTCCAACGCAATTGGAATCGGGTCGATCGGAGTTACCAATCAAAAGTTATAGAGGTTTGAATTTTCCTAGGTACCAAAATGCGGTAGTACCGCATTTTAGTACCTGGCGCGGCAGTAGGTTTTGGAAAGTTGCCAAATGCCACTGCCCTCCTAGGTACCAAAATGCGGTAGTACCGCATTTTAGTACCTAGCACGGCAGAAGGTTTTTGACAAGTTTCCAAAAGCCACTGCCGGGCTAGGTACCAAAAAGCGGTAGTACCGCTTTTTAGTACCTAGCGCGGTAGAAGGTTTTTTAATTCGTCATTTGGATCTATTCTCCCTTGCTGGACTATGATGTTTCTTTGCATGATCTTATAGAGGTTGTTGTCCTCTTCGAAATGAGCCCAAGATCATCGAAATCGGAGTCCGGATGCAAAAGTTATGGCTGTTTTCGTTCTGTGATGACCGGTAGTACCGGACCAGGATCCGGTAGTACCGGGGTCCGGTAGTACCGCTTTTTGGTACCGGGGAGCGCAGAGAGAAAATGCGTTTGGAGTCCCAGGAACCCCAGGAAATGTCCGGTAGTGCCGGGAAAGTCCGGTAGTACCGGAAAAAGTCCGGTAGTACCGGGAATCGCATTTTTTGGGCTGCAACGGTTGGATTTTGGAGGGACCTATATAAGGGGCCTTCTTCCCCAATGGTTCCTTAACCCTTCTTGCAAGTTTTCCCCTCCATTGTTGACCTTCTTGAGCTTGCTTTCTCTCAATCCCTCCAATGATTCTTGCATATTCTTGAGGGATTTGAAAGAGGAGATCTAGATCTACAATCCCACCAATCAATCTCTCCTCTAAGTGAGGGGAACATATTGGGATCTAGATCTTGGAGTCTTTTGTGGATTTCCTCCATTGTTCTTCCTCTCTTATTCCCCCATAAGCTTTTGTAGCTTTGGTGTAATTTGGGAGAGAAGGATTTGAACACCTTTGTGGTTTTCTTGCCATTTGCATTTGGTGCATCGGTTTGAGTTCTCCTCGGAGGATTTGGTTTGAGTTGCTCATTGGAGCTTGTCTCTCTTGGGTTCTTGGAATCCTAGACGGTTTTGTGGCCTTGGTGGCATTGTGTCCTTGGTGGCATTTGTTGAGGCCTTTTGTGGCATTTGTTGGGAGCCTCCAATTAAGTTGTGGAGTTGTGCCCCAACCTTGTGAGAGGTTCCGGTTGCCACCGACAAGTGCACCGATAGTGGAAGCGTGGATCGATCCCATTGGGGTGAGATTCACCGGAGAATAAGGGAGGCCTTTTGTGGCGTTGGTGGTTTGATACCACCCCCTCTCCAAACGAGACGTACTCCATGTTGGGAGGAACTCGGTAAAATATCGGTGTCCCCGCGTGCCTCGGTTATCTCTATACCCGAGCTCTTTACTTATGCACTTTACATTGTGATAGCCTTCGTGCTTGAAGTAATATATATCTTGCTATCACTTTGTTGCTTGTATTGCTTAGCATAAGTTGTTGGTGCACATAGGTGAACCTTAGTTGTTCTAGGTTGTGCTTAACAAAGTAAACACTAGTTTTATTCCGCCTTTGTTGAGCCTCTCTAGGAAAAGTTTTAATCGCCTATTCACCCCCCCTCTAGGCGACATCCGTATCCTTTCAATTGGTATCAGAGCCCGGTCTCTCATTTTAGGCTTCACCGCCTTGAGAGTAAAGATGTCGGCTAGGGGATTAGTGCACAAGGACACGCTCACATTCGATGGCACAAATTATGTTGTTTGGAAAATTCGCATGGTTAATTTATTTCGGGAAATTCACCCAATAATCAAGGGCTATCTATATGTGGGTTTCTCTTCTCCTATGGATACCCAAAACGAATCTTTAGAGGAGAAGTTGAACTCTCATATAGATGCTCTAGCTACTAAAATTCTTTTGCATGTTGTGAGCAATATAGTTCTTTCGTCTATCATTCCTTATTCAAGCGCTCGTGAGATATGGACCAAGCTTCAAGATAAATATAGCAAGTCCAACATTATTGAGGATGATTGTGTTGCTTCCACTTTCGGTCGAGATGAGTTCTCATCCTCTACCACTTCACCAACATGTGACTTTTCACAAGGTAATGATATGGTGAGTGGTGATAGAAATTGCAATATGGATAGTGTGTTCACTATTTGTAATCCCTCATATCTATCTAGTTGCAATGATCTATATTTGGACCTTAACACTTCTAGCACTCAAAATTCCTCACATGCTTGTGTTAATAGTCCTTGCATATCATGTAGAAATGACTTAAATAAATCTCATGATGATATGCTCATGTTGTCTTGTTGCCATGATAAAAATGCTTCTATTTCCTCTAGTGCTTGTGTTGCTAACCATGTAGAGGAAAATGAAGATTCTATGGGCCAAGACAAGGTCTTGAAGAGAGCAATCTCATCATCACCTTCTTCCGGTTCTCACATGTGCCTTATGGCTAAGGGAACAAAGGTAAGCTCTTTGGATCCGATTGTATCTCATGATGATGATGATGATGATGATGATGAGGTTGAGAATGATAATGATGATTATAGAGGTAAGTATGATATTACCTCTATTAAGAAAATGGGAGAGGTTGTCTATAGTGCTCTCTACAAAAATAAACTTGCTTCCTCCAACCTTCTTGAAATCTTGAATTATGCTATAGAAGGCAATGATCTTATTGAGGAGCAAGAAAACATAATTGATGAAAAGTTTGCACTTGAGCATGAATATGCTAATGAACTTGCTCAAGTAAAGGACTCCCTTGAAGAAAAACAAACCACCAAAGAATCTCTAGAGGAGACTTTTACTCTAGAATTATCTAGAGTAAAGGAATACCATGATAGAGAACTTGCGGTGGCTAACTCCTTCAAGATTAAAAATGATGAACTTGAAATTGCTTATGCTAAACTTGTTGAGGATTTTGAGCACCTCAAAAATGGCTCTAGGGTCATAAAGGGTGAGCTCATCAAACTCACCGAGTCACATGAGCAACTTAAAGCCTCATATTCAAAAGAGCTTGACAAGTTGCCCTCACCTCTTGCTAATAGTAATGATGCTTGTGCTACTAACTCTATTTATTGTGAAGCATCTATTTTGAAGGAGAATGTTGAGCTAAAGGCTCAACTTGCTTTGCTAACTAGCAACTATGGGAAATTAGAAGAAAGCCATGATAAGCTCTCAAGCTCGCATGAGGATCTCCTAGTCTACCATGGTAGGCTAAAGTTGGCTCATGAGGCCATCATGTCAAAGTTAACATCTAATGGGCCTCATGTGGACATTAGCACTATATCTACTCCAAATGTTATATTGCCATGTGCTAGTCCTTGTAATTCATCCTCTCACAACCATGCTATATCTCGTGATGAATTACATTCCTTGCCTTGTTGCTCTAACAATGTAGCATCTACTTCCTCTAGTACTTGTATTGAAACTAACCATGTAGAGTAAATCAAAGAGCTCAAGGCTCAAGTCACTTCTTTGAAGAATGACTTGAAAAGGGGTCAACAAGGGAAGGTCACACAACAAAATTTTGAGTGTGCAAAAATCCCCCAATGACAAGAGTGGGCTTGGATTCAACTCCAATGTCAAGAACAAGTCCACTATCAAGTTGAAGCACAAAGACAACAAGAAGAATGGCCAAGATCAAGTCAAGAATCCGGCCAACATTGTTTGCTTCAAGTGCAAGGAAGAAGGGCACCATGTTAGATCTTGCCCATTGAAGAAAAAGTCTCTTAGTGTGAAGCAACAAGGGAAGCGGCCTCAAGCTCCACCTCAAGTCACTAATGGGCCCCTTCCTAAGAGGACTACTCGAGCTATCCCTCGAGTTGTGGCTTCACCTAAGAAGAAAGATGGCAAGAGTAGAACTTGCTACATATGCCGTGAGAAGGGGCATATTTCTTCCTCATGCACTATCGGTATCTCCTCATCCAACCCTATCATTATTGATGATGCTTATTCTCTTTGTAAGGATGAGGTTGGCAATGTGTTTGCCAAATTTGTTGGTGCTCAACGTGGATTCAAGAAAAGAACCATTTGGGTTGCCAAGCCTATTGTGACTAACCTCTTAGGACCCAACTTGGTTGGGGAGCAACAAGCCAAAACTTAATCAATAGGTATTATTGGAGGGCATTGGAGTCTTGGCTACATTATGAAGAATTGAGGGATCTTCATCAATTATTATTGTCAAGCCAAGCCATTTGGATTATCATGATTATATTATATTTCCAATGTTCCTCCTTGCGGTAACATATGCTAAACTCTTTACATTGAAAGTTACTCGCCCCCTTGTGCATGTGTTGGTTTTGTATCTTCCATGCTTTTGTACATGTTGTGCTTTCCACTTAATTATCTTAAGGTATCAAGCATATTTGTGTATGATTAGGTGGCACACCATGTATGTGTGTTTCTTGTATTGGAGCCTTACTTGGTTATATTTGGTATCTTATGTGGCTCTTGTGAGAGATTAATGGACTATCCCATTTTGGGGGAGTGTTATGCTTAGGCATTCCACAAACCTAAAAATGTGTGTACATGAGGAATACCACCTAGTATTTATATTGGAAGATTATATAGTCTCTTTGTGGTATGTTTCTCATGAGAAATTTAATTTTATAATGTCCATTAATTATCTCTATTTGTATCATTTTGCCTCGTGTTGGTTTTATGGTAGTATCACATTATGGGGGAGTCATATGCTTAGTGCATACTACAATCCTAGAAAATGTGAATATTCGAGGTTGTGTCACTTAGAATTGATATTGATAATTATCTAGCACCTATGTGACACATTTGCTCATACAAGTTCCAATTTGATTAAATGGCTTTATTGATCTTATTTTGGATCTTGTATATGAGAGTGGTTCTTGGTATGTGTTTCCTCATGTTTAGATATTTATATTCGGATGGAAACCATTTGCTTCAAGTTACTCTAATCACTAGTGATTGTGTGACTATTGGAAGCTACCAAGAGTCTTGTTTGAAGTATCATGCTTAATTCCTATATTTAGTTATATGCTTCTTGTTGTGTGTATATGATCTTGGATATCCGTATGAACTACCTAGGGCAAATTATTCCCAATATTTCTTGTCCTTGGACAATGAGTACTCAATTTAAGGTAGAATTTATTGATCATATTCACTTTGGCCTTGCTTATTTTTATTCTATCTTTGGCCAAGAAAATGTTTTGTGTTGTCTCCCAAGCCTTCCTTGCTTCTTGTGGATCTTCTTATTTTATTGATATCCTCTTGTGTTTTACTTATTATAGGTACTAGTGATGATCCCATTTGTGTGCATTTTGCATTTAAAAGGAAAATTCTACAAAATGCACTATCCATGGGGGAGCTATCCTATATTATTTAGAACACTCTTATTTATGCTTCTTTGTTTTTGATCCATATCATGTTTTATGTGCTTGGAACCTCAATCTTTTCATTTTGGTACTTGTGCCATCATGTGAAGTTTGGGGAGTTTGGTTTCTTGTTGGAACCTTGCTTTTTGTTGGGAGTTGGTTTTTTCTCATTCCTTGTTTCTTGATTTGACCTTTTTAGAATGAGATAAACCCTTGAGCATTTTTATTTTTATCTATCTTTTGCTCTTTTGATCTTAGCCTAGTTCATTTGTTGAACATGTGATCTTTCATGTGTTGGATTGGTTCTTTGATATAATTTGGACATCATTTGTCATGTCACACTCTTGTGTGTGCAATCTTGAGTTACTTGGTGTTTTTGTTCAAATTGTATCTCCTTTTGGTTCTTGAAAGCTTTATGCATGCATATTTACTATATGTTTATAATGTGGCATGCTTGCTTTCTTTGATCCAATATATAGGGGAAACTCCACCAAATCCCATCGGCTAAGTTGTGCATGAAATTCAATTTCATATCAATGTGCACATAATTATGTGGAGTCTCTCCTATGTATTGTAGTTTCTCTAACTACTTAGGACCCAATAAGTTTGGGGACCATTTTGTACTTAAATGTGTTTTAGGTACATTGGTGATATATTGGACGCTTGTCTCTCAATTTTGAAGAAGTGATGCTTAGAAGAAAATTTGAGGCAAGCTATAGGATGATCAACGAATTCAATACTCTAGATCCTACCAATTATATCTCGGTAACAAGTATCTCTTTCTCATGCTCATATATCTTGATTTCAACCGTTTGTCGGTTGCCTTCTAGCATGAATTCATGTATTTGTAATTGTTGTAATTCTAGCCATGGTTTTAATAGAACTCTCTATTGTAAATGTGTATAAGTTGAGATGAGTACATATAATTGGGACTATACAAAATCATGCATATGATCCTCCAATCCCAAATATGTCAATCTAGCAATTTTATTGCCTATCATTTCATCAACTTCTCTCATATGCAATAGTGAGATTTTTGCTAGTCTATTCTATCTTATGTTACTTGTTGCCTTTCTCCATATATTCCAACTTTCTCCTTTTCCCTTGGTGATAGTTGTAATATATGTAGTATTTTGGTGTTTGAAGCTCATTAATGTACAATAAGATATATGTGAGCCTTTGGCCATGCTTTGAAGCAAAAATCTTATTGATATATGTTATGACTTCATTTTTGCCTTTCATGTGTTTTCTTGTATAATCTCTTTTATGTGTGCATATTTATTCTTTGGCATATGGCTTTGTGATGTTTTCCAATTAGATACATATGTACATATGAGGAGATAATTTTAGTTGATTTTTAATCCTTGGAGACCACCTTTCTATTTCTTTTGATTCTCCGGTGGCTTCTAAATTTAATTGCCTATGAGTGCTTGTTCCTCTTGTTTGCATCTTTGGGCACTCATAGTTATTCTCTCATGCCTTGTATTGTTAAATGAACTTGGATGAGTGAGGATTCCATGATTATGCACCTTGATCCCAAATACAATTATCATAATTGGTGCATTATCTTTGGGGAGCTCATATAATTCATCTAATAATGCACATTTGTCTTCTTTCTCGTTTGTTGTGTTTTAAATACTTATGGGGGAGCGAGGATTCCATATTTGTGCAATATGTATTCTAATGCATTTATGTTGAATAGTGCACAAATCTTGGGGAGCTTCTCTATTTGTTATTTAAAGCACTCTCTTGATCATATCATAATATCTTGTAGGTTCCATTTGAACTCATTTGTTGTTTTCAATTGGTTTGTTGGACCATGTAGTTGCTTGCATCATTTGACTTTATTTTGGCAACCTTCGGGTCCTCGATATAGTTCTACTCCCTCCCAAGTATTCATCATTGGATATGTGCGAAAGTACACCTTTGGAGGAACTATTACTATATTTGCCTTCTAGAACTTGTCACCCATTTCGGCAATCGATGCCAATGGGGGAGAAGTTTTAGAGGGTTTAAGGGAAGTTGGTTTATGCATTGAGTTTGTTCTTGTGCATTTGCTTCTCATGCTCTTGCATCTTTGTTGTTGCTTACCATGTGGTATATATAGAGGAAACTCCACCAATGATAATGATTAACAATATATGCAATGAAATTCAAGTTCATCACACATGCATAGATTGTGGGGGAGTTTGCTCTATATATGATGGTGGTACCAATATCACATACTTTTGTAGTATTTGATATTGGTATTACCATTTTATTCTTGAGTTTGTTCTTGTGCATTTGCTTCTCATGCTCTTGCATCTTTGTTGTTGCTTACCATGTGGTATATATAGAGGAAACTCCACCAATGATAATGATTAACAATATATGCAATGAAATTCAAGTTCATCACACATGCATAGATTGTGGGGGAGTTTGCTCTATATATGATGGTGGTACCAATATCACATACTTTTGTAGTATTTGATATTGGTATTACCATTTTATTCATTAAAATTCCTTATATAAACCCTCTTAAAGGGATTGTCATCAATTACCAAAATGGGGGAGATTGAAAGAACATGTTGGGCCCCCATGTGTGGTTTTGGTAATTAATGACAATCTTTATGGACTAATGTGTGTATTAAGTTATACTTGTAGGATTTGTCCATGGGCATCGCTTGGAGCATGTGTTGGCTTCAAGGTCGATGAAATGCAAAGAAGATATGTTGGGCAAGCTCAATATGCGAGGTCGATGATGAGGAATCAAGAAAGGCGTTCCATCTTGAGAAGGGCAAGATCGTCTACATCGAGCTCAAGTGGAATGCTCAAGGCAAAGGTATAATCTTGATAGGTTTTTCCTTTTGCCGGTCTCACGTTGTGTGTGTGAGACTGGGTTTAGGATAGATAACCGTACTATCAAGAGGGGCTCTCGTATGAGTAATTTGGTCACATCGTTCGGAGAGAGCTCAAACCTTTGCATACTTGCATCATCGTATTTGGTTGTTATTTGGTATTATCCATGTGAGGATATAGAGCTTGTGGTAATCTCCATAACAAGCTCTTGTTCATCAAAATCGGATCTTCCATTTGTATCTTGTTGTGATTTTGATTTATGCGGCTTTTCGGTTTCTCACCAAGTGAGGTATATCACATTATTCTACTTGATACTTTCTCACTTGGTGATAACCAATATTTTCACCTTTCATAGGGTAGCCCATGTCGTCCTTTTTCCAACGCAATTGGAATCGGGTCGATCGGAGTTACCAATCAAAAGTTATAGAGGTTTGAATTTTCCTAGGTACCAAAATGCGGTAGTACCGCATTTTAGTACCTGGCGCGGCAGTAGGTTTTGGAAAGTTGCCAAATGCCACTGCCCTCCTAGGTACCAAAATGCGGTAGTACCGCATTTTAGTACCTAGCACGGCAGAAGGTTTTTGACAAGTTTCCAAAAGCCACTGCCGGGCTAGGTACCAAAAAGCGGTAGTACCGCTTTTTAGTACCTAGCGCGGTAGAAGGTTTTTTAATTCGTCATTTGGATCTATTCTCCCTTGCTGGACTATGATGTTTCTTTGCATGATCTTATAGAGGTTGTTGTCCTCTTCGAAATGAGCCCAAGATCATCGAAATCGGAGTCCGGATGCAAAAGTTATGGCTGTTTTCGTTCTGTGATGACCGGTAGTACCGGACCAGGATCCGGTAGTACCGGGGTCCGGTAGTACCGCTTTTTGGTACCGGGGAGCGCAGAGAGAAAATGCGTTTGGAGTCCCAGGAACCCCAGGAAATGTCCGGTAGTGCCGGGAAAGTCCGGTAGTACCGGAAAAAGTCCGGTAGTACCGGGAATCGCATTTTTTGGGCTGCAACGGTTGGATTTTGGAGGGACCTATATAAGGGGCCTTCTTCCCCAATGGTTCCTTAACCCTTCTTGCAAGTTTTCCCCTCCATTGTTGACCTTCTTGAGCTTGCTTTCTCTCAATCCCTCCAATGATTCTTGCATATTCTTGAGGGATTTGAAAGAGGAGATCTAGATCTACAATCCCACCAATCAATCTCTCCTCTAAGTGAGGGGAACATATTGGGATCTAGATCTTGGAGTCTTTTGTGGATTTCCTCCATTGTTCTTCCTCTCTTATTCCCCCATAAGCTTTTGTAGCTTTGGTGTAATTTGGGAGAGAAGGATTTGAACACCTTTGTGGTTTTCTTGCCATTTGCATTTGGTGCATCGGTTTGAGTTCTCCTCGGAGGATTTGGTTTGAGTTGCTCATTGGAGCTTGTCTCTCTTGGGTTCTTGGAATCCTAGACGGTTTTGTGGCCTTGGTGGCATTGTGTCCTTGGTGGCATTTGTTGAGGCCTTTTGTGGCATTTGTTGGGAGCCTCCAATTAAGTTGTGGAGTTGTGCCCCAACCTTGTGAGAGGTTCCGGTTGCCACCGACAAGTGCACCGATAGTGGAAGCGTGGATCGATCCCATTGGGGTGAGATTCACCGGAGAATAAGGGAGGCCTTTTGTGGCGTTGGTGGTTTGATACCACCCCCTCTCCAAACGAGACGTACTCCATGTTGGGAGGAACTCGGTAAAATATCGGTGTCCCCGCGTGCCTCGGTTATCTCTATACCCGAGCTCTTTACTTATGCACTTTACATTGTGATAGCCTTCGTGCTTGAAGTAATATATATCTTGCTATCACTTTGTTGCTTGTATTGCTTAGCATAAGTTGTTGGTGCACATAGGTGAACCTTAGTTGTTCTAGGTTGTGCTTAACAAAGTAAACACTAGTTTTATTCCGCCTTTGTTGAGCCTCTCTAGGAAAAGTTTTAATCGCCTATTCACCCCCCCCTCTAGGCGACATCCGTATCCTTTCACCGCCCTTGCCCCTCGTTCTACTACTCGCTGCCGATTGCAGCATCTGTCGTGACTATTCCCACGACAGTGGCGCCCACCGTGGGGCCTGGCCGGTCCGGCCGGTGTTCTGCGGCGAGATCCAATCTGCCCATCAACGAGACGGTCGCCACCGGCCGCATGATAGCGATCGGCGAGATGCTCCAAATCTTGCCGAGCAGCTACGTCCCGGCGGCGCGACCCGTCACGCACAGCGTGATCCTGCCGATCGGCACGATCAGCCTCTTCGTCGGTCTCACCGATGTCATCGTCTCGGAGGATTTGGCTCGCATCCGCGAGTCGCCGCCACGCGATCGGCTCTCCGAGATCCAGATCCGCACGATCCATCGCCTCGCCTCCAAGTACAACTCGGCCCATAGCAACGTGGCCGGGAATTCAGCGGCCGCAGAGGATGCGGCCCTCACCGACGACGCCGACTCGGCGACCCCGGCGTCACTCGCCGGATCCATCACCGCGGCTTCGTCCGCGGGCTCCATCGCCCAGGTCTCCAACGCGGGAGACTTCGAGGATCCCTCCATCCTCGGGATCTTCGAGTTTGACTCTGGGTCGGAGAACTCCGGCGACCCCCGCGACGGAACTGGTCGCCACACCGCGACCTACATGGCGACCGGCACCGATCCGCCGGAGGACCCGTTCTCCACCCCAATCCCTCCTAACGCCACGGCAACGGAGGTTGAGGAACTCCGCCTGAAACTGGCGGAGGCGATACGCAAAGAGCAAGCCAAGCGCGAAAAATTTCGCCTCGAGCAGGTGACGGCGCAGGAGCTGTCACGCTACCACCAGCAGCGGATCAGGTCACGCCTGAACCCCACCGTTCAGGGGCGTGCCCTGAACTTCGACGACGAAAACGACCCGGCCCGTGTGGCCGAGCGCGCGATCTGCGAGAACGCGCCACCAAGAGGAAGCGCCCGGCCCCCGCCAGGATCAACTGCAATGGGCGCCCCACCACCACCCAACCGCACCCCTCCTAGGGACCAGCCGCGGATAGTAGTCTCCTCACGGGAGCGAGACGCAAACGGCTTCCCACTGTTCTCCACCCCGATGGACATCCTCGTGGCAGGCCGAGCAGCAGCCGACAGCATCACGGCCACCGGGAACGGTGCCCTGCAGATCGAATACGTCAAGGCCCTGCTCGCGAAGGCCGTGGAGCAACAAAGAGCGGGCGCCGACTCGCAAGGTCGAGTATACTCGCGTTCCTCGGGAAGCAGAGCGGCCTCCAGCGGCCGCCCAGCAGCGGCAAACACCCTCAACTGCCCGCCACCAGAGCCACTGCAGCTCCAATACCGACCCGCGAACGCGGCAATCTCCACCAACGACCCCAGGCCGGCAACCAACCTTGTCGCCGCCAACGGGCAACCCATCAACGCCCGCACCCACATCATCAACAACCAAAGTTGGCGCGCATGCCAGCCCGATGACCTGCGACATACCCTAATCAATCGCCGCGACGGCGAGCCCATGGGGACGCTCAGTCGACTCGGACCCAAGTGCTTCGGACCAATGATCCGAGGCGAGAAGTACCCGCCAAACTTCAAGGCGCCAAAGGAGATAGAAAAGTACGATTCCTCGTACGACTCCGCCATCTGGCTCGACACATACCTCATGGCGATGGGGATCGCAGGCCACACTGACCTGCTAGCCGCCCGCTACCTCCCCCTGATGATGGAAGGGACGTGCAGGCAGTGGATCAACACCCTACCCCAGGACAGTATCGACTCCTTGGAGGAGATGCGCGATGCCTTCGTCAGGCACTTCGAGTGCTCCTACACCCACGCCACCACTATCGAGGACCTGGAGCGGTGCGTCCAGGGACCCCGCGAGTCGACCCGCAACTGGGTCCAACGGTGGCAAGAACTTTGGTACAACGCGGTCGGCATCCACCCGGACACCGCGATCCACTGCTTCAAGACCTCGTGCCGCTACGAGCCCCTGGTCGCCAAGCTCAAGCGACACTCCCGCACACTCGACAACATCCCCGACCTCCTCGAGATCGCCAAATGGTACGCCGAGGAAGATCTAAACCAGGAAACTGACGACGAGTCAGGAGGTCAACGCCGCACAGGCGGCAACGACGGCGGACGCCGATCCGACCTACGCTACAGCGGCACTCGCCTCACCGGCAAGCGCCGCAGTGACAGGCGAGTCGACTTCGTCGCCAACGCCGGGCACGCGCAGTGTGAGCTCAAGAGCTTCCGCCGCGACGGAGGACAACGCCGCGACGGCGGAAACTACAAGAACAAGCCAAGGTTCGACCCTGCGGCCCTCCTTAACCAACCATGTGCGTTCCATAGCAGGGAAGGGAAGCCCGCAACGCACACCACCGCCGACTGCCACACCCTCAGGGAAATCGAGAAGGCACGGCGAGCGCGGGAGGACCCCGACAACGACCCGCCAAACAGCGGCAAATTCGGAAAAGTGGCCGGCTCGCTACACACCTTCACAGGCTTCAACACGAAGCACGAGAAGAAGGTCATCGCCCGCGCTGTCGCCGTCAACGCGGTGGCCCAGATAGACGTCCCCCAGTTCCTAAACTGGTCGAAGCAGCCCATCACCTGGAGCCGCCAAGACCACTCGCCACGCATCGAGTACCCAGGACGAGTCGCCCTGGTGGTCAAGCCCAAGGTCGGCGACTACTGGCTCCCCAAGACACTGATGGACGGCGGCAGCTCCATCAACATCCTATACCTCTACACCTTCAGGCGACTGCGGCTCCCGCAGTCAATGATCGAGACGACTCACACCACATTCCACGGCATCGTCCCCGGTCGGAAGGCGTACCCAATCGGCAAGGTCACGCTGCCCGTAACCTTCGGCACACCGGCAAACTTCCGCACCGGGCGGATCGTCTTCGAGCTGATGCCCTTCGACAGCCCCTACCATTGTGTCCTGGGGCGCCAGGCGTTCACCAAGTTCATGGCAGCGCCCCACTACGCGTACAACGCGATGAAGCTCCCCGGGCCGTGTGGCGTCATCACTATCCACGGCGACCCCGATATGGCCGCCGAGTGCGAGGCCAAAGGAGCCGAGCTCGCCGACGCCGTCATCGCGGCGGAGACCAACCACGCCGATGAGCTCGCCAAGTACGCGAGCAGGGTCAACAACGATGACCCCACCATACTCAAGAAGCCCAACTCAGAGGGCGCAAACACCTCAACCTTCAAGGCCACGACGAACACTCGCACCGTCGAGCTGGTCCCAGGCGACTCCAGCCAGACGGTGACGATCGGGACGGGCATGAGCCCAGCGTAGGAAGGCGCGCTCATCGAGTTCCTCCGTGAGAACAGGGACATCTTCGCATGGAAACCCTCTGACATGCCCAGTGTCCCTAGGGAGCTCGCTGAGCACAAGCTAAACGCCGACCCCAAAGCGCGACCTGTCAAGCAGTCGCTGCGGCCCTTCAATGAAGAGCGCCGCCGAGCCATCGCCGAGGAGGTGCAGCGTCTACTCGCTGCCGGCTTCATCCGGCCAATCAAGTACTCCAAGTGGCTGGCAAACCCAGTCCTGGTCGAGAAGAAGAACGGGACCTGGAGAATGTGTATCGACTACACAAACCTGAACGGTGCCTGCCCAAAGGAGCAGTTCGTCCTCCCGCGGATCGACCAGATAATCGATTCAACCGCGGGCTCGGAGTCACTATGTTTCCTCGACGCCTACTCTGGGTACAACCAGATCAAAATGGCTGTCGAAGACGAGGAGAAGACGGCGTTCATCACGCCATTCGGAGCCTTCTGCTACACCGCCATGACCTTCGGCCTCAAGAACGTCGGGGCGACCTACCAGCGGTGCATGCAAGAATGCCTCGCGAGCCAAATGGGCCGCAACATCCACGTTTACATCGACGACGTGGTCGTGAAATCCGCTCGCCAAGGCGACCTACTCGCCGACCTGGCGGAAACATTCGCCAACTTGCGAAGGTATAAGATAAAGCTCAACCCAGGCAAGTGCACCTTCGGTGTACCCGCCGGACAACTACTGGGGTACGTCGTCTCCAAACGAGGGATCGAGGCGAACCCCACGAAGATCGACACGATCGCCTGGCTCAGCAAACCCGAGTGCCTGCGCGACGTCCAAAAGCTGGTCGGGCGAGTAGCGGCTCTCAGTCGCTTCATCCCCCGCCTGGGCGAAAAGGCGATGCCCCTATACCACCTGATGCGCAAGAACCCCACCTTCCAGTGGGACAAGGAGGCGGACGACGCACTCCGCGACCTCAAAAAGGTGCTACTCGCCGCACCACTGCTCGCCGCCCCCGCCGACAAAGAACCCATGCTGGTTTACGTCGCGGCGTCCGAGCGCGTCGTCAGCGCCGTGATGGTCGTCGAGCGGCCAGAAGAAGGAAAGGAGCGCCCAGTCCAGCGGCCGGTGTACTACATCAGCGAGGTCCTCACCGAGTCGTTCCAGCGGTACCCACAGTACCAAAAGTTAGTATACGCGGTCTTCAGAGCTCAGCGGCGCCTGCCGCACTACTTCCAGGAGCACCCGATCACGGTCGTCTCCTCAGCACCACTGCAAGACACCATCCGCAATCGCGAGGCGACCGGGCGGGTCGCCAAGTGGGCCGTCGAGATCGGCGTCCACAACATCAAATACGAGCCACGAAAGGCGATCAAGTCGCAGGCACTGGCAGACTTCATCGCCGACTGGGAAGAGGCCCAGCAACCAGAGAAACTGCCGTACCTCCATTACTAGAGCCTGCACTTAGACGGCTCCAAGAACGCGGACAGTGCAGGTGCAGGGATAGTGCTGACTTCACCAAAGGGCGACAAGCTCCGTTACATCCTCTGCCTCGACTTCACGCCCTGTACCAACAACATGGCTGAGTACGAGGCCCTACTCCACAGCATGCGAGCCGCCAAGGAGATGAACGTCAATCGCCTCCGCTGCTACGGAGATTCTGACCTTGTCGCGGGGCAAGTCGCTGGCACCTGCGACGCCGTCTCCCCTACCATGGCGGCATACCGCCAAGCAGTGGACAAGCTGGGCGGACATTTCATCGGCTACTCCGTCGAGTGGATCGACAGACGGAAAAACGAGGAGGCCGACGCACTCTCTCGCATCGGGTCGGCTCGACTCGCACCACCAGCCGGCGTTTTCCTCGACACGATCACCAAGCCATCAGTCTCTCCCCCGAGGGAGATCGACATCGGAGTCCCACTCCAACCAGAGGCAGCCTTGGTCGCACTCGTCAACGAGCCAGATGACTGGACCAAGCCCTACATCGCCTACCTGGAAGCCGGCACCCTGCCGGCAGACGAGACAGACGCTCGAATGATCGCTCGTCGATGCAAGTCCTACACCATCATCGACGGCGAGCTCCACAAGCGCAGCGTCACCGGCGTGTTCCAATGCTGCGTCCAACCACCTGAAGGACGCAAAATCCTCCACGACATTCACTCCGGTGACTGCGGCCACCACGCCGCCGCTCGCTCCCTGGTCTCCAAGGCTATGCGACATGGCTTCTACTGGCCCACCGCACACGCTGATGCTGTCGATATCGTCCAGCGGTGCGCCGGGTGCCAGAAGTATGCCAACCAGACGCACGCGCCGACTCGGAGCTCAAAACAATCCCCATCACCTGGCCATTCGCCGTGTGGGGCATGGACATGGTAGGCCCCTTCAAGAAAGCCCCCTCCGGCTACACCCACCTGCTAGTCTCCGTCGACAAATTCACGAAGTGGGTGGAGGCCAAGCCAGTCCGGAAATGCGACGGGAAGACCGCCACTAAATTCCTACGCGAGCTCATATATCGCTACGGGTTCCCAAATAGCATCATCACGGACAACGGCACCAACTTCGCCAAGGGAGCCATGGCCGAATTCTGCGAAGAGCACCACATCCGGCTCGACCTCGTGTCAGTCGCCCACCCGAAATCCAACGGCCAGGCGGAACGGGCCAACCAAAGCATCCTCCATGGCCTGAAGCCGCGACTCCAAGTACCACTCGAGCGCACCGCCGGGTGCTGGGTCGAGGAGTTGCCCACTGTCATCTGGGGGATCCGCACCTCAGTCAACAGATCGACGGGTTTCACTCCCTTCTTCATGGTCTATGGTGCCGAAGCAGTCATGCCCACCGACCTCGAACACGACTCGCCGCGGGTCGTCCACTATACGGAGGCTGCAAACGAGCTTGCCCGCCAAGACGGGATCGACCAACTAGATGAAGCACGCGACCTCGCTCGGTCACGCACTGCCATCTACCAGCAAGGACTCCGCCGCTACCACAGCCGGCGGGTGAAAGCTCGCACCTTCCAGGAAGGCGACCTGGTGCTACGCCTCATCCAGGACAAGAAGGGCATGCACAAGCTCTCCCCTCCGTGGGAAGGCCCATTCGCTATCGGGCGCGTACTCGGCAACGACGCCTACTACCTCATCGACGTCCGCGGGGACGGCGAACTCGACATCAAGCGACCATGGAATGTAAACCTCCTACGGAAGTTCTACTCCTAGAACCCTACACATGTACTCTCCAGTCGCTATGAAATAAAAAGAAACGGTTACCGCAAATTGCGCCTACTCTCCATGACTTGTGCCACTCGCACTCGTAATAACAGCGTTACGCTAAATGCAGAAGTCAACCTTTGGTACAGCGATCGGCACGGCTAAGTAGTGCAGTGTAAGAGCACTGAATCACCTCAGGTCTTGCATCGTCCACGAAAAACGCCCACCCGGAGCCCCATTGGAGTCACCTAGCTCGACTGGTTCTACGAGCCAAGACAACTGCCCTCGCTTCTCACAGCGACCTTGGTCCTCCGCATCCTCGGCATAGCGACTCGAACGGCTAAGTACCACGCTCGGGGACTGAAGACCAGTTCGTCGCGAGCGGTCAGGGAAAACGCCAAGTAAGAGAGCATGCCCAGGACTCGCCACGCGACTGACCCCACGGGCCAGGCAGGACTGACGCGCTCACACCAACGCGCTAAGTCCTCAACCACCCTCGAGTCACGCCTAGAACTACCAAGTACCACGCTCGGGGACTCGGCCACCCGACCTCGTTCGCGCACGGGAAAACGGTAAAGTACAGAGCACTCAAGGGAGTCGCCTGGCGACTGGCTCTTCGAGCTCGGGCGAGTCGACCAAAAACATCAAAACACATGACAACAACACATACATCATATACGAGGTAAACCCCACAAAAAGGGCGGACGCGCTCGGGGACTCGTTCAAAAACCAATCACAAACACACAACAAATACCAAAATAGACACGACGTCTCATTCCATTGCATATCGCATTGTTTCATGCTACAAAATATGCCCACACGGCAGACCTGCTACTAATGCCACAAGACAAACTATCCTACTCTGCAGGCTTTGACGATGACTCGCCAACATCCCGGCAATTGCGGATGAACGGCGTGTACGGGTTCGACGGATACGTCGTCAGTTCACCCGCCATTGCTGCGCGAAAAGGTTGCTCGACCTTGAAGTCACGATGTGGCGGCTCAGGGTCGTTCGGCGCGACGACCGTCTCCTGGTACGGAAGGAGGTCGCCCATGGCCCAGACACGATCTGAGTACGTGGCGGCACGGTCCTGCAACTTGAGAACCTCGGATAGCTCCACCGCGCCAGTCGATGATGGATATCCACTCGTCACATCATCGATGTCGAAGTCTTCGGGGAAGTGGGCGAGTCCAAGGCTCGGTGCCGTCGACACTCCACGCCGAAACGCCGACCGCGTCATGTACTCAACGACCGCGGGCGCCTTCTCCAAATATTTCCACACCTCAACGAGATCGCTGGGAATCACCTCTGTGGGTGATATTTCTTGAAGATAGGCGCGGATGCACGTCGCCGACAACGTTGCCGAATCAACGAGCATGCTTACGCACTGCCTCGCGTCGAGCGAGCTCGCCTCTTCCTCGCTATCGATGATGCGACCTGCGAGTAGAAGACAATACTGAGTACGACGAACACCACAAAAGACACAACCTCCGGAAAGGGAAGACGTACTCACCAAGCAGCGGGCGGGCGAGTTCCGTGATGAAGCACTGAAGCGATGTATGGTCGTCCTGAAGCCCCGCAATAAGGACTTCCGACACTTTGCGATCTTCCTCCGCGGCTACAACGGCGGCTTTAGCTCGCCCGTCAGCCGCGCTCGCTTCTTCCTTCGCCTCCCGCAGCTCGCGCTCGAGATTGGCGATCCGCTGTTCAGCGGCACTCAACGCCGATTGCGCCACCGACAATTCACCAGCGGGGACAAGCCCCTGGCGAGCTTCCTCTGCCTTCGCAGCAACATCCTGAAGCCCTTTGTTCGCTTCCTGAACGATGGCCAGCTCCTTCTCCGCGCGCTGCTTCGCGGCCAATCGGTCCGCCGATTCAAGCTGCAGACCCTGCACGTCAACAAAAAGGTTAATCAAATTAAAAAAAAATCCTAAGTGCCCACCCGCTGAAATTCAGCGAGAGCGCACTCGGGGACTAGCAATCAAAAATCCTAAGTGCCCACCCGCTGAAATTCAGCGAGAGCGCACTCGGGGACTGGCAATCAAAAATCCTAAGTGCCCACCCGCTAAAATTCAGCGAGTGCGCACTCGGGGACTGGCAATCAAGAAATTCCTATGTGCCCACCCGCTAAAATTTAGCGCGTGCGCACTCGGGGACTGGATGCGGAAAATAAAAAGAAGAGAAATTATAAGAATCAGGCCGCTGCAAAGCACCGACCTGATCCTCGGGGACTGGATGTACCTGGATGGCTGCGCCAAGCATGCCATGGAGTTCTATCGCGTCCATGGACGTGAGTAACGCCGGCGTGTTCCCACGACGTTGGTCGACTTCAACATCGGCGGTCCCAGGAGCGTGGCTCGAGGGCGCAGCTCCACTCGCCGTGGCCGCCTTGGTCAAGAAGCGTGGGAAGGTAGCGATAGAGGCACCCGCTCCAAGGGAGGTCGCCTCCGCCGTTCCAGGCAAGGAAGCGTCCTCCTTCGTAGACGCGGCTGCCTCCATCACGGGCCCGGCTGGCGCAACCGCCGTGTCGTCAGAGATAGTGACGGTGTCGCCACCCTTGGCCTTCTTGCTGCCATCTGCCGAGGCGACGACCTCGTCCGCCTTCCTCTTGCGGGGAGGGTCCTCCTCGCTAACGATGGGTGGCACCTTAGCCACGGTCGGATGGCCCATCCTCTTCACTCCGGTCCTGTGCATCAATCGAATAAGCAAAAACAATCGAAATAGTTATGAAAAGCAAGGAAGGGTGAGTGCACTCACTTGGCGACTGGGATGAAACGTAGCCCCGTACGGAGGCCGGGCGGTTTTTCCAGTTCAGGGCCCAGTCGGCGACTGAGCCCCATCTCCAGGACGTCGCGTGCCCAAGACACGGACGGCTTCTTCGTTGTTGAGGCCGCAGCTGGAGCCTCTGGGACATCCTCGGCAAGAGCCTCTCCTTGCGAGGCGAAGCCGCTGTAGCCGGAGCCTCTTTGCGAGGCGAAGCCGCTGTAGCTGGAGCCTCTTTGCGAGGCGAAGCCACTGCAGCTGGAGCCTCCCCCAGCCCAGAGACTGGGGCGAATGGCGGAGGCATTGAAGCCAGCGGCACTTCCACGGTCGCCGTGTCCAGCACGGCTGTCACTGGTGGCGCGTCATCACCGGCTGGGCTGGGAGCATCAGAGCTGCTCGCCGAGTGCGGCGGCGAGGCCGGCTTTGATGGCTTCGTCTTCTTCTTCGGGGGGGCCTTGCCTCCCTTTCCTTCTTCTTCTTCTTCTTCGACGGAGTGGCTTGACGGCGCGAGGTGGTCTCTGGGAGCTCGTCGTCGTCATCATGACGCTCGAGGCTCCTGCTTGCCTCGATTTCGCGCTGTCGTTGTCCGCGGGTCTTTCGGACCAGTGGGGCGACCTCCTCCTCGGACTCGTCATCATCGTCCTCGTCGCCCTTGGCGGGCGGCGACTCGCCCACGTCCTGGGCGGATGAGCCTGAGCTCTCATCGTCCGAAGGAGGGAGCCACCCTTCCACCACTTGGAAGAGCTGCAACGAATACAGAATGGAATCAGAATTACCGCGACTGCATAGACTGCGACTGCGAGCAAAGTAAGGCGATTACCGTTGGAGCTGGACACTTCGCGGTATAGGGGGCGACCCCAGCCTGCGCGTCCAGGTACACCGCCTGGGTAATCTTCTTCAGCGCTGGGAGGTAGTCCTCCAGTTTCCACTCGTCGAGGCAGGCCTTCGTTGAGTCTCCCCGGCCCGTGTACAGGTACATATAGTGGTCGCGTTGGGCGAGCGGAACGAGCCGCCGCCCAAGCCAGCAGTTGTACAGATTTATCGTCTGGAGGCCCTTCTTCTTCAGACCGCGGATGGTCTGGAGCATCTCGTCGACGACCATCCGCTGGGCGTTGGGGAGCTTGCCGACTTGGAGATGGCGCGGCTCGGACCGATTGGCGGAATACCGCGGGATCGCCACCTCGTCTTCCGGGCTCGCCTCGGCTACGTAGAACCACGACTTCTTCCAGTCGCTCGCTGCCTTGGCGGGCAGCATCAGATCGAAGAATGACGCTTTGGACTTGAGCTGGAACGTCAGGCCGCCCGCGGCTAGCATTGGGCCGCCTGCTTCCTCGCGGCTGATCCGTCCGTGGAACAGATCTTGCCACAAGGGGAAGTAGGGCCGGCAGCCCAAGTAGCATTCGCAGAACGCCACGAAGATGGCGAGCTGCTCGATGCTGTGGGGACCCAGATCTGAAGGTTGGATCCCGTAGTAGGCACAGAAGCGCCGGAAGAACATGGACGTAGGAAACCCTAGCCCCCGCTCGAGATGACTGGTGAAACAGATGAATTCCCTCTCTCGCGGGTTTGGGGTCGTTTCTCCGGCTGCGGGGATACGCCAACAGCCGGCTCGCAGGATCCCGGCCTCCTCGAAAGAGGCCAGCTGCGCCCTCGTGCATTTGGATCTACCCCACGGTTCGGTGGAAAGGGCCATGGCCGAAGAGTTGATTGGGGGTCGGAGGATTTTGGGTCGGCTGGATCGCGATACGAGGGAAGGAAAATGCGCGCAGTCGGAAGAAGTGATGAGAAGTTGGCTCTCTGATCGCCTGCCATTCCCCTTATATAATGGATGTTACCCGCCAAATCAGGAAGCCGTTACCGCGCGATGATTACGCCAAAAGTTACCGTTGGATTACCCCAACGGCTAGTTTGACCACGCCTGACGGTCCAACTCCGGCCACTCGGCTCGCCGACCCAATCACTATGACAGTGTTTCGCTCACTCGACTCGCCAAAGCCGCGACTTGGATCACTGGTTTTCTCCTTTGTACAGGAGCCCGCCGACGATTCGACTGGGTGCCTACTCTGAAGCCGTATACTCCGACTGCCAGCAGCCACCTACGCCTAATCGACGACGGCCTCGGGGACTACTGATGGGGATATGCCTACCGGGGTATACCCAGCGGGACGTTTCCGACTGGCCCGTGAGCTGGCGAGTGGGCCTGCAGAACGGCGAGTGGATTGAAGCCCAGCAAGGCACCAAGCGACTGGAAGCTGAAGGCCCAGGCGAGTAGATAGGCCCAGTCGGATTAGGTTAAACGACTACCGAAGCTTTAACTGAATCGGTTGAGATATGTAAACCCTAGGGGGAGGTGAGCCTATATAAACCTCCCTATAGGGCGAGTAGAGATACGTTCCCTCATACACCCAAGCGACTCGCTGCCTAGCCGCCGAGCTCGCCCATTGTAACACCTCCATAATAAAATCTAGCAGGAGTAGGTCTTTACCCTCCAGGGGTCCGAACCTGGGTAAAACCCTGTGTCTTTGCCCTCATCTCGCACCGCAGATGGCTGGCCGCCCTTGCCCCTCGTTCTACTACTCGCTGCCGATTGCAGCATCTGCCGTGACTATTCCCACGACACCTACCTAGTGGGTTACTTTTTTAAATTAGCAAGTATTCATAAACATGTTTATTGTCTTTCCAATGGCGAGTCGCACACAACAATTCTGGATAATTTGTAGTGTTGATATTTATGATAAATCCTATATATAAGCATGGATAACTATAGTGCTAGCTATGTGGATAACTTGCACCTATGTGCCTGGATAACTGTTGAATAAAATGGTTGATAACTTGAGTAATATCCCATAAATAACTAATTTGCTAACTGTATAATTTGTAGTGTTGATATTTATGTTAAATCCTACACATAAACATAGGTAACTATAGTGTCAGATATGTGGATAACTTGCACCTATGTGTATAGATAACTGTTGAATAAAATAGTTGATAACTTGAGTAATATCCCATGGATAACTAATTTGCTAACTGGTTGATGACTGTGTACCTATGTGCCTGGATAACTGCTGAATAAAATGGTTGATAACTTAAGTAATATCTCATGGATAACTAATTAATTTGCTAACTAGTGGATGAATGTGTACCTATATGCCTGGATAACTTGTACTCGTGTGCGTGAATAACTGTTATATAAACTGGTGGATAACTTGATTTTTTTATACCTCCATGTATGATTTCCTATCTATGATTGTGTTTTTATAATTTCTTCCTACAGACAAGTTTTTTAGTGTAGTTGGTTAGGCACACTCAATATTGCTAGATATTTGTCTAGTGATGATTTGTGGGGTAACTTCTACATCTAAGCATAGATAAATATAGTGTTAGATGGTGGATAACTTATACTCATATGCATGTATAACTGTTGTATTAGTTCGTGGATAACTTGTACTCATATGCCTAGATAACTGCAGTTTAAATAGGTGGATAAGTTGATTATGTATAATCATCATACCTTCATTCATAACTTGCACAATAGCATCTGTGTGTGAAACATCAACATGCTCCTCTTCTTCTATTTCTTGATCTGGTTCGGCATTAAGGTCGATATCCATGGTTTCCCCACTGTTCAACCAAAATATTCAACGTGTCAGGAATTTAGGATGTAGCAATAATAGGATGTCATGTCTATTTAGTTGTTAGTTGTCCTAAATTAGTTGTTTGTCATGCAGGGATTAAAGGATACTGATACTGAAGCTTAGGAAGTTTGATATGTTGTAGTTTTAACAAGATTGTACATATTCAAATGCAAAATTGAGGAGTAAAGTAGTTATAGATGCCCAGTTTTTATTTAGATTCATGGTGTGCAGCAGTATAATTTTATCTTCAGAACCATATAGTGCTTTTGCTACCAAAAGCATGGTGAATTTCGGGTTCGATTGAGAAGTACTTTTCTCATATGTGTCCTTTTTTTACTTTTCAGGAGAACGGGCGCGGGGCATCAAGCTGTTAAGGTGGAGCTCCAATAGCGATTTTGGCTAGAGGTTAAAGATGACATGGACATGTGGGGAGGGGGATAGTGCTAGATCTGGGGGATTTTATTTTTGGATTGGTGTTTTTGCTTAGACAAAAAGATAGACCCTCTTTTTGGGGGGAAAACCCACCTTTTCCCTTTTGGACCCGGTCATGCGTTTGGGTCGAGAGGGTGCGGTATGCGGCAACCCGGGATCGCAAGAATGCAGGAACCATGTCGGAACGTCCGCTAGGATCGGCGTTTTCAGGGCGTCCGCCGGATAGTTGCGTCCAAGCCTGCTGTGATAGAAAACCATTATTCTACGTTATACTCTTTGGCACACTAGAAAAGTGGCCCGCGCAACTGCGCAGACAACCCCTAAATGGGATTTTACCACTATGTCTATTGATGGAGGCTTCAAATATGGTTGTGCACGTGCTATATATTTCTCTTACAAAATCAGCACTAAACACATCTTATGCGATTTGGACGGAAAGAAACCAATCTTAAATCACCTACATGGGGTTGTCTTGCTGAAATAAAAGTATTCAACTTGCAACTTAAGAAATTGGATCCAAAAACTTTAAGTTGTGAATTTATTGGATACCCTTATACGGAATGTGATATCACTTTTGTTGTCCAGGTCATACCACGAAGTTTGTGGAAACGAGACAAGCGGTATTTTTTTAAGGTAATGAAATCATGAAAATTAGAAAAAATGATTTTAAATAGAAGCGGGTGTGTGCTCCATCCCCGATTATCCAAGAGACCATTCCCCCATTTTGAAATTCTAACATGACAACTAATGCACATAATGAAAGTAATATTTATATTGAATCAAATGAAGAATCACAACAACAATATGGTTCTCAAGAAGAACATGATCCTAAACCAAAAAATGATCCTCCATCTCCTTCCTCTACGAAGAACACAAGTGAAAAAAGGAAGTCATCCCAAATGATTATATCACGTACATGTGCGAGGACATGAATAATATGGGAAAGGTGGAAGACCCACCCTCCTACAAAAAAAGTGAGAACTCTTCTAAAAAGGTAGT
This sequence comes from Avena sativa, assembly GCA_916181665.1. NCBI lineage: Eukaryota > Viridiplantae > Streptophyta > Magnoliopsida > Poales > Poaceae > Avena > Avena sativa. The sequence continues at coordinate 237,660,488 of OV702282.1, forward strand.
TGTTGTGGAAGACGAATTGAATTCTATGGGCACAAATGATGTTTGGGACTTGGTATAAATTCCCAGTGAAGCTAAAAGAGTAGGCTGAAAGTGGGTCTACAAAACTAAGTATGATTCCAGGAATGTTGAAAGGTTCAAATCAAAACTTATTGTGAAAGGATTCACATAAATAGAAGGAATCAATTAAAACAAAACTTTCTTTCTTGTGTCAAGAAAATTTTGTTTTAGAATCCTTACGACATTAACAATTCATTATGACTTAGAGATGCATCTAATAGATGTTAAGATGACATTCCTAAATGGTGAACGGAATGAAGATGTTTACATGACTCAACCGAAAGGTTTTATCGTGAAAGGAAAAGAACAATTGGCATGTCTTTTACAGAAATCTATTTATGGCTTAAAGCAAGCTTCGAGACAATGGTACCTAAAGTTTGATATGGCCATTGGAAATTTTGTTTTTATGAAAAATATTATGGATAACTAAATTTATGTCAAGTTTAAAGGAAGTAGATTCATAATATTAGTCATGTATGTGGATGACAGGGGCGGAGCCTAGGCTAGTCATAGTGGAAGTAACTTGGGTAGTAACATAGTCCTACATGTATTGCCAACTAAGCATTTAAATGACATGACATGCAATTAAATGATGAGAGAGATGCTTGTGGTAACTAGCTATGTTACCATAACATCACACATTTCAAGACAAAATGAGTCTATATTGCAATAAATAAGCCTTTGCATGACACCACATATATGTTATTTTCCACTATGAAGGTAGTAACTTAGACTAGTAACATACATATGTTACTACTTTAAATTACTCTCCACTATGACCAGCCTAAGCCAGGTTTCAAAGGAATCAACCCAGCAACTAACGCCCCCCTTTGAAAGGACACTATATCCACTAAACCATCATGGTCATAAGGTGAGATGCTGTCCTACTTCCAACCACCAAGGAAGGAAAATCTAAGACGAATAAATACCACTGAAAATATATTCATATACGTGTCCTACTTTCTTTCATGTATTTTGGCGAAATGTTCCTTATGAGCATATATACAGGTATCACCATTAGCATATATGCCGTAAACCATGGATCTAACATTCTATCACACTTTTACAATTGCTAATGAACCCACCGTTTGTTTTCCAGTTAGAGCCATGCATATATGGAGCCAATAGAAAAAGGATAGCCATATGAAACGAGAAAAGATGAACTTTTCTTAAGTTTGTTTTAAGGTGCTACAACTACAAGCATGAAAAAGTGAGATTATTTTATCCCAAAACACCAAAATTGAAGTGTCGGAACGTCTGTAGGAAGTTCCATCATTTATCTCTTATAATTAGGAGTGAAAAGAATCCGGGATAACCAAACCCGTATGTATATACGTCTATTTCGGGTTTTGGCCGATTTTTCTTCTAAACCGATCAATTCTCTTCTTTTAATAAAAAAGACAGTGCTTCTGCTGATTGCTCCAAAAGAAAATCCAGTGTTTGGATAATCTTATTGAAGATGTATGTGCAAGATGTTGCTCCCCTTGGTGAGTCAACAATGCATTATCTACTTGTTTGAGAGAGATGAACTATGCTTGTGAGTAGGAATGAAACTGTAGTGGGTATGGTCGGGTATTTGCTCATTTCATATTCTAAACTATATTTTCCTCGGGGTTGGAATCGGACACGGCGCACAACTACATATGTGGATGATATCACGGTCACTGATATAGGTCAAATATGGATCAGTCGAATAGGGACAATTAATCTCAATAAGAAAGGCTATGTTTCATGGATAATTATCTTCTTGATTGTAAGACTATGTTTCGTGAAACTATGCAATAAGAAAGGCTGTGTATATCACTTGATGCAGGACCGGGGTTTAGCTCCCCATTTCAAAAAAGGGACAATTAATCTCAATCACAAATATTTGTGGATATGAACGCAAAAGAGGTCAAGGGATAGTAAGAATACGGAAATACAACTGCGTCAAGAATTCATTACAAAGATTTAACACATAAGTATGTAACTTCACTTGATGTGCAACCATAGAAAGATCGAAGTGATCGTGTGATAATATGTGTAAAACACATGTATTATCTATAGATTCAAAGAAAATACATACTACTATGTACACCATGAGTTAGACAAAAAAAAATGCATGAGTCAGTAATTGCAACATTAATTCTGCACGGGCGGTGGAATAATGGAAAGAAGCACGGTGGGCAGCATCCAAGAGGTGAGGAGGATACGGCGGCTAGGAGGTAGCACAAAATCTACATATCGATCAACCCGGTTGTTCTCATCCACCCCCAGGACCTAAGCACTCACTACCATCGTGTGATGAACACAAATCCCCTGTGAGAGAACTTATTTGTCCGGCGGCAGGGATCAACCCGATCCAAATTAAGTGAACAAAAAGTGAATACAGGCTAGAGTAGAACCGTAGAACGGCATGTGTTATGACGATGAATCTTGGGGTGTTTGGGTACCAATACCATGGCATGGCCCGCTCCATCTTCAAGTAGGGCGAGGGTGGTGGCTTCCTGGACCGTTTGCCACATTCCCGGAACAAACCGGTCACTAGCTACCCACATGTTGTTCCTCGTTTGCTCCATGGAATCTGTATTCTGATGATGACTCCACTAGAATGCAATTGGCATCTAATGTTGGACCTCTTGCCACGCCGCCCCCAAATCCAATTCGCCTACACGACGGCTATTACCTGAGACGAGATATTCTGCTACTTTAGGTGTATCTTTAATTCGTTCCGAGGTTCACGCGGGTGCCGAGTGCCGACCTTGTCACTCAAGTCGCTCACTCTTTAGCAGATACTCTCTCTATTAGCTTGCTAAAAATGTTTATATTATGGAAAAGTGAGAGTAAAACGGAGCTGAATAACTGACTCAGCTGCAAAAGAAACGAACATATGCATCTAACAAGAGAATGATCCTAATTAGGCGAGCTGGAACGTGTATCTTACGTACCAAGCTCCACTAACTGCTGAAACATTCCATCTCCCTGCTTGTCCATCTTGACCCTCTGTACGTAGTCAAGACACTGCTATAAATAGGCACGAGCACAACGTCCGTTTTTAACAAGGCGAGTGTAGCAGCACATTCAGCTACATACACCTACACAGACAAGCTTTTGCTAACTTCGATCTAGAGGTGGCAATGGCGAGTTGGTGGTGCCGGTTGCTGTGCCCGCTGTCTAAGCAGGTGGCGAGTGAGAGCGTGCACGGAGCTCGGCTTGCGGCGCAGCGGCTGAGCAGGCGGTGCGATGCCTGCGACGTCGAAGCCAGCAGGACTTGCAAGTGCGTTTGGGCGCACGGGGAAGAGGAGGAGGAAAAGGTTGCTGGCGGCGGGAGGGTCACGGCCTTGCCAATGACCGCTGAGCAGCACCACAGCAAGCCTACCAGCACGTTTGTCCAATCGGTCATCAACATGGTTGGGATGCTCATAGGTACTGTGCAAAGCTTATGCACATTACTGAGGTTCAAATTTGACTTTAACCTTATGTTATAGCTTTGCTAAAACCACTAAATTCAAATTCGTTTTCAGGACTTGGGCAGCTCTCCACTCCCTACGCCTTGGAAAACGGCGGCTGGGCCTCGGTTTTCCTCCTCGTGGGCCTGGGTATCATGTGCGCCTACACCGCGCACATCATCGGCAAGTGCCTGGACGAGGACCCCAGCTCCAAGACGTACCAGGACATCGGCCAGCAGGCGTTCGGCACCAAGGGCCGGGTGATCGCCTCCGCGTTCATCTACCTCGAGATCTTCTTCGCCCTCGTCTCCTACACCATCTCCCTCAGCGACAACATCCCGCTCGTCTTCGCCGGCGCGCGCCTCCACCTGCCGTGGCTGCGCCTCAGCACCACGCAGCTGCTCACCATCATCGCCGTGCTGGTGGCGCTTCCCAGCCTCTGGCTAAGGAACCTCTCCTCCATCTCCTTCCTCTCCCTGGTCGGCATCGTCATGTCGATGGTCATCTTCGTCACCATCGTCTGCACCGCGGCCTTCAGCGGCGTCGGCCTGGGAAAGCACATCCCCGCCCTGAGGCTCGACAGGATCCCCGCGGTGTCTGGCCTGTACATGTTCAGCTACGCCGGCCACATCGTGTTCCCCAACATCTACACGGCCATGAAGGACCCCTCCAGCTTCACCAAGGTCTCCGTCACCAGCTTCTCCCTGGTCACCGTGCTCTACACGGCTCTGGCGTTCGTCGGCGCCAGCCTCTTCGGCCCCGCCGTCAACTCCCAGGTCACGCTCAGCATGCCGCCGCGGCTCGTGTTCACCAGGGTGGCGCTGTGGGCTACCGTGCTCACGCCGGTCACCAAGTACGCGCTCGAGTTCGCGCCCTTCGCCATCCAGCTCGAGCACCACCTGCCGGCGACCATGGAGCCTCGTGCCCGGGTAATCATCCGTGGCAGCATCGGCTCGGCGGGGCTTCTCCTCATCCTGGCGCTCGCGCTCTCGGTTCCGTATTTCCAGTATGTGCTCAGCCTCACCGGCTCGCTCATCAGCGTGGCCATCTCCGTCATCTTTCCCTGCGCGTTCTACCTCAAGATCTGCTGGGGCCGGGTGTCGCGGCCTGTCGTCGTGCTGAATGCGGCGATGATCGTCCTTGGTTTGGTTCTCGCAGTCGTCGGGACTGCATCGTCGGCTAAGCTGCTGGTGCAAAGTATACGGAGTGGGCATGTGGCGTAATTTGTAGTACTACCACTCGATCGAATTGTAGTATATAGCTCTATAATGCTCGCTGCCGTGCTTGTTTGTTTTCTGAGAAGGGGAGTATAGCCCCGCTGCCGTGTTTGATACTTGTGCATAAGTGTCTCAGATCCAACAATGTACTGTGTACAACACCAGGAATAAGAAAGAGAAAACCGCACCAGCGGTACTAAATGTTTCGAAATTACTTTAGTTTGATCCTTAAACTTTGAAATAAAACACCTAGGTTCTAAGTGTTTTATAAGTGAGCCGCGCGTGGTTCTAAATGACTCTGATCCGCGTTTACCGGTGCCACGTCTCGTAGTTACGCGGAAGATTTCCCGCGGCCGGCTGATGGAAAGTTTGCAAATAAACCCCTATAAGTGGTCGGTTTCTTAATCCTAGCCCCCAGACCTTCTCCACACCTCTGCCAGCTCTCCAGCTCCAGTTCCGTCGACATGAGTGCCACATCGAGCTCATCTGAGTGGATCCGACCAAGGCGGTTAGCGCGGCGACGGCCGCGGCGGGGTTCTCGGGGTGGTGAGAGGCCATCGTCGCAAAGCTGGGCACGCTGTGGCATTGTCCCAGAACGCGCTCTGCCGCGAGCTGCTGCAGCGACGCGCTGGGCAGCGCTAGGCTAGACGTCAACCTCTGGGACTGCGGGCTGCTCGTTCGAACCGGCGTGCTGTCCGACGCCTCGGCCGCCCCGACGATGGCAATGGCACAGACAGCGGCAAAGGAAGATGTGCATGAGCTACTCGCGTGGCTGCAGATCATGCAGAGTGAAGTGTAGGGCAGGGCGGTGGACGGGCTCCTCGACACTCTGGACAGGGACGAGAAGGGCGTCGTCTCCGCGCTCGGCCGTGCCAATGTCACTGCGATGGGGCAACTGCTCACGGTGCCGGTGCCCACGGTGCGGGAGAAGGTTGCGGTGGTCGTATGCCGGCTCGCGGAATCAGGAAGCTGCGACGCGCTTCTTGTGTCAGAGGGCGCACTAACGCAGCTGATCCGCCTCTTCGGGTCACCCAATGTCACGCGGGCCACGGTGGTGCGCGCCCGCTGATCGAATCTGGCGGACGGGGGACTCCGTGTCCCAGTCTGCGGCGGTCGGCACGCCCAAGAACCTCTCGGCGATGCCGAAGGCGGTGCACGCGCTGGCCGACGAAGGGATCGTCCATGCCATGGTCACCCTGGTGGAGCATGCCACAGACTGCCTACGGAACCTCACGTCCTGGAACGATAGTTTCTGTCTCGCTGTGGCGTCGGATGGCAGGCTGCGCAGCCTGCTGCTCTACCTCGACATGCCGTCACCGCAGGAGTCCGCGGTGCGCTCATTCGGAAACATCATGTCCGCGGCGGGCCTCTTTGCAATTTTTCATCTTCATCGGTTGAGCCTCGTGGACCCTACACCGGTCAACGCGGGTCCGAGCCATTTAGTACCTCGCGTGCCGCACTTATAAACAATTAGAATCTACATGTTCAATTTTAAAGATTAGGGACCAAACTGACATAAATCGCAAACTGGTACGGTTTTCTCAATAAGAAATAAATAAATAAGCTTCGGTACTTGGTTAAAGAAGGGTGATGTATCATTGGCCAAAAAAGAAAGAATGATGATGTATGTAACACAGCTAAGACTGGTCATAGTCGAGAGTAACATAGACTAGAAAAATGCATATATTACTAGTCTACGTTAGTATCTTTATAGAGTAACATATAAGTAGTGTCATGCAAAGTAGTATAATTTATTAGGTGGTATACTATTTGGCCTTGGTATGTGTGATGTTATAGTAACCAAATATGTTATTTCATCTTCCTCTTTCTTCATTAACTCACTGCCAAATAAACATTTTTGCTGAATTAGACCTTTAGTTACTCTTAAAGTTACTTGCACTATGACTAGCCTAACGGTAACAATGGGTGTCCGAACCGGGACAGTGGGTTTTAACTATGTTAGAAATTTATTTATTTTATATTTTCACCCCTGAGGATTTGAAGATCGGAGGGGACTTCGTGAATCCTCCCTTTCACCCAATCCCCTCTAATAAGTGGCGGAGACAGGGTGTATTAAGGACCGATCCAACCTGATATGGTCATTAGAATGAGAGAGAGAGAGATGGCGACTCCCTCCACCCACCACCACCACCTCCACCCTTCATATCGGCGATCTCCCTGATCTCTGGTGTTTCGGCCCGATCTATCCAACCATCTCAACCGGCATCTTCTCTTGTTCAAGGTGATATCTTTTTCTCTTCCTTCCTCCCTTCCCTGGTGGCACCTTCTTCGAAAGAGTGGAAGGTTGTTTTCTCCTCGTTGGAGAATGGTCTGGTTGATCCTCAGAAAGGTGCAATTGTTGTCTGGCCTGGTAATTCCTGGTTAATCTTGAGGAATGCTAGTGGCTTTCTTGTGGCTGGAAGATTGCATGATGATAGTGATTCATTCATTCTAGGGTCGAATGTGAAATTCCCTTCTCATATGGCAAGAATTGGTACTAATTCTCCTAGTCCTCTTGGTTCTTTTGAGTGTGTGTAATCACATGAATCTCCTCCAATTAAATGGAAATCAACCTGCTCTTCTCTGGTTATGCAAAGATGGACTGATCAAAGACCTGCTTTTTTGCTGTTAAGACCACAAGCACATAGGATGGTTTTACTGATCATCTTGAAGTGGTTATTGATGCTAGATTTCTGTTGGAAGGGGAAAATTGATTCTGGTATGGAAATTGAGCTACTAATTCATTAAGTGTTTGTTGAGACTGTTGGTGGTGGGGCTTTTATAATGAGAAAATCTACACAGTAGGGGATTTCTGTTGGAATTATGCCCTAGAGGCAATAATAAAGATGTTATTATTATAATTCTTGTTCATGATAATGTTTATATTCCATGCTAGAATTGTATTAAGCGGAAACTTTAATACTTGTGTGGTTTGTGAACAACACCGTGTCCCTAGTATGCCTCTATGGACTAGCTCATTGATTAATGATGGTTAAGGTTTCCTAACCATGGACATGAGTTGTCAATTAATAATGAGATCATATCATTGGGAGAATGATATGATGGACAGACCCAAACTAAGCGAAGCAATTAGATCGTGTCATCGTGTTCGTCTTTGTGAAGCTTTTCTTATGTCAAATATTGTATTCCTTAGACCATGAGATAATACAACTCCCTGGTATCGGAAGAAATCTTTGAGGTCATCAAACGTCATCCTATGAGAGGGTGATCATAAAGGTGTCTCTCAGGTGATCGGAAAGTATCTGTTGGGTTGTATGTATCGAGATGGGATTTGTCCCTCCCAAGTCGGAGAGATATACTTCGGACCCACTCGGTAATCGATATCAACACCGCTTGCAAGCATGTGGTTAAGGAGTTAATCACAAAGTGATATCGGATTACGGAACGAGTAAAGTACTTGCTGTGAACGAGATTGAACTAGGTATGACGGTACCGACGATCGAATCTCGGGCAAGTAAAATATCGCGAGACGAAGGGAATATATATATGGGATTGATTGAATCCTGGCATCGTGGTTCATCCGATATGATCATCGATGAATGTGTGGGAGTCAATATGGGTTTCCAGACCCCGCTGTTGATTATTGATAGAAGATCATGTCTGCATATTCTCGAACCCGCAGGGTCACACACTTAACGTGTCTCGACGCTAGGATAGATTGGATAATTGGTTTATGAGTTTTTGTTCGGAGTCTCGGATGGGATCCGGGACATCACGAGAGGTTCCGGAGTGATCCGGAGAATAAGATTCATATAAGGCAGTGCAGTTTTTGGAGTTCGGATTTGTTCCGGGTTAATCGGTATTGTACCAGAAGCTTCTAGAACCTTCCGGAAGGGGACCAACGTGGCCACACCTTCCGGGAGGGGGCATGGGCCTATGAGGGAGTGCCCTGGCCGCATTGGGCCAGGGGCACAAGGCCCCATAGGGCCCAGCCGGCCAAGAGGGTTTAAACTCTAGATAGAGCTTCTAGAAGGGGGGGTTTCCTTGCCCCCCACTCCTCCTCCTTGGCCGCCGGCCTTGGCTTGGGGGAGGGGGCTAGGGTTGCCGCCCCACCCCTCTATATAAAGAGGGCTGGGGGCGCACCACCCCCCACACCTTCCCCTCCAACCCTAGCCGCCCTGCTGCCCCTCCTCTCTCCCTCCCGACTGTTTGTAGGCGAAGCCCTGCTGCAGAAATTCTCCACCATATACACCACGCCGTCGTGTTGTAGATCCAATCCGTCTCTCCACCATACTTGCTGGTCCGAGGAAGGAGGAGACGTCGAGGTGCTGCACGTGTGCATCTCATGGAGTCACCGCCACTTGTGGTGCTAGATCGGATCGGATCGCGAGGAGGAGAAGCGAGTACGACTACATCACCCACGTTCCGACGAACGTTCCGCTGTGCGAATCTTCAAGGGTATGAAGATCTAATCCAATCTCTCTCGTTGTTTGCATCTCCTAGATTAGATCTTGGCTTTCCCTCTGTTCACATCCGTAGAAAATTTTGATTTACTATGCCGCGAAACCCTTAAGTGGTATCAGAGCTAGATCTATGCGTAGATGTGTTTCACGAGTAGAACGCAACATGGTTGTTGCGGGCGTTGATGTTTTCTGTTGCAAGCCTCTTGTTTGTGTTCTTCTTATGACGCGGTATAGTGAGATTGAAGCGGTCCAAGCCAACCTTACGCGACGTCGTTCGCGAGACCAGCTCCGCACTTGACGTGTGGCTTGTTCCACACATGCGGCTGGTGGATGCCAGTTTCTCTCAGTATAGTTGTCATGGGATTGACACCGGAGTTTGGCAACCATAATATCACCGTTGTGGCTTTCCGTAGGTAAGAATCATTCTTAGCATCTACTCCCATAAGCCACGTAAAACATGCAACAACAAATTAGAGGCGTCTAACTTGTTTTTGCAGGGAGTGTTTTCTGTGATATGGTATGGCCCAAGATGTGATGTGTATAATGTATGCGATGATCATGTTTTGTAATGTTTCACGACTTGCATGTCGATGAGTACACAACTGGCAGGAGCCATATGGTTGTCTTTATAATTGTGTATGACCTATGTGTCAACTTCTTATGCGCCATGTAATAGTTTCACTTTATCGCTAAGTAGTTAGCAATATTTGTAGTTGCTATTCGTGGTGGAGGCAATCATGGTGGAGTGATGGAGATCATGCCGGAACGCACAAGATGGAGATCATTGCGCGAAAATTGGCTATACCATGTCACATTAAAGTTATATGCATGTGATGTTTATCCTTTTATGTATCTTATCATGCTTAGATTGCGACGGTAGCTTTATAAGATGATTCCTCACTTAAAGATCAAGATAATACTGTGTTCTCCCCAAGTATGCACCGTTGCGAAAGTTCGTCGTGTCCAAGCATCACGTGATGATCGGGTGCTATAGACTCTACGCTCACATACAACGGGTGCAAGCCAGTTTTGCACACGCGGAAATACTTGGGTCTAACTTGACGAGCCTAGCATGTACAGACATGGCCTCGGAACACATGAACCGAAAGGTTAAGCATGAGTCATATGAATGATATGATCGACACTTCGTTGTCCACCATTAAAACCACATCTCTTCTCGTGAAGATCGGATTAGGTGTGGTGAATTTGGATCGTGTTCACTAAACAACTTGAGGGATGTTGAATTTAGTGGGAGTTCATCTAGTAATTTTATTAAAAGTTGAACTAGTTATCATGAACATAGTCTAATTTGTACTTGCAAATATTGTAAATCAAATGGCTCAGTCCAACTTCAACTTCAACGTTTTTGCTGAGAAGGAAAAGCTTAAAAACAATGGGTCTAACTTCACCAATTGGTTCCACAATCTAAGAATCATTCTCTTTGGCGGTCAAAAGGACTATGTCCTTGGGAATGCCTTAGGTGACCCCCCTGCTGCAACTGCGCCGGCTGATGAGAAAGCTGTCTATCAGTCGCGCAAAGATGATTATGGTGTGATTAAGAGCACCATGTTATTTGCTATGGAACCGGAACTTCAAAATCGTTTTGAAGACTATCCCGGGCCCTTTGAGATTCTCGAAGATCTGAAAACCATGTTTCAGACTCAGGCCCGTTCTGAGAGATATGAGATATCTCAGAAGTTCTTTAACTGCAAGATGGAGGAAGGGAGTTCCGTTAGTGAGCACGCCATTAAGATGACGGGCTACACTCAACGCCTTGAGCAACTGGAATGCACGATTCCAGAGGAGCTCAAGATTGACAGGGTTCTGCAATCACTCCCTCCCAGCTACAAAAGTTTTGTAGTGACTCATAATCAGATTGGTTCCACTGATACGATCACCGAGCTCTTCGCAAAGCTGAAGGCCGCGGAAGTGGACATCAAAAAGGATAATCATGTGTTGATGGTCAACAAGCCCACCTTTAAGAAAGGTAAGGGAGAAAAGAAGCCCTTCAATAAGGGCGGCGGCAAGCGCACTGCCCCTGCTGAGAAGAAGCTCAAGTCTGGTCCTAAGCCGGACACTGAGTGCTTCTATGGCAAGGACAAGGGTCACTGGAAGCGCAACTGTCCGAAGTACTTAGCGGACAAGAAGGCTGGCACCATCAAAGGTATATTTGATATACATGTTATTGATGTTTTCCTTACTAGCCCTCGTTGTAGTGCCTGGGTATTTGATACTGGTTCAGTTGCTAATATTTGTAACTCGAAACAGGAGCTACGGAATAGACGGCGGCTTGCGAGGGATGAGGTGACGATGCGCGTTGGCAACGGATCAAGAGTTGATGTGATGGCCGTCGGCACGCTCTCCTTAGTTTTACCTTCGGGATTAGTTTTAAACCTTAATAAATGTTATTATATGCCTGCATTGAGCATGAACATTATTTCTGGATCTTGTTTATTGCAAGACGGTTATTCATTTAAATCGGAGAATAATGGTTGTTCTATTTATATGAGTAACATCTTTTATGGTCATGCACCTATTATGAATGGTTTATTTCTTCTAAATCTCGAAAGGGATGAAACACACATCCATAACATTGAGGCTAAGAGATGCAAAGTAGATAGTGATAATAGTACTTATTTGTGGCACTGTCGTCTAGGTCATATTGGTGTAAAGCGCATGAAGAAACTCCATTCTGATGGACTTTTGGAGTCTCTTAATTTTGAATCATTTGACACATGCGAACCATGCCTCATGGGCAAGATGATCAAAACCCCGTTCTCCGGTATGATGGAGCGAGCAACGGACTTGTTGGAAATCATACATACCGATGTATGCGGACCGATGAGTGTTTCGACGCGCGGTGGATATCGCTATTTTCTCACTTTTACCGATGACTTAAGTAGATATGGGCATATCTATTTAATGAAACATAAATCTGAAACATTTGAAAAGTTCAAGGAATTTCAGAATGAAGTGGAGAACCATCATAACAGAAAGATTAAGTTTCTACGATCCGATCGTGGGGGCGAATATTTGAGTTATGATTTTCTCACGCATCTTAAAGCAAGCGGAATTGTTTCGCAACTCACGCCACCCGGAACACCACAGCGCAATGGTGTGTCTGAACGCCGGAATCGAACCCTATTAGATATGGTCCGATCAATGATGTCTCTTACTGATTTGCCGTTATCATTTTGGGGTTATGCATTAGAAACCGATGCATTCACTTTAAATAGGGCTCCATCTAAATCCATTGAGATGACACCGTATGAACTGTGGTTTGGTGCTAAACCTAAGTTGTCGTTTCTTAAAGTTTGGGGATGCGAAGCTTACGTCAAGAAGTTGATGCCGGACAAGCTCGAACCCAAAGCAGAGAAATGCGTCTTCATAGGATACCCTAAGGAAACTATTGGGTATACCTTCTATCACAGAACCGAAGGCAAAGTGTTTGTCGCAAAGAACGGTTCCTTTCTTGAGAAGGAGTTTCTCTCGAAAGAAGTGAGTGGGAGGAAAGTAGAGCTAGACGAGGTTATTGAACCTTCTCTTGAATTGGAGAGTAGCGCAGCACCTGAAATTGTTCCAGTGCCGCCTGCACCAACAATAGAGGAAGCTAATGACAAGGATCATGAAGCTTCGGACGATGCTGCTACTGAACGTCGCAGGTCGACAAGGTCGCGTGCCCCTCCTGAGTGGTACGGCAACCCTGTCTTGACTGTCTTGTTAGTAGAAGACAGTGAACCTACGAACTATGAGGAAGCGATGATGAGCCCAGACTCTGAGAAATGGCTAGAAGCCATGAAATCCGAATTGGGATCCATGAGCGAAAACCAAGTATGGACTTTGGTGGACCCTCCTAGCGACCGAAAGGCCATTGAGTGCAAATGGATTTTCAAGAAGAAAACGGGCGCGGATGGTAATGTTACCGTCTATAAAGCACGGCTTGTCGCGAAAGGTTTTCGACAAGTTCAAGGTGTTGACTACGATGAGACTTTCTCTCCCGTAGCGATGTTTAAGTCCATTCGGATTTTATTAGCAATTGCTGCGTTTCATGATTATGAAATATGGCAGATGGATGTCAAGACTGCTTTCCTCAATGGCAACATTGATGAAGAGTTGTATATGATGCAACCCGAAGGTTTTGTCGATCCTAAGGATGCTGATAAAGTATGCAAACTTCAGCGTTCCATTTATGGACTGAAGCAAGCGTCTCGGAGTTGGAACCTTCGTTTTGATCAAGTGATCAAGAGCTTTGGATTTGTTCCAAATTGCTACGAAGCTTGCATCTACAAGAAAGTGAGTGGGAGCTCGATGACGTTTCTGGTACTATATGTGGATGACATATTGATTATCGGAAATGACATCAACATGCTTAACAATGTGAAGAGTTATTTGAACAAGTGTTTTTCAATGAAATACCTAGGTGAAGCTGCTTATATATTGGGCATCAAAATCTATAGAGATAGACAAAGACGCCTGATAGCTTTAAGCCAGAGTACATACCTAGACAAAGTTCTGAAAAGGTTCAGAATGGATAAGGCAAAGAAAGGTTCGGTGCCTATGTTGTCAGGTAAGATATTGAGCAAGGCTCAGTGTCCAGCTACGGTAAATGATAGGGAAGCTATGAGCAAAGTGCCTTATGCCTCGGCCATAGGTTCTATCATGTATGCCATGTTGTGTACTAGACCGGATGTGTCCAATGCTCTTAGTTTGACGAGCAGATATCAAAGTGATCCAGGAGTGGAACACTGGACAGTCGTGAAGAACATCCTAAAGTACCTAAATAGGACTAAAGAAATGTTCTTAGTCTATGGGGGTGATGAACAGCTCGTCGTAAAAGGTTACGTCGACGCTAGTTTTGACACCGACAAGGATGATTCTAAATCTCAGACAGGATACGTGTATATTTTGAATGGAGGAGCTATGAGCTGGAGAAGCTGCAAGCAAAGCGTGATCGCGGGATCTACAGTAGAAGCGGAATACATGGCTGCTGCAGAAGCGTCAAGTGAAGGAGTTTGGATCAGGAACTTCATCACTAAGCTTGGCGTGGTTCCAAGTGCATTGGACCCACTGGAGATATTGTGTGACAACACTGGCGCCATAGCACTCGCTAAGGAACCAAGATATCATCCAAAGACCAAGCATATCAACCGCAAGTTTCATATAATCCGAGATTATATAGCAGATGGAGATCTGAAGATTAGCAAAGTACATACATATCTGAATGTCGCAGAACCATTGACTAAACCTCTACCACGTGTAAAACATGATCAGCACCTCAGTGCCATGGGTGTGAGATTGTTGCCAGATGTAAACTAGATTATTGACTCTAGTGCAAGTGGGAGACTGTTGGAATTATGCCCTAGAGGCAATAATAAAGATGTTATTATTATAATTCTTGTTCATGATAATGTTTATATTCCATGCTAGAATTGTATTAAGCGGAAACTTTAATACTTGTGTGGTTTATGAACAACACCGTGTCCCTAGTACGCCTCTATGGACTAGCTCATTGATTAATGATGGTTAAGGTTTCCTAACCATGGACATGAGTTGTCAATTAATAATGAGATCATATCATTGGGAGAATGATATGATGGACAGACCCAAACTAAGCGAAGCAATTAGATCGTGTCATCGTGTTCGTCTTTGCGAAGCTTTTCTTATGTCAAATATTGTATTCCTTAGACCATGAGATAATACAACTCCCTGGTATCGGAAGAAAGCTTTGAGGTCATCAAACGTCATCCTATGAGAGGGTGATCATAAAGGTGTCTCTCAGGTGATCGGAAAGTATCTGTTGGGTTGTATGTATCGAGATGGGATTTGTCCCTCCCAAGTCGGAGAGATATACTTCGGGCCCACTCGGTAATCGATATCAACACCGCTTGCAAGCATGTGGTTAAGGAGTTAATCACAAAGTGATATCGGATTACGGAACGAGTAAAGTACTTGTTGTGAACGAGATTGAACTAGGTATGACGGTACCGACGATCGAATCTCGGGCAAGTAAAATATCGCGAGACGAAGGGAATATATATATGGGATTGATTGAATCCTGGCATCGTGGTTCATCCGATATGATCATCGATGAATGTGTGGGAGTCAATATGGGTTTCCAGACCCCGTTGTTGATTATTGATAGAAGATCATGTCTGCATATTCTCGAACCCGCAGGGTCACACACTTAACGTGTCTCGACACTAGGATTGATTGGATAATTGGTTTATGAGTTTTTGTTCGGAGTCTCGGATGGGATCCGGGACATCACGAGAGGATCCGGAGTGGTCCGAAGAATAAGATTCAGGCAGTGCAGTTTTTGGAGTTTGGATTTGTTCCGGGTTAATCGGTATTGTGCCGGAAGCTTCTAGAACCTTCCGGAAGGGGACCAACGTGGCCACACCTTCCGGGAGGGGGCATGGGCCTATGAGGGAGTGACCTGGACGCATTGGGCCCAGGGGCACAAGGCTCCATAGAGCCCAGCCGGCCAAGAGGGTTTAAACTCTAGATAGAGCTTCTAGAAGGGGGGGTTCCTTGCCCCCCACTCCTCCTCCTTGGCCGCCGGCCTTGGCTTGGGGGAGGGGGCTAGGGTTGCCGCCCCACCCCTATATATAAAGAGGTCTGGGGGTGCACCACCCCCCACACCTTTCCCTCCAACCCTAGCCGCCCTGCTGCCCCTCCTCTCTCCCTCCCGACTGTTTGTAGGCGAAGCCCTGCTGCAGAAATTCTCCACCATATACACCACGCCGTCGTGTTGTAGATCCAATCCGTCTCTCCACCATACTTTCTGGTCCGAGGAAGGAGGAGACGTCGAGGTGATGCACGTGTGCATCTCACGGAGGCACCACCACTTGTGGTGCTAGATAGGATCGGATCGCGATGAGGAGAAGCAAGTACGACTACATCACCCACGTTCCGACGAACGTTCCGCTGTGCGAATCTTCAAGGGTATGAAGATCTAATCCAATCTCTCTCGTTGTTTGCATCTCCTAGATTAGATCTTGGCTTTCCCTCTGTTCGCATCCGTAGAAAATTTTGATTTACTATGCCGCGAAACCCTTCAATTTCTCTATGGTAATCTTCTTAAAAAAACTTTGAGGGAGGTGGTACCTCCCTTCCACCTATATAAAGAGGGGTACCGCTCTCCCAAAATCCACCCCATCAATTGGCTTTGCCTATTTCTCTCTCCCTCTCTCTCTATCCCTCGCGTGTGGTTCCTATTATTGGAACTACATACGGGGATAGGGATTTCTCCACCATATTCATAGCGTTGTGCCGATGGACTCGGTCTGGATCAATCTTCTTAGCCGCTTTGCTGGAGCGAAGCCCAGGAGACATCTGTACACGGGATGCGTGTAAGGCCACAATGCACCACCACTTGTGGTGCTAGTCGCATGGACCTTGGACGTCTACATGACCTTGAGCTTGGCTATGTCGTACGACTACATCATCCACGTTTCTCGCGAAATTTTCAACGCTTTCGGTCTTCAAGGGTATGAACACCCAATCCCTTGATGGCGTTGCGTAAATGCGGAGCGCTTAGTCAGGAAACCCCAAGAGCAAGGTATGATGCAGCACAGCAGCAAGTCTTCCCTCAGTAAGAAACCGAGGTTATCGAAACAGTAGGAGGAAGGAAACATTTCAAAGGTGTTGCAAGAAACATGGAAACCTGCACAACACAAACTCAAGACTTTTCCCCAACTAATAGTGAGGTTGTCAATCTCACCGGTTGCTGTAACAAAAGATTATTTGTATAGTGTGGAAGGTGATGATGGTTTGCAGCAAGTAAACAGTAACAGTGGAAGATGTATCAATGGTAAAGATTGGACCAGGGTCCATAGTTCACTAGAGGTGTTCTCCTTAGATAAACAAACATGGCATGCTGGGTAAACAAATTACAGTAGGACAATTGACAGGACTGAGCAAGTCATAACAATACAATACAATACAATACTAGACATAAAAATCATATGAGATTCGATTGGACAATAAAACAAGATATATAGACTGCCATCCAACTACATCTATGACTAGAAGTCCATCTTTGGGTTATCATATGAACCCCCTCTAGTATTAAGTTGCAAACAACAGACAACTGCTTTAAGCAAAGTGTGTAAGGTAAACAATCCACTTGTTCCATGAACAAGAGACCGTTGTTTTCCCCCTAGTGGCAACAGCACATCTACAACCTTAGAGATTTCTGTCACTTCTCTTGATAGAGGCATGAACCCACTATCGAGCATAAATACCCCCTCTTGGAGTCACTAGCAACTACTTGGCCAACGGAGATCATGCAAGATCAAAAACAACACAGACATGATAGAATCAATAAGACAAAACCATTAATCAACCTGACATAGTAATCTCAATATCTATCGGATCCCCACAAACACAACATGCATGATTACAAATAGATGAGATCTTGATCATCAACGGAGCTCACAAGATCAAGACATGAAAGCACAAAGGAGGAGATACAACCATCTATCTACTACATGGATCCGTAGTCCAAGGTGGAACTACTCACGCTTCATACTGGTGGCTGGCATGATGAAGAAGAAGGCCTCTGGGATGATCTCCCCTCCGGCAGGGTGTCGGGAAGAGCTTCAGATCCCCCCGATCTAGGTACGATGGTGGCGGCGGCTACAGACAGTTTCGTGGAATATTGATCGGGTCCTTAGGGTTTAGGCATTGGGGGCTTCTTATAGGCGAAAAGGCGAGGCAGGAGGGCGGCTAGGGGGGCCACATCCTAACCAGGCGCGGCTAGGGTGGGCCCGTGCCTAGGGGGTGCAGCCGCCCTGTGGCTCCCCTGCGTCTCTCCTCTGGACTCCGTGTTCTCCTCGGTGAAATATTGACTTTGGCTTTTGTCCCGTCCAATTCCGAGAATATTTCCTTACTAGCTTTTCTGGAACCCAAAAACAGCAGAAAACAGGCAACTGGCACTGTGGCAACTTGTTAATAGGTTAGTACCAGAAAACATATAAAAAGCACCTCAAAGCAAAGCAAAGTAGATACTAAACAAGCATGGAACATCAAAAATTATAGATACATTTCCGACATATCAAGCATCCCCAAGCTTAACTCATGCTCGTCCTCGAGTAGGTAAGTGATAAAAAGAATAATTTTTTAGGTGACATGCACCATCAAAACCAAGATCAAACCATTTGCAAGCATTAGAAGCTAGGATCAAAGAACTCTAAACATGTGCATGAAAGATGGAGTTCTAACAATAAGACAAAGTAACTATGCATGCAACATGAAAGGCTACAAAGAAAGATCATGAATAACATACATTGAAAAACATTTGTTTGTTTCACATACAGAAAACATGGCATAGTGGCATTCAGCTTGTCCCTCATAGAGTAGCAAATAGATGCATAGGACACCTTCAAAGTTCATAAGAGTGACTAGATACAAATAGCATAAGAACAAGTAATATCAACAATATGCATCAATCAATAAGTTTTTGGACAATGCACATAGAACTAAGAATGGCAACTATACTCTCTTAACTGGTGCCTAAAGGTATAAGGTGGAGACTCAATATAATGGTGGAAGAAAGGGCCCTTCATAAAGGGAACCAGGGATTTCAAGTTTCAAAAAGAGCTTCCAAAAATTATGGTACTTGTTAGCTTTCAGCCCTCATTGCCCCTATCATAAGCACATTGAAGTGATTAAGGTTAAAGTGAACAAACTATGGAGTATATGCTTGACAAAGTATAAGTTGGCAATCTCATGTCCCTTGAATACGAGGGCCGCACCGCATGCTACTCAACTTTAGTCACCTGTAAGTTCTTGTCATAGTAAGTACATGTGTATCATAGAGAACCGCCAACGGGGTACCCCTTGCACATGGTACAGGAGCTATCCCATAACCAAAATGACAAGGCAAGCAGACAATGAGCATCTCAACGATCTTTTTATTTTCTATTTGCATAGGTTTTTATTGAGGATGCTTCACAGATTGCTCATTATGGTGATGCTACAAGTTTCCACCATGATTAGGCATGGCTTAGGCTAGCGGCCCAAGCATTTCTCTAACACAAAATACATAACTCCATGGACTTACAAGCTCCCTTTTTATTTCACACCGGCGACATCCATAGACAAAAGAGCATGATATCAACTGTGTACAAAGTACAAGTGCAATGTTGAAAACGTTCTCCATGACAGCATGGTTCCGCTAATTCCAACATATAAGTGCAAGAATATACAACATAGATGACACAATGGTTCAAGTTTATTATGGGCAAGAAAAATAAAGTGTGACATCAAGTTCGTGAGAGCTTTAATCACTAAGTTTTCACATAACAAAATACTTTTTAATTGGAAGATAGCTGAAAACAAGATTATACTTGGAATGGTGTAACACACCATGCATAGGAATTTATAGTGGACACTTTGGAATAACTTGGTTTCTTGGAAGTTGGACGCATGAGTAGAGCTTACTCATACAAGTGGAGGCTAGCAAAAGACGGGGAGCAACCAACTAAGAGAGCAATAATGGCCATAATCATGCAGAGCGGCAAAACATTACTAATCAAAGCATAGAGTGGTACTACAAGTTAAAAACTAAATGATTATAGAGGCTATGGTGAATTGTTTATAGTCATAACATGGTGTAAGCATGTGCCAAGTCAACCCAAACAAAGCATCAAAGGAGAATACCACAATACTATGCTTTTGTATGCTAAAACAACGCATAATCCTTTTAAGGAACACTAAGCAATCCCAATTGTTTGGAACAAGTCATGCTACATCAATAATCATTAATCATAAGGTCAAAAAAACACCTAGCATGACATGACAAAGTCTAAGTCACAGTCAAACCAAGCTCCTCTTGCACTTTTCAAGCAAGAACTTTCTACTCCTTTCGAACATCAATCGACTTATTTGAAACAACACAGCGAGAACGGGGGTCCAAACTACTTTATTAAAGCAAACTAAACAAACTAAGAAAATGAAAACTAAGACGCTCCAAGAATAACACAACAGTGCATGAAACGATAAAAACGAAGTGTCTAGAAAGACCTGAGCTTTTTACTGATGAAGAAGGGATGCCTTGGACATCCCCAAGTTTTGACGCTTGTACTTCTTGGATATTTCTTAGGGTGACACCGGGGTGGCATCCCCAAGCTTGAGATTTTGTCCATTCTTCATCTCATTACATCATTCTCTCTCTACAACTAAATTTTTTTCTTCATACAAAACTTCACACAATCTTCATTAGCAACATTAGTGTATTCAAAACATAATAGACCCTTGAGTTTAGCTTTAGAACATCAAATATTTCACTAAAAATACAAGCCACTGTATCAACTCCTTCAAAAAGCTCAATTTCCCAAAAAGAACCCAAAAAGGAATCAATAAGAAGCAAATGCAAATAATGGCAGAAATTTATCAAAACAGACCAGTAGGTAGAAACCGATTTTTTCGAAGACCTTATGTTGTGTAGAGGTCCCAACCTAATAAGGTAGATTCCTCCTGTGTTTTACAATGCTAGTCCCTGGATCATTAGCTAGCATCCACAGTTAAGATGTAATATCAAGATACAAAGGTCATAATATAAATTTATAACCAGGAATAACATAAGTTTATTACATCAAACATAGCTCATTTGGCTGTTACAATACTTTGCAGCGGAATAACTATAGTCATGGGTCCTTCATCTTCAAAATGCCACAGGCAGATGTTGGTTGTAGACTTTGTAGTCCTAGTCAATCAAACAATCTTCATTTAAAAAAAACAATCAACCTGCAACATTACAAGTTACAGCCACAAGGGTCAATACATTTGAATTGTATTGGCAAGTTTCACTTCTATGTATAATAAGAGTGGATCGTATCATATATGCATATTTGGCTAAGTAGAGTTTAAGGCTTATTTGCATAAAGCAATATCTTATCCCATCTTTTCAAAAAGGGTTTTAAGTCCTTTGTCAATCTCTTTTCCAAGAATCCCTTGAACTCCTTGGTAGAAACTCAAGTGTTCAAGTCCTTGTCAAAATCTCTTGAGCCACTTGGTAACCCCAAGTGCAACAAGTTTTAAAAATCTCATGAGTTCCTTGGTAATCCCAAGTACATCATGCCCTTGAGCACCTTGGTAACCCCAAGTGCAACAAGCTTAACAGAATCTCTTTGAATTCCTTGGTAGATACACAAGGGCATCAAGTTTTATTTTACTTTAGAAGTTGGAATGTCGAGATCTCCCATAGTTCAAACTTTAGTTGCTCAGTATTGTCCATAACCGGGGACACGGCTAAGTACTTAGGTTTTATTTACTTCTGCAGAAGGAGTACACTTTACCCACATGTCACAATCCCATCCTTTTGCCACCAGTGGCCTACTGGATTAGTGCTCACCAAGATGGAGTACTGGCAGATTGAGAATGTGACGAAGTCTTTCCAAAAGGTCCTCCCACACATCTTTGCTAGCTTGTCTTCAGCCCCCATGAAGCATTCCAGATCCCCATGTCCGGTAACTAAAGACAATGTATGGGTCTTCCTAATGTAGTTGACTAAGCCAGAGCCATAATAGCATGTGGTTGCACACGAAAGCCACAATTGGAGAAACATGTTCAATCTCTAAGTTTCCTAGGTGGTTTTCATTTGGAGCACAACACAAAGTGATTGCAATAGACATGGTTCCCTTTTGTTGCCACCTTCTCCAAAACTTAAAGTATCCTCCACCTAGGTGGTTCATTGAGTCCTTGTTTTATTATGTAAAACACAAGTCCTTTTCTCAACCTTTGTAAAATCTCAACATGTATCTCTTTTTCAAAATATAGCATGGCTAAGCATGTACAACTACAAGATTTTCTCTAAGGAAAGTAAGGGCATCCTATTAGGATTTAGCATAGCATAAGTATAAATCATTTTCATGCATGTTTTCAAATCCACTAAGTATAATGAAAATAGTAGGACTTTAGATGATAGTGCCACTTGCCTTTTTGGTAGGGAATGAGGGTTCACTCCTTGATCTTGCTAGTCTCACACTTTGCTAATTTCACTACAAGTCAATCAAGCAAAACACCAAATCAACTTAACATTCCAAACCAAAGTCAAACAAACAATCTTACACACATAAAGCAATGGAGTCTAAGTCTTGCATAAGTATGCAAAGGATGGTTCTATTGCAAGGATGGTCTCCACTAGGCTTCTTAACTTTGTAAGGTCCAAATTGGTCATTTACCAAAAGGGCAAAGTCATTAGCAAGAGGGTTTTGTTTAAAAACCCATTTTTAAATCCTTTCATCATTTTAAGTGGTGAAAATTATTATTCTCAATACCACAACCTTAAGTGGTTTCACTAAATAAGTTGTTGTTTCTCAAAACTTGGTATCTATGGTTGGTAGGTTTGGTCCAAAACATTTTCCTCAAAGTTCTTTACTCAAAATCATTTTCATAAGCAAATCAATAGTTTTTATTTAGCTAGAAATGGACTAAACCCATTAATCCATTCTAATCTTTTCCAAATTCATTTTCAAAACCATGGGTTGGTTCCTAGGGTCAGTAGGTTCACAATAAACTAATTTGCAAAAGATTTAATCCAAAAATCAATTTTAAACAATTTTTCTAATACAAATAAGCACACAAATGTTTCTGTAAATTCATACAAGCTAACAGATACTATTTGTTAAACTAATTCCACAGTTGTCTAGGGCTTGCTCCACTGAATCCATTGATATAAAATTTGTAATTTTTGGACGTGTGGTTTGAAAGTTACAAGGGTTTGAAGTTTGCAAATAATTCTGATTCAAATCTGTTTTTAGTTTTAATCCTGGCCACGCGTCGAGCCGTGATTGGCCGATACCGGTTCGTCTGGATCGCGTGCTGCGGAGCATTGGATTTAAGTTGGATCGTGCGGCACAGAACGCGTACCTCTTCGCGGTAAGTGATCTAATCGCAGCGCTTGGATCTACATCCTACGGCTGCTAGCATGCTTGCCTAGGATCGGCGGCACTGGCGGTGGCTTGCGGCGGCGCACGACCAGGCAGCAACGCTACGGCAATTACAGGAAGAGGAGAGGGGGAAAAAGGTGCTCACCAGAATCGTGATGAAGAGGGGATGCTCAACGTGTGCTTGTCGCGGTAAGGGGCGCTCTGGTACAGCTGCAATTGCTCGCCGGAGTGGAGGACGGCGTCGGGTGGTTCTGTCCACGGTCGAAGGCGACGTTGTAGATCGTCCTAGGACAAGACAGGGGCATGGTTAAGTGCGGGAGGTCACGTGCATGAATGAGATGGTACGGGGCGGTCGGAATCTACCTGGGTGCTTGCCGGAATTGAAGACAGACGCGGCGGCGTTCGAAAGCTTGACGTAGCCGACGTTCTGGGGCGCCCGCGGTCGAATGAAGGGCACAGGGAGGGTTGTCTGTGAGTGGGGAAGCTACTAGCGTGCTCGGGGAGGTTCGGGGTGATGTGGTTTGGCCGGAATTGGCCGGAGACGGTGGTCGGAGCTGGGAGTGTCTAGAGTCGAATTGGGCAGCCTCGGGGCAGAGAGAGGGAGAAGCTTGAGGGGAAATGGAGAGGGAGAGTGGGCGCTTAAGAGGGCGAGGTCGCTGCGCGGAATCACTGCGGCATTACTGCGAATTAACGCGCGGCATCAACGGCAGAAACGGCCGGCGTGGTCGTCGCGAGGAAGGAGACGAGCTGGAGAAGTGGGGTCCGCTGGTCAGTGAAAAATAGAGTGGGAGAGAGGTCCACCAGTCAGTCTCTGTGCGGGTCTGTTACCGCGTGTGAATCGTTTTCCTGCGGAATGAGGAGCTGGGCTGGTTGGTGGGCTTCCTGGGCTTGGCCGGTTGGGCTGGGTTCAAACCCATTTTTTTATTCTGTAACTTCTTCTTTTTCTATTTCTGATTTCTGTTTTGAATTTCAAACAAACAATTCACACTCAAATCTATTCAAACAATTAACAAACTTTGTAGCTATGAATTTGGTTCTGTTTATCAACATAATCCACATTCCAAAATAAAGTAAAGATTTTATTCTTTTTAGGATCTATCCTTTAGTTAAATAAAATGGATCTTTTTGTTATTTAATAAAATAGGTTTTGTTTTAATTAATAAAATCTTTATTTAAAACCCAAATATTTTCAAAACCAGTTCAGAAGTTTTATTTGAAAGTAAGGAATATTTGGAAACTTGTTTAAAATAAAATAACATTTAATTTTAGGGTCCATTATTAATTAGATACAATAGACTTTCATTGTTAATTCAAATATGACTTATTTTATTGAGATATTTATTTTAAAATCTAAATTAAAGCCAAACATTTTAGTAGGTTTTATTTGTGAATAACAAATATTTGGAAAACTTATTTTAAATAATTAAATAAGTTTTGATGTTTCAATTAAATTGGTAAAACCTTTTATCTAAATAAAGTTTGGATATTAATTCCTTATTATTTTATTTTAAATAAACCTTTGTTATTTTTATTCAAACTAAATGTTTTAATTCCCAAAGTTTGGTCAAGGTTTGATTTTATAAAATAATCTTTATTTATAAATCCACCTTTTCTTTTGAAAACCAAATCTTTTATTAAAGGATCCAAAATAGTAGTTTCAAAACATTTTAATTTGTTTTATTAAATGTTCATCTTTATGAATCCCTTTAGGATTTTATTTAATTCAAATGGGTTTGAAGTTCCAATTGTATACAAAAAGTTTCTTCTGGTTCTAAAAATCAACCAAAGTTTTATTTTATTTATTTATTATCACATTACAAGATTTGGAAAATCTTGGGATGTGACAGGCTACCACCCTTAAAATAAATCTCGTCCTGAGATTTGGGAAGGCTAGGGTTATAAGCAAGTTCAAAAACAACTAGGGTACTACCACCCTTAAAATTTTCAAACAAAAATTACATATTGTCCTTCTTGGGATCCTGGGGAAAATTTCTCATGGCAACCATTTGCATGGTTTCCTTGGTTTCCATACTTGACTCATGGGCCAAGGTTGAGCTTTTCCATAGGTTTGTTCAACTTGTTCTTAATCTTTTCTGGACAGTTGCTTGCATAGTGTCCTGGATTCTTGCAGTTGAAGCAATGAATGTCCTTGAGTTCTTTACGTGGCTCTTGTGGACAGGTTGCTACATAGTGGCCCATCTCTTTGCAGTTGTTGCACCACACTTGGTCAATCTCTTTATTCTTCTTGTTCTCTGGGCAGCCACTGGAGTAGTGTCCCATTTCCTTACATTTACGACATTGTGCAAGGCTCATGTCTTGCTTAGGTTTCTTGGTTTTCTTTGATCCTTTGAATTGGGTTGTCTTGTTTGGAGGTATGAGTGGTCCTTTTCCTTTGGTAGACTTGGATCCTTCTTGTTTCCTTTGTTCTACCAGGGCATAGATGGGACATTGGTCAGGAGTATGATCACTTCCTTCACACAAGTAGCAAGTAGCTTGAGAGGTAGGGCATTGTCCAACAGGATGTTCTTCTTCACAATTGGGGCATTGTCCTTCATGCTCCTTGGAAGTATGATCCTTGTCTCCACAAATAATGCAAGCTGGGGTTCCATCTAGGACAACATTCTTGTTATCCTTGTTATCATACACTCCTTTGGGATAGTTTTCTTCCCTGCTGATCATTTTGATTAGTCACCTTGAGCATCAGTTGGGATTGTTCTTCCAAAAACCTTTGTAGTGCTGGGTCTTTATCACTATTTTTGGTTATGAACTGAGCTGTCAGTTGGTTCAACTGGTGTTGGGTTGCTATGAGCTCTTTCATGCTGTCAGCTTGGTTGGTGTTGATGTCATCAACCTTGGAGTCTTTTGGAGTATTCATCTTTTGGGTTGAAGGGAGGTTAGAATAGGCAAGATATTTCTAAGGACTTAATTCTAATCACACACATCACAATTCACACAAGCAATGTGCATGCAATCACAAATCAAACATTTCACTCAAACCAAAGAGTTCAAGCACATACTTAGGCAACAAAATATTTTGTTACACCACATAAGTTGGTGTGTTTAACTTAGCTAAAATATGGTGGTCCATCTATTTGGTTTACTTGTGATCTTTCCTTCCTTCATGATTCTTCTTGTATGAGATCTTGGTTTCCTTGAGACAAACTCTTGGTTGCAATACTTCAAAGTTGTTGATAGCTCCTTCTTATTTTGCATTCCCTCAGTCTCTAAATCTTGAGCAAGACTTCCTTGTTTCACTTGTGGTCCTTAGTAGTTTCCAAGTTGGAAGTCCTTGGTGAATATGCTGAAGATGTTGAAGTCATTAGAGTTGAAGATGTTGAAGTCATTAGAGTTGAAGAAGTTGAAGAAGTCCTTTGCACATGGTGTAGTCTTTAGTCATGGGTAGGTCTTTCCATCAAGTTGAAGTAGAGGAGAAGTAGAGTTGAAATCAAAATGGTTAAGGAAAGAGTTTACAAGTGTTTTTGTAAATAAGTTTTTGGAACAAATACACTCCTATTTTTCTAAGGTTTTTTGTCCAATCCTAGGGTTTACAAATCCTACAGGCAACACAATGCTCTGATACCATCTGTAGAGGTCCCAACCTAATAAGGTAGATTCCTTCGGTGTTTTACAATGCTAGTCCCTGGATCATTAGCTAGCATCCACAGTTAAGATGTAATATCAAGATACAAAGGTCATAATATAAATTTATAACCAGGAATAACATAAGTTTATTACATCAAACATAGCTCATTTGGCTGTTACAATACTTTGCAGCGGAATAACTATAGTCATGGGTCCTTCATCTTCAAAATGCCACAGGCAGATGTTGGTTGTAGACTTTGTAGTCCTAGTCAATCAAACAATCTTCATTAAAAAAAACAATCAACCTGCAACATTACAAGTTACAGCCACAAGGGTCAATACATTTGAATTGTATTGGCAAGTTTCACTTCTATGTATAATAAGAGTGGATCCTATCATATATGCATATTAGGCTAAGTAGAGTTTAAGGCTTATTTGCATAAAGCAATATCTTATCCTATCTTTTCAAAAAGGGTTTTAAGTCCTTTGTCAATCTCTTTTCCAAGAATCCCTTGAACTCCTTGGTAGAAACTCAAGTGTTCAAGTCCTTGTCAAAATCTCTTGAGCCACTTGGTAACCCCAAGTGCAACAAGTTTTAAAAATCTCATGAGTTCCTTGGTAATCCCAAGTACATCATGCCCTTGAGCACCTTGGTAACCCCAAGTTCAACAAGCTTAACAAAATCTCTTTGAATTCCTTGGTAGATACACAAGGGCATCAAGTTTTATTTTACTTTAGAAGTTGGAATGTCGAGATCTCCCATAGTTCAAACTTTAGTTGCTCGGTATTGTCCATAACCGGGGACACGGCTAAGTACTTAGGTTTTATTTACTTCTGCAGAAGGAGTACACTTTACCCACATGTCACAATCCCATCCTTTTGCCACCAGTGGCCTACTGGATTAGTGCTCACCAAGATGGAGTACTGGCAGATTGAGAATGTGACGAAGTCTTTCCAAAAGGTCCTCCCACACATCTTTGCTAGCTTGTCTTCAGCCCCCATGAAGCATTCCAGATCCCCATGTCCGGTAACTAAAGACAATGTATGGGTCTTCCTAATGTAGTTGACTAAGCCAGAGCCATAATAGCATGTGGTTGCACACGAAAGCCACAATTGGAGAAACATGTTCAATCTCTAAGTTTCCTAGGTGGTTTTCATTTGGAGCACAACACAAAGTGATTGCCATAGACATGGTTCCCTTTTGTTGCCACCTTCTCCAAAACTTAAAGTATCCTCCACCTAGGTGGTTCATTGAGTCCTTGTTTTATTATGTAAAACACAAGTCCTTTTCTCAACCTTTGTAAAATCTCAACATGTATCTCTTTTTCAAAATATAGCATGGCTAAGCATGTACAACTACAAGATTTTCTCTAAGGAAAGTAAGGGCATCCTATTAGGATTTAGCATAGCATAAGTATAAATCATTTTCATGCATGTTTTCAAATCCACTAAGTATAATGAAAATAGTAGGACTTTAGATGATAGTGTCACTTGCCTTTTTGGTAGGTAATGAGGGTTCACTCCTTGATCTTGCTAGTCTCACACTTTGCTAATTTCACTACAAGTCAATCAAGCAAAACACCAAATCAACTTAACATTCCAAACCAAAGTCAAACAAACAATCTTACACACATAAAGCAATGGAGTCTAAGTCTTGCATAAGTATGCAAAGGATGGTTCTATTGCAAGTATGGTCTCCACTAGGCTTCTTAACTTTGTAAGGTCCAAATTGGTCATTTACCAAAAGGGCAAAGTCATTAGCAAGAGGGTTTTGTTTAAAAACCCATTTTTAAATCCTTTCATCATTTTAAGTGGTGAAAATTATTATTCTCAATACCACAACCTTAAGTGGTTTCACTAAATAAGTTGTTGTTTCTCAAAACATGGTATCTATGGTTGGTAGGTTTGGTCCAAAACATTTTCCTCAAAGTTCTTTACTCAAAATCATTTTCATAAGCAAATCATTAGTTTTTATTTAGCTAGAAATGGACTAAACCCATTAATCCATTCTAATCTTTTCCAAATTCATTTTCAAAACCATGGGTTGGTTCCTAGGGTCAGTAGGTTCACAATAAACTAATTTGCAAAAGATTTAATCCAAAAATCAATTTTAAACAATTTTTCTAATACAAATAAGAACACAAATGTTTCTGTAAATTCATACAAGCTAACAGATACTATTTGCTAAACTAATTCCACAGTTGGCTAGGGCTTGCTCCACTGAATCCATTGATATAAAATTTGTAATTTTTGGACGTGTGGTTTGAAAGTTACAAGGGTTTGAAGTTTGCAAATAATTCTGATTCAAATCTGTTTTTAGTTTTAATCCTGGCCACGCGTCGAGCCGTGATTGGCCGATACCGGTTCGTCTGGATCGCGTGCTGCGGAGCGTTGGATTTAAGTTGGATCGTGCGGCACAGAACGCGTACCTCTTCGTGGTAAGTGATCTAATCGCAGCGCTTGGATCTACATCCTACGGCTGCTAGCATGCTTGCCTAGGATCGGCGGCGCTGGCGGTGGCTTGCGGCGGCGCACGGCCAGGCAGCGACGCTACAGCGATTACAGGAAGAGGAGAGGGGGGAAAAGGTGCTCACCAGAATCGTGATGAAGAGGGGATGCTCAACGTGTGCTTGTCGCGGTAAGGGGCGCTCTGGTACAGCTGCAATTGCTCGCCGGAGTGGAGGACGGCGTCGGGTGGTTCTGTCCACGGTCGAAGGCGACGTTGTAGATCGTCCTAGGACAAGACAGGGGCATGGTTAAGTGCGGGAGGTCACGGAGAGGTCACGTGCATGAATGAGATGGTACGGGGCGGTCGGAATCTACCTGGGTGCTTGCCGGAATTGAAGACAGACGCGGCGGCGTTCGGAAGCTTGACGTAGCCGACGTTCTGGGGCGCCCGCGGTCGAATGAAGGGCACAGGGAGGGTTGTCTGTGAGTGGGGAATCTACTAGCGTGCTCGGGGAGGTTCGGGGTGATGTGGTTTGGCCGGAATTGGCCGGAGACGGTGGTCGGAGCTGGGAGTGTCTCGAGTCGAATTGGGCAGCCTCGGGGCAGAGAGAGGGAGAAGCTTGAGGGTAAATGGAGAGGGGGAGTGGGCGCTTAAGAGGGCGAGGTCGCTGCGCGGAATCACTGCGGCATTACTGCGAATTAACGCGCGGCATCAACGGCAGAAACGGCCGGCGTGGTCGTCGCGAGGAAGGAGACGAGCTGGAGAAGTGGGGTCCGCTGGTCAGTGAAAAATAGAGTGGGAGAGAGGTCCACCAGTCAGTCTCTGTGCGGGTCTGTTACCGCGTGTGAATCGTTTTCCTGCGGAATGAGGAGCTGGGCTGGTTGGTGGGCTTCCTGGGCTTGGCCGGCTGGGCTGGGTTCAAACCCATTTTTTTATTCTGTAACTTTTTCTTTTTCTATTTCTGATTTCTGTTTTGAATTTCAAACAAACAATTCACACTCAAATCTATTCAAACAATTAACAAACTTTGTAGCTATGAATTTGGTTCTGTTTATCAACATAATCCACATTCCAAAATAAAGTAAAGATTTTATTCTTTTTAGGATCTATCCTTTAGTTAAATAAAATGGATCTTTTTGTTATTTAATAAAATAGGTTTTGTTTTAATTAATAAAATCTTTATTTAAAACCCAAATATTTTCAAAACCATTTCAGAAGTTTTATTTGAAAGTAAGGAATATTTGGAAACTTGTTTAAAATAAAATAACATTTAATTTTAGGGTCCATTATTAATTAGATACAATAGACTTTCATTGTTAATTCAAATAGGACTTATTTTATTGAGATATTTATTTTAAAATCTAAATTAAAGCCAAACATTTTAGTAGGTTTTATTTGTGAATAACAAATATTTGGAAAACTTATTTTAAATAATTAAATAAATTTTGATGTTTCAATTAAATTGGTAAAACCTTTTATCTAAATAAAGTTTGGATATTAATTCCTTATTATTTTATTTTAAATAAACCTTTGTTATTTTTATTCAAACTAAATGTTTTAATTCCAAAAGTTTGGTCAAGGTTTGATTTTATAAAATAATATTTATTTATAAATCCACCTTTTCTTTTGAAAACCAAATCTTTTATTAAAGTATCCAAAATAGTAGTTTCAAAACATTTTAATTTCTTTTATTAAATGTTCATCTTTATGAACCCTTTTAGGATTTTATTTAATTCAAATGGGTTTGAAGTTCCAATTGTATACAAAAAGTTTCTTCTGGTTCTGAAAATCAACCAAAGTTTTATTTTATTTATTTATTATCACATTACAAGATTTGGAAAATCTTGGGATGTGACATGTTGCTCAAATAAAAAAGTGTTGGACTAATGCAAGTTAGCTAACATACTGGAGGATTTATTCGTAAATTTTCAGCTCAATCTGACTTACATAATCTCCTCACGAATTTTTGTGGTGAAGGACAGAAATCTGTTTCGGGACAACAACTCCCCAAATCTTACTTCCCTCTCATTAGAGGTCATTCTTGGCACAAAAAGCACACAAAAGGATAAGGAGAGGTCATTACAGAAGTAATAACTTCCAAGACTCAAGAAAACTCTTGGGTTATCTCCCAACAAGTACTTTTCTTTAACATCTTTAAGTTAGGCACAAGAAGCAAGAAATCAAGTATTTTCAAATGAAGAAGCATTAACATCAATACTTGCAAAGTATTCTATGAAGGGTATCTCATCCAAATGAGTTTTGGAGGATCCCTTATCATCTCTCTTTGGTTCACTAGTCTCATCAAAAGGATTTTCAGGAACAATCCAATCAAAATTCTTTTCAAAGGCTTCATGCATCCCAACAAGCTTAAAGGGTATGGGTATCTTAATTTCCTCTCTAGGTTTAGTTTTATCTGAATTACTCATAACATCTACACATGAGCCTAGCATATTAAAACGCTCAAGAACTTTTTGTCTTCCTTAGCAACATCATGGAAATCTTTTAGTAAAGTTTCAAGGATAAATTCTCTTTTTTCATCATTCTTTTCTTCTTTTAGTTTTAGGAACAAAATTTGCATCATGGGGTTAAGGCTAACAAACCTAGTCTCCAACATATGAACTAAATAAGCTATAGCAATTTCATAATTAGGAGCAAGTTCTGCTAATCTATCATCAATATCTTCATGCTTCCTAACATGATTAAAGAATTTTTCAATATTTTCTTTCCCAATTATAGATCCACTACCTATCGAAAGGTCCTTCAGGGTGAACTTGGGGAACACCATGGTGAGCTATAGCAAGGTGGAAACTAGAGTAGGAACTATTTTTTGTGTGTTTTATAAAAGAAAGCAAATCAAACTAAACTATTTTTTGGAGTTTTTGATAAAAAGAGGCAAACAAAACCAAGCAAAAGAAACTAAGCAAACCAAAAACAAAGTAAAGAGAAAGGTTGTGGAGGACTCCTCTTGTGAAGACGTCCTTAGCCTCCCCGGCAATGGCACCAGAAAATCTTGATGGCGCTGTGTCAACGTGGAGCGCTTCGTCGGGAAACCCCAAGAGCAAGGTATGCTGCAGCATAGAAGCAAGTCTTCCCTCAATAAGAAACCGAGGTTATCGAACCAGTAGGAGGAAGGAAACGTATCAAAGGTGTTGCAAGCAATGTGGAAACCTGCATAACACAAACTCAAGAATTTTCCCCAACTAATAGTGAGGTTGTCAATCTCACCGGTTGCTGTAACAAAGGATTAACTGTATGGTGTGGAAGGTGATGATGGTTTGCAGCAAGTAAACGGTAACAATGGAAGATGTATCAATGGTAAAGATTGTACCGGGGTCCATAGTTCACTAGAGGTGTTCTTATTAGATAAACAAACATGGCATGCTGGGTAAACAAATTACAGCAGGGCAATTGACAGGACTGATCAAGTCATAACAATGCAATACTAGACATAAAGATCATATGAGATTCGATTGGGCAATACAACAAGATACCTAGACCGCCATCCAACTGCATCTATGACTAGAAGTCCACCTTTGGGTTATCATCCGAACCCCCTCCAGTATTAAGTTGCAAGCAACAAACAACCACTTTAAGCAAAGTGTGTAAGGTAAACAATCCACTTGTTCCATGAACAAGAAACCGTTGTTTTCCCCCTAGTGGCAATAACACATCTACAACCTTAGAGATTTCTGTCACTTCCCTTGATTAAATAGAGGCATGAACCCACTATCGAGCATAAATACCCCCTCTTGGAGTCACTAGCAACTACTTGGCTAAGATGGCTACTAACAACGGAGAGCATGCAAGATCACAAACAACATAGATATGATAGAATCAATAAGACAAACCATTAATCAATATGACATAGTAATCTCAATATCCATCGGATCCCCGCAAACACAACATGCATGATTACAAATAGATGAGATCTTGATCATGAACGGAACTCAGATCTAGACATGAAAGCACAAAGGAGGAGATACAACCATCTATCTACTACATGGACCCGTAGTCCAAGGTGGAACTACTCACACTTCATACCGGAGGCTGGCATGATGAATAAGAAGGCCTCCAGGATGATCTCCCCTCCGGTAGGGTGCCGGGAAGAGCTTTAGATCCCCCGATCTAGGGATGATGGTGGCGGCGGCTACAGACGGTTTCGTGGAATATTGATCGGGTCATTAGGGTTTAGGCATCAGAGGCTTCTTATAGGCGAAGAGGCGAGGCAGGAGGGCGGACAGGGGGCCCACACCCTGCCCAAGCGCGGCCCAGGGTGGGCCCGCACCTGGGGGGTGCAGTCGCCATGTGGCTCCCCTTCGTCTCTCCCCTGGACTCCGTGTTCTCCTCAGTGAAATATTGACTTTGGCTTTTGTCCCGTCCAATTCCGAGAATATTTCCTAACTAGCTTTTTTGCAACCAAAAACAGCAGAAAACAGGCAACTGGCACTGTGGCAACTTGTTAATAGGTTAGTACCATAAAACATATAAAAATCACCTCAAAGTATGGACAAAGCAAAGCAAAATAGATACTAAACAAGCATGGAACATCAAAAATTATAGATACGTTTCCGACGTATCATCCCTCTCTATTACCTTACATTTGCATAGATAGATCTTGGCTATGGTGTTCTCATCGTTAGGAATGTTTTGTTGTCTGCTAAACCCCTTCAGAGATATTCTTTGTGCCCATGTGTGTGATATGATTTGGAAGCATGGCCATGCACTACTCAATCATGTGTTGATCGAGGTAGTCTGACTAAGTAAGACAGATGGAGATCTGACTTATGTTAGGTGGAAGAGATCACTTATCACTACACCGAGAAATGAGAGTTAAGATGGCACTTGGATGGTAGTTGCTTCCTTGCGACTTATCACCAATATCATGAGGAAAAGAGACTCGGACAAATCGTCACATTAAGGGAACTTACATGTATCTGAGAGTCGACATGTTTTGATACAAGCCGATGTTGACTATTGGTTCTGGGCGAGATCCCACTGAGCTATGTCCGGCTTAATGTAATAAGCATGTCGGGTCACACACTTAAGAGAGTGAAATTAGGCAGACGGAGATCCGACTAACACAATCCAACAAAGTTGGACTTAGCAGGATCAGTTGGATCCACTTTGACTAGGGTTAGGATTGTGGACTAAGGGACACAAGGTGTTGTGTGTCCTCACCTACTCCCTATATAAACGAAGGTAGGGAGGCGACGAGAACACCATAGCCAAGATCTATATGAACATTCTACAACGCTAATACTTGGGCATCACTCCTAACTTCTTATCCCATGGTAGGGGAACAAAGTCTAGCACCTCTCTTCTCGTTTCTCCACCTTATATGTGTCTAAGCTAGCAGAAGCGTCACATTTGAGGTGCTAGGAGGCATACAGTGGCGACAGAGTTAATCTGAAGCCAGATTAAAAAGTCCTAGGATCGATGAGTTCACCGGAGTTAGAGTAGTTGATGTGGAGCAAGGAATACACTGCCCCTACACGCTTCCACAAATTCCGCAACTGTGCATCTAGAGGTAAATATCTATGGCTATCTCCTACATCTGCTTCTTGGGGTTTCTAGCCGGTGAAATTTTTCGTTTCACGATCTAGCTCTGTATGTGACCCAACAAAGATGATGATCAAGATAAGATCTATACCTATCACTTCTAAATTATGTGTGTGTATTTTAGTTTGATTCCCCTTTTACTTATGAGTATAACTTATACCTCCTAAACAAAAATAGAACTTTGGAAAAGGTCATATCAAAATTTATAGTGCTCAACTTGATGATCTAATCCTAAATCATCAACTTAAGTAAAAATTCAATCACTTTGACAAGTTCTACAAAAACTAAATGTCCCCATATTTTACATGCCTAAATTCAATGCACACATCTATTTTCTACCCATTTCGAGCATCTTAAACTATAGGATGTTCATGTATAAAGGGTGTATACCGAGGTTTATAAATTATGTAGAGGGGCAATAAGAGCTAGTCTAAGGCCCCCCTTCATTCTGGAAGTAAGAAGGAAAATGTCTCTTGTGAAGGAGAAGGGGAAGTAACTAAACAAGGATTTACATTGTAATTTTTTTCTAGAATTCCTCTACTTCGAAATGGATCAAGTACTATTAGTGACGAGCTCGAAGAAAAAATATCGCCACTTGGTTCGGCTAGCCCTTGGTGGGTTATCCCTGTATATATAGTTTATGTGTGTGTTAGTGGGGGTGGGAGAGGTTACCAAGGGCAGCCAAAGCCAACTTCCACCTCCGGACCTAGCCACACCACCTCTAGGCGCCCAAACCCAACCCAGCCCTATCCTGTGGCGTCGCCTCTCTCTCTCTCTCTCTCTCTCTCTCTCTCTCTCTCTCCGTGCAGCACTACCAGATTTCTACCGTCTTTTGTATATCTAATATATAGGGACTTATCTTATCAATTTGGTTCCCCGAGGTGTTGGTGCGCTGGATCGCACAGTGACACTGCGTTGGAACATGTGGATATGTCGGGGATGCTTTCTACATCAACACTTAATCATGTAGATCTTTTCGAGGAGAAAACTCTCATGGTTGGGATGTATAACCTAGTTGTGGGAGTCAGAGGACTTCATCAACAAATTCGTCGTCAACTCCGCAGCATGACATCAGTGACGGAGCCAAGACATAAATCTAGCACGGTCAGAGCAAAAATATCCACATTTTACCTACTCTATAGTTTCTTTGATACATGAATTTGTAATCTGTACAAATTCAAAATAAATGCCTACTTATGAAGCACCTGCACAACTTTTACAGTAAAGTTGATCTGCCTTGGGTGAAATTAGTCTGAAGCACATACTATCATGAAAGGGTACCCCATACTGTTACTGTTTGTGGATCTTTCTGGTGGCGTAATATTATGAGATTACATGAGGAATACCTCTCAATCTCTAGATGTTCTGAGGGATCAGGAGACACAACATTGTTTTGGATAGATAATTGGAATAGCAAACCCCTCAACTTAACATATCCACATTTATTCTCACATGTGCTTGATAAAGACTGTTATGTTCAGCAAGCAATTTCAATTACTCATATGTCAGAAGCCTTTCATTTGCCAACATATACTGAAGCTAATTCTGAGTTACAACAATTACAAGAGCAACTAGCTAATGTCACCCTCCATCAAAATAAGCATGATGAATGGAAAAATATACATTAAAAAACAGGAAATTATTCTATCAGTGACATGTACAAGGTGTACTTCCAGCACATCCCAAGTATGGATGGCAATGGGTACCCGGTATCCGCGTACCCGACGGGCCCCCGCTTTAAATGGGGCGGGTATGGTAAAAATAATACCCACGGGGCTAATTAGTGTTAGAAATCATACCCACCGGGTCTAGTGGAGGCGGGTATGGAGGTGCCAAACCCGAACCCGCATACCCACGTACCCGTATATGATAAGTGGACCCTACATGTAAGTGTTAGCTATCAAGCAAATTCCAAATATATTGTTGCTAAATGTATTGTTTGTTGTTGTCTAGTCTATTTTGCTTTGAAACTATTGTCAAAAATGCCTAATTGTTGTCATTTTTTGGCGGGTTAAAATACCCGTTGGGGCCCCGTTTACCCGGCAGGTGACGGGTATGGTGGGGATCTGTACCCGCCGATGTAATCGGGGGCGGGTCGTGGGGCGGGGAAATGAGGTGGGTACGGGTATGGGGGGGCAGGACCCGGACCCGAACCCGGTGGGTACCACCCGGAATCCCAAGCCACTTTCCCTCCCAATGGATCTGGAAAAGTAAATGTACTTCCAAGCACAAGTTCTTTGCCTGGCTTATAATCCATGACCGCATTAATACTAAAGATATGTTACTCAGAAGGCATTGGAATGTTTATGATAATCATAACTGTGTTCTTTGTCCTTGTCATACCCTTGAAGACTGGTCACATTTATTTTTTGAGTGCAATTTCAGTATAAGGATTTGGGCATACCTACAAGTAGTCTGGGGTTCAGGTTCTGTATCAGAAAGATTGAAACATGCAAAGTAGAAATTCAAGGGTCCATGTTTCATAGAGATTGCTATCCTTGCCTTCTGGAATATTTGGAAACAGAGAAATGACAAAATCTTCAAAGGAATAAGACCATCATTCACCTCTTGGAAATCAGGGTTTATCAGTGATGTTTCACTTTTAAAATATAGACTCAAACAGAAGACCATCCCAGAGCTGAACTCCTGGATAGATACTTTACTGTAACTTTGTATAGTCTTTCTCCTTTTGTACATATTTTTTTATCTTGTTAGCTTGTACATAAGATATTTGGTTTTATTTGAAATAAAGGACTGTGGGGGGATCCCCTACAGTAAATATTCAAAAAAATGTGGATATGTCGGAGATGCTTTCTACATCAACACTTAATCATGTAGATCTTTTCGAGGAGAAAACTCTCATGGTTGGGATGTATAACCTAGTTGTGGGAGTCAGAGGACTTCATCAACAAAGTCATCGTCAACTCGGCAGCGTGACATCAGTGACGGAGCCAGGACATAAATCTAGCAAGGTCATAGCAAAAAATATCCACATTTTACCTACTCCACAGTTTCTTTGATACATTTATGAGAAAATACACATGTATATGCAGCTCATATACATGTGTATTTTCTCATAAATGTATCAAATAAGCTTACCCCACAACTACAATGTGGATCTACCACTGGGTGACATGACCATCAAGGGTATAACCTTGTTACCGCCACCTCGATAGTAATCTTGGTTTATTTCGTGCGCAGTAATTTTTGTTTCGCGTAGAACGCTCCACGACATCCACTAATTAGCATTTCATTTGGGCTTGAACAAATCTTGGATGTACTCACTCCAGGCATAATTACCAGAAATATCGGGTTTAGTCTCATTCAAACTTTACAAAGTTTGATCAAGTTTATTGGAAATAAGTATCAACATCTATAATACCAAATGCATGTAATATGATAATATAATTTATCATGATTCTAGGGATGCACTATTTGGCATCTAGTGTGTAGAGAATACACCCACTTGTTTACTCGCAACTGTACATGCTTTTTATGTCTAGTAGTTGCCTTACCTCGATAGTAAAAAAGAGAGTAAACAAAAAAGATAAAAATGATGTATAAACTTTTATTGTGTTGCATACAAAAATGTGATGTAATGTTGGAAGATTTGGTTTTTAAGATGTTATGACTCATCTATTGCGTTTTTCATGTCGATTTTTACGTTGTGGGTCTATATGAATTTAATTATTTGTATACCAAACATAAATTCATAATGTAACAACGTAGGAAAACCATGAGTGCAAAATAACATATTATCCCCCCTTTGTGCTTAATAGCATGTATAGATGGGTCTAATTTTTTATATATTATTGATGTTGATAGGTTTCCTATTATTATTTTATAACATAGTATCCATCCTGGGTATTTTACGAAGGTTGGCTTTAACTAAACACGCAACACAGGGTAATTACAGAGGTAGTAACACATGTACACAGGCGTACAACCATCGATTCGCTACGGTTGGAGAATGGAGCTAACCGGGTTTTTTTCTTCGAGGGAATGGAGATAACTGTTTGTGATGTTGTTTTTGACTCGGGCAGGGTGGTACCTTTCTGTAATCTGTGCTAGCTAGCGACGAGATACCAGCGCTGGACAAATAATGTCTCCGGCCATACGTTATCCCAAATCAGTATTGCTAGTTTGAATTAGAAATAATGGACTAAATCATTAGACCTATTTGTGATTTTAGATTTTTCCTAAATCTTAAAGCCCATGTATGTGGAAGCTCATATGTAATTTGGCCCAAGCTGGTGGCAGCTCACATGTGTGTGACAAGAGCCGTGGGAGCTAAAGTTTAGTCTCACACGGGGAAGTTGAAGGAGAGTTGCACCACCTTATAAGATGGAGTGTTGCACCATTTTATAAGTGATTGACAATAACAGAGCTACACGCGCGCTTCTCCTCCAACGATGCCGTTCGCACACCTCATCACGACGCGCGCGCACATTGCGGGAATCTCGCCCGAGCCAAGATTTATTCGGGTAGCTCCCAGATCGTGGGCTATCTATAACCGATCCGAACATGCGCGACGTGGGCTTGGTCCACTTCGTGTCCTGTACGGGATTTCCGAGCCGCTCTATATAAACGCATGTGCGCTTCCACAACGCACGACACCAAAACCAAATCTAGAGTTTTGCCATCCTTTTTGCTTGCGCCGCCATCGTAGTCTACTTCATCCCACTTGCCGGCGTGCACCGGCAGTCGGGAGAGCAGGTCTCCGTACGGGAGAGGGCGAATAAGGTTTTTGAAAAGCGCTCCGAGCGACTGCTCAAGTTCGTCATCACGACGTGTCTTTCCGGTCGTCAAGCCGGACCTCGCGAACGTCGTCTTCAACGCCGACTTCTTCGACAGGCTACTGTATCAACAACGACTACATCGACAACCGATCAGTACGTACATCGTCATCAAATCTGTGGCCGTTAATGTGTATAATCTGGTACTGTTCATGTTGATCAATACATCTAGTATGTTAGAGGTTCACGTGATTGTAACTGTTGTTGTCATGATTTATATTCTAGAATTAATCATAGAAATTATGTCTAATAATCCAACAATATCTCCTCTCGAATCTCAATGATAAGTGGATATTCAAACCGCTGCCACTACATATATACTATGTAGTTGGATGGTCAGAAATATTCTACAATACTATCAGAACCACATGGGACATGTTATAGGAGGTTGTGTCACGTGTACCTTATGGTATAAGTTCGTTTGGAAAATAAAGAAGGGAGTACACATTACAATATTCGTGGCCCTGAACTTGCACGTATGCATGCACATGTCTTATCCTACATGGTATAGTCTCATAATGTTTTCTGGTTGGTTCTGAAAGTTTGGATCTTACTAAAATGGGATTGGAGCTGTTGAACCTATTAGTAGCTAGTTTGTTGTTTCCCCGTTTTGCTTTTCACATTGTGCTTTACATGTTTGATCAAACAAGTCTTAACAGTCGACATCAGGTGCCCCACCAGCAGCCAATAACATGCCATCGATTATAAATAGACCCTATGAAGATAATAGTAGTCTTGTTGTCTACTGCAGCACAGTCCTTGCAACTGAGGTCAGGAAAACCGGCCTTAAACTATTTTCTAGATCCTAACACACGAAGGCCGGTGGCCCTAGAGTTTTGTCATTTTGCCTGATTTCTCAATGACCATGTATGGGATAGTAAGTATATATATTCCACTAGTAGAGGCTTAACTTCCACTGGCTGCAACGTGACATGCATGTGTTGACATGGGAGATGATAATAAACGAGTAGAAGAAAACTAGGTCACACCACTTCTGTGAGAAGAAAGAAACTATTGAAACTGAAAGTACCTATCAGATTGAGAAGCAAGTACCATGCATGGTTCAGACATCTCAATCTCTGTTCTAAGTGGTTTATAATACATCTAGTGTGAACACGAACACCCTATGAACTGAAATTCAACTCAACTCTACGTCTAAGAAATGGTTTGTACGATTTTGCGACAGATTTTTTTTTGCTTATGTAAGGCCACGACAGGGCCGTTGCATCAGCAAGAGGAGACATGTTGTGCCCACACAATGTTTTCTATAGGTTGATCAAGGCATGACGTGGGAGATGTTTATTTGGTGTGATCTGTCTGTGATGGCTAGAAAGTGTACATACAATTATTAAGCATCCAAAAGTTGAAGTACTGTCCCAATCTGGATAAACAAGTTAAAGGGGGGCAAATGATATATTGTGAATGCGTAAAATGATTCAGGTTTCACAATTAAATTTTATGTTTGCATCTAACTTTCACCTAGATATACGATGTAGAGGTGCTGTCGAAGTTCAGACAAAGATACGGGCGGCCGAGACAATTCTATGCATTCAAGGATGCATTGACAAATTCTAGCTTATGAATCGCTTGTGTTTGGGAACTACCGGAGACAGCATAAATGCCGAGTGCCGTGAAATTTATCCGAGTGTAAAATATCAGGCACTCGGCATGCGAGGCGAGTTTGGTAATGAGGGTTTAAATTAACAATAATTCTGCATTGTTGACCCAAATATGTTTCTTGATTTGGCTAGACTTGGAAGTACAGAAATGCCAAGAACTATATTTGGCTAGACTTGCAAGTACATAAATGATGTTCACAAAGGGTCTTGAAGAATCATCACACCAAATTGTTTCTTGATCACTTGGGATAAGCCTTCTTGTCAAACTGTTACGGTTTTCTCCTCCGTCAAAGTCGTACGGGATAAAACTCTCTTTCCAAACACTGCAATATCTACGGGTTGATCGAGTCCAATGCCTTTGTGAACTATAACACAATTTTGAATGTAAGTTTAATGTCTCGCATATAACTAGAATGAAACAAAATGTAGAAAAATTGTAAGATAATTTTCTCACTACCACTAGGCCATGAAGAACCTTCGTCCTTGTACTTGTGACCATCTTGAAAGTGTTGTCGTAAACATATAGTATCCACACATGTTTTTTCAGCATGTTGCTCGGCACACTACAAAAAAAATGTGAGCCAACATATTTTTGTATCAAGATAATCAATTTCTAATATGAATCAGTGAATAAATTTAACCTGAAGTTGTGATTCAAAGTGGATATTGGTGGTGGCTTGCATTTCCCTCAATGAGCAATGTACTCAATATATGCCGTGTAGGATTGCAGAGTTTTAGCCCAAAGCAAGTTTAAGAAATATGGAAATAAAAATCTGAAGAAAACGTGGGTATTATCCGCTAATGAACTCACTGAAAGTCAAGGGGTAAAACCGTGGAGATTCTATGATCTCACCAGCATAGTCATGTGAGGTACATAATTTATTTCGCCGGACAGATGTGCAGGTCACCACATTATATGAGAGACACCATTTACCCAGGTTCAGGCCCTTTTATGCGCATAAAAACCATACTCCTTCCCTAGATATTATTGTATCGGGATTATACAAAGAAGATTAGAATGGTGTAAATCGATAGCTTCTAGTGATGAACCCGAGAATTAAGTGATAGACTATCTCTGGATACAATTACAACCAGAATCCAACATAAGTTGTGAAATATATGTAGCGATCCATTCTATCATTTTATTATTCGACCGGAATTGGCACTAGCACCCAGAGGCATTATCGTAAGGAAGAATAACCGAGTACCATTCAGTACTCAATGACACAGAATAAAATCTCCTCGAGCGGGAGTCGAACCCTTGTGGGAAGGTTGGCGCACCTCCTTTAGTGTTTTAACATTGAACACATACCCATGAAAGATAGTCTATAACTTACTATTTTTTGATAAAATGGAGCATATTAATTCAAATTTCGCATCTAACTGAAGATAGAACCGCAAAAAAGTTAACCCTAGACTCTACATATCGAGGATCCACACAACCCAAAGGTATGAAGGAACTATGAAGTGAACTCCTTGGTATGATAAGTCAATAATGCAATTGTAGAGCTCTAGTCATATTTCGAGAAAGAACTTGTTTCACATAATGTCTTTGATAGTTTTTCATATAAAGGCAAAAGTTCTAAAATCAATATGCTATGACTTTTAAATTAGTTTTTGTCTAACAAGCACTAGATCTCTAACAAGGAAGAAGAGTTGATTGATGAACGAAGTAATAAAAGTGGTCATGTGTATCAATTGATGAAGAGGCCGGGGAATCCCCCATTTTGAAAAAAGTTCATGTTCCAACTATACTTGATCCACTGCAAATTACGTTTCCCCTCATCACATAACTGTATATGTGCCGTGTAGATTTAAGTTGATTTACATGTAAAAGTGTACATCCAGTCTAGAGGAGCTCTTGGTTCACTATGAACATTATGGGCGGCTGCAGTAAT
The DNA here is from genome assembly GCA_916181665.1 of Avena sativa. Classification (NCBI taxonomy): domain Eukaryota; kingdom Viridiplantae; phylum Streptophyta; class Magnoliopsida; order Poales; family Poaceae; genus Avena; species Avena sativa. The sequence continues at coordinate 237,703,412 of OV702282.1, forward strand.
TATGACCATCAAATCACAAAGCATGTGACACTCAAATTCCGAGCGTCCGCAGCCACTCGCCAGTCCGAATCATCGCAATTTGCCATCCCCACGACTCAAACATAGATTCAACCATACCACTCATCATTATCTCATCTTCTCCCCTGTTCTCCGTGGAAGCATTGGCGACGGTGTCCTGAGGGAAATTTGAGAGCTGGTTGATATATACCTCCAGATCGTGCACGCAAGCTACGTCGCCGGCCTTGAAGAAGTCGAGGGCGACCTCGACGCCGACGTGCGCGTAGCAGGCCTTGCTCCACGGCATCTCGTACCGTCCTCCCAGAACCCTAGCAGCCTCGTTGAAGAGCACACCGGGCATCTTGGTCACCGGGTCGTTCGCGTTCGCAACCCGTAGCACCTTGACGCCGAGCTCGTCGCACCGGTTCTTGAACTCAAGGTTGCCGACACGCGGGCCGCCGAAGGAGAACACTGTGATGGGGATGGAACCGCCGTGGACGGCACGGTTCATGCCGAGCTCGGCGAGGTCGTAGCCGAGCAGGAGCGCGAGGGAGCTCCCCATGCTGTGGCCGGCGAGGGTTATGCCGACGTCCTCCTGCTTGTGCTCGGCGATGAGGCGCGAAATCTCGGAGAGGAGCTGGTTGCGGCAGCTTCCCGTGGTGAACTTTCCGGTGTCGTTGTCGGAGGTGTAGAGGGAGAGGAACCCCGACTCAACCCTGACGTCGGGGCGCGGGTCGGCCGGGTCAAACCGCGCCGGAGCGAGCGCGCTCATGAAGTTCGCCAGCCATTCCGAGCATGTCACGGTGCCGCGGAAGGAGACGAGGATGTCGCGCCGGCCAAGCCGCCTGGCCTCTTTGTCCGACGCGACGGCCACGTAGCCGATCCACCGGCTCTTGCTGCAGGGGCGGGAGACGCCCATTGGCAGGGTCACGTCGGGGGCCGCGTAGATGTACCTGGTGACCTCGTACCCGGCATCGGCCATGCCGACCGCGCGCAGGATCTGCTTCTTCCCGTGCTTGCAGTTGAGGTACCGCTTCGACCTCGGGTCGAGGTCGAACGCGCGGTAGCACGCGGCGACGAGCTCCCCGTACCGGACGAGCTCGGCGCGGAGCAGCGGGTGGAGCGGCTCCACCAGGCCTCGCCAGTCGTCGGCGCCGTGCACCTCCTGCCACGAGCACGCCGCCGCGTGGACGTCGGAACGGCCATCAACGGGCGCTACCACGGCAGCGGGTAGAGCCACCGTCATCGGGGCTGTCGTTGCTCCATGCTTGTGCGGCAGCTGGTTGCTGAGGCGCAGTGTGACATGCGTGGCGGAGGTAGCTGCCACCGGCGGCATGCATGCGCTGACGCGGTTCGTCGGCGAGCTCGGTGCCACGCCCAGTTTCGCCGCCTCCATTGGTCGGAGAGATGGAAGTACACAAGGGGACGCAAGGGCTTGCAGACTTGGAAGCAACGATCAAGCGACGAGTAGAGTTGCAGGTGAGGTTATGTAGGCGCCTCGATCAGCGCCTCTTCCTTTTGTCTTTGGCCAACGTCATGCGTAACTGGGTGTGCGTGGGTGGTGGAGAGTTAGTCTGCGTGCGTTGGCGCGCTGATTTGACAGGAGGGAAAACAAAACAGAAAAGTGGTCGGTTGCGGGTATAACTGTGAGATCCAAAACCTGCATAGTGAAGCGGGTAGCGGAGATAACCCGTTAGAGAGCCACAAACATTTTGTCATGGTTCAATCTTCATCGAAACTAGCACGGTGGCTCTCGCAAATGCGAGGACATCAACTTTAGTGATTCGAAAGTATTAAATACTTATGGTTTTTTATGCAGGTATGCATGTCTCCTACTTGCTTTATAAGTTGCTAAATAAGCAACATTTTGGACATGGATAAATGTCTATAAGTGTTACTTGCCCATTGATTTTAATATGCATGATTGTGTCCCTAAACAACAAAAATGAATTATCAAACACTTTACAATGTGGGAAATATCTTAATAGCCGTTCAATTATTTTTATGATTTGGTTTTTTCTTTCTATACGGATGTTGTAATACAATTAGAATTTCTTGCATTGGTAATTACTGTTACTATTCATATCATCATCATTATCATTTATAATAGTGTATCTCCAGTAACAAAACTAAATAATTCCAAGAGGACCAAAAAATTTTAAACATATAATTGTCACCAAATGGAGTGCTAAAATAAACTACCTTCAAATTTACATTTGAGTTTTTATTTTGAAAACCACAATTTAAGATAAAGTTTTGTTAAATTGTAAAATGTCTTGGAATTTTCGTATCGTGAGGTGTACCCGTTAGTGTGCTAATTGTAATGATCTTATAGATTGATTAACCTTTAAATATGGTTAGAGAAGTGGATGTACAGCCCATCCACCCATGTTCAAGTCCTCACTGATGCAGATTTGGGTTCTTATTATTTCAAAAATAAACTCGATATAGGGGCTTCCCCTACCGCATTCCTTTTTAAAAAAAGATTAACCTTTAAATGTCTATATACTGTTCCAATTTTCACATATGACCAACTAATAATTATTCTTGTTGTCTTCTTTATTGATGGCTAAATGGCACATCATTACTATCTAGCATTACTGCTACACTTCTTCTCAATCAGCTACCATCCACACATACCATAAAATCACTAAAAAGGAGAGTTGATGAAATTTTATAGTCATGCATATCCTACAAATTTGATGAGTATAATCTTCCAAACTCTTTTCAAGCATTTAATATATGCTAGGAACTATGGTACAGATTTCCTCAACCAAATCACTCTCGTCCGGTCGTCCATGACATTGAAATCTTGTACCTATATCACCACCATCACAAAACTCAACTTTAAGGTTCCAAAAGAAACTCCATAATCTCACTAATCATGCTAATATTTTGCTAGCTACAATGAACGGGGCAAGTGAGCATTTCTTAATACTTTTTATATGAAGGCCACAGAGTTGAGTATCGTTCGGACTAAACCTTATTTTTTATATCATGTTTAGTTTGTAGAAAGAATAACACGCTTATTGTTTTCTTATGCAGATATGTTTGCCTCCTATTTACCCTATTTATTGGAATATATGCAGCAATTTAGATATGGATAAGTGTTAATTTCACCTTTGATTTTATTTAATTGTGGTGCTAAGTAAAAAAATGAATTATGAAACATTTTTATAATGTAGGGAACATCTATATCATCATTTAATTACTTTTACAGCCCAAATTTTACATCTACACGTACGTTGTAATGTCATTAATTTTTTCTTTGGTAATGCCCGTAATACTATATCTCCCAAAATAAAAATAAAATATTACTTAGATATTTTTTGTAATGGTTTTATTTCTTTCAATATTATTTAAGAGTAACATTTCATATCACTTGTGTCTAACAGAAAGAATTTTGTGCTGTATAAATATAAGTAGAACGCCTACACAACACTATAATCTTGTTTTTTCCATGTAGGGGCTTCCCTACATGGAGTTCTATTTTTGAAATAATAAAAATCCTAAACTTTGTCTACAAGGACTTGAACATGAATGGCTAGGATGTACATACACTTTCCTAACCAGGTGAGCTGGATTTGTTTTTTCTATTCCTTCATTTTACAACATATATGTGGTAGATAAGGAGAATATACGAAGATTTAATTCAATACATTTTTTACATAACTCAGCATAGTCGACGCCGCATGAAACATCCTTTAGTGGGTGCTACATGCCGTCCTACCCGATATGGAAAAGAAATCCCCCTTATGTCCTAAAAAAGATGTCACAAATTTGTTTAGACTTGCACATATTTAGACCCGTTTTAGTGTAGACACATGTAAATTTTTGACAAATCTGCAACGATAGAAGGAGTACTCCCTCTGACCCATATCAATTGACTTGAATTTGTCTAGATTTAGATGAATCTAGATACTGTTTAGTATATAGGTTCATCGAAATTTTAACAAATCTACGTCAACTTAATATGGGTGGGAGGGAGTAGAAGATTAGATCTGGATTAATTGTATACGTAGATCATATGGACTCATTTGTCTTGTCTTGTCCTCATAGCACACGACGCTGGTGGTGCCTAATCGTGTTTGTGCTTGCTGCACCGGCCGTCGGCCGAGAAATATTTCCATACGGGTGTAAATATTTTGTTTTAGCTGATACAACTCTATCCTAGAGCTAGCTAGCGCGTAGATATTTTTCATTTAAACAGATGAAGATAGAGATAAGTCTTAGCTTGGTAAACGTACATATAGATCCACGTGTTGGAATACAAATCAGAACATGTGTCTCATGTTTGTTACATAAATGTCCCGATTATGATTATAAATCTGAGCCACATATTTCAGATCTAACCATCAGAATAATTTAGATGATGTGGCTTAACTCGGTGGCTCTATTTCACACCCTTATATTGCTTTTAGTATATAACTAGCATGGTGGCCCTCGCAAATGCAAGGACATCATTTTTCGTATGTCAAAAGCGTCACAAAATGAATTATTTTCATAGATATGTAATTATGTGTTAGGAAATAACACAATTATATTGACATTGCCAATTGTAGCATATATGACATATACAAAAAAACATCCTTAATATGTGAGCTTTATTACGTCATAAAACACCATAATAATGACCATATGATTTGTTATGTATGTGATGATGTAATAATACATGGAAATAAAGTTTATGTATGTATATTATTCCATAATGCATTGGTGTGTAAATTTCCATTCATAATTATATATGGTCGATCGTAATAACATATATATGAAAATCAGGTCCATTATCTAATGGACCATCAGACCCATTGATTATCTTTATGTACATCTATGGAGATATGTCAAACTTAGTGTATAAGGTAATCAAGAATAATCAAGACAAATGGCAGATAATGTTCAAATGCATATAAAATGCATGTTCAACCATATTAGGGGTCAGGTCTTTTGGTTTGTTATATATATTTGTTGTAATAGTGTCGAATATGTGTATAGGCTACAGTTGGACTTGGACTGTGCGGTAGGGTTAGGTGTTTGAGTCGGACACTTGTAACCTGGCCTATTATATAAAGGCACCGGGAGTAGCCGAAATAGACGAGACGCAAGACAGGTTAGACACAAGATCGAGTTTCGGGGACGGTCCGGTGCTCGTGGCAGGGGCGCCGGACCGGCGTGGCGTATTGTAGATCTGATGTGTCTATACACCGTGACAGGCTTGTCGTCGACGTTACTCTGATTATAGTACCAGGGTAGGAGCACCCATAAAGCATGCCCCGCAAATGTAGGCTTTGCCAAACTGCGTTACCAAATGTCGTCTTCTCCATCTACTTTCTGCAATGATCTAATCGCGTATATTGCTAACAATATTTTTTTGGCTCTATTCAGTAATCATGTATGCTTTTTAAAATATACTCCCTCCTTTTTTATTTAGCATGCTTGATGCAGCCCGACCTACGGTCATTACTACATCAAGGTCTCCAACTTACGCCAAGTCGTCATGGACTCCAAAGGTGAATCCGTTCTTCTATGCGAGCCCACTTCCTACCCTATGGAATGGTATGCTACTTCATACTCCGTCACATATGCATGATAGGTTCACACCGACCAGTACGGAGGCAAGGGAGGAAGCCCGGAACATCAAGCCCGACAAGACGGAGGCTTGGAAGAGGAGGCGGAAGAAGACAGATCGGCAGCTGCCAGGTCCAAGCGGTACTACCGGTCGTCGGAACCGGTACTACCGGTCAGCGGTACTACCGCCCCTACTACCGCCCGCTACTGACGGCTCCAACCGTCGCTCCAGGACCGCAAGCGGTACTACCGGTCCCAGAGCGGTACTACCGGTGATGACCGGTACTACCGGTCCTAAGTCCGGTACTACCGGTCATACATGTGCCTGCGTGCACCAGTTGGGCCACAGCCCATGTATTCCCCTTACTTACCTATTCGCCTAGTTTATCCCCAAACTACCCTTGTTTAGTGGCTGGCCTATAAATAGAGCCCCCACCCCTCATGTATCCCTTAGGCATAGATGATAGACTAAAGACAACCCCCATTGTGGAATCTCTAGTTTTGCCTCATCCCCTTTACCAAGGGGACTGACTATCGTCACCAACCTCGATTGGACTTTGCATCACACATCCATCGTTGAACAAGGCCTTGGAGTTCGATGTCTCGTCTCCAAGTTGTCAAGACCCTCCCCAAGGTGTTCTTGTAGGGGTTCGTAGCATGGAAAACAAAAAATTTCTATCGCATACAAACAAACAAGCCAAGATCTATCTACTAGATTGTAGCAACGAGTCGATGGAAGAACTCACCCTCGAAGATTCCAAAGCGGTTAACGAGAGCAGATTCTCGTGGGTGATGTAGTCGTACTCTTTCCGATCTCAAGATCGTGTAGACGATCCTTCCGGCGTCACGTTCCGGCAGCGCTCCCGCAGTCGGTCACACGTTCGGTACTCGACGAAGACCTTCCTCTCCCTTGTTCCAGCAGGCAGCGGAGGTTGTAGCACTCTCCTCGCGATTCCGGCAGCACAACGGCGTGGTACCGGAAGTAGAGGGGAAATCCCGCAGGGCTTCGCCTTAAGCCGGTGCGAGTATGGTGGAGCTTATGAGAGAGGCTATTAGTGGTCTAGTAATTAGACACACCAATTAGAAGGCTCTAAACCAATTAGAAGGCTCTAAACCGCAGGCTAAAGCAATTAGAAGCTCTAAACCAAAACGGCTCTAAACCTGAAATTTAGAGGTGGAAACTTGTGTCTAGGAGGGGAGCCCTGCCCCTCCTTATATAGGTGGGAGGGGTGGCGCGCCAGGGGAGGGAGGGAGTCCCTCCCCAACTCGGCCTAGGCTGGCCGCCGGCTTGGAGGAGAGAAACTCCTCCTCCAAGTCGGTTCCAACTCCTCTTGCTTGTTTCCCACAGTTTCTTGTTTTAGCCGTTTGACTTTCAAACTGGACATTTGACTTTTCTGTTTTAGGATTCAATTTAATCCTATATTTGGGACAGCAAGAACACTTAGTACATGATGCAATCATTCCAATATGTAATGACACATTCATGTACCCCTCCCCCCCCGGAGTGCCGGACAATCCGGAACCTTCTAGAACATTCCCGATGAAAACACCGGAATCATTCCCGAACTCCGAAACGGGACTTTCCTTATATGAATCTTATTCTCCGGACCATTCCGGATCACCTCGTGATATCCCGGATCCCATCCGAGACTCCGAACAACATTCGGTCTCTTTCTCATAATACCATAACTACTCAAACAACGTCGAATCCTTAAGTGTGTCTCCCTACGGTTCGTGAATTATGCGGACATGATCGAGACACTTCTCCGAACAATAACCAATAGAGGAATCTGGAAATTCATATGGCTCCCACATATTTCTACGATTACTTTGCGATCGAATGAACCACTTACATACGATACCAATTTCCCTTTGTCCCACGATATGTTACTTATCCGAGGTTATGATCGTCGGTATCTCCTAGTTCAACCTCGTTACTGATAAGTACTCTTTTCTCGTTCCCGTGATATGTGATCCCTTGTGACCAAGTCACATGCTTGCAAGCTAATTGGATGACATTCCACCGAGAGGGCCCAGAGTATATCTATCCGTCATGTGGATTGGACAAATCCCACTCTTGATCCATGTGTTTCAACCAACACTTTCCGAACACTTAATGCCACCTTTATAGCCACCCAGTTACGGTGTGGTGTTTGATGTCATCAAAGCATCCATCCGGAGAAGGTGATATGCATGATCTCATGGTCGAAGGAATTAGGTTACTATGTATCAGAAAGCATATAGCAATTGAACTATTGAAATGACTTGATCTTTATGCTACGCTTGTCTATAGGAGTATGTCCACCATATCATTCTCCTAATGATATGATCTTGTTGTTGTTAACATCTCAATGTTCATGATATGGAAACCACAATCATTTAATCAACCAACAAGCTAGTGAAGTATAGAGGCTATACTAGGGACTTCAATTTAAGTTTACAATTCACACAAGTATTAATGTTTCCTTGTTAATACTATTATAGCATGAATATAAACATTTATCATAAACACAAAGATATAATAATAACTATATTTATTATTGCCTCTAGGGCATATCTCCAACAGTTCTTCCCTCTCCGATGTGGATTTTAAGGAGCACGTTGACCGATCTTTCCTTACGAGGATTCTATCGGACCGGTGGCCGCCGTTCGGGAGCAATCGGCCTTGTATCGTGTGAGTTTTGCGTGTGTTCATCGTGTTCTTCACGAGGTGTGTGTTCGCTTCCGCTACCTTCTCCCTTTCCCCTCGCTTTCCCATCGATTTGACAACGAGATCTGTGAAGATCGGCCACCCAAGAGGTTAACCCCTCCATCATCTGGTATCAGCAGCTTTTGGTTGCCACAGATTTCTCATCGATTTGGTCTTTTCCCCATAAATTCGAAAATTCCACCAAAAATAGCCCCAATTCGTGTTTTGGATCGGTCTGTGATTTGAGTGCGTTTTGGTAGGTTTTGATCCGTGGATTACTTGCAAAACTTGTTGATCTACCTTCCTTTGCGTTTCCATAGCCTAATTTCTTGATTTCTCCCTTCGATTTGGTGTTTTTCTTGAAGATTTTCCGCCCAAATCGCCCCAAAATCGCGAAAACGCGTCAAATCTAGGCGTCCCAGGACCAACCGGTACTACCGGGCTCAAAACCCGGTACTACCGCACCTCCCCGGTACCTAAACGGTACTACCGGGCCTTCGTACAACCGGTACTACCGCTCAAAAACCCGGTACTACCGCCCGGTACTGATAAAAACAGCAGGTTCCCAGATTTTAGCCTCTCACCATTTTGAGCATAAATTTTGCATTCGAACTTGGATTTTGGTGTTCTTTAGCTCGTTTCGAAGAGGAGAAGGAGCTTTACATCATCATCCACGTTGTTCATGCTATCTACTCCATCCAAATTCCATGAGCAAGGCGGAATCCAACAATAAAGGGTGAAGATCGTCGACGAAAGGTATAAACATTCCGCGACTTCTCCCCACTTGCATTCCTTTGTGAACCCCACTATCTTTGCGAGCAACAAACACATATTGAGACTAGTCCCTCTTATGATTGCTTGGGATATGCACATTTGATACCTTGTAGATTCCGAGCAAATGTTGTGAGTGCTATCTCATATAGTTATCTTGTATAGTTGTTGGCACAAGGAAGAGGCAAGTGGAAAATAGAAAAAATAGAAAAAAAAGAAAAAATAGAAAAAAGGAAAAGAGAAAAAGAAAGAATTATACATGTGGCTTATAGAATAGGAAGCGCAAGCTCGATGAACATCATATAGGTGGTACTTATTGTGCATATATTGTAGCCCACCAATTTTGTGCAATCGAACTAGCGTCTCTCCTTGTACTTGTGTGACATGAGCTTATAGTCTTTGCTAGGTAATAATTTGGTTCTTAGCTCGCTTTCTCCGTCGCACAAGTCCCATTTATCCCACCGTGTGTGTTTCCTTGTACATATTTCCTATCTTGTGGATTGACTTGTTTTGCTTTGTGATCATTGTGGTTCTTTACTTGTCATTACAACATCTTGATTTCGGATTGGTTCTTGACATGCCACTTTCCATACCTATCCACCATAGGCCTTGTGTGTGTTTGTTTTTTTGTTGGTAGTTGGTTTTGGTGTTCCACGTGAACTTCACTTTGCTTGGTTTATTGCTCTCAAGTGTGGCCACTTGCACGATACGATCTTCCAAGGTAAAGTAAGGTTTGACGTTGTATCCCTAACACCCTCTACCACTTCCATATACAACACTTGGTCTTGTGAAGCATGTCTAGGGACTCCGGGACCGAGGATGATTTCTATGAAGAATCCACGATGAGCCACTATGCCTATGTCTCCACAAGCATGGATAACATGATGGAGCACTACACCAACAATGGCTCCACATGCTTGGGTGACATGGAATGCTACAACAACAACGACTCCCCAAGCATGGGCAACTTCAAGAACGACAACGACAAGCTCCTCAAGTCGCACCGGCCAAGACGGAGCCTACACCTCGCGTGCGCCAAGGTCCACCATGAAATGGACAAGTTCGAGAGCGACCTCCACAACTTCAAGAAGGACATGGACAACGACTTCGACAAAACCATGAGCAGGGTCGCCAAGATTAACGATGCTTTGCACTCATTACAACAACTCACCAAGAAGAGTGCCAAGGACAAGGGTCATCGTCTCGAGCGTCATGTGGATGACCAAGTGCGCCACCTACACCAACCATCGGCAAGGCACGCCAATGACCTCCGTCGACACCGTCACAAGGCACCTTCAACTACTAGTGCCACCACCAAAATGGCACCAAGAGCAAGCCTTCGTCCACACCATCAAGCTTCAACGACTACGCTTGCATTCGAAGACCTCATGAACGAGGAAAATGAAGACCTCTACTTTGCCAAGTTGGATAGCATGAGCCTACCTCCACCACTACTACAAGATGGCCACAAGACGGTCGAGCATGGGATTTTCCCTTCGACCATGGAGGCGGGAAATGATGCCCATATTATGGCATCCAACCTTGGAGGCGACAAGGTCAAGAATGGTGAGCATGGGATTTTCCCTTCACCAAAGGAGGCGCAAGGAGTTGAGGAAACCGAGCCTATCCCCATATGCTTGAGTGATGATTTGGTACCAATCCCATGTGAGTATGAGAGCCACTTAGCCCACTTGAGTGAGAACAAGAGTGCGATGAGTGACTCCACCTTATGTGAGATTGAGTGCTTCCACTTGGAGGGCATGAGCGATACTCCTAGTGAGTTGAGAGTGGTAGTTGATAGGTCAAGTGAGACCATTTCAAATTCTAACAACTTACCCTCTACCTCTAGTGTGTTCTCTTGTGTTGTGCTAGGTTCCATGGATGAAGACGCGCCAATCCATGAAGCAATGATGCCTCAATTGGAGAAGATGTACATGGTGCACGAAGATGATGCTACGCCATGGCTGCATCAAGAAAATGAAGTCGTCCACAAGGAGGCCACTACTTCCACAACACCCACTTCATATGAGAGGTATGACCAAGGTAACAATAAGGGTGTTGATGATGCCATGATCCCACTAGTGGACATGATGAATTGTGAGGATATGCATGCTATGGATGATACTTGTGACATTACATATGCTTCATCCACATTCCCATGTGATGCTTTGCCTTTGCATAATATTGATCATGTGGAATTGTTTGATTGCGATATCATTACCATAAACATGCCATGCTATGCATCTTGTGTGTATCCTCCAATTACTTCGGACTTGTCTTGTCATGCTAGTCATTCAATTTCTCCCGTTGCTTGCGATAATATGAATGCTTGCTATTTCACTTGTTTTGCTTGCAACAATATTGATCATATGTGTTATAATGAGATGTCCCCCATAGCTTTCTCAATTTTTGGAGATTTTGATGATTGCCATGATAAGCATGTTCCCCACTTGCATACTCACCATGCATCTATTTCATACTTGAATGACATTAATGGTGATGTGCACAAGAAGAGATATGTCATGATGGATGATGTGTATCTCTACCATGCACACACATTCTTCCTTTTACATATGATGTGTGTAGGTGCCCGCATGAGAATGTCAACCTCGGTTGAGCACGAGTTGACAAAAAGAGCCCTAGAGAGCATCCCACAAGTGAGTTCAAGATCGAACCGAGCTCTGATACCTTTTGCATGCTTTGCATCTTTCATGTTGGCAAATTGCTCTTTCCTATGGTTTGATTGCAAGCATGTTAATGGTATTATCTCCCCTTGTGACATTCATGTTTCTTGGCTTTTAGATAATGATGTTTTTTGTGTTGTAATAAAATTGTTAAACAATTTCCCTTCCCGATGTTTTGTGTGCAACCACAATTCCATTAAGAGCATGTATTGTCATGAGATCTTACAAGAATCTCGTCTTGTTGTTGCAACAAACATAAGGACCAATAGCTCTTTCATTTGGTTTGTTTGCAAAAGTGTTGTTTTTGCTTCCGTTTGGGATACTCATATTCCCATGATATTTGCTTTTGATGATTTGTGTGTGACATCCAACATGTCGAACAATTTCTCTTTCCAATGGTTGGTTTGCACACATAATGATGTTGCTTTGGACATTCTTCCTTGCGTGTTTTTGCCGAATTCTCCTATTCTCGCATCAAGGACGTTGATCAAAATTCTAGTCAATTTCCTTGAGTGCCACACTAAAACATTGTATGGAGTTTTTGAGTTCCCACATTTGGATGATGTTCAAACGATTTCCATGCACTTTGACCTTGCATATGCATTCCATTTGCTATACATGCATTGTACTAATAGTGTTGTGAACAAGAATGGACATGCCACATTTGACATGCTCCTCTATCACGCACGAAAATATTTTGCTTGGTCTTTGTTGTATGAAGGTACAATTGCATACACGTCAACTTCTACCAACCACGTGTTGACAAGAAGAACCGAAGAGAGTTACCTATGGCCACCCTTCATCGAGCTATCTCTACAAGCTAAGGTGACTTCCTTTTACTTGAGGACTCATGCTATAATCTTCATGAATTGGCTACGCTTTGAGTGTTGCTTCGCTTTTGTTGTGAGCTTTGTAGGCTTCATGGAAGGTGAAGGAACATTGAAGTGTTGTCAAGTCAATCTTCCCGAGGACGACTATATGGTGAACCCCAGGATCAAGGATGCCCTTCGACCTCTTCAACTTTGTGATGAACATGGAGAGTCGAGGACGACTCTTCTTGAAGGGGGGAGATGATGCAGCCTGACCTACGGTCGTTACTACATAAAGGTCTCCAACTTACGCCAAGTCGTCATGGACTCTAAAGGTGAATTCGTTCCTCTATGCGAGCCCACTTCCTACCCTATGGAATGGTATGCTACTTCATACTCCGTCACATATGCATGATAGGTTCACACCGACCAGTACGGAGGCAGGGGAGGAAGCCCGGAACATCAAGCCCGACAAGACGGAGGCTTGGAAGAGGAGACGGAAGAAGACAGATCGGCATCTGCCAGGTCCAAGCGGTACTACCGGTCGTCGGAACCGGTACTACCGGTCAGCGGTACTACCGCCCCTACTACCGCCCGCTACTGACGGCTCCAACCGTCGCTCCAGGACCGCAAGCGGTACTACCGGTCCCAGAGCGGTACTACCGGTGATGACCGGTACTACCGGTCCTAAGTCCGGTACTACCGGTCATGCATGTGCCTGCGTGCACCAGTTGGGCCACAGCCCATGTATTCCCCTTACTTACCTTTTCGCCTAGTTTATCCCCAAACTACCCTTGTTTAGTGGCTGGCGTATAAATAGAGCCCCCACCCCTCATGTATCCCTTAGGCATAGATGATAGACTAAAGACAACCCCCATTGTGGAATCTCTAGTTTTGCCTCATCCCCTTTACCAAGGGGACTGACTATCGTCACCAACCTCGATTGGACTTTGCATCACGCATCCATCGTTGAACAAGGCCTTGGAGTTCGATGTCTCGTCTCCAAGTTGTCAAGACCCTCCCCAAGGTGTTCTTCCCTCTCCGATGTGGATTTGAGGGAGCACGTTGACCGATCTTTCCTTGTGAGGATTCTATCGGACCGGTGGCCGCCGTTCGGGAGCAATCGGCCTTGTATCGTGTGAGTTTTGCGTGTGTTCATCGTGTTCTTTGCGAGGTGTGTGTTCGCTTCCGCTACCTTCTCCCTTTCCCCTCGCTTTCCCATCGATTTGACCACGAGATCCGTGAAGATCGGGCCACCCAAGAGGTTAACCCCTCCATCAATGCTTTTTGTGTTTAATGAAATTCAAACTTTGCAAAGTTTGACAACGTATATAGGAAATTATTGTAATACCAACTCCATAAAATATAAAAACAAAATTACACTAATAATATTGACTTTGTATCGTAGAGTTAATATGTTCCTATATATTGCGCACCATTTGACTCTACCTAGACAGAAAAAGAAGGGTAAATAAAAATATCTAGAGTGGGAGTCATAGTTTTCTACATCACCTGAACATAAGATTGGTGGAAATAAAATTGGTGAAACACATGAACTTTGCAAATATTTTTTGAAGTTCTTAGTAGACAAACCTGAATTTTGAGAAGATCTTCTGAATTGGTGCACATAAAACATTTTCCCACAAAGTAAGTATGACACAAAGAATTCAGGTACTTACCGGGATACCCAAAAAGAAGTTTCATTACAAACTCACCATCCATTCTTTTTTGCTCTAAAAGTGAAACCCCAAAATTATTAATTTTCCTTATAATCAGATGAAAAAGTGATCTATATTTATTTTTCCACTAAACATAAACAAATCTATTGGAAAGTTTTCTATGATTCATAAATCAAAAACTTAGAAATAATATATTCTAGAGACATTTTTCAATAAAGGAAATATCAGAAGTTTGCACTATGAACACCGAAGATAAAACCATTCGTGGCTAATGAAGCTCTTTGTCTAATGAGTTTCTCTATTGACACTTTTTAAAGAAAATATTTTTTACTTTCGTATCGTATGGATAAGATCTCACATGTTTTCCATGGACTTGGATTAATTGACAGCTTACCATCAAATACCACTGCAGTTGTGTAGGATGGGACATTTTGCACAACCAATTAATGTGTTTTTGTCGTGCATTATTCTTATTTTCTACATCACTTTTCTCTCTGTATTTTTCATTTATATTGAATATGTATTAAGAGATTATCACCTTGCTAGAAACATGATTGTGAATTTACTTCTTTCGTAATCTATGTGTCTCATATAATGTTGGGTCCAATATACCGAGAATACTTCATGTGGAGAAGAGCCACTTACTCATCATACTTAGTTCGAAAAATACATTAGATTAATCAGGCGTACTTAGAAAGTTATTAAATTACTTAATAAATAGTCTGACATGTTATTTATTGGTAAGATGTTTATAATAAATACTGCTAAACATATATATATATATATATATTTGCCGGAAATAATACTCATGCGTGAGGTAAATTTTCTTTCAAACCGACCAACAGATAAAGATAGCCAAACTATGCATGCATCCACCGGTTCCTAGGGAGCACAGAAGACACATGGTATATTATCCATGGATCAGTTAGCTATACCTAATAAAATAATTCAGAGTGCATGCAAAAGCAGTTCTACTTATGGGAGAATTAGTTGCATACCTCTGGTGGATCGCTGAGTATTGGTTGGCGCCAGGCTGTGTATCGCCTGCGCTGTGTGTAGGTTTAAGACAGTCTCCCGTAGGTGCTGCCTGCAGGGACGTGCACTAGTGTAGAACGGCCCATTGGTCCCGGTTGGTAAGGGGCTTTAGTCCTGGTTGTCCAACCGGGACGGGGCAATCGGGACTAAACCCCGAACCTTTAGTCCTGGTTGCCCCACCAACCGGGACAAAAGATCGTACACGTGGCCGCTGCTCCGTGCGAGGGGGAGGAGCAACCGTTCCGGTTCGTAATACGAACCGGGACAAATAAGCTTCTGTCGCGGCAGAGATTTGACACATTTCTCTGCCGCGACAGAAAAATCATTTTAGCAACTTTTGTTGCCGCGGCAGCATTTTGGCCACTTTTTATGCCGCGGCAGAGAATTCATTTATGTTGTTTTATTGTTTATTTAGTGTTTTGCACTCATCAATGAAGGAACCATTATATTACACAAGATCATTATGACAATATTATATTCGATACACGGATCGAGTTCATGCACTACATACAAAAGTTGCTCTCTGTACAATCCCTATTGTCTATACACAGCCGAATAGTATTCCCCTTTTGGGTTTAGGACTTCTGCATCCAAGAATCCCTCCAATTCCTCCTGAATTGCTCGTACGCGATTCTTTGACAGAAGACCGTCCCGTAGACGTTCGATCTGATTTAAAAAAGGAGTCAGCCTATATGAATGAAACTAAACACAATTTGATTGTAATTAAAAACTATAGAAATTGTTTACGTACGTGGAATTGCTCTAAATTTTTGCCCTTCTCATCGCACGTCTGCCGGATGAACTCGCAAACATAGTATCCACATAGATTGTTACCTGGTCCCTGCGACAGGCACTTTACGAGAACATAGTTCAATCAAAATAATAATCAAGCATGATAATAACTGTATCAAAACTAGAATCAAAGAGATGCGCGGATATAGCTAGTGGTGCTTACATCCAGTGCTTGAAATGTAAGCTCCGCTTTCCAAACACTCCTTGCCTTGTTGGTGAACCGTTTCCAAGTGCTGCCCGGCGAAGAAAACGAATAAAATAAGTTATTAATTATTTGATATCATAAAATTCACGAACGTTGCCGATATAGTGTCGTAATGATTAGAATTACCGCTGGAGAAGCATATGCATGTCCTTCCACTGCTCAAGGGGTTTATGTTTCGAGTCCATGACTAGTACACGCCCTTTGTCAAGTTGAATGATTAACAGAATATAGTGGAAGCTGCGAATGCATAACTAATCAATTATATACTTAACATTGAGTAAGCGAAATAGAAAGTGTATACAAGACAATAACACTCACTCGAAGTTGTAAGGAAAAAGTATTTCCCTTTTGGTTTTTTGAAACCTTAACGCGTGTACTATATTATCCTCCGTATCTTGGGGACTTGTTTTGAGATTAGCTTGATGAACCCAATATGGGTCAATGAAGCCAATGTCATATATTTGTCCTCTGCTACATCGAGAATCTTCATTCTGCATATTACAGTATGATTATATACGTGCAATAAACAAAGTGAGATAGCTGGAGACCAAATTAATTACAGAATTAGTACTTACAGACCATAGACACTGATGATTGATTTGTCCAAGGCGTCTTGATTGAATAATTGAAATAGTTCATCAAATTCAATGGATATCATGTCATCCATTTCTTTCCCATAATGCTCTTTTGTAACCTTCAGCACTATCCAGTTAGCCCCGGCCTTTGTGGCATGCATGTACCAGTTATGCAATCTTCGTATTTTTGTTGGAAGATTATTTACCTCCTCAGGTTTGACGAGAGGTTTGTCGTACTGGTATTTATATGCTACTTCACTCACAGGGAAGTACTCTAACTGGGATAAGTACTGGGCAATACTCATACCTTGAACAGCGGCAGCTTCTCCGTATTCTGCAACTACCTCTGGATCATACTGCTCTTCGGCCCCATATTTGCTCGACCCCACATTGGTATGGGAAATCACCTTGAGAGGGGCGCAAGACTGTTTTGCTTGTTCTCCGAGCTAGGCAACAGATTTCTCGCTTGCATCAGTACTGCTCTTCGAGGCTTGTTGTGCCGCGTGTGACTTGAGAATAGAACGCTCATAGTCTGATGACAGCTTTGGCTCGGGTTGATGAAGAGTCTTTAGCATTTTCAACACTCTGCCTTTTTCTTCTTTGGTGTTGGGGAACTCTAGCTCTTTCGGCCGCCTCAGCTTAGCGAAAAACGTTGTCGTTTCCGCATCAACGATCGCCGCAGTCTCCTCTTCAGTACAATCATAAGCTCTCTTGTGAGGAACCTTTGGTGCTTTTGGAAGAGGCTCTTGTTTACGTTTCGGCGATCGCTTACCACGACGCAGAGTAGCGGTATGCTTACGCTTTTTATCCTAAGGCGCCGGCGATGGCTCCCGCGGCGATGGCTGCGCCGGAGATTGGTGAGGCGACGGAGCCGGGTGAGGCGACGAAGACGGCTGCCGCGGCGGCGACGACCTCGCTGGAGACGGGTGAGGCGGCGGCGAATATGGCCTTGGCGTGTGATTTCGAAGCACGATACATTCCTTTGGCCATAGAATGGTGACGTTTGTTGCGTCTCCCAGTTCAGTCACATCCCCTTCACCTGCAGGGTAGTCAAGCTTCAAAACTTCAAAGGCGGGCATGATTTCATCCACCCCGACAACAGCGTAGCCCTGTGGAACCGGACGACAGTGGTAAGTTGGTGTGGGTCCAATTGGTAAGGCATAGCCGACCGCCACCTTCATTAATATGTTCACAACTTTGACATGTAGCTCGCAGTGTGTCATCTGTGTGATATCATCCACTTGGTAGCCAACAGGAGCCATCGTCGGTGCACCATCGTCATCGCCATTGTCATCACCCGGGACCTCGGTGGAAGCCACACTGCTTTTTCGATTATTCGATAGGCCGGTAGCATCGAATGCAGTGTGCTGCTGAGATGGGCCGGTAATACTTTGCTCTTTAAGTGCGTTAATTTCATCTTGTTGTTGCTTTATTCGTTCTTCAATTATACGCATTCGCTCTTTCTGAATATCTGCTTCAACTTCCGCCCTGTCCTTTCTCCTCTGGCGGCTTCTATCAGGATATTTCTTCCTCTCTTCGGGAAACCCAGTCCTCCATGGTTTGGAGACGCTTGTGCCTCATGTTCGTCCATCATGTTCCTTATTTCCAAGGGCGAGTGTGAGCTCATCATTCTCTCTATCGGGAATGAAGTCCCCATCTTTAACAGCCTTTACTGCTTTTCTCATATTCTCGATTGGCAAGGGTGTTGGAGATATGCCCTAGAGGCAATAATAAATGTAGTTATTATTATATCTTTGTGTTTATGATAAATGTTTATATTCATGCTATAATAGTATTAACGAGGAAACATTAATACTTGTGTGAATTGTAAACTTAAATTGAAGTCCCTAGTATAGCCTCTATACTTCACTAGCTTGTTGGTTAATAGATGATTGTGGTTTCCCTATCATGAACATTGAGATGTTATTAACAACAAGATCATATCGTTAGGAGAATGATATGGTGGACATACTCCTATAGATAAGCGTAGCATAAAGATCAAGTCATTTTAATAGTTCAATTGCTATATGCTTTCTGATACATAGTTATCTAATTCCTTCGACCATGAGATCATGCATATCACCTTTACCAGATGGATGCTTTGATATCATCAAACACCACACCGTAACAGGGTGGCTATAAAGGTGGCATTGAGTGTTCGGAAGGTATTGGTTGAGACACATGGATCAAGAGTGGGATTTGTCCATCCATATGGCGGATAGATATTCTCTGGGCCCTCTCGGTGAAATGTCATCCAATTAGCTTGCAAGCATGTGACTGGGTCACAAGGGATCACATATCACGGGAACGAGAAAAGAGTACTTATCAGTAACGAGGTTGAACTAGGTATGCAGAGATACCGACGATCATAACCTCGGATAAGTAACATATCGTGAGACAAAGGGAAATTGGTATCGTATGTAAGTGGTTCATTCGATCGCAAAGTAATCGTAGAAATATGTGGGAGCCATATGAATTTCCAGATTCCTCTATTGGTTATTGTTCGGAGAAGTGTCTCGATCATGTCTGCATAATTCACGAACCGTAGGGAGACACACTTAAGGATTCGACGTTGTTTGAGTAGTTATGGTATTATGAGAAAGAGACCGAATGTTGTTCGGAGTCTCGGATGGGATCCGGGATATCACGAGGTGATCCGGAATGGTCCGGAGAATAAGATTCATATAAGGAAAGTCCCGTTTCGGAGTTGGGGAATGGTTCCGGTGTTTTCATCGGGAACATTCTAGAAGGTCCCGGAATGTCCGGCACTCCGGAGGGGGAAGGGGTACATGAATGTGTCATTGCATGTTGGAATGATTGCATCATGTACTAAGTGTTCTCGCTGTCCGAAATAAAGGGTTAATTCAAATCCTAATTGAAAAAGTCAAACTGCCAGTTTTCGGTCAAACTGCCAGTTTTCGGAAAGTGGAAAGAGGAGGAGAGTTGGAGGCCGAGTTGGAGGGGAGTTCCTCCCCTTGGCCGGCGCGCCTCCCTAGGCCGAGTTGGGGAGGAACTCCTCCCCTAGGCGCCGGCCCTCCCACCTATAAGAGGAGGGGCAGGGCCTCCTCCTCTAGACACAACACTACTTCCTATCCTCTAGACCTAAACCCTAGATCTAAACCCCGGTTTAGAGCTATTTCGGTTTAGAGCCTTCTAATTGGTTTAGAGCCCTCTAATTGGTGTGTCTAATTACTAGACCACTAATAGCCTCTCTCATAAGCTCCACCATACTCGCACCGGCTTAAGGCGAAGCCCTGCGGGATCTCCCCTCTACTTCCGGTACCACGCCGTCGTGCTGCCGGAATCGCGAGGAGAGTGCTACAACCTCCGCTGCCTGCTGGAACAAGGGAGAGGAAGGTCTTCGTCGAGTACCGAACGTGTGACCGACTGCGGGGGCGCTGCTGGAACGTGGCGCCGGAAGGATCGTCTACGCGATCTTGAGATCGGAAAGAGTACGACTACATCACCCACGAGAATCTGCTCTCGTTAAACACTTTGGAATCTTCGAGGGTGAGTTATTCCATCGACTCGTTGCTACAATCTAGTAGATAGATCTTGGCTTGTTTGTTTGTATGCGGTAGAAAATTTTTGTTTTCCATGCTACGAACCCCTACAGTGGTATCAGAGCCGTGTCTATATGTAGATCTGTTGCACGAGTAGAACACAATGGTCATTGTGGGCGTTGATGCTTTTATTGTAGATTGCTTTTTGTGTACTTTGCATCTTGCGGTATGTTGGGATGAAGCGGCCCGGGCTAACCTTACATGACATCGTTCATGAGACTTGCTCCACGCTTGACATGCAACTCGTTTTGCATAAGTGGCTTTGCGGGTGCCTGTTTCTCCTAGCATAGTAAAGATCCAATTTACAACGGGTGATCAACAATGCTAGTATCAATGTTGTGGTTCTTGTTCGTAAGTTAGAACGACACTTATGGAAAGCCCCAAACCACGTAAAACATGCAAAGAAAGTAGAAGCGTCTAACTTTGTTTTGCAGGGGTGTGCAGTGATGTGATATGGCCATGATTGTGATTATATTTGATGTATGCAATGTTCCTTATTGTAAGTTGGCAACCGGCAGGAGCCATATGGTTGTCTTTAATTTCCGTTAAGACCTGCGTGTCTATTCAAAATAGTTGTAATAGTTGAAGCTGGTGGACGACAACCATGAAGAAGCGTCATTGACCTTGATGCTATGCCGGTGATGATGGAGATCATGTTCGTGCTTGAAGATGGAGATCGGAAGCACAAAGAAGAAAGGCCATATCATATCACATATTATGAATTGCATGTGATGTTAATCCTTTATGCATCTTGTATTGCTTAGTAGACGACGGTAGCATTATAAGATGATCCCTCATGCACATAAATTTCAAGTTCTAAAGTGTTCACCCTTAGTATGCACCGTTGCCAAAGCTTGTTGCTTCAAAGCACCACGTGATGATCGGGTGTCTTTGATTCCGCGGGTGAATACAACGTAAGCAAGCCAGATTTGCTTATGCGGTAGCTAAGGTTTGATCTTGACGAGCCTAGCATGTACAGACATGGCCTCAGGAACACGGATCACCGAAAGGTAAAGCATGAATCATATAGCAGATATGATGAACATGATGATTGTTCGCCATTGAAACTATATCGGCTCTCGTGATGATCGGTGTTGATATAGTAGATTTGGTTCGTGTGATCACTAAAACAATGTGAGGGATGTTGTTTTGAGTGGGAGTTCACCTAGTTTAATTTCATTAATTAATTTGAACTCAATTTGTCATAAACTTAGTCTAAACTATTGCAAATATGTTGTAGATCAATGGCAGCCCCTACCATCAATTTTAATGCGTTCCTAGAGAAAGAAAAGTTGAAAAACAATGGAAGCAACTTCGCGGATTGGTTCCGCAATTTGAGGATTGTCCTCACAGCTGGTAATTTGACCTATGTGCTGGATGCACCGCTAGGTGACCCACCTGCAGCTGATGCTACCGATGAAGTAAAGAATGTTTACCTCGCTCGGAAGAATCATTACTCCATAGTTCAGTGTGCTATCTTGTATGGTTTAGAATCGGAGCTTCAGAAAAGGTTTGAAGAGTCGGACCCATATGATATTGTCGAGGATCTCAAATTAATTTTTGAGACTCATGCGGCAATTGAAAGTTATGAAGCTTCTAAAAAGTTCTTTAACTGCAAGATGGAAGAGGGTAGCTCCGTCAGTGAGCATGTGCTTAAAATGTCTGGGCACGCGAATAAACTTCAAAGCTTGGGTATAGTGATTCCTAATACTTTGGGAGTTTACCGCATCCTCCAATCACTACCACCAAGTTACAAGAACTTTGTGATGAACTACAACATGCAGAACATGAACAAAGAGTTGCCAGAACTATTTGCTATGTTAAAATCTGCAGAAGTGGAGATCAAGAAAGAGCACCAAGTGTTGATGGTCAATAAGACCACCAAATTCAAGAAAGGCAAGTCTAAGCAAAAGGGACACTTCAAGAAGGGTGGTAAGAAAGTTACCATGCCAACGAAGAAGACCAAGGCTGGACCTAAGCCTGAAACTGAGTGTTTTTACTGCAAGGGAGAAGGTCACTGGAAGCGGAATTGCCCAAAGTACTTGGCGGATTTGAAGAACGGCAACATCAAGAAGAAAGGTATATTTGATATACATGTTATTGATGTGTATCTCACTAGTATTCGTAGTAGTGCCTGGGTATTTGATACCGGTTCGGTTGCTCATATTTGTAACTCGAAACAGGAGCTGCAGAATAAACGGAAGATAGCGAAGAACGAGGTGTCGATGCGCGTGGGAAACGGATCAAAGGTTGATGTGATCGCGGTCGGCACGCTACCTCTTCATCTACCATCGGGATTAGTTTTATACTTAAATAATTGTTATTTGGTGCCTGCGTTGAGCATGAACATTATATCGGGATCTTGTTTATTGCGAGACGGTTACTTATTTAAATCTAAGAATAATGGTTGTTCTATTTATATGAGTAATATGTTTTATGCACATGCACCTTTAATAGATGGTCTATTCATATTGAATCTCGATAGTGGAAATACACATATTAATAACATTGAAGCTAAACGTTTGAAATTGAGCGATAACTTGACCTATATGTGGCACTGTCGTCTTGGTCACATTGGAGTGAAGCGTATGAAGAAACTCCATTCCGATGGACTTCTTGAATCACTTGATTTTGAATCACTTGAAAGATGCGAAGCATGTCTGATGGGTAAAATGACTAAGACTCCATTTTCTGGTATAATGGAGCGAGCTACGGACTTATTGGAAATCATACATACCGATGTGTGTGGTCCAATGAGTGTAGCATCGCGCGGTGGTTATCGTTATGTTCTTACCTTCACGGATGACTTGAGTAGATATGGGTATATCTATTTCATGAAACATAAGTCCGAAACTTTCGAGAAGTTTAAGGAGTTTCAAAGTGAGGTAGAGAATCAACGTAACAAGAAGATTAAATTTCTACGTTCTGATCGTGGAGGTGAATATCTAAGTTACGAGTTTGGTGAGCATTTAAAGAAATGTGGAATACTTTCGCAGTTGACACCGCCGGGAACACCACAGCGTAATGGTGTGTCTGAACGTCGTAATCGAACTCTCTTAGATATGGTTCGTTCTATGATGTCACTTACAGATTTACCGCTATCATTTTGGGGTTATGCATTAGAAACAGCCGCATTCACTTTAAATAGGGCACCGTCTAAATCCGTTGAAACGACACCGTATGAATTATGGTTTGGGAAGAAACCTAAATTGTCGTTCCTTAAAGTTTGGGGATGCGAAGCCTATGTAAAGAAGTTACAGCCGGACAAGCTTGAACCCAAAGCGGAAAAATGCGTCTTCATAGGATACCCAAAGGAAACTATTGGGTATACCTTCTATCATAGATCCGAAGGCAAAATCTTCGTTGCTAAGAATGGATCCTTTCTAGAGAAGGAATTTCTCTCGAAAGAAGTGACTGGAAGGAAAGTAGAACTCGACGAGGTTGTCGAACCTTCTCTCGAAATTGCGAGTAGCGCAGCACCGGAAGAAGTTCCTGTGGTGCCTGCGCCAATAAGAGGGGAAGCTAATG
Organism: Avena sativa; assembly: GCA_916181665.1. Classification (NCBI taxonomy): domain Eukaryota; kingdom Viridiplantae; phylum Streptophyta; class Magnoliopsida; order Poales; family Poaceae; genus Avena; species Avena sativa. Next base: position 237,727,304 of record OV702282.1, read on the forward strand.
ATGATGATCATGAAACTTCGGTTGAAGTTGCTACAGAGCCTCGGAGGTCAACGAGAACTCGTACCACTCCAGATTGGTATGATTCCGTTATGAATGTCATGGTGGTGGACAACACCGATGACCCCGAGACATATGAGGAAGCGATGATGAGCCCAGATTCCAATAAATGGCAAGAAGCCATGAAATCCGAGATTGGATCCATGTACGAAAACCAAGTATGGACTTTGGTAGACTTACCAGATGGCCGAAAGGCTGTCGAGAACAAATGGATTTTCAAGAAGAAAACAGATGCTGATGGTAATATTACTGTCTATAAAGCTCGACTTGTCGCAAAAGGGTTTCGACAAATTCAAGGAGTTGACTACGATGAGACTTTCTCACCAGTAGCGAAGCTAAAGTCTGTGAGGATTATGTTAGCAATCGCTGCATATTATGATTATGAGATATGGCAGATGGATGTCAAAACAGCATTCCTCAATGGAGACATTGATGAAGAGTTGTATATGATGCAACCCAAAGGTTTTGTCGATCCTAAAGATGCTAACAAGGTATGCAAACTTCAACGGTCCATCTATGGATTGAAGCAAGCATCCCGAAGTTGGAATCAACGTTTTGATAAGGTAATCAAAAGTTTTGGTTTTATACAAACTTATGGAGAAGCTTGTATTTACAAGAAAGTGAGTGGGAGCTCTGTAGCGTTCTTAATACTATATGTGGATGACATATTGTTGATTGGGAATGATGTAGACCTTCTTAATAGTGTCAAAGAATATTTGAATAATAGTTTTTCAATGAAGGATCTTGGCGAAGCAGCTTACATATTAGGCATAAAGATTTATAGAGATAGATCGAAACGCCAAATATCATTGTCACAGAATACATATTTGGACAAAGTTCTAAAGAAGTTTGGAATGGAAGAAAGCAAGAAAGGGTTCTTGCCCATGTTGCCCAATACGACCTTGAGTAAAACTCAAAGTCCGACATCGGCAGAAGATAGAGAAAGGATGAGTAAGACTCCCTATGCCTCAGCCATAGGATCTCTAATGTATGCCATGCTATGTACTAGACCCGACATTGCATATGCTGTTAGTTTAACTAGCAGATATCAAAGTGATCCAGGAGTGGATCATTGGACAGCGATCAAAAACATCCTTAAGTACTTGAGAAGAACTAAGGATATGGTTCTTTCTTATGGAGGTGATGAACAGCTCGTTGTTAATGGTTACACCGATGCTAGTTGGAACACTGATCCGGATGATTCTAAATCACAATCTGGATACGTATTTATTTTGAATGGTGCAGCAGTTAGCTGGAGGAGTGCAAAGCAAAGCGTTGTGGCGAGATCTTCAACTGAATCGGAATACATGGCTGCTTCGGAGGCTTCACAAGAAGCGATATGGATGAAAGAGTTCATTACAGAGCTGGGTGTGGTTCCAAGTGCGCTGGACCCAATGTCTATCTACTGTGATAACATGGGCGCCATAGCCAATGCGCAAGAACCAAGGTCACACAAGAAGCTGAAGCATATCAAGCTGCGTTTTCACGCTATTCGAGAACATATCCAGGATGGGGATATAAAGATTTGCAAAGTACACACAGATCTGAATGTGGCGGATCCGTTGACTAAACCTCTCCCGAGGGCAAAACATGACCAACACCAAACTGCCATGGGTGTTCGGTATATTACCATGTAATCTAGATTAGATGACTCTAGTGCAAGTGGGAGACTGTTGGAGATATGCCCTAGAGGCAATAATAAATGTAGTTATTATTATATCTTTGTGTTTATGATAAATGTTTATATTCATGCTATAATAGTATTAACGAGGAAACATTAATACTTGTGTGAATTGTAAACTTAAATTGAAGTCCCTAGTATAGCCTCTATACTTCACTAGCTTGTTGGTTAATAGATGATTGTGGTTTCCCTATCATGAACATTGAGATGTTATTAACAACAAGATCATATCGTTAGGAGAATGATATGGTGGACATACTCCTATAGATAAGCGTAGCATAAAGATCAAGTCATTTTAATAGTTCAATTGCTATATGCTTTCTGATACATAGTTATCTAATTCCTTCGACCATGAGATCATGCATATCACCTTTACCAGATGGATGCTTTGATATCATCAAACACCACACCGTAACAGGGTGGCTATAAAGGTGGCATTGAGTGTTCGGAAGGTATTGGTTGAGACACATGGATCAAGAGTGGGATTTGTCCATCCATATGGCGGATAGATATTCTCTGGGCCCTCTCGGTGAAATGTCATCCAATTAGCTTGCAAGCATGTGACTGGGTCACAAGGGATCACATATCACGGGAACGAGAAAAGAGTACTTATCAGTAACGAGGTTGAACTAGGTATGCAGAGATACCGACGATCATAACCTCGGATAAGTAACATATCGTGAGACAAAGGGAAATTGGTATCGTATGTAAGTGGTTCATTCGATCGCAAAGTAATCGTAGAAATATGTGGGAGCCATATGAATTTCCAGATTCCTCTATTGGTTATTGTTCGGAGAAGTGTCTCGATCATGTCTGCATAATTCACGAACCGTAGGGAGACACACTTAAGGATTCGACGTTGTTTGAGTAGTTATGGTATTATGAGAAAGAGACCGAATGTTGTTCGGAGTCTCGGATGGGATCCGGGATATCACGAGGTGATCCGGAATGGTCCGGAGAATAAGATTCATATAAGGAAAGTCCCGTTTCGGAGTTGGGGAATGGTTCCGGTGTTTTCATCGGGAACATTCTAGAAGGTCCCGGAATGTCCGGCACTCCGGAGGGGGAAGGGGTACATGAATGTGTCATTGCATGTTGGAATGATTGCATCATGTACTAAGTGTTCTCGCTGTCCGAAATAAAGGGTTAATTCAAATCCTAATTGAAAAAGTCAAACTGCCAGTTTTCGGTCAAACTGCCAGTTTTCGGAAAGTGGAAAGAGGAGGAGAGTTGGAGGCCGAGTTGGAGGGGAGTTCCTCCCCTTGGCCGGCGCGCCTCCCTAGGCCGAGTTGGGGAGGAACTCCTCCCCTAGGCGCCGGCCCTCCCACCTATAAGAGGAGGGGCAGGGCCTCCTCCTCTAGACACAACACTACTTCCTATCCTCTAGACCTAAACCCTAGATCTAAACCCCGGTTTAGAGCTATTTCGGTTTAGAGCCTTCTAATTGGTTTAGAGCCCTCTAATTGGTGTGTCTAATTACTAGACCACTAATAGCCTCTCTCATAAGCTCCACCATACTCGCACCGGCTTAAGGCGAAGCCCTGCGGGATCTCCCCTCTACTTCCGGTACCACGCCGTCGTGCTGCCGGAATCGCGAGGAGAGTGCTACAACCTCCGCTGCCTGCTGGAACAAGGGAGAGGAAGGTCTTCGTCGAGTACCGAACGTGTGACCGACTGCGGGGGCGCTGCTGGAACGTGGCGCCGGAAGGATCGTCTACGCGATCTTGAGATCGGAAAGAGTACGACTACATCACCCACGAGAATCTGCTCTCGTTAAACACTTTGGAATCTTCGAGGGTGAGTTATTCCATCGACTCGTTGCTACAATCTAGTAGATAGATCTTGGCTTGTTTGTTTGTATGCGGTAGAAAATTTTTGTTTTCCATGCTACGAACCCCTACAAAGGGGTCTTCTTTATGTCGTATGTTATATGTACACTTCCCTTCCGAGTCCAACGTGCCCCCATGCCCGTAAAACGAATTCCTTGCACGTTTTACCCAATCGTCTGTCTCTGGGGTGATCTTTTTAGCACGCAATTCATTCTCAAGTTTCTCCCACTTAGGAATGCCAGCCCTGTAGCCACCTTTCCCCATAGTATGGTGATACTTATTGTTAGCAGCATTCAGCTTATTCGTTGTAGACATTTTCTTAGCTTTTTCTGATGTCTTGTATTTCAAAAACTCAGCCCAAAATGGTTTTATCTTCTCAAACTGAATATTCTTGAAATCGGGAGTCTTCTCTTTCACGACATAGTCAAGGTGCAATCTTTTATTCCAGTTGGTGAAACACTGGGCCATCTTCTTCAAAGCCCACTCCCTGACCTTAGCCTCCATGGCTCTCCCATGTTCTAAGGCGTCCTCAACTGGATCCTCCGCATTTGGATCCAGCTCTATCTTCGGTAGTTTGAAATTAACCATGAGCCTCTTCCACAGTAAATCTTTGGCGTTGTTAGGGACAAATAAACATGTTCCCTCTTCTTCCACATCAGCGGGCCTATTCCAATTTCGAATGGTGATCGGGATTAAGTCCCGAACGATTACTCCGCATTGTGCCACAAATTTGTTTGCGACAACTTTGGGAGCCATCGGTTTGCCGTCTTCAGCGATATCATCGATCCTGAACATCTCATGGTCTCCCAACTTTTTGGTTGGGCCTCGGCCGCTCTTTTCAGTAGATTTCTTCGATCTGGAGGGCTAAAAGAAGAAAGATCTTCGTTACTATTTCTATATAGATAGCAGATGATTAATTAATGAATTAATTATATTACATGCACCTCGCCAGAGCGGTCGTCTTCTCGATTACACAAGGCATCGCCTTCTCCCTCGCGAAAGGCAACACCTTCAACCTCAAACAAGTCGTCTATTCCGGCAAAAAGAGGATCACCCTCACCGGAGTTGTTCAGAAACGTCGATACATCTAAATTTTCTTCCCCGCGGATCACACCTTGGATCAACTCTTCCTTTTCTTCGTCTCTGTCGTGTGGGTCCATATTTTCTGCATCGGTGGAAAAACGGATAAGTCAAAGCGGCTAAGGGATAATGTTAGGTGTTGAGAGATATAAACCCTAATTCAGAGAAACCCTAATATATACCACAATAATAAAAATATATACATACACACTATATATACATACACAATATATACATACACACTAAAAGGGAAGGGGCGGCTGGAGCGCGTGGCGATGGACGGAGACGGAGGCGCTGTGGCGGTCGGGGAGGAGGGATAGGCGGAATGCTCAAACAAGGAAGATGATATGACAAGTTGAATTGCATTGAAATGAAACCCTAAAACTTGCTCGGCAATTTAAACGGGGTTCCGAGGGTTGAAAACCCTAACTCGGGAAACTCCAGAAACACATGAGAGGGGTTGATTTAGTTCTCTAATTAAACTTGTCAATAAAGTTGATTAGCAATGCATAATTATAGCTTAAAAAGGTAGAACTCATTTTTCAAAACATTTTGATATAATATTTGTATATTTTTTGACTTATAAATAATAAGATATGAATTTTACAATATTTAATCATTTTCTGAAATTATAAAACAATTTATTACATCAGGCTGACGTCATAAACAACCCAGGGCTTTTGTTACCACGACTGAACCTACCCATAGAGACTGACTGGTGGGGTCGGAGCAACATCAGCAGCCCCACACGCAAAGTGGGGGGGGGTCAGGGCGTTTCTCACCGGGGGTGGATCTAGCCAGAGGGGCTGACTGGTGGGACCTGGCCACGCAAGCAAGCCACGTGGACCTCGCCGGAGCACGGCCAGACGACGGCGGCTGGCGGCGCTAGGGGGCGAACGGAGACGCACGGGTAGGCCTAATAGAATCAGGGCGTCACCACGAACCTAACTAGGGCGGCGCCGCTAGGTAGAGGTCGTCAGAGCAGGCCGCACTAAAGCATGCTCGACAAATTAATCGGGGTTCCGAGGGGTGAAAACCCTAACTTGGCAAAACTCCGGAATCACCTGTGAGGGTTACTATGTTCTTCTAATTAAACTTGTCTTGAAAGTTATTGAACAATGCATGAAGATAGCTTAGATATCTAGGTTTAATTTTTTTGAACATTTTCATATATTATTTGTATTTTTCTGACTTACATATTAAAATTTATTGAATTTTCAATATTCAAAATAATTTCTAAAAATAAATAAGTCTGGAATTATTTTTTATACCCAGGCAAACTATACCCACGGTGACTGATGTGCCCTGTGCCACATAGGCAGCCACGTTAGCAAAGTGGGACAGAGGGGGCCATTGGGTGTTTTTCACCAGGCAGGGGTTACACACTGCCACTAACAGGTGGGCCTGGTCCACGCGGGCAAGCCACGCTGGCGCCACGCGACCAAGGTGGGGTCAGGGCTGGTTTGATTGGCCCACGCGGTAGCCACGTGGAGGCCACGTCTGCCTCCACGTCGGACTCGCCAGCGGGAGCAGCAGAGTCATCCCGCGCCAGGAGCCACGAGGAGGGGAGGAGGTGCCTGCCGGCGGCGCCGCCACGCTAGCACCCGTCGCACCATGTCACGCCGCTGCCAGCCACGGAACCACCACACCATGCCACCAGCGCGTGGACGCGAGAAATCCCGCCGCCGCCGCACCTGCTGCACCATGCCACGAGAGAAATCCCTTCGGTGCCTGCCAGCGGCGGCAGGGGGAGGGGGAGGACAGAGGCAGGGAGAGGGGGCGTACCTTCTGGCGGCGACGACGCGCGGCGGTGGTGGCGCTGCTGGCCGGGGACGACGACGCACGTCGGTGGACAGAGGCGACGGCGAGCAGCCTGACGGCGGGGCGGCGACGTCTCTCTGTTCAGTGTGCGCGCGTCGGAGTTGTAGAGATTGGAGAAGGGAAGAAGAGGAACAGACGTGTCGTGTATAAAGGGGAGGGAGAATACGTCCCGGTTGGTGGCTCCAACCGGGACTAAAGGGTCATCCGTCCTGGTTGGAGCCACCAACCGGGACGTATATTCCACTTTTTTCAGCAGACCAAGGGTTGGCGCGCGCAGGGTCTTTAGTTCCGGTTGGTGGCTCCAACCGGGACATATGACCCTGTTTTTAAAAAAAAATCAGGAATTTTCTCTCCGTTCCCGCCTTATTTTTTATTTTGGGGTTTAAATTTGTAAAAAAAATTAAATGATAATTACTTTGGAATTTAGAAAAAATTTAAAAAAAGTGTTTGAATTTGAATAACTAATTCAAAACCATTTTTTGTTTTTAAAAATAATTAATGTAACCATTTAAACTATGAACCATTTAAAATTAAAAATGAATTAACTTATATTTTTTGAATATTAATTTGGAATTTAGAAAAACTTTAAACATAAAAAGTGTTTGAATTTGAATAACTAATTCAAAACCATTTTCTGTTTTTAAAAACTAATTAATGTAACCATTTACATGAACCATTTAAAATTAAAAATGAATTAACTTATATTTTTTGAATATTAATTTGGAATTTAGAAAAACTTTAAACATAAAAAGTGTTTGAATTTGAATAACTAATTCAAAACAATTTTCTGTTTTTAAAATAATGTAACCATTTAAACTATGAACCATTTAAAATTAAAAATGAATTAACTTATATTTTTGAATATTAATTTGGAATTTAGAAAAACTTTAAACATAAAAAGTGTTTGGATTTGAATAAATAATTCAAAACCATTTTCTGTTTTTAATTTGGATTTGAATTAACTTATATTTTTTATATATTAATGGGCGGGAAAAAAGGACGGGAAATAATGGGCGGAAAGAAAATTTTATTAGGATAGAACTGGAATTAAAGTACATAACGCAACTAACACAAAGTTACATAGAAGAACTGAAAATTAAGATACATGGCCAGATTAAGCCACAATCGGCCAAACTTGTTTTGCAATGTTGGAGTGATTCATTCATGCTCCTGCCTACACCTGTAATACTCGCCATTGTAGTCGTCGTACTCGCCGCGGCTGTCGTCGATGTCGTCGTCGGGGTCGCCGTAGTTGAACCTTGAAGGCTGAGTACGAGTGGGCTGGACTTGAGGGTAGCGCAGGCGGGGGCTAGAGTCGGCGGCCGTGTCGTAGGCCATGACGCTCTAGAGAGTCCGACCGCGCCACCACAACCGACGGCCGGCGTCGTTGAAGTTCGGAGGAGGTGGGCCATCCTCCTCGTGCCTGGCGAGCGCCCTCTCACGCCGATCCACGAAGTAGGCTTCTCAAGTCGGGAAATAGTCGGGATGCCATCTGGGATTCCTCCGCTGCTCCGGCGTGAGCTCGAAGTAGTAGTGGTTCGTGATGGCCATCTGACGCGCCACACCTAGAGGGAAAGGAGGAACCGGCACGCCTCCGGCGCTCAGCATCCAGCCGACAGGGACATAGTAGCCCGGCGGGCAGGGGTAGTTCGAGGCGCAAAGCGCCTCCGCCTCCCTAGGAGTTAATGCTACGGTGGTAGTCATGGGAAAGAGTGATGAGGTTGCAGATATGAGTCTAGAGATGTGCAATGACAACGGAGGCCAACCCTACATATATATATAGTGAGAAATTGCAGGAAGATAACTGGAGGGAAGAACTGGCGGGAAAAACTGGCGGGAAGAAATGGCGGGAGAAATGGCGGGAAAAAATGGCGGGAAGAAAAATGCCTCATTTAGAAATTGCATTGGATCTCTGAAGATACCACATATTGCGAGTCTAAAAATGATTTTTTCAAAAAATCACAGGCGATAGATCATGTACCTGTAGTACAAACTAGACCCACTTCCTACCAATTCGACAGACATTTGTCCTTTTTACCCGGGATGGACGAAAAGGTTTGAGATGTCCTGGTTGGGAGATAGTCCATGTAAGGTGGTCTAGTATTTTAGGAAAATGGGACGGTAGCATTCTGAAACGGCATTTTGGTGGTTACTTCACAAAACGACCCGTTTTTTGCGCTCGGAAAATGGAAAAGGGCTTTTTCGTGCGACAAAAAGTAAAACTTCCTCCTGCAACATTGTTCTCCATACCAATGTCCACATGCATGCATAATATGGGCACAACATCATAAACTATGTCGTAATTCAACACATAACATCGGTCATTTGGACCGAAAGCCATGAAACCTCGAACATGATAGGTCATTTTGTGAAGGTTTTTTCGAGACATGATCAATATACAAAGTCTGGTATTTTTCCTTTCAACTATGTCACATAATATGACATCACGCGAAGGATTTTCATTGTTCGGATTTTTTTTGAATTTATTATGCCTGTTTTGAATTTTCTGAATTTCTAACTATGGTCGAACCGGCGTGCATGAAGATAGGGGACGAGCATCGTTAGAACTTGCATTGGATCTCTGAAGAAACCACATATTGCGAGTCTAAAAATGATTTTTTCAAAAAATCACGGGCGATAGATCATGTACCTGTAGTACAAACCGGACCCACTTCCTACCGATTCGGCAGACATTTGTCCTTTTTACCCGGGATGGACGAAAAGGTTTGAGATGTCCTGGTTGGGAGATAGTCCATGTAAGGTGGTCTACTATTTTAGAAAAATGGGATGGTAGCATTCTGAAACGACATTTTGGTGGTTACTTCACAAAACGACCCGTTTTTTGCGCTCGGAAAATGGAAAAGGGCTTTTCCATGCGACAAAAAGGAAAACTTCCTCCTGCAACATTGTTCTCCATACCAATGTCCACATGCATGCATAATATGGGCACAGCACCACAAACTATGCCGTGATTCAGCACATAACATCGGTCATTTGGACCGAAAGCCATGAAACCTCGAACATAATAGGTCATTTTGTGAAGGTTTTTTGAGACATGATCAATATACCAAGTCTGGTATTTTTCCTTTCAACTATGTCACATAATATGACATCACGCGAAGGATTTTCATTCTTCGGATTTTTTTTGAATTTATTATGCATGTTTTGAATTTTCTGAATTTCTAACTATGGTCGAACCGGTGTGCATGAAGACAGGGGACGAGCATCGTTAGAACTTGCATTGGATCTCTGAAGAAACCACATATTGCGAGTCTAAAAATGATTTTCAAAAAATCACGGACGATAGATCATGTACCTGTAGTACAAACCGGACCCACTTCCTGCCGATTCGGCAGACATTTGTCCTTTTTACCCGGGATGGACGAAAAGGTTTGAGATGTCCCGTTTGGGAGATAGTCCATGTAAGGTGGTCTAGTATTTTAGGAAAATGAGATGGTAGCATTCTGAAACAGCATTTTGGTGGTTACTTCCCAAAACGACCCATTTTTTACGCTCGGAAATAATGTCGACACTTACGAAATAATGTTGACACTCACCCCTATTATTAGTGCTGACTCGTGTTAGTGCCGACACTTACGAAATAATTTCGACACTCACCCCTATTATTAGTGTTGACTCGTGTTTTGTCCCGGTTGGTGTCTCCAACCGGGACTAAAGGTTCATCTTTAGTCCCGGTTGGAGGGATTTCGGCATAGTGTCGACACTTACGAAATAATGTCGACACTCACCCCTATTATTAGTGCTGACTCGTGTTTTGTCCCGGTTGGTGTCTCCAACCGGGACTAAAGGTTCATCTTTAGTTCCGGTTGGAGGGATTTCGGCAGGCTGGGCCAGGCAGCACTAATGATAGGGGTGAGTGTCGATATTATGTCGTGCGGCGTGTACCCTGTCCCGGATGGTGTCACCAACCGGGACTAAATATGAACCTTTAGTCCCGGTTGGAGACACCAACCGGGACAAAACACGAGTCAGCACTAATAATAGGGGTGAGTGTCGACATTATTTCGTAAGTGTCGACACTATGTCGAGCTGCTTGTACTATAAATAGGCATCCTTGTGAGTCTAGTCCTCCAGCCAGATTGAGGCATCTCCAATATTGTTTTTGAGAGCAGGGACACCACTACGACCAGTTTCAGGGAGATGCCGCCGGATCCCAGTCCTCCGGCATCTCCAAGAAACTGGTCATAGAGGCACTCCCTAATATGTGAAATTAGTTAGCTCCTAGGTGTATTGATCTAGTCAGAGAAGTTACAAGCTGCAAGATGGTTTTCGAGAGCAGGGACACCACTACGACCAGTTTTAGGGAGATGCCGCCGGATCCCAGTCCTCCGGCATCTCCAAGAAACTGGTCATAGAGGCACTCCCTAATATGTGAAATTAGTTATCTCCCAGGTGTATTGATCTAGTTAGAGAAGTTACAAGTTGCAAGATGGTTTTCGAGAGCAGGGACACCACTACGACCAGTTTCAGGGAGATGCCGCCGGATCCCAGTCCTCCGGCATCTCCAAGAAACTGGTCATAGAGACACTCCCTAATATGTGACCGCGCGCGTTTGGAGATCATATCTTAATGGTAAGTACGAATCGGGACAACTTCTTCATAGTCCCGGTCCAGCCACAAAACGGTACTAACACTCAAGACATTTATTAATATTAAAAACTGAGACTACAAAACCGGGACTAAAGGCCCCCCTATATATAGCCCCGGTCAAGCCACAAACCGCGAAAGGTATCCTTCGGTGAGGCCACAAACCGCAAAAGACATGAACTAGTGTTACATAATATGAGCATGAACTTCTTGGCATATGTCCTTCCTTATGATCGCTTCAGACGTAACCATGGAGCATCTTTTTTACTTAACGGAATGCTTGGGTCAGTTTTCACTGTGAAGGGCGGAATTTCATCAAACTTATTATAATCGTCTGACATGTCTGTCTTGTCCTCGATTCCCACGATGTTTATTTTCCCTGAAAGAACTATGTGACGCTTTGGCTAATCATATGATGTATTCATTTGCATATTTTTTCTTTTTTCGGTCTGGAGAACATGTCCTTCACATAGAAAACCTGAGACACATCATTGGCTAGGACGAATGGTTCATCTCTATAACCAAGATTGTTAAGATCCACTGTTGTCATTCCGTACAACTGGTCTATCTTTACCCCTTCCCCATTCAGGTTGACCCATTTGTAGCGAAACAAAGTGACCTTAAAAGAGACTCCATAGTCTAGTTCCCATATCTCCTCTATGTAACCATAGTATGTGTCCTTTTGTCCATTCTCGTCTATTGCATCAAAGCGGACACCACTATTTTGGTTGGTGCTCTTTTTACCTTGGGCGATCGTGTAGAATGTATTCCCATTTATTTCGTACCCTTGGAAATTCAATACAGTAGAAGATGGTGACGCGGCCAACAAGTATAGCTGATCTCCAACAGTGGTGTCATTCAAGAGATGTGTCCGCATTCAACCATCGAAAGACTTCATGTGTTCATCTGTAATCCATGATTCAGGCTTCCCCGGGTTTTTGGAGCGTACAATATTCTTGTGTTCCTCGATATACGGAGCTGCCAAGGTGGAATTATGTAGAACTGTGTAGTGTGCTTTAGTGAAAGATTCCCCGTCCCTACATATCATTGCTTTATTTCCCAGCGTGCCTTTTCCACTTAATCTTCCCTCATGCCGCGAGTCAGAAACACCAATCGGCTTAAGGTCAGGAATAAAGTCAACACAAAACTTAATGACCTCCTCTGTTCCATATCCCTTGGAGATGATTCCTTCTGGTCTAGCACGGTTATGAACATATTTATTTAAGACTCCCACGAACCTCTCAAAGGGGAACATATTGTGCAGAAATACCGAACCGAGAATGGCAATCTCTTCCACTAGGTGAACCAGGAGATGCGTCATAATATTGAAGAAGGATGGTGGGAACACCAACTCAAAACTAACAAGACATTGTACCACATCCTTCTGTAACCTTGGCAGAATATCTGTATTGATTACCTTCTGAGATATTGCATTGAGGAATGCACACAGCTTCACAATGGGTACTCGAACATTTTCTGGTAGAAGCCCCCTCAATGCAATCGGAAGCAACTGCGTCATAATCACGTGACAGTCATGAGACTTCAGGTTTTGGAACTTTTTCTCTGCCATATTTATTATCCCCTTTATATTAGATGAGAAGCCAGACAACACCTTGATACTGTAAAGGACTTCAAAAAAGATTTCCTTCTCTGCTTTGGTAAGAGCATAGCTGGCACGACTTAAGTGACGCCCTTTATCCGTCTTGTTCTGTGTATGTATGTTCTTTGGGTCTTTCATAATTTGTTGGTCCTCCCGTGCTTCTGGTGTATCTTTTGTCTTCCCATACACGCCTAGGAATCCTAGCAGGTTCACGCAAAGATTCTTCGTCACGTGCATCACGTTGATTGAAGAGCGGACACGCAGGACTTTCCAATATGGCGGCTCCCAAAATATAGATTTCTTCTTCCACATGGGTGCGTGTCCTGTAGCGACGTCGTTCGGAACTGATTGACCACCGGGACCCTTTCCAAAGATTACTTCTATGTCCTTGACCATACCAAATACATCATCACCAGTATGGAGTTCAGGCTTCTTTCGGTGATCTGCCTCACCTTTGAAATGCTTGCCTTTTTTTCTTATGGGATGATTGGTCGGAAGAAATCGTCGATTCGCCAGGTACACAACCTTCTTGCATTTATGCAAATATGTACCTTCAGTCTTATCTAAACAGTGTGTCCATGCCTTATATCCCTTGTTTGTCTGTCCTGAAAGGTTACTAAGAGTAGGTCAGTCATTGATGGTTACAAATAGCAACCCTCGTAGATCAAATGGCTCCTGTTTGTTCTCATCCCACGCACGTACATCTGGTTTGCCCCACAACTGTAAGAGTTCTTCAACTAATGGCCTAAGGTACACATCAATGTTGTTGCCCGGTTGCTTCGGGCCTTGGATGAGCACTGGCATCATAATGAACTTACGCTTCATGCACAACCAAGGAGGCAGGTTGTAGATACATAGAGTCACGGGCCAGGTGTTGTGACTACAGCTCTGCTCCCCAAAAGGATTCATGCCATCCGTACTTAGACAAAACCATAAGTTCCTTGCGTCACCTGCAAAGTCTGGTAAGTCTCTCTCGATTTTTCTCCACTGTGACCCATCAGCAGGGTGTCTCAACTTCCCGTCTTTCTTACGGTCTTCTTTGTGCCATCGCAACAACCTGGCATGCTCTTTGTTTCTGAACATGCGTTTCAACCTTGGTATTATAGGAGCATACCACATAACCTTAGCAGGAACCCTCTTCCGAAGGGCCTCTCCCTCAACATCACCAGGGTCATCTCGTCTGATTTTATACCGCAATGCATTGCATACCGGGCATTTATCTAAATTCTCATACTCCTTACCGCGGTAGAGGATGCAGTCATTAATGCATGCATGTATCTTTTACACATCTAATCCTAGAGGACAGGGAGTCTTCTTTGCTCCGTAGGTACTCTCGGGAAGTTCGTTATGTTTTGGAAACTTTGGCTTCATTATTTTCAGCATCTTTTCAAATGAGGAGTCAGTTAGACCACACTCTGCCTTCCATCGCAACAATTCCAGTGTGGTACCGAGCTTTGTGCTGCCATCTACACAATTTGGATACAACAATTTCTTGTGATCTTCTAACATGCCCTCTAACTTCAACTTCTCATTTTCTGTTTCACAGTCTCGCTTTGCATCAGAAATGATCCTACCAAGTTCATCAGCCGGCTCATCTGATGCCCGTTCTTCACCTCCTTCCTCTCCATTGTCTTCCATTGCATTATCACTGTATTCAGGAAACATATGATGATAGTTGTTATCATCATCTTCTTCTTCACCATCTTCCATCATAACCCCTCTTTCCCCGTGCTTGGTCTAGCAATTATAGTTGAACATGAAACCTTTCATAATCAGGTGGCCGCGAATGATTTTCGAGGAAGAGTACTCCTTGTTGTTCCGACATTGAACACATGGACAACGTATAAAACCATTATCTTTGTTTGCCGTAGCCACATCGATAAATTTATCCATGCCTTTCATATACCCGGCTACGCGCCGGTCACCGTACATCCATTCCCGACCGTTCATCTGCATCATATAAGTAGGTTTATCAAAAAACAGGACATCATAAATAGTGAAATGACCAATTCACATCGACACATGCATTGTATCAATGACAGAGAAAAAATAAGATTGCTAACCTCGATCGAGGAAAATAAAGAGGAGAAAGCTCAAGTGCGTCTCGGACTCCTTCTATATTTTTGTTCTATGAGAAATTGAACGGGATCATTCACTCAAACATTTCATCAAACACCTTGAATGCATGCATAGGGGAAAAAAACTAGCACACCCCTCACACCTTCCACCAACAAAAAACAGAGTGGAGGCAGAGGGCTGGGGCGTTGCATTTATAAAGGGCGGGAGAATACGTCCTGATTTGTAACACAAACCGGGACTAAAGGTGTGTGCCACGCCACAACCTTTAGTCCCGGTTTGTGTTACAACCTTTAGTCCCGGTTTGTGTTACAAAATGGAACGCATGACCCCTTGCCAACCGGGATGCATGCCTCCAGGCCCCGTGCCTGCTCGAACCGGGACGCGTGCCAGCATTAGTCCCGGTTCGTGGTGTAACCGGGACTAATGCTCTTAGGTGGCACGGACGGATGACCTATTTTCTACTAGTGGTGCCGGTTCTCTTTGCCCGTCGCCTCCATCGACTGTAGTGGAGATACCGAGAGAGGAGCAACGACGATGTAGCAGAGACGCTAGCTAAAGATGTCATGGCCGCAGAGATGGAGCTGGGGTTTTGCACCCTTTGTTTTTTCTTATCACATCATGGGTTAGAGCAAGTTTTTTCTCGTGTCCTGTTTTTCCTTGTTATTGTCTGGTTTGTTACGGGACGAATCAACTTCTTCTTTTAGATTTGGTACGTGACGGATCTCTTTTATGCGCTGTGTAACGGAAGAGAAGGCAGACGTGGACTATTAAATCCTAGCCTTCAATTACACATCTGAAGGCTAATATTATTTAGGTGATGTGGATTAACGTAAGGCCTCGAAAAACAATCCTATATTGCTTTTAGTATATAATAGATAATAGATAGATAAAATATTGTTGTCACCTCACTACACCACCAAGGCCTCGCCGTCGTTGCGACGTCTTGTCATAGTGCGATAAAAATCCTCTTCGATGAGACCATAGGTTTGATCACTGATTGCTACCTGATATTTCTTTCAAATGGAGGTGAAACCCTGCATCGATTTCACACAAACTTTTTTATTATTAGCCAGCATAGCCTTACAAAGAAACTACATAGATCACTTGAAGCCAACTCAGTAGCGACAACTATCGCAACACATATAACCTTGATGAAGGGGATAGTCATGTCATGACAATCGTCCTAACCTCACACCTCGCACATTATCATAAAATTGTATGCCTCACCAAACCATCTAGGGACGAGCCAAAAGCACGAACCATTCCATCAGATCCTCAGCGCGCACCTATGCACATGCTCTAGAAGTTGCCGCCACAATCTTCGACCGACACATCTTCGAGACAGATCAAAGTAATAAACCTTGTTAAGCTTGCCGTTGACACCATCACAACCCTGAATAGTGCCACCGCACTATGCACGTCCATCGTCACATGCCCGTCGCCGAGACCCCGCTACGCAATGCCATGGAGACCCCACATGATTGATGTGTTGCATATGTAAAAAAACGTTCCTAGGTGCCTAGAACATGACCAGCAAATCATGTAGTTGCCTAAACCGAAGCCGGAAAAGACCAAAGGACATTAGAGGTACCGATAAGTGAATCATGAACGCTTACTCTCATATATTACCTTTGTTCTAAAAATAGATTATCTCTATTCCGATGAACAAGGCTTATGTTTTCTATAAAATTCAAGCTATGTATACTTTGACCAAGTTTTTAGAAATAATCATCAATATGTACAATCCAAAATCAACACCATTTGATACCTCATGAAAATATATCTCCATATGATATCTATATAATTAATATCATATATGTTGTTAGTTTCTTCTAAAAACTTGATCAAACTACACTTAGCTTATTTAAAAAAATAGGCATTATTCATAAAACGGAGGGAGTAGTATGTTTTGGTAGATTAATTTACCATATCAAAACATACTATATTTAGGAACTGGTGTAGTACTCAGTATCGTGATCCATTCTTTTTTATGTAGAAGACATTTTGTGTTAATGAAGTTTTTTCCTAACTCCAGTATTTTCCCATTATGAAAAAAAATCTTTGGTTCATCCTAAGAGCATCTCCACCGAGGCACCTAAAGGATGCCCGGGATGCCCGACAACTGAGCCACAAGCCATTTGGGTGCACCGGACCAAACGGACGGAAGTTTGGGGTGCACTGCCCAACACCGCAGTCCGCCAACAATCAACCGCCAATGGATTTCGCCTAAATAAAATTTATTTTTTATAGATAGATTTCCTAGGTTTGATAGAAAATAAAAATTACATGGGCTTCCTGACCTTAAAGTCGGCTTCATCATTCGCCATCCTCCTCGTCAACCTTGAATTTATGGCCTAGAGGTGCTTCTGCGCTGCAACATATGTCGTTGGATGATACGTCATAAACGTATCTATAATTTTTGTTGTTCCATGCTTTTTTATATCAATTTTGCTATGCTTTGCCTACACATTGAGGTATTTTTATACATTTTCTAGGACTAACCTATTAACAAGATGCCGCAGTGCCAGTTGCCTGTTTTCTGTTGTTTTTAGTTTCAGAAAAGCTAGTAAGAAAATATTTTCGGAATTGGATGGGACAAAATCCAAAGTCAATATTTCACAGAGGAGAACACGGAGTCTAGAGGAGATACGGAGGAACGCCACAAGGCGGCCACACCCTCCCAGGCGCGGGCCCACCCTGGGTCGCGCCAGGGCAGGGTGTGGGCCCCCTGGCCGCCCTCCTGCCTCGCCTCTTCGCCTATATAAGCCCCCTGATGCCAAAATCCTAAGCACCCGATCAGATCTCCACGAAACAGTCAGTAGCCGCCGCCACCATCGTCCCTAGATCGGGGGGATTTGAAGCTCTTCCCGGCACTCTGCTGGAGGAGAGAGATCATCCCGGAGGCCTTCTTCATCACCATGCAGCCTCCGGTATGATGCGTGAGTAGTTCACCCTTGGACTATGGGTCCATACAGTAGGTGGATGGTTGTTTCTCCTCCTTTATGCTATCATGTTTAGATCTTGTGAGCTCCGTTCATAATCAAGATCATCTATTTGTAATCATGCATGTTGTGTTTGCCGGGATCCGATGGATATTGAGATACTATGTCAGATTGATTATTGATTCTATCATGTCTTATTGATTATTGATTCTATCACGTCTGTGTTGTTTGTGATCTTGTATGCTCTCCGTTTCTAGTAGCTATCTTGGCCAAGTAGATGCTAGTGACTTCAAGAGGGAGTATTTATGCTCGATAGTGGGTTCATGCCTCTATTAAAGTTAGGGAAGTGACAAGAATCTCTAAGGTTATAGATGTGATGTTGCTACTAGGGAGAAAACAATAATCTTTTGTTCATGGAACAATTCTATTGTTTACTTTACACACATTTCTTAATGCAATTATCCACTACTTGCAACTTAATACTGGAGGGGGTTCGGATGATAACCTAAAGGTGGATTGTTCTGCCTTGCTAAGTCCTGTCAATTACCCGCTGTAATTTGTTTACCCAGCATGTTATGTTATTTATCTTAAGAAGAACACCTCTAGTGAACTGTGGACCCTGGTCCAATATTTACCATTGTTACATCATCTATTGTTACCGTTTACTTTCTACCAGCAACCATTACCTTCCACACTATACATTTAATCTTTTGTTTTCAGCAAACCAGTGAGAATGACAACCTCACTGTTCGTTGGGGCAAAGTCTTGAGTTTGTGTTATGCAGGATTCCAAGTTGCTAGCAACACCTTAGAGTTGTTTCCTTGCTCCTACTGGTTCGATAACCTTTGTTTCATAACTGAGGGAAAATTTGCAGCTATGCTCATCATACCTTCCTCTTGGGGTATCCCAACGAAACTCTACAACTGAGCCGCGCCAAGATATTTTGGCACCGTTGCCGAGGAGTTAAGGACAGCTTCACAAGGGGAGTCTTTCACAGCCATTCTCTTTACTTTGTTTTTGTTTTGCTTAGTTCTTTTTTTGTTTTGCTTGCTTCTTTTTACCAAAAATTACAAAAAAAAAATAGTTTCATTTGGTTTGCTTTTTCTTATAAAAAACACAAAAAAATAGTTCTTCCTATAGTTGTCACCTTGTTCTAGCTCACCATGTTGGTCCCTAAGTTCACCCTGAAAGACCTTTCAATAGGTAGTGGCTCTATAATTGGGAAGGAGAACATTGAAGAATTCTTTAATCATATTAGCAAACATGAGGACATTGAGGATAGATCCTTAGTAGAACTTGCTCCTAATTATGAAATTACTGCAGCTTCTTTAGTTCACATGTTGGAGGCTAGGTTTGTTAACCTTAACCCCATGATGCAAATAATGTTTCTTAAACTTAAAAAAATTGAGGATACTGAAAATAGAGATTTTATTTTGGAAACTTTGCTAAAAGGGTTCAATGATGTTGTTAAAGAAGCTAAAAAGGTCTTTGATCGTTTTAATATGCTATGCTCATGTGTAGATGTTATGGGTACATTAGAAAATTTGGATAAAACTAAACCCAATGGATAGGAAATTAAAATACCCATACCTTTTAAACTTGTAGGAATGCATGAAGCCTTAGAAAAGAAGTTTGATTGGATAGTTCCTGAAAATCCGTTTGATGAAAGTAGTAAACCCAAGAGTATTGAGAGAGGATCCTCTAGAACTCATTTCGATGATATACCTTTCCTAGTTGAAAAAAATTCAAGTATTGATGTTAATGCTTCTTTATTTGAAAATACTTGATTCTTACTTCTTGTGCCTAACTTAAAGGCATTAAAAAAGTACTTTTTAGGAGATAACCCAATAATTTTCTTGAGTCTTGGAAGTTATTACTTCTATAATAACCTCTCCTTATCCTTTTAGTTTGATTTTTGTGCCAAGAATAACCTCTAATGAGAGAGAAGTAAGATTTGGGGAAGTTGCTATCCCGAAACAGATTTTTGTGCTTCACTGTAAAAATTCTTAAAAAATCTTTGTATGTACGATTGTGCTGTAATTTTCTGATTAAATACCCCAGGTTGTTATACAACTTTTGTTAGTTCAACACTTTTCTATTTGATCAACAGAAGGTCTTCGCAAAAATCAGTTTTACCTGATGGTCTGTTTTGACAGATTTCTGCCATAATTTGCATTTGCCTCCTATCGATTTCTTTTTGAGTTATCTTTGGTAAATTGAGCTTTTTAAAAGGAATTGCTATTGTATCTTGTGTTTTTAGTGAAAGTTTTGCTGTGTTTAAACTAAACCCAAAGGTTTATTATTTTGAATGCACTAATGTTGCTAATGAAGATTGTGTGAAGTTTTGTATGAAGGAAATTTTCAAGTGTAGGGGAAGAATGATATATTGAGATGAATAATGGACAAAAGCTCAAGATTGGGTATGCCACCCCAAGAAATATTCAAGAGGTACAAGCGTCAAAGCTTGGGGGATGCCCAAGGCATCCCCTTCTTCATCAATAAAAATCTTAGGTATCCTTCACTTCGTTTTTATTATTTCATGCACTGTTGTGTTGTTCTTGAAGCGTCTTAGTTTTAGTTTTTGGTTTTTGTTTATTGAGTTTGCTTGAATAAAGTAGTTGTACCCCCGCTTTCGCTGTGTTGTTTCAAATAAGTTGATTGGTGTTGGAAAAGAGTAGAAAGTTTTATGCTTATAGTGGTACAAAAGGGAGCTTGTTTTGACTATGGCTTAGACTTTATCATGTCATGCTAGATGTTGTTTTAACCTTATGCTTAGTGATTATTGTTGTAGCATGTATTGTTCCAAACAATTCAGATTGCTTAATGTTCCTTGAAAGAATCATGTGTTGTTTTAGCATACAAAAGCATAATATTATGGTATTATTCTTTGATGCTTTGTTTGGGTTGACTTGGCACATGCTCACACCATGTTATGACTATAAATCAGTCACCTTAGCCTCTATGATCATTTAGTTTTTGACTGATAATTTTTTGTCGCTCTGCATGATTATGGCCATTATTTCTCTCTTAGTTGGTCGCTCCCAGTCTTTTGCTAGCCTCCACTTGTATTGAGTAAGCTCTACTCATGCATCCAACTCCCAAGAAACCAAGTTATTTTAAAGAGTCCATTATAAATTCCTATGCATGGTGTGTTACATCATTCCAAGTATATTCTTGTTTTATCTATATTCCAAATTAAACTTGTTATGTGAAAATTAGTGATTAAAGCTCTCACAAACTTGATGGCACACTTTATTTTTCTTGTCCCTAATAAACTTGAACCATTGCGTCATCTATGTTATATATGCTTGCCCTTATAAGTTGCGAATTAGCAGAACCGTGCTTTTACGGGGAACGCTTTCAACCCTTGTAAATATCTACCCAGTTGATATCATACTCTTTTGTTTATGGATGTCGGCGGTGTGAAATAGAAGGGGAGCTTGTAAATCCATGGAGTTATGTATATGTGTTAGAGAAACGCATGGGCCGCTAGCCTAAGTCATGCCTAATCATGGTAGAAACTTGCAGCATCACCATAGTGAGCAATCTATGAAACAAAAGAGAGAGAAAAGGAAAAAATGCACCATGCTCATGGTAAATAAAAGGATTGCTGAGATGCTCATTGTCTGTTGCCTTATCATTTTGATATGGGATAGCTCCTGTGTCATGGGGCAAGGGGTACCCCATTGGTGGTTCTCTATGATACACATATATTTACAATGACAAGAACTTACCGGTAACTAAAGTTGAGTAGCATGAGGAACGACCCTCGTACTCAAGGGACATGAGATTGTCAACTTATGATTTGTCAAGCATATACTCCATACTTTGTTCACTTTAACCTTAATCACTTCAAGATGCTTATGATAGGGGAATGAGAGCTGAAAGCTAACAAGTACCATAATTTTTGGAAGCTCTTTATGAAACTTGAAATCCATGCTTCCCTGTGAAGGGCCTATCTTCCTACTTTTATATTGAGTCTCCACCTTCTATCCTTAGGCACCAATTAAGAGAGCATAGTTGTCATTCTTAGTTCTATGTGCATTGTTCCAAAACTTATTGATTGATTCATAATGTTGATATTTCTTGTTATTGAACTATTTGTATCTAGTCACCTTATGAACTTTGAAGGTGTCCTATGCATTTATGTTTTTCTACTCCATGAGGGACAAGCTGAATACCACTATGCTATGTTTTCTATATGTGAAATAAACAAACGTCTTTCAATACATTGTTATTCATGATCTTTGTTTATATCCTTTCATGTTGCAACATAATTGCTTTGTCTTATTGTTAGAACTTCATCTTTCATGCTCATGTTTAGAGTACTTTGATCCCAGATTTCAATGCTTTGCAAATGGTTTGATCAAGATTGTGATGGTGCATGTAACCTCAAAAATTATTCTTTTTATCACTTACCTACTCGAGGACGAGCATGAGTTAAGCTTGGGGATGTTTGATACGTCATAAACGTATCTATAATTTTTGTTGTTCCATGCTTGTTTAGTATCAACTTTGCTATGCTTTGTCTACATTGAATTATTTTTATACATTTTTAGGACTAACCTATTAACAAGATGCCGCAGTGCCAGTTGCCTGTTTTCTGTTGTTTTTAGTTTCAGAAAAGCTAGTAAGGAAATATTTTCGGAATTGGACGGGACAAAAGCCAAAGTCAATATTTCACAGAGGAGAACACGGAGTCTAGAGGAGAGACGGAGGGACGCCACAGGGCGGCCACACCCCCCAGGCACGGGTCCACCCTGGGTCGCGCCAGGGCAGGGTGTGGGCCCCCTGGCCACCCTCCTGCCTCGCCTCTTTGCCTATATAAGCCCCCTGATGCCAAAACCCTAAGCACCCGATCAGATCTCCACGAAACAGTCAGTAGCCACCGCCACCATCGTCCCTAGATCGGGGGGGATCTGAAGCACTTCCCGGTACTCTGCCGGTGGGGAGAGATCATCCTGAGGGCCTTCTTCATCACCATGCCAGCCTCCGGTATGATGCGTGAGTAGTTCACCCTTGGAATATGGGTCCATACAATAGGTAGATGGTTGTTTATCCTCCTTTATGCTATCATGTTTAGATCTTGTGAGCTCCGTTCATGATCAAGATCATATATTTGTAATCATGCATGTTGTGTTTGCCAGAATCCGATGGATATTGAGATACTATGTCAGATTGATTATTGATTCTATCATGTCTTATTGATTATTGATTCTATCACGTCTGTGTTGTTTGTGATCTTGTATGCTCTCCGTTTGTAGTAGCTATCTTGGCCAAGTAGATGCTAATGACTCCAAGAGGGAGTATTTATGCTCGATAGTGGGTTCATGCCTCTATTAAAGTTGGGTGAAGTGACAAGAATCTCTAAGGTTATAGATGTGATGTTGCTACTAGGGACAAAACAATAATCTTTTATTCATGGAACAATTGTATTGTTTACTTTACACACATTGCTTAATGCAATTATCCGTTGCTTGCAACTTAATACTGGAGGGGGTTCGGATGATAATCTGAAGGTGGATTATTAGTTATAGATGCGATTGGATGGCGGTCTAAGTATATTGTTGTAATTCCCAATCAAATATCATAGGAATCATGAATGTCTAGTATTTGCATTGCTCAGTCCTGTCAATTGTCCGCTGTAATTTGTTTACCTGGCATGTTATGTTATTTATCTTAAGGAGAACACCTATAGTGAACTGTGGACCCTGGTCCAATCTTTACCATTGTTACATCATCTATTGTTACCGTTTACTTTCTACCAGCAACCATTACCTTCCACACTATACTATTAATCATTTGTTTTCAGCAAACCAGTGAGATTGACAACCTCACTGTAAGTTGGGGAAAGTCTTGAGTTTGTGTTATGCAGGATTCCAAGCTGCTAGCAACACCTTGGAGTTGTTTCCTTGCTCCTACTGGTTCGATAACCTTGGTTTCATAACTGAGGGAAAAAATTCGCTGTGCTCATCATACCTTCCTCTTGGGGTCTCCCAACGAAGCTCTACAACCCAGCCGCGTCATTGGACCCTTTTCGGGGTCATCCTCCCTCTAGTCACGGTTGTTGCCCCGTTACGGCGGCTCGTATTCGCCCTCTGCACTACCTCTGTCGTTGCTGACAAGGGCTTCGCCTCCTCTCAGCCCCTCTTCACCTGCATCTCGTTATGAACAAAGTGGCATTCACACTCCTCCTGTCTTGCAGTTTCATGGGAGAGCTCTAGGATAGTCGTCCTATAGATAGCCGCCTTGGCATCTATCCAACGCGGCGCTTCAATGGAGGCGAGGAGCACCCACTTGATGGTCGATTGGCTCCTCCACCTCCTCCTCATTGTCGTCGAAGTCAAATTCTTCGTTCTCGTTGGTGGCGGCGACATCGACCTCCATCAACGCCTTCTCTACTCCCGTATCCTCCACCTCTTCTTTCATGGCCTCCTTTGTCTTCGTCTATAGCTCTGGATCCTTCGGTTTTGCGTAGCGAGTGCAAGTGGCCGCTGAGATCTGAGCCCATGTGGTGGGAAGTCGGCAAGGAAGGGTGCACGGTGTTCCCCGCTCGATCTTGATAGTTCTTTTATAAACGACGGTAGGAAATCACAGGAAATGGTGGTAAACGACTGGAAGCGGCGGGAAATAGGGCTGGGAATTGGTGGGAAACGACTACCACGGTAGGTGGGTGTGTGGCGGAGGCAGCCTTATGCCATTACTCCTGTGAAGGGAGACGAGTCATCATGGCTGACCATTCTGTGTGGCTGCCAAGTGGGGCCTGCGTGAGAGATCCCATGTTCACTCCTTGTTGGTCGGGGACGGCAAGGGAGTGCCAAATAAAATGTGGGCTACCCGCACTACCTACAGCGTTTGGGGGTTGTCTTTGTGGGATGTTTTTTGCCCGGTACCCCCAAAGCCCGTTCGGGGCGCTTTGGGAGCACGTGTGGAGATGCTCTAAGTATCGTCTCAATGGATTCCCCATGCCACATGTTGTTCTTTGTTATATCACAATTACCAAGATCCCATGAGAAAATACTACATAGCTAAGAGAATGTTGCAAGATCTCCTTCTGAAACCTATGAACATATAGCTTGCTTTTTTACTTAGGTCCACAACATAACGATGCACTTTTATTCAGTACACAAAGTTACAAGGAGAGAGTGAAAGTGTTTAGATGTTGTTTAGCCATGATTTCTTCTTGTACATGCAATGGAAAAATGACATTACAGGCAACGGGCTAACGTAAGAAAGTCTTGACCCGATGGTTGCCTTCTGGAGTTTAGTTGCTCGCTCCAAAGAAACAAGATGAAAGGATAGTCGAAGGATCTCATCAGGAAATCTTCACCTTGACTTGCAAGCGCCCTTTGTCATCCCAAAGAAATGATGCCTTCTGGCACGCCACCTCATTTTTCATTGAGCTTGGTGTTCTCTTCTACTTTCTTAACTTAACTTTATAAATTGCCGCAAAAATATTTAAATACATATTCTAAGAGATTCCATAAATTCATAAACCGACTTAGGTTATACATAGAGATAAAATTCGAGGCTCTACTTAATTTTTGTATAGGCATTATTAATAGATAGGAGATAAAATGTGTTGCTCGCAATAATTAAGAGTATTAGTAAGACATTTGTGAGGTTGAGTCAGTTAGATGTGTAAGTAATGTTACTTCGGTGGTGAGTCCAAGTGTAGCTTCCAACGTATCTTTAGATTGTGTTTTACTTATGTTAGAGTATATAAAAATATATAATATATTTAACTTATGTATTGAATGTCTTATATGATGCAAAGGAAATACTATGAAATGTGCATGTCTACGAAATGTCTAATTGTACGTATAGTGATTTCCACTATAGTGTACTACATTCATAGAGTGGTTATGTGTAGATGCACTTTTTGGCGATTGACAAAGTATAACTACATTATGAAGAGGGATAATCGTGTTGTCTCTAACAACACAAATATAATGTGGTTTACGTGATATTCATTTCATAGTCCTGCAAGAGGTTTTACTTTTTCCCCTTTTCGGGCATAACAAGTTCTACCTTATCACGATGATAACTGATAGTGGCATAATTAAACTTGTTCCATGCGCATGTAACTTTTTCTAACCAACATAGTGCACCACATAGTTTGAATATATAGAAATGAGTTTTTTACCTTAAAATGGAAAGATGTAGCACATCAACACATGGTTATCACGATGAATAGGAACACCAAGTACACCTTCGATAGATGACACTACAACATAGCAACACATTTGTGATGGCGTGAGGGACCATCTCTAACAAACGGGGTGGCCCTCAAACCCATGAAAGCTAGAAATACGCAAGAAAAGAATAGTCAGATATGTGGACTCATATCTAACGATATAATTCAACCTATCCAGGATGAGTCATATCTCTCAGACAGTGCCTTCTCCAAACTGTCAGAGATGGGCCTCATTTTCCGAAGGTTTCAAATGGCCCAACTAGATACAAGTTTCTACATATACATATAGAGTGGTGAAAATATTTTATATCATGGAGTAAAACGATATTCCTACCTCCATTTATATTTATAATCCTATACAAGAATGTGGGTGGTGGAATCACATTGTTACCTAGGGTGTGCGGTCATCATGTAGGATTGGCAACCACAAGGTGGTGGATCAGTTTCTCAACAACCCGCATGGAATCAAGGGAGAGCCGACATGTCTGATGGTGTTTTGTGGTGTTGGGAGATCGATGGTTGGCAGCCACGTCGGGTATGCATCTAACAAACTTCTCATGTTATCCCCATGCATGGTGTGTTTGGTATCCCCCAGCCAGGCACGGGGGCAGAAATTGGCCTTATTGAATGTCTGTTAGGCCGTTGCATTGTGACCCGTATGATCCTCATAGCACCTCCATTCCATGCCCGCTAGGAGTGGCCCAATTGATTGTTTTCGTGGAGTCAGTCCCGGGAGAGCGCAAGGGGACATGTCGGATGCATGCATGGGGAAGGAGTGGGGGTGTGACATCCCTTTGGGAAGACGCACCACAAATTCCCTCACTGCCCAGTCTGTCTCCTCTCACTCTCTCTTTTATCACTCATGTGACATCATGTCAATGGTTCCATAGCGGCATATATCCTTTGCGATTCCACGACCAGGAAGATCCATATGATGACCTGACCACATCGTCGATGTCGAGGTGACCATTCGTGAGAAAGAGCTGGCTCAACCTTCACCATGACCTCGAAGGTGACCATGGAAGTAAGCCCTATTCCAAACCTTACCTAGATTTTGCATTAGTAGATCTGCATATATATGGCTTTAGATATGTTCTGCATGACATGCATTGCATATATGTATGGGTATCTGCTGTGTTAGGTTCGAATTTTGGATTAGTACAATTGCATTCAGAATAATGACATTGTGGTGCATTTTTCGGTTGCATGCACCACAAATTTTTGATCTTGTATCTATAGATGGTTAGATCCGTGGTAGAGTTACTATTTGAACTATGGTAGATGACTAAACTTGATCTATATGTGGAAGATCCCCAGATCAGTTAAACTTGATCTATATGTGGAAGATCCCCAGATCAGTTGCTCTACATATGAATTATGATGTTCTTGCCTCACACATTGTATTTCTGAGGCATTGTTCATTATGATGTGTCTGTCTATGATTAAAATGTAACATGGAATTGGTTATTATTCTACGCCCATTTGATTTTGCTCTACACTTGACTGATGATTAAAACAGTGTATTGAGGGATGGGGTTGTCTAACCTAGCGATATGTACAAAAACAAATCCATGCTCATTTTTTTGCTAGCTCCATCCCTGAATTATCAATGTCCATGGGATAATATGCATTTAGCATGTGCTATACTGCAGTGGGTGTGCATGCTACTTGTTAAATGTAGGATTGTCTCAATTACTAGTGTGTGCATTGCTACTATGAGGCAGCAATTGTGACTTCATTGTGTTTTTCCACCGCTAGTGACTAAATATGTGGCACTATCTAGTGCGAGGGATGACTCTATAGTACCATGTGAAAAGGTGTAACCACGTTTCTTGTGCATTGCTCTTAGTACTATTGAGTCATCTCTTTTCATTGTTCGTTCTACGTTTCAATGAGGCAATATGTTATTTATATTCATTGCAATATGTTTATTGTTATGCTTTGGCAATGATTAGAATGTGACACTATATTATTGCATGGATGGTCCTGTAGTACCTTGTGCATTGTACAAGCACATTTCTTGTGCATTGCTCCTGGTACTGTGGAACCATCTCTTTCCATTGGGTGTTCTTTATGTACGAGGCCAATTTTATTGTTGGTTCTTCTCATATGCACTGTTTTTCATTAGCCAATGATTAAAATGTGTCACCTCGTTATCATATGGTCGCTGTGATTGGACCCCAAAATGTGTACAAGCACATTGTTTGTGTGTTTTTTATGGTTCCCGATGCACTACCTTTATAAAATGTATGTGCTTCTTGTTCTAAGGCATTTTAATTTTGTGTAGGCTATGCATCTTGGTGTACCTATGGAGGTACATGAGGCGGAGGGCCGGGATCGGACAAGAGTATAAGGGGAAGGACAACCAATGTTGGACATTTCTATGAAGAGTCATCCCCTAACCACTTTATCAAGGTTCTTTTTTGCACCTAGGTTAGGGATGTTGTCTATCCCTAAAACCTTTAGGTCATACTTGGTGTTGGTCCCGAGGAAGATCACCCTTAGGACAAACATTGTTTGTAGCTAGGGCATAAATATTAAGGAGGTCGATGGAAAAGTCGTCCTTGATCAGGGATGGACAATGTTTTCCATTGCTCACAATCTACAAGTTTGATACTTCCTCGCCTTCAAGAAGCTCAATGTGAAGGCGTAAAAATTGGTCATCTTCGACCAATCCTGATGTGAGGTGGCGACAAAGTTCCCTAAGCATGAAGCTTCCGCCAAGAGGATTGTCAAAGAGCTAGATGAGTGATCGTCTCCAATTGCTTCGTTTTAGTTGATGGTTTGTGTGAACTATGTAGTATGTCATTGGTATTATCTTTATAATATGGTATTGTGCTAAATTATGTACTATGCAAGGTTAGCTACTATTGAGTATCGTACTACTATGAAAAGTAGTTGTGTGTTATTGATGTGAGCTGTTGTGATAGTGCATGGTAACCTTTCCACTATTGAGAAGAGGTTATTGTGTTTACTTTTGTAGAGACAACCAAATAGTGGCAGTTTGTTTTTTGTTTGCTCCATGGGTCACAAAGCATGCAACCAAAAATCCACAATAGCTATCTCCCTAGGGCCAAAAAAGATTATGCAAACGACTAACCAAAATGCCGAACATGTCACAAATCGTGTTTGCAACGGGCATGACCCCCGGGGCCTTGCTCGTGAGACAAAACAAGCCTAGTCTAAGAGGACTTGTCTCAGATCTGGTAGCACATTGACGGATGTAAAGGGAGCCAGCTAAGGGGCCATACAACACTCATCAGAAATGATGGATAACAACATTTGCAGATCAACACCGAGTATACTTATTTATGGTTGAGAACCCTTTATCAGACTCTCTTTGGTTTGATCACTCTTTGAGAGTGATAGCCCTTAGATTGGACCACTTGGTTGAGTCTAGCAATATTAGCATATGTGGGATGATTCCTTGTTAAATACATTGTATTGAACTACCAAGTGATTCATACTGGTTTAGAGCATCTCCGGTGGCACGACCCAAATGGTCCTAGCCGATCTGAACCCGTCCGCGCGGACAGGATCCACAACCCAGCGGTGCGACCCAACCGAACTGACTCGCGTGGACCGATCCTTCCTCTCACCAAAATTAGGTCATGGATGCGTCGGGCAGGACATCGCGTGTGTTCTCCCATGTCCTCCCCTTGGCCAACCTGACCCCTCCCGCCAGTGGCAGACAAGGCACGCACACGAGCTACTCTCTGCCTCAAACACTCGCATGTCATCTCCATCGCCACCCCAGGCCGCCTCATCATCTACAATATTCATCATCATTTCCCTCGCCACTTTCGAGCGCTTGCTGGCTGGAAGCCACATTCCTTTGTCGCCATCCTATACCAACATGTCGTTGCTAGCCCGAGCTCGTTGGCTTTTGCCATCCCCGGTCGTTATCGCTAGTGTTTCCTGCACTGGCAGTCCCGCTGTAGCATGCGTGCATTGGCAGAGCTGACTGGCTTCTGGGGCTCCATCTCCAGACCTGGCATTGTGTATGTACTTTGCAGACTACACGCTCAGACCCGTCACTAGCCCAAGCGCCCACCACCTGCTTGTCCTATTGCCCTGCCATATTTGAGGTACGTTCCTCGCCTATTTTTCTTACACATCAATAGGCATGTACATTGGTATTGCGGCCATGAACCATTGGCTTCTAGAGGATTTGATTAAGCATATGTGAGTTCATGTGGGAAACCAACATCACTAGACATAATTCTAGTTTGTTTAATGTAATTTGTGAATTATGCTTGACATTTTATAAGAAACTAGGTAGTCATGTACTATTTATATTTATGTACTACTTTTATTTTATATATTACTCTCATTTTATTGTAATATATTATTAAATTATGTATGCCAAAATGACCGCCTAGGCCTGGCCAAGCTGGCCATCATGGACCGAATGGGTTGCCCCGCTGGACGCACCATCCAGGACGGCCGAACCATGATCATTTCCTGTCCGGAGCCCGATCCAAAGAGACCAAATGGACCGTTTGGGTGTCCTAAATGAGTTGTGCCGTTGGATATGTCCTGCCAAATTATTTTGTCCCGCTACAATAGATAGACAATAGAGATAATGGTTGTTGTGAGGCCAAAGCATTGCCTCAACTTTTCTATAAGCTAATGTTTTTGGCCTTAATGCAAGAATGCCTCACTGGCTAGGAGAGTGGATGAACAAACCTAATACATATGTTAACTTCTTACAGACGCAAATTTAGTTTTCTATTTATTATTGAGTAACAGGTATTCCCGTACACATACAATATATTGTGAGGTTGCGTGTATCCCTAGCTGCTGCAGAGATCGGATAAATGAAATTCTCCCCTAGAATTGTATGTGGTTGTGTACATTCTATTTATGCAAAGAACGTGTGTGAACTCTTATGGTTTGCATTGCTTCGATGCGATCTTTTGAATTCAACAAAGCATCCTTTATCAAGAAATGGGACCTTAATGCTCGAAATTTCTCTAATAAATATATGCATCAAGGTATGCAGATGAACTCAGATATAGATGAGTCAAAGCTTCTGGTTTCTTGTATAATAGTCATCCCTGTTAATCACGATGGTGAGCAAGGCGTCCCAACAACCGAATGCGATTATGTGTTGAAAGAATGCAATGACACACAGCAGTCCGTACGAATAATTGTGAGTAACCCCTAGTTGAAAGCCTTGCTTATCTAGTTCTGATCTAGCTCACATGGGTTGGGCTTAGTTTAACGCATAAGAAAATCAATCTGTCATTTACTTATGTTTGGTCAACCATGTAATCTGACTTCAAATTAGCATTGCAATACACGAACTAAACGCTTTATGTGTTAGTTTCTCCCGATCCCGTGTGGCAGGTAAGTTCAACGCTGCTGGTGTTTTAGTGTTTGAAAAGTCAGCTAGCTTGCATGTGTGCATGTCACATCAACCCAGTTAATTAGTCTTGGGAGCAGTTCACCCTAACGAAGAAATTAGTATATATGTGGACACAAAATAAGACCAGAACTGCGATTCTCGTTCAGTTTCTAGCTCACATGGATTAGGCTTTGCGCCCATTTTAAACACTGAAAGAATATAATCGTTTGTCTCCAATAATGTTGAATGTGTGATTGCTTACTCATAAGTATGAAACATGTCTGTATAACAATTAGGGGAAAATGTGAGGAGCCCATTGGGCCTCCCGGGCGCTCGTAAGATCATAATTGCGTTTCTAGTTCAGTTTCCAGCTTACGTGGGTTGGGCTTGGGCATTTAGCTTGATACACTGGAAAAACAGTATTGTTTGTCTAGAAATGTTATAACAGTAGAGAATTCATGATTGTTTACTCACGAGTATAACACACGAATTCGCTAGAAAAATAACAGTATTTAGGAATGTTAACCGTAAACGGTGTCTCCTTGCGACCCACACGCGGTATTTTTTTATTTGACATGTGTAAAGAGTTTTTCTGGGATTTTCTTCCCTGATCTCATGTTTGATACGTTTCTGCCAACTTTCTTTTGGTGTGAGAAGTACTTCCCGGTAGTGTATATGTTCTTCCTATGTTAGCACGTGTGTACTTTGTTTTTAGTGTTTGTGTACTTCATGTATGTTTTTCATTTGTACTTCTCATGTTTGTATGTACTTCGGTGGTGGAGGTGGTGTTTTAGCTCATAGGTGTAAATGCTTCGGTGGTACTCACAAAGTTTTGCAAGAAAGGGACATTTTTTGTTGCTTATGTAAACAGACAAAAAATATTTCGTGAATAGTCATATTGGAGCATCGAAAAAAATTATTATTTTTTTACATAAACCACAATTTTTTTCCTTTTGCCCAAAAACTTTGTGTGCAAACATGCATGAGAAAATAAAATTATATTTTTTGTAATTTTAAAATTTATATTTAAACAATGGGTGTACCTACACTTATGAGGCAAAGTGAATTTCGCCCTTTTAATTGTCTTAATTTGGAATGATGGATCTTCACCTCCACCATTCACATTGTTTTAGCACTTAGAATTACTCTGAATTTGGTGCCAATTGCGGGACATGTTGAAGCTTTTCAGCTCTCTCTTTTTAAATGATTTCTTCTTCAGTTCTCGTCGTGCCCACGCGCATGCAGGGGCAGGGGAGGATCGTGCGGCTCGCCGGCGCCACCCCAGTTAGTCGACGTGCTTGACCTTTGTGGCCGATCGCGGTCGCGGTCGTCAATCATCACCTGTGCGATCACAGTCCATTCGTCCGTGGTCACTCACGGGCACGGGGCACGGGCCACGCGGCACCCTGCCGTCCACTCTCCAGCCGTCGCAGCTGCGGACCGCCGCGATCGAGCTGATCGTTGATCGATCGGCGCGTACTTGACCGTATGAACGCCGCGGCCCTCCACACAGGCGCCGCACCTCCCAGCCCGGCCGGCCCCACCCTGACGCTGCTTGATTGATGGCACTGAAGTGGACCGAAAGGCTAACTAGGGCTGCGATCGTGCCACTGCGGGACGCGTGGTTGGAGTTGGAGGGGCCGCATGCATCCGAAAAAGTTCAAGTACGTACCAGGAATGCGTCAAAAAAAGGAGCCGTACCTGATGCAGATGCGACGTGCAGCCCGCAAGAAACATGTCTCAGTCCTCGCGACATTTATGTGCTGCGTCCTAGGTTACCCTTGATCCGACCCATCCATCGATTATCAGGTCCTACCTAGCTAAGATGAAATGCATCTGTACACATACACAAGCCGGTGAATCCCGTTTTTACCGTCTAGAAATGCATTTGTGACTTAATAATTTTGTCGAGATATGTATAAATCTAGACACATTTCAGGGTATAGGTTCATTTCAAAACTCTACGAAGCTATATACTATAAGATATCTAGATACATTCGATTCATAAGGCTAAAACGTCTTGTATTTCTAAATGGATAGAGTATATATCTACATAAAGTGAAGTCATTTATTTTAGAACAGATGGAGTATAACAAGTTTAACCGAGTGATAATTTTACATTCAAACAACTGAGAAGTGATTTTGTTTTGGAAATGAGCATATATTAATATGAACGAAGATACCAATTACACACGGTCTCTGCAACAACGCAATATCCTAGCAGCAATACAGATGCGCACAACCAAAAAAGAAAAGCCCCGCTACAACAATCTATTTCTTGTAACAACAGTACTGATATCACCAGAACAACACCAGAAGTCCAGCTTCTTCAGAAGCGACGCATCCAATAAGGGAACAGTGCACAGACGTCGGCGTCGTCCGATTATAGATCTTAGGTTTTCACCCTGAAGAAAGTCATTGCTCGCAAAACAATGCATTTAACAAGGTCATTGCCAGACACAACCAATTAAGACCAGACCTTGGATTTTCACACTACTAGAAAAAAGCTCATCAGTGGCGCACCATTTTCAACTTATGTGGCGCATATGGGATGCACCACTGTTATCACGCACTAAAGTGTAGTTCTGTGGCGTCTGTGGCGCATTTCAAAATGCGCCACGGAAGTCTCAAAGTTCAGTGGCGCATATTGCCTATATGCGCCACAGAAGTTTTTTTTCAAATTTCATAAAAAAATTGGTCAGATCTGGCCGGAGGTGGGGGTCGTCGGAGGTGGGGGTCACCGGAGGAGGGATAGCCCGGAGGTGAGTGGATAAAGGGGGCTCGCCGGAGGAGAATGAGGCTACCGCCAGAGGAGGTGGGGGTCGTCGGAGGTGGGGGTCGCCGGAGGAGGGATAGCCCGGAGGTGGGTGGAGAAGGAGGGATCGCCGGAGGAGAAGGAGACTACCGCCAGAGGAGGAGGGGGTCTTGGGAGGAGAAGAAGGCCACCGGAGGAGGAGGGGGTCACCAGAGGAGGAGGTAGCCGGAGGTGGTCGTCGGAGGAGGAGGAGAAGGAGCTCACCGGGGTAGAGGAGGAGGAGGAGGAGGGGGTGGGA
Organism: Avena sativa; assembly: GCA_916181665.1. Lineage (NCBI taxonomy): Eukaryota > Viridiplantae > Streptophyta > Magnoliopsida > Poales > Poaceae > Avena > Avena sativa. The sequence continues at coordinate 237,761,601 of OV702282.1, forward strand.
TCTAGTTTTCCATAATCCGTGGCGCATACCTATATATGCGCTACCGAAGTTACAACTTCTGTGGCGCATATATAGGTATGCGCCACAGAACGTTGGTCAACTGAATTCTGTGGTAGGGCCTACCCTCACTTTCTGTGACGCATACGACCATATGCGCACAGAAATTGAGGGAGCCCAACCCGGTGGCGGATCCCACCAAACTTCTGTGACGTATTGTTTTTCTATATGCGCCACAGAAGTGTGAAGATTTCCATGGCGTATTGCCTAAAATGCGCCACTAAAATTTATATGTGGCGCATGGTCACACATATACGCCACAAAAGATCCTTCTATCTATAGCTGGTTTCCTAGTAGTGTACCCTGCAAGATCAAACACTGAACGTTTCATGTGTTGTCGCCCACACTACCAAGCCGCTGCTACAAATCACGAATCACCAAGCCAGCTACTCAGCGCTGAAAACTCGAACCAACTGTGCTAGCCCTCAAATCTCTGCTTTCATGACATCTCCACACTGACTTTATCATGGACCGACAAAAAAAATGTCCAATAATTGTAAGAGACAGCAGAGCTTCGCAACGCTCCTTCTGATACCAAACAGTCAGAAAATGCACGAGTAACTCTGAAGTGATATCTCTTAAATTTCTTTGAAACTTAAGGTACGTTCACTGTGTGCCGGTGGTAGAGAACTGATTGATCGTTGAAGTTGAGGTTCAGTACTCCACCACCACTTTAATGCACCACCACTGTGAGCCCCGTACTAGCAAAAACAGCGCCATTTGCACATCAGACTACTGAAATACTGTATAGCACACACCACTGTCAACTCTTCCTTTGGAACTTGTAGGAGGAAAGTGACCAGACGGTACTTAATCAAGATCATTGAATTGACCGGAAAGAGAGAAAGGCCTAAAGAGATTTGAATATGACCGGCGGAGAAAGAGATCGGTGAGATGCAAAGCTACCGGCCGGCGGCCGGCAGGACCGACGACGGATGGCGCCGTTATCGGTACCGGCCATCCCTTGTTCCCACCAATGTAACAGTTGCCCTACCGATGGATGAGTGATAGCGTATCAGTGGCTTCACATCGGTCACCGATCACAGAGAAAGTCACTGAAAGTGACCGGAAAGGGCTCCACGTGGAATCGATGGATAGCTGCATGAACCGTACGAAAACTTTTTCGCCACTAGATTTTCTAATAACGGCGGAGGTGAACAGGGGGAATCGGAGACTTTCCACACAAGTACAACTCGAGAAAACAACTTAAAAGACTAGAAAATTGCCCTCGCGTGGGTGATGCGGGGTCTGTGTGTGTGGTGGAGAGAGACGCGCAAGTCTAATGCAATTAATTCCTTTGATTTAATTGTCGCATTTTTTTTAAAATTCCATTGATCTATTAATAGTCATCAACAGTAGTACCAAGAGGCCTAAAACTAATAAAAATTATAAATAGGTTGATGGACCACCTAGCGACGACTATTAGCTAAAGTTTATCTAAACCTGCGATAATTAAAATAAATCGAAGGTTGTAATGAATATTGATACGGTTCTCGGTAAGTTCTCGGCATGTAACTTCTACACAACTAGTTTGTGTTGTACTAGTTACATGTTAAAAAAAGTCTGTGTTGTTGCATTGCATAAAACCCCATAAAGTTAGAATATCCTTAAAATACTTTTCAGCACGAATCTAAATATATAAATTTTCAAGTTTGTTGCCAGAATGTTTAAAATGGTGTTGTCAGTCAAGTTTTAAATGTTTGACTAGAGAAATATTCAGAGCACTACATATTTCTGAACCTATCGAGGAAGTATCTATGTTAGAATTATAAGTCAATAGCATGGAGTTGTGGCTGGTTTGTCATACATTTAGTGGTCTGTGTGCTCAATATAATAGAGAAACTACTTATTTTCTAAAATACTAGTTACTACCTCTGTTTGGGATTACAGGTCCTACACGTATACCTAGGTCGCTAATTTGACTAATAAAATATAAGTTATATAGCATAAAAATTATACCATTAGAAAATACAGCATCTAAAATTTCTAATGGTATAATTTTTGTATTATTTTACTTATATTTCATTGGTTAAATTGACAACCTAGTTAACCGTGCGTGACCTATAATCTCAAACGGAGGGAGTAGTGTGCATGTTTTTTCAAGAGATGAACCATGAGATGTTGTAGAGCGGTTGCATAAATTGGTACTATTATGTTCTTCACCATATTGTGAACTTTAAGTTTGCTTGTTGTGTCCTTGAAGCGACACTTTCTTTCGATGTCAAACAAAGTATTCGTCAATAATGAAGCACTGGTTTTTTCATACTTCAAGCGGCAAGTTTAGTGTTTTCGCTAAATATTTGTATGAATATGTGTGTGTGTATCTACGAGTTCAACCGGAAAGACCGGACCTTTTATCTAAAACCAAAATCAAAAAGTTCTATATTCACAAAAGAAGTAGTCTTGGAGATGATTCTCTAACATTGCTACCTTTACATCCACCATAATAAGACTATAAAGGGAAGTTGTACAACTGAATATTCAGCTAGATGATTAACATAAAGATGATTTGGGTCTATAGTGATAGAATAAGTTAGCAATAATTCACCACACATATTACTCCCTCCTAAAGAATAATCTTTAATTTTGTCTTAAGTCAATTTTTTAAGTTTACATAGCTACAGAAAATATCAGTATTCAATATCGAATCAATATAAGTAAACTATATAATATGTTTTGGCAGGGTATATGTGTGGTCAAACTTTTAAGATTTTGATTTAGGATAGAATAAATACGCTTTACTCCCTCCATCCACAAACACATGGCATATGAATTTAATCAAAACTCAAAGATTTATTAGTTTTACAAGGTATATACACAAAATATGAAGATTGACAATCCTAAACCAGTATCAACTGAACCACCATAAGATAAAATTTTATAATTTCTTGTTGATATTGTAGTTATTGGTATTCCCTTCTATATATTTGCTCAAACTTAGTAAAATTTGATTTCTGACTAAATTCATATGATATATATATTTGTTGATGGAGGGAGTATATTTTAGGAACAAGAGAGTAACAGTTACTCCGTAGAAGAGTAAAGACTTACTTGTATAAAATGGTCTAATGGTAAGAGTGATCTAGATAATTCTTTAAAATTTTCTTTGGAGATGGTTCATGGCTTTATTTCATCATTTTTCAAAAAGTTGAATTTCTCGTCAAATGGCAACGTCCTCCTAGTAAAATTCTAGTAGTTCATCCTACCAAAAAATATCAGAATTTGATCACAGGAGAATTTTTAGCTGGACTAATGACACACATATAATTGGACTCACATGTAGCTAAACTTGCGTTGAAATTACTCAAAACCAATATCATCTATAAGCTACGATAGCTCGTCGACGCAAGTGCAAGTGCACTTTATACAAAAGGGGGAAAATCACCCCTAACTGGCGGCACCTTCCTTGTTATCGAACAGTCGCATGTTGGCCTACCTATACATGTCCTTCCTTGCTAGCCTAGCTCGCTTTGTTGAAATAAAACATTTCAACTAATTGAGGAAAGTCTCAATGTGGCAGTTACTATCATCGACACTATAACATGATAACTATTCTCCTAATTGGTCGCATTGTGTGGGCAAATTTTAAGACAACCTTATGTGGTGTCACTATGAGCGTTGATAATTGTCTTGTATGGACTAAACTCATATGCCAATGTCATCACCGCCTCTATATCTTTGTATCGAAATTCTGGCAGCCGTTGTTCGGGATCTAACATGGGCATCTTTCAGACTTGCGGGTGTCTAGCATCATGGGACAACACAAAGAAAAAACAGAAATGCTACGCTTACGGAAAATTTGTTACGGGAAAGTTTTACGGGATGAAGTGGAGCTATCCGGTTGGTCCAATATTTTTTTCTACCGTGATTCCTGGAGCTGAAATCCCTCCACGATCTCCACGCCTGCCCATAAGGAAGATCCATAAAAAACATTCCGTAAATGTAGCATTATGTGGTCCAGACTGAAGAAGAAGCACCAGATTGGGCTATTAGTGTGATGGGCTTTACCAGTTACATAGGCAAATAGATCATTATTTTTCTCTTGGGCTGGGCGGGCCACAATCCTATGTTTGTCCCCACTTTGCTCCACCTTGGATGCGACTACCTTTTGCAGCGGCGAGTGAGAGAGAGAGAGAGGAGTGACGGCTAGTAGTTCACCCCCAACTCACCAATGGCCGGAGAGGATCCTCATTGTTGTACTTCTAGATTTGAGCTCGCAAATTGGTACGTACGTGTATGCTGATTCCTTAAAAATACCATGCACAAAGTGATCGAAAAGATTATTACTTCTGGCCCGTTTAGCAAACAAATAAGGAACATATTTCAGTATAATTAGCATCTCTTGTGTTTCTAGTTAACTCGTATGTCGGCTAGTATTTGCACTCTTCCCTCGAGTCATTTACACCACAAAAATGTCAATGTACAGGGGTATCTAAATTTCCCTTCCCTCAAAAATCGCGGGAATGAAAACTAACCCCTGTATATGATGAGTGTCTATATTCCTAGGGCTTGCACCAAGTCACCAGCCTGAATGGCAGCCATTTGCCACCTCCAAGCAGCATGAAGACTTTGGCCTCGAACATATTTGGTGACCTTGCTAAACAGATCCTCCCCTTGTTTCTTCACCTTTGTCATCTTTGGGCACTTGAGCAATCCTAGGTAAGCTTCCAAATCATGCACACAAGCAGGGTCTCCTGCCTTGAAGAAGTCTAGGGCAAGCTCAACGCCAATATGTGCGTAGCATTCACAGCTCCATGGCACCAACCTGCCTCCCAAAACCCTAGAGTTCTCGTTCAAGAAGATGCCGGGCAGCTTGGTGATCGGGTCGTTCACATTCACCACTCTGAGGACCTTCACTCCCAGCTCGTCGCACCGGTTCTTGAACCCCGTGTTGCCCACCCTCGGGCCGGCGAAGGAGTAGACGGTGACCGGCACGCGGTTGCCCCTCCCGTCGCGGTTCAGGCCGAGCTCGGCGAGGTCGTAGCCAAGGAGGAGCGCCAGGGAGCTGCCCATGCTGTGGCCTGCCAGCGTGATGCTCACGTCCTCGTTCTTATATTTCTTTAGGAGACGCGTCACCTCTGAGAGGAGCTGGTTCCGGCAGCTGCCGCAGGTGAACCTGTCCGTCCCGTCGTCGGAGGTGTACAGGGAGAGGAACCCGGACTCGACCTTCACGTCCGGCCGCGGGTCCGACGGGTCGAACCGCGCCGGCGCGAGCGAGCTCATCATGTTGGCCACCCACTCGGAGCCCGTCACCGTGCCCCGGAACGACACGACGATGTCGCGACGGCCGAGCCGGCGCGAGGCCTCGTCCGACGACGCCGCCACGTACCCGACCCACCGGCTCAGGCACCGGCCGGCCGGGAGCGAGACGTCCGGCGCGGCGTAGATGTACCTGGTCACGGCGTACCCGGCGCCGGCCATGCCGACCTCCTCCAGCATCCGCGTCCTGCCGTACTTGCAGTTGAGATACCGCTTGGAGCCGGCGTCCAGGTCGAACGCCTTGTACGTCGCCGCCACGAGCTCGCCGTACCGGACGATCTCGGTCCGGAGTAGCGGGTGCAGCGGCTCCACCAGGCCTGCCCATTCACTTTCGCCCTGGATCTCCCGCCACATGCCCGCCAGCGTCGACGACGACTTGTCCTTATTATTTCTCCTTGCCGGCGGCGTAAAGAGTACTGGAGCCACCGGCGCCGCGTGCCTGGTGTTGAGCCCGATGGTCGACGACGGTGCCGAGAGCCGCGTCGTCTGCGGAGCAAACGTCGAAGGTGGTGCGGCCACCGCGGCGACCGCCCCGGCGGTGGACGTGGTCGGAGCGTGGCCGCGCTGGCGCTGCTGCGGCTTAGCATAAATTCCAGGAGCATTGTTGGACACCGCCGGCAGGTGTATCGTCATTGCTGATCGACTAGCAGCTGCTGCAGCTCGCTGGTGCGTTCGTACTTGCACACCTGATCGAGTAGTACTGATGAGTCTGAGATTAGCCTTAGAGAAGATCAGAGTTTGGTTTTTGGCATTGGCTGATGACCTGGGCGCGAGCTTATATATAAGGTGTGCTAGCTGCAAAATGACGCGGCGGGGCGCGTCCAACGTTTTCTCGCGAGACGTGTTGGCTAATTGGAAAGCGACCGAGGCGCACATCTTGCACGTTGAGCGCGGGGTTTTGACTGGTCACTGGATCGAGTGGGGCGTTGAAGTGATGGTTCCGTGCCCTTTTCGCTCTTTCTTTTGCTGGCTATTTTTTGTTTTGGTCCCAAGTCTCCCCACTATTTGCATCCCAGGGTTTATGTACACCTTTTCCGAATTCAAAGCTAACTGATCTGATATTCACTTTTTGAGGTTATCGAGCTTTCTTGTATTGAACTTATTTTGCGATATTTCATGAGAAAAAGGTACAAAAAATATAAAAAAGCTATATAAAACAACAAAACAGACAAGAATTGGTTAGTCAAATGGGATGACCTGCAATGTACCTAGAACCAAAAACCTATTGCAACTGCTTGCATTTCGTTAATTCACCGTTTATAACCATCCACCCTCGGGATATTCCTTGAGCAAATAGCTTGTCATTAGGGTTGTAGGAACATAAAGCACATATTAAGATGGCACACATCGTACATACTTACTTGATTTCAAAAAATTGGAATTTTGTACGAGATGTCTTTTGATAGTGCACAAAAAACCAAACAAATAAACTTTAAGGGATTGGCGAGATATAAAGAGATTCAACATATAGAAACTCACTGGAAGTGCAGTGGACTTCTCAAAAGGAAAAAATGATTGGTGTTTGATATCAAGCTAAGATACCTATGGAACAGAGCACTGTTTAAAAAATGAGCTGATATGCCGATTAATCGTCCGATTTATCGCTACTTGAAGGTGGACGATATGCCAATTTTCTGATTTATCGTCCGATTTTCCGATTTATCGCCCGATAAATCGGCCGATACGCTGAAGAATTGCCAATTTTTAGTCGGCTGATAAATTACCGATAAGCGATATCCTTAACATTGGAACAGAGGGCACATGAATAGATTTTATAGGAATGTGATGACCTCGGACCTTTCCAAATAGCTTTCGTAGGAAATCATGTGGACTGGAATCCTCCAAGAACCTATGAAATTCCTTGTATCCATGGAGGCATTTGTTGTCTTTGCGCTATCTCCTATGTTTTCTCTCACTTCTTTCCCTCGATTGTACCTTGAAGTTTTTCACCTTGCCATTTCGGTTACTTCTTCCTACTTGATTGTTGCATATGTACCCTACCATAGATTTTTCATGACACTCGTTGTGTGGCAAGTAAAAAAGGAACCGAACGTGCAATAGCCACAAAATCATCGTTGTCGATGCCAACACCTCTGATCGATGGAATTTTATAAGTTTTCCCTCTACATCATCCACATGACTCCACTTCCACGTGTGTGTCCCTCCTTGTTTTCCTTTGTTCGATTTAGCCACATCTCCACACCTCCAATGCTAAGAGTTGATAGACAACTAAGTTGGTAAAAAAACAAGTTAAGTGGAGGATCGGCTGGTAGGGATCGACCAGAGTTCTACACATTTATGTACCTAGAAACTTTCCACACACAAGACAAGTTGCAAGATATAGTGAATTTCATTTTTCATATATGTAGCCATATATTTCAAGTAGAGCCTGAGCAGGAAGGACGGTCGATCTACCCCCTGATTTTCCTGAAGAACTTCAACACAAAAGAGGTCATAAGTTTGGAAGATGGCATCATGGAATGGGCAAAGCTTTCCTTGTGAAGTAGAGCACCGCATGAGCTAAGACGCGGGAGAGTGAGACAATTCCACATATTTAGTATAGACTCGCAAAATGGTTATGTTGGTATCACTTTGCTTTTGGCAAAGTTAACATCGGTTTGGTTTGCGAATCTAACCTCTGCATATGTAACCTTTTTCTTTAGGTTAATGGAAAATTCATTATGAGGAACTTCCCTACTGTACTTCGATAAAGGAAAATTGGTGCTGCGAAAGATAATAGCACATGATACTCACTCATACGTATTTGTATTTTATTATCCTCCTTACGGTGTATGTCGTGAAACCGAGTAACATCGGGATTTAACAAAGATTATATCTGCCGTTTTAGTACCAAATTCCAAAGCATCTCACAAAGCGCAACTAGAGATTCTGGTGCACTATGACCACAAACCGGCCGTATGGCAAAAGTTGTTGAAGAGGAAACAAAAGAAAATCGCACTGAAGATGATTTTGTGATACGTTAGGTGCCGATATGCGAAAACTGCAAGTGGTCGGTTGGGGTCTCTGCAAGTTTCCATGTGGCATCTCTGCGTACGTGTATGTACGTGTGTTTTTGTGGCTGATCATGGGGTGGGACCCACGACTGGGGGGTCTTCATCATTAAATAGTGGTTGGGTTCCTCTCGTGGTGCAGGCCGGAACCGGGCGGGCTACTCATTGCGCGCCAACGCAACGCGAATGCCGTACGGCGCGCCGAAATCTTGCCAACCACCTGTGAAAACGCCTCTGCTGTATTTTCCTTCATACTAGTACTACCATTTGTGGTCGTCATTTGACCCGCAAACTAAATTTTTTAGTTATGAAAGACGATTTGCTCACTCTATCTAAAATGAGAGACATATTTAATGTAATTTGCTAGTAAGAAAAAAGTATTACCAGCAATTAATCACTATGCATGCTTTATGTGACACGGAATAAGAAATATAAGAAATATTTTTTTGTAAGAATCTACTAAATCCAAATTTCATGTACTCCCTCGTATCCATAACAAGTGTCACTAATTTAGTAGAAAATTACATTAAATCAGCTAATATAAACTGCATACTAGAAAAGAATTACTAGTCAAAGTTTAGCCTTAACAAATCAAATAGGCCTAGTGTAGGACATTTTGAGTGCTCTTTAAAATATGGATTCAAGTTTTGGGTTATTTTTTGTTGATCCGACAAATACAATGATGACTACCTCCATGCACAAAAATATGTTTAGAAAATTTTTGTGCGCAGTGGTGTCTTGCACATTCGTGCATTTGGTGTGCCTCTTATGCACATAGGAATCCCAACTTAAATACATGTATTTTTTATGAAATGAATGTGGTAGGGAAACCCTACAACGATTTTGTTTTTAAAATAATAAGAACCTAAATCTTCGTCACCGAGAATTTGAATCCGAGTGGCTGAGTTGTATATTCACTTCCTTAACCAATTGAGCCAGGTCATCTCACTTCTTAAATACATGTAAATAAGCGGTAAGAAGTTTTGAGTTTATGCCGAGAATTATGCCAATGTACCTTTTGTTTCTGAAATCTAAGACATAGTTCGATTTTTCGAGTTCCTGCTTTTACTATAGGTTTCTTGTAGACGTGTATCTTTTATATATGCTTAATTGATTTTAAATTTGTAACTTTTGTCATGAATTTATAATGTCGGGTAAGCCGATTACACAGCAACGACAAGTACAAGGGTTACATCATGGCTCAACTAGCTAACTCTTGGATACCGTAGGGCTTCCTTGGAAGACATGATAGCATTTTTTGGGCTACTGACAACTATATTATATTACAAAACAATTCAACATAATTTTTTGTGGGTAGAACAATTCAACATATATATATATATAATTGATTCAGCGTAACTATTTGGAACATTCTTCATTTAAGAAAGAATTATTTACTCATATTTTTTTCTTAGTGTGATTATTTATTCTTTATTTGTTGAACGTATTCCATTCGTAATGTACTACTCCCTCCGTCACGGTTTGGATGGCGTTTTAGAGAGATTGTTGGAATCTAGGTGGATGCTGATTGAGGTCAGATTTGTGTCAAAAACATGCGCTCATTAATTATTCGCGTCCTATTAAAAGTAATTACTCAATGGAAACGAGGAGTTTAGGCGCATGCATTGGTGAAGTTGCATGCAAAATTAATTTCTTTGCAGCATGGAGTAGGAAGTGGGAAGGAAAAAGAGAACATTAATTCTGTAATTAAGTCTAGCGCGCATAGGAGGAGAGGAGTTTTAGAAACGCATAACTTTTGTAAGGCGCCCTCTAAACCGTGACGGAGGAAGTACTACATGTCTGCGTACGCATTTATGTCAGGCATATGCACTTAGTATGACGTCACACACCCAGCTCTCTACCATGATCGCTATCGATCGCCAATTATTTTCAAGAAAACTTTCCTCATGAATTATATAAAATGGTGAGTCAAAGTAGTACTAGAAGATCCCCGCGCTACGGCCAGCGATCGATACACACACACTTGTGTTGACTTCAATATTAAAAACCCTCGAGAGTGATTGTCAAAAAAAAAAACCTCGAGAGTGCGACGTACGGGCTAATTAACTAGTAAATTATTTCTTTGGTTTCATCCTCTGTTGGGCAACAGCTGCAGAATTCAACGCGGGGGCGGCATATGCGGCTGCAGCTGAGGCACGAGGCCGAATTGTTAATCAGATGCATGCGCTCACGCTCCATTCACCCGTCGCCATCTCCAGTTCTCCATCTTCTACTTCTCCATGACACGCGGTTTCCGGACGGTACGAATTTTAGCGCATCATAGAACTCGCAGTTTTTGTCTTGTGGGCCGGGAGTTGATATGGGAGAAGGTGGTGATTTTTTCTTTTGGGGAGAACACTTGCAGACCGTTAGGATGTTGATATTGGGCTTGTGAAAATGAAGTGGGTGACGATACCAGTTCATCCTTGGAATGGAAATGGGCTGCCGTAGTAAATTTTATGTCTGGTTGTAAATGAAATTGCAAGTTAGAAATGAATGAGGCCACAGACGGTACTAATTCATGTTTGGCTGTTCATGTGTTGAATTCTCCATCAGTACACCCTGATAGCATCTCTAACCCATCTTGTTAATGATAGAGTCGAATTCGGCGCACTGTTCATCGATTCCTATATTTTTGCTCCTTTAAACTTTGGCCGTCGGATTCGATCCCCTTTATTTGGACTCCTAAATTTAAACTTCGGCTAGACACTTGATCAAACACATTGTAATAAAACAAAAACACATCAAAATCAAACTAAACCACTTAGTTCATACATAGATTGCATAGTTTATACATAGATTCTAACCCTAGGATGGTCGCCGGCGTTGGTGGCCATCACAGAAACCCTAGATACGCCGCGCGTCGGTGGCCGGCGTCGGTATCCACCTACTTGCCGAGGCTGTCGAGTCACACATCGAAGCTGTCGGTGGAGTCGGTGTCGCTGTCGCCGAGGAAGACGCAGTCGCTGTCGCGGAGAAAGAAGGCCCTGCCACCGACCATACAGAAGAAGACCCTACCGCCGACCATGCGGAAGAAGGCCCTGTCGCTAAGGAGGAAGAGGCGAGGCCGCGACATGCAGCGTACTCCTTGTAGCGCACGGCCTCCGCAGCGACGCGGTCGGGATTCTTGCGTTGGAGCTCCGCCATGTACCGCTCGCCGGCGGCTTCGGCCTTGAGCCGCTCCCGCGCCTCTCGGTCCTCCCAAGTGATACGCGCGACGCGGCCACGGCTGGGAGGGGAAAAGAGCTCCGGGACCTTGCTGGGCTGGCCTAGGGGGAAGTTGAGAGGGCCGCAGTCGCTGCCGTGGAGCTCGATGTTCTTGATATCATGCGCCCACGCCGCCTGCCGCGCCGATTGGTGGCCTCGTTCTCCGGCCACGGGGCATGCCGTGGCCCCGAATGGTGCTACGGATTGGCGGCGGCGACCTGCTGCTCGATACAGCCATATCCGGCGGGTTTGGGTGGAAGGACTAGCGGTGGGGAGCAGAACGACGGCGACGGAGAAAAGAGGTGGACTTTTTCGCATCGGCCACGAAGAGAAGCAAATATGAGAGAGAGAGTCGAATTTTTTGGGGCCGGATTTCTATATATATTTGCTCCTAAAAGGTTTGGTTAGGTGCTACTTCACCGTGGAGCAAATTTGCTCACCGGCCACAAAAAGGGGATAGGTCAGAAATGCTCCATCATCTCCATCAACCTGCCACGCCCGCTACCACGCCCGCCTACGGCCGCCCACGTCTCTCCGCTATGGAACTGCAGCTCCCCTTGCTCCACCCCGTGCCACCTGCTTGCAGTGCTCGGTCTCCCCATCTTCTCCACCGGCCGGACTGCGATGACATTCAGCAGCACAAGTGGGCAGCTGCAAGATATGCTGGCAACAAGCTTCCACCGCAAACGCACGTATAGAGGCAACCTCCCCGATCGGGCCACCATGTGCGGACGCTTCAGTGAGGATCTTGAGCTTGAGCATGTCCGCCGACGAGGAGGAGCTTTTATTGCCGAGTCACCAACTCAACTGTATTCAGATCATGTTCTTTGTTATCTGGCCCACTCAAGATCGTGCCATTATTCTGCCAAATCCATGTATACCTAACCCTTAGGCGGGACCAGAAGTCACACGCTTTCATCAATCAAATTTAGTCAGGTCGATCAGGATTCCCTAAATTTCAACATTTTCGCCTGAAGTACATTAGGGGCCTGTAGTACTCTTCGTGAGGAGCCTGATGATGGTGATCATATTCTGTTTCGCCGTGTTTTGGCCAATTTTGTTTGGGAGGAGATGTGTGTTTGTTCTTGGCTTGATGTTCATCAGTGGGGACCTGGGAGTTGTGCTCATTTCCAATCCTTATTTGCCTACTTTCGATCCAGCCTAAACGTTTGGTGAGAATTGCTTTTCAGGTTCAGTGTCCGACTCTTTGGACCACTAGATGTAAGTTGACAACTGAGTCTCCTTTTCCTTCCAAATCTGTTGATTGTTTGTTTAAAACGCTTTCCTTCATCAACACTAGTGAAGCGCGTCCAAGCAAAAGGAGGTCCTAATGACTTTGCGGATTCCAGCTTCTCCTCGTCTCTCTCGATACAGACTTTCACCCCGCTTTATAAATAAAGCACACATGTGAGACCATAGCTGGGCCAGACAAGACAACACCCAAAGACACAACAAGATACAAGGAGCTAGGGCAGCAACACACACATGTCCAAAACAAATAAAAACAAAAAGGACTGGACTAGAGACGGAGGCGGATCAACAAGACGCCGGTCACCCGCAGCCGCAGCGCCCACCGGAGAATGACCACCATGCTCCAAGCCCCAACTCGTCGAGCACCAAACAACACCCTCAAGAGGGAAAGCAACCGCTGTTGCCCGGACCAGAATGGTCCTAGGGTTTCCCCCGACATAAAGAGGGGGGTGGGAGAAGGGTAGCCACGACGCCCTTCAGGAAGGAGAGATGCCACCCGCGGCGGCACTGCATCGGTGTCGGGCAAGCCGACAAGGATTTCTCCCGAAAACCCTATCCACCCCCTCGGACGAGCTGTTGCACAGGAGCCCCGTGAGGACGAGGCCTCGCCACCACAAAAACTTGTCGTCCACGAGTATGCGCCACCACGGTCATGAGGCGACCATTTCCAGATCACCGAGACACCCGTCGCGAGGTCCGCAAAGCAGCGGCGAAAGGTAACTAGAATGGGGCCAGCAGAGCCACGTGCGCGTGGGAGGGAACTACCTCCACCGCCGGGGCGGTAGTCGACCAGACACGACCGCAAACACCCAGTCCCAGTTAGATCCGGTCGGGTCTAGCGGGCCCGTGAACCCCCCGCGGGAGCACACCCGTTCCAAGAGGGTACAGTCGGGCCCAGACAGGCCCAAAAAGTCTGCCGCCACGCTGTAACAAGCCCGAACATAGCGGCCACTGGATCCCTGCACGAGCTACCCTACAACTGCCTGTAGAGCAAGCAGAGGGCCGGGCCCGCCAGCCCGCCCTAGGCCCAGATGGAGCCCAAGGGGCCTCAGATCTGGCCCGATTGGGGCTGGCCACGCCGCTGCCTGCCGCCTGCCACCTACGGCGCCGCCCCGCCGCCTGTAGCTACGCCGCCATCTCCCGCCCTCGCTGACCACCGTCGCCCGATCCTAGTGCCAGCCGCCGTCGCCGCCGCATGGGCTCCAGGGAACCGCCGCCACCACGACCGCGCAACCGTGTCGCCACCACGCCGCTGCGCCCGACACGCAGCACCGCACCCCCGCTGGCCGCCGACGCCCGCGCCGCCACGACCTAGAGATGGGGAGAAGGGCCCCGCCGCCGCCGGGGCCGCACGGGCTTCGCCCGACGACCCCCTCTGGTGGTGGCTGGAGGGGGAAAGGGGGGAGGGCGGGAGAAAGGAGCGCCGCCGGGAGCCGGCGCCGCTCGCGGGAGCGACGCAAGGCTCCGCTCTAGGGTTCTTTCAGCTTCTCCTCATCTAGCTCCAAGAACCCGTAATATCTTTTTTTCTTCCTTTTCTAAGGGGAGAACCCATGATATCTCTTTCATATCCTGTAGCTTCGTGTCTGGATTTGTAATACTCCATTCGTCTCAAAATAGATGTTTTAGATTTATCAAAATTTGGATGAAACATGTCTAGATTTATCCAAATTTAACAAATCTAAGACATCTATTTTAAAATGGAGGGAGTAGTAGATTATTACTTTGGACCTCTTGTTTGTCTTGCTAATTCCTTTTTGAACGAGAATCAGCATAATCTTAATCAAGTCTTCAGCTGGTGGATGTTACGCGGAGATGTGTTGGTTTAGTTGCGTTATCTTCAATATCTAACTAGAAGACCCCATTACCTTATTTCTCTCAACATGCAGGCCACCCACGTTAGCAAGTGTTTAATTAGTCCACGTCATTTAACCATCAATCGTTTGGTGATGCCAAATCATCTCCTGACGCCTTTCATTCTTTTCAAGAGGTCGTTTCATCTTCGCCACAGTTAAGTCCAAACGCGCAGTGCTCTTCTGTAACTCTCTAATTACTCCCCTAATTATTGACTCCCATATTCATCTTCATCCTCTACACCACACTATCCCGTTCCTTCAAGGGGCACTATAGTTTTGCTAAAGAAACTGATCGAGTTTTCCATCTCCTTCATCTCCCCAACACTAATTTGGAGAGTTGCCCTCAATTTAAATACTGCTGCTGCTCCGTTTTTGTCTTCCCTACAACTTATGCTCGTCCCTGCTCTGAGAGCTGTTCCATTCCCGTCCTCCGCTGGACGAGATTCCACTAATCGTGCTACTACTTTAGATCTTGCAGATTTCGCCCTCTAATGCAAGGTTCTTACTGGTTCCCCCTTTCCCAGGTTCTATTTGGATCACATTCTATTACTCCCTCTAGCCCATATTAATTGATTTGGATTTGTCAAATTTTGGATAAACCTATATACTAAATAGTGTCTAGATTCATCCAAATTTTAACAAATCCAAGTCAATTAATATGGGTCGGAGGAAGTACAATTAAGAGTACAATCTGAATGACAATATTCTGGCTACGCGTGTGTTTTCTACAACTCATGCTCACACTCAGATTTCAGGCTACTACAGCTTATTAAGGAAAACTTGACCGACCCTTCTGCCAGGTTGTTTCTACTTTCTACTATCCCTGATACTGATTTCGTGGCATGACCAATGCTCCAATTTAAAATGGCGTGACAGCATGTCACTTCTTTTCTAACTGCTGCCTCATATGCAACGATGTTGGAATTAATTAATCCTTTCAATGCTACAGAAGATGATAAATCCTTTGAATGCTGCAGAACATGACAAATCCTTTCAAGAGGAAGAATGAATGACATGGTGGACATACTCACTACCTTCCCATGTGCGAGTCATTTGTTGGTGCTCATTGCTTTCTATCGTTATACTCTCATCTTGGTCCACTCTTATAGGAGATTATTTTGCAATATTTACGGTAACTGTTATTTTCTTTTGGTTACATATTCTTTTCCAGTACTCTAAAAATCTTCCTGGGTGTTTTTTTCATTGATGGTATTTTTTTATGCAGGGTACACTGGTTTGTTTTATTGGAATTCTTCTCTTGCTATCTCAGTGCATGAGCACGTGCCTTGCGGATCATTTGCTTGCAAGGTTCTTCTGGATATCCCTTTTACCAATGGTCATTAACTTTGTTTCATTGCAAAGACATGAATTCCCTATTTACATATATATAGGTGTAAATAGTATATGGATATAATTTTGCGGGAAAGACAAGATCAAATAAGTTTTACTAAAAGTGTTGTCAAGGCTACACTTCACTGTAGTTTTATTGTGTAATCTATATCTAAGACTCAAATAAATTTACATGTAATACAAGACTATGTATGAAAATTAAAATCATCATTGTATTTTCCACCATCTCCCACCAAGAAAACCCACAACAAATTCCCGCGGCAACGTGTGGGGTATTATCTAGTGGTTACAATTGAAATTCTTCTGATCGTAAAGATAATTTTTAGTCGAAACTAAACTTTTAACCGAAGTTGTTTCCATTGCACTATGGTGCGACCGGATTTTCATTTTGACATATCTGGGTGATGTAATTCGAAAAATCAAGCTAATTTACATTTAGAGAGCTAGGTGGTTGAAGGCTATGTGCATTATTTTGATGTAAAAGACTGAGGTATCACTCCATTTAAAAAATGGTGAGCTAGGTGGATTGTTCCGACTAATTATTACATAAGCGGGATCCGAAGTATTCGCCTCTGGTTAACCGAGGGATCATCTCTTGCCTAGTCTGCGATAGATCCATGTTGAGCGATATGGTAACGGAGTAATCACCAGTACGTTGATATCAACATACAACAATGGAATAGCATGTTCTTGAGGATAAACCGATATGAACATGGCCGAATCATGATCACTCCGAGCAAAGTTTCCCACTAAGGGTGAGCATAAAACTTGATCCTTCCTTACCGTAACCATGATGTCAAGTTGATTCACACGAGATATCGAACGAGAATTTATCCTAGATGACATCATCCGTGATTTGTACTATACAATATATATTTTATAATGTCCTCATTTACAGAAAAATATATCAGCTGCAACTCTTGATGCACACAAATCACCGAGAGCTAGCACCCATTTGGATTTTAATGGAAATTTATAAGTAAAATTCATTATAAATAATAATATACATATACAACAAAGTGTTCAGGAATATAAGATTTATCTATTTGTGCTATCATCATGCATGTTTGCACAAATTAAAATGGTAAATTTAGTAAAAAATAATAGTCATAAACCTTTTCTTTGTAAATGAGATTATTTGAATCACTATTCTAAGCATTTCAATCCGTTTTATGGCTACCCGCCGTGTTTGCCAAAAAAATGTCGGGTATTTCCTTTTTCCAAAAAAAGAAAAATACTCCTATTTGACCGTCGACCGTCGTTTCCACTCGTCCTCTAGGAGCCGCAGCGCAAAACGCAGACTGTCGCTCGCGTCCCCTACCACTTGTTGCGTTGATGGTCTCCTTGATCCCTCGCGCGCCCTGCTTCGCTTCCTTCCTCAAACCCACTGCCCACGCTTCTTCCTGCTCGCTGCGGCGGCCAGCCATGTCGTCCTCCGCCACCGGCTCCGTGGCCTCGGCGGCGGCGGAAGCGTCCCGGCCAAGGAAGATGCCGGTGCTGCTGTTCGACATCATGGATACCATCGTCCTGGACCCCTTCTACCACCACATCCCCGCCTTCTTCCAGTTTCGTGCAGACCCCTCTTTCTTATCCCTCCCCTTGCTTGGCTAATTGCTATCCAGTCATGTATTTTTGTGGTCTTGGCATCGCCTGCCGTTTAGGTGTTCGACGGAATTGCTTTCTTAGTTCTTTGTGGTGATGTGGGACCAAGAAGGTAGCTAATTAGGCGCGTGCGGTGGGGAATTCACTTAAGCTGGGCTGTAGCCTCTACTGAATTACTGGGATTTTAATTTAAGAAGTTCAAAGCGATTCATTAGTTAACTGAAAAAATGTAACACTGATACCATGGAAAAACCTGGTTATTCAGAACTGCAGAACACTACAAGAATAGCAGTCTGAACCATAACAAGGTGTTGAGGGTTATTTTCTTAGTGATGTTTGTGTTTGGTACATCCTCCTGTTTCAGTGCCTCTACAAATCTGTTAGATTACATCTTATCTGCTTGTATGGTATAAGTCTGCTGTTTATCACTTTATTATCAATATTGCATTACTTATTTCTCTAGACAACTTTCTTACATTATGTTTGAGCCTTATGTTCTTCATGCCCTTCTAAGATCTAGAATATCCTGCATGTTTGTAGAATGTCCATGAAGGAACTCTTACAAAGCAAGCATCCAACATCATGGTCCGAATTTGAGATGGGAGAGATTAATGAGGTAAGAATTATAGAAGCTTGACTTACTGTACAAATATGACCCATGGACTTTCACGTGCTAAATTGGTAGCGAACCTAAGATTGATGAACATGGCAAGGTTGGGGGTACAGCTCTGAGGAGTGATGGTTGACCAGCCATCATACCAGGCCTGGAATGAGATGAGGAGTAGGTTGGGGACGGGGAAGAGATCTTTGCTAGTTTGTTCTCATTCATTTGTTCATCCATATGTGGTACACCGTACATGGTGGTACTTTTATGGGGAAGACTCGACTTGAAGCCTGAGAATAGAATCCCAACTTTCTTAACAAACAATATCCTTACTCTCAGTTAAAGAACCTTTGTCTCCCTATTTAAACCTACCGCTCACCTAACCAAATAGGTACCCTTAATAACTAAACAAACTAGGACTATACTTGTCTCCTTAATTAATTGATAACGGTGTTGCTGATGTGGATATTACTCAAGAGAGTATTAATCCCTGCACGGTCTTGCTGATGGGCAGCACTATTAATTAGTTGATTTTTAGACTATATT
This sequence comes from Avena sativa, assembly GCA_916181665.1. Lineage (NCBI taxonomy): Eukaryota > Viridiplantae > Streptophyta > Magnoliopsida > Poales > Poaceae > Avena > Avena sativa. The sequence goes on from OV702282.1 coordinate 237,780,341, forward strand.
ATAGCATGGATACTTCGTATCATGAACTTGGCACAAGAGTCCATATTATGCATTTAATTGTTTGCGGGGCTTCTGTAAATTCGTATGCATTCTTGAAATTACATGTTCATTTAGCAATAGATTAGTGAAACTAATACTAGTTGCTTGCTTCCTGTAATCAATTTCACTGCACCCGTAGATTAACAACAGAGAAATGGAAATGGCCAGATCCCTACGTTTCTCATGCTTCTTCACTCTATATATGATTAACTAGGTATAATCGTGACCAGAGATTAAATATGTTAAACATTGTTCCATTACTGATGATTGATCTGCTATTGATATATTGACTTATTACTCTTGGAATTTATACCATTTCATTTACTCTTTCAGAGTGAGCTGGCAAGAAAGTTCTTCAATGATGGCAGATCGTTTGATTTGGAAGGTGAGAAGATCAAAGTTGAAGTGCCACTCAGTGTACACATTCCCCTTCAGGATTTTACTAATAAATCACTGTCTTCAAGGATAAATAACTCAATTTCACTATCATATGAATCTTCTCACAAGCGTACTTAGTAGATTTTCAGTACTCCCTCCGATCCAAATTACTTGACTCAGATTTGTCTAGATTTGAATGTATCTAGACATGTTTTAGTACTGGATACATCCGAATCTAGACAAATGTGAGTCAACTAATTTGGATCGGAGGGAGTAATAAAAATATGAACCCAGAAGTTTGCTGCCCTTTCTGTTACCAACACCTACCTTGATATAGGTTTTAGAAAAAAAAACCTAGTCAAACAGTGTCTGTTCTACGTTTTATCTTGCTTAGGAGATGATTCACTTTCTAATCCATTGTTTTGCCCTATAGGTCTGAAACAATGCATGGTGAAAGCATATGAGTACATTGATGGTGTGGAAGACATTCTTTGCAGTTTAAAGCAAAATAACTACGAAGTGCATGCTTTTACAAATTACCCAGTGTGGTAAGTCTCAGCTTTCATGATACATTTGTGCACAGTTACATGTTCCTCAGATATGTTCTATAGGTACCAGTTGATCGAGGAGAAGTTAAAGCTCTCGAAGTATTTGTCGTGGACATTTTGTTCTTGTCACATTGGTAGTACTCCATCTCAGATTTTTCCTTTTCTCAATGAAATATGAATGTTAAAACCTTTACTGTTTACCAATCATATGAACCCCCTTCTGTTATCCGATAGAATGGATAGCTTCGCTATATTTGATCATCGTGGCTAAAAGTACTGTTCGCGGAACATACTAACCATCATCTAGTTTAAGAGTTTCAGTTTTTTTACCCTTTACAAGAAAAAGGAGTTCTGAAAAATGTATGGTATTTGATATGCCACCAGTATTGACCTTATACTACCTTTCCATGTCCTTAATACAGTCATTAATATTTTCAGCTATTTAATATTTACTGGTAGTGATACAAAGTTGTTTAACAATTTGGAAGCCTTGTCACTTTCAGGCCAAAAATTTCTTCATCCGGAAGAGGAAATAAAAGGCTCTATCTTTTTTGACATTTCATCAGAGAACTGAAACTCTTTTGATATACCTGAGATGTTTGAACTGAATGTAGAAATTGCTTAACGGTTCTGTCATTTATGAACGAGTTTTGCTTAAACTCTGATACATTTGTTATTATAAGCTAAGCAATGAAGCAATACTATACTTGTTATGTTTTCATGCTAGGCCATTCTCATTAAATATGATTACATCATAGACTGATTCTATCAAATAAAAATGCTGCCTCTAATCTTGGACTTGGACTTCCTATGATCACCTCATGCAGGAAAACGCAAGCCTTCACCTGATTTTTACCTTCGTGCCGTAGATCATTTAAATATCGATCCGGGAAACTGCATTTTCATTGATGACAGGTTTGTTATTTTCTATTGGTTATTGTTGTTCTGCAGTAATGTGCATTTCCTTACATGCTTTGGAATTTTCTGCTGCAGGAAGGTAAATGTTGAAGCAGCCCTTAGTGTAGGAATGGTCGGTTTGCATTTTACAAACGCCGAGGTCCTAAAGAATGAATTGCGTTCATTGGGAGTTGAATTAGCACCTCTTGTGCTTCAAGGTGAAACTGGAGTACAATAAAGTTGCTTCCTGTTTCCTCTTCTGCTCGTGATAACACAACTCATATGTATAAATGATATTTTTTTCAAGGTGAAACTTCATGTGCTGTTATTGCCATATTTGAACATATTAAAATATTTAATATGCTAATTGTACTTACACATATTCTGTAAACAAAACTTCCATGCCTCTAGTGATTAAATATGAAGCTAATCACAATGGATTGTGAGAGACAAGATCAATTGATAAAGCATTTCACTGAGCTCAATTTCAGGATGAAAACTCAAGTTCCTGTGTGGTCCATAGTCCATCCTATATGAAACTAAGCTAGACAAACTTGTGCAGGGCCAGTCAATGGTGGTAATGGCTTTATGTACACACAATATGAGTCCAGTATATCACATTTATAACTTTCATGTTTTAATGTTGGAAACCCTCATCACGTTTTATACTTGTATATTTGCATAACATTACCAAGAGTTCATTACCCATGTGGAACATCTGTAATATTTCGGATGCCAATTTTTTAATTTCACATGGTTTGCATAGTAGCGATTTAGTGTTTCCGGTTTAAAATCTTATTTAAATGTCATCATCAGTAGTCCTTTCTTCTAATATGATTTTCCTTCCTGGACTCATTTTGCATATGAACCATACATATCATAATGTCTTTGCATAAATTTTCTATTTTGTTTACCATTTTAGATGTTACTATTCACATTTTATTACAAATTTTATTTGATAATAATTTGGTAGCCCCCCTTCTCATATGGTTTCAATGTCACTTCAGATGCCACTAATATGTTATTATGCTGAAGCAGATGATTGTGTGGCAAAAAGTTGATACACCATACCTCACGTTGTATGTACTTCTTTTCAAGTTACAAATTTTCAAAATAGTCCTGCACTTGTTATCTTGCATACTTAAACGTTGCAAATCCTCACCATATTGTATGATGCCCATATTTGCATGAATGTCACCAAGTAGTTAAGAACCTGTGTGTAGTACTTGTGAAAATTTGCATGCTGTTTTTGTTATTTTACATGATTTGCTTAGGATCAATTCAACTTTTCATGGTAAAATACTAACTTGGGCAATGGGTGTGATCACAAATAGTATGTTCTTCTATATGCTTTATCCTAGTGGGACTCATTTTGCACTTGATTTTACTTTTCCTTTCCAAGATCTCCTCAAGTGGGATTCATTTACCATTTCATATGTTAGTTTTGACGCTTTGTTGAAAACATTATGTGACAATAATCTGATAGCTCCTCCCACTCATATGTAATGAACCTATTTTATAGTATTTGTTATGGTGTTTTCTATTTCAATTTCACTTGAGGTGCCCATGATTTTGTGGCTTGAATCGCAACCTAGTGCTGTTGAATTACTCCCAACCGATACTCTATGCTCAAGCAGATGATAAAAAAACCAATACACCATACCTCACCTCGTATGTACTTACCTTTCCCCTCCCCGAGCTACAAATTGGCAGCAATACAGTCCTGCACTTTTTACCTCCTTCATCTGCTCTACTGCTCATTGCTAGTTTGACTCATTTTGCATTTGAACTATACACTTTATAATGTGTTTTCATAAATTTTTTATCTTGCTTACCAGTTTATATGTTGTTAGTTTTGATGGTTTATTACAATTTTTTTGACAATAATCTGATAGTAGTAACTCCTACTCATATGCAATGAACTACTTTCCTAATATTGGTTCTGGTAGTATTTTTGGTTTCTCTGTCACTTGAGACGACACGAGTCTTGTGGCTTGAATTGCAACCTAGTGCTGTTGAATTGCTCCCAGCCGATACTCTATGCTGAAGCAGATGATCAAAAAATCGATTCACCACACCTCAGCTCGTATGTACTTTTCCTTTCCAAGATCTCCTGGGGTTACAAACTGGCAGCAATACAGTCCTGCAATTTTTATCTCCTTTATCTCCTCTACTGCTTATTGCTCATCATTCCCCTTATGGTGCCAATGATGTCGAAAATGACCGATGCCATAATCAGGATCTCATCCTTCTCCCACTCATCGTAGCTTGCGTTTGCTGCAACTTGATAAGTTGGGGGTTGCTGCCAGCATACTACTACTACTCCAGTTGCTGTCAGCTTACTCTTTTGTGATGGTGAAAATGATGCCTGTGTAACCACCACTCCTGGACTCTTGGGCTTGTGCATGTGTAGCAGATAGCAGTTCAGTTACGGTTAGGATGTCTAGGTGTGGGCAGTAGCATAATACTAGTAGGTACCAAGATCGTTCAGGTGAAGTTGATGGAGGAAGGAAAACGGCAGGATCCACAATGTTGGGCGTACTAACGGATTTCATCTAACGAACCCAGATTGCATGCAGGGTAGGAAGCAGTTTTGACCTGTGACATGGAGATGCTTAGCTTTCAATCCAATCAACCCACGCAGTGGTAATATTTGCCATTTGTCAGATAGCTCTATGAATGCAAGTGGGATCCCGCCGAAGTCCCACTTCTAGTTTATTTGTTAAATTTTAGTAATTTTTGCTTTAAATTGGGACTAGAATATGAACTAGAAGTACGATTTTGACGAGATCCCACTTGACACCTTAGTTAGCTCGACCTGATGGTTTTTCCCAATTTTTTTGATGCTTTTGACATCTCTGCAATTGCAAAGATTTTAAAATTCTTTGTTGTGTGTATTTCCTTTTTTCGTGATGAATATGCACTGCTTCGTGGTAATTTCAGGACATTACATGCCCTTGCTACTCCCTCAGTTTCAAAATATAAGATGTTTTAGCTTTGTAAAGTAAATGTATCTAGACTTGTTTTAGTACGTAGGTTCATTCAACTTTAGGGTGAATCTACACACTAAAAGAAGTCTAGATTCATTTTCTTCACAAACATAAAACATCTTATATTTTAAAACGAGGGAGTACGTGCTACTGCGTGAACGGCAAGTCTACAGGCAGAGCACACGGAGATGAGCTACTCGTGTTGGGATCTCGGCCAAAATCAGCATCGAATAGAGGCAAGCTTGAGGTTCTCCGGCGCCTCCAAAGCGCGATTCGGTCTGGAAATCGATCAGTGATACAGCAGGCTACATCAACATGGCAACAGCTCTCATCATTCCTGCCCGACATCTTCCACCTCAGCTTTGCTTCCCTTGTACTCCCCTCCACCGCCTCAGCGCACCCATGCCGTCGTCAACCGAGCGTTGGCCCGGCCGGCCCCCACCGTAACCACCTCCTCACTAGCCACCAGCCCGATCGAGTGCCACTTCTACTACCGGTTCACTGCCATCACGGCGTCACCAACCTCTCCCAAAGCTTTCCGCTCTTTGTTGAGAGCCTCGCGCGTGTGGATGTCCAAGAGAAAAGAAGGAAAAAGTTCCCTTTCTTCCAACCTCAACAGAAACAAAGGTTCCTACTACTACCATCATTGAGCTTGCTAGTAATTAGCATGCGTGGATGCATAATTCCGATACGCAATTTTGACATGATTTGCATGCCCATATATATCATGTCTTAAACACACTTCGCCAACCAGACCAGGCAACCACAGCCCACGCTTGCTTCATAAGTTCAGATACACAGTGACAAGATTATTGTTGCACATTTACGACCACTTGTGTGTGTGTGTGTGTGTGTGTGTGTGTGTGTGTGTGTGTGTGTGTGTGTGTGTCACTAGCTAGCTAGATGAGGAGCCTACAGCACTCATCACTCGGCATACTGCTGCTAACGTCGCTCCTCGTGCTCGAATCCTCCCCGCCGGCGACGTCGCTGTCGGCCGACGGGCTCGCGCTGCTGGCGTTCAAGTCCGCGGTCACCGACGACCCGACGTGGGCGCTGTCGTCCTGGTCGGCCAACGACACGGACCCGTGCCGCTGGCTGGGCGTGGCCTGCGTCAACACCTCCGAGCCGCGCGTCTCCGGCCTGGCCGTGGCGGGCAAGAACCTGTCCGGGTACCTCCCGTCCGAGCTCGGCTCGCTCGCGTTCCTCCGCAGGCTCAACCTCCACGGCAACCGCCTCTCGGGCGCCATCCCGCCCGCGCTCGCCAACGCCACGGCCCTGCGCTCCGTCTTCCTCTACGACAACAACCTCACCGGCGCCTTCCCGGACTCGCTATGCGACCTCCCGCGCCTGCAGAACCTCGACCTCTCCAAGAACTCGCTCGCCGGCCCGCTCCCGCCGGGGCTCGCGCGATGCGGCCAGCTGCAGCGCCTGCTCATCTCCAGCAATAACTTCACCGGCGCGATCCCGGCGGCCGTCCTGCCGAAGATGGCGAGCCTGCAGCTGCTCGACCTGTCGTCCAACTCCCTCACCGGCGCCATCCCGCCTGAGCTGGGAAAGCTACCCGCGCTCGCCGGCACGCTGAACGTCTCCCACAACCGCCTCTCCGGCGGGGTGCCGCCGGAGCTCGGGCATCTCCCGGCGACGGTCAGCCTCGACCTCCGCTTCAACAACCTCTCCGGCGAGATCCCGCAGTCCGGGTCCCTCGCCAGCCAGGGCCCCACGGCCTTCCTCAACAACCCCGGCCTCTGCGGCTTCCCGCTCCAGGTCCCCTGCCGCGCCGCCCCGCCGTCCGCGACATCCTCTCAGCCGCCTCCGTCCACCACCGGTTCCGGCGCCGGCGGCGCGACCGGCGGCCCTCGGCAGCCGATCAAGACCGGCCTCATCGTCCTCATCTCGGTCGCCGACGCGGCCGGCGTCGCTCTCGTCGGCGTCATCGTGGTGTACATATACTGGAAGCTGCGCGACCGGCGCGGTGTCGATGACGGCGACGACGAGGACGACGAGGAGGGGCGGGGGCTGTTCGGCTGCCCGTGCATGCGCGCCAGCACGTGCGGGGACTCGTCGGACGGGTCGGACGCCGGCGACGGGTGCGAGAAGAAATGCGGCGGCGGCGGCGCCGGGGGCGAGGACGGGGAGCTGGTGGCGATCGACAAGGGGTTCCGGATGGAGCTGGACGAGCTGCTGCGGTCCTCGGCGTACGTGCTGGGCAAGGGCGGGAAGGGGATCGTGTACAAGGTGGTGGTGGGCAACGGGACCACGCCCGTGGCCGTGCGCCGCCTGGGCGGCGGCACGGCCGCGCCGGAGAAGTACAAGGAGTTCGCGGCGGAGGCCGGCGCCGTCGGGCGGGTAAGGCACGCCAACGTGGTGAGGCTGCGCGCCTACTACTGGTCGCCCGACGAGAAGCTCGTCGTGACGGACTTCATCAACAACGGCAACCTCGCCGCCGCGCTGCGCGGTAAGTCCCCCTCCCTGACTGACATATCCTTCTTGTCCAATTCGCGCTCTTTTTTTTCCAAGCGGTTGGTTACTCTGCTTTTGTCTCTGTTTTGGCTGACCGTAGTCATGCATGACACCGGGTCCACCTCTCAGTGAGACGGTTTGGTCTGTCTGTCAGTGACTGTCATGAACTGGCTCAAGAACCCGTACACAAACCTTTCACGCAAATCCAAATGTTGTGGAACACTTGGAAATATGAAATAGCGGCACGGAACATTTTTTGATAAAGAGTACTTTATTAAGCAAATACCCGGACTCCGTATAACTAACTATGATGCACATGTCACATGTCCGACATAAGTCCAAAGTCTCGAAACAAAGAAAGTCGAACGAGAAATTACGAAATGCCTAAGGTGGGTGGTAGAGGTCCTATACAAAGATTATGTTATGTTGCTACCCATGTCAGGTAAAAAAGGTTCTCGCCGTATCTTCTAGACATGTGCATGTCTCTGTAAACAGACGGTGGCACGCCACAAGCGACGACAATAAGAGAGAATTTTTTATCATTAAGCACCTTCCTTTAATGCTGAATCCAAAGGTTATGGAGTTCGTTTTAGACATGAAAACACATGAAACAAAATAGCGGAACAAAACATAATGGGTTACATAATTGGCGATACGACGCAAATCCTTTGTTGTTGGCCAGACCTACATGAATACTCGAGTCCCTGGCCAAAACGAACAAACAGGCGCAAGGCTGTGTTCTCTGGATTGCCGCTTCTCCACGCGAGCTGCATCGCTGTGGCCATGGATTGTAGCCTGCTGCTGGTCGGAGCCATGGTCACTGTGAAAAGCTTCCAAGAGAGGCCAGGTGGGACTGTACACATATGCAATCTTGTCCAACGCATGTCGTCGTGGTCTCATGGACCACGTACGTCGTAGCATCTGGACGGTGATTGTACGCTTGGCCAATACTGTGAGGACTATGATGATGGTCCAGCGAGCCGGTTTGGCCCTTGCCCTGCGTTATCGGTTACTGTCATTTTCGGTGTCACCTTTTGTCGCCTTCCTCTTGCATCCATCTGTCAGCGCATGGGCGCAGGGACATATGGTCGCTGGACTACTTTCGCCACGGTACTGGTTTCTTTAGCTGGGTTAGAGGAGGAAAGGCAAATGAATAATCATGTGATCTGCTCTACTTGGTGATCGTGGTTGTACGTGCCTATAGGTGTAGGTGGAGTCCAGATTGTTTAGCATGCGTGCACTTGTATGTACTAGTAGTATACAGTATACCCTGCTAGTTCAGTCATGTTTCTGTCGTCAAAATTATCTTCAGAAACGTTAAACTTTTAGTAGTATACTCTCTTCGTTTTAAAATATAAAATGTTTTAGGTTTGTAAAGAAAATAAATCTAAACTTTTTTTAATCGGATTTGCTAGTTCTCGGGCGCCTGAGAACTTAATGAGTTTGTGATTCGTGTAAATAAAAGTTACACATGAGTTGTAACTTGGGTGTAACTAAGTTTAGATACATTTATTTCATAAAACTAAAACGTCTTATATTTTGAAACGGAAAGAGTACTAGATACGTTAAAAAATACACAAACTTGCGACATCCTTCTCGTAATACTCCCTCCGATTCATATTACTTGTCACTAAAATGAATGTATCTAGACATGTTTTAGTGCTAGATACATTCATTACAATGATAAGTAATATGGATCAGAGGGAGTAGAAAAAACCCATTGTTGTGGAAGCTAGACCAATATAGTGCATGCCAAACAGAGATTGCTTACTGCGCTAAGTAACCTGGAGATCCAGATCATCGGTGTTCATGATCCAAATCATGCACTGGAGGGTGTATGTTGTGTCCTGGCACAAAACAAAAAAGTCAAAAGTGCACAAAGATCCAAGGGTAGGAAAAGGCGCCTTCCGACAGACAGGGGAAGCCGAAAAGGCTCTTTTTAGGCCTGAAACCATGCAGTTGTCGTGCCTGGAGCTGGGAGCAGTCATGTTGCAGGTCTAGAGCCCACAAAAGGTGACAAGTAGGAGCAGAAAGGTGCACATAAAGGTTAGGGGAAAATTAAAGAGAGGTGGTAAAATGGTCGATCAGGCAAACACGTATAAATAAATAGGAAAACGTGGGATCAAGCCTACATGACTGAATTTGCACCAAAAGGTTGGCGTGGATAAATATTTTCTGTAAAATATAGTGCAAAGAAATCTTTGGAAAACCATAAAATTCAATGCTGCAACCCACATAGAAGAAATTCTAAAGATTCTAGTTCTCCCAACTATCCATGAAAAACCTTTGAATCAAATGATAATTAAAATGCACGAGTTAGATCTCAAGACACGCTGAATCTTAGAGAAACTTAAAACGCAATAATTTACATTTTGGGATGGCATCCTACTCATGTGTTTACAGAGTATACATGAGTGAAGACTAGTGAAATCTCCTCCGAAACACGAACTTGGACGCTCGAGGCCCCGATGGGCCGGTAGTTGTTTGAGGGTTTGCTACCCAAGGTTAGCTCTAGCATTTTGAAGATTAATCTGATCATTTTTGGCAATGTGTTACGTCATGTTAGATAGAGCGGAAATCTTTAGGAAAATATATCGAGCGAATGTCCAAGAGTTGCCAAGTGGAGCGAAATGGAGCAGCAACCGTCGGATCTTCAAAATATGCGTCAATTAATTTGAAACCGAGGGAGTACAAACTAAACAAGCTACATAGAAAAAAAAATTGATAAATAGATTACAACATATATTCTACTTATACTAAATCAGTGACACTTATTCTAGATCGGAGGGAGTCCCAATTTTCTTCGAACCAAATTAAGGGTCCTAATTCTCTCTAAAAATGCCAAATTACCGAATACATCTTGAAATGAATGGATTTGGTATTATGCTACTGGTAGTTCAAGGTCGCTCCTGCATTTTGGGGTGGTTGGGCTCCCGGCAATGTGCATTGCCGGCCTGCCTCTGCAACCCACGGGCAAAAAATTTTTTTGGCTTTCTGCCTTTTGAAAATTTAAGGATTTGGTACATCGACAATCATAATTCTAGTTAGTGCATGCACGTGTTTTAACTATTGATTGATGTGCTTCTAGTTGGTAATTTTCACCTCAATGCTCTAGATTAGTCAGATGCTCGACGAAGAAATGAAGTTTCATTGACATGATTTTGTAAGTGCAGGGCGTTCCGGGCAGCCGAGCCTGTCGTGGTCGCTGCGCCTGCGGATCGCCAAGGGCGCGGCTCGTGGCCTGGCGCACCTCCACGAGTGCAGCCCGCGGCGGTACGTCCACGGCGAGGTCAAGCCTTCCAACGTCCTCCTCGACGCGGACTACAACGCCCTCGTCTCCGACTTCGGCCTCGCCCGCCTCCTCACCATCGCCGGCTGCGCGGACCCCGCGGGCGCCGGCGCCGGCGGCATAATGGGCGGCGCTCTCCCGTATGTCAAGCCCCCACCGGACCGGCCGAACCCGTACCGCGCGCCCGAGGCTCGCTTGCCCGGGGCGCGGCCGAGCCAGAAGTCCGACGTGTACTCCTTCGGCGTCCTGCTGCTGGAGCTGCTCACCGGGCGGTCGCCGGATCAGGGGTCACCCTCCGGTTCCTCCACGTCGTTCTCGGGGCCCGGCACCGCCGAGGGGCAGCAGCAGCAGGCGCAGGCGCCCGAGATCGTGAGGTGGGTGCGGCAGGGGTTCGAGGACGCGCGGCCGCTGTCGGAGCTGGCCGACGAAGCCGTGCTGCGGGACGTCGGCGCGCGCAAGGAGGTGGTGGCGGCGTTCCACGTCGCGCTCGGGTGCGTCGAGGCCGACCTGGAGCGGCGGCCGCGGATGAAGGCCGTCTCCGACAGCCTCGAAAAGATCGGGTCGTGAGAGCAGCGCCCCGGTTGACCGTTGTCGGAATCTGGTTATCATCATTCGAGGAATGTCTCTCTTCCTCTTCCTTGATTTATTATTATTTGTTGTTATATATTTCTAGGAACCTTCTTTTCAGTTTTTTTTTCTTCCTTGGGTCTTCTCAGATTTGGCCGGCATTCCTTTGAATACAACGATTGTAGTACAGTGGTACTCACTCCGTTTCAAAATATAAGAAATTTTAGACATCTTTTATTGTGTAGATTCGTAGTAAAATGAGTGATCCTATACACGAAATGACATTTAGATACATGTGTTCCAAAAAAAGCTAAAACATCTCATATTTTAAAATAGAGGAAATACATAATATAGAACCGGACGTAAAATAGACACAAACAAACTACAAATTTCCAAAATATAACTTTACGTATAAAGCTCAAAAAATCAGCGGCTTTACATGAACACATTCACCTTAATTAATGTGTTCAATAACATAGACGGTTCTGGGAGTTTGAGGATTTAAGGAAAAAACAAAACTTGGGTAGACCTACACCTTCAATTGGTCTAGACTAGCAATTCGTGCCCTTCGATTTGTTATTGAAACAATCATGTACACAGCACATCACAACGAGTAGAAGGATTGGACCATAACTGAGCATCTCCACCCTCCTCCCCCTCCCCCCCTCCCCCGGTCCACCCCTACAATGTCCGACGGTAGCATTTTTTGGACCATATATAGGGAGACGGTAGTTGTTTTGCCTATGTGGAGTATGCTTACCCAGCCGTCCACCCCCAATGCCATGCAAAGAGCCATGGACCTGAGGGAAAACAAGGAGAAAGAAAAGAAGTTGACCAGGTGAGAGAAAATGGGGAGAGAGGGCCAGGGAAGGAAAAGAAGAAGAGAAAAGAGGCAGCTAGGTGGGCTAGAGCCACATGAAGCCGAGGGGAAAGTTATTGTCGGCGCCCTGGCTGCCCCGATGGTCTGGGTGTCTATCGGGACCACCAGATGATATTGGAGGGGGTGTTAGGCTATGAGGCTGCCTGGCTGGGCTTGATTTTCATCTCCATCGCCAGGAGGGGCTATAGGGAGGCCAGATGGAGAGGCTCTCATGACACTATCTAGGGCTCTACAAAAAAGACACGATCAAAAGGTGAAATGAAAATTATATTTCAAACTTTCTTTTGCATTGGATGGGAGAATTACATAAAATATTTGTTTATTCATTGCACCTAAGTTTTTTTGTGAATTAGGATCTTTATTGATTAAGCAACAATATTATAATCCTTTGGGAAGGGTGGAGTGAAATCCATCCACAATGCTCCTCCTCTCCTAGCTCTATGAGCACAGGAAGGGCTGCCTCATCGGCCATTCGGTTATATGTATTAAACCGAATTTAGACAAAAAAGATAAGATCCCTAAATCACTTGATATATACTAGAAATAATGGATCTCCTATAGTACTATCTTCCTTCCATAAATTCACCACTTCCACGACGTTTGTCTTCAAGATCGCATGTTGGAGTCCCATGTAAATGTCCAGCCAAACTCTAGCTCGTACAAATTCTACTTCCACCATGACAGAGATAAATTCAACTCACGGCTCAAGAAATAATAAGGAAAATCTGTGCTACGAATAATATATTATTCTAACTAGGAGTTGCCTCCCATATTAGTTTAAGTTCGGTGGCTACTCCAACGGGATCCCCCTTATAGCGAGGGCGTATGCAATGTATGCAAAATAATTCATCTCACGGGTGATGTCACCTCATTGATTGCAAATTTTAATTATTTAAAATGACTAATCTCCTAAATCATTGAGCCAATTAGTGATCCATCTTCGTCGTTGAGTTTGTATTAGAGGGCTTCAAATGACCACATGTTCGTATATTTCGGCCCAAAAAATATTGTAGAAATTTCCATTATTATATGCAGTGGTTTCCAAATTAATATTAAACAGTTGCGAAGAAAATAATGTATAGTTGCAGGATAGTTTTATACTACCTCCGTCCCAATAAATAAGGCGCCCTCGTGTTGCTTGATTTTTCTTTAACCAAGTGTTTATTTTAAATATATAAAGAATGTTGGTACAAATTTAGCATAATTCGAAAGTGTATTTCAATAAAAATCCAACAATACTAATTTTACACAATATAATCAAATTTTAGTTGCTCTATTTATTCGGTCAAACTTTGTTTTAAAATGCGTGTGTGTCTTATTCCTTAAATCTTAGGTAGTAGGTGTTTTTCAGTATTGCACGTTATGTGTAGCTAAAGAGTGACTATTTTCAGTGTTTTCAGTAACTAAGAGATGCCATCATACCAAGTAATATGACGCAACCTTAACCCGACAACAAAGTTATTACGTGTGGGTAACTACCTAGGTGCAATTTTCCAACTAAATTATGACAATTTGGTAACTACTAGCAAAGAAATTTTTGTAAAAACATATCAATATGTGATTTTGTTTCGAAAGACAACAGTAAAAACGGAACTTCGCTTGAAAAAGCGATACGAGGTTTTTTAATATCAAGCCCAAAATTATCTCGATGTTGTCATCTAATGCATGCAATGCAAGAATTAGCAGCAACATAAAGGTTTTTCTGCGGCACTGTTTGTAGCATGGTCCTTGAATACTAGTTAATGCAAAATGTAAATGTGAGTTAAATTTGTCACTGGATGATTTTACTTGTTGGTTGCATATCATGTTTATCAAATTATTTTCATAATCTATTTTTTGCTTTGTTATGTGATTTTATGCTTGGTGCTTTAATTACACAAAAGCTCTTGGTGCATAGAATATATTCTCACGTGTATCACAAGTTGCCAATTCTAACACCACCGATGCATGTTATGAATAAAATTCGACATCCTATATAAAATTTGTGCCATTCTATGTTTTTCAAAATTACATATCGAGAACGCGGCTGGAAGTCGTCGTACGCTAAGGGCGTGTTTGGTTACCTGCAACCCTTTTTCATCATCATAGGGAAGACTCTCGGGAGGCATGGCCATAGATAGATGATTCTAAAACCATGTTATCCACTTTGTTTGGTTGCCTTAATCACATCATTGACAAACGCATGAGGATATTTGATTGGTTAGATACACCCAGTTGTATCCTAACAGACAGGTTGGAAAGGCATAGAGACTACAAGCGTCAGTGCTTCGAGTCAAGACATGCAACAATGAATTTCTTTACAAAATTACACACATACACATTTTATGCAGATTACAGGAGACATGTCAGCCGAGGCCACTTTCGACTACTATTGTTGTTGAAGGACAACATTGGTCCCGGCCTCAAACTGACAAATAATATCCAATGTTAGGGGAGCAACAACTCGATAGTGCGGCCTCATATCCCAGGAGAAACCATCGTGCCAGAGGAAGCCCCCTCGTGATAGCCTCAAGGCCTAGTTGGGGATGATGGATGCAGACATACAACAACATAGCTTTGGCACCCGCAACAAGCTCGGTGAGGATGCGGTCTTTGACAGCCTCCATGCTCCGAAACTTCTGTATCAGCACCAAGAAACTAGAGGATGCATCATCCAGCGGATACATTACACCATATATCATGGCTAGTGTTGAGTGGGCACTCTTGAGATGATTAAGGACTTGCGCAATGCGATCTTGCAGCATAGGCAATACAAGTCCTCACGCTACTAGATGTCCCCTTTTAGCCGAGGGTCCAATTATCGTCGGATATTTTAGTCCACCGTCGGATATGATTATAACCGACAATCTACCATCGGGTATATTCTGTCTGCCTTGCTAAGTCGGCCATTACCCTTATACCTGAAGGTACGGTCGGGCAATAGTTTTAGCAACAATAATAGACCGATGATGAACTGCCGTCCATGCTTTGGACAGCAGACACCGTCTAATAGCTGGAAAACGTTTACAGCCGACGGCTCCCCGTCAACTATTTGTTTTCTAAGAATTATTTCTCACCCATGGTTTGTTGGAATTATGCCCTAGAGGCAATAATAAAGATGTTATTATTATAATTCTTGTTCATGATAATGTTTATATTCCATGCTAGAATTGTATTAAGCGGAAACTTTAATACTTGTGTGGTTTGTGAACAACACCGTGTCCCTAGTACGCCTCTATGGACTAGCTCATTGATCAATGATGGTTAAGGTTTCCTAACCATAGACATGAGTTATCAATTGATAATGAGATCATATCATTGGGAGAATGATGTGATGGACAGACCCAAACTAAGCGAAGCAATTAGATCGTGTCATCGTGTTCGTCTTTGCGAAGCTTTTCTTATGTCAAATATTGTATTCCTTAGACCATGAGATAATACAACTCCCTGGTATCGGAAGAAAGCTTTGAGGTCATCAAACGTTATCCTATGAGAGGGTGATCATAAAGGTGTCTCTCAGGTGATCGGAAAGTATCTGTTGGGTTGTATGTATCGAGATGGGATTTGTCCCTCCCAAGTCGGAGAGATATCAACACCGCTTGCAAGCATGTGGTTAAGGAGTTAATCACAAAGTGATATCGGATTACGGAACGAGTAAAGTACTTGCTGTGAACGAGATTGAACTAGGTATGACGGTACCGACGATCAAAGGGCAAGTAAAATATCGCGAGATGAAGGGAATATATATATATATATATATATATATATGGGATTGATTGAATCCTGGCATCGTGGTTTATCCGATATGATCATCGATGAATGTGTGGGAGTCAATATGGGTGCCCAGACCCCGCTGTTGATTATTGATAGAAGATCATGTCTGCATATTCTCGAACCCGCAGGGTCACACACTTAACGTGTCTCGACGCTAGGATAGATTGGATAATTGGTTTATGAGTTTTTGTTCGGAGTCTCGGATGGGATCCTGGAAATCACGAGAGGTTCCGGAGTGGTCCGGAGAATAAGATTCATATAAGGCAGTGCAGTTTTTGGAGTTCGGAATTGTTCCGGGTTAATCGGTATTGTACCGGAAGCTTCTAGAACCTTCCGGAAGGGGACCAACGTGGCCCCACCTTTCGGGAGGGGGCATGGGCCTATGAGGGAGTGCCCTGGCCGCATTGGGCCAGGGGCACAAGGCCCCATAGGGCCCAGCCGGCCAAGGGGGTTTTAAACTCGAGATAGACCTTCTAGAAGGGGGGTTTCCTTGCCCCCCACTCCTTCTCCTTGGGGCCGCCGGTTTGGCTTGGGGGAGGGGGCTAGGGTTGCAGCCGCCCACCCATCTATATAAAGGGGGCTGGGGGCGCACCACCCCCTCACACCTTCCCCTCCAAGAGCTAGCCGTCCTGCTGCCCTCCTCTCTCTCTCCCTCCCGACTGCGTGTAGGCGAAGCCCTGCTGCAGAAACTCTCCACTATATACACCACGCCGTCGTGTTGTAGATCCAATCCGTCTCTCCACCATACTTGCTGGTCCGAGGAAGGAGGAGACGTCGAGGTGCTGCACGTGTGCATCTCACGGAGGCACCGCCACTTGTGGTGCTAGATCGGATCAGATCGCGAGGAGGAGAAGCGAGTACGACTACATCACCCACGTTCCGACGAACGTTCCGCTGTGCGAATCTTCAAGGGTATGAAGATCTAATCCAATCTCTCTTGTTGCTTGCATCTCCTAGATTAGATCCTGGCTTTCCCTCTATTCGCATCCGTAGAAAATTTTGATTTACTATGCCGCGAAACCCTTCATGGTTTTCATAATAGCCGACTGTCGGCGGTAGTTATAACCGAGAGGATATCACAACCATCAACTATTTGTAATGCCGACGGCTCATCCACTCATCATAGATTTCTTATAATTGGGCAACATTTGCTACATGGTTTGGCATTTGGTAGAGTTGCAGAATGAGGAAATGTGACTCGTGGTGACTATATTTTAAATTATTAACATTTCAGAAATATCCCATAATTACACACAACCACACTTACAAACAACATAAATTATATTTAGTATAACCTCAGAAGGAGTACAATTTATCTAGCAAGTGCCATCCAAAAAGGGAAATAAAATACTAAAGCTATAATAGTACAAAATAATTCGTCCAAAAGAATCTGCCATTTTCCAAATTGGCTTGACTTAGGGAGTTCAACCGAGGACTAAGGTTTAGAACTGCACATGCAACAAAATCAGATCGAGTACAAGACTAAAATAATACCTCGATACTCGGGGGCTTTGCGAGTGCTTATACTGTAACTTCTCATTGGTTTTCACTACCTCGTCAAGGAGATACTTCTCACGTTCAGCTGATTTATCAACTTTTGACTTCCACACATCTACAAGGCCCTTGGGGATCACATGAATCTTATCTACCTCCTTAACTCGGTCATGCAAGGCCCGATGATAGCTCAGTCGTTCTACTTGTCGCTTGCATGTGAACCAGAGGATCTTCAGGAATCGAACTATTGGTTGCACCCTGCAAAACATAGAGAGACACTACTTAAGCACGTAATGCATCAACAAATTGCCTGAGAATATGACACCCTCTTTGAGTTGGGTCATACGCTCGGGGGTTGCATGAAGAAACAAATTGAAAATTTTAGCAATAACATCGGTCAATATTTCGGTTGGATCATTGTTCTTGAAGCAACATCAAAATACAAGGTTCATTACAAAACAAAAGGAGAAGACAACCAACTACGCTATTAAACTATCCTATGCCACAATATCAGATGGCTTGGCAGATTTGGCTGGAATACCAGACGATGATCTTCACTATAATTCTCGATAAGGGCTTCTAGCCGCGGGTCATACTTCTTTGCTTTTTTGCAAAAGGGCAAAGCTCTACCTCCTGGCCGTCGGATGTTATCGTCATGGAAGTCGTGGCCTTCTCGAGATCGATCTGCATGCATGATAACGTCCAAGTGCAGGGGATCACCGTAGTACAATTTAATAAGTATTTGAGTGTCGAACCCATGAGGAGCTGAAGGTAAACTATATATTCTCTAAATCCCTATAACCCACTTATATGTCCTTCTATGCAAGTCTAGGAACTATAGTGTGTGTGTGTGGTTGTTTTTTGGTACTAACTAGAAAACAGTAAAGTTTTTGGAAGCAATTTATAGGTAAACTAGTGCAAGTAAAATGAAGCTAGTGAAGTGGAGGTGGATAACCCAATGGAGCAAGTGCTTAGGAAAATTGCTATTTCATTTGGTTGGTTGTCATAATTAGTGAAGCAAAAATATAGTCTTTTTATTGTTTCTTCTAAGGAGGAGCCATGAATAGGTGCAGCCATATACATGAGCAAATGCAAATACACCCCTAGTGATTTATCTCAAGGCCAACTAAGAGCAAACAAGGGAATTATTAAGACATAAAGTCCAACCACCACATTTACATCTAAGGTTCCCATGATAATACCCCCATTGATTAACCATGAATTAATAAAACATGTATCTCTAAGATTTGGGATTCGGTTTCTATCAAACTCCGGCTATCCCTCATCCTATCAACATGCAACGGTGAAAACCTTGTGCATCCCCAACATATGTGGGCACTCATATGTTAGTACAACAATATCATCATAGAAGATAACATATACTTGTATGCAACCAACAAAAACTATATCACAATTGCCATATACAAGGCACTACTCAAACATCAACATAGAGATACAATAGATCATGGGAAAACAATATATTGCATCATACATCACGTTTTCCAAGATATTACAGTGAGGGGTGATGGAGATTTGTTGTAGATGGTGATGTAATGAGCCTCCCCATGGGGGAAAAGCGGCAACGACGTGGAGGAGGCGATGGTGCAAGGTGTAGGATGCCCTAGGGGGCGGAGGTCCCTTGGCCCTTCTTCTTCCTTGTCCATGGTGCTAATATTGAGGAGCTTATCCCCCTCCTTGACGGCTGAGAAGGAGGAGGATTTTTGTGGCTATGGGTGGATGTCTCCATAAATAGAGTTTCTCCTCAATATGTAGAGGTGGAGATGCATTATAGGCCATGGGATGGATGACCCTTTGATCCAAGGGCTCTTGGTGAAGGATATATGCCCTAGAGGCAAATAATAAAGTGTTTTATTTGATATATATCTTGTATGTTCATAATACGTTTCATGTTGTGCTATAGCCGTGTTAATACGAAACATTAATACACATGTGGTATGTAATCAAACTGTGTCTCTAGTTACCTCTAGAAAACTAGCTCATTGGTCAACCAAATGATCTAAGGTTTCGAGAACATGGGCATTTATACCAATTTACAATGATGTCATATCATTAGTTGAATGATATGATAGACATACACCCCAAAGTTATATCATAATGTGATCCAGTTACAAACGTTCAACATTGATGATAACATAGAAACCTCATAACGTAATCCTTTGACTGTGAGATAATATATAATTTTCGTTACTGGAGGGAGCATTGATGGTATCAAGTATCAAGATGTTAAAGGGTGATCCAAAAGGTACCACTCAGGTTTTCCGAAGGGACGTGTTGAGGAGTATGTATCAAGACCAGGATTTTCCAATCCAAGTAACAGATAGATACACGTGGCCAACTCAGTGAAGTTGCATTAATGAAGCTTGCAAGCGTATGACTAGGTCATGGAATGCAACAACACGAAAACGAGTAAATGAGTTCATCGGTAACGAGATCAAACTAGGTATGTAGATACCAAAGATAAAATCTCGAATGAACTAGGTATCGAGTGGCAAAGGGAGTGGGACGCGACGTTGAAGGTTCAAGCGATGAGATTCGTGAAATGCACGGGGATCATTATGGGCATCTAGGTCCCACTGATGATCAATGATACGAGCGGAGTCTCGGTCATGTACAGAGTGTTTACGAACCAAAGGGTGTCACACTTAAGGTTGGGGATGCATAGGGATTGATCTAGCACCGCAGGAAAAATGAGAGAGAGAAACTGGAAAAGTTCCGTGTAGGACCCAATGTTCGTTGGAGGGGTCCGGAAGGAGTTTCAGAGTGAAATATATAATAATATATGTGTTTTATATTAATTAAGTGATTTAATAATAAAACATATTATTTTATTTTATTTGTAAAGGCAGCCCATGCCTAATGGGCCTCACCCTAAGGGGAGGCCCAAGAGGGCAAGGCACATGGGAGGAGGGGCCATCCGGCCAAGCCCTAGTGGGCTCCCTGCCTGGGGCCTACCTGGGGACGGCGGCTCCCTTGGTGGTCGGTGGGTAGTCCCATACTACTTGCCCCTTGGGAGTTGGCCCTCCTCTCCTAGTATAAATAAAGGGGCACCCCTCTGATACGTCAGAAACGTATCTATAATTTTTGATGTTCCATGCTTGTTTAGTATCTACTTTGCTTCGCTTTCTCTTTCTTTGAGGTGTTTTTATATCTTTTCTCGAACTAACCTATTAACAAGTTGCCACAGTGCCAGTTGCCTATTTTCTTCTGTTTTTGGTTCCAGAAAGGCAGAAAATCAATATTCTCGGAATTGGACGGGACAAAAGCCAAAGTCAATAACTTCCCGTGGGGAACACGAAGTCCAGAGAAGAGACGGAGAGGCAAGCCAGGGTGGACACCCCCCTAGGCGTGGCCAGGGGTGGGCCAGCGCCTAGGCAGGGTGTGGGCCCCCTGGTCGCCTCCCGGCCTCGCCTCTTCGCCTATAAGAAGCCCCCGATGAAGAAAACCTAAGTACCCGATCAATATTCCACGAAACCTTCTGTAGCCACCATCACCGTCGTCCCTAGATCGGGAGGAGGGGGATCTGAAGTTCTTCCCGACACCTTGCCGGAGGGGAGATCATCCCGGAGGCCTTCTCTCCGGTATGATGCGTGAGTAGTTCCACCTTGGATTATGGGTCCATGTAGTAGCTAGATGGTTGTATATCCTCCTTGTGCTTTCATGTATAGATCTTGTGAGCTCCGTTCATGATCAAGATCTAATCTATTTGTAATCATGCATGTTGTGTTTGCGGGGATCCGATGGATATTGAGATTATTATGTTGGTTTGATTAATGGTTTTGTCTTTATGATTCTATCATGTCTGTGTTGTTTGTGATCTTGCATGCTCTCCGTTTCTAGTAGCTATCTTGGCCAAGTAGATGCTAGTGACTCAAATAGGGGTATTTATTCTCGATAGTGGGTTCATGCCTCTATTTAATCTAAGGGAAGTGACAGAAATCTCTAAGGTTGTAGATGTGTTGTTGCTACTAGGGAGAAAACAATGGTCTCTTGTTCATGGAACAAGTGGATTGTTTACCTTACACACTTTGCTTAAAGCAGTTGCCTGTTTCTTGCAACTTAATACTGGAGGGGGTTCGAATGATAACATGAAGGTGGACTTCTAGTCATAGATGCAATTGGATGACGGTCTATGTATAGTGTTCTATTGCCCAATCGAATCTCATAGGATCTTTCTGACTAGTATTGCATTGTTATGACTTGCTCAATTCCTGTCAATTGCCCTGCTGTAATTTGTTTACCCTCCATGCCATGTTTTTTTATCTAAGGAGGGCACCTCTAGTGAACTATGGACTCCATTCCAATCTTTACCATTGATACATATTCCACTGTTACTTATTTACTTGCTGCAAACTACCATTATCTTCCACACCGTACGTTTAATCCTTTGTTATAGCAAACCAGTGAGCTTGACAATCTTACTGTCTAGTTGGGGCAAAGTCTTAAGTTTGTGTTGTGCAGGTCTCCGTGTTGCTTGCAACACCTGTGTGATGTTTCCTTCCTCCTACTGGTTCGATAACCTTGGTTTCTTACTGAGAGAAAACTGTTGATGTGCTGCTTCACACCTTCCTCTTGGGGTTCCCAACAAAGTGCTAACCAGCACCATCAAGCTATTTTATGGCATCGTTGCCGGGGAGGAAAGGTAAAAGGCACTCACACACGTTACCCCACGTCAACAGCAAGCCAGAAAGCTATTTTCTCGCGCCGTTGCCGGGGAGGCTAAGGACGTATTCAAAAGGGGAGTCCTCCACTTCCTTCCTCTTTACTTTGTTTTTAGTTTGCTTAGTTTATTTTGCTTGGTTTTATTTGCCTCTTTTCAAAAAAAAAATAGTCTAGTTTGGTTTGCTTGCTTTATTCAAAAACACACAAAAATTAGTTCCTGCTTTAGCTGCTGCTGCTATTTTTGGCTTGCCCACCTTTGCCAAAATGAACTCTGCTGAGAACACCAAGTTGTGTGACTGCACTAGCACCAAGAACAATGATTTCCTAAGCACTCCTATTGCTCCACCTGCTCCCGATGCTACCTTTTATGAAATTAAGCCTGCTTTGTTGAATCTTGTGATGAGAGAGCAATTTTCTGGTGCTAGTTCTAATGATCCTGCTGCCCATCTCAATAGCTTTGTTGAACTTTGTGAGATGCAAAAGTATAAGGATGTAGATGGATATATTATTAATCTCAAGCTTTTTCCTTTCTCCTTGAGAGGAAAAGAAAAAGAATGGTTGCTATCTTTGCCTAAAAATAGTATTGATTCTTGGACTAAGTGCAAAGATGCTTTTATTGGAAAGTACTATCCTCTTGCTAAGATTATATCTATGAGAAGTGACATTATGAAATTTAAACAACTTGATAATGAACATGTTGCTCAAGCTTGGGAAAGAATGAAATCTTTGGTTAAGAATTGTCCCACTCATGGACTCACTACTTGGATGATTATCCAGACTTTTTATGCAGGTTTAAACTTCTACTCAATAAACCTGTTGGATTCAGCTGTTGGAGGCACCTTTATGGGCCTCACTTTGGGTGCTGCAACAAAGCTCCTTGATAATATGATGGTTAACTACTCTGAATGGCACGTTGAGAGAGCTCCACATAGTAAGAAGGTAAATTCTGTTGAGGAAACTTCCTCTTTGAGTGATAAGATTGATGTTATTATGGCTATGCTTGTTAAAGGGAAAGCTCCTTTAGATCCTAATAGTGTTCCCTTAGCCTCTTTGGTTGCTTAAGAAGAGCAAGTTGATGTGAACTTCATTAGAAACAACAATTTCAACAACAATGCTTATAGGAGTAATTTTGGTGGTAACAATTATAGGCCTTACCCTCCTAATAATGGCAATTCCTATGGAAACTCTTACAATAATGCTAGAAGTGCCCCCTTTGAACTTGAAGTCATGCTCAAAGACTTTATTAGTAAACAAACCACTTCCAATAAGGCTATAGAGGAAAAGCTTTTAAATGTTGAGAAAAATATATCCTCTTTGTCTGAAGCTCAGTCCTCCTTGATTAATAAAATGACTGCTAAACCTGAAACCATGGAAAGTTCCTTTGCTGCTACTCATGCCATACAAGTTACTATTGATGAAAATGTTAGGATGTTAGCTCAACTTCATGCTAGGTGGGAAAGGGAACCTGAAATTGATAGAAACAATAGTGTGTGTACTATCACCACTAAACCACAAGTAGTCCCTGTTCCTCCTCATACTATGCCTAAGCCTATTGAGCCTACTACTAGTGATGCTAAGTTTGATTTTGATATTGATGGTTGCAATATTTCTGAAGTGATTATGTTCCTACAAAAGCTTGCTAGAAGTCCTGATGCTAGTGATATGCATGTTGCTTTCACCAAACACATTACAGATGCTCTTGTTAATATTAAGGAATAGAAGTTAAAACACAAAGCTTCTATTCCTAGGAAAGTAGAAGATAGTTGGGAACCCATTATTAATATGCAAGTGAATGACTTTGATCTCAAAGCTTCATGTGATCTTGGTTCTAGTGTCTCTATTATGCATAGGAAGATCTATGAAATGCTTGATTTGCCACCTTTGGAAGATTGTTATTTGGATGTCCCACTTAATGATAATGCTAAGAAGAAACTCATGGGGGGTGTTAATGATGTTCTCATTATGGTTAACAATGATTATGTCCCTGTTTATTTCTATGTTTTGGATGTTGAATACAATGCTTCTTGTCCTATTACTTTGGAAAGACCTTTTCTTAGAACTGTTGGTGCCATCATTGATATGAAAGAAGGCACCATTAAATATCACTTTCCATTCAAGAAAGATATTGAACATTTCCCTATGAGGAGAGAGAAGTTTCTT
Organism: Avena sativa; assembly: GCA_916181665.1. Classification (NCBI taxonomy): domain Eukaryota; kingdom Viridiplantae; phylum Streptophyta; class Magnoliopsida; order Poales; family Poaceae; genus Avena; species Avena sativa. Next base: position 237,804,476 of record OV702282.1, read on the forward strand.
TTTTTCTCCTCCTTTGAAAGCAAGGTTTGATGTTAATGCTTCTTCATTTGAAAATACTTGATTCTTCTTGTTTCTTGTGCCTAACTTAAAGGTGTTAAAGAAAAATACTTGTTGGGAGATAAACCAAGAGTTTCCTTGAGTATTAGAAGTTATTACTTCAGTAATGACCTATCTTTATCCTTTTTGTTTGCTTTTTGTGCCAAGAATTACCTCTAATGAGAGGAAAGTAAGATTTGGGGAGTTGCTGTCTCGAAACAGATTTTTGTCCTCCACCATAAAAAATCGTGAGGAGTCTCTGTAACTCGGATTGAGCTCACAATTTACAAATAAATCCCCCAGTATGTTAGATAACTTTAGTTAGTTCAACACTTTTTGATTTGAGCAACAGAAGATGTTCGAAAAAATCGGTTTCTACCTGCTAGTCTGTTTTGACAGATTTCTGCCATTATTTGCATTTGCTTCTTACTGATTCCTTTTTGAGTTATCTTTTGGGAAATTGAGATTTTTGAAGGAGTTACTATAGTAGCTTGTGTTTTTAGTGAAAATCCTTGCTGTTCCAAAGCTTTGCCAGAGGTCTAATATCTTTTGAATAAACTAATGTTGCTAATGAAGATTGTGTGAAGTTTTGTATGAAGGAAAAAATTTCAGGCGTAGAGAAAGAATGATGCAATGAGATGAATAATGGACAAAAGCTCAAGCTTGGGGATGACACCATGGTGTCACCCCAAGAAATATCCAAGAGGTACAAGCGTCAAAGCTTAGGGATGCCCAAGGCTTCCCCTTCTTCATCAATAAAAAGCTCAGGTCTGTCTAGACACTTCATTTTTATTGTTTCATGCACAGTTGTGTTGTTCTTGGAGCGTCTTAGTTTTCGTTTGCTTTGCTTAGGTTGTTTTGTTTGCTTAAGTAGTTTGGAGCCCCGTTCTCGCTGTGTTGTTTTGCAAATAAGTTGCTTGATGTTGGAAAGGAGTAGTAAGTTCTTGCTTGGAAGTGCAAGAGGAGCTTGCATTGACTATGACTTAGACTTTATCATGCCATGCTAGGTGTTGTTTTGACCTTATGCTTAGTGATTATTGATGTAGCATGGGTTGCTTCAAGTCACTGGGATTGCTTAGTGTGCCTTGAAGAAATTATGCGTTGTTTTAGCATGCAAAAGCATAGTATTGTGGTATTCTCTTTTGAGGTTTGTTTGGGTTGACTTGGCACATGCTCACACCATGTTATGACTATGAACAAGTCACCATAGCCTCTATATCATTTAGTACTTGACTTGTAGTACCATTCTATGCTTTGATTAGTAATGCTTTGTCGCTCTGCATGATTATGGCCACTATTGCTCTCTTATTTGGTTGCTCTTAGTCTTTTGCTAGCCTCCACTTGTATGAGTAAGTTCTACTCATGCTTCCAACTCCCAAGAAACCAAGTTTTTCCAAAGTGTCCGCTATAAACTCCTATACATGGTGTGTTACACCATTCCAAGTATATTTTTGTTTTTAGCTATCTTCCAATTAAAAAATATTTTTTTAGGTGAAAACTTAGTTATTAAATCCCTCACAAACTTGATGGCACACTTTATATTCTTTGCCCCTAATAAACTTGAACCATTGTGTCGTCTATATTGTATATGCTTGCACTTATACGTTGGAATTAGCAGAACCGTGCTGTCACGGGGAACGTTTTAAACATTGCACTTGTACTTTGTACTCAGTTGATATCATGCTCTTTTGTCTATGGATGTCACCGGTGTGAAATAAAAAGGGAATTTGTAAGTCCATGGAGTTTGTATTCTGTGTTACAGAAACGCCTGGGCCGCTAGCCTAAGCCATGCCTAATCATGGTGGAAACTTGCAGCATCACCATAGTGAGCTATCTATGAAGCATCTTCAATAAAAAGTTATGCATATAGTAAATAAAAAGATCGCTGAGATGCGCATTGTCTGCTTGCCTTGTCATTTTGGTTATGGGAAAGCTCCTATACCATGTGCAAGGGGTACCCCGTTGGCGGTTCTCTATGATATGAAAATACTTACAATGACAAGAACTTACAGGTGACTGAAGTTGAGTAGCATGAGGTGTGGCCCTCGTATTCAAGGGACTTGATATTGCCAACTTATACTTTGTCAAGCATATACTCCATAGTTTGTTCACTTTAACCTTAATCACTTCAAGATGCTTATGATAGGGGCAATGAGGGCTGAAAGCTAACAAGTACCATAATTTTTGGAAGCTCTTTTTGGAACTTGAAATCCCTGCTTCCTTTATGAAAGGCCTTTATTCCACCACTATTGAGTCTCCACCTTATACCTTTAGGCACTGTCGTGGGAATGGTCACGGCAGATGCTGCAATCGGCAGCGAGTAGTAGAACGAGGGGCAAGGGCGGCCAACCATCTGCGGTGCGAGATGAGGGCAAAGACACAGGGTTTTACCCAGGTTCGGCCCCCCGGAGGATAAAGACCTACTCCTGCTAGATTGTATTATGGAGGTATTACAATGGGCGAGCTCGGCGGCTAGGCGGGGAGTCGCTTGGGTGTATGAGGGAACGTATCTCTACTCACCCTTTAGGGAGGTTTATATAGGCTCACCTCCCCTAGGGTTTACATATCTCAACCGATTCGGTTACAGCTTTAACAGTCGTTTAACCCAATCCGACTGGGCCTATCTACTCGCCTGGGCCTTCAGTTTCCAGTCGCTCGGTACCTTGCTGGGCTTCAATCCACTCGCCGTTCTACAGGCCCACTCGCCAGCTCTCGGTCCAGTCGGAAACGCCTTGCTGGGTATACCCCAGTAGGCATATCCCCATCAGGCACCATTAAGAGAGCATAGTTGTCATTATGTGTGCAGTGTCCCAAAGCTTATTAATCGATGCATATTGTGATATTACTTGTTCTTGTGATATTTGTTTCTAGTCACCCTTGTGAACTTTGAAGGTGTCCTATGCATCTATTTGCTACTCTATGAGGGACAAGTTGATTGCCACTATGCTATGTTTTCTGTATGTGAGACAAACAAACGTTTTTCAATGCATGTTATTCATGATCTTTGTTTGTATCTTATCATGTTGCAACAATAGTTGCTTTCTCTTATTGTTAGAACTCCATCTCTCATGCTCATGTTTAGAGTTCTTTGATCCCAGCTTTCAATGCTTGCAAATGGTTAGATCTTCATTGTGAAGGTGCATGTCACCTAAAAAATTATTCTTTTTATCACTTACCTACTCGGGGACGAGCAGGAGTTAAGCTTGGGGATGCTTGATACGTCAGAAACGTATCTATAATTTTTGATGTTCCATGCTTGTTTAGTATCTACTTTGCTTTGCTCTGTCTTTCTTTGAGGTGTTTTTATATCTTTTCTGGAACTAACCTATTAACAAGTTGCCACAATGCCAGTTGCCCGTTTCTTCTGTTTTTGGTTCCAGAAAGGCAGAAAATCAATATTATCGGAATTGGACGGGACAAAAGTCAAAGTCAATAACTTTCCATGGGGAACACGAAGTTCAGAGGGGAGACAGAGAGGCAATCCAGGGCGGCCACACCCCCCTAGGCACGGCCAGGGGTGGGCCCACGCCTAGGCAGGGTGTGGTCCCACTGGTCGCCTCCCGGCCTCGCCTCTTCGCCTATAAGCCCCTGATGCATAAACCCTAAGTACCCGATCAATATTCCACGAAACCTTCTGTAGCCGCCGTCACCGTCGTCCCTAGTTCTTCCCGGCACCCTGCCGAAGGGGAGATCATCCCGGAGGCCTTCTCTTCGGTATGATGCGTGAGTAGTTCCAACTTGGACTATGGGTCCATGTAGTAACTAGATGGTTGTATCTCCTCCTTGTGCTTTCATGTATAGATCTTGTGAGCTCCGTTCATGATCAAGATCTAATCTATTTGTAATCATGCATGTTGTGTTTGCGGGGATCCGATGGATATTGAGATTATTATGTTGGTTTGATTAATGGTTTTGTCTTTATGATTCTATCATGTGTGTGTTGTTTGTGATCTTGCATGCTCTCCGTTGTTAGTAGCTATCTTGGCCAAGTAGTTGCTAGTGACTCCAAGAGGGGGTATTTATGCTCGATAGTGGGTTCATGCCTCTATTTTCCAAGGGAAGTGACAGAAATCTCTTCGGTTGTAGATGTGTTGTTGCTACTAGGAAGAAAACAACGGTCTCTTGTTCATGGAACATGTGGACTGTTTACCTTACACACTTTGCTTAAAGCACTTGTCTGTTGCTTCCAACTTAATACTGGAGGGGGTTCGGATGATAACCTGAAGGTGGACTTCTAGTCATAGATGCAGTTGGATGGCGGTCTATGTATATTGTTGTATTGCCCAATCGAATCTCATAGGATCTTTCTGACTAGTATTGCATTGTTATGCCTTGCTCAGTTCCTGTCAATTGCCCTACTGTAATTTGTTTACCCTTCATGCCATGTTGTTTATCTAAGGAGAGCACCTCTACTGAACTATGGACCCCGGTCCAATCTTTACTTATTTACTTGCTGCAAACCACCATTAGCTTCCACACCGTACATTTAATCCTTTGTTATAGCAAACCGGTGAGATTGACAACCTCACTGTCTAGTTGGGGCAAAGTCTTGAGTTTGTGTTGTGCAGGTCTCCGCGTTGCTTGCAACACCTGTGTGACATTTCCTTCCTCCTACTGGTTCGAGAACCTTGGTTTCTTACTGAGGGAAAACTGTTGATGTGCTGCTTCACACCTTCCTCTTGGGGTTCCCAACAAAGTGCTAACCAGCACCATCACCCTCCCCTTTGGAGGCATACCATTCTCTCCTCTCTATGTATCTCTCTCTCTCATTTTCCTTAGAGATTTATCCGTGAAATTGGAGAGAACTTGAGGGACTTGAGTTCTCCACCTCCACACTACCGTAGTGTGCTATTCGTTCCACCATAATTCTTCTTCCGATGCTCGGCTGGATTGGAGTCCGAGAAACATTACCTACACCGGACGTGTGTAGAACTTCGGAGGCGCCATAGTTGGGGCGCTAGGAGCTCGATGCTTGGAGCGAGGAGATGTTCATCTTCATCAACATACGCCTACCCGCGTAAGGCGTACCATGGTCTTCAAGGGTATGAATACCATTTCCCTCTCTATTACTTATGTCTACATAGAATAGATCTTGGTTATTGTGTTCACGTAGTTAGAAATTTTTTGTTTTCTGCTGTGGAACCCAACAATGGTATCAGAGACGATCTATGGTAGACATTTCATATGGATAGAACACATAGCAATATGTGGGCATTTATTTTTTAGGTGCTACCCTCTTCCGTGTACTTTTTATATCGCGGTACTGTATGATGAAGCGGCCCACAACCGGCATTACGCGGCGATTCACGAGACTGGTCCACGAGAAAGTGGCTTTGTGGGGTGTCTGTTTCTATACAGTTGTTGATATGACATTTATAGAGGAGGGCCCTAAAAAGGGAGAGAAAAGGCAATTGTTGAATCCATGTTGTGGCTCAACATTCATAGGTGGGAAGGGGTTCTACCGCGAAAGCCCTAAAGCCACGTAAAACATGCAAAAGATAAAGTAGATGTGTCTTACTTTATTTTTCAGGGGCATATGTCGTGACATGGTATTGGTAAGTATATGAAATGTTTTCCATCGGAGCTCTCGATTGCAATCAAGACGCTGCAACCATGTCATGGCACCATACTTTTGAAGTATTTGTTTTGCATCTTATTTTGCTTGTATATTAGATATACAACTGTAGAATAATAGGATGATCTCTCACATAATTCCAATGATAGTGTTCCTGATGTAGCCCGACCTACGGTCGTTACCACATCTTGGTCTCCAACTTACGCCAAGTCGTCATGGACTCCAAAGGTGAATCCGTTCCTCTATGCGAGCCCCCTTCCTACCCTATTGAATGGTATGCTACTTCATACTCTGTCACATATGCATGATAGGTTCACATTGACAAAGTACGGAGGCAAGGGATGAAGCCTGGAGCATCAAGCCCGACAAGACGGAGGCTTGGAAGAGGAGGCGGAAGAAGGCAGATCGCCAAATGCTCTCTGTCTCCAGCGGTACTACCGGATCTGGCGACCGGTACTACCGGCCAGCGGTGCTACCGCCCCCTACTACCGCCCCTACAGACGACGCCAACAGAAGCCCCAGGACTGCAAGTGGTACTACCGGATCTGGACCCGGTACTACCGGTCAGCGGTACTACCGTCCCCTGATACCGCTCGCTACAGACGGCTCCAGCTGACGCCCCAGGACCGCAAGCGGTACTACCGGTCCCGGAGCGGCACTACCGGACCAAGCGGTACTTGACATGGTTATACCCTACGGGTACGTAACTTCAGCATACCTAGTCCAGCCCAAGGAAGGCCCACTGCAGGCATACGCTGGCCCATGAAGATTTTCGGGTGACCAAGGCCCAAGACATCTTCGGATCCTTGGAGAACGAGACTAGTTTAGATAGGAAACTCAAAAGGGCAAACGCCCTAGAACTTGTAACCGACTAGGACTATGCCCGGGACCTGCCTAAGTCTATATAAAGGCCAGGAGGGCACGTCCTAGGGCAACTCAACCAACCTCGACTCATACTTTCGCACACGCATCCACGCCAGATCGAATCTGCGCACCCTGTAACCTTCGGTTCCGCCGTAATCAAAGAGCAGACAAGCAGGAGTAGGGTTTTCCCTCCGGGGCCCTGAACCTGGGTAAATCTTGTGTCCCCTGGTTGCTTGTCTGTTAACCGTGCCACGATCTCCAGCATCCCCATCTTCTCCAAAACCCAAGTCCATAACAATGGGCATTGACGAGATCAAACCTCGTCAGTACTACCGGTCCCAAGTCCGGTACTACCGCTCATGGCAGTGCCTGCGCGCACTAGTTGGGCCACAGCCCATGTATCCCCCTTTACTTACCTATTCGCCTAGTTTATCCCCAAAATACCCTTGTTTATGTGGTTGGCCTATAAATAGAGCCCCCACCGCTCATGTATCCCTGAGGCATAGATGATAGACTAAAGACAACCCCCATTGTGGAATCTCTAGTTTTGCCTCACCCCCTTTACCAAGGGGACCGACTATCGTCACCAACCTCGATTGGACTTTGCATCACGCATCCATCGTTGAACAAGGCCTTGGGTTCTCGGTTTCTCGCCCCCAAGTCGTCAAGACCCTCCCCAAGGTGTTCTTCCCTCTCCGATGTGGATTTGAGGGAGCACGTTGACCGATCTTTCCTTGCGAGGATTCTATCAGACCGATGGCCGCCGTTCGGGAGCAATCGGCCTTGTATCGTGTGAGTTTTGCGTGTGTTCATCGTGTTCTTCGCGAGGTGTGTGTTCGCTTCCGCTACCTTCTCCCTTTCCCCTCGCTTTCCCATCGATTTGAACACGAGATCCGTGAAGATCGGGCACCCAAGAGGTTAACCCCTCCATCATCTGGTATCAGCAGCTTTTGGTTGCCACGGATTTCTCATCAATTTGGTCTTTTCCCCATAAATTCGAAAATTCCACCAAAAATAGCCCCAATTTGTGTTTTGGATCGATCTGTGATTTGAGTGCGTTTTGGTAGGTTTTGATCCGTGGATTAATTGCTAAACTTGTTGATCTACCTTCCTTTGCGTTCCCATGGCCTAATTCCTTGATTTCCCCCGTCGATTTGGTGTTTTTCTTGAAGATTTTCCGCCCAAATCGCCCCAAACTCGCGAAATCGCTTCAGATCTGGATTTCTCTGTCTCGAGTGGTACTACCGCTCCAAAAATACGGTACTACCGCCCACCGGTACTACCGGGCCCAAAATACGGTACTACCGCCCAAGACAGAAAGAAAACAGCAAGTTCCAGATTTCAGCCTCTCACCGTTTTGAGCATAACTTTTGCATCCGAACTCGGATTTTGGTGTTCTTTAGCTCGTTTCGAAGAGGAGAAGGAGATCTACATCATCATCCACGTGGTTCATGCTATCTACTCCATCCAAATTCCGTGAGCAAGGCGGAATCCAACAATAAAGGGTGAAGATCGTCGATGAAAGGTATAAACATTCCGCGACTTCTCCCCACTTGCATTCCTTTGTGAACCCCACTATCTTTGCGAGCAACAAACACCTATTAAGCCTAGTTCCTCTTATGATTGCTTGGGCTATGCACATTTGATACCTTGTAGAATTCCGAGCAAACATTGTGAGCGCTATCTCATATAGTTATCTTGTATAGTTGTTGGCACAAGGAAGAGGCAAGTGAAAAAGAAATAAAAAGAAAAGAGTGATACAAAAAGAAAAAAAAATAGAAAAAAGAATAAGAGAAAAAGAAAGAAATATACATGTGCCTCGTAGAATAGGAAGCGCAAGCTCGATGAACATCATATAGGTGGTACTTTTGTGCATATCTTGTAGCCCACCAATTTTGTGCAATCGAACTAGCGTCTCTCCTTGTACTTGTGTGACACGAGCTTATAGTCTTCGCTAGGTAATCATTTGGTTCTTAGCTCACTTTCTCCGTCACACAAGTCCCATTTATCCCACCGTGTGTGTTTCCTTGTACATATTTACTATCTTGTGGATTAACTTGTTTTGCTTTGTGATCATTGTGGTTCTTTACTTGCCATTACAACATCTTGATTTAGGATTGGTTCTTGACGTGCCACTTTCCATACCTATCCACCATAGGCCTTGTGTGTGTTTTTTGGTTAGTAGTTGGTTTTGGTGTTCCACGTGAACTTCACTTTGCTTGGTTTATTGCTCTCAAGTGTGGCCACTTCTACGATACGATCTTCCAAGGTAAAGTAAGGTTTGACGTTGTATCCCTAACTCCCACTACCACTTCCATATACACCGCTTGGTCTTGTGCATCATGTCTAGGGACTCCGGAACCGAGGATGATATCTATGAAGAATCCATGATGAGCCACCATGACTACGACTCCACAAGTATAGAGGACATGACGGAGCACAACACCGACAATGGCTCCGCATGCTTTGAGGACCCGGAGCACTACACCTACGACGACTCCACATGCATGGAAGACATGGAGCTCTACGTCGACAATGGCTCCTCATGCATGGAGCCTATGGAGCACTACACCGACAATGGCTCCACATGCTTGGGTGATATTGAGTACTACACCAACAATTACTCCCCAAGCATGGATGACTTCGAGTGCGACATCGACGACGCCTCGCCAAGCATGGAGGACACGGAGAACTTCATCGAGTTTGATGGCTCCTCCACGAGCCATGAAGAATTCCTCCACCGCGTGGAGATGGAAGCCTACTACGCCAAGCAAGAGGAGGCGCATCATCAAGATTCCATGACCTTCAAGGCCAAGCGTGCCACACCAAAGGGCACCACCTACTTCGATCATCCACCTCCAAGACGACATGTGCCACCACCTAGATGGTGTCAAGCGCCACCATCTCCAAGGCACCAAGCTCCATCACCTCCAAGGAGTCAAGCTCCTCCATCTCCAAGGCGCCAAGCTACATCACCTCCAAGGCGCCAAGATCCACCTCCTACCCAAAGAAGAGTGGCGTCCAAACATCATATACATCAAGAGGCGCCAAGAAACAAGAATCTTCATCGACAAACATCCTCTCATGAGCATCGCCACCATAAGGAGGATACAAGAAATCGTCTAAGGCATCTTCGCCACCAAGACGAAGAATACAAGATGAGCACCAACCATAATGCTCAATCAAGATCAAGAAGGCACCACAAGCACAAGAAGAGTGCCAACGCAAATGATCACCGTCACGAGCGTCATGTGGATGACCAAGTGCTTCACCAACATTAACCATCGGCAAGGCACGCCAATGACCTCCGTCGACACCGTCACAAGGCACCTTCAACTACTAGTGCCACCACCAAAATGGCACCAAGAGCAAGCCTTCGTCCACGCCATCAAGCTTAGATGCCTACGCTTGACTTCCACGACCTCGCCAACGAGGAAAATGTAGACCTCTACTTCGCCAAGTTGGATAGCATGAGCCTACCTCCACCACTACTACAAGATGGCCACAAGACGGTCGAGCATGGGATTTTCCCTTCAACCATGGAGGCGAGCAATGATGCCCATCTTATGGCATCCAACCTTGAAGGCGACAAGGTCAATAATGGTGAGCATGGGATTTTCCCTTCACCAAAGGAGGCGCATGGAGTTGAGGAAACCGAGACTACCCCCATATGCTTGAGTGATGATGTGGTACCAATCCCATGTGAGTATGAGAGCCACTTAGCCCACTTGAGTGAGAACAAGAGTGGGATGAGTGACTCCACCTTATGTGAGATTGAGTGCTTCCACTTGGAGGGCATGAGTGATACTCCTAGTGAGTTGAGAGTGGTAGTTGATAGGTCAAGTGAGACCATTTCGATTTCTAACAACTTACCCTCTACCTCTAGTGTGTTCTCTTGTGTTATGCTAGGTTCCATGGATGAAGAAGCGCCAAGCCATGAAGCAATGATGCCTCAATTGGAGAAGATGTACATGGTGGATGAAGATGATGCTACGCCATGGATACATCAAGAAGATGAAGTCGTCCACAAGGAGACCACTACTTCCACAACACCCACTTCATATGATAGGTATGACCAAGGTAACAATAAGGGTGTTGATGATGCCATGATCCCACTAGTGGACATGATGAATTGTGAGGATATGCATGATATGGATGATACTTGTGACATTACATATGGTTCATCCACTTTCCCATGTGATGCTTTGCCTTTGCATAATATTGATCATGTGGAATTGTTTGATTGCGATATCATTGCCATAAACATGCCATGCTATGCATCTTGTGTGTATCCTCCAATTGCTTCGGACTTGCCTTGTCATGCTAGTCATTCAATTTCTCCCGTTGCTTGCGATAAGATGAATGCTTGCTATTTCACTTGTTTTGCTTGCAACAATATTGATCATATGCGTTATAATGAGATGGCCCCCATAGCTTTCTCAATTTTTGGAGATTTTGATGATTGCCATGATAAGCATGTTCCCCACTTGCATACTCACCATGCATCTATGTCGTACTTGATTAACATTAATGGTGATGTGCACAAGAAGAGATACGTCATGATGGATGATGTGTATCTCTACCATGCACACACATTCTCCCTTTTGTGTATGATGTGTGTAGGTACCCGCATTATCATGTCAACCTTGGTTGAGCACGAGTTGACAAAAAGAGCTCTTGAGAGCATCCCACAAGTGAGTTCAAGATCGAACCCAGCTCTGATACCTTTTGCATGCTTTGCATCTTTCATGTTGGCAAATTGCTCTTTCCTATGGTTTGATTGCAAGCATGTTAATGGTATTATCTCCCCTTGTGACATTCATGTTTCTTTGCTATTATATAATGATGCTTTGTGTGTTGCAACAAAAATGTTGAACAATTTACCTTTCCGATGTTTTGCGTGCAACCACAATTCCATTAAGAACATGTATTGTCATGAGAGCTTCCAAGAATCTCGTCTTGTTGTTGCAACAAACATAAGGACCACTAGCTCTTTCATTTGGTTTGTTTGCAAACATGTTGTTTTTGCTTTCGCTTGGGATACTCATATTCCCATGATATTTGCTTTCGATGATTTGTGTGTGACATCCAACATGTCGAACAATTTCTCTTTCCAATGGTTGGCTTGCACACATAATGAGGTTGTTTTGGATATTCTTCCTTTTGTGTTTTTGCCAAATTCTCCTAACTTTGCATCAAATATGTTGATCAAATTTCTATTCGATTGCTTTGAGTGCCCCACTACTATGTTATATGGAGTTTTTGAGTTTCCACATTTGGATGTTGTTCAAACGATTTCCATGCACATTGACCATGCATATGCATTACGTTTGCTATACTTGAGTTGTGCTAATCGTGTTGTGAACAAGAATGGACATGCCACAAATGACATGCTCCTCTATCACACACAAACATATGTTGCTTGGTCTTTGTTGTATGAAGGTACAAATGCATACACGTCAACCTCTATGGACTATATGTTGACAAGAAGAATCGAAGAGAGTTACCTATGGCTACCCTTCATCGAGCTATCTCTACAAGCTAAGGTGACTTCCTTCTACTTGAGGACTCATGCTATAATCTTCATGAATTGGCTACGCTTTGAGTATTGCTTCGCTTTTGTCGTGAGCTTTGTAGGCGTCATGGAAGGTGAAGGAACATTGAAGTGTTGTCAAGTCAATCTTCCCGAGGACGACTATATGGTGCACCCCAGGATCAAGAAGGTCTCTCGACCGCTTCTACTTTGTGATGAGCATGTAGAGTCGAGGACGACTCTTTTTGAAGGGGGGGGAGCTGATGTAGCCCGACCTACGGTCGTTACCACATCTTGGTCTCCAACATACGCCAAGTCGTCATGGACTCCAAAGGTGAATCCGTTCCTCTATGCGAGCCCCCTTCCTACCCTATTGAATGGTATGCTACTTCATACTCTGTCACATATGCATGATAGGTTCTCATTGACAAAGTACGGAGGCAAGGGAGGAAGCCCGGAGCATCAAGCCCGACGAGACGGAGGCTTGGAAGAGGAGGCGGAAGAAGGCAGATCGTCAAATGCTCTCTGTCTCCAGCGGTACTACCGGATCTGGCGACCGGTACTACCGGCCAGCGGTGCTACCGCCCCCTACTACCGCCCCTACAGACGACGCCAACAGAAGCCCCAGGACTGCAAGCGGTACTACCGGATCTAGACCCGGTACTACCGGTCAGCGGTACTACCGTCCCCTGATACCGCTCGCTACAGATGGCTCCAGCTGACGCCCCAGGACCGCAAGCGGTACTACCGGACCAAGAGGTACTACCGGTCCCAAGTCCGGTACTACCGCTCATGGCAGTGCCTGCGCGCACTAGTTGGGCCACAGCCCATGTATCCCCCTTTACTTACCTATTCGCCTAGTTTATCCCCAAACTACCCTTGTTTATGTGGTTGGCCTATAAATAGAGCCCCCACCGCTCATGTATCCCTGAGGCATAGATGATAGACTAAAGACAACCCCCATTGTGGAATCTCTAGTTTTGCCTCACCCCCTTTACCAAGGGGACCGACTATCGTCACCAACCTCGATTGGACTTTGCATCACGCATCCATCGTTGAACAAGGCCTTGGGTTCTCGGTTTCTCGCCCCCAAGTCGTCAAGACCCTCCCCAAGGTGTTCTTCCCTCTCCGATGTGGATTTGAGGGAGCACGTTGACCGATCTTTCCTTGCGAGGATTCTATCGGACCGGTGGCCGCCGTTCGGGAGCAATCGGCCTTGTATCGTGTGAGTTTTGCGTGTGTTCATCGTGTTCTTCGCGAGGTGTGTGTTCGCTTCCGCTACCTTCTCCCTTTCCCCTCGCTTTCCCATCGATTTGACCACGAGATCCCTGAAGGTCGGGCACCCAAGAGGTTAACCCCTCCATCAGTTCCCCTCTTGTGTGCACCACTAAGAAAGTCCTCTGTTATGAGGCACGCCATGACGGTCGAGTGTCAGACAGCTGCGTTCACGTACAGTGGGTGTAAGCCATGTTTCACTGCAATACACACAAGTTAGAATTGGCAAGCCTAGCATGTACATACATGGCCTCGGAACACAAGAGACCGAAAGGTCGAGCATGAGTCACATGCATGATGTGATTGACATTAGGGAATGTATACCTTTGAAACTACATCACCGGCCGTGACGATCGGGGGTGGTGTAGCATATTGGGATCGTGTGATCACTGAACGAATTGAGGGATGTTCGTTTGATTCGAAGTTCTCTTTGTTTTTAGTTTAATATAAATTAAAACTTGAACTCATATTATGAACATGGTCTAAATAATTTGCAAATCCATTGTAGATGTCTCGCCCACCCACCTTCAACCTTAGCTCATTCCTAGAGAAGGTCAAGCTGAAAATTGATGGAACCAACTTCACCGCCTGATACCGCAACCTGAGGATCCTCCTAGTCCCATACAAGATAACCTATGTCATCGAGAATGAGTTTCCCGATAAACCCGCTGAAACTGCCACCCAAGACGAAAAGAATGTCTGGCAGTCCAAGGCAGATGATTTCTCCCCCATCCAGAGTGGAATGCTCTATGTCATGGAGCTGGAGCTTCAAATGCATTTTTAGAAGATGAGTGCTTTTGATATCGTTGAAAATTTCAAGTCCGTCTTTGCTTCACAGGCTCAGGCTGAGAGGTATGAAGCTTCCAAGCTCTTCTTCTCTACCAAGATGGAAGAGAACAACAATGTGCGCGAGCACGTAGTCAAGATCTCTGGCTACGTCCAACGCTTGAACACCCTGGATTGCAAGATCGTAGACGAGCTCGCGATTGATATGGTGCTGCACTTGCTGACCCTAGCTACAAGGGCTTTATGCTGAACCACAATATGCAGAGAATGAAGAAGTCCCTGGATGAGTTGTTCGTCATGCTCAAAACTGTTGAGGTTAAGATCAACAAGGAGAGCACAGTGTTGATGGTCAACAAGACCACTAGCTTTAAGAATTTTGGGCATAAGGGCAAGGGCAATAAACCTAAGAAGGATGGAAAACCTGTTGCCAACACCGCTAAGGCTACCAGTCCCGGTCCTAAGCCCGATGTCACGTGCTTCTACTACAAGGGGGACGGCCACTAGAAGCGCACCTACCCCAAGTACCTTGAGGACAAGAAAGCCGACAAGTTTGCCGCCAAAGACAAAGGTATATTTGATATACATGTTATTGATGTATTCCTTACTAGCGCTAGGAGTAACACCTGAGTATTTGACACTGGTTCTGTTGCTCACATTTGTAACTGCGTCTACAACTGCGTCTTCCGTCAATGGATCCAAGGTCGGCAATGGATCCAAGGTCGAGATGGTCAGTGTCGGCAATCTACAACTGCGTCTTCCGTCAGGATTGATTTTAGTCTCAAATAAATATTATTTTTTAACCTCACTAAGTATGAATATTGTGAGTGGATCTTGCTTGTTGCAAGATCATTATTCGTTTAAATCAGGAACACATGGTTGTTCCATTTTAAAGAATGATGTTTTCTATGTTCATGTATGTGTAATGGTTTAATCTTGTTGGATCTTGATAGAGATACTCACATCCATAATATTGATGCTAAGTGTTGTAAACACAATGATGATAATACCATATATCTATGGCATTGCCGTCTTGGTCATTGATGCATGTAAAATGCATACATGAACTTTGTAGTTTGTTAACATGTTTTCCCACATATTTGCATCAAATATAATGTTAAATGCATGTTTTATATTGATTTTGGGGGATTTACCAATGATCCCTTTATTTTTTCTCTAACCCTGTAGGGCAGAAAAAACCCTGTTTTCAATGTTTTGATGTTTCGGGACTATACGAAGTCAAATGGACCTGCACTTTTGGGTATGTCAATATTTATCCACGAGAAGAATCTGGAGCACAAGAATCCCACCTGGAGGGCTAGGAGGCCCAAGATAGCGCAGGGGGAGCGCCCAGGCCTGGTGGGCGTTCCACCCATGCTAACTTCCTCCTCGGTCGTCCGATCGCCTCGATTCTTTCACCCACAGAGTTCTCTTGACCTAAAAATCCCTATATAAGGACCCCCGGGGCGTCCTCGACATAGATCATACCAGAAACAAAAACACCACCAAACAGAGTCAGATCCAGCGAAGATTGGAGGGGGAAACTCCACTAGAGCGACCTCCGGGGAGATCTCCACCCTCTCCAACATCTCCAGCATCATCACCATGATGAAGCGGGAGTAGTACACTTCCGGGCTATGGGTTTGTGGCAGTAGCTTGATCTCTCTCTCTCTCTCTCTCTCTCTCTCTCTCTCTCTCTCTATTATTCATAGATCTAGTACCATATGAGCTGCCCTACATGATTATGGTCATATTTGCAATTCCTATGTGGTGGATATTTGTTCTATGATTTGGTATTTGAGATTGGAATCTATTTTGTGTAAGATGTTTTGATAGATGCATATCATGTACCCCATTCTTAATTTCTTGTTTTGATCCAACTTGTATACAAGAACTTGTATGGGGAGAAGAGTGTGTTACATGGAGTAGCATGGTGGTGGAGATTGAATTGTGACACATAATATTCAAGATATACTTTGGTGTTTACCTTTGTTTTGATGCCTCACTAGGGATAAAGTGAAATCATGTGCTATAGTTATCATGTGACAGTTGATAACCTTGTTAGATCAAGGTATCATATTTGTATTTCAAACATCATATAATATTGCTTAAAGCTATACTCTGATTTGTTCTTAATTCAAGATTGCATGGAGATTTCCCTTTCTTGAGGAGTATAAGAGAGAGATATTCCATCTCAATATTAGAATGTGATGCCTATATTAATTCCTTTATTAAGCACATATAGAAAATTTCATGAGTCTTTATCATTGATGAATTGTTTTGTGATCACCATAACCTAAAAAGAGAGTAGACAAGTGAACTCATGAACCCCAGTCCGTTTTTTATCATAAGAAACACCTTTCTACTGCATCTACTATCCTTTTTAATTTCTGCAATTTATTATTTCGAAAATACAAAAATGCTTTCCTACTTGCAATCACTCATAAATACCCAAAAATAACTCTATTATCTTCCATATCATCTAGTTTGCATTTATTTACTTTACTTTATTTTATTTTATATTTTATTTCATATTATTAATACGAAACCTTGTGCTTGACAACCACTTTGTGGAGTTGGGGACATAAGGAAAATTATTTTACTTTACAGGTTGCTTGAAGAGAAGACAAATATCCATCCAATTCCCCGAGAGTTCGATATAAACCCTCGAGTCACCCTTGTGGGGAAAAATAAACTTGCTACAACACTCTGCGCTTGGAGTCCCAATGAAAAGTGGCAGCCTTTGCTGCCATCAAGACCATTTTCTGGCGTCGTTGCTGGGGAATTGGTGGAGACATATCATAGTGGTTGAAGTATGGTGAAACTCCCATGAAAAGTGCTAGACTATTTTTTGGCACCGTCATCTTCATCAACTCGTGTAACAACCCAAGCTTGGGGCGGTTGCACCACTGTGAGCTTTTTCTTCTCCTTTTAGATTTTTAAAGTATTCTATTTTGTCTTTTTAGTCTTTTTAAGTTTTCCTTAAAACACAAAAACACATAAAAATTAGTATAATTTTTTTATTTGCAAACATGGGAGAAATAGGAACAAAACTTTGTGACTACACACACACCCCTAATGATCAATTCTTAGCTAGACCTACCACTCCTGAAATTACTGCTGAAAGTTTTGAAGTAAGTCATATACTTTTAAATCTTATAACTAAAGAAAAATTTGGGGGGGGGGGAGTTCTAGTGAGGATGCCTCTATGTATTTACATATTTTCTATCAAATTTGTGATATGCAAAAGTTTAAAAATGTGGAAAACTGACATTGTCAAACTTAACTATTCCCATTTTCACTAAGAGGAAGAGATAAAGAATGGTTATTATCACTTCCTACTGCTAGTATAAATTCTTGGGATGAATTAAAAGAAGCTTTCATTAAGAAATACTACCCACCTATTAAGATTCTACAAAACAGAAATAGTATCCTATCATTTAGAAAAAATGATAATGAACATGTGGAAATAGCTTTTGAGAGAGTTAAAACATGTTTTGATCTTTCCCATCACATGGTGTAAATGAATGGACCATATTGCTTTCTTTTTATGATGGAATAAATATCATGTCAAGAAGCATTCTAGATTCTGCTACGGGGGTGCATTTATGAGTAAAACTGTGTCTAAAGCTAAAACTATCCTAGAAAGCATGCTCCACAACCATAGTCAATGGCATACTGAAAGAGCACCAAACCCATCTAAGAAAGTTAACTCTATTGAAGAAATAGACTCCATAAGAAGTAAACTTGATGCCATATTTGCCTACATATCTAAGAAAAAAACCGATAACATTCCTCTACAAGAACTAGTAACAAACACCAATGAAAGTGTACGTCTCAACTACATAAGAAACTTTGGAAGTAATGGATATGGGAGCAACTATAATAACTCATATGGTAGGCCACCTTTTGTTCCTAATAAATATGCTAGTGGTAATAATGCTTCTAATGAGATCTAGAAAGCACCACGATATCCTTCATAACCACTCAAAAAACATATCAAGGAATTTATAGCTAAGTTTGAAATACATGATGCTTTGTTTGAAAGGGTATATCTCCTAACACAAGAGGTCACATCATTTAAAAATCTTATTCAAGCGAAAAAGAACCATGAGGAAACAATCAAATATGTGTAAGAAGTAATATATAAATCATGGGAAACTCATAATATGATGGAGGGAAATGAAACACTAATGATAACAAATGATAAACAAGTAGAAGAAGTTAAAATTCTAAGTGAAAAATAAGAACATCTAATAAATGTAGCTTGCATGAACTCATTAACTTGTTGCAAAAAAATTCTAATGATCCATCTTTTAATGGTCATCAAGCGGGATTTGGTTCTTACCTAGAAAATTATGTTATAAAAGAAAAGACTAAAAGATATAATAATGAATATATGATACCACCTAAGCTTGGGTATGTATGGATCCCCAAGGTATTAATCACTATTGTAAAAGAGACACATCATGCTATTCTAGATTTAGGATCTAGCGTGTCTGTTTTATTTAAAGATCTATATGATTTACTTGATTTGAAACCTATGGAAAAATGCTCTATAGATATCTTACTTGATGATGATTCAACTAAACATGCTTTAGGAAAAGTTCAAGATATTATGGTTGAGTTACATATGACATTTGTGCCTGTTGATTTTATTGTCATGGACATGGGGAGTAATACCTCAAGTCCTATAATACTTGGTAGACCTTTTTTGAGAACCACATGTCTAGTCATTGATACAAAATAAAGAAATGTGAAGTTTCAGTTTCCTCACAATAAGTATATGGAACACTTTCCAAGGAAGAAGGAGGTAGCAAATAAGCACAAGATACCACATGAATTCCATATCACCTAAACCAAGTAAGTAAAGCCTAGTTATATGACTATAAAGAAAGTGCTTTGCGGGAGGCAACCCGATTATTTTATTTTGATTTTTGTTTTGAACTCTTGATGTAGCAAGGGAGTTTTTTTGTTTTTTTTGTAGTTTTTAATAAAGTACCAAGTGGAATCCATTTTGGATGTTTTAAAAGTTGTTAAACATACATAGCAGCAAATTTCTGCAGAATAGTTTTCAGCGCAAGAATTTTCTGTAACTTCGATTGCGCTCTAATTTAGACATAATTTACAACTTTTCATCATATGTATGCAAAAAAAATGGCTAAAATTCCTGACATGTCTAAGTGGGCTAAAAAAATTCGTTTTGCTGCTGCTGAAAATCTGGACAGATTCTGCCATGTTTTGTTTTAACCATTCCCAAGTGTCCTAAAATGATTCGTATGAGTCATATTATATGCTAAGATATGTAGGAACATTATATGCTTGCTAGAACATTTATACAGAATTTTTTCTTTAAAATATATGTAGCAACTATTATACTCTTGTGTAGTGGCGGAGCTTCAAAGAAAATCTTGGGCGGGCCAAACTAAACCAGAGCACAATCTATTCTATGGCTATCCATGGTACCTAAATTGCAATACTTAAACAACAATGTATGATTTATTAATGCCCAGATTTTTTAAAAATAACTTTAGTTGCTACAACCAATAGGGAAATTGGTATTGAGAGAGAATTAAGATGGAATGATTTTGCCATGAAGTGATTTGGGAAAAAATGAATTGTCTCTCACTTGCAATGTGCTCTTTGTCTGGAAACAACTGGAGTCCTGAAGCATCTATGGGCTTGCACTTGCAACAGGAAAATCAGTAAAGACAGAGGATATGGAGATCTATGGACTGGGTTGACGGATCGCCGCCGCTAGCTATGTGTTCGCCTGCGTCTACTGCTTGTCTGCCAAGGGCTTGCAGATTTGGGGTTTGGTGCCTGGGTTCCCTCGCCACATATGGGGTCGATTCTCTCCGGAAATCTGGATGCTACTTTCACTATGTCGTCGACACATGACAGGTGCCAAACTAGCGCCATGGACGCGCCACTGATGAGAAGGTACAAGGAAGCATGGAAGCGACGATCTGAATCGGGAACAAAACTCAATTAACTGCCTGTTTGCCTCTCATGTGGACGAGGCTGGGTTAATAGGATTTACACACAGTGAGCTAGCGGCATAGGTAAAAGAAAGTTTCTGTCTTCTGGATTGGGCAGGACATGGCCTGGTTTGAGCTTACTAAGCTCCGACAGTGCTCTTGTGCCACTAATGTCACCTATCAGAAAAGATATGGGAGAAAAAAGTTTTGTGTTGAAGTTTTTTGCCAGGGAATAGAGGAACATCACACCAAGAAAAATCCAAGGATGGTGCAAACCATAAGCTTGGGGATGCCCAAGGCACCCCACTAGACCTACTTAACTCTCGGTTTGCAAACCCCTAAACTTTGTTTTTTGAGCAACATAGAACTATCGTAGAAACTTGGAGCGTTTGTTTTGTCATTTTACTTTTGTTTTGCATTAAAAAGACCACCACCATTGTTATAAATGTTTATGATCAGCTACTGAAAAGAAACTTTACCTTAATAAGATTAAAACTGAAAAAAGAATGCCATGGAATAAAATAAAAGGGGGGATAAAAATAAAAGCTGAAATTCATGTTATTTCCAGTTCTTAAGCTCAAGTGCTTTATATGAAGCATGATCTGTTTTATGCCTATTAATTTGTATCTCTTGCTTGTGTATATTTACATTCAACATTAAGAAGCAAGATGAGAAAATAAATGTTGACATTATAAACTAGATGTCACACTCTTTAGATCGCTTTTTTCCTAAGCCTTTTTATGCACAAGCTAATAAGACTTGTTTCAAACCCCTTAAAACTAGACTAGGCATATCCACTTACTTGTGGCAAAAGCTAATTTCACGTATAATATATATGTTAATCCTCCAAATATTCTTAAAAACACCTTTTTATGTATTTTAAATCTCATATGAAAGTAAGGTTTGGGGTGATACCACTATGGAATTTTTTTTGCTTCACATCTTATTAGTGGTTGTTGGATAAATCATGTTGGCATGGCACAAAGCCTTAAATTTTTGAATGTTGAATATTAATCATGTTTAAGTTCTACCTATGGATTGCACCGATGTGGAATGAAGTGTGCACACTAGAGTAGGCATGTTGGTAGAAAACGCTCCTAAACCCCTAGTCAAAACCATGCACGACATGGTGGAAACTTATAGCATGATGATCCTTGTTGATATGATTCATATGTCTAGTTTTCTTGTTCTTATGGAGTAGAGATACTGCCCCTCCCACCTTGAACACAACCAAGGAAATATATTATCTCTTATGCTAAACGAATGAATGAATTAATAAATGAATAAGCAAATAAATACAAAAAGGGGGCATATAGCTACATAGGGACAAGAGGTACTTTAGTGATGCGGTTTCATAGATCAACATGAGTACACAATGACATGCCTAAGTTGAGTAGCATCAGGAGTGCAAGGTCATAGACTAGGTGCATAAAACAATCAACTTGTAATATGTTTATCGCATAAACCATATGAAGCTTTGAAAATAAAAGATACTTGGAAACCCATCCTTAACTAGTATTGTTGACATGAACTACATAGCTCAAAATCTTATTTTTACATTCTTTATGGATGATTAACATATGTATTCAGTGATTACTTTCGATATGGGATGCAAAACATCTCAAGGGAAGACATAAAACTAAGAAGCGAGTCTTCTAGTCAAGGGCATGAAACTAAGAAGTATCCCAAAAATAAAGGCATGAAAAAGCAATGCCAATCATGAAAAGAGTCTCTAATTCTATAGGTTCATCAAAGTGCGCTTGAAGGTTTATTTTGTTCATCATTTGTTTTATCACACCATAACTTATTGTTCAACATATTTATAGATGTGTAAAAGATACAACTTGATAGTACACTTACATATTATGTTTCAATGAAAGGAATTGAACCTATGAACTCTACATGATAATGAAGGAAGCAAAGGTAACAAACTCCAAATTTCATGTTTAGTTTTATCACCTTCATGCTCGAAGACGAGCATAGGTTAAGCTTGGGGATGTTGATGCATGTAAAATGCATACATGAACTTTGTAGTTTGTTAAAATGTTTTCAATGTTTTTGATGTATCGGGACCTATACGAAGTCAAATGGACCCGCACTTTTGGGAATGTCAATATTTATCCACGAGAAGCATCTGGAGCACAAGAATCCCACCTAGAGGGCTAGGAGGACCAAGATAGCACAGGGGACCCGCCCGGGCTTGGTGGGCGCGCCACCCATGCTAACTTCCTCCTCGGCCATCCAATCGCCTCGATTCTTTCTCCCACAGAGTTCTCTTGACCTAAGAATCCATATATAAGGACACCCCGGGGCTTCCTCGACACAGAGCACACCAGAAACGAAAACACCACCAGAAAGAGTAAGATCCAGCGAATATTGGAGGGGGAAACTCCACCAGAGCCACTGTCACATCCCAAAATTCTCCTATTTTTGGAATGTGAAATAGATAACACAATTCTCCCATAGATTATATGCACATAAACACTGCAAGGTTTCTCCCCAAGCCACAGCCCGTGAGGACTACTCACTCATAACAATAAGATCAAGGATATAAACATTGTGTAATACTTAGATTGAAATCAAATATTTTTACAATGGTCGCTGAATCACAAGGAGATCTCAAGTACAAAGTAATAGCTATGGCTAATGCAGAGGATGGGTGATGGAAGGGATGAACTATGGTGTGGATATCCTTTGGTGGTGTTGTGATGCAGTCTGATAATGGTGGCCCTCTTCACGGCGGCTGGGACCTCAAAATATATAGGCGCCTTCACGAGAGTTGTAGGGTTTGACGAGACGAAGCCACCACCACCCTGCATGGCCGGGCGGTATGGGCGAGGCGCACCCATACTGTTGGAATATTAGGCACAATTTCCATGATTAATTCCAGAATATTAAACATGACAAAACCAGCTACTAGCTCATGTAACTCAAACTTACTAGATGTACTAAACAACAAGATGAACGGAAATAAGTAGCAGCTAAACATGTACTCACAGAACATGATGAACAACCAAACAGGAGCATGCCGCATGTACCGTTCGCTTGCAGATGTACTCGTAGCAGTAACTGATATGTCGTAAACGTATCTATAATTTTTCATGTTCCATGCTTGTTTAGTATCAACTTTGCTTTGCTTTGTCTATACTTTGAGGTATTTTTATACGTTTTCCGGAAAAAACCTATTAACAAGATGCCATAGTGCCAGTTGCCTGTTTTCTGTTGTTTGGTTCTAGAAAAGCCAGAAAATAAATATTATTGGAATTTGACGGGGCAAAACCCGAAGTCAATATTTCACCGAGGAGAACACGGAGCCAGAAGATGAGACAGAGGAGGGACGCGACGGGCCCACACCCTATGGCCGCGCGGCCAGGCCTGGCCCATGCCTGGGGGGTGCGGCCGCCTCGGGCACCCCCTCGGTCTCCCCCTTCGCCTATAAGAAGCCCGCGATACCAAAGCCCTAAGTACCCGATCAGATCTCCACGAAATAGTCCATAGACGTCGCCACCATCGTCCCTAGAACGGGGGATCTGAAGCTCTTCCCGGCACCCTGCCGGAGGGGAGAGATCATCTCGAGGCCTTCTTCTCACCATGCCAGCCTCTAGTATGATGCGTGAGTAGTTCCACCTTGGACTATGAGTCCATACAGTAGCTAGATGGTTGTTTCTCCTCCTTTGTGCTACCATGTTTAGATCTTGTGAGCTCCGTTCATGATCAGGATCATCTATTTGTAATCATGCATGTTGTGTTTGCGGGGATCCGATGGATATTGGGATTACTATGTCAGATTGATTAATGATTATATCTTATTTATTCTATCATGTCTGTGTTGTTTGAGATCTTGCATGCTCTCTGTTTCTAGTAGCTATCTTGGCCAAGTAGATGCTAGTGACTCCAACAGGGAGTATTTATGCTCGATAGTGGGTTCATGCCTCTATTGAATCTGGGGAAGTGACAGAAATCTCTAAGGTTGTAAATATGTTTTGCTACTAGGGAGAAAACAACAATCTTTTGTTCATGCAACAATTGTATTGTTTACTTTACATAATTGCTTAAAGCAGTTATCCATTGCTTGCTACTTAATACTGGAGGGGGTTCGAATGATAATCTGAAGGTGGATTACTAGTCATAGATGCAGTTGGATGGCGGTCTATGTATATTGTTGTAATGCCCAATCAAGTCTCATAGGATCATGAATGTCTAATATTGCATTGTTGTGCCTTGCTATGTCCTGTCAATTGCCTCGCTGTAATTTGTTTACCCAACATGTTATGTTGTTTATCTCAAGGATAACACCTCTAGTGAACTGTGGCCCCCAGTCCAATCTTTACCATTGATACATCTTTCACTATTACTGTTTACTTTCTGCAAGCTACCATTGCCTTCCACGCCATACGTTTAATCCTTTGTTTTTAGCAAACCGGTGAGATTGACAACCTCACTGTTCGTTGGGGCAAAGTCTTGAGTTTGTGTTGTGCAGGTTTCCAAGTTGTTAGCAACACCTTTGAGTCGTTTCCTTCCTCCTACTGGTTCGATAACCTTGGTTTCTTACTGAGGGAAAACTTATTCCTGTACTCATCATACCTTCCTCTTGGGGTTTCCCAACGAAGCTCTATAGTGATATGAGACGCATTAGTAACTTTGGGGAAGACCGATCGAAGCAGATGGTGGCGAAGACGGTGATAGGCAGCACCGCCTGACTTGGATGGAAGACAACTCGTGATGGAGAACTCGAGCAATCGCGTGGAGCGCTTCCCAAAAACCTTATTATCCCTCTCCCGTACAGGATCGCAAAGGCGAGTGGTTCCGAAGACCTGCTCTCCCGTCCGCCGGTGCACGCTGGCAAGCGGGATGGAGAAGACTACGGTGGCGGCGCAAGCAGAGAGGAGGACAAACCCTAGATTGGTTTTCGATCGTTGCGGCGGTAGCTGCGCATGACTTTATATAGAGCGGCTCAGGAAACCCTAACGGAGACGAACGTGGTCGAGTCCATGTTGCGCATGTTCGGGTCGGTTACAGTAGCCCACGATCTGGGAGCGACCCGAATAAGATAATTGTTTGACACATCTATCAAAATCTCACAATTTTCCTGAGAAGCAAAATAAAGCTCGGCTCGGCGAGATTCCCGCAACCCGCGCGCGCGTCGTGGCGTGATGTGACATGATGATCCAAGAGGCTGGAGGGCGGGCGAGCGAGCGGCGTCGTCGTCGTCGGAGGAGCGTGCGCGTGTATCTCTCTTATTGTCACTCACTTACAAAGTGGTGCAACACTCCACCTTATAAGGTGGTGCAACTCTCCTTCAACTTTCCATGTGGGACTAAACTTTAGCTCCCACTCCACTCTCATGTGAGCTGCCACAAACATGGGCCCAAACACATATGGGCTACCATAAACCTGGGCTTTGAGATTTAGTGAAAATCTGAAATATACATGGGCCTAATTATTTTAGACCATTATTTCTAACAATCCCCCACCAGATCTCAAATGCCCATTTGAATATTTGACAATCCTCGCTACTTGTTTATATACCAGTGTTTCAGCAGAAACTGTTAAGTTGAACTTCCGCCTAGAATCTTGAACTACGTCTATCAACAACTTGAACAATGGACGAACCATGAATTGGAAGTTTGGTGCCAATAGATTTCACTCAAAATAATAACTAGTACCTGGCTGCCAGTAGCCTACCCCGCGGGTTGGAGCATATGCGTCATACTCCCTGGTCTCTTCATGAGTTTACTAGAGATCACCCATGTCTCATAGACCGCTACGTTTACAGTCGAGCTCATATAGGTGTGTTCTTTCAAGAATGCCTTGTAGGACGACATCTTTGCTAGTTAAAGCCAACAGAAACACATTAAGACACGTTGTCAACATGACTTACAGATTATGAGAGTTATGCATCTTCACATAGAGAGGGTTACAAAATACTCTCCTCAGTCAAACCACTAGCTTGTTCTTCCCAGATCCTAATTCACGGGATCTCCGATCACATAGGTTGGGTTACCACTAAGATGTGACATCCATGGTCTCAACCCCATCTCCCTCGATGCACTATCTATCACATTTCATGATAGTCCCTTTGTAAAGGGATCTGCTAGGTTTTTGTCTGTTTGAATATACGTAACAATTATTACTCCAGAGTTTCTCAATTTCCTAACAGATTTCAAACGTCTCTTCACATGTCTTGATGACTTCGCGTTATCCTTAGAATTTTTCACTTTGACAATAAGAGTTTGGTTGTCACAATTCAAAAGGATTGCCGGCACAGGTTTCTCAACCACATGCAAGTCCATCAAGAGCTCACGCGGCCATTCTGACTCAACAGTGGCTGTGTCTAAAGCAGTAAGTTCTGCTTCCATAGTTGACCTCGTCAATATGGTTTTTATACGAGACCTCCATGACACTATGCCACCTCCAAGGGTAAACACATACCCGCTCGTGGCGTAGAGTTCATCAACATCAGAGGTCCAGTTTGAATCACTATATCCTTCAAGCACAGCAGAGTTCTTTGAATAGTGAATCCCATAGCTCATTGTACCACATAGATAGTGCATGACCTTTTCAAGTGCATGCCAATGATCAATTCCTGGGTTAGACATGAACCTACTCAACTTTCTCACAACAAAAGAGATATCGGGTCTTGTAGCGCTTGCTAAGTACATGAGAGAACAACCAACTTGTGAATATTTTAACTGATCTGTTGGTTCCTTCTTATTCTTTCGTAATGTCAAACTGGGATCATAATGTGTTGGAGAAGTCTTGCAATCAATAAAGTCAAATAGGCTCAATACCTTCTCAACATAATGAGATTGCGTTAAAGTAATCCCATTCTCGTTCTTAATAAGCTTGATGTTTAGAATCACATCAGCCTCTCCCAGATCTTTCATATCAAAACTCTTTGATAGGAAATACTTGACTTCATTTATCACTTTCATGTTTGTACCAAAGATCAGAATGTCATCCACGTACAAACATAATATAACATTGTCGCCCCCACCATGGCGACAGTAAACACACCTATCAGCCTCATTAATGATAAAGCTAGCAGAAAGTAGAGTTTTGTCAAACTTCTCATGCCATTGCTTAGGTGCTTATTTCAGGCCATATAAATATTTTAATAACTTGCACACCTGTCTCTTCACCTTTTACCACAAACCCATCCGGCTGATCCATATAGATCCCCTCTTCCAACTCTCCATTAAGGAAAACCGTCTTCACGTCCATTTGATGAACGAGAAGACCATAAGAGGCAGCCAAGGATAGTAGTACTCGAATGGTGGTTAGTCTAGCGACATGTGAATAGGTGTCAAAGTAATCTTTGCCTTCTTTCTATGTGTATCCCTTAGCTACAAGACACGCCTTGTACTTCTCAATAGTACCATCAGGCCTTAGCTTCTTCTTGAACACCCACTTACATCCCACAGGTTTACAACCATAGGGTCATTCTGATAATTCCCAAGTTCCATTAGAAATAATCGAGTCCATCTCATTTTGGACAGCCTTTTTCCAATCATCTGCATCAGAGGATGCATATGCCTCATCAATGGATCTGGGAGTATCATCCACAAGGTACATGATGAAGTCATTACCAGAGGATTTTACAACCCTCTATCTCTTACTCCTCGTGAGAGGTTCATCGTCATCCTTCTCAAGGACTTCCTCATGTGGTTGTTCATAATTCTCAATAGATGCACTAGATTCAGGAAGTATTTCAGAAGAAATTCTACCAATGCAATGCATATCTTTCATAGGAAACATATTCTCAAAGAATGTTGCATCACGATATTCCATTATAGTATCAACATGCATATCAGGTACCTCAGATTTAACCACTATAAATCTATAGCCTACACTCCGTGGAGCATATCCTAGAAAGATACAATCCACTGTCTTAGGTCTGAGCTTGCGTTTTTTGGGAATCAGTATGTTGACCTTTGCCAAACACCCCCAAGTGTGCAGATACGAAAGTGATAGTTTTCTCCCAGCCCACTCCTCATAAGGGGTCTTTTCTTTATTCTTGTTAGGAACTCTATTCAGGACATGACATGAAGTCAACAAAGCCTTCCCCACCATGCCTTTGATAAACCAGCAGTGGCTAACATGGAATTCACCAAGTCAGTTAGTGTGTGGTTTTTCCTCTCGGCAACCCCGTTTGATTGGGGCGAGTAGGGAGGCGTCCTCTCATGAATAATTCTGTGTTCCTCATAGAATTCGTCAAATATTTTGGGAAAATACTCACCACCACGATTCGACCTAAGACGCTTGATCTTTCTCTCTAGTTGATTTTCAACTTTGGCCTTATAAATTTTAAAGTAGTCTAATGCCTCATCTTTAGTGTGCAACAAGTAAACATGGCAGAATTTAGTAGCATCATCTATCAACGTCATGAAATATCTCTTTCCACCTCTTGTCAACACACCATTCATCTCGCATAGATTAGAATGTATGAGTTTTACAGGGGCCAAGTGTCTCTCCTCGGCAGCCTTGTGAGGCTTTCGAGGTTGCTTTGATTGCACACAACTATGACACTTAGAACCTTTGGCAATAGTGAAATTCGGAATTAAACTCATACTGGACATCCGAGACATCAAACTAATATCAATATGACATAAACGAGAATGCCAAACACTAGTATCATCATTAACACCACCACAAATATGATTCACGGATTTATTACAAAACTCTAAAAGTGAAAAACGGAACAAGCCTCCAAACTCATAACCTTTACCAATAAATTGTCCATGTTTTGAAACAATGACTTTATTAGACTCTAAAACAACCTTAAACCCATCTCTGCATAGAAGGGAGCCACTAACGAGATTCTTGTTCATAGTAGGGACATGTTGCATGTTCCTCAGATGCACGATCTTTTCGGAAGTAAACTTCAGATCCACCGTGCCAACACCACGAACAGAAGCATGTGATCCATTCCCCATTAGGACGAATGAATCCCGAGCGACCTGATAATAAGTGAACATAGAGATGTCAGCACACACATAAACATTAGCACCCGTATCAAGCCACCAACATGGTGATTGAAATACTGAAAGAACAGTAAATAAATTACCATACCCATCAATATTGCTAGAGGTCACGGCATTGACAGTCTTGGCCTTTTCCCTTTGCGGTATGCGCGATCTAGACAGTCCTTGGAAAATTGGTCGGGCTCTCCACAAGTGAAACAAGTCAGATCACTCATGTCCCTGTTCAGCTTGTTCTTCTTCTTGAAGGTTGTAGTATTTACAGACTTGTTAAAAGAGGTCTTGAAGTTCCCTTTGTTCTTGCCTACGGATTTGCCTTTCTGCACATAGTTAGCAGTAGCATGACCCTCTCCTTTATCAGTAGTGTCCTTAGCCCGAGCCTTCTCCTCAACATCAAGGCATGCTATCAGATTTTCAACTAATATATCATGTCTCTTGTGTTTAAGAGTTGTGGCAAAGTTCCTCCATGAAGGGGACAACTTAGCAATAATGCAACCCGCCACAAACTTGTCGGGTAAGGTACACTTAAGGAGTTCAAGCTCTTTGGCAATGCACTATATCTCATGAGCTTGTTAAACCACAGGAAGGTCCTTTGTCATCTTAAAATTATGAAAGCTCTTCATGATGTATAGTTCACTGCCAGCATCTGCAGCACCAAACTTTGTGTCCAGTGCGTCCCAGAGGTCCTTCCCGTCTTTTATGTGCATAAACACATCACACAGACGGTCAGCAAGAATGCTCAGAATACATCCCACAAAGACAGTATTGGCATCCTCGAACTTCTTCTGGTCCTCGTCATATATAGTTCCTTCAGGTTTGCCTTTACTAACCTGGAACACTTTCATCATGGTTAGCCAAAGCTCAGCCTTGTACTGCCACCTCTTAAAGTGCACACTGGTAACTTATCCGGCCTTAATGCATCGGTAAAACCAACCATTGTTAATTTAAGAAATTGCCTACAATAAGGTTTTTGGATTGTTGGAATATTAGGCACAATTTCTATGATTAATTCCAGAATATTAAACATGACAAAACCAGCTACTAGCTCATGTAACTCGAACCTACTAGATATACTAAACAACAAGATGAATGGAAACAAGTAGCAGCTAAACCTGTACTCGCAGAACATGATGAACAACCAAACAGGAGCACGTCGCACGTACCGTTCGCTTGCAGATGTACTCACAGCAGTAACTTTGGAAAAGACTGATTGAAGAAGATGGCGGCAAATACGACGATAGGCGGCACTTCCCGACTTGGATGGAAGACGACCCGTGATGGAGAACTCGAGCAGTCGTGCGAAGCGCTTCCCAAAAACCTTATTCGCCCTCTCCCGTACAGGATCGCAAAGGCGAGTGGTTCCGGAGACCTACTCTCCCGTCCACCGATGCACGCCGGTAAGCGGGATGGAGTATACTACGGTGGTAGCACAAGCATAGAGGAGGAAAAACCCTAGATTGGTTTTCGATCTTTGTGGTGGTAGCTGCACATGACTTTATATAGAGCGGCTCAGAAAACCCTAACAGAGACGAACATAGGCTAAGTACACGTTGCGCACGTTTGGGTCGGTTACAGTATCCCACGATCCGGGAGCGACCCGAATAAGCTATCAGTTTGACATGTCTGTCAAAACCTCACAATTTTCCCGTGCAGCAAAATAAAGCTCGGCTCGGCAAGATTCCCGCAACCCGCGGCGCACGCGCGTCATGACGAGACGAGCGGGCGGGCGGGCGAGCGGCGTCGTCGATGGAGGAACGCGCGCTGTATCTCTCTTATTGCCACTCACTTAGAAAGTGGTGCAACACTCCACCTTATAAGGTCGTGCGACTCTCCTTTAACTTCCCATGTGGGACTAAACTTTAACTCCCACTCCACTCCCATGTGAGCTACCACAAACATGGGTCCAAACACATATGGGTTCCACAAACCTGGTTGAGATTTAGGGAAAATCTGAAATATACATGGTCCTAATTGTTTTAGACCATTATATCTAACACGTACCAGAGGTCGTTATGTGATGGTGCTGACGTAGAGCACTTCGTTGGAAACCCCAATAGCAAGGTGGGATGAGCACGGCAGCAAGTCTTCCCTTAGTAGATACCGAGGTTATTGAACCAGAAGGAGGAAGGAAACGTCACACATGTGTTGCAAGCAACGTGGAGACCTGCACAACACAAACTCAAGACTTTGCCCCAACGAATCAGTGAGGTTGTCAAGCTCACCGGTTTGCTGTAACAAAGGAATAAACATATGGTGTGGAAGGTAATGGTTTGCAGCAAGTAAACAAGTAACAGTGGAAGATGTATCAATGGTAAAGATTGGACCGGGGTCCATAGTTCACTAGAGGTGCTCTCCTTACATAAACAACATGGCATGAAGGGTAAACAAATTACAGCAGGGAAATTGACAGGAACTGAGCAAGGCATAACAATGCAATTACTAGTCATAAGATCCTATGAGTTTCGATTGGGCAATACAAAAATATACATAGACCGCCATCCAACTGCATCTATGACTAGAAGTCCACCATCAGGTTATCATCCGAACCCCCTTCAGTATTAAGTTGCAAGCAATAGACAACTACTTTAAGCAAAGTGTGTATGTTTCATGAACAAGAGACCGTTGTTTTCTCCCTAGTGGCAACAACACATCTACAACCGAAGAGATTTCTGTCACTTCCCTTGGAAACTAGAGGCATGAACCCACTATCGAGCATAAATACCCCCTCTTGGAGTCACTAGCAACTACTTGGCCAAGATAGCTACTAACAATGGAGAGCATGCAAGATCACAAACAACATAGACATCATAGAATCATAAAGACAAAACCATTAATCAAACCAACATAATAATCTCAATATCCATCGGATCCCTGCAAACACAACATGCATGATTACAAATAGATTAGATCTTGATCATGAACGGAGCTCACAAGATCTATACATGAAAGCACAAAGGAGGAGATACAACCATCTAGCTACTTCATGGACCCATAGTCCGAGGTGGAACTACTCACGCATCATACCGGGGAGAAGGCCTCTGGGATGATCTCCCCTCCGGCAGGGTGTCAGGAAGAACTTCAGATCCCCCTGATCTTGGGATAATGGTGGAGGCGGCTACAAACGGTTTCGTGGATATTTGATCGGGTGCTTAGGGTTTCTGCATTGGGGGCTTCTTATAGGCGAAGGGGGAGGCCGAGGAGGCGGCCAGGGCGGCCAAACCCTAGACAGGCGCAGGGCAGGGCCCACCCGCGCCTAGGGTGGGTCTGCCCCTCCTGGCTGGACCCTCCGGCTCCCCTCTAGACTTCTTGTTCCCCACGAAAATTAATTGACTTTGACGTGTGTCCCATCCAATTCCGAGAATATTTCTTTACTAACTTTTCTGAAACCAAAAACAGCAGAAAACAGGCATCTGACACTGTTGCAACTTGTTAATAGGTTAGTACCATGAAACATGTAAAAAGCACCTCAAAGTGTGGACAAGTAAAACAAAGTAGATACTAAACAAGCATAGAGCATCAAAAATTATAGATACGTTTCCAACGTATCATTATGCAGGCTGGCGCCTGGTATTAGCTCCGGGAATACTTGGTCGTCAATACTTCCTCGAAATCATCATTTACGACTTCAGATTTCTCAATAAAAGTGTGATTTCCTGCACAACATAAATCAAAGAAAGGTTTTGCATATTTTTGCAATAATTAGTCATTAGTGGCAAATCAAGAGAGAATAATGTCAATTACTTGATAAAAAAAGTTTAAACACGGAGAAAGATGACGCTTTTTGGATCCATCAGTCTTCAAGGCTATGAATACTGTCTCCTTCTCCGTTACTTAATGTCTAGATAAAATCTTGGTTATCGTGTTCACGTAGTTAGAATTTTTTGTTTTCTGCTGCGAATCCTAACATAACTAACTCGGACGGTACCCGAGACCTAGCCTCCCCATAGAAGTGCTAGGAGGGGCTGCCTAGGAGGACACCTTGGCTCTCATCGCAAACACGCCTGATGTAATCTGCACACCCACATGCCATCTCGGTGATATTGTAACCTTTGGTTTCTCCATCATTCAAGATCAGACAAGGAGGAGTAGGATTTTCCCTCCGGAAATCTGAACCTGGGTAAACTTGCGTCCCCACTGTTTGTTTGTTACCCCACGAAGTCTCTAGTTCATACCTCTTTCCCTAAAACCCGAGTCTATCAAGTATGAGTATTGCTGTGGAGACCCCACGACATCTGGAGCTGGGATGATTTTTCGTTAACACGACTGATCCATTGTTCAATCGTCGTTTAGATCTCTCAGAAGATGTGGATCATCTTTAGAAGCGGAACTTTGTGCGTTTATGGAGTGAGTGGCTCTTGCCACATAGTGGTGCCAAGAATATATTGTAGTTGAAACTGATGGCTCACAGGTTGTCAATCTAATGCAATGCACCTAGCAAGACCGGTCTCCTTTGGGGCATCTGGTCATGGAAGCAATGAGTATACTTGTCGTGGTAGTGGCACGACAGATGCCATGGGAAGGCTAAAGTATGGGGCCCATGGATGCTTGTGGGATCTGAGGAGGGAAGATGTAGTGATTTCTACACACAACTAGCTAGAACTCAGATCTTTATTTCTCCTCAATCAAGCTACAAGTGCTCCTTGAGCTGTATCAGAGAGAGGAGGAAGAAGGTTACAACATGAGCCCTCTAGTGTCAAATGAGTCGATCCCTTCTCCAGGAAGTTGTGCCCCTCCTTATAAAGGGGTCCCTTGGTTCCTTCTATGGCTGACGTGGACAAGCATATTCTTGGAATATGCTTGTCCCAAAGTGGTAACTCGGCGGACCTCTTTCCGTGTCCCCCTTATATCGACGGCAAAGACCGAGAACCCCCACACGTGAGCCTCGAGCTTCTCCACTGTCACCTCCGTGACGCCTGTATGCTCCTCTGCGGCTCTGCTCTTTGTCTCTAGTGCTTGGCTCTGTGCAGATTCCTCCTAGTTAGTAGCTAGGGTTTGACTTTGGGATCTGTCTCCTTCTTCTGCAAGCTTCCGTTACTTGGCCTCGCCTCGCATAACTCGGCTCGACCTTTACCTGCGTATGAGCTGATCAACCTTATTCGGCCGACTTAGCTTATGTGTCGGCTGAGTAAGGTATTAATCGCTCGACTCTGGTTAAGCCATGCCTTATTCGACCGACCCTTGCATAACTCGGCCGAATCAGCTTATAACCCGACATATGGTAAGAAAGGTTCCTTCCTTCTTTCCACTATCTTGACCCTACCTGGGATCATCCCCCAACATTAGTCACCGAAGCTGGTGCGGTCCTGCCGGATACTTCGGCCGGGCCACACAGTTTCCAGACATTTATTCTTTCTCATTTCCCGCCCAACGTATTTTTTTAGCCGGTGCTCCTCTTCAGCTATCTTTCCTTTGTTTATCCTCTCTTACCGAGGTCCGAGCCGTTTTCCGAGTCATTCTCTTTCTTCCGGGGTATCCCCTTGGCTTCTTGAGTAAGCCTCATCCTACGTGTACCAATCATTACTATTGTCTCGTTTTTTGTACTGCTATAGTGTATGTTGACATGCTACAGTAATTACTGCACCCGTCGCGTCGGTGCAGTGACGCTTCAATAAACGCAATGGTCACACGGCCTGATCTCCTCTCGCTCTGTGTGGCCCTTGATGTGGATCCATTATTCGTTTGTGGATGCGCGATACACACGTTCACGCGGTTACAGCGACACACCCACGATCCCACTACTGCACGCCCTACGCGATTATAAGTAGGGGAGTGGGGATGGGTCAATTCATTTTTCCCCTTCCCCACTCCGTTCGTCTTCCTCCCAGCGCTGCCGCAGTCGTTGCTCTCCAGTGCCCACGTCTCCGCTCTTTCTCCTCGACAACCACGTCGTCGTTCTTCTGCTCTTGTGATCTCGTCTCTGCGTCACCGTTCTTGGGTACTTTCCACTGTGCTTCTCCGCAACGCTTCGCGCCCCCACCGCTAGGTCCCTGCCCTAGGTGCTCTTATTGTCTTCCTCAATCTCCTCCGGTGGTTCTTTTTCTGCTCCGCCGCCGCGCTCGTCGCCATCGCGACGGGGCCTTGGGTTTCTAGGTCTCTCCCCACCACCAGTTCTTCCTCCGTCGACTCCTTCGATGAGCCTATGTCTAGCTCCATCAGCGACGCCCTCGTTGGGGAAGAAGAGCTTATGGCGGGCCCAGAACGGGGCTCATGGCAAGGTTCTACGGTCACTCGCCGAGAGATTGAGTGCCTGCGCAAGACCCGTCGAATTCCTGCCGAGGTAAACTGTCGCTTACCCGGCAAAGAATCTTCCCCCGTACTCGACGATGGCGGGTACATAGTTTGCATGTCGCACTTTGCCAGAGGATTTGGCCTCCCTCTTAGCGATTTCGCTAGGAACTTTCTGGATTACTTCGGTCTTCAGCCGCATCATCTACCGGCTAACGCTGTAGCCTCTCTCTCGGCCTTTATCTCAGCTTTTGAAGGATACTTTGGCCTTTGGCCTTAAGTAGATGTATGGTCAAATTTCTTCCAAATCTGAGCCAACGTAGTGCCGGATAAATCTCTTCAACCTTCCGAGAAATCTTTAACCCAGTGTGGGGCCGCCTCTATTACACCTCAGAAAAACTCTGTGTTCCTGCGCGTTGCGGATCTAGAGTCTTGTAAGAAATGACACAGATCATTTTTCTATGTTAAGAATACCGGAGCAGAGGATAAGATTCGGCTTCCTACTTTATCCATCGGTCCTCCCTCAAAGAAGAATTGGCTCTATAATCCGAAGAAGACCCACGCTCTTGCCGAGGCATTCGAGCTTCGTCTTAAAGAGTTGATTCGTGCCGGGCTTAAGGGAGAATATATGATGACCGCGTTTATCAGCAGCCGAATCTGCCCCTTCCAACTCCGTTCCCACAAGCTTTGCTATATGAGTGGTCCTTTGGATCCCAACTGAGTTTCGACAGTTGAGCTCGACGATGTCCAGATCCAGAAGCGCGTCTGGGCTATCTTCAAAACTGAGGTACCCGAGGAATGGGTTTGGGGAATAAGACCCTTCTCTCATGCTAACCCTCCTCCTCAGGTAATTCGGATGCAAATTGTTTTGTTCGAGTTATCTCCCATTGTGTATCCTGCTAACCTTTTGTTTGCCCTCTCTATAGAGGTTTTCCGAGCAAACCACGGAATATGCCGAGGTGCTGTCTCTCTCTTGGGTTGCTGATCACAGTAACCCGAACAATGGGGAACTTGACCCGGAGGAATTTATTCCTAAGCCGGAGGCAGCTCCTGCTCGCACCCGGAATAAGACCTCGACCCACGCTGATGAAGGTGACTTGGACGACGTTCAAATTCTCGAGGTAGTTGCCGTGGTGCCTATCTCTTACGCATTTATGGCTCCTTCTTTCCCTACTAATCTGGCTGGCCAGGTGCACGAGGTCAAACCTCTCGCTTCGGAAGCCTCTGCTGCTTCTAAGAAACACACTGCTTCGAAGGATTCTTCGGATGCCGCTCCCAAGAAATGAACCAAGAAATCCTCCCAGCATATTCCGAGGCGAAAAGTTATGCCCGGAGTTACTGGGTAAGTTTCCCTTTATATTTTCATTCGTATTTCTTGTTTCCCTCTTTCTATTTCTGAATTAACTTTCATTCCTTTGAAGTGCTCTGCTTTCCACTAAGCCTAGCGGTCTGAGTATGACATCTCATGTTACTCGGACGCCTTCACCATCGCCTCCGGAAGATGTCCGGGTCCCTAGTCCTCCTCGGGATGATTCTCCTCGTAGGCCGACTAACGGCTCTCCTTGACGAGATGAGCCCATTGCCCCCCCTATTGTTTCTGCTGATGTCCCGATGCCGGATCACCCAACTGATTCGACAGTTTCTCCCAAGATTCCCGAGGTTGCTCCCACTGATCCTTCGTGTACCGCAATTCCAGCTTCTGCTCAGACATCCGCCGAGGTTACCGCTACCTCGGCCCCTTTGGAGACTGTCACCCCTTCTGCTGCAAAGGACGTTGCTCCCAGTTCCGAGGTTGTTGCTCCTGCCGGAGTTCCCGCCAAAAGCAAGAAAGTTGTCGCCGCTAAACCCTTGCCATCTCAAAAGGGGCAATCAGGTTCCTCTCAGCCCCGCGTTGTTGATATGCTCCGCAAGGGTGCCCCTACAGCTAAGCCTGGGTTGCCATTGTTGCCGACACGTGACTCGTGCTTCACAAGAGTCCGACAACCGTGGTAGTCATGCAACAGGTTAGACGTAAAGTGTTGACATGCACTGAGAATGGAAATAGCCTCAGATCATTGGTAGAGTATGCCAACAATTGGAACGCTGCTGATCAACTCGAAGGCAATCCGAGTAACCAATCGTTCCAGCTATCCGACATCAGCAGCCGTTTGCACATGGCTGCCAAGATTGTCCTTGAAAGTGACAAGATGACCGAGGTATGCGCCTCAATTTACACTTTGTCTTTTATTTATACAATATTATATACGCACTAGTCCCCGAGCTTGCAACCAAATGACTTGTTATTCGTTTGGAAGCTTTCCTTGTTCCAAATATAGCAACTTTCCTGTGCAATAGATAGTGTTTGCTGTGTATATTAAAATACCTCCAGCCACCTAGAGCCGAGTCAAGTTTCTTCGTGATTCGGATCTACTTTAGTTTTAAATATCCAGCCATCTGGATCCGAGTCAAGTTTTTTCTTGATTTGGATCTGCTTTAGTTTTAAATATCCAGCCATCTAGATCCGAGTCAAGTTTTTTCTTGATTTGGATCTTTTGTGATTTTCTTTGTATAACTTGTTGTTATTTCAGGTTGCTCACGGTCGGCGAACGGCTGAATTCCAAAGGTTACTCTTCTCGTATAAGAAGCATCAAGTTAAATTCGACAAAATGGTCCCTGTTATGAAGAAGACTGGTAAATTACTCGGATTTTAGTGCCCTCTATCTTTGTAGAAAATTCCATATTTCTACTAATTTCTGATGTGCTATTGTGTAGTTAATGTCAACAATCTAAATTCCCGGCTTACGAAGAAGGTCGCTACCCTTGAAGGTTAGTTACCCCTTTGCCCTTTTATTTATCCTTTTTTGTTCGAAGTAAATCTTGAGTATCTTATGGTATTCCGGCTTCGGCATAGCCGAGTTACAAACATTTGCAGTGTCACATCAAGAATGCATACCTATGCCTGATATGATGCTGCATTTTTTAGAGCAAGCTGGCACTCACTCGGCGCAATTTAAAGAAAATGATGACGAGATAGCCCGGCTTCGTGCCGAGGTTGAATCCCTCAAACTCTCTCAGAAATCTGAGCTAGAAAAAGTTGGTCAGGAGTTTTCCAAGGAGAAGAACCGACTGAGCCTTGAGCTTCAGAAGAACAAGGAACTCTTTGACGCTGCCGAGCTAAAAAATCAGGCCATGATTAAAGAAATCGCTGGTTTTGAGAAAAATAGGGCAAACTGGGCCACGAATCTCCAGAAAAATGCTGCGATATATCCATCGTAAGTTTTCTGTTCCTGGCCGAATTATTATTTTCCCGTTGCTTTTCTTGACTTACTTAATGTTCTTTCCTGTAGATCATTTTCCAGAAGCTAAGTCTATGATCTCCAAGGTTGTGATCGCTACTCGCGGCCGCCGAGGTGTTACCATTGTTTCGAATCAGGAATATTCCATTGAGGATTTTTTGGTTGTCGTTGCTGCTGCTATTGAGCCAATGAAGGTTATGGGAAAAGATCTGGTGGAAGCAGCTATTTGGGCCTACCATGTTCTCTGGACAAATGAGCCGAAAATTAAGGAAGTAGAAGTGCTTGTGGCAAGGTTGATGGAGTCCCAAGCTCGATTGAATCTTTGGAGAGAATCCGCTGGACGAGTTGGAGCTGATATGGCGCTTACTACTGTTTTGTCATGGTACGAGGATATTTCCCTCGATACCCTGATGACCTTGCGCACTCGCTCTCCTTGGGTTAAAGATCCGAATTACGTTGCTCGTCGCCAAGCCCGTGATTTCCAGCTCATTGAGTAAGCTGATGTTCATCGCTGGATCGAAGGGCCGAGTTTCCTTCCTGACGACGCCGAAGATAACGCTAAGGTTGCGGATGATGCTGAATCCGATGGAGATTCTAATGGTGAAGGTGAATTGGATGAAAATTCTGATAATGCTGACGAGTCTAGTGACAGTTCCGGAGGGGATGCCGAGGCTCGATCCTCCTCCAAGCGAACTGAAGCTTCTCAATCCCAAGGTGGGGTCTCTCAGCGAACAATCCCTGCCCAAGATGTTCCTGCAACCTCCGTGGACGCCGAAGTAACCTCTGCAGAGGCTCAAGCAACTTCTGAGGCCCCTGCTCTTCAGGGCATTCCTCCTAGCAAGGCCGAGGTAGCCTCGGCTGCATCCGAGATACCAACGTCAGAAACTCCTACTGCTGCTACTATTCCTCCTACGGGTGATTCGGCAACTGCCGATGCTTGAGCTTAAAAACTCTTACTTGTTCAAGTCCCCGGTATGCCGGGTGTATGTTGTCCTAAAACAATCTTCCTCTTTTGGTACTATGTGATCCGTTTAACTTTGGCATCATATGCTGTAGTAATGTTGTTACTCTTCTAGTTGAATTTGTGTGATCCGTATCTTTGTTTGCAAAATTTCAACTTCATAAGTTCGAATCATATTTCCACATGTCTGATTCTCGTTCGGCATCCATCTTGTGTCTTTCATCTATTCTTAGTTGCAAAACTATTGGTTTTACCATTTTGTCTCAAGCACTATGAGCACTATGTCCATACATCATTTAGTCTGATAGACTTACTACCTCTTCGAGTTATCTATTGGTAAGATAACATAAATAGGATACTTTCCACATTATGCCTCGAACTGCTGAGGTTATTACTCATATGATTATGATAGTACAAATTCATGGGGAACTCCCCGAGTTATTGCTCGGGTTGCCAAAGTGACCATTCATATTACACATGTGATTGACGATAGACAAGACGGGGCAGTCCCCGAGTCACTGGTTGGGCCGCCGAGGTTTCATACATAACCAAATTGACGAACAGTACGGGGTAGTCCTCGAGTTAATGCTCGAGCTACCGAAGTTTCATACATAACTAAAAATGATAAACAACATGGGGTAGTTCCCGAGTCACTGCTCGAGCTACCGAAGTTTCATTAAAAATGACAAATAACATGGGGTAGTCCCCGAGTCACTGCTCGAGCTACCGAAGTTTCATTAAAAATGACAAATAACATGGGGTAGTCCCCGAGTTACTGCTCGAGCTACTGAAATCTCGTTAATTCATGTCTGATACATCAATTTGATGCATAATATTGCTGGATACAACATACTTCCTCTAAGTGTAAAACGGGCGAAGTAAAGCCACAATCCACGGTCTTTTTGATTCATCTTCGGACTTATCCGCCTTGTTCTTTTCTGGTGTTTGAGCGTCGATTAGGTAGTATGCATCGTTGTGTAATGCTTTGCTCACGATGAATGGGCCTTCCATGGAGGTGAGAGTTTACGCATGCCGGCTGTGTGTTGCACTAGCCAAAGAACTAGATCTCCTTCCTTGAAAACTCCTGGACTCACTTTCTTGCTATGATATCGTCTGAGGTCTTGTTGATAAATAGCTGATCTTTATAGTGCCAATTCTCTTGCTTCTTCTAGCAAGTCCACATCATCTTGCCGTGATATTTCATTTACTTCAGCGCTTGTGTATTGGGTGACTCTTGGCGAGTCATGCATTATGTCGGCTGGAAGTACAGCTTCTGCCCCATATACGAGAAAGAACGGGGTATATCCCGTCGATCTATTCGGGGTGGTCCTGAGGCTCCACAGTACTGCTGGGAGTTCCTCAATCCAGCATCCTGTCGACCTCTGTAGCGGTTCTATCAGCCTAGGTTTTATTCCGGACAGTACTAGTCCATTTGATCTTTCTACTTGTCCATTTGATGATGGGTGAGCCACCGAAGCAATATCGAGTCTTATGTGCTTCTCTTGGCAGAATCGAGCAAAAGCTCCTTTAGCAAAGTTTGTGCCATTATCTGTGATGATACTATGTGGGTAACCATATCTCAGGATGATATCTTTGAGGAATTCTACCGCCGTGGGCCCGTCACATTTTCTTATTGGCTTTACTTCTATCCACTTTGTGAATTTGTCCACTATGACCAAAATGTGAGTCATGCTGCCGCGAGCCGGCTTAAATGGACCTACCATATCTAAACACCACACAAAGAATGGCCAAATAATTGGTATTGTTTTTAACTCGGACGAAGGCATATGTATTTTGCTGGCGTATCTCTGGCAGACGTTATAGTTTGTTACCATTTCCTTTGCTTCCTTCAGCGCAGTTGGCCAGTAAAACCCATGCCTGAATGATTTGTCCACGAGGGATCTGGACGAGGCATGGTGCCCACACTCTCCTTGATGTATATCCAAGAGGATCTCTTGTCCCTCTGCCGAGTCAACGCATTGTTGCAGCACATTTGTCACGCTTCTCTTATAAAGCTCATTATTTATGATCGTGTAAGCTTTTGCTCTTCTCGCTATCTGCCTGGCCATAACCTCATTATCCGACAAGATCTCTTCTTTGGGGAATGAGAATATGGACTGTGCCCATTGCGGCACGACTTTTTTCGGGAAAATTGTGTTGTCAATTTCCATCATCTCTGCCGACATAACCTATTACGGCTTTTCCTAATCGAATCAATATCCGAGTAGTTCGGTTCATGTACTTTGTCAATTTCCATTGGGACGCACCCTTCTATCTGATCTGACGAGATACGAATTGACTCGGATTCTGGCGAAGGTATAATTGATGGCTTTCTTAGGTGTTCCAGGGCTATACCAGGCGGAATTGATTGTCTGGTTGATCTGAGCTTCGACAACATATCTACAGCATCATTTTCTGCTCGAGGTATGTGATGGAATTCACATCCATCAAAATAACCACTAATTTTCTGCACATGAAACCTATATAGGGCCATATTTGCATCCAGTGCGTCCCAATTCCCTGACACTTGCTGGACTACGAGGTCCGAATCCCCGTAACAAAGAATCTGACGTATGCCGATCTCTTTTGCCATTTTTAGGCCATGGACAAGCGCCTCATACTCGACTACATTGTTCGATGCAGCGAAATGTATTTGCAACACATATTTCAGCTGATCCTTTTTTGGAGAGGTTAACACTATCTCTGCTCCTAACCCATTTTTTAACTTGGACCCATCAAAGTGCATCGTCCAATAATTCGGATCTCGCAATGGGGGTTCGTACTGCACCTCGGCCCAGTGTACAAAAAAGTTGGCCATTGCCTGAGATTTAATTGCATCTCGCCTATCAAATTGCGGGGCATAAGGTGACAACTCAATTTCCCATTTTGCTATTCGGCCACTTGCATCTTTGTTGCTTAGTATCTCGGCTATCGGTGCCTCACAAATCACCTTTATTGGGTGTTCTTCAAAATAATGTTTGAGCTTCTTTGCCGACATGTACACTCCGTAAGCCATTTTCTGGTAGTGTGGGTAGTTCTGCGTGGAGGCCGATAATACCTCACTCAGGTAATATACCGGTCTTTGCACTGACTTACCTTCTTTGTTTCGTTCCACGAAAATTACTGCACTTACCACCCTGTTTATTGCTGCCACATAAAGTAGCATAGGCTCTTTTGATAATGGGGAAGCCAAGATAGGCGATGTAGCCAGCATCTTTTTTAACTCATGAAAAGAACTATTGGCCTGAGGTGTCCAGGTAAACTTGTCGGATTTTTTCATTAATTGATACAAAGACAATGCTTTTTCACCTAGCCGACTCACGAATCGACTCAGGGATGCAAGACACTCTGTAAATTTTTGTACATCATTTAGGCATTTTAGCAGTTCCATTCTTTCAACCGCACGGATCTTAGTCGGATTTGCCTCTATACCTCGTCTGGACACGAGGAAACCAAGTAATTTTCCGGCCGGTACACCAAAGGTACATTTTTCCGGGTTAAGCTTCATTCGGAACCTTCTTAAGTTCGCGAATGTCTGTCGAATATCTTCTAGGAGTGTGTTGCTCTCTTTGGTTTTTATAACCACATCATCAACATATACTTGCACATTTTTCCGATCTGGTCGTGCATACATTTTTGCATGCATCTTTGGTACGTGGCTCCTGCATTACGCAGGCCGAATGGCATGGTGCGATAGCAATAAGCCCCATACGGGGTGATAAACGCATTCTTTATTTGATCATCCAGGTTTAACGGTATCTGGTGGAAACCAGAGTACGCGTCTATAAATGATAACAGCTCGCAACCTGCGGTTGAATCAATGACTTGGTCTATCCTAGGCAAAGGAAAATGATCTATGGGACACGCCTTGTTAAGGTTCGTGTAATCGATGCACATTCGCCAAACGACAGCTACATTTGGGTCATCCTTTTTCTTTTCTATCAACACCGGGTTTGATAACCAATCCGGATGAAG
This sequence comes from Avena sativa, assembly GCA_916181665.1. NCBI lineage: Eukaryota > Viridiplantae > Streptophyta > Magnoliopsida > Poales > Poaceae > Avena > Avena sativa. The sequence continues at coordinate 237,847,940 of OV702282.1, forward strand.
TACTTCCATGATAAACCCGGCCACAAGGAGACAAGCTATCTCATCCCCTATTATCTTTCTCCTGTCTTCGGCGAAGCGGCAGAGAGGTTGCTTCACCGGCCTTGCTCCTGGCCTTACGTGCAAATAGTGCTCAGCCAACTCCCTCGGTACTCCTTGCAGATCCTGTGATGACCATGCAAAGATATCCCGATTCTCACGGAGGAAGTTGGTGAGCTCGCTTTCCTATTTGTCACCCAGGCCGACACCAATAGTGATGGTGCGCTCTGGGAATTGATCATCGATCTGGATTTTTTTGTTTCCTTAGTCGGCTGGAATGACACACTTCCGTGCGGGTTGGCAAGTGCCGACATGTTAAGCTGTGCCGACTGAGCTAAAGCTGCCACTTCCTGAATTCTTCTTTTCTCTCTTGCGATTACCAAAGACTTGGCCAGGTTTGATCCGGCTGAAGCACATTCCATTGATTTCCTATAATCTCCAGCTATTGTTATCACCCCCTGAGGTCCTGGCATCTTCATTTTCAAGTAACTGATGTGACAACTGCTCATAAATTTAGCCAATGTCGACCGTCCGAGTAAAGAATGATAGCAACTTTCTAGATCCACCACCTCAAACTCCAGATTCTCAGCTCTACAATTCTCTCTTGTGCCGAATAATACATCTACTCGGACCTTCCCAATGGGTTCGCATGAGAGTACTGGCACTATCCCGTGGAATGCTGTCCTTGTTGACTGCAGCATATTCAGAGTTATTCCGAGTTTGTGCATTGTGTCTTTGTACATGATATTGATGCTGCTCCCATTATCTATCAGTACTTTTGAGAACTTCACATTGATGCTAGGCCCGACAAACGTCGGATCCAGCACTAAAGCATACAATCCTGGGTTCGACATGATCTTCGGATGATCCCTTATGCTCCAGGTTATCTCCTGGCCCGACCATGGCACATATCTCGGAACTGTCGGCATAACTGCATTCACTTCCATATGTCGACGATGTACGCTCTGTCTATCTTGTTGTTCTATTGTGAACACACATTATGATTGGTGATGTTCCCTATAATCATTGCGTCCATTATTTCTGAGGTTTCCCCTTCCATCTTGATTCGGATTTATCACTTGATGAACTGTATCCCTCCGATCCTGATTCTCATACCTCAGAGGTGGTGGAGGTAACATCAGTTGTTGCGCATTTCCTCCCGTCAGATGTGGCTGCTGTTGTTGATGCGTTTGATGCTATAGTGCTTGTATGGTTACCGGGTTTCCCATTGCGCTCTTCATCCAAGCGCACTGGCGGGTGGTATGGTTAGCTGGCTTGGCCGGGTTAGGCATGTGAAATTTACACGACTGAACCAACATTTATTCAAATGTGTACTTCGGCTTCTCTTGTCATTGCTTTTTTTGTTCTGGGGTCCATTGTTTCTTCCCATCGTTCCTCGGTGTCCACTGCTAAGGACCATTTTCCTGACGTTGATTGCTTCCATGACCCGACTGGTCATGTATGACTGCTGCAACTTGATTTGAATTGTATCTGTAATCCGACCTCTCATCCCTTCTTCTTCCTTGATAGTCATTGCGCCGTGATGATCCGGCACCATCCCGGGCGTAATGATCTTACTGTTCACGATGTTCTGCCGACATAAGCTCGGGTAGAGTCGGATCACCCAATGCATATGAATCTGCTATTCTGATGGTTTCTGCCAATGTGGTCGGCATATATCTCTGCAGCCTCTGCCATAGCACACTTGCATATCTGCATCCTTGAGCGAACTAGGCTATTGCTTGAGATTCTATAACTCCTTCACATCAATTTCTGAGGTTACACCACCGAGTTAAGAACTCTCTATCAGTTTCATTCGATTCCTGCTTGCACATTGCCAATTGTTGTGGCCTGTTTGGCCTCTTATATGTACTGGTGAAGTTACTGACAAACATTTCCTCAAAATCCAACCAGCAGTTGATACTGCATGCTGGCAAGTTATTTAGCCAAACTCTGGCTGGTCCTTCCAGTATCTGGGGCACGTATCTTACTTCCCATCTCAAATTTCCTCCCGCTATTTTTACTGCCGTGGCATAATCAATCAGCCAATCCTGTGGTTTTGTACTTTCATTGTATGTTTTCGTACCTCTCGCTAACTGGAATTTTGGTACGGGTGGTTCGCCCATAATCCAAGGTCCAAAACATGCCGAGCCAGGAGGACATTGCTCTTCCAATAACTCGGACCGATACAGCCTGTCCAGCTTCAATCTTGCATCTGCTGACGACAAGTTTCTATAAACAATCCTTTCCTGCATTTCATAACAATTTTGCCCACCATGCTCTGCATTTTCCATGGCCGAATATCCGTCATTATATCTGTCATTTGCTTGGTTATGCGGAGCTTGTCTTGCTTCTCGATCTTGCCGAGGTTCATGCCTCGGCTGATGATTTTGCGATGGGTACCTCCTTCCTTCTGTCGGGTTATTGTTCTCTGGGTTCCCTCTTCCAAGATTCTCATGCTCCCTGTTGCCACGGCCGGGGTTTCTGTCCCCGCTATTACCTCGGCTTCCATTGCCCCTATGTTCATTGACCTTCCCGGCCATTGTCGGGTCATACGGGACAATCTGCTTGTTTCTCTTTCCCGAAGTTACTGCCATATCCTTCCGTGTATTGTTTCCGGGGGAAGATGCTGCCGCCGCTGATAATGCGGGGGCGGCCCCTGCCGAATGAACCATGCGGGAATCTCCCGGCTTTGCCGGGTTAGCCCTAAGCATCTCCTCATTCTGCTGGTTCGTGATGCATACCAGCTCGTTTACCCTTTCTTGCTGCTTTTGCCGGGCTTCCCCGGTTAGTCCTTCCAATTCTAGGGCTACCGCATTTGCTGCCCCGAGGTTCTTTGCCGGGGTACTATACCTCGGCAAACCTGGGTCAACCAAATCATCTGGCTGAGCCTCATGCTCTTTGTTGATATCATTCATGAGGTACTTTCCTCTTAATCTCAGATCATCTACTCGGGCAGGGCGTATCTAGCTTGTTTGCCCTGGCATATTCTCGCAAAGTCATGTTAAAGGACTCTTGCAAGGTCGACACCTTTTTTTGCCTCCTCTAACGTTTTCAATCTAGTTTCTTCTAACTCCGCCTGTGCGTTTTCCGGGTCAACTATCGGCGCTACAGGTGTAGTTAAGTTATCTATGGTTGCCTGCAGGATATTCTCTGGCCTCTCTAAAGGTGGCCACCTTACCCTTGTTGCTTTTGGAGTTACCTCTTGCACCTCAGCTGCCCTGGTTACCGGAGGATCTGCTACTGTTGGCTTTGGAGCTGCTTGCTTTGCCGCAACCTGTCCTGCTGCCGCTGGGTCCTTGCTTGGCCCAGACCCTGCCACTGATGCTAGTACAGGAGCTGTCATCATCACCTCAACGCTGCCCGCGGGGCGAGCGCCACGCTGATCGCTGGAAGCACTGAGGGAAGGATCTCTTGCGACGATGACTCGGCGCGGATAGACGCAGGAGGTGTCGATGCCGACGTAGATCTTGGGAGCGCCCAGGTTGATGAAGACGCTGTTGCGCGGTGGTGCCTTCCTTCTAAAACTGCTAGCGTTGTCGCTGACGTAGTCCCAGATGTCGAATCTCTGGACTAGCCCAGAAACCACCCGCTCGCCGGTGTCGATGAAGTTTCCCGTCCGGATCTTGACTCTAGCTAGCACCGCTGCTGGCCCCACGATGGACGCCAACTGTCGTGGTGGTGGCACGACAGATGCCATGGGTAGGCTAAAGTCTGGGACCAATGGATGCTAGTGGGATCTATGGAGGAAAGATATAGTGATTTCTACACACAACTAGCTAGAACTGAGATCTTTATTTCTCCTCAATCAAGCTACAAGTGCTCCTTGAGCTGTATCAGAGAGAGGAGGAAGAAGGTTACAACATGAGCCCTCTAGTGTCAAATGAGTCTATCCCTTCTCCAGGAAGCCGTGTCCCTGACCTCTTTGTCTCCTTCTTCTGTGTCCCAAAGTGGTAACTCGACGGACCTCTTTCCGTGTCCCCTTCTATCGACGACAAAGACCTAGAACCCCCACATGTGAGCCTCGGGCTTGTCCACTGTCACCTCCGTGACGCCTGTCTGCTCCTCTGCGGCTCTGCTCTTTGTCTCTAGCGCTTGGCTCTGTGCAGATTCCTCATAGTTAGTAGCTAGGGTTTGACTTTGGGATTCGTCTCCTTCTTCTGCAAGCTTCCCGTTACTCGGCCTCGCCTCGCGTAACTCGGCTCGACCTTTACCTGCGTATGAGCTGATCAACCTTATTCGGCCGACTTAGCTCATGTGTCGGCCGAGTAAGGTATTAATCGCTCGACTCTGGTTAAGCCATGCCTTATTCGGCCGACCCTTGCATAACTCGGCCGAATCAGCTTATAACCCGACATATGGAAAAAAATGTTCCTTCCTTCTTTTCACTATCTTGACCCTATCTAGGATTACCCCCAACACTACTATTGGATCAGATAGATCGTATTATCAAGGAGACTAGGTCGCAAAATATAGTTAGTGATTTGCTACTCCCTCTGTTTTAATTAATGGACTTCAGATTGTCTAAATTCAGATGTATTTAGAACTAAAATATAACCAGATACATCCACCATCTAGATAATTCTCGGTCTATTAATTTAGATTAGGATTAGAGAAAGCAGCAAAGTTTGGAAGATTAAATGAGACCGTACTGCTTAGGCTCAGGGCCAGATGTAATTCTGAATTCCCTTGTAAGGGATTGTAACAACCCTCTTAGTATTTGATTAGCAAAAGTGAATGTCGGACGTCGTATTAGGTGGGGCGGCTGAGATGCTATGACATCTGATTGCGACGCCAAGTAGATGCACATCCTTACAAGGACCCACCTGTAATTGTAAGACAGGGTGAGCCAATCGGTGGAAACGGCAATGTCACTAGGGCCTGGGACGTCAGGCGTAAGTGGATCGCACTCCAACATCCTCAGACGCGACCATTGCCGTCTTCATTCTGCAATTTTTTTATTCAGTCGAGGGTGTCAATCCAGACTAGCCCCTCAGTCGCAGGGAGATAACTCTCGACGAGCAGCTCCTTGATGTCGTTGTCCGTGATATCCGAGCCGCGCCAATCCCCTTTGTGGGAATCACTCTCTTCTTACATTGGCGCTATTATGGTCGCCGCCGGTGGATTCAACCACCGCGGACTTGGGGCAGCACCAGGCCCTCCGGGGGCACATGGACGGTGCTCGCCGGCTTCGCCGCAGCATCGGTTGCCGCCGCCATGGACAGGTTAGTGCTGCTGCTCGCCATTGGAAGGGGAGAGTGGTGACAGGAGAGATTGGGAGGCTAGGTTTTTTCGCGTGCGCGCGGAGGGATCGAGGAGATGCTCGCAGGAGGAAGACGAAGGCGCAAGGGAAGAATGAGGTGAAAAGTAAAAATTCATCGCAGTTGTAATTTATAACCCCTGGCGTCAAGATTCGTGCAAAGTGATTGAATGGTCAGCGCGTGGACGACGTGTGCGGGCGCGTGCGCGAAAATTTCGCCACGTTCCCAACCGTCGCCGCCAATGGTTCATATCCTTCGCGCGCGGGAAACACGGACATGATTGTATTCTCTGCATGTGTGAGTTACGAGGTGTTGCTAACCTATATCTACGACGTCCTAGCTGTCACTAGAAGGTGAACCATCACATCAGAATATTCCGGCACGGATGGATCCAGTCCGACTACGGAAAAGTACGGTGGAAGATTCAGCAATTCTCTGACTTACAATTTGAAGACGAAGAAACCTTGCAGGGTTCTTGGGAGGACTACAAGATATTGCATAACGATTTGCCGACATCCATCTAGACGGAGCATTCAACCTGAAGAGGCAAGACGACGCAAGATCTCGGAGTTCTCCAGGAGCTACTGTTGGGGATATGCTATATGAGTATCCTTATAGCATGTATCCTATACGGATAACACGGGTGGCCCACAGTTGGTAGCATGGCCTATGGCCTACTGGGCGGACAAGTTATACGGATCTAGAAGGGAGGTCCCATGCCGGATAAAGGAAGACTACAGAGGAGTCACCGACGTACCCGGAGCCTTGGAGTGTAAGACACGTTAGACTGATTGTATAGTGTGTAGGACTCTGTAACCTGTCCGGATAGGACTTTCCCTGTAACCCTAGGACCTGTCGACTATATAAGTCGGGCATATGGTAGCCTTTAGGGAAGACACAACTCATACCTCGCACAGCGAACCGATCCCTATAACTCGGCGTATTGCCATTATAGTGATTTATAGCAGGAGTAGGATTCTGCCACCGTTGTGGGATCTGAACCTGGGTAAGCTGTCTCTAAACACGCACTGTGAGGACCCCTCCATGACGTACTCATCGGCAATACCACGACACAAGCAGGAGTAGGATTTTCCCTCCGGGAGTCTGAACCTGGGTAAAATTGCGTCCCCATTGTCTGTCTGTTAGCCCACGAAGTCTCTAGTGCATACCTCTTTCCCTAAAATCCGAGTCTATCAAGTATGGGTATTGCTGTGGATACCCCACGACATCTGGAGCTGTGATGATTTTTCTGTCGACAAATCCATTGTTCTATCGTCGTTTAGATCTCTCAAAACACGTGGATCATCTTTAGAAGCGGAAATTTGTGTGTTTAGAGCATCTCCACTCGGCTACCCAGGACGCCGATCCGCACGCTGAATTTAGGTCCAGACGCCAAAAATCAGTCCAGTCGCGTACCCAGGAACCTGTTTTCGTTCGGATTTGGGCCAACTTTGGTCCGGACTCCCCGTGCTATTCCCAGGATCCTGGGTACACCCTGGGAACGTCGGACGAAGCGAACTCGGCGAAACATGAGGCAACGTGTGGACCCGCTGAGTCAGCGACAGAAGCCGAGTCGTCGTCATCCTCGGAACCACAAGGCGACCGCCGGACAATAACTTCCCGTCGCTTCGGCCACGCGTCGCCGAATTGCCGCGCCACCGCCGCCGCCTCGGCTCCCGCGACGAACCGGCGGGCACTAACTTCCCGCCGTTTCCCCTTTTCCCGCCCTCGCCGCTACACCCCTCCCGCCCCTTGCCGCCCATCTCGGCCTATAAAAGCAATACCCTCGCCGGAGTTCCTCACACTCTCTCACATCTTCCCAGCCCACAACTCCGGCGAACATAGAGTTCTCCTTCCCCACTTAGCCATGGCCGAGCACTTTCCCGGCGATGGTGCGGCGACGAACGGCTTCGGTCGGCGCACGCTCCAGCCTTGGGAGGCGCGCATGCTCCACGAAGCCGGCTACATGGCGCCGCCGGACACGCGGAACCATCCGGGGTGGAATCTTAGCGCTGGCGGCATCCCTATCCCGCAGGCGCCGAGGAGGATGGCCAGCCTCAGCTCCTCCTCCTCCGCCTCGGCCTCCCACTCATCGGGATCCACGCTGCTACGTACGCCGACGGGCCCTTCGCCGGCGCTACACCCAGTGAAGCGCGAGGCGGTCTCGCCGGTCTGCTCGCCGCCGCGAACACGTTTGCGGGGCATCGTGATCAACGAGGGCCGCAATGCCGGCGCTGTCGCCGCCTACTGGCCGCCTTTGCCTTCGCCGCCCGAAGCCTAAGCCGGCGGACTGGTCGGCGCGCCTGTGGAGGATAGCGCCATAAGGATGGCGATGGAGCAGTCGCTCCGCGACTCGGCGCCGCCGCCGCCGGTGGAGCCGTCTTTGCCTGATATCCTGGAATGTTCCAGGGCGAACCGGGAGGAGACGGAGCGACAGCGCGTCCACCACCTGCAGCAGCAGGCCAAACGACAGGCCTGGTCTGGCCGCGTTCTCGCCTACCAGGGCGCGCTGCCTCGTCGTCCTACCAGCCGTGGAGGTGCGGCGACGCCGACCAGGGGGAGCTCCCGCCCACCATAGCCGCCGAGTGACGACGATGACGATGACGACGGCGAGGACGGTGGTCGGGCCGATCCGGGCTACACGTCCTTCTATGACAACTTCGGCATGTAGAAGCGGCGTCAGCATCGGTGAAGGCGACGACAGCGGCCTTTTCTAACGTTTTAGTTTATTATCTAGTTTAAATTCGATGTAATCCACCTATATTCCCCCATCTTTAATGAAATTCGCCTTAATTTGCCCATCTCGTCTAAAATTTAACCGAACACGGAAACTCAGCCTAGAAACGTGAGTGGAAAACTCGGCGTTTCCAGGCCGAAATCAAGTTTCGTTCGGTTAAAATTTGGTCTGACATGGGTTTGAAGATGCTCTTATGGAGGGAGTGACTCTTTCCACGGAGTGGTGCCAAGAATAGATTGTACTCCCTCCTGTCCGGTTTAGTAGGCACGTACGTAGTTTAAAAACAACTTTGACTAATAATTTTGGTCAATAAATTTTATATAATATGTCACAAAAATTATACCACTGGATTCATCTTTAAAAATAGTTTTCAATGATATATTTTCTAAAATATATATTACATATTTTATTGATTAAAATTGATGGTCAAAGATTATTTTAAAATAAGATGGGCGCCTAATAAACTGGACAGGAGAAAGTAGTTGAAACTGACGGCTCACAGGTTGTCAATCTAATGCAATGCACCTAGCAAGACCGGTCTGCTTTGGGGCATCTGGTCATGGAAGCAAAGAGTTTACTATTAGATCAGAAAGATCGTATTGTCAAGGCGCCTAGGTCGCAGAATATAGCAAGTGATTTGCTACTTCCTCCGTTCCAATTAATGGACTTTAGATTGTCTAAATTCAGATGTACGTAGAACTAAAATATGACTAGATACATATAATTCTCGATTTATTAATTTGGATTAGAGAAAGCAGCAAAGTTTGGAAGATTAAATGAGACCGTACTGCTTAGGCTCAGGGCCAGATGTAATTCTGAATTCCCTTGTCAGGATTGTAACAACCCTCTTATTTGATTAGCAAAAGTGAATGCCGGACGTCGTATTTTAGGTGGGGCGGCTGAGATGCTATGACATCTGATTGCGACGCCAAGTAGATGACACCCTTACGAGGGCCCACCTGTAATTGTAAGACAGGGTGAGCCAATCGGTGGAAACGGCAATGTCACTCGGGCCGGGGGCGTCAGGCGTCAGTGGATCGCACTCCAACATCCTCAGACGCGACCATTGCCGTCTTCATTCTGCAATTTTTTTATTCAGTCGAGGGTGTCATCATTCTTCAGTGGAGCGCGCACTTCGTGAACGTCGTCCCGGCCTCCGCCGCAAACACGAGCAGATTGAGGGGAGAGGCACGCGGCGCAGCGGGATCCGGCAATGACAGGTGAGCCCTCGCGGCTGCGTGCACAATTGTACCTTCCCACGTGTCTCCCCGCCTCACCCAGATGGGTCATCTGTTCTTGCAGCTTTCCGTCGGCACGCGGGGCCGAAGCCCAAGGGCGGAGGCGGAGGCGGCGCGGCGGGGAAGAGCGCGTGGCTGGCGGCGGACGGGAGCAAGCGGTGGGGCGAGAAGTTCTTCCTGCTTTACACTCCCTTCTGGCTCACGCTCTGCCTCGGCATCATCGTCCCCTTCAAGCTGTACGAGGTATACTCGCGCTCGCGCTCGCGGCCCTCGCCTTCTGCTCGATCTGCATTTCCGTGGATCCTAAAACGGAGATTGCATCCTAAAATGAGATTCGATCTTGGCTATTTGTCCTTTTGTGATTGGACCAGTTTCTTTCTTGTTTTTCTTAAGCGGTTCTTGGATTTTTGTTTTCTTCTGTGATGCGCAGAGGTTCACGGAGCTGGAGTACTTGGTTCTTGGATTGGTGTCAACCGGGCCTGCTTTCCTCATCCCTCTCTTCCTCGTAGGGAAGGTAATTTGGCACCCTCCTCCGACTCTCTCAACTTTGAAACGTTTGTTCGATGTGATACGCGAAGACCATTTGTAGAAAATGGGACAATATTTGCCCATCAGCATCACTGTTTAACAAAATTCAGCTGTTTACCATTTTGGCCGGAGTTGGGAAACATTAGGTGCATAGACAGAGACATAAATATTTCATTGCAATTAAGATGACAACTACAGTTGGGGAAGCATTTCATGTTGACAATACTTGCATTTTGGTGTTTTTAGATCATCTGTGAATTCATAGCACCTGTTCTTCTTGCCTCTACCGACGAATACATTATTGCTGCAGTAAGTAAAAATGAATTACAAGGGTGGGGAAAGGTAAACAGCTAATAAATGGTGAGCGCCCAGATCGGCAATAACTATAGAAGTGGGGACAGGGGTAAAGAGGAGCGTGGTATGGGCTTCTCTCACATGCAGCTGTCTGATTGAGCTTAAGTTTGGCATTTACTCCCCTTGGATTTTTGTTCTACTATTTCCTGTCCCAAAACTATATTATCCTATTTTTGTCTATAAATAAAGAATGAAATTTCGAACTTATTTTTGTACTGTTATGCACATCATTCATTCGTTTGGATGTTAACTTGTTACTTCTTTCATTTCAGGCAGATAGCATTAGAAGTTTGAAAGACCGTTATTGGGTCAAGGTAAGTATTTTCAGTGTGGATCTTTTTAAGCCCATTTGAGTCCTAGAAACGAACACTGCTTTGAAAAATCCCACTGTTGTATGTAATATGATTCTATTTTATGGATCTGAATCAGCATTATATTTTCCACTACAGTCGTTCTTTGCTCTGATTTAACTTTCACCCTCTGTAAAAGATGTGGTTGTATAAGAATAAATGTATCAGATTTACCATTTATATTGTCAAGTGTCACTCGTGAGTCTTGAAAGCATTTGTAAGATAAAACTCAGCAAACTAACAATCACTAGTGATATATATTCTTCAGTTACGAAATTACCTACTATATTATCAAACTATTAATGCAGGTTACCTGAGCAGTTCTCATTGTCCATGGACTTAGTTTTCTTTGGTAATGCATTTGTCACATTATTTCTTTAAAATTGTTTGCTAATTGCACGATACATCTTCCATTGCAGGCTAATGTCTGGATCATAATTTTCAGTTATGTTGGCAACTACTTTTGGACACATTACTTCTTCACAGTTCTTGGCGCGTCATATACTTTTCCATCATGGAGGATGAATAATGTAAGATGATCACACAAGGAATCGATGGGTGAAGAATTTCACCTAGAGCGCTGCTCTATACAAATGTTTATTTTTGCTATATACCCATGTGTTTGTGTACTTAGTAAACTTATGAACTAGGTTATCATTTTGTAGCTTTGCTTCCACTTCATATATTCCAATCCATCTGTTTTCTTCTGAAAATCAGGGTATAATTCAAGGTTTTAAGTTTCAGCATATTTGTTGAGTGCTATACCCTGGTGCTACCAGTTTGCGGCTAGTTATTGCCCAGTTTAGTCTGCACCACAAATTTGTACTTCACTAATACAGACCAGATACCTGCCTGTTCGGCAACCCTTTTGTCGTAATTTCTGTTTCTAGTACATCCGTGGGATAGTAACTACTACCATAGTACCATTTAGATTCTATGCCATTTTATTTTCTTTGTACTAGTTATTGCAATGCACTACATGAATTCTATTTATCTGTTCACAATGCTTACTGATTTTTCTTCATGTTCCAGGTGCCCCATACAACATTTTTTCTGACTCATGCCTGCTTCTTAATGTATCACATGGCAGCAAATATGACACTTCGTAGACTACGTCACACTACAGCTCACCTGCCACAGTCTATTCGGTGGTCGTTTGATGCAGCATGGATTTTAGCATTCTCATACTTCATTGCATACTTGGAGACCCTAGCCATTGCAAATGTATGTTCTATGATCTAGCATATATTTCTTCATGCATAGAGTGCTATGAATATGGGTTTTCTCTCCCCAGTCTAGTAGTATTTAACTTTCCTCTGCTTGCTTATCGCGGTAAGCTTCAATAATGTGTGCCTTAATTCTAGAACACAAACTATTTTTCTTGAATCCTAATTGTTATAATTTTTTGTGTGTGTATCTTAGTGGCTTAATTGTGCAAAACACATAGACTCTAAGAGCATCTCTATCAGACCCCTTGAAAACCCGGCCTTTAAAACACATATAAGGGTCATGAAAAGCCTGTTTTACGGTGAGAAAAAGGCTTGGCCAGAACAGAACCGTAAGTTGGCCCCTTAAAAGAACAGGGCCCACCAGTATGTTTTTTTTTCTGCTGGGTCTTCTTCTCTGTCCGATGTGCTGTGCACGCGCCGCCGCTCCTGCCGCGCGCACCTCCACCGCTCCCCGGCTGTCTCGATTTCGTCGGATTCCCGCGAGTCCGGCGGCGGTGGCGCTCCGGTGTTCCGGTGACAGTTATGGCAGTTAGGAAGCTTTGACCGGTTTGTGGTGTCCTTTAAAAGTTTCGTCCAAAACTGAAGATATATGGATTCGGGGGTTCCAAATAAAGGGCTCTTTAAAATATTTTAAGGGTTTGCCCGATATAAGGGATCTGGTCTGTCCACTTTTCTCAACCAAAACCATAAAGTGACGGTTATTTTAAGGGTTTGACCGTTTTAAGGGGTCTGCTAGAGATGCTCTAATGATTTATCCTGCTGGAGTAGGTAGATACCACAAAGCATGCAGACAGTGCCTTTAGTCTCTAATTATGGGCAACTGTGAATAATAACTTCTTAATTTATTGTTGACTAGTAGGTTATATCAAGTTTGTACATATTGTGCATAATTAATATAAATCAGTGGTGGTTAGTGCAATTCTTTTGGGTCATGTCTACCATTCACTTTGAACATTGTGTGCCACAAATAATTTCTCTGCTGCATCTGGAAGAATAAAAAGGCAATTTAATATACATATTCAAATTGTTTATATTTACATACAAAACAACATTCACACGTTAATATATATTTTCAAACAGCACCTGCCTATTTCCATTTAATGTTCCAAGAAGATTATCACTTCGTATTTTGGTTGCTTGACATGGAGAAAACTCCTTAGCTCCTAGGGTAGACTGTATCATCTTCTTGACTAAGATTACATTACCTTATGTGTCATGACTAAAAAGTGTAGTGATTTTATCTGCGTAATATTTTACATTTTTGGTGTTCAAGACGAGGTTTTTGTATCAGTCTCGTTTATTTTTCCACTCATGAGAGTTCAAACACTATGGCAGGGTAGTTGGGAAAGGAGTAAAGCAAACCACTCTGCCCCCATGAGTCATGACACTACCATTAGTGGCATCATATAACATTGTGATTTAGGAAATTGTGATGCGCACAACCACTGTATGCCAAATTTTCTTTTTCTTAGAGAAGTATGCCGTTATATGTTTTTCTTAGAGAAGTATACCATCATTTTGTATATACATGCAGTTGATGTTATTCTAGGCCAACTAGAAAGTTAAATGTTGCTTTGCTTATATTAGTATATTCTGCTTCCACGTCATTCTTAACGTTTTTCCTTTCTGTTCCCCAAGAAACTATATTCTGATGTTACCGTGGACCTTTGCAGTTTCCATATTACGAATTCGTCGACCGAGACGCAATGTACACAGTTGGATCAATGTTTTATGCAATATACTTCCTTGTCAGCTTTCCAATGTTCTTAAGGTAAAATTTAGTCAGAGTTTAGACATGTTCGACAGGTTTCGTTGGTAATGTTCTCTCTGTTCTTTTTCATAGAGTTGAGTTATGAATCTGTTTATTTAAGAACACTCATTTTTCTCATATTTCTGTTATGCATTTCATCCATCAAGCTGTTTGTTGAGATCACATTATCTGGTTCCGAACTCGGTCGATCACTTACTTTGCAGTAGCTGGCTCTTATCGCTAGCTTGACTACCCTAAAGAATATATTTCTAAATTATACTCCCTCTGATCCATATTAGTTTTCACTGATTTAGTATAAAGTTGTACTAAATCAGGAACAACTAATATGGATTGGAGGGAGTAAGAACTTACTTTCACATCATTTCAGAAGGGTAGATAGGCCTCCTACTGTAACAGGAATAACATGGTTCTTTTTTGTGGTAACAAAACCTCTTTTTTTACTTGTCCGAGCTTTTGGTTTGTTAATCCTCACCTGAGCTCACACTAGAACCTTGCATCAGTACTGATCTCTGGAACTGGGAAAAAAACAGAGCTTGTATCAAGACTAGTAGCAGCTAAGCACCTTTAAATATCTCTCTGAGTAGGGACCTGCACAAACACCGCCGTTGGAAGAACGAGACATATTCAGCTCTGTGTAACTCTGCTATTTTGCTTTCAGGATCGACGAAAAAGCAGAGAAGTGGGGCCTTGGCAGGGTAGCCGTGGACGCTCTGGGCGCGGCGATGCTCGTCACGATAATACTCGATCTGTGGCGCATATTTCTGGGGCCGATCGTGCCCATACCAGAATCGAGATGGTGCGGTCAGCCCGGGCTTGCGTGGTTCCAGGCGCAGAACGAAAGCGTCTAAATTCAGGAAGGAATGCCGTGGATTCCTTGCTCGCGTGTACCGCCGACCGTCTGTCCGGCCCCGGTGTTCTAGGAGAATAGAACTCATTCTCCGTTGGAAGGGTATTGAGATTGTTGTTTGTGTGTGCTCCGTAGTAGTATTTTCTTCTTGGCCAGGCGAACTGGTTATGTGGCCGGCCGCCGTAGACATTCAGCCTTGTATTGGGACTATTCTCGTAGGATGCATGCGCATCAGGCTGATGAATAAGCTAGTGGCAATAAAGATTTGTTGCTAAACAGAACGGGATTTTCTGTGCAGCATCCTTGAGTGCGGCTGTGTGGGTTGAGAGAGTACAACAGAGACGCACATATGCACGCGCACGGTGCGCAAATGAACGTGCAATGCGTGCGATAGATCGGAGCTGCGGAGCTTTAGAATTGACGAAGTGACTAAGAATTGACGTGCCTCGCTATTGAGTGAATATCGTCTTTCGTTGAAAAAAATCCATCTTCAGGAGACACACAAGGCGTCTTAATGAGACACAGGTCATCAAATATCGGGTTTGCTCTTTCTTGTTGCCTCCGGGGTGTTTGATTCACACTATAAATACTCTAGCTCCCTGAGGAAATATCCCTATAGCTATTTCATGTCTCCACTCAAACTTCAAGGAGCTTATTTCTTCCAATTTTTATTTACGATTTTTTGAGGATTTGAATTCTATGAATTTTTTGTTCCACTAAAACCTCTTGCAATACTTCTCTATTTCTCCAATTGTGTCTCAAACATCTTTGATCCTAATCATGTAGGATCCTAGATTACACGGCAGTTTGATTCGTGCGTTTCTATTCGTGAACTTTTAAAAGCCCTCTAAATCAAAGAGGCTTTGGAAAGGCTAACCTGAACTTGGCCAAACCTCTATGACATTGTTGTTGTGGTGGAAAACAACATATTGTTTTTTGAGGGCAAGCAAACAGCATAATTAGAGGGTAGGTCTCCGTCTTTGAACAGTTTTTTTTTTGTCGATTTGTACACCATATTTGTTTGTCTCTTATAAGTTTTTTTGCAGGAATTTTTCTCTTCTAAGTTGACTGTATAATTTATACATTTTTATGGAATTAAGTACGCACTTAAGAACCTGTTTGGGATGATGTAATGTAGCCACAAACATTTAGCCCAAGCAGCAAGGAGCACACAAAATTTACGCTCAATCCAACCGTGACCTAACAAGCTTATATCCTACTCTTTTCGTTTAGAAATATAAGACATTTTGGCTTTGTGAAACAAATATATCCAGATGTCTTTTAGTGTAGGTTCACTCTGAATCTATACATAAAATTAATTTCTAAACATAAGATATCTAGATATATTTGTTTCACAAAGCTAAAACGTCTTATATTTATAGATATAAAGTAAGTACAAATTAATTAGACGAAGACCGTTGACAATATCATAATACGCGTCCAGATATGATAATGATCCCAATCGGATAACTATGAACGTTATTCGTAAAAGAAATACAGTAGCAGCAGGGAAATGATGTATATCCCGGATCGCGTCCGCCCATCGTCCGGGTCGTACAGCGAGCCGTGAGGATCCACCTTATCTCTTAACATGTTCTGTTCCTTATCTCCAACCTCGAGCAGTTTGTTTTTCTCACGCGACGATGCTTTCTGGCCGAAACAAAATCCCATGCCGCCGTCCTTGCTTCCTGGCGCCCCGCCGTCGCCATGGCCTACCCCTAGAGGTTGCCGCCGCGTGGAACTCCGTCATCGGCCCCAGCGACCTCCGTCTCTGTCTCTAGCGACCTCTGCCCACCTCCGCCCCGACGACCCCGACGACCTCAGGCTCCGTCTCCCACGAGGCTCCGTCTGCGGCAACCTCCGCCCCGGCGACCGCAACCTCCGTCTCCGGCGACCGCTGCCCCAGCGACCTTCGTCTCTGTCTCCGGCAACCTCTGCCCACCTCCACCCCGACGACCTCCGCCCCGACAATCCACGGGGAGAGATGGCGGTACTGCAATGGAACATAGTTGCTGCTCCCTACGGCGGTCCATATTGATCCATGCTGTGTTGCAAAGGGGTTGGCCATCATCGTGACGGCAGGAGGCTTTTTTGCAGCAAAAAGGGGGCTTTTTTACTACAATGGCAAAATTGTTTTGCTACATAAGTTTTGTACTTTTGCTACAATTATATAAAACGTTTGCTACAATGTTTTCCGGCAAGGTCTCCGTCGAGCCTCCGGCGAAGTCGTTTTTTGCTACATTAGCATATTTTATTTGCTACCATCATTTTGAGGTTTTGCGACATTTGCGCAAAGTTTTTGCTACTACTATGTCTCCGGCGAGAGTTTTTCTGGCGATGTCTCCGGCGATGTCTATTTTGCTACATTAACACATTTTTTTTTTGCTACATAGTCTCCGGCGAGGTCTCCGGCAAGGTCTCCGGCGAGACATTTTATTTCTGAAACGAACTTTTTTTTCTTCAAAAATAAAAGTGAAAATATATGTAGCAAAAATAGATGTTTTACAGTAAAAGAGGAATTTGTGGGGAAAAAGATGAACACGTGCCAGAACCATGACGATGGAATCGATTTTATCGTTCGGGGAACGCTGAGCATCGTCCAATACAGTAGCAGATGCTGTATTGTGTCAAAAACCAGAAAGCCGTTCGATCAAACAGCGGTGAAAATTGACACCTTCGTCTCCCGAGCACGAGCGTTCTCCCCCTCTCTCCACGCGTCAGTACCACCTGTCCCGTCCCCGCTTCTCCACCATGCTCCTTGGGAGTCGGGTCCCTCTCACAACCCCCCCCCCCCCCCCCCCCCCCCTTTCCACATCGTCTCCTCCGCCACCCTTCTCACACCCACCGACTCACCCACCCTCCCAAGAAACCACACTAGCACTAAAGCAGCGGCGATCACCTAGCTCCCACTCCGATGGGGCGCCGCCGGCCCAAGAAGCGCCCTCCGAACCCCTCCGAGCCGGAAGTCGAGGCGAGGGCGGAGGAGGAAGAGGCACCTATGTTTCCCGTCGGCGCAGAGTTGGAGGTGCGCAGCGACGACCCCGGCTTCGAAGGCTCCTTCTACGAGGCCACTGTTACCGGTCATCTCTCCACTCGCGGCGGCGGTCACCGATACACGCTGGCCTACTCGACGCTCGTGGACGACGACGGGGGCCCGCTCAAGGAAACCGCGGCGGCCGCCGACGTCAGGCCGCGGCCGCCGCCCGAGGAAAGCGCGCGGAGGGAGTTCGCGATCTGCGAGATGGTGGAGGCGTTCCACAACGACGGGTGGTGGGCCGGCGTGGTCTCCGCGGTTCCGCTGGCGGTGGCCGGGGATCGCCCGCGGGGGGCGTACGAGGTAACGTTCCCGACGTCGCGGGAGAAGATGGAGTTCGAGGAGACGGCTCTGCGGCCGCACCGCGTGTTCGAGGACGGGCGGTGGGTCCCAGCTGCAGAGGTGGTGAGTCCGCTGCTTGTTCCATCGTTTCTCCAAACTCCGGGTTTTGCAAACTTGCAACCAGTTGTTTTGTTACATGAAGTGAGCGTATAGTGCACAAATGGATTGCTGCGTGCTCTTTATTGAAGTTTAAAACATGAATGTTCGTTTTTCCTAATCATCTGAACTTTATTGGATGGATTATACCTATTTTTTCGAAGTTACAAAAATAAATATGTGTGGAGTAAATAAAGGAACTGGCAATTGCATGGTGGACTGCAACAGACCTGCAAATTCTCGTGGGTGAAAAAGAATGAAAATCCTCGCAAAAAACAGACTTAATAATGGAGATTCTACTCCCTCCGTTTCAAAATATAAGATGTTTTAGGATTGTGAAGTTAGTGTATCTAGATACCTTTTAGTGTGTAGAATCTCTCCGAACCTACATACTAAAAAAGGTCTAGATACTTTATCTTCACAAAGCTAAAACATCTTATATTATGAAACGGAGGGAGTATTTATTTATTCATCTTCATTATGCATTATGATATATTGGACAGGATCCTGATCCTGGTCCTTGTAAAAAGACATGGCAATTAGAGAAGCTAACATGACATACAACCGTGCCTCATGACACATCATCCTGATATTGGTCAGCATGCAGTCTCACTACATCTATATCGATCGCCATTATGTTAGGAACTTAGGTCCACTTAAGATGTCCTAGTTTTACACTTTTCAGGTTTTGTCAAACACTGATGTAATTTTAATAAGTTTTAGGGCCAAGAGCATCCATTGCATCAATATTGATATTGGGGACACGCGGTGAAATTTATCACGTTAAGGGGTTTCAAAATTAATCACATTCGCATTGAGATTATATTTTAACGTTAAACAGTTCATGTTGTGTTTGTGCAATTATATTTGTCATTTGAGATTTTGGTGTCTTTATCATCTGAATTAGTTTTACTATTTCTAGCTCGTATATTATCTATGCTCTGTGTCCTTAGTTAGACCGGCTGTTCGCCCGTTAACTGAGAACAAATGTTGGAATATTAGCATTGCTCCTAACTATTTTCATGAAAATTAATGATAAAAATTTGACGGTTGCACTTGTGATTTCTTAATGGGAGTTCTAGGTATGGGATTTTATAGTTCTCGATGATATTTTTCAAGTTTAATGAATCAATCATACTCTTGTATTTTAGTTTTTTTTGAGGCTCGACAGTGGGTTCCCCACTGTATATTGTCATAAAATTTCAAATGTAAAGTTATGTACAAGAGTTCAGAGGTAGAGGTTAGATTCTAAAAGAAAAATACAAGGTCATGGACCCCCTAAATCTAAGCTGACGGAAGGAATTCACCGAAGCTTCTATACCAGAAAGCCTGTCAAAGATGGGAGCATATGCATTGATTTGGGTCAACATATAATTTATACAGCAAGAGTCATTTACTATTTGATTATTTGCGTTCCTAGATAAAATTAAATAGTTTCCTGAGGTATATTAACTTCTCTAACTTCAAAGTGAAAGGAAGTTGTGTGTATGATCTAAACGAACAAGGGCTGAGGGGATCCATAGATTAATATTTCTATCTAATCCTTGTGTCAAGAAGTACGTAAGTTTCCAAGAATGAGGATCACCGTTATGTTTAAATTTGATAATGGATCGTAGAAACGAATTCCATGTGCATTGTGAAATAGCAACATTTTCATCATGTGTTTTATTTTTATGGAATAAACATTTTCAAAATATTTATCCATTTTATGAAAGTGTATGCATATTACTTTCGAGACAGATAGAATTGCACATGCTTACTTTTTATCAAGAGAGTTAGGTACTTTTCATCAGTTGAGTTAGGGTAAACATTGGTAGGATAAATCTCTAGAATACATTCTGCTGGCATACTTGAAAAGTCCCATGATTTAAAATAGGCATTTGAAATGCGCATGTACGGAGAATTTATTTACTAATTGAAAAAGAAGACGTTGCAAGTGGAAATGATTTGGGTATGTTTGGATGGTGGCCAAAACCAAAATATTGTCCATGTTTTGACTTTGGATGGTTGCCAATTTTTTGTCGTGCAAATGCCTCTTTGCCCACTCTAGTTTTTTTGTTGCTTTTGCCAATATTAATGGCCAACTCATGAGCAAGCAATTGGCTGACCAGAAATTTTGCTTGCCAAATATTTGGTATGGCAGGGTTGGGGTAAAAATAAATGTACCCAAGGAGCAAATAGCCTGTTTAACAGTACAAGCGACCCCACCCTTACAACCAGAACACTAATATTACATTATTTCTACTACTCTCGGTGTGTGCAGGACAATGTAAGTTCTCTGTTCCGTGAGGGAAACCAAGTTGAAGTGAGTCATTTGGCAGAAAACAGCAGTGAATCCTGGAGTCCAGCTACTGTTTTAAAAGCGATTGGTGCACATTTTCTAGTACAGTACACACATATTGAAAAAGATGGGGAATTGGCTACTGAGATTGTAGATTCTCAATATATTCGGCCAGCACTAGTTGTTACCGGCATGGGCTCTAGGCACAGATTTTCTCCATCTTTACATGTTGAGGTATTGCATCAAGGTAGCTGGTGCCCTGGTGTTATTGTGGAAGTATCAGGTAGTGGAATTGACAAGAAGTATGTAGTGGAGTTCAAGAATCACAAGGCAGACAACGAGGACATGGATTGTGTGGGTGTGCTGACGGTTGAAAGTACACAGCTGAGGCCACGGTATGACTGGGACTGGGACAGTAAAAAATGGGTACTCTACATTGAAAAGGTGCGTCATATTCTGTATTTCTGACTTCTGTCAATTCTTTTCTAGTCTTGTTTTCATGTGTGTATTTTATCAAGGAGCAAGAGGCCCCAACCAAACTACGGTTGATTGTAACAAGTGAACTACACATTTATGCAATCCTTTAGATTTCAAAAGATGTGTCCATATTTATCTACATTGGATCCTTTTATCACTATTGTTGCTGCATTGTGCACTATTTTGATCAGGGCTAGTGACACTTTCAATCTGTTTGTTCTCAATCCGTTGGGCCCAGCTAATCAATAGACTCAGTCAGCCTGTTATTATATCTGCATCTTGTATGTTCAGGCAAATATATATGCACTTGAAACCGGAAGGATCTGAAAACGTATTAGGAATAGTACGAAAGTTGGTTTATTCATAGCTAGAATATTATTCATCCTTTTCATTTCAAACTACAATGATATTGTTTGGTGTTAGCTAAGATGTGCCTTGAAGATTGCAGACTCAGCTACCAGTATTATGGTGTTTTTTGTTCCTTATGGCTGAGTTTTTGCACAAAATTTATGTCGATGAAATATATTACCTTCTCCATTTCAGAAACCTGCCAAAGGACCTCGATTAACTGCTCGAAAAAGGCCAATATCTTCTGCCTTACCATTACATGATGAAGGTGATGGTTCTTGTCGTGACAAAAAGGCGAAGAAGGCAGATGTAGTGTCAGAATCAATTTCTCCTCTCATGCCTGGTAGTGAAAAATGTGAAATCAATCATATGTCCTCTTATACCGAAGAAACAGTGGAGCAACGAAATGCAGTATTAGCATTAACGTCTCAGTTGCCACTTCCTTCACAGCCACCAATGACTTCACTTGGCTATCTAAGTTCATCTTCACTTGCTCCAAGCTGTCATCTTGAACAACCACCTCAGATAATTATCCTACCTTATAGGCCACAAGGCCCATATTTAGGAACACGATCTCGTAACTCAGATTGGTCAAAAATAGTATTGCCTGATCAGGAAAAGCAGTCAATTGTTGGAAGCAGGACTGATCTGTCGAGACAAAAAGATGAATGTGTTGCTTTCCAAACACCAGATTCTCGAGGGGAGAGCACTGAAACTGTGAGTTGTTGATTTTAACACATCTCCTTTACTATTCTAAAATAGTAAAGCAATCATTTAAAAATCAGTTCTTATTTGCCTCTTGCATTTGTAACTACAGCCAAAGAAAGGGATAGCTGCTAAAACTATTGAGGAGGACGACAACACTATAGCTATCTTTGAGGACTGTAAGTTTTCGGACTGTTTTAACTTCTAAAATTTTATTAATGGTACTCCCTACGTCCGGAAATAAGTGACTTGCATTTGTCTATAATCACATGTATCTATACACTAAAACGCGTCGGAGTACAACAAATACTAGATAAAATTTGCAGTGGCTCAACTGCCCAATGATATGATCGCTGGATGTGAAATACTTCCAGAAATGAGCACAGTTAGTTGTATTGACCTGACACCACGCAAGGACATCAGAGGCATGTCCACGGATTACAGATAACAATTTCACTACTAGCACTTGTACAGTGATACTTTCCATTTGCAGGTTCACAAGAAAGCTGTGGAATAGATGATCTTCAGCAAGGGGGCTACGCTGGTGAAACAAGTTTTGAGGAGGATGCTCATGAAGATTTATGTCAGAGGTATTTGGTCATGCCTGATGATGCTAACGTTCATTCCTTGCCTTCAGAAAAGAGTTGTGAAGCTGTTGCGCACGACAACCAGATCTGTATGGACAATGCAGCAGCTATGACTGAGTGCTTGACTGGTTGTGTCGCTCCAGCCGAGGACTTGTCTATTGTCTCTCCAGCTACTTTAGATGGTGCTGTGCCCAACCCATTACAGTTGGCTGCGAAGTTCGAAGTTATCGAAAGTCACACCAAGGTGTTCTCAGACAGTAGCCAGTCCATCGAGAAGTCGACAGTAACTCGGTTGTCTTCAGTTGGTATGGACAATTGTACCGAAACAGAACCTGGTAATAGCTTGGCTATAATAAAATATGTGGAGGGAACACCAATGTCCAAGTATGTTGCAAGAAGAACACAAGATAATTGCTGCCCCTTGTCGCCAGAATGTGTAGATGTGAATGGGAGTATCATCGACACGAATGGCCCACTTTCAGAATCCTTGGCCATCCAGCATCTTCCGTTTGTGAAGACCTCGCCAATATGGGCAGAGGTTGAGGCACTGGAAATATTCAGTAGAGTGCCACAGAGACCAAATTTTAACCTGGTACAGCAGTATAATCCAGAGCTCCGCGAAGGAATGGCATTAGGTCTGATGGTCACTTTTGCTAATGTCGCAGTAAGCATCGACAGTCTGGAGGTTCAGGATGACAATAATGGGCTGCTCGAAGAGAAGATGCTGAGTCTTTCTCTGCTGGAGGCAAACGGTTTTGATGTCGGGGACATGAGATCACGCCTGGAAACTCTGCTTCGCGCAAGGAATAGCCGCGCCATGCTACGGGACGCTATGAAAAGGCTGGAGCAGAGGATCGCTTGCAAAGAAACCGAAGACAGAGATCTTGGCGCTCTAATTCACAAGCTAGCCATGGCTGTCCCTGATCTCGAACGACATGCCTATGTCATGCGTGGCGTGATGCGGTCTGCAATCTCCCAGAAGATGAACACTGCTATGGAGATCTCACGACTCAAAACAGAAGCTGTCGAGCTGGAGCGATCATATGCATCCACCACCGTGCTGTGGTGACTCTGGTTCGAGGTGGTTACTAATCACAAGTGGTGAAGAACAGCCATCTAGATGTTGTATAAATAGTTCTGAATACTATCATCGGGTTGACTGGTACTACTAGTGAATGTTTTGTGTATGGGATGTCTATATCAGTCTGGTTGTTGTGTTGTGGAGGTGTGCTTCGGTCCTCCCCCCTAAACTTAAGTTTTATGGACCGTTTTATTTCTTTGACCCGTCGAAACCCATATCGAGGCCATGTATATCTTCGGACGGCTGATCCCACCTCTACGTCTTTGCATGTCATATTTAATTTTTGTTATTGTTGTTGTTATATAACTTACGATTTTCGCTTCTGCAGGCACATGAGTATTCGTGTACGGGGAGTATACGTCTAAGAGGACCATATGGACTTCGGGTGGGAGGCACATGAGTATTCGTGTACGGGGAGTATACGTATAAGAGGACCATATGGATTTCGGGTGGGTTCGTACGGTCCTGAAAACAATTGGTATGAGTTTTTGTTTATCAAAGTTTGGAAAGAAGGAGGGGAAAGGGGGGAGGGGGGGACCGAAGCAAAAGTGTTATGTAAATAGCATGTAGAATACACTCTAGCCAAGTGTTATGTCCGTACTGTTTTTAAATCCAGAAAAGCTAGCTCGGTTTTGTCTGGTGGTATATCGGTAATATTCTCAATGGTGTGTCTGCTTATCGGGGGTTTTTATTTGATGCTGCGGATTCTAATGTTTTGTTGCATCAACTGGTGCTTGCCAATTTTTTCATTTGTGAAAAGGAGGATAATGCCTTGCCTCTTCATCGACGGATGAACACAATAAATCATTGAATAGTATCAAGGAAACCCAATCAGGGATGTCAAAACAATAAATTATTAACAACTGAATAGTATGAAGCAAAGCCAATCATGATGTAAACAAAAATCTGTTTACTTACAGAAAAAGAGAAAAATAACCCAATGCCAAACAATTATCTTCTCCAACATTTAGGTAATGATTTGTGGACCATTTTTGCTTCGGCGTCCCCCTCCTCTTCAAACTTTGATAAACAGAAATTCGATACCGATCGATGATCGTACAAACCCACCTGAAACCCGTATAGTCACGTATACTCACATGTCTGCGGGTGACGGAAATCAGAAGATATATAACAACACAAACAAAATTTTAAAACGTGGTATGCAAAAATTAGGATCGCGATAAGTAGAGGTGGAATCAGCTGGCGAAAACATGGAGTATAGCCAGGTCTACCAAATACACCTATACGGAGGTATACTGTATACAGGGTTGGATATGTGTTTCGACAGGTAAAAAAACTAGCCAAGAATACTTAAGTTGAGTACACAACAACAGGAGCCTAACAAAAAGTACGCTACTCCAGAGATTTTCGCACACAGTACATGGATGTTTACTGATTCAGAACAAAGGTCAATCTTGAGATCTTCATCCGGAAGCAGAAGCTTTGAGCCAACTTCTTCAACTAGGACGAACCCTATTACTGTTTTTTTTGTCTACTCAGTCTTGTCGAAGAATGTTGATCCATTTTAGGTTCCAATCTCCCTAACTTAGCTTATCATCAAGCTCTTGGGCTAGTTCTCATCAATGACACAATGGGTTAAACATAACCTAGCCGCCGCCATTTCACTACAGGAATGGGAAGCTACGCCGACGGCCAGTCGCTACGCCGACGACCAAACATCGGGGCCGTCGGCGTACCCATCGTCTAGGCCAGCTCCGCCAAGCAGCCGTCGGCGTAGAATTTCCCTCGGCATATCCTATGCTACGCCGACGGCTGCCCTCGGCGTAGCTATTTTTTATTTTATCTCATTAAACTTTGAAAAATCATAACTAAATCATTATAATTCGGAAAAATACAAATGATATATCAAAATTTGCAGAAAAATAAGACCTATCTATCTACACTCAAATATTACACATTTATAAATAAAAATTAAGTAAAACATAAGACATTATATATAGTTTAAAACGGGCATAAAAAATTCAAAAATAATCGAAACAATGCGAAACCTTCGCGTGGTGTTATATTATGTGACATAGTTAGAAGGAAAAATATCAAACTTAGTATATTGATTATGTCTCAAAGAAACCTTCACAAAATGACCTATCTCATTCGAGGTTTCTTGGCTTTCAGGTCAAATGACCAATGTTATGGCTAGAATCAAGGCATAGTTTGTGATAATGTGCCTATATTGTGCATACACAGGCATCATGGGATGGTGAACAATGTTGCAGGAGAAAGTTTTCCTTTTCGTCGCACCAAAAAGCCATTTTCTATTTTCTGAGCACAAAAAACGGACGATTTTGTAAAGCAACCACCAAATGGCTAATTCAAAATGGTACCACCATATTTTACAAAAATACTATACCACCTTATATAGACAATGTCCCAATAGGGGAATCCGAAACCTTTCCGTCCACCTCTGGTGAAAAAGATAAATTCCTGCCGAATCGGTAGAAAGTGGGTCAGATATGAACTACAGGTACATGATCCGATGCTCATGATTTTTTATAAAAATCATTTTTAGGTTCACAATATGCTATTTTATCAAAGATCCAATGCAAGTTTAGCGAGGCTCGGCCCCGAGCTAAGAATCTTCATGCCCGCCGTTCGACAAAGTTTGACGATAGTTTAAAACGGGCATAAAAAAATTCAAAAACGATCGAAACAATGCGAAACCTTCGCGTGGTGTCATATTATGTGACATAGTTATAAGTAAAAATATTAAACTTGATATATTGATTATGTCTCAAAAAAACCTTCACAAAATGACCTATCTCATTCGAGGTTTCTTGGCTTTCGGGTCAAATGACCAATGTTATGGCTAGAATCAAGGCATAGTTTGTGATAATGTTCCCATATTGTGCATACACATGCATCATGGGATGGCGAACAATGTTGCAGGAGGAAGTTTTCCTTTTCGTCGTACCAAAAAGCCATTTCCCATTTTCCGAGCATAAAAAACGAACGATTTTGTGAAGCAACCACCAAATGGCTAATTCAAAATGCTACCACCATATTTTACTAAAATAATATACCACCTTATATGGACAATGTCCCAACAGGGGGTTCCGAAACCTTTCCACCCACCTTTGGTGAAAAAGACAAATTCCTGCCGAATCGGTAGGAAGTGGGTCAGATATGAACTACATGTACATGATACGATGCTCATGTTTTTTTACAAAAATCATTTTTAGATTCACAATATGCTATTTTATCAAAGATTCAATGCAAGTTTTCCTTTTCATCGCACCAAAAAGCCATTTTTCATTATCCGAGCGCAAAAAGGAAATTTTCTAAAGCAACCACCAAATAGATAATTCAAAAATGGAGGGTTTGTGATTAGTTGATATGGATTTCATATTTCGATTCCTCTCATTTTTCTGATCAATTTAGACATATTATTTGTTAAATTCCGATTTATAGATTTAAAGATATTAATTATTCCATATTAAATAGAAAAATACAAAAAAGTAAAATTATTATATTTTTATTTGAATTCAATAATATTTTTACTTATTCATTAATGTTTATTTAAATAATTGTTTGTAATTTCAAAAAATACAAACATGTGACATGTTGATATAAGGGTTAATAGGATTGATATCATAGTATTGATAACAATGTATGAATTACTTTGCGGAAACAGATTCTGAAGGAACGAGGAAGTTAAGCGTGCTGGAGCTGGAGTAGTATTAAGATGGGTGACCTTCCGGAAAGTTCGATCAAGACTGCAATTTAATTAAATATTAAGTGTAATTAGTGTTAAAAATGTTCAAAGTGAGAGATTAACGAGTCAAACAATTCAAAGATTCAAAAATTAAGAAAAAAAATAAAATAATTTTTTTTTAAAAATATTTTTGCAGCCTGTCGACAAGCTATGCCGACGGCCGCTATTGCCCTCGGCGTAGCATACGCCGACGGCATTTTGATACGCCGACGGCCTCTATGTGCTCCGCCGAGGGAGCCCTTTGCCGAGGAGGCTACGCCGAGGGCAGCCGTCGGCGTAGCATACGCCGAGGGCATTTTAGGCTACGCCGACGGATTTTTGCCCTCGGCGTAGCGCGCGCGTCCTATAGTGTTTGTCTGTTCCTCGCCCTCTACGATCGGAATCGACGGGTCCCCTCCTCCTCTTCTTGCCATCCCGGCGGCGGGAGGGGGTGGGGACTTCGGACCTGTGCTCGGCGTTGTTGAAGGGTTTCTAAAGTTAGAGTTTGGTCAACCGACATCGATGTTATTGGTGACTATGGTGGCGTTGTGCGGGACAAAAAGGTATATCCGCCTCTTCTTCCACTCCGTCGGCGATGAACTTGCCGCTGGCGTTGAGGAGGACGGGCATTCGTCTGGTCGCCGCTTCCATGGAGTGGTGGATCTCGTCCAGTCTACATGTTTTCTAGGTTTAGTGTTATAAGATTCGGATCAATTCAAGGGTTCAATGACGACAACTTCAGCTCGAGGGCGCTGGTCCTTAGGGGCACGTGCACAAAGACTTCTCAACTGTTATCAACAACGTCCCGGCTCCGGTAGGGGAGCGACGATAGCGGCGCGTCGACGGTTCGCTCTTGCAGCAGTAGTGGTCGTTAGGTGGTACAAGGACCTTGGTGTAATTTTATTATGTTTAGGATGCCTTGTGCTTCTTGTGAACTCATGAAATAGATCTGGATCTTTTCCCAAAAAAAAGGACACAATGGGTTAGTGCACGACTCTCATATTTTCCATCATACATATCTTTATATGAAGCGATCGGTGCAAATGGATGTGCCAACGGAATTAGCATTTTTTTAGTACTTAAGACGAGTTATCATTTTGACAAAGAATTTTCTAGCAAAACGGAATTGGTATGCTTATATTTTGACATTATGATGAAACAATTAAACATTTGCTTTTTGAATATAAATTTTCTCGACGCAGTCCCGCGGGCCCACGCAGTCCCGTCTAGTTCAATCGACGAACGTGTAAAATGCATTACTCACGTTCGCTCTAAACTAAGCTCAAACTCATGTCTTTCCATGAATCTAACATTCATGTACCAATAGACGCTTGCTTTTGAGTGGGCACGATCAACCGTACCATGGTATGGGGATCAGCAGAGCATGACCGACATGGCCGTGTTACGAGGCTTGGGAGGGCTTCAGTATAGACTTTCTTGAGCATTCTTTCGACGCTACTGATGCAGATATGTGCTAGGTCCCTCAAGCCCCGCACTCATATCTAGTTCAATTGGCAAACACCTAAAATGCATTACTTACACTCGCTCTAAACTGAGATCACAATCATGTCTCTCCATGAATCTAACATTTATGTACCAACGTGAGCTTCCGAATGAGCACGAACAACCATATCATGGTATTGATATTAGTGGAACATGACCAACATGGCTTCCGTTCGGCATATCTAGAGCGGCTGCATCGGGCTTGCGAGGCTTCGGAGATAGACTTTGTTTACCATTTATTTCCCCACTGCTGACGGGACAAGTGTTGGGTCTCACGCGTCAGAAGGAATACCAATATAATTGTTTTCGTATCCGTCGGTGGATTGTGTGCTTGGTCCAACATGTCAGAAGACAACATATCTATTTATTTTCAGCGCTGCTGATGGGGTAAATGGGAGGTCCCACATGTAAGAAAATGAGTCAAACAGATGATAAACAAGCCCAACGCAATGGCAGCCGGTGTGACGTCTATCCAGGAGCACAAACGCAACGAAACCGTGTCAGAATGATGACATATCTCCAGTTTCCCAATTCACAGTGGCACAGTACCAATTTTTGTGTGAGTTGAGGCGACAATCGTAATAAACCCTATTTTTTAGTACTCAACACGGGTTATCAATTTGACAAGGAATAATCTAGCAAAACGGAATTGGTATAGTTGTAAATAATGTTTTGCCATTGTGATAGAACAATTGAACTTAGTCTATTTTTGGATATAAATTTGCTCGTGCAGCTTAGTCTATTATCCTGGTTGTGTTTAATTTCTACAAACTGTGGTCTGTTGTAAATATATTTGGCAGTGAGATAAGCGGAATTTCATCACAATATAAGAAACATGTACTCGTGGGATCGGTAGCGTTAGGTAGGAGACAACTGAACATGCATGATATCTATTCCCTTTGTTGCAAAATATAAGACCTTTTAACAGTGAAGGTAGATCACCGCCTCCTTCCTCCGTCACACGAAAATCTTCTGAAAGAGTTGGTTACATTCTGTGTCCCTCAAATTCATGAATTGAGCGATACTATAAATTTTCACAAACGAGTTGACAATCAATCCATAAACATATTCAACATATATCCCACAACAGAAATGATGGTTACACGAGACAACTGCACATGCATGATAACCACAACAACAATTATCATGTTCATGTTATTCGAAACGTGAACATGGAAACAACTAAATAATGGAAGTTTTACAGATAATAAAGTACTACTATCAAAGCATAACCTTCATCGGCTAATACTTTGCACAATCATCGAAAACACACCTTCACAAAGTAAGACAATCCCCTTATTCGCATACTTATAAACACACCTTAGCTTAGAGCACATCTCTTGCACCAAACCACACGATATGTTAATTGGGCTCGTCGTCTCATGGATATACCTCAAAGACGCCGCGAGCTCCCAGTTTCTTCACGATGTTATAGCCACTGAATCCTGCTTTCGTGAAAATCTCGGCCCAGTCAGACTCGTCGCGCTGTCGGCCATTGGTCAAAATCATCATGGCTACGTCCACCAGGAGCTCGGCTTCATGCGTTGGTCCTGAAGAAGGGTCCACGAGTATGTCGATGACGATCACTTTCCCTCCCTCTTCTCGCGACGGAATGGCCTTCTTGCACTGAGCCAGGATCTTCACGCAGTCCTCGTCACTCCAGTGGTGCAGCACAAGCTATAGAGATGCAATTTTTTGTTAAAAATTTTATGTAATAATCAAGAGAATAATTTTGCAATAGTTTGGCACGTTGTTTTACCTTGACCAAGACAGCTTGAGCAGGTGGGACGAGGTTGAACATGTCGCCGGCGACGTAGTTAACCACGCCATCGGCTGGTATAGCGTCGATCACCCGGGGAAGGTCGAGGACGGTGCATTTGATCGATGTGCGGGAAGGCCTCGACGATGGATCTCGCGGAGGTGCCGTCGCCGCCGCAGCAGTCGGTGAGGGAGTCCAGGCCCTGGAAGAGGGTGCCGCCGCACTCCCGCAAGACGGCGATGAACCCGGAGTTATCATGGGCGGCCAAGGCTTCGTTGAACACGGCGTCGATCTCGGGTTCTGCTTCCGCCATGCTCCCGTCGAAGAGGGTGACGCCATGGAGATCCTCGAACGGCGACCCCGCGACGTCCTTCCTGAACCAGTCGGTAAGCCCCAGCGCAGCCTCGACGCAGTGCCTCGCGGTCGCGGCGAGCACCACGGTGGTCTGGCTCGGGTGGCCGTCTACGTCGATGCCATCGAGCAGGAGGAAGGAGATTGGGGTGAGGCGGTAGACGTCCACGTCGGTGGTGGCGAAGACGCCGGACGTGGCCAGCAGGCGCATGATGCGACGGAGGTAGGGCAGCTTGGCAGGTGGAAGGGACAGCGCGGTGACCAGATCTGGCAGCGATGCGGTGCCACCCAGGCGATGGATGGTGGTCGGGATGCCGAGCTTGACGGCGCACTGGAACGCCATGGACGTCATGTAGTAGAGGCTGTGGCGCCAAAGGTCGGCCTGCGCCTGCAGAAGCTCGGCGTCGGTGGGAACCGTCAGCTGTGCCTGGGCCGCCATTGATTGATTCCTCTCTCTCCGGATCACTCTGCTGTGTGAGGTGTTTTTATGGTGCTTCTTGCGAACAGTATGCGTCGGTCAAGTACTGTTGAGCACCAGATATATAGTTGCTCGAGTGAGGTGCGAGGTGAACAGGAAAGGGCGAGTCACTGCCACGCGTGTCGTGCGTGGAAATTTAAAAACAACAGAAGGGTCACATCTTGCCGGTCAGCTGACCCTGATCCATAGACATTGCAGCATGGTAGTGATAGTTGTATTGTTAAAGTATATATACCCCGTTAAAATAGAAGTTAAACGGATAATTAGATACTATCTCCGTTTTAAAATATAAAATGTTTTAGATTTACGAAGAAAATATATATAGACTTATTATAGTATAATAAAGTTTACAAATCAATATCCTCATCTTCTTCTAATTGTGGTCTACTCGATCTTCAGTGTCATGAGTACATCAGATCGGCCCTCCACTATTTTAGGAGTCATAACTTGTATTTTGTCGTCTAGCTATTTTTCTTAGAGTTACGGCTGTGTGACACTAGATATGAAGAGGTCTAGTGTAAACACTTGTTGCTTGTATAGCCTTGATGAGGACATCTAGGTTTAATAAAAGAGTCCTTTGTCAACAATAAGGCTGCAACTTACTCCTTAAGTGGAATTCATGGCCGTGAGTAATGATTGTATTTTTATGATTAATTTACTGACTAGATTTTGTTGGAATTTGCTGAGTTTTGGGCCGTTGGCCCATTAGACAAATTCTGAAATTCTTTTTGGTCCACTTGTATATGGAAGCATATGGCTGTGCTAGTGGTGCTAAAGTTTAGTCCCACATTGCTAGTTGAAGGGGAGTTGAACCACCTTATATAGTAGAGTGTTGCACCACTCACTAAGGTGTGACAAGAAGAGTAGCCCTCGCGCACTCCTCCTCCTCGCCTCGCCTCGCCTCGCGGGAATCTCGCCGAGCCGAGCTTTATTTTGCTTGTTGGAAAAACTGATTATGAGTCATTAACGGACGCGTTAATTACAGCCATTTTCAGTTTTTATGGACGTGGCTGTTACCGACTCGGACGTAGGCTGAGCCCACGATCCTCCTAACCTGCACTATATAAGCGTCCGGGCTAAACCTAATCGGTACCGTATCAATCCACACACGCGCCTACCTCCAGAACCTTGCGCCGCCGCTTTCGTCTTCCCCATTCCGGCTTGTGGCGTGCACCGCAGATCGGGACAGTAGGCCTCCGGAACCCCGCCTCTCGTGAACCTGTACGGGTGAGGGGCGATCAGGTTTTTGGGGAGCGCTCAAGCGCGACTACTGGCAACCACAACGTCGTCCGACGACGAGTTCCCGAACGACGACTTGTTTCCGGACGTCAGCGACCTCTTCGACAACCTCAACATGGGCGACGCTGCTGCGACCGCTGCGGCTGCTATTCAGCATACACTGTACGTGATCCTCAATTGTCTTTTTCGGATTATGCTAGAGTTCTTTATTCTAGCATTTGGTGTAGATGTGATAGGTTTATCTCCTATAGATGTAATCTGTTCATCTACTTTGTTAATTTGCATAATTGGTTTTAGTACCGTTTGTATGATCATGTTTTATCAATTTATTATTCGGATTAAATCATATGGATTATTGCTTATATTTTCAACAATCCCAAAACCTGATTATAGGCAACTGAATTCCACTGGTGTAGCTGTAAGGGTCCCAACCTTTAATAAGGTAGAGTCCCCTGTGTTTACAATGCTAGTCCCTGGATCAATAGCTAGCATCCACAGTTAAGATGTAATATCAAGAAACAAAGGTCATAATACAACTTTATAACAAGGAATAACATAATTTTATTACATCTTACATAGCTCATTTGGCTATTACATTACATTGCAGCAGAATATCTATAAGCATGGGATCCTTCATCTTCAAAGTACCACAGGCAGACATGTTGGTTGTAGACTTTGTAATCCTAATCAACACACTTCACTAAATCAATCAAACCTGCAACATAACAAGTTACAGCCACAAGGGTCAATACATTTGAATTGTATTGGCAAGTGATACTATGGTAGTATAGTGGAGTATAACATCTATATGCATTTGGCTAAGTGGAGCTTAGGCTTGCATTGCTCAAAATAGATTTTTCCTTAACATTTGAAAACACTAAGTTTTTGCTTGACAAAATCATTTTTCTCAATCAAAGATTGAAGATCCTTTAACCCTTGTTCAACCACAAGTTTTTAACTTAGAAATTTGAATGATGAGATTCTTGATTGCTTCCATGTCTTGATGCTCAAATTGTCCTTTACCAGGGACATGGCTAAGTACTTAGATTTTACACTCTGCAGATGTGGTGCACTTTCCCCACAAGACTTGGTTTCCCAAGACAAGATCTTTCAGAAGCCTTCCCTTAGAACAAAATGGACGCGTTCCAACCTATCAAAC
The DNA here is from genome assembly GCA_916181665.1 of Avena sativa. Classification (NCBI taxonomy): domain Eukaryota; kingdom Viridiplantae; phylum Streptophyta; class Magnoliopsida; order Poales; family Poaceae; genus Avena; species Avena sativa. The sequence goes on from OV702282.1 coordinate 237,881,440, forward strand.
TCTACCACCAACTGTCCATATGGCTAAGTTCTTGCAACCTATATGATCCAGGCAGAGCCCATAATGCCAAGTGGTTGCACTTGAAGCTTCTCAACATTTGACATCTCAAATCTCTTTGTTCCTGGGTGGCCATCCACAAGTGAGATACACAAGGTCAACCATATACATGGGCCTTGTGAACCACTCAACCAAAATCCACCAAGCAATTACCATTCCACCCAGGTGATTCATTAACTTAGTTGTTTTATTAAACAAAAACACAAGTCCTCAGACTTAGAAATTTTTCCATAGTGTGAATATATTTCCACCCTTGTTTTCTATTAGCTAAGCTAAGCTTGATAGTAGTAGGAATCTTAACTTAGGAAAATTTCTACTAAGGTTTCATCTACTAGGTTTTCCTATAGCAAGGTTTATACTTAGCAAAATTCCATGCAAGTTTTACTTAGAAAAATCACTAATGCATAGTGAAAGTAATGGGACAAAAGTATGAAGCATCACTTGCCTTTTTGGTAGAGGGTATAAGTTCACTCCTTGTCCTTGCAACAATCACACTCTTCAAGTCACTACAAATCAATCAAGCAAGGCACAAACTCAATCTACCAATCAAGCAAAACATCACATAAAATGATAAAGTCTAGGAAATGCATGCAAGCATGCCAAGGATTGTTTTATTTAAAAAAAGTGGTTCCTAATGGGTCATAAACATTTGAAAACACCTAATGGTCATTTTGGTAAAGTGGCAAAGTCATTTGAAAAAGGTTTCACTTCATAAACCATTTTCAAAACAAGGTGTCATTTTATGTGGTGTAGAAATATTTTTACTAAGGCATTAATCTATAGGGTTCACCAAATATGTTTTCAAACCATAAAACTTGGTGTTTGGGGTCAGAGAGTTTAAAACAAAACATTTCCCAAAAGTTTTCTTCCAAAACCATTTTTAATGAATAAACTATATTTTTATTTGACTAGAAATTGTTTTAAATCAAAGAATCATTCTTTTGTTTCACCAAATACATTTTTGAAACCACAAAGTGATTCCTATGGTCAGTAGGTTCAAAATACACCATTTGCCAAAGATTTTATCCCCAAAAACATTTTGGAACAATTTTTACATCCTTAACAAGCATACAAATGTTTCTGCAAAAACAAACATTTTAACAGAAGCTTTTTGCTAAACAAAAGGCATGGTTGGCTAGGGCTTGTTCCACTGATTCCATTGATATAAAGTTTGCAAATTTTGGACGTGTGATTTAAAAGTTGTGCAATTTACAAAATCACAAGTCTAATTGATCAAATTCTGTTTTTAAAACCAACTCTGGGACACGCGTCTGTTTCCTATTCGTCGAAAAAGTTTCGTGTGGATCGACTAACACAGACCGTAGGATTAAAAGTGATCTGTGCGGCTCTGATCATCGCATACCCCTTCGACCTAATCTAATCACAGCCACTGGATGACGATCCAACGACGCATAGCCGCTTGACCAGTAACTGGCGGCGCTGCGCGGCGGCGACTGGCGACGCGGCTCTGCTCGCGATGGTTCCGGTGATACATGGAGCTAGAGGAGGAGTGGGGTGGCTCACCGTGCTCGCGAGGTCGAGGAGATGCTCAACGCATGGTCGGCTTGGCAAGGGGCGCTCAGGTACGGCGGCAATCCCTCGCCGGAGTGTGCAGCGGCGTCGGTTGTGCTCAGGCGTCGTTGCTGGCGTCGTTTAGGACCGTGCTAAGACAAAGTGGAGGCATGGTTAGACGCTGGATGATCTGGGGAAGATGTGTGCATCATCGAGAGAGCTTAGGGCGGTCGGAGTTCACCTGGGGTGCTCGACGGAGTAATGGCGGACGGCGGCGCACGCTCAGTGTCGACGAAGCCGAGGCTACAGGGCACTCGCGGGGGGAATGAGTGGCACGGGGAGATGCGCCAGGAGGTGGGGAGTATGTGTGCATGGTCGAGGAGGTGAGGGGCGGTGAATGCTGGCCGGAATTTGCACCGGACCTCGTCAGAGTCAGTGGCGGTTTGGAGACGATTCGAGCAGCCTGGTGGCTCTCTGGTGGTTCTGGTTTGGGGGAAAGGGAGAGAGGAGCATGGCGTTTAACACAGCGTGGTTGCTGGACTGAATCAACGCGGAAGTTAAGTGAATTTAATCAGGGATTGATTGACAGAGAACGGCAGCGAGGTCTGGGGAAGAACAGGTCACGGGTGGGGAAGATGACCGCATGGCGGTGGGGTCCAGTAGCAGTGAGAGAAAAGGAAAGGAAACGGGGTCCACCTGTCTGTGAGGGCGCGGGTTCTTCCTGCGGTAAAGAAAACGTTTCGGGGGCGAGGGGAATAGGTGGGCTGGACTGGGCTGCTGGGCCTGGTTGGGTTGGGTCGAGTCCAATTCTATTTTTTTCCTATTCTGAAACCTTTTTCTTTTTCTTATTTCTTTTTCTGTTTTGAAATTCAAACAAACAAATCAAACAACCAAATTAATTCAAACATTCACCAAACATTGCAATTGAACTTGGTTCTGTTTAACAACATAAACCAATTCCCAAAATAAAATAATATTTTTATTTTAGAGTCCATTTATAATTAAATAAAATGGACACTAGTTAATAAATCAAATGGGTTTTAATTTATTTAAAAACTCCATTTGAAATCTAAATATCTTCAAAGCCAAATCAGTAGGTTTTATTTGAAATTAGAAGATATTTGGAAAACTTGTTTAAAATAAAATAACATTTTTATTTTAGGGTCCATTAATAATTAAATAAAATGGACCTTAGTTATTAAATCAAATAGGATTTGTTTTATTAAAATCTTTATTTTGAAATCTAAAATAAAACCAAAAACACTTCAGTAGGTTTTATTTGAGAATATGTTTTATTTGAGAATATAAAATATTTGGAAAGCTTGTTTTAAAATAAAATAATAAGTTTTGATGTTTAATTAAAATAGTAAAACCTTTTTATTTCTAATAAACTTTGGATATTAAATCCTTATTATTTTATTTAAATAAACCTTTACTCTTTTAATCAAAGCAAAACATTTTAACTCAAAAGATTGGCCAAGGTTTAATTTGGCTCTATAAAATAATCTTTATTTATAAATCTACCTTTTCTTTTGAAAACCAAATCTTTTATTAAAAGATCCAAAATAGTAATTTTAAATATTTTTAAGTTTATTGCTTATTTAACTTTTTAAATCCCTTTAGGATTTTATTTGATCCAAATAGGTTTTGAAAGTTTCCAATTGGATTCAAAAAGTTTCTTTTCACCCTGAAAATCAACAAAGTTTTATTTTATTCAATTATTTTTCACATTACAAGATTTGGAAAATCTTGGGATGTGACAGTAGCCACGGCTACTAGGCCGCCTCCTTTTGATGGCATGCACTAAGAGAGCAGTTCTCTGGTTTGAAAACCTAAACTGCTATAGCGCCACTCTTGGCAAGCCTGAAGGAGATCTTTCTGCTGAGCAGGAAGCGAACTTTAAGAAAGCCGATACCATGTTTATGGCGGCTTTGTTCAGTGTTCTCGGGGACAATATTGTTGACCCTTATATGTCATTTGATAATGGCAAGGACGCGTGGGAAGCGCTCGAGGCCAAGTTTGGGGTCTCGGACGCTGGCACTAAGCTGTATGTCATGGAGCAATTCTATGACTACAGGATGGTTGATGAGTGCTCCGTCGTTGAGCAAGCTCATGAGATACAATCACTTGCCAAAGAACTTGAGCAGTTCAAGTGTTCCTTACCGGACAAATTTGTGGCTGGTGGCATTATTGCCAAGCTTCCTCCTTCGTGGAGGAACTTTGCTACTTCTCTGAAACATAAGAGACAAGAGTTTTCCGTTACGGATCTCATTGGGTCTCTTCATGTGGAAGAGAAGGCGAGAGCAAAGGACAAAACTGCTAGAGGACTTGAGGGAAGTTATACTGCCAATTTAGTGCAGAGGAAAAACTTCCAATCCCACAAGTTCAAGAATAAGAACAAAACTGAAGGAAAGAGAAAGTTCGATGGCAAGAACAAGGCCACGCACTCAATCAACTTCAAGAAGAAAAATGATAAGAGGAAGGGCTCTTGCCATGTCTGTGGTGATCCTGATCATTGGGATCCTAGCTTCCCTAATCGCTTTGACAAGCGTCAACATGGGAACAACGGCAAGACCGCGAATGTTGTTATTAGCGATACTGAGATGAAGGATGCTGGGTACGGTATTTTACCTACTCTCCTTTCAGTATGTCATTCTCCTGATTGGTGGATAGACACGGGTTCTAATACACATGTATGTTCTGATATTTCCATGTTTTCCTCTTATCAGGTCTCAAGGACCTCTTCCGTGCTGATGGTAAATGGCTCACGTGCTTCTGTTCATGGTGTTGGTACGGTAAATCTGAAGTTTACTTCGGGGAAGACCGTACATCTGAAGAATGTGCAGCACGTTTCCTCCATCAATAATAATCTCGTCAGCGGATCGCTTTTATGTCGAGATAGCTTTAAGTTGGTTTTTGAGTCCAATAAAGTTGTAATTTCTAAATATGTACAATTTGTTGGAAAGGGTTATGAGTGTGGAGGTCTGTTCCGCTTGTCTTTGTCAGACTCATGTACTAAAGTTATTAATCATGTTTGCAATGATAATGAGTCCAATGTTTGGCATTCACGACTCTGTCATATTAACTTTGGTTGCATGACGCGGCTAGCCAATATGAGTTTAATTCCGAAATTTACCACTGTCAAAGGTTCTAAGTGCCAAGTTTGTGTGCAAGCAAAGCAACCCCGCAAGTCTCATACGACTGCGGAACCGAGAAACTTAGCACCGCTAGAACTTATACATTCAGATCTTTGTGAGATGAATGGTGTGTTGACAAAAGGTGGAAAAAGATACTTTATGACGTTGATTGATGAATCCACTAGATACTGCTATGTTTATCTTCTGAAATCTAAAGATGAAGCTTTGAACTACTTCAAAATCTATAAAGCTAAGGTAGAAAACCAACTTGATCTTAAAATCAAGCGGCTAAGGTCAGATCATGGTGGAGAGTACTTTTCAAACGAATTTGATTTATTCTGTATGGAACACGGTATTATACATGAGAGGACGCCTCCCTACTCACCTCAGTCAAATGGGGTGGCCGAAAGAAAGAACCACACTCTAACTAATTTGGATAACGCCATGTTAGATACATCGGGTCTTTCCAAGGAATGGTGGGGGGAGGCGCTAATGACTGCGTGTCATGTCCTAAACCGTGTGGTCTTAAGCAAGCTCCTAAGCAATGGCACGAGAAGTTTGAAAGAACTTTAACTGCTGAAGGCTTTGTTGTAAATGAAGCTGACAAATGTGTATACTATCGCCATGGTGGGGGCGAGGGAGTTATTATGTGTCTCTATGTTGATGACATATTGATATTCGGGACCAACCTCGCTGTTATCGAGGAGGTCAAAGAGTTCCTATCTTGCTGCTTTGAGATGAAGGACTTGAGAGTGGCTGATGTAATCTTAAACATCAAGCTACTAAAGGATGACAATGGTGGGATTACACTGCTTCAGTCTCACTATGTGGAAAAGATATTGAGTCGCTTCGGGTATAGTGACTGCAATTCTTCTCCAACGCCTTATGATCCGAGTGTGCTACTTCAAAAGAATCGAAGGAATACTAAAGATCAATTAAGATATTCTCAAATTATTGGCTCGCTCATGTATTTAGCCAGCGCTACTAGACCTGACATCTCCTTTGCTGTAAGCAAACTGAGTTGATTTGTGTCAAATCCTGGAGATGATCATTGGCATGCTCTTGAAAGAGTTTTGTGCTATTTGAAAGGCACCGCGATTTATGGTATTCACTATACTGGGTATCCACAGGTACTTGAGGGTTATAGTGATTCAAATTGGATATCTGATGCTGATGAGATTAAGGCCACAAGTGGTTATTTGTTTACACTTGGTGGTGGCGCTGTTTCCTGGAAGTCTTGCAAGCAGACCAGCTTAACGAGGTTAACAATGGAAGCAGAACTCACAGCATTAGACACGACCACTGTTGAAGCAGAGTGGCTTCATGAGCTCTTGATGGACTTACCTATGGTTGAAAAACCAATACCCGCCATCCCGATGAACTGTGATAATCAAACTGTGATCGTCAAAGTAAACAGTTCTAAGGATAATATGAAGTCATCGAGGCATGTGAAGAGGAGATTGAAATCTGTCAGGAAACTGAGAAACTCCGGAGTTATTGCGTTGGATTATATCAAAACATCTAAGAACCTGGTAGATCCCTTCACAAAGGGTTTATCACGCAATGTGATAGATAATGCATCGAGGGAGATGGGTTTGAGACCCACGCTATGAGTTGATCCCAGTGGCAACCCACTCTATGTGATCGGAGATCCCGTGAATTAGAGCTGGGAGACAAGCTGTTGGTCAGCTGAGAGGAGAGTATCTCCATATTATATTTACATATCCATAAAGATGCAATACTCTCTTAATCTGTATAGCAGGTTGATACTTATCTTAATGTGTTCCAAGTGGCTTTTATAAGCGGAGATGTTGTCCTACAGAACATCTCTTGAGGAACACACCTATATGAGTCTTACTGTCAAACGTCGCAGTCTGTGAGAGTTGGGTGCTCTCTAATAAACTCATGAAAGGCCCTGGAGTATGACGCATAAGCTCCAAACCGCGGGGAAGCCGACGGTAGCCCTGTACCGGTCTAGATTTCGTGTGAAACTAGCGCGCAAAAAACTTGTAGTTCAAGGCATAGTCCACTATTCAAGTTGCTAGCTAGTGTAGCATGAAGTTTAACGTGGAAGTTCAACTTAACAGTCTCCACTACACACCGGTATGTAAAACAATGTTCTGGAAGAAAAGTGATGTGATGTGCCAATGAGACTTTGTGGGGGATTGTTGGAATTTGGTGAGTTTTGGGCTGTTGGCCCATTATACAAATTCTGAAATTCTCTTTGGCCCACTTGTGTAAGATCCCTCCTTTGTGAAGGAAAGGATCCCTGTGATTGCAATGCTAGTCCCTGGATCAATGCTAGCATCCACAGTTTAAGATGAAGTACACAGACACAAAGGTCATTATTACAAGTAATTCCAGAGACAAACATAGTCTTTTACAAACTTCATGGTCACAGGCCTAGTACAAGAGTTCAAATATGCAATAAGATAAATAAGTCTTCATCTTCATGTGCCGCAGGCAAGCATGTTGAGTGTAGACTCATGACTCCTAATCATCATCAGAATATCCTGCAACATCACAAGTTACAGCCACAGTGGGTCAATACATTGTAATAGTATTGGCAAGTGATACCTTAGTAGAATATTGGTGGACTAGATACTACATGCATTTTGGCTAAGTGTAGCTTAGGCTTGCTTTGCACAAAATAGGTTTTGCCTATTAGTTGAAAACACTAAGTTTTCTTTGTCAAAAACTTTCCCAAGGAACCACCAATAGACATTGGGGTCCTTCACCCTTGTTCAACCACAAGTTTTTACTTAGAAATTGGTATGAGGAGATTCTTGATAGCTTCCATGTCTTGATGCTCAAGTTGTACAATACCAGGGACATGGCTAAGTACTTAGATTTCTTCCATCTGTAGAGGTTGTGCACTTTCCCCACAAGACTTGATTTTCACCAATACAGGACCTTTCAGAAGCCTTCCCTTAGACCAAATGGACGCACTCCAATCCTATCATCCCACTACCACCAACTGTCCAAATGGCTAAGTTATTGCAACCTATATGATCCAGGCAGAGCCCATATTGCCAAGTGGCTGCACTAGAAGCTTCTTAACATTTGGCCTCTCAAATCCCTTTGTTCCTGGGTGGCTTTCCACAAGTGAGATACACAAGGTAACCATAGAAATGGGCCTTGTGTAACCACTCAACATAACCCATTCTTTCCATTCCACCCAGGTGATTCATTCACTTAGTTGTTTTATTAAGCAAAACACAAGTCCAAGGACTTAGAAATATTTTATCATAGCATATAGGTATAACCACCCTTGGTTGCTACTAGCTAGGCTAAGCATGGCATAGATAAGCATCTTAACTTAGAAATTTCTAGCAATTCTACAACTACTAGGATTTCCCAAGCATAGCATATAGATCAAAAATATCCATGCAAGACTAGCAAAATATTTCTAATGCATATTTGAAAAACATAGGAATAAACTCATGAAGCACCACTTGCCTTGGTAGTTTGGAGAGTAGTTACAATCCTCACAATCACAATCACTATTTGCACCAAAATCTACACATAAAATGATAGCACCAAATCACATACAAAATAAATACAAGCAAAAATGTATGGATGCATGAAATATGATATGTGATGATTTTATATACTCAACAAGACAAGTGCACAGTACTGATTCATAAACAAGTTCAAAACTTTCCAAACAACCTTTATTTGAACACTAAAACATTTCCCAAATAATTGTTATACCCAAATTATGCCTACAAATGTTTCTGCAAAAACACCCATTTTAACAGAAGCAAAACATTAAACACATTGCATAAATGGAAAGGGATTTCTCTCCCGATTCCATTGATATAAAATTTGTCAAATTTGGACGTGGGAATCAAAAGTTATGAATTAAACAAGTTTAAACATCTAATAGATTTAAATCAGAATTTTAAAACGAAGAACATGCCACGTGGCGCTTTCTTACTGGCTGGTACCGCTTCGCGCTGGATCGCGCTTCCGAGCTGTTGGATCTAACTAAAACACGCGGCCAGATCTGCTCCTTACCTCTTCGTCTCAGATCTAATCTTATACGTTAGATCTAAATCCTACGGCCACAGTCCTATTGACCACAGACGGGCGGCGCTAGCGGCGGCGACTGGCGGCGGCGGCTCTGTCAGAGTCGTTGCCGACGTTCTAGGTTGCGCGGGAGAGGGAGAAGGGGCTTACTGTGCTCGCCGTGTGCTGCTGATGCTCGAGGTAGGCTTTGTTGGCGAAGGGGCGCGCAGAGGTGGTCGCTGGAGCTCGTCGGAGTCGTGCGCGGCGTCGGATGGTTGCAGCCGTCGACCTTGCCGAGGCTCTGTGTCGTCCTTGCACGAATAAAATGCATCAGGGGGTGCGCAAAGTCATAGTGAGCAAGATGGTTTCAAGGAGAGATCAAGGGGCGCTCGATTCGTACCGTGATTTCTCACCGGAGTTGAGGAAGGCGTCAGGTACTTGCGGGGGTTGATGGAGTCGATGACCTGGGGCAGTATAAGACGGACCGAAAGTGTCAGAAGAAGCGCAATGTGGTTGCGAAGCAGATCGCGTGAACCAGGAAGCAAGGGGCGCTCGGTACTCACCATGATGGCTCGCCGGAGTGGTTCGGGACAGCGGCGGCGCAAGTTCGATTGTGGACAGCCTAGCGGCGCTCTGCGGTTGGTGAGTGAGGGGAAAGGAGCGGAGTGGGGAGAGGATCTTATAGCCGAAGCAGGGGCGGAGATCACGCACACATTCATCGCCTATTAAGAGGATTAAAATCGCGGCAGAGGCGGGGAAGAAACGGGCGGCGACGGCGTCTGCGCGCGGGGTTTGGGGAAGAAGGAGTCGACGTGGAGAGGGTCCACCCGTAAGCGACTTCTTAGGTAGTGCGGGTGCGGTGAGAAAAACAGGGAGAGAGGGAAATCCCGGGTGGGCTGGTTGCTGGGTTGGTTTCGCTGTTGGGCCAAAAGTCTGGCGCCGGCCTTTTTCCTTTTCTTTACTCCTTTTCTATTTCTGTTTTAATTTTCTGGATCCATTTTCAAATAAATTCAAAGGCCATTTGAATTCAAATCTTTTCTGGATTTTTGTAGAGTGTAGCACTCACATTTTTGGGCATGAAATCATGCGGTCTCTTTGTACTAGCTTGGTCCTTTTGATTGAACAGAATAAATAGTGATAAAGCACTTGATTTGAATAAGTTTTGAATATGGTTTTCAAATCATATTTGTTTTGTAAACTTTTCTCCAAACACCAACAATCAAGCAAAGTAATAAGAGAGCAAGCCAGGCTTGGTTTAAAACAAGTAATCTTTTCAATTGAGAGTGGCATTAGATTAATAGTTGCTCACATAAAATAATGAGCATCAGATGCTCCTGTTTTGAAATGGTTTTGAAAATGAATCCTAAATGATCATGGATGCATGGATGATATGCATGAGTTTTGAAACATGATTTTAGGAATGTTACAACTTGTATATGGCAGCATATGGCTATGTTAGTGGTGCTAAAGTTTAGTCCCGTATTGCTAGTTGAAGGGGAGTTGAACCACCTTATATAGTAGAGTGTTGCACCACTCACTAAGGTGTGACAAGAAGAGTAGCCCTCGCGCACTCCTCCTCCGACGCCGCCCGCCTCGCCTCGCCTCGTCACGACGCGCGCGCCGCGGGTTGCGGGAATCTCGCCGAGCCGAGCTTTATTTTGCTTGTTGAAAAAACAGACGCGTTAATTACAGCCGTTTCTAGTTTTTTATGGACGTGGCTGTTACCGACTCGGATGTGGGCTGAGCCCACGATTCTCGTAACCTGCACTATATAAGCGTCCGGGCTAAACCTAATCGGTACCGTATCAATCCACACACGCGCCTACCTCCAGAACCTTGCGCCGTTGCTTTCGTCTTTCCTATCCCGGCTTGCGGCGTGCACCGTAGATCGGGACAGTAGGCCTCCGGAACCCCGCCTCTTGTGAACCTGTACGGGTGAGGGGCGATCAGGTTTTTGGGGAGTGCTAAAGCGCGACTACTTGCAACCACAACGTCGTCCGACGACGAGTTCCCGAACGACGACTTCTTCCCGGACGTCAGCGACCTCTTCGACAACCTCAACATGGGCGACGCTGCTGCGACCGCTGCGGCTGCTATTCAGCCTACACTGTACGTGATCCTCAATTGTCTTTTTCGGATTATGCTAGAGTTCTTTATTCTAGCGTTTGGTGTAGATGTGATAGGTTTATATCCTATAGATGTAATATGTTTATCTACTTTGTTGATCTGCATAATTGGTTTTAGTACCGTTTGTATGATCATGTTTTATCAATTTATTATTCGGATTAAATCATATGGATTATTGCTTATATTTCCAACAGATTTTCCTTGGTTTCTTTTGCTGAAGGCGTTTCTATTGTCGATCCCACGACTATGTTGAGAGCCTTGTCAGATGCTCCCACTATTTTATAATATAAATCTTTTCAGAAAGCTAAAACAGCTTGCTAAAAAGGCTTACATTATAGAATGAAGGTAATAATAGAGAAAGGGATACGAGCCCATGCATAATGTTGCCAAAGACTATATAAACAATGGTATTGCCCGGGTCAAGGCTCCGAGGATGGCTAACATCCTTACGTTGTACTGTTTCACATTGTTGTGAAGTGTTTACTAGTACTAGATTTTTCTCTGCGCCCCCCCGAACGCGACCGATAGACATAAAGTTTTATGATATTTTCGTAGCACACATCTACCGTAAAACACATCCGCATTTGAAAACTTTGTTTCAATGTTGATTCTATCTGTATCTGGTTTGGCACATAGCTAGTCTCAAAATTTATTTTATTCAAAGAAGAACAAAGATACATGAGTTCATCCTATATATATCTTGGTTTGGCACATAGTATCGAAATTCATTTGATTCACAGATGCACCATGCCACCGTACAGAAACAAAATGCTCTTCTTCTACATGCCTTTAGCAAACTCACAAATTGTAATAAAAATATGATTAATTCATAAAATCCACTTCAACAAAAATAAGAACGACAACTATGAAGATCAAGCATTATAGGGCCTCATACTTATGTTGGACGACACAATAATCACATGGAAGGAGTCAGCGAGCCAAGTAGGATGCCTAGTATATGTCCTTGTGCATATCACAAGGCTCGCTGACACTGCTCCCAGGATCACATTTGAAATGAAGGCACACATATATAGTGATGCCCTGGCATTTTAATCATCGGCCGTTGCAACAAGGAAAAAACAAAAACATGAACACGCCGGGGAGCTAACAAATTTCACATATTAGGGAGTGCCTCTATGACGAGCTCCTCGAAGATGTCTGAGGACGGGATCCTAAGACATCTTCGAGAAGCTCCGCCATAGTGGTGTCCCTGCTCTCGCACACCATCTTGCAGTTTATAACTTCTCTAGCTAGATAAATACGCCGGTGGAGTTAACTAATTTCACATATTAGGGAGTGCCTCTATGGTGAGCTCCTCGAAGTCCTAAGACATCTTCGAGAAGCTCTGCCATAGTGGTATCCCTTCTCTCGCACACCATCTTCCTTGCAGTTGATAACTTCACAAGGATGCTTATTTATAGATTAAGCATCACAACATAGTGTCGAGACTCATGATGGTGAGCTCCTCGAAGTCCTAAGACATCTTCGAGAAGCTCTGCCATAGTGGTATCCCTTCTCTCGCACACCATCTTCCTTGCAGTTGATAACTTCACAAGGATGCTTATTTATAGATTAAGCATCACAACATAGTGTCGAGACTCATGACATAATGTTGACACTTACCCCTGTCATAGTGTCTCCACCCACCAAAATAGTGTCGCCACTCACTGGCATAGTGTCGCCACTCATGACATAATGTCGTCACCCACGTTTAGTCCCGGTTGGAGACACCATTCGGGACTAAACGGGCTCACGCCGGCCCCAGCCTGCTGCAACCCCTTTAGTCCCGGTTGGTGTGTCCAACTGGGACTAAAGATTGAGTAAAAAGTTTTTAAATCAATGTTGCGGAACTGCTACCCAAGATAGCCCGCACGAGCCTGCTGGTTTTCGCGGAAGAGGGCGGTGGTGCGGGCCAAGACGGCGGTGGTGGTGTGAGCCACCATCACCATGTTAGCGATGTCGGGGGGCGATGGGAGCCGTAGAGCCAGCGGAGAAGGGTGGAGTCCATCTGTAGCCACTCATCGGCGTCGACATCGGCAGGAGGGAAGGACATGACGATATTGTTGGATATATGCCCAAGAGGCAATAATAAACTGGTTATTATCTATCTTCATGTTTATGATAAATGTTTACATCCCATGCTATAATTGTATTAACATGAAATATTAATACTTGTGTGTTTTGTAAATATAAAAGAGCCCCTAGTAAGTCTCTTGTTAAACTAGCTTGTTGATTAATAGATGATCATGGTTTCCTGATCATGGACATTATATGTTATTAATAACAAGGTCACATCATTGGGAGAATGATGTGATGGACACACTCCTATAGTAAGCATAGCATAAGATCATGAGATCATGTTAATCACCATCACCGGATGGATGCTTTGATGGAATCAAACACCAATTCCATAACTGGGTGGTTATAAAGGTGGCATTAGGTATTCTGAAAGTATGTGCTGAAGCACATGGATCAAGAGTAGGATTTGTCCATCAATATGACATATAGATATACTCTGGGCCCTCTCGGTGGAATGTCATCCAATTGGCTTGCAAGCATGTGACTAGGTCACAAGGGATGTCATATCATGTAACGAGTAAAGAGTAATTATCGGCAACGAGGTTGAACTAGATATAGAGATACCGATGATCAAACCTTGGATAAGTAAAGTATCGTGCGACAAAGAGAATCAGTATCATATATAAATGGTTCATTTGATCACAAAGTCATTGTATAAATATGTGGGATCCATTATGGATTTCCAGATCCCACTATTGGTTATTGATCAGAGAGGTGTCTCGATCATGTCTGCATAGTTCACGAACCGTAGGGACACACACTTAAGGATTCGATGTTGTTTGAGTAGATAAGGAATATAAGTTGGAGACCAATGTTGTTCGGAGTCTCGGATTGGATCCAGGATATCCGGAATGGCTTGGAGAATAATATTTATATAAGGAAAGTCAATTGTCGAGGTTCGGAAATGTTTTCGGTGTTTTGACCGGAAGCTCCTAGAATGTTCTGGAAGGTCCACCACCTCAGGAGGGGGTACATGGAATGCATCATACCCTGATGGGATGGGCGCATCATACCCTAGGCCAACTCTGCCAAGGACTAGGAAGAGAGAAACAAACTCTAGTTTGAAAAGTCAAATCCTAGTTTGAAAAAGCCAAATCCTAGTTAGCGAAGGAAAGGGAAACCTTGAAGGACAAGTTCCCCCTCTCCCCTTCCTTGACGCCGGCCTAGAGGAGTTCGGGAAGGACTCGGCTAGGGGTGGGGACCCTGGCCGCAGCCCCCCACCCATATTAGGAGGGGTGAGGGCTCCCCATAGACCCTCACCCCAAACCCTAGCCGTCGGCGCCTCCCCTCTCTCCTCCATACACTGCTCCGGCTTAGGCGAAACCCTTTAGTAATATCTTCTCCTCCACCACCACCACACTGTCATGCTGTTGGGATCCCGAGGAGATCTACAACCTCCGCTGCCCTGCTGGAACAAGGGAGAGGAAGGTCTTCATCGACTACCGTACGTGTGACCGACTGTGGATGCGCTACCGAAACGTGGCGCCGGAAGGATCATCTACACGATCTTGAGATCGGCAAGTGATCGACTACCTCAACTACGAGAATCTGATCCTGTTAAACAATTTGGATCTACGAGGGTTAGTTCTCTAGAATCTCGTTGCACCGATATCGTAGATTAGATCTTGGCTTGTCCATAGATTAGATCTTGGTTTTGTATGTTCTTGCGGTAGAATTTTTTGTTTTACATGCAACAAACCCTATAGTGGTATTAGAGCCGAATCTATGCGTAGATCTGTTGCATGAGTAGAACACAATGGTTTTGTAGGCATTGATGCTTTTGTTGTCGCTTGCTTTTTGTGTACTTTGCATCTTGCAGGACGGTGGGATGAAGCGGCCCGGGATAACCTTACATGTCATCGTACATGAGACTTGCTCCACGCTCAACGTGAAACTTGCATTGCACAAGTGGATTTGCGGGTGTCTGTCTCTCCCACCATAGTAAAGATTCAATTTACAACAGGCACTTGACAATACTTGTATCAACATTGTGGTTCTTGTTCGTAGGTAAGAATGGTTCTTATTCGAAATCTACAAGCCACGTAAAACATGCAAAGAAAATTAGAGGAGTCTAACTTGTTTTTGCAGGGCTTGTGTTGTGATGTGATATGGCCATGATGTGATTGTGATTATATTGTTGGGAATATGCCCTAGAGGCAATCATGTATGATGATATTTCCCATTGTATTCATAAAGTTATTAAGTTGTCCTTGTATAAACATCTGATGTGTATCATTGAATATGTGATTCAGTTGTGGAACTATACATTCATGTTGTTTGTACTAAATATCCTTGGTCATCGAGGTTGAGCTGGACACACAACTTAGACCAATGTGAAAGCCGGCTTGATGACTCGGTTCCACTTGTCATGGGCATGGAGATGCCATTCCGACTTACACAGATTCGGCTAAAGAGTTTAGCAATTCAGATTGACCCATATTGAGGCACAACGAACAAGTTGTCATTTGTATATCTCAATCAATGTAATCCTTAGACCCGAGGTCGTTGCATAGTACGAGTTGAGGATCACCGACTTAGGTTCTGTCAAACGCTGATCCGCAACTGGGCAGCTATAAAGGCAGAGTTCGGGTCGACTGAGAATCAAGCTGCGTGATGTGAATAACCAAGATGGGATTTTGCCCCTCCACTCGGAGAGATATTCTCTAGGCCCTCTCGGAAGATATGATTCGGAAAGCATGGCCATGCACGACTCAGTTAAGTGTTAACCGAGGCGGTCGACTAAGAGTTAGTCGGGTGAATCACTTATCTCGGATCGAGAAGAGAGTCAGACTATTAAGGGATGGCAATTATTCGCCTATAGTCTGACAAGGTATATCGTGAGGCAAAAGGGACTCGGACGCAAGTCGCATTGGAAAGGCAAGTCGTCATGACTCATTGGTACTTGGGAGTCGGCATGTTCTGCTAGGATCCGCTACCGACTGATCGATTGCGAGTCGGACTCCAATCGTGTCTGATTAACCAAGAGCCTGCTGTTGGAGATATGCCCAAGATGCAATAATAAGGTGGTTATTATCATGTCTTCACACTTATGATAAATGTTTACATACCATGCTATAATTGTATTAACCGGAAACATTAATACTTGTGTGATTTGTAAACTAAAATAAGAGTCCCTAGTAAAGCCTCTTGTTAAACTAGCTTGTTGGTTAATATATGATCATGGTTTCCTGATCATGAACATAGAGATGTTATTAACAACAGGATCATATCATTAGGAGAATGATGTGATGGACATACTCCTATAGATAAGCGTAGCATAAAGATCAAGTCATTTCAATAGTTCAATTGCTATATGCTTTCTGATACATAGTAACCTAATTCCTTCGACCATGAGATCATGCATATCGCCTTTGCCGGATGGATGCTTTGATAACATCAAACACCACACCGTAACTGGGTGGCTATAAAGGTGGCATTAAGTGTTCGGAAAGTATTGGTTGAAACACATGGATCAAGAGTGGGATTTGTCCATCCACATGACGGATAGATATACTCTAGGCCCTCTCGGTGGAATGTCATCCAATTAGCTTGCAAGCATGTGACATGGTCACAAGGGATCACATATCACAGGAACGAGAAAAGAGTACTTATCAGTAACGAGGTTGAACTAGGTATGTGTAGGGGTTCGTAGCATGGAAAACAAAAATTTTCTACCGCATACAAACAAACAAGCCAAGATCTATCTACTAGATTGTAGCAACGAGTCGATGGAATAACTTACCCTCGAAGATTCCAAAGCGGTTAACGAGAGCAGATTCTCGTGGGTGATGTAGTCGTACTCTTTCCGATCTCAAGATCGCGTAGACGATCCTTCCAGCGCCGCGTTCCCGCAGCGCTCCCGCAGTCGGTCACACGTTCGGTACTCGACGAAGACCTTCCTCTCCCTTGTTCCAGCAGGCAGCGGAGGTTGTAGCACTCTCCTCGTGATTCCGGCAGCACAACGGCGTGGTACCGGAAGTAGAGGGGAAATCCCGCAGGGCTTCGCCTTAAGCCGGTGCGAGTATGGTGGAGTATGAGAGAGGCTATTAGTGGTCTAGTAATTAGACACACCAATTAGAAGGCTCTAAACCAATTAGAAGGCTCTAAACCGAAATAGCTCTAAACCGGGGTTTAGGTCTAGGGTTTAGTTTAGAGGATAGGAACTTGTGTGTCTCTAGGAGGGAGCCCTGCCCCTCCTTATATAGGTGGGAGGGGCTGGCCGGCCAAGGGGAGGGAGGGGAGTCCCTCCCCAACTCGGCTTGGTGGGGCGCCGGCTTGGGGAGGAGGACTCCCTCCCCAACTCGGTTTCCTCCTCTCCTTCCACTTCCCAAAATTGCCGTTTGACTTTCAAACTGGCCGTTTGACTTTTCAATTTAGGATTTAAATAAATCCTTTATTTTGGGCAGCGAAGACACCTAGTACATGATGCAATCATTCCAACTCATAATGACACATTCATGTACCCTTCCCCCTCCGGAGTGCCGGACATTCCGGGACCTTCTAGAATGTTCCCGATGAAAACACCGGAACCATTCCCCACCTCCGAAATGGGACTTTCCTTATATGAATCTTATTCTCCGGACCATTCCGGATCACCTCGTGATATCCCGGATCCCATCCGAGACTCCGAACAACATTCGGTCTCTTTCTCATAATACCATAACTACTCAAACAACGTCGAATCCTTAAGTGTGTCTCCCTACGGTTCGTGAATTATGCGGACATGATCGAGACACTTCTCCGAACAATAACCAATAGAGGAATCTGGAAATTCATATGGCTCCCACATATTTCTACGATTACTTTGCGATCGAATGAACCACTTACATACGATACCAATTTCCCTTTGTCTCACGATATGTTACTTATCCGAGGTTATGATCGTCGGTATCTCTGCATACCTAGTTCAACCTCGTTACTGATAAGTACTCTTTTCTCGTTCCCGTGATATGTGATCCCTTGTGACCCAGTCACATGCTTGCAAGCTAATTGGATGACATTTCACCGAGAGGGCCCAGAGAATATCTATCCGTCATATGGATGGACAAATCCCACTCTTGATCCATGTGTTTCAACCAATACTTTCCGAACACTCAATACCACCTTTATAGCCACCCTGTTACGGTGTGGTGTTTGATGACATCAAAGCATCCATCCGGTAAAGGTGATATGCATGATCTCATGGTCGAAGGAATTAGGTTACTATGTATCAGAAAGCATATAGCAATTGAACTATTGAAATGACTTGATCTTTATGCTACGCTTATCTATAGGAGTATGTCCACCATATCATTCTCCTAACGATATGATCTTGTTGTTAATAACATCTCAATGTTCATGATAGGGAAACCACAATCATCTATTAACCAACAAGCTAGTGAAGTATAGAGGCTATACTAGGGACTACAATTTAAGTTTACAATTCACACAAGTATTAATGTTTCCTTGTTAATACTATTATAGCATGAATATAAACATTTATCATAAGTGTGAAGATATGATAATAACCACTTTATTATTGCCTCTTGGGCATATCTCCAACAGTCTCCCACTTGCACTAGAGTCAATAATCTAGTTTCAAACCTTTGTGTATTCAACACCTATGGCTTTCCGGTGTTTGTATGTACACGATTGCTAGTGGTCAACTGATCTCCGGATCTGACACTTCCAGGTCCGTGTGTAATTGCATGTCTTTGCGTCTCTACGCATCACTCATTCTCTAATGAGATGGCTTTGTATAATTTGGTCTTTCGGTGTGACCTTTAGTTCTTTGGGGTTAAAACATGTTGATAATATTGTCGCACAATATATCTTCATAGTATTATCCCGCTGTGAACTACACCTAGTTTGATAACAAACTACTTGACACAAATGCCCTCTTTTGCTGCTATAATAGCAGTCATATACTTAGCCTTTTGTTGAAGTATCTGTCACAATGTCTTAACTTTGGAACTCATCCAAATCCATTATGGAACTTACTTTCCATTATATTGTGCCACCCTTAGTTTAGATTAAGATAAACTTAATTTGTACTCTGTGACAAAACTAGTATCAATGTAGTACTTTTACAATGAACTAACCATCTATTTGTCACTTCTACAAATAATATACTCTTTAGTTCTTCCAAAAGATCATAAGAATATCCTTACTATCGTCCAATGATCATCTTATGAATCATTCTGGTATATGCTCATAACATTTAGAGCATAGGACATATCTGGATTTGTACATATCACAGTATGATTGATATAAATACTCTTTGTGATTTCATACATCAAGTATCAATCTATACTTGAATCTTTGTTTCACTTACCAAATGTCAATACACTTGAATATATCATCAATATTGAACTTATTCAATCCTTTCTGTGCGACAAGAACCTTTCTTGTAGTTTCTATATTGAACTCATTCAATATCTTGTCTATGTACTTCTGGCACAACCATATTAGCATCTATTGATGCCAAATATTTGGGTTTTGCCTAAGTCTTTCATCAGGATGAAATTCTTAATACGTGTTAATAAAAGATACATCATTTCTAATCAACAATATGTCCTCCACATAATGTATTAGAAATATGTCTTAGCGCTCCCACTTAATTTCTTGCAAATGCAAGTATCTTCATTGTCTCCGATGAAATTAAACTCTTTTAACAGTTTCATTACAGTGAAGATTCCAACTCCGCTATGCTTACTTCATCCATTGAAGTTTGCATATGCTTTTAGCATCCTTTGAATTAACAAAACCCTTTGGACCGTGTCATGCACACGTCCTAGGTAACCATTCTATTAGAAGAACTTGTTTTGTTTATTCTACTATCACATAACAAAATTACATGTAGTGGTTGCTACATTAATCCGTCTAGACTAAATATCGCTATGAAAGATCAAATCTTGTCATAGTCAATCTTTGAACATTGTTGTGAACTTTTTCCCAACATGTCGACTATAGATGTGAAACATCCATGTCTATTTCTTTATAGATCCAAACACAACTGTAAGGTCTTACACCTTTCTCGAGGGTCCTTCAAGTTCAAAACTTGATTTCTCGTGTATGGAACTATCACGGATTTTATGGCTTCAAGCCATTTGACGGAGTCAGGGCCCATCATCGCTTCTTTGCATGTAGTCCGTTCATTATTCTCAAATAATGATTCAACCCTCAAATCTTGGTATTTGATTGTTTACTCGACCTACTTGTTTTAATAGAAACTTAGACCTCCGTGACCACAACCTTTGAGGCACGTGAGCCATGAGCATTATTGCTGCCTCCGGAACACTTTTCGGTGCTGCGCAACTCTGCACATATAGCTAAGGTTCTTTTAACCTTATCAAAGTTCTATTGTCCTCCCACTTTAACTTTTCACGAAAAATTCCTTCTCAAAGAAACTTGACGTTCTAAGCGACAAACACTTTTGTCTCCGGTGTTTGTGGAGGAATACTTAATATTTATACAAAGACAGGTTTATCCGACTTTGGTTGCACACATCTTTCTTATGCATAGCATACCAATGTTTTATGAAAGGACTACTTGGGTTTTATCCCAAACCATAACTTTATATGGTGTCATTTCAGCGGATTATGATGGATCTCTTTTTAGTGGAAAAGCGGTAGTCTCTAAAGCTTTTAATCTTTAAAACATAATGGCAGTTCTATATTTTACACCTTTGATCTTACCATGTCAAACAAGGTTTAATTACATATCTCGAACACTCCATACTCTTTATGGTGTTTCGGGAAATGCAAATTCACGGAACGATTCCTTAAATCTTAGGTATTATGCTAAACTTGTAACTCAAATATCTTCCTTTATGATCTTATCATAAACTATTTATATTCTTGTTACAATGATTTTGCACTTCATCTTGAAATCTTTGAATTTTTCAAATATTTCATACTTCATCCTTATTAAGTAAATATTCATATATTCACTCAAATTTTCGGAGAAAGCATATGAAGTTGAAATCCATCGCTCTTGACTACACATAATGGAGTTCGTACAACAATATGCACAAGTTCCAATAAGCTAGTCTTTCGTTCCCTTTTGGCCTATGAACGAAGTTTTAATTATTCTCTAGGAAAGTTTCACAAACGTCATTTGATCAAAAATCAAAAGACTCCAAAATTCCATCCACATGGAGTTTCTTCATGTTTTCTCTCCAATATAATTTAAACTGCGATGTCACTTCCTAAGTGATCTTTCAATCAATTTGTCTTTCGACATTTTTTAGCACTTTGTTTTATGGATGTGATTTCTCCAACGAGATTTGTAAATCATCCATCTTTTATGGATTACGGCAATTATTTGAACAACCCTTTTGTTCTCATAATACCTGATAAAACAAATCTTGAAGGCAAGCTTTGATGTTTAACGAGCAACACAATAACCCTTTATTTGTTCTCGATGAACATCATCACATATTCTTTTGCTAGTTACTTAGGCCATTGTAGTTCATGAATTCTGTTGTTTCGTATGACGATTCACACCAACAAATCCAGTATCAAATACTTAAGAACCACATTGTTTAAGAAGCAAAGAATATAGCCATAACATGTATATCATCTATATACTTAAGCTGAACAATTCTAGTCTTTTCTTTTCTGCCACATACTTATGAGATTCTCTTTCAGTATTTCTTTTTCAGCTTGAAAGAATCTATCAACATCAATAGTGGAGTCATACATATGACACATAGTCCAAAGCGTGTATAGTTAAACACCAATGTCTTTGGACTTGCACTTTGAAGTAGATCACCATCATCCAATGTTTGGTGTGCTTTCAAATTCCTTTCTTTAGTAATCTATTGGTGTAGTAAACATTTTACCTACATCAAATATTCACCTTCATCATGGAATCGTCCATGACCAAGCTACTTTTAGCTTATTGCGGTGAATCGCGAGTATAATGTTGCTCTCCAAAACCTTTTGGAAGATTAAGACAACTAGTGTCTCCAACCTTTTGCAAATTTTCATCAAATATGAGAACATGACTTTTGCCATATTATACTCTATCATGTTGTAACCAAAACTTTGTTTCAGATATCACAATATCTTCCACATATCATGGTTTCTGAAACAACTCTTTCAGATCCTGGATAACCTTGATATTAAGACAATCCTTTGAATATCAAGAATCATGGAGACAAACATGATACTTTATATACTAACACTTGGAATTGTTACTCTTGATTTAATACCAATTATTAAACTTCATGGAGTAACCGGAACTTACTGAAAGTTTGCAATAGAACTTTTAAACTTTAGATTAACACTTCAAAACAATACGATACCAGTTCGTAAAGTAACTAACCAGAATTCTATAGTTCTATCATCTCAATTATAACTAAGCGCAAGGTGGTAAACGGATGCCAATGACTACAACAACTATGCAAATTCACTTTGATTTAGTTTATGATAAATTGAGTTCTAATTAATAATTAAATTAATCTAGGTGAACTCCCACTCAAAACAACATCCCTCACATTGTTTTAGTGATCACACGAACCAAATCCATCATATCAAAACCGATCATCACGAGAGTTGATATGGCTTCAATGGCGAACAATCAACATGTTCATCATATCTACTATATGACTCATGCTCTACCTTTCGGTAATCCGTGTTCCTGAGGCCATGTCTGTACATGCTAGGCTCGTCAAGATCAAACCTTAGCTACCGCATAAGCAAATCTGGCTTGCTTACGTTGTATTCACCCGCGGAATCAAAGACACCCGATCATCACGTGGTGCTTCGAAGCAACAAGCTTTGGCAACGGTGCATACTAAGGGTGAACACTTTAGAACTTGAAATTTATGTGCATGAGGGATCATCTTATAATGCTACCGTCGTCTACTAAGCAATACAAGATGCATAAAGGATTAACATCACATGCAATTCATAATATGTGATATGATATGGCCTTTCTTCTTTGTGCTTCCGATCTCCATCTTCAAGCACGAACATGATCTCCATCATCACCAGCATTGCATCAAGGTCAATGACGCTTCACCATGGTTGTCGTCCACCGGCTTTAACTATTACAACTATTTTGAATAGACACGCAGGTCTTAACAGAAATTAAAGACAACCATATGGCTCCTGCCGGTTGCCAACTTACAATAAGGAACATTGCATACATCAAATATAATCACAATCATGGCCATATCACATCACTGCACACCCCTGCAAAACAAAGTTAGACGCTTCTACTTTCTTTGCATATTTTACGTGGTTTGGGGCTTTCCATAAGTGTCGTTCTAACCTACGAACAAGAACCACAACATTGATACTAGCATTGTTGATTACCCGTTGTAAATTGGATCTTTACTATGCTAGGAGAAACAGGCACCCGCAAAGCCACTTATGCAATACGAGTTGCATGTCAAGCGTGGAGCAAGTCTCATGAACGATGTCATGTAAGGTTAGCCCGGGCCGCTTCATCCCAACATACCGCAAGATGCAAAGTACACAAAAAGCAATCGACAATAAAAGCATCAACGCCCACAATGACCATTGTGTTCTACTCGTGCAACAGATCTACATATAGACACGGCTCTGATACCACTGTAGGGGTTCGTAGCATGGAAAACAAAAATTTTCTACCGCATACAAACAAACAAGCCAAGATCTATCTACTAGATTGTAGCAACGAGTCGATGGAATAACTTACCCTCGAAGATTCCAAAGCGGTTAACGAGAGCAGATTCTCGTGGGTGATGTAGTCGTACTCTTTCCGATCTCAAGATCGCGTAGACGATCCTTCCAGCGCCGCGTTCCCGCAGCGCTCCCGCAGTCGGTCACACGTTCGGTACTCGACGAAGACCTTCCTCTCCCTTGTTCCAGCAGGCAGCGGAGGTTGTAGCACTCTCCTCGTGATTCCGGCAGCACAACGGCGTGGTACCGGAAGTAGAGGGGAAATCCCGCAGGGCTTCGCCTTAAGCCGGTGCGAGTATGGTGGAGTATGAGAGAGGCTATTAGTGGTCTAGTAATTAGACACACCAATTAGAAGGCTCTAAACCAATTAGAAGGCTCTAAACCGAAATAGCTCTAAACCGGGGTTTAGGTCTAGGGTTTAGTTTAGAGGATAGGAACTTGTGTGTCTCTAGGAGGGAGCCCTGCCCCTCCTTATATAGGTGGGAGGGGCTGGCCGGCCAAGGGGAGGGAGGGGAGTCCCTCCCCAACTCGGCTTGGTGGGGCGCCGGCTTGGGGAGGAGGACTCCCTCCCCAACTCGGTTTCCTCCTCTCCTTCCACTTCCCAAAATTGCCGTTTGACTTTCAAACTGGCCGTTTGACTTTTCAATTTAGGATTTAAATAAATCCTTTATTTTGGGCAGCGAAGACACCTAGTACATGATGCAATCATTCCAACTCATAATGACACATTCATGTACCCTTCCCCCTCCGGAGTGCCGGACATTCCGGGACCTTCTAGAATGTTCCCGATGAAAACACCGGAACCATTCCCCACCTCCGAAATGGGACTTTCCTTATATGAATCTTATTCTCCGGACCATTCCGGATCACCTCGTGATATCCCGGATCCCATCCGAGACTCCGAACAACATTCGGTCTCTTTCTCATAATACCATAACTACTCAAACAACGTCGAATCCTTAAGTGTGTCTCCCTACGGTTCGTGAATTATGCGGACATGATCGAGACACTTCTCCGAACAATAACCAATAGAGGAATCTGGAAATTCATATGGCTCCCACATATTTCTACGATTACTTTGCGATCGAATGAACCACTTACATACGATACCAATTTCCCTTTGTCTCACGATATGTTACTTATCCGAGGTTATGATCGTCGGTATCTCTGCATACCTAGTTCAACCTCGTTACTGATAAGTACTCTTTTCTCGTTCCCGTGATATGTGATCCCTTGTGACCCAGTCACATGCTTGCAAGCTAATTGGATGACATTTCACCGAGAGGGCCCAGAGAATATCTATCCGTCATATGGATGGACAAATCCCACTCTTGATCCATGTGTTTCAACCAATACTTTCCGAACACTCAATACCACCTTTATAGCCACCCTGTTACGGTGTGGTGTTTGATGACATCAAAGCATCCATCCGGTAAAGGTGATATGCATGATCTCATGGTCGAAGGAATTAGGTTACTATGTATCAGAAAGCATATAGCAATTGAACTATTGAAATGACTTGATCTTTATGCTACGCTTATCTATAGGAGTATGTCCACCATATCATTCTCCTAACGATATGATCTTGTTGTTAATAACATCTCAATGTTCATGATAGGGAAACCACAATCATCTATTAACCAACAAGCTAGTGAAGTATAGAGGCTATACTAGGGACTACAATTTAAGTTTACAATTCACACAAGTATTAATGTTTCCTTGTTAATACTATTATAGCATGAATATAAACATTTATCATAAGTGTGAAGATATGATAATAACCACTTTATTATTGCCTCTTGGGCATATCTCCAACAGTATGCAGAGATACCGACGATCATAACCTCGGATAAGTAACATATCGTGAGACAAAGGGAAATTGGTATCGTATGTAAGTGGTTCATTCGATCGCAAAGTAATCGTAGAAATATGTGGGAGCCATATGAATTTCCAGATTCCTCTATTGGTTATTGTTCGAAGAAGTGTCTCGATCATGTCCGCATAATTCACGAACCGTAGGGAGACACACTTAAGGATTCGACGTTGTTTGAGTAGTTATGGTATTATGAGAAAGAGACCGAATGTTGTTCGGAGTCTCGGATGGGATCCGGGATATCACGAGGTGATCCGGAATGGTCCGGAGAATAAGATTCATATAAGGAAAGTCCCGTTTCGGAGTTCGGGAATGATTCCGGTGTTTTCATCGGGAATGTTCTAGAAGGTTCCGGATTGTCCGGCACTCCGGGGGGGAAGGGGTACATGAATGTGTCATTACATATTGGAATGATTGCATCATGTACTAAGTGTTCTTGCTGTCCCAAATAAAGGATTAAATCGAATCCTAAAACAGAAAAGTCAAATGTCCAGTTTGAAAGTCAAACGGCTAAAACAAGAAACTGTGGGAAACAAGCAAGAGGAGTTGGAACCAACTTGGAGGAGGAGTTGGACTCCTCCAGGCCGGCGCCCAGCCCAAGGACGAGTTGGGGAGGGACTCCCTCCCTCCCCTGGCGCGCCAAGACCCCCCTCCCATAAAAGGAGGGGCAGGGCTCCTCCTAGACACACACAAGTTCCTATCTTCTACCTCCGGTTTAGAGCCGTTTTGGTTTAGAGCTTCTAATTGCTTTAGCCTGCGGTTTAGAGCCTTCTAATTGGTTTAGAGCCTTCTAATTGGTGTGTCTAATTACTAGACCACTAATAGCCTCTCTCATAAGCTCCACCATACTCGCACCGGCTTAAGGCGAAGCCCTGCGGGATTTCCCCTCTACTTCCGGTACCACGCCGTTGTGCTGCCGGAATCGCGAGGAGAATACTACAACCTCCGCTGCCTGCTGGAACAAGGGAGAGGAAGGTATTCGTCGAGTACCGAACGTGTGACCGACTACGGGAGCGCTGCCGGAACGTGGCGCCGGAAGGATCGTCTACGCGATCTTGAGATCGGAAAGAGTACGACTACATCACCCACGAGAATCTGCTCTCGTTAAACACTTTGGAATCTTCGAGGGTGAGTTATTCCATCGACTCGTTGCTACAATCTAGTAGATAGATCTTGGCTTGTTTGTTTGTATGCGATAGAAAATTTTTGTTTTCCATGCTACGAACCCCTACAGTGGTATCAGAGCCGTGTCTATATGTAGATCTGTTGCACGAGTAGAACACAATGGTCATTGTGGGCGTTGATGCTTTTATTGTTGATTGCTTCTTGTGTACTTTGCATCTTGCGGTATGTTGGGATGAAGCGGCCCGGGCTAACCTTACATGACATCGTTCATGAGACTTGCTCCACGCTTGACATGCAACTTGTATTGCATAAGTGGCTTTGCGGGTGCCTGTTTCTCCTAGCATAGTTAAGATCCAATTTACAACGGGTAATCAACAATGCTAGTATCAATGTTGTGGTTCTTGTTCGTAAGTTAGAACGACACTTATTGAAAGCCCCAAGCCACGTAAAATATGCAAAGAAAGTAGAGGCGTCTAACTTTGTTTTGCAGGGGTGTGCAGTGATGTGATATGGCCATGATTGTGATTATATTTGATGTATGCAATGTTCCTTATTGTAAGTTGGCAACCGGCAGGAGCCATATGGTTGTCTTTAATTTCTGTTAAGACCTCCGTGTCTATTCAAAATAGTTGTAATAGTTGAAGCTGGTGGACGACAACCATGAAGAAGCGTCATTGACCTTGATGCTATGCCGGTGATGATGGAGATCATGTTCGTGCTTGAAGATGGAGATCGGAAGCACAAAGAAGAAAGGCCATATCATATCACATATTATGAATTGCATGTGATGTTAATCCTTTATGCATCTTGTATTGCTTAGTGGACGACGGTAGCATTATAAGATGATCCCTCATGCACATAAATTTCAAGTTCTAAAGTGTTCACCCTTAGTATGCACCGTTGCCAAAGCTTGCTGCTTCAAAGCACCACGTGATGATCGGGTGTCTTTGATTCCGCGGGTGAATACAACGTAAGCAAGCCAGATTTGCTTATGCGGTAGCTAAGGTTTGATCTTGACGAGCCTAGCATGTACAGACATGGCCTCAGGAACACGGATCACCGAAAGGTAAAGCATGAATCATATAGTAGATATGATGAACATGTCGATTGTTCGCCATTGAAACTATATCAACTCTCGTGATGATCGGTTTTGATGTGGTGGATTTGGTTCGTGTGATCACTAAAACAATGTGAGGGATATTGTTTTGAGTGGGAGTTCACCTAGATTAATTTAATTATTAATTAGAAATCAATTTATCATAAACTAAATCAAAGTGAATTTGCATAGTTGTTGTAGTCATTGGCATCCGTTTACCACCTTGCGCTTAGTTATAATTGAGATGATAGAACTATAGAATTCTGGTTAGATACTTTACGAACTGGTATCGTATTGTTTTAAGTGTTAATCTAAAGTTTAAAAGTCCTATTGCAAACTTTCAGTAAGTTCCGGTTACTCCATGAAGTTTAATAATTAGTATTAAATCAAGAGTAACAATTCCAAGTGTTAGTATATAAGTATCATGTTTGTATCCATGATTCTTGATATTCAAAGGATTCCCTTAATATCAAGGTTATCTAGGATCTGAAAGAGTTGTTTCAGAAACCATGATGTGTGGAAGATATTGTGATATCTGAAACGAAGTTTTGGTTGCAACATGATAGAGTATAATATGGCAAAAGTCATGTTCTCATATTTGATGAGAATTTGCAAAAAGGTTGGAGACACTTGTTGTCCTAATCCTCCAAAAGGTTTTGGATAGCAACATTATACTCATAATTTATCGTTATAAGCTAAAAGTAGCTTGATCATGGACGATTCCATGATAAGGGTGAATATTTGATGTAGGTAAAATGTTTACTACACCAAGAGATTACTAAAGAAAGGAATTTGAAAGAACACCAAATATTTGATGATGGTGATCTACTTCAAAGTGCAAGTCCAAAGACATTGGTATTTAATTATACACGCTTTGGACTATATGTCATATGTATGACTCCACTATTGATATTGATAGATTCTTTCAAATAGAAAAGGAAATATTGAAAGAGAATCTCATAAATATATGGCAGAAAAGAAAAGACTAGAATTGTTCAGTTTAAGTATATAGATGATATACATGTTATGGCTATATTCTTTGCTTATTAAACAATGTGGTTCTCAAGTATTTGATACTGAATTTGTTGGTGTGAATCGTCATACGAAACAACACAATTCATGAACTACAATGGCCTAAGTAACTAGCAAAAGAATATGTGATGATGTTCATCAAGAACAAATAAAGGGTTATTGTGTTGCTCGTTAAACATCAAAGCTTGCCTTCAAAGATTTGTTTTATCAGGTATTATGAGAACAAAAGGGTTGTTCAAATAATTGCCGTAATCCATAAAAGATGGATGATTCACAAATCTCGTTGAAAGAAATCACATCCATAAAACTAGTGCTAAAATGTCGAAAGACAAATTGATTGAAAGATCACTTAGGAAGTGACATCGCTGTTTGAATTATATTGGAAAGATAACATGAAGAAACTCCATGTGGATGGAATTTTGGAGTCTTCTGATTTTTGATCAAATGACGCTTGTAAAACTTTCCTAGAGATAATTAAAACTTCGTTCATAGGCCAAAAGGGAACGAATGACTAGCTTATTGGAACTTGTACATATTGTTGTACGAAGTCCGTTATGTGTAGTCAAGAGCGATGGATTTCAACTTCATATGCTTTCTCCGAAAATTTGAGTGAATATATGAATATTTACTTAATAAGGATAAAATATGAAACACTTGAAAAGTTCAAAGACTTTCAAGATGAAGTGCAAGATCATTGTAACAAGAATATAAATAGTTTATGATAAGATCATAAAGGAAGATATTTGAGTTACAAGTTTAGCATAATACCTAAGATTTAAGGAATCGTTCCGTGGATTTGCATTTTCCCGAAACACCATAAGAGTATGGAGCATTCGAGATATGTAATTAAACCTTGTTTGACATGGTAAGATCGAAAGGTGTAATTAATAAAACTGCCATTGTATTTTAAAGATTAAAAGCTTTAGAGATTACCGTTTTTCCACTGAAAAGAGCTCCATCATAATCCGTTGAAATGACACCATATAAGGTTATGGTTTGGGATAAAACCCAAGTTGTCCTTTCTTAAACATTGGTATGCTATGCATAAGAAAGATGTTTGCAACCAAAGTCGGATGAACCTGTCTTTGTATGTTATTTCGAATAACTGTTAAGTACTCCTCCATAACATCGGAGACAAAAGTGTTTGTCACTTAAAACGTCAAGTTTCTTTGAGAAGGAATTTTTCGTGAAAAGTTAAGTGGGAGGACAATAGAAACTTTGATAAGGTTAAAAGAACCTTAGCTATATGTGCAGAGTTGCGCAGCACCGAAAAGTGTTCCGGAGGCAGCAACAATGCTCATGGTTCACGTACCTCAAAGGTTGTGGTCACGGAGATCCAAGTTCCTATTGAAACAAGTAGGTCGGATGAACAATCAAATACCAAGATTTGAGGGTTGAATCATTATTTGAGAATAATGAACCGACTACATGCAAAGAAGCGATGATGGGCCCTGACTCCGTAAAATGGCTTGAAGCCATAAAATCCGTGATAGTTCCATATACGAGAGATCAAGATTTGAACTTGAATGACCCTCTGGGAAGGTACAAGACCTTACAGTCGTATTTGGATCTATAAAGAAATAGACATGGATGTTTCACATCTATGAAATAGTCGACATGTTGGGAAAGAGTTCGCAACAATGTTCAAAGGTTGACTATGACAAGATTTGATCTGTCATAGTGATATTTAGTCTAGACGGATTAATGTAGCAACCACTACATATAATTTGTTATATGGTAGTTGAATAAACAAAACAAATTCTTCTAATAGAATCGTTACCTAGGACATGTGCATAACACGGTCCATAGGGTTTTGTTAATTCAAAGGATGCTGAAAGCATATGCAAACTTCAATGGTTAAAGCGAGCATCGCGGAGTTGGAATCTTCACTGTGATGAAACTGTTAAAGGAGTTTAAAAGTTCATCAGAGACGATGGAGATGCTTGCATTTGCAAGAAATTAAGTGGGAGCGCTAAGACATGTTTCTAATACATTATGTGGAAGACATATTGTTGATTGGAAATAATGTATCTTTTATTAACACATATTAAGAATTTCATCCCGATGAAAGACTTAGGCAAAACCCAAATATTTGGCATCAATAGACGCTAATATGGTTGTGCCAAAAGTACATAGACAAGATATTGAATGAGTTCAATATAGAAACTACAAGAGAAGGTTCTTGTCGCACAGAAAGGATTGAATGAGTTCAATGTTGATGATATATTCAAGTGTATTGACATTTGGTAAAGTGAAACAAATAATCAAGTATAGATTGATACTTGATGTATGAAATCACAAAGAGTATTTATATCAATCATACTGTGATATGTACAAATCCAGATATGTCCTATGCTCTAAATGTTGAGAGCATATACCAGAATGATTCGTAAGATGATCATTGGACAATAGTAAGGATATTCTTATGATCTTCTGAAAGAACTAAGAGTATAATATTTGTAGAAGTGACAAATAGATGGTTAGTTCATTGTAAAAGTACTACATTGATACTAGCTTTGTCACAAAGTACAAATTAAGTTTATCTCAATCTAAACTAAGGGTGGCACAATATAATGGAAAATAAGTTCCATAATGGATTTGGATGATTTCCAAAGTTAAGATATTGTGACAGATACTACAACAAAAGGCTAAGTATATGACTGCTATTATAGCAGCAAAAGAGGGCATTTGTGTCAAGTAGTTTGTTATCAAACTAGGTGTAGTTCACAGAGGGATAATACTATGAAGATATATTGTGCGACAATATTATCAACGTGTTTTAACCCCAAAGAACTAAAGGTCACACCGAAAGACCAAATTTCTACAAAGCCATCTCATTAGAGAATGAGTGATGCGTAGAGACGCAAAGACATGCAATTACACATGGACCTGGAAGTGTCAGATCCGGAGATCAGTTGACCACTAGCAATCGTGTACATACAACACTGGAAAGCCATAGGTGTTATATACACAAAGGTTCGAAACTAGATTATTGACTCTAGTGCAAGTGGGAGACTGTTGGAGATATGCCCAAGATGCAATAATAAGGTGGTTATTATCATGTCTTCACACTTATGATAAATGTTTACATACCATGCTATAATTGTATTAACCGGAAACATTAATACTTGTGTGATTTGTTAACTAAAATAAGAGTCCCTAGTAAAGCCTCTTGTTAAACTAGCTTGTTGGTTAATATATGATCATGGTTTCCTGATCATGAACATAGAGATGTTATTAACAACAGGATCATATCATTAGGAGAATGATGTGATGGACATACTCCTATAGATAAGCGTAGCATAAAGATCAAGTCATTTCAATAGTTCAATTGCTATATGCTTTCTGATACATAGTAACCTAATTCCTTCGACCATGAGATCATGCATATCGCCTTTGCCGGATGGATGCTTTGATAACACCAAACACCACACCGTAACTGGGTGGCTATAAAGGTGGCATTAAGTGTTCGGAAAGTATTGGTTGAAACACATGGATCAAGAGTGGGATTTGTCCATCCACATGACGGATAGATATACTCTAGGCCCTCTCGGTGGAATGTCATCCAATTAGCTTGCAAGCATGTGACATGGTCACAAGGGATCACATATCACGGGAACGAGAAAAGAGTACTTATCAGTAACGAGGTTGAACTAGGTATGCAGAGATACCGACGATCATAACCTCGGATAAGTAACATATCGTGAGACAAAGGGAAATTGGTATCGTATGTAAGTGGTTCATTCGATCGCAAAGTAATCGTAGAAATATGTGGGAGCCATATGAATTTCCAGATTCCTCTATTGGTTATTGTTCGAAGAAGTGTCTCGATCATGTCCGCATAATTCACGAACCGTAGGGAGACACACTTAAGGATTCGACGTTGTTTGAGTAGTTATGGTATTATGAGAAAGAGACCGAATGTTGTTCGGAGTCTCGGATGGGATCCGGGATATCACGAGGTGATCCGGAATGGTCCGGAGAATAAGATTCATATAAGGAAAGTCCCGTTTCGGAGTTCGGGAATGATTCCGGTGTTTTCATCGGGAATGTTCTAGAAGGTTCCGGATTGTCCGGCACTCCGGGGGGGAAGGGGTACATGAATGTGTCATTACATATTGGAATGATTGCATCATGTACTAAGTGTTCTTGCTGTCCCAAATAAAGGATTAAATCGAATCCTAAAACAGAAAAGTCAAATGTCCAGTTTGAAAGTCAAACGGCTAAAACAAGAAACCGTGGGAAACAAGCAAGAGGAGTTGGAACCAACTTGGAGGAGGAGTTGGACTCCTCCAGGCCGGCGCCCAGCCCAAGGACGAGTTGGGGAGGGACTCCCTCCCTCCCCTGGCGCGCCAAGACCCCCCTCCCATAAAAGGAGGGGCAGGGCTCCTCCTAGACACACACAAGTTCCTATCTTCTACCTCCGGTTTAGAGCCGTTTTGGTTTAGAGCTTCTAATTGCTTTAGCCTGCGGTTTAGAGCCTTCTAATTGGTTTAGAGCCTTCTAATTGGTGTGTCTAATTACTAGACCACTAATAGCCTCTCTCATAAGCTCCACCATACTCGCACCGGCTTAAGGCGAAGCCCTGCGGGATTTCCCCTCTACTTCCGGTACCACGTCGTTGTGCTGCCGGAATCGCGAGGAGAATACTACAACCTCCGCTGCCTGCTGGAACAAGGGAGAGGAAGGTATTCGTCGAGTACCGAACGTGTGACCGACTACGGGAGCGCTGCCGGAACGTGGCGCCGGAAGGATCGTCTACGCGATCTTGAGATCGGAAAGAGTACGACTACATCACCCACGAGAATCTGCTCTCGTTAAACACTTTGGAATCTTCGAGGGTGAGTTATTCCATCGACTCGTTGCTACAATCTAGTAGATAGATCTTGGCTTGTTTGTTTGTATGCGATAGAAAATTTTTGTTTTCCATGCTACGAACCCCTACACCTGCCGGGTCACACACTTAAGAGAGGGAGCAAGTTCGGATTGGATCCGAACCAGAAATCTGGCCGGGTTGGACCCGAGCCGGATTAGGACTGAGTCAGTGTGTCGGACTCGCGATGACTAGTGTTATATGGGCTTTAGTGAATGGGCCACGAGAGTGGAGCCCACTTTCACTCCCTATATATAGTGGAGCACCGTAACCCAGAAAGGTTAATCGTTGTTCGGTTAGGCCATTCCATGTGTTGGAAACCCTAGCTCCACAGCAGTCCTGCCGTCGATACGAACCTAGCAGTTCGCTGCCGGTGCTCCTCCTTGTACGTGTGGATACCAGCAGAGGTGTTGTACGATCATCACCAGGACGATCGGATCGCAAAGGACTACACTGCATCAACTGACGCGCTTCATCAGTAATCCGCAACTGCGCGTCTAGTGGTAAACCTCGTGGCCTTCTACCTCAGCTGGATCTTGGGATCACCACATTAGAGGAATTTTTTTGTTTTATCTCTGCGTGGCCCAACATATATATGATGTATGCAATGATCCTTATTGTAAGTTGGGAACCGGCATGAGCCTTATGGTTGTCTTTAATTTCCTTAATACATGTGTGTCTATTCATCGAGTAGTTGTAATAGTTGCTGTTGGTGGAGGACAACCATGAAGCGGCGCCATTGACCTTGATGCCACGCCGATGATAATAGAGATCATGGTTGTGCTTTGGAGATGGAGATCAAAGGCATAAGAAGAAGCGCCATATCGTATCACATATTATGAATTGCATGTGATGTTAATCATTTTTATGCATCTTGTATTGCTTAGATCGCGACGGTAGCATTATAATATGATCACTGTCGCTAAATATCAAGTAATAAAGTATTCGTCCTTGGTAGGCACTGTTGCTAAGACTCGTCGTTTTGAAGCATCACGTGATGATCGGGTGTGATAGATTCTACGTGTGCGTACAACGGGTGCAAGCCAGATTTGCGCATGCGAATACTAAGGTTAACCTTGACGAGCCTAGCATGTACATACATGTCCTCGGAACACGGAATACCGAAAGGTAAAGCATGAGTCATATGGATGATATGATGAACATGTTGATTGTTCGCCTTTTAAGCTACATAATCTCTCGTGATGATCGGACTTGGTGTAGTGGATTTGATTCGTGTAATCACCAAAACGACTCGAGGGATGTTGTTTTGAGTGGCTGTTTGAAAGTAATATGATTAAAGTTGAACACAATTTATCATAAATTAAATCAAAGTGAATTTGCATAATTGTTGTAGTCATTGTCATCCATTCACCACCTTACACTTAGTTATAATTTAGATAATAGAACTGTAGAATTCTGGATAGTTACTTTACAAACTGGTATCGTATTATTTTGAGTGTCATTCTAAAGTTTAAAAGTCCTATTGCAAACTTTCGGCAAAATCCGTTTACTCCGGGAAGTTTAATAATTAGTATTAAATCAAGAGTAACAATCCCAGTGTTAGTATCTAAGTATCATATTTGCCTCCATGATCCTTGATATTCAAAATGTTGATTTAGTATCAAGGTTATCTAGGAGCTGAAAGAAATGTTTTAGAAACCATCATGTGTGGAAGATATTGCGATATCTGAAATGATGTTTTGGTTGCAACATGATAGAGTATAATATGGAAAAATTTATGTTCTCATATGTGATGAGAATTTGCAAAGGTTGGAGACGTTAGTCATCCTAATCCTCCAAAATGTTTTGGAGAGAAACATTATACTCGCAATTCGCCGTTATAAGCTATAGTACCTTGATCATAAAAATTGTCATGATAAGGATGAATAAAATATGTAGGTAAAATGTTTACTATAATAAAATATTACTAAAGAATGGAATTTGGAAGAACGCCAAACATTTGATGATGGTGATCTACTTCAAAGTGCAAGTCCAAAGATATTAGTATTTGACTATACACGCTTTGGACTATGTGTCATGTGTATGGCGCCACTCTTGATATTGATAGATTCTTTTAAAAATAAAAGGAAATGCTGAAATAGAATATCAGAAATATTTGGCAAAAAATAAAAGACTGGAATTTCCCAGCATAAGTATATAGATGATATACATGTTGTGGTTGTATTCTTTGCTTGTTAAAAATGTGGTTTTGGGTATTGGGGCTGAATTGGTTGGTGTGAAGTGTCATATAAAACAACACAATTCATGAACTACAATGGACTAAGTAACTAGCAAGAGAATATGTGATGATGTTCATCGAAAGCAAATAAAGTGTTGCTGTGTTTCTCATTGACATCAAATCTTGCCTTCAAGATTTGATTTAATAATTGTTATTTTGATTAGATATTATGAGGAAAAAAGGTTCAAATAATTTCCGTATTCCATAATAGATGGATGATATACAAGTCTAGTTGGAGAAATCACATCCATAAAACTAATTCTAAAAATGTCGCAAGACAAATGATTAAAATATCACTTAAGAAGTAACATCGTCGTTTAAATTATATTGGAAAGATAACATGAAGAAACTCCATGTTGATGGAAGTTTGGAGTCATTTTGATTTTGATCAAATGACGCTTGTGAGACTTTCCTAGAGATAATTGAAACTCCATTCATAGGCTAAAAGGGAACGGATGACTAACTTATTGGAATTTGTACATATTGATGTATGTAATCCATTATGTGTAGTCGAAAGCGATGGATTTCAACTTCATATGCTTTCTCCAAAAATTTGAGTAAATATATGTGTATATTTACTTAATGAGGATGAAGTATGAAACATTTAAAAATGTTCAAAGACTTTCAAGATGAAGTGGAAAATTATTGTAACAAGAAAATAAAGAGTTTATGGTTTGATCATAAAGGAAGATATTTGAGTTACAATTTTAGCAAAACACCTAAGATTTGAGGAATCGTTCCATGGATTTACATTTCTCGAAACACTATAGGAGTATGGAGTGTTCGAGATATGTAATGAAACCTTGTTTGACATGGTAGTCTCAAAAGTGTCATTTATAAAACTGCCATTATATTTTAAAAGATTAAAGATTTAGTGACTATCGCTTTTACACTAAAAAGAGCTCCATCTTGATCCATTAAAATGACACCATATAAGTAATGGTTTGGGATAAAACCCAAGTTGTCCTTTCTTAAATTTTGGTATGCTAGGTATAAGTAAAATGTTTACAACCAAAGTCGGATGAGCATGTCTTTGTAGCTTATTTCGAATAACCATTGGGTATTCCTCCATAACACCAAAGACAAAAGTGTTTGTCACTTAGAACGCCGAGTTTCTTGAGAAGAATTTTTTCGTGAAAAGTTAAGTGGGAGGACAATAGAACTTTGATAAAGTTAATGAACCTTAGCTATGTGTGCTGAGTTGCGTAGCACCGGAAAGTGTTTCGGAGGCAGCCACAATGCTCATGGCTCACGTGCCTCAAAGGTTGTGGTCACGGAGGTCTAAGGGCCTATTGAACCAAGTAGGTCGTGTAAAACAATCAAATACCAAGATTTTAGAGTTAAATCATTATTGTTTGACAATGATGAACCGACTACATGCAAAGAAGCGATGATGGCCCCTGACTCCGTCAAATGGCTTGAAGCCATGAAATTCATGATATTTCCATACACGAAAAATCAATTTTTTGAACTTGGATGACCCTCCAAAAAGGTGTAAGACCTATCGGTCGTATTTGGATCTATAAATAAACATGGATGTTTCACATCTATGAAATTGTCGACATGTCGGTAAAGAGTTTACGACAACATTCAAAAGTTGACTATGACAAGATTTTATCTTTCATAGCGATATTTAGTCTAACCATATTAATATAGCAACCACTACATATAATTTTGGTATATGGTAGTTGAACAAACAAACCAAGGTTCTTCTAATAGAATGGTTATCTAGGACATGTACATGACACGGTCCAAAGGGTTTTGTTAATTCAAAGGATGCTAAAAGGGCATGCAAACTTAAATGGTTGAAGTGAGCATCGCGGAGTTGGAATCTTCACCGTGATGAGACTGTTTAAAGATTTAATTTCATCAGAGACAATGAAGATGCTTGCATTACCAAGAAATTAAGTGGGAGCGCTGATGGCGCCCAGCACTTGTCGTGGAACGCTTCGTTGGAAACCCCAAGAGCAAGGTATGAAGCAGCACAGCAGCAAGTTTCCCTCAGTAAGAAACCGAGGTTATCGAACCAGTAGGAAGAAGGAAACGTCACACAGGTGTTGCAAGCAACACGGAGACCTGCACAACACAAACTCAAGACTTTGCCCCAACGAATCAGTGAGGTTGTCAAGCTCACCGATTTGCTGTAACAAAGGATTCAACATAAGGTGTGGAAGGTAATGGTTTGCAGCAAGTAAACAAGTAACAGTGGAAGATGTATCAATGGTAAAGATTGTACCGGGGTCCATAGTTCACTAGAGGTGCTCTCCTTAGATAAACAACATGGCATGAAGGGTAAACAAATTACAACAGGACAATTGACAGGAACTAAGCAAGGCATAACAATGCAATTACTAGTCAGAAATATCCTATGAGATTCGATTGGGCAACACAACAATATACATAGACCGCAATCCAACTGCATCTATGACTAGAAGTCCACCTTCAGGTTATCATCCGAACCCCCTCCAGTATTAAGTTGCAAGCAACAGATAACTGCTTTAAGCAAAGTGTGTAAGGTAAACAGTCCACATGTTCCATGAACAAAGAGACCGTTGTTTTCTCCCTAGTAGCAATAGCACATCTACAACCGAAGAGATTTCTGTCACTTCCCTTGGAAACTAGAGGCATGAACCCACTATCGAGCATAAATACCCCCTCTTGGAGTCACTAGCAACTACTTGGCCAAGATAACTACTAACAACGGAGAGCATGCAAGATCACAAACAACACAGACATGATAGAATCATAAAGACAAAACCATTAATCAAACCAACATAATAATATCAATATCCGTCGGATCCACGCAAACACAACATGCATGATTACAAATAGATTGGGTCTTGATCTTGAACGGAGATCACAAGATCTATACATGAAAGCACAAGTAGGAGATACAACCATCTAGCTACTACATGGACCCATAGTCCAAGGTGGAACTACTCACGCATCATACCGGAGATAAGGCCTCCAGGATGATCTCCCCTCCGGCAGGGTGCTGGGAAGAACTTCATATCCCCCCGATCTAGGGACGATGGTGGCGGCGGCTACATACGGTTTCATGGATATTTGATCAGGTTCTTCGGGTTTCTGCATCAGGGGCTTCTTATAGGCGAAGGGGGAGGACGAGGCGGCGGCCAGAGGGGGCAAACCCTACCCAGGCACGGGGTAAGGCCTACCCGTGCCTAGGGGGGTTTAGCCGCCCTAGCACGCCTCCTCGTCTCCCCTCTGGACTTCTTGTTCCCCATGGAAAGTAATTGAATTTGACGTTTGTCCCGTCCAATTCCGAGAATATTTCTTTACTAACTTTTCTGAAACCCAAAACAACAGAAAAGAGGCATCTGGCACTATTGCAACTTGTTAATAGGTTAGTACCAGAAAACATTTAAAAAGCACCTCAAAGTATAGACAAGTAAAGCAAAGTAGATACTAAACAAGCATGGAGCATCAAAAATTATAGATACATTTCCAACGTATCAACATCCCCAAGCTTAACTCTTGCTCGTCCTCGAGTAGGTAAGTGATAAATAGAATAATTTTTGAGGTGACATGCACCCTCACAATAAAGATCCAACCATTTGCAAGCATTGAAAGTTGGGATCAAAGAACTCTAAACATGTGCATGAAAGAACGGAGTTCTAACAATAGGACGTAGTAACTATGCATGCAACATGAAAGGCTACAAACAAAGATTATGAATAACATGCATTGAAAAACATTTGTTTGTTTCACATACAGAAAACATAGCATAGTGGCAATCAGCTTGTCCCTCATAGATTAGCAAATAGATGCATATGACGCCTTCAAAGTTCACAAGGGTGACTAGAAACAAATAGCACAAGAACAAGTAATATCACAATATGGATCAATTAATACGCTTTGGAACACTACACACAGAATGACAACTATGCTCTCTTAATGGTGCCTAAAGGTAGAAGGTGGAGACTCAATAGTGGTGGAAGAAATACCTTTTTGTAAAGGAAGCAGGGATTACAAGTTTCAAAAAGAGATTCCCAAAGTTATGGTACTTGTTAGCTTTCATCCCTCATTGCCCCTTTCATAAGCATCTTGAAGTGATTAAGGTTAAAGTGGCAAAGGTGGAGTATATGCTTGACGAAGTATAAGTTGGCAATATCAAGTCCCTTGAATACGAGGGCCACACCTCATGCATACTCAAGTTTGGGCACATGTAAGTTTTTGTCATTGTAAGTATTTGCATATCATTGAGAACCGCCAACGGGGTACCCCTTGCACATGGTATAGGAGCTTTTCCATAACCAAAATGACAAGGCAAGCAGACAATGATGATCTCGGAAATCTTTTTATTTACCATATGCATAGCTTTTTATCGAGGATGCTTCATAGATTGCTCACTATGGTGATGCTGCAAGTTTCCACCATGATTAGGCATGGCTTAGGCTAGCGGCCCAGGCATTTCTCTAACACAGAATACAAACTCCGTGGACTTACAAGTTTCCTCTTTATTTCACACCGGTGACATCCATAGACAAAAGAGCATGATATCAACTGAGTACAAAGTACAAGTGCAATGTTGAAAACGTTCCCCATGACAGCACGGTTCTGCTAATTCCAACTTATAAGTGCAAGCATATACAACAAAGTTGTCACAATGGTTCAAGTTTATTAGGAGCAAATAATAAAGTGTGCCATCAAGTTCGTGACGGCTTTAATCACTAAGTTTTCACATAACAAAATAGTTTTTAATTGGAAGGTAGCTGAAAACAAGAATATACTTGGAATGGTGTAACACACCATGCATAGGAGTTTATAGTGGACTCTTTGGAATAACTTGGTTTCTTGGGAGTTGTAAGCATGAGTAGAACTTACTCATACAAGTGGAGGCTAGCAAACGACTGGGAGCAACCAACTAAGAGAGAATAATGGCCATAATCATACAGAGCAACAAAGCATACTAATCAAAGCAAAGAGTGGTACTACAAGTCAAGGACTAAATGATCATAAAGGCTAATAGTGACTTGTCATAGTCATAACATGGTGTAAGCATGTGCCAAGTCAACCCAAGCAAAGCATCAAAGGAGAATACCACAATACTATGCTTTTGAATGCTAAAAAAACGCATAATTTCTTCAAGGCACATTAAGCAATCCCAATTGTTTGTAACAAGACATGCTACAGCAATAATCACTAAGCATAATGCTAAAACAACACCTAGCATGTCATGCTAAAGTTTAAGTCACAGTCAATGCAAGCTCCTCTTGCACTTCAAGCAAGAACTTACTACTCCTTTCCAACACCAAGCAAACTTATTTGCAAAACAACACAACGAGAACGGGGGTCCAAACTACTTTATTTAAGCAAACTAAACAACCTAAGCAAAGCAAACGAAAACTAAGATGCTCCAAGAACAACACAACTGTGCATGAAACAATAAAAACGAAGTGTCTAGACAGACCTGAGCTTTTTATTGATGAAGAAGGGGATGCCTTGGGCATCCCCAAGCTTTGACGCTTGTACCTCTTGGATATTTCTTGGGGTGACACCATGGTGGCATCCCAAGCTTGAGATTTTGTCCATTCTTAATCTCATTACATCATTCTCTCTCTACACCTGAAATTTTCCTTCACAACAAAACTTCACACAATCTTCATTAGCAACATTAGCTTATTCAAAAGATATTAGACCACTGGCAAAGTTTTGAAACAGCAAGACTTTTCACTAAAAACACAAACTACCGTAGCAACTCCTTCAAAAAACTCAATTCACCTAAAGAGAACTCAAAAAGGAATCAATAAGAAGCAAAAGCAAATAATGGCAGAAATCTGTCAAAACAGACCAGCAGGTAGAAACCGATTTTTTCGAACATCTTCTGTTGCTCAAAGCAAAAAGTGTTGAACTAACGAATGTTAGATAACATACTGGGGGATTTATTCGTAAATTTTGAGCTCAATCTGAGTTACAGAGACTCCTCACGAATATTTATGGTGGAGGACATAAATCTGTTTCGGGACAGCAACTCCCCAAATCTTACTTCCCTCTCATTAGAGGTCATTCTTGGCACAAAAAGCAAACAAAAAGGATAAGGAGAGGTCATTACTGAAGTAATAACTTCCAAGAGTCAAGGAAACTCTTGGGTTATCTCCCAACAAGTACTTTTCTTTAACGCCTTTAAGTTAGGCACAAGAAGCAAGAAGAATCAAGTATTTTCAAATGAATAAGCATTAACATCAAATCTTGATTTCAAAGGAGGAGCAAAAATCAAATTCTCTCTCATCATAGGGAAGTGTTTAATACCTTTCTTAAATGGAAATTGATATTTAATGGTGCCTTCTTTCATATCAATGATGTCACCAACTGTTCTAAGAAAAGGTCTTCCCAAAGTAATAGGACAAGAAGAATTGTATTCAACATCCAAAACATAGAAATCAACAGGGAAATAAGCATTGTTAACCATGATGATAACATCATTAATACTCCCCATGAGTTTCTTCTTAGCATTATCATTGAGTGGGACATACAAATAACAATCTTCCAATGGTGGCAAATCAAGCATTTCATAAATCTTCCTAAGCATAATAGAGACACTAGAACCAAGATCACATGAAGCTTTGAGATAAAAGTCATTCACTTTCATATTAATAATGTGTTCCCAACTATCTTCTACTTTCCTAGGAATATAAGCTTTGTGTTTTAGCTTCTCTTCCTTAATTTTCATAAGAGCATCTATAATGTGTTTGGTGAAAGCAACATGCATATCACTAGCATCAGGGCTTCTAGCAAGCTTTTGTAGGAACATAATCACTTAAAAAATATTGCAACCATCAATATCAAAGTCAAACTTAGCATCACAATTAGTAGGCTCAATAGGCTTAGGCATAGTAGGAGGAGGAATAGGGACTACTGGTGTTTTAGTGGTGATGGTGCACACACTATTGTTTCTATCAATTTCAGCTTCCCTTTCCCACTTAGCATGGAGTTGAGCTAACAGCCTAACATTTTCATCAATAGTAACTTGTATGGCATGAGCAATAGCAAAGGTATTTTCCATAGTTTCAGGTTTAGCAGCCATTTTATTAATCAAGGAAGACTAAGCTTCAGACAAAGAGGATATGTTCTTCTCAACTATTAAAAGTTTTTCCTCTATAGTCTTATTGAAAGTGGTTTGTTTACTAATAAATTCCTTGAGCATGACTTCAAGTTCAGAGGGGGCACTTCTAGCATTATTGTAAGAGCTTCCATAGGACTTGCCATTATTAGGAGGATAAGGCCTATAATTGTTGTTGCTACCAAAATTATTCCTATAGGCATTGTTGTTGAAATTGTTGTTTCTAATGAAGTTCACATCAACTTGCTCTTCTTGAGCAACCAAAAAGGCTAACGGAACACTATTAGAATCTAGCGGATCTTTCCCATTAACAAGCATAGCCATAATAACATCAATCT
The DNA here is from genome assembly GCA_916181665.1 of Avena sativa. Lineage (NCBI taxonomy): Eukaryota > Viridiplantae > Streptophyta > Magnoliopsida > Poales > Poaceae > Avena > Avena sativa. The sequence continues at coordinate 237,924,672 of OV702282.1, forward strand.
TTTCACTCAAAGAGGAAGTTTCCTCAACAAAATTTACCTTCTTACCATGTGGAGCTCTCTCAACATGCCATTCGGAGTAGTTAACCATCATATTATCACGGAGCCTTGTTGCAACACCCAAAGTGAGGCCCATGAAAATACCTCCTACATCTGAATCCAACAGGTTTCTTGAAGAGTAGTTCAAACCTGCATAAAAAGTCTGGATAATCATCCAAGCAGTGAGTCCATGAGTGGGACAATTCTTAACCAAAGTTTTCATTCTTTCCCAAGCTTGAGCAACATGTTCATTATCAAGTTGTTTAAATTTCATAATGTCACTTATCATAGCAATAATCTTAGCAGGAGGATAGTACTTTCCAATAAAAGCATCCTTGCACTTAGTCCAAGAATCAATACAATTTTTAGGCAAAGAAAGCAACCATTCTTTAGCCTTTCCTCTCAAGGAGAAAGGAAAAGGCTTGAGCTTAATAATATCTCCATCTACATCCTTATACTTTTGCATTTCACAAAGTTCAACAAAGCTATTGAGATGGGCAGCAGGATCATCAGAACTAGCACCAGAAAATTGCTCTCTCATCACAAGATTCAACAAAGCAGGCTTAATTTCATAAAAGGTAGCATCAGGAGCAGGTGGAGCAATAGGAGCACTAAGGAAATCATTGTTGTTGGTGCTAGTGAAGTCACACAACTTGGTGTTCTCAGCAGATTTCATTTTGGCAAAGGTGGGCAAGCCAAAAACAACAGCAGCAGCTAGAGCAGGAACTAATTTTTTGTGATTTTTGAATAAAGAAAGCAAACCAAGCTAAACTAATTCTTTTGGTTTTTTTGGAAAGAGGCAAACAAAACCAAGCAAAATAAACAAAGCAAACTAAAAACAAAGTAAAGGTAAAGGAAGTGAAGGACTCCCCTAGTGAATACGTCCTTGGCCTCCCCGGCAACGGTGCCAGAAAATAGCTTGATGGCGCCCAGCACTTGTCGTGGAACGCTTCGTTGGAAAACCCAAGAGAAAGGTATGAAGTAGCACAGCGGCAAGTTTCCCTCAGTAAGAAACCGAGGTTATCGAACCAGTAGGAGGAAGGAAACGTCACACATGTGTTACAAGCAACGCGGAGACCTGCACAACACAAACTCAAGACTTTGCCCCAACGAATCAGTGAGGTTGTCAAGCTCACCGGTTTGCTGTAACAAAGGATTAAACGTATGGTGTGGAAGGTAATGGTTTGCAGCAAGTAAACAAGTAACAGTGGAAGATGTATCAATGGTAAAGATTGGACCGGGGTCCATAGTTCACTAGAGGTGCTCTCCTTAGATAAACAACATGGCATGAAGGGTAAACAAATTACAGCAGGGCAATTGACATGAACTAAGCAAGGCATAACAATGCAATTACTAGTCAGAAAGATCCTATGAGATTCGATTGGGCAATACAACAATATACATAGACCGCCATGCAACTACATCTATGACTAGAAGTCCACCTTCAGGTTATCATCCGAAACCCCTCCAGTATTAAGTTGCAAGCAACAGACAACTGCTTTAAGCAAAGTGTGTAAGGTAAATAGTCCACATGTTCTATGAAAAAGAGACCGTTGTTTTCTCCCTAGTAGCAATAGCACATCTACAACCGAAGAGATTTCTATCACTTCCCTTAAAAACTAGAGGCATGAACCCACTATCGAGCATAAATACCCCCTCTTGGAGTCACTAGCAACTACTTGGCCAAGATAGCTACTAACAACGGAGAGCATGCAAGATCACAAACAACACATACATGATGAATCATAAAGACAAAACCATTAATCAAAACAACATAATAATCTCAATATCCATCGGATCCTCGTAAACACAACATGCATGATTACAAATATATTAGATCTTCATCATGAACGGAGCTCACAAGATCTATACATGAAATCACAAGGAGGAGATATAACCATCTAGCTACTACATGGACCCATAGTCCAAGGTGGAACTACTCATGCATCATACCGGAGAGAAGGCCTCCGGGATGATCTCCCCTCCGGCAGGGTGCCAGGAAGAACTTCAGATCCCCTCGATCTAGGGACGATGGTGGCTGCGGCTACAGACAGTTTCGTGGATATTTGATCGGGTGCTCAGGGTTTCTGCATCGAGGGCTTCTTATAGACGAAGGGGAGGCCGATGCAGCGGCCAGAGGGGGCAAACCCTACCCAGGCGCGGGGTTGGGCCCACCCGCGCCTAGGGGGGGTTTAGCCGCCCTGGCACGCCTCCTCGTCTCCCCTCTAGACTTCTTGTTCCCCACGGAAAGTAATTGACTTTGACGTTTGTCCCGTCCAATTCCGAGAATATTTCTTTACTAACTTTTCTGAAACCAAAAACAGCAGAAAACAGGTATCTGGCACTGTTGCAACTTATTAATAGGTTAGTACCAGAAAACATGTAAAAAGCACCTCAAAGTGTAGACAAGTAAAGCAAAGTAGATACTAAACAAGCATGGAGCATCAAAAATTATAGATACGTTTCCAACGTATCAAGCGCTAAGACATATTTATAATGCATTATGTGAAATACATATTGTTGATTGGAAACGATGTATCTTTTATTGACACATGTTAAGAATTTCATCTCGATGAAATACTTAGGCAAAACCCGAATATTTGGCATCAATGTCGATATGGATAGATTGAGACGCTAATATGGTTGTGCCGATAGTACATAGATGAAATATTGAAATAGTTCAATATAGAAACTACAAGAAAGGTTCTGGTCGCACGGAAAGGAATGAATCAAGATTCAAGTGTTTTAACACTTGATGAATGAAATCACAAGAATATTTTAATCAATCATATTGTGATATGTATACATCCAGATATGTCCTATTCTTTAAATGTTATGAGCATATACCAGAATGACTCATAAGATGATCATTGGACGATAGTAAGGATATGCTTATGATCTTTGGAAGAACTAAGAATATGTTATTTTGTAGAGGTGACAAATTGTTAGATAGTTCATTGTAAAGTATTACATTGATACTAGTTTTGTTAGAAGATACATATTAAGTTTATCTCAATTTAAACTATGGGTGGCACAATGTAATGGAAAGAAAGTTTCATAATGGATTTGGATGAGTTCCAAAGTTAAGACATTGTGACAGATACTATAACAAAATGCTAAGTATATGACTATTATTATAGCAGCAAATGAGGGCATTTGTGTCAAGTAGTTTGTTGTCAAACTAGGTGTGGTTCACAGCAGGATAGTACTATGAAGATATATTGTACGACAATTATATCGACATATTTTAACCCCAAGGAACTAAATGTCTCACCAAATGACCAAATTTATACAATGCCATCTCATTAGAGAATGAGTGATGCGTAGATACACAAAGACATGTAATTACACATGGACCTGAAAGTGTCGAATCCGAAGATTATGTTTACCACTAGAAATCGTGTATATACAACACCAGAAATCCATAGGTGTTGAATGCACAAGTTTTTACAAACAAGATTATTGACTCTAGTGCAAGTGGGAGACTATTGGAGATATGCCCAAGAGGCAATAATAAAATGTTCATTATCATATCTTCATGTTTATGATAAATGTTTACATCCCATGCTATAATTGTATTAATCGGAAACATTAATAATTGTATGTTTTGTAAACATAAAAGAGTCCCTAGTAAGCCTCTTGTTAAACTAGCTTGTTGATTAATAGATGATCATGGTTTCCTGATCATGGACATTGTATGCCATTAATAACAAGGTCATATCATTAGGAGAATGATGTGATGGACACACTCCTATATTTAAGCGTAGCATAAGATCAAGTCATTTAAAAGTTCGTTTGTTATAAGCTTTCAAATACATAGTAACCTAAATCCTTGGACCATGAGATCATGTTAATCACCATCACCGTATGGATACTTTGATGACATCAAACACCACTTCGTAACTGGTGGTTATAAATGTGGCATTAAGTATTTTGAAAGTATGTGTTGAGGCACATGAATCAAGAGTAGGATTTTTCCATCCATATGATGGATAAATATACTCTAGGCCCTCTCGGTGGAATGTCGTCCATTTGGCTTGAAAGAATGTGACTAGGTCACAAGGGATAACATATCACAGAAGAAGTAAAGAGTACTTATCGGTAACAAGGTTGAACTAGGTATAGAGATACCGACGATCAAACCTCAGATAAGTAAGGTATCGCGAGACAAAGGGAATCGGTATCATATGTAAATGGTTCATTCGATCATAAAGTAATCATGGAAATATGTGGGAGCCATTATGGATTTCCAGATCCCACTATTGGTTATTGATCAGAGTGGTGTCTCGATCATGTCTGCATAGTTCACGAATCATATGGAGACACACTTAATGATTCAATGTTGTTTGAGTAGATATGGAATGTGAGTTGGAGACCGAATGTTGTTCGGAGTCTTGGATTGGATCCAGGACATCATGAGGAGATCCGGAATGGTCCGTAGAATAATATTCATATAAGGAAATTCAATTTCCTAGGTTCGGAAATGTTTTCGGTGTTTTGACCGAAAGCTTCTAGAATGTTCTGGAAGGTCCACCACCCTGGGAGAGGGTACTTGGAATGCACCATACCCTTATGGGCTGGGCGCATCATACTCTAGGCCAACTTGGCCAAGGATTAGCAAGAGAGAAACAAGCTCTAGTTTGAAAAGTCAAATCCTAGTTTGAAAAAGTCAAATCCTAGATAGGGAAGGAAAGGGAAACCTTGAGGGACAAGTTCTCCCTCTCCCCTTCCATGCCGCCGGCCTAGAGGAGTTGGGGAAGGACTCGGACAGGGTTGGGAACCCTGGCCACAGCCCCCACCCATGTAAGGAGGGGTGAGAGCGCCCCATAGACCCTCACCCCAAACCCTAGCCGCCGGGGCCTCCCCTCTCTCCTCCATACACTGCTTCGACATAGGCGAAGCCCTGCAGTAATATCTTCTCCTCCTCCACCACCACACCGTCGTGCTATCGGGATTCCGAGGAGATCTACAACCTCCGATGCCCTGCTGGAACAAGGGAGAGGAAGGTCTTCATCGACTATCGTACGTGTGACCGACTGCGAAAGCGCTGCCGGAACATGGCACCGAAAGGATCATCTACACGATTCTGAGATCAGCAAGTGATCAAATACATCAACCACGAGAATCTGATCTCGTTAAACGCTTTGGATCTATGAGGGTTAGTTCTCTAGAATCTCGTTGCACCGATCTCGTAGATTAGATCTTGGCTTGTCCATAGATTAGATCTTGGTTTTGTGTGTTCTTGCGGTATAATTTTTTGTTTTACATGCAATGAACTCTACAGATATGGTCGGAGAGCGCGTACTGGTTGACGACGACGAGGAGGAAGTTGTGCCACTTGGTGAAATTGGAGGCTTTAAGATCTAGGGTGACGGGGATGAGGGATTTGATGACCTGGATGGTGTTGGCTTGCGCCTAGAGGGCATCGAGGGGGTTGGGGGCATCGACCTTGGTGGAGGGAGAGGGGTAGGAAGGGCGGCGGCTAGTGGAGGTGGAGGAGGGGTGGCGGCTAAGAATCCCAGGGCGCCGATAGTAGTGGAGGGGAGCGGAAGCGAGACCAAGCCATCTCCTTGATGGCTGCCAAGGAAAGTAAGGCAAGTAAAACGAACCTTCTCCTCGCCAGCACAATGAGCCCTCCACTGCTGCGACATTAGAAACTGACTACTATCAGACTCCATGTTGCTGCCACAAGCCGGAGGATGGAGCCGAAGAAGAAAGCAGCATCCCCAATCTAGTAATACTTATACTTTCATACTCGCTAAACTTTGCAATAAATGAGGCCGTGTGCTTCAATTGACGTAGAGCCCGGTCTTAGCTCCCCATTTTAAAAAATAAAAATCCTGTGAAAAAGTTTAAATTGTATAGTTAATTTAGAAGAAGTAGCAAAACCTATGTACAAATTGAAAATAAATGGGTATCCATCACAACAACAGTGGCATATATAGAGGTCTGGCCAGGATTTGGCTACATGTGGACCCAAGTTCAGGTTGGCATTTTCTATAGAATAGAAAATGCATGATTGAACATCCATGTAATTTTGGATCCTATATGTCAGGCAACCAAATATTCTCATTGTTAGGTTATATCCTATCACTATCAGTGCTTGATATTTTGTTATTACTCGTCCCATTATGGTTAGAATTTGGATTGATCCTCCTTAAAAAAATATAGGTTGATATCTTTCTTGTATATCTTGTGTAATTGTCTATATATACGAGATAACAGAAAACCCACGACATGTGGTCAATTCATACTCTCTATGCAACGGTCCTTCAACATATACTCTGATAAGGAAAAAAAAGGACCCTCTCTCCTTCCACGCGCCCCCTCCCTCCCCCCTTCTCTGAGTGACTCCCCTCCAAAGCCGGGTCACCCCCGAGCCTTCTCCGCCGGTGTTACCGGTGGGAGATGGCAAAGAGGAGGCGCCGGAGTAGATAGGGTAGGTAGTAGTAGTAGGGGCATGCTTCTGGAGGTGGGCTTTATGCCCATAGTCAGAAGAGAAGCTCGTGATATGTGCAGCCAGATCTGCAGCTTAGGGTTCCTCGCTGGTGTGCTTTGGGTTCTTTTTGGTCAGAAGACGATGGCGTTGGGCATCTCTTCTTTGAATAAAGTTGTTTGTAGTGCTCCTTCCGTTGCGTCCATGCTTGATTTGGTTCCTTCTCTAGCCGGTCATGGTGGCGGGGGGAGTTTGGCGATTTCCGGCGGGTGGCGAAGCGGCAGAGCGCCTCCGAGTTACTCCTGGTTGCTGGAGAGCGACGTCAGGAGCTTACAGCGGCTCGGTCATAATGCTCGGTGGTTCCTCGACTGCGTGCATGGCGTCGAGCTTCCCCTCCTTCTCTTGGGCTGCCGTGGTAGCGAGGGACAGAAGGGAGAGCGCTTCGATGCAGAATACATCGCCGAAGCCAGATGAAGCTGCACCCACTGGATCTTCCTCGCATCGGTCATATGGTGGCGTGGCTGCTGGACCACTGCCCGTTCTAGCCGTAGGGCGGCTCAGGGCTTCAACCTCCATTGGAGGCCCCTCTCTTAAGCTTTGCACCGGAGCTCGACAGTTCTTCCTCAACAAGTGGTTCGTCCCCAGAGAGTGTGAATTGGCCGGCTACACTACTTCTTCTCCGGTTCCGAAAGCATCACGATCAAGATACTTTGATCTCGCCATTGGCTGGAGATCGGCAGAGTTTGGTGGTAGCGTCGACCTGGGACTTGATTGCTTTCTATCTTCCTTTTCTAAGGTGTTTTCTATAAAAAAGAGGCCCCTATCTATTATTTCTAGTTTAGCTAGGGTGCTTAGCGCTAGGGGCTTATTTGCATTATGTACCTACCACGTGGATTTTATTGCAGCTTCTTGGGTCTTCTAGACCCTTTTACCGTTCAAAAAAAAAGAGATGGCCATGGTGAAGGGAAGGATGTGCACTGCCTTCTTCCTCCTCTGTGGGGATTTGCTGCTTCTTCTGGCGGAGCTTCCAAGTGACGGCGATTTTGTGCCGCCGCTATCCTTGGTCAAGGTAACCACTCTGCGCGGCGGTTCTGGGCGAGCCATAGATTCTTCTACCTCCTGGCTGTCGTGCCTTTGTGGAGGCCCCTCTGCTACTCCATCACGGTGTTCTCCGGTACTCCTTCGCCAAGTGGTGTTGTCCCCAGCGTCGGTGTGGCCGGCCGTGGCGTCGAGTGCATCATCGTTCCTGGTGGAGGACTTGATTGTAGTTTTCAATTCACTTCTAAGGTCCTTTTTGTAAAATCCTAGGGCTTATTTGTAACCCTTTCTATTCTTGTAGCCCTGTTTGTATTTATGCCCACTAATTAATGCAACACTAGACCTTACTAGGTCCTTCCGCTTATTAAAGAAAAAACTTAAACGGCTAGAAAGGCTCATTGTGGTATGAACCTTGTGAGAGGAAGATACTACTCGTACAATATTTTTTGCCGAAGGCGATATGTAAACAGCTAGCTAGCTTTTTTTTTCTTTTACTATTCAACATGTACTCCTATCTCAATTCAGAGTATATGTGAATTTTTTTATGGATGGAGTACATGTTGATGGATTCAACATATTTTGATTGATGGAGTATATGTGAATTTTGATGCGGCATACTCTTTCGTGAAATCCTACGCGTTAGCATGTGTTCGGGCAATGGAACGCGGACCGAAAACCATCGGCAAAACCCATTGCCCCAGGAAATCAGAAGAGAAAACCCCCTGCCCCCACCTTTCTTTATTTTCCAGCTGCCAGCGGCAGGAAATACTTCATGGCTGATGTCTTTCTTTCCCTAGAAATTGCAAGCAATTAAACCCCTCCAAGTAAAAATAAGAACATATCTGCCTTCATAACCCACATCCATCTGCCACGGGAACAGGGAGCAACGGGCAGAAAAGCAGAAAATACACAGGTACGTTTTCCCACATGATAACATCATGATCTTCAAGAACAAAATCAAAATAAATAAATCCCAGGAAGAGGGCATAAGATTTTGTAGTACATGTAGTTTCTTCCAGTAGAAAACCATTAACAAAAGACCATTAGACTTTTAGGACCAAAAAATTGTAGCACAACTCGAACTGCATGTAAAAAAGGAAACCTTTCATGGCGGAACCTGTTTTCCTTGAACTGTAAAAAACCCAAACCAAAACAAATTAGTAACTGTTATCTGTTGATTAAAGAAAGCTCCAGGAAGAAGCATGTAGAAAAGTAAAATTTGCAGATCGATGTGGAGAGGTAGATTAGTATGAACAACTTTGTGGTAACCGGTTCAGTGGCGAAACAATGTAAAATGCAACTTATTTTTTACTTTTTTTGCAAGATGAATTTCTGGTTTCCTAATGCTGGTACTTATCTAGATCCAATACAAGAAGATGAAGGTGATCAAAACATCTGACAGTGTTGAAGATCTTGCAGGGCATGATGAACATGTTACATCCAAGAGAGTGAATTCACTGCCCACATGGGTAGCTGCGCATGTGTCCAGTACCGTTGGATTTCTTTCTAGCACCGTTGGATTCTGTTTTGGTAACTGACAGCGACTACACGGATCCTAGGGCATGCATATTCGTTCCGACGATGGACGTCTGTAACGTCATCTACAGACAGGCTAGCAGACAACGTACACAACTGGGAGTATATCTTGCTATCTATAACCAACAAAAATTGACTGGAAAAAAGGGAAGATAAACTAGATCCAACTGACCCGCTACTTGCGAGGGAATCGTACAATGGGGAAGAGGCCGGCTGTAGGCAACGATTTTTTCAGCTGCAAATCGACGGTAACTTTACCGACGGACTCTCCCGTATTTCGGTTTCTCTCTCCCCCACGTAATCTAATTTCCTACGTGGATAGTTTTACAGACGGCTGATTAGTTTTTCTGCTGGTTTGTGTTTTTTTGATCGCCAGACGAGACACGGCAAATGTAGCAGCCACCTCTAGCAGCACGCCGTATCATGTGTGTAACTACCCATCTGGGCACCGGGTTTCATCCGTGATGTCAGATGGCCGGCCGTATCAAGGCTATACAAGCAACAAGCGTTTACACGCGGCCTCTTCATATCTAGTGTCACACAACCGTAAAAACAAACATAAAAAGTTACGGTTTTGCTAGAAACCAGGCGTCTGATTTTTAGTTAAGTCTCAGTCGTCTCTCTCACCATTGAATATACTTTGTGATTCATACAAGAGGTATATACGCTTTTAGTCCTATAACTTGTATCATTACAGCGTTTTAGTCTCACATCTTGCAAAGTGAGCAATATTAGTCCCACAACTTGTAACTCGGGAGCATTTTAGTCCAATTCAATCAAATTTCTGCAATTTTGACCGAATTGGTGGTAACTTATTCTAGAGCTAACATGTAGCATTATAAATTTTGCAAAATGACCTATGTGTATTTTCTCTCTGCCGCTTGCATAGGTAGACCCGACATGTCAATGGTTGTACAGATAAGAAAACAAATAAGAAAATATGCAAACGCAATATAGAGACGTCGAACTCACTACCTGCACTACTAAAGAAATCAGCCTTGCCACTACAGATCACAAAGCGACTTGATTTATTTGTAGAGCGCCAATTTTTAAATGCATTACTTTTCGGCTGACGTGTCCTAGCCCACCTACATGCACACACGGCTGATGTGTTCTTTATTTTAGACATTCAAATATACATGCTCCGAAGCTGTGTAATTTTTTTTAAAAAATGCAAATTCTTAATATAAAATAATTTTGTTCTAAACTACTCCATCCGTCCGCAAATAAGTGTACTTCTTGTCTTGTCTTAAGTCAAAGTTAGTAAAGTTTGACTAACTTTATAGGAAAACGTAGGAACATTTATGACTCTAAATATGTCAAATATGTTTTCAAATTTACTTTCATAATATGTCAATTTGATATAATATATATTACTATATTTATCTATAAAGTTGGTCAAATTTGATAATGCTTGACTTAGGCAAAAGCTAGAAGTACATTTATTTGCGGACAAAGGGAGTACAGTTACAACTCAATTTTGTTCTTTTTCCTTTTTGCGAATAAGAAAAAATTCAAGTTTATTATAGGCACGGTAGCTAACTATTAGGTTAACGACTAAGCTACGGTACATATTTTGGACCGTTCCAATCTACGCGTGACTAGATGTTTCGGTACTTACGACGCATAAGAGTATGCTAGCAATAGACATGATGCTTCGGTGCAGATGCAGCATAAAATTATGCTAGCAGCAGACGTGAGCATTTTCACGTCGGTGTGTTTTTATGTTCTATAAAATAATTACGTGCTCCTAAGTAACAATTAGCATCTATTGGTGTACCGGTTTGTGCCTGTTTGTTGCTTTGCAAAGGTAGTGAGTTCGAATCCTATCCTTGCTTATTTATTTTATTTGTACCGATAGATGGGCTCACCTGTCAGTCCACGTCAAGGACACAAATGGCATAGAAAAATATAGAGGGGTTATTAAAATAAATTGACGTTATTTATGGACGAATTTATTAAAATTTGATTAAATTGGACTAAAATGTTCTCGGGATGCAAGTTATGGGACTAGTATTGCTAATTTTGCAAGATGTGAGACTAAAATGCTCTTATGACGCAAGATGTGAGACTAAAGGTGTATATAACTCATTCATACAATGTGTGAGTTGCACATGAGTTACAACTAAGTTGTAACTGAGAATTTAATGAGTTGCAACTAAGAATTAGTACAAAGTTTATAAGTTGCAACTAAGTTGTAACTGAGAATTAACATAAAATAGTTGGATGACATTAGTGACTTAGACATAACTAAAAATTAGATGCTTGAGATTTAGATGCTCCCAAAAAGTTAAACGGCAAAATACATGTTTATGATGCCTAAAGTAGTGGGACGACGATCTGATGTACTCATGACGCTGAAAAGTAGACCACAATTAGAAGAAGATGAGGATATTGATTTGTAAAAACTCTGTTTTGGTCTACATTGTCGTCAGCATTACTAATAAAATGGTTAATCCTCATCCCTATAGATGAATCCTTAATGTACATAAATCAAGTTTACTAGGCATGCCCTCACATTTCAATCTACGTATTTTGCTAGAAAATAGTACCTCCGTTTTAAAATATAAGTCTTTCTACCAGTTCAAATTAAACTACTAAAAAAGCTTACATTTCGGAACAGAGGGAATATATGTCTATATATAGATATCAACTGAAAACGGGAAGGCTAACGAACAACCAAAGACTCAATTTTTTAAAGCAATCCACACAACAAGATAACAACAGCCGAATTATAAATATGATCTGATTGTACAAACAAAGATGTTGTTGTTTCTTCCCGATCGTGTGCGTGACATGCAGCTCTTGCCACTTGCCAACTGTATTTGTCGTTTATGATTTAGCCATAACGTGCAAGCATACACAAGTAGATCACTAGAATCTTTGCGTTCGTGCACAAGTTTTCGAGGAAAAAGAACACTTCTTGTGTCCCATGTAAAAAAAATCTAGGCTCTAACTCGACTATTTACGGACTTTTTTTTTGTCTTTTTTCACAAGCCACATAAAATGTTGCTTTCTCTCAAAAACTTGTGTGGGAACATAGTGTCTGCATGGATGTCCTCGAGCAAAATTTCCTTTCAAATTCTTTTGACATTTTGTAATTTGTTTTTGATGGATTTTATAATAAGTTCATTTGAAAGTTAACGAACAATCAAAGGCTCAATTTTTTTAGACCAACTCAACACAACAAGATAACAACAATCCGTAGCGGCGGAATTATACAAAGGGTCTGATTTATTTATATAAAGATGTTGTTGTTTCTTCATGATCGTGCGTGACATGCAGCTCTCGCCACTTGCCACCTGTATTTTGTTGTTTATGATGTAGCCATTACGTGCAAGCTTACACAAGTAGATCACCAGAATCTAATTATCCGTTTAACTTCTATTTTAACGCGGTATATCCACTTTAACAATGCAACTATATATATCACAGTATCACTACCATGCTGCAATGTCAATGGATCAGGCCACAGTTGAGCGGCAAGATGTGACCCTTCTGTTGTTTTTAAATTTCCACGCACGGCACGCGTGACAGTGACACGCCCTTGCCTGTTCACCTCGCACCCCACCCGAGACCCGACCAACTATATATCTGGTGCTCAACAGTACATGACCGACGCACACTGTTCGCAAGAAGCGCCATAAAAACACCTCACGTAGCCATAGCTAGAGGCAGAGCGATCCATCCCAGAGAGAGGAATCAATCAATGGCGGCCCAGGCACAGCTGACGGTTCCCACCGACGCCGAGCTTCTGCAGGCGCAGGCCGACCTTTGGCGCCACAGCCTCTACTACATGACGTCCATGGCGTTCCAGTGCGCCGTCAAGCTCGGCATCCCGACCACCATCCATCGCCTGGGTGGCGCCGCATCGCTGCCAGATCTGGTCACCGCGCTGTCCCTTCCGCCCGCCAAGCTGCCCTACCTCCGTCGCATCATGCGCCTGCTGGCCACGTCCGGCGTCTTCGCCACCACCGACGTGGATGTCTACCGCCTCACCCCAATCTCCTTCCTCCTGCTCGATGGCGTCGATTTAGACGGCCACCCGAGCCAGACCTCCGTAGTGCTCGCCGCGACCTCGAGGCACTGCGTCGAGGCCGCGCTGGGGCTTACCGACTGGTTCAGGAAGGACGTCGCGGGGTCGCCGTTCGAGGATCTCCATGGCGTCACCCTCTTCGACGGGAGCATGGCGGAAGCAGAACCCGAGATCGACGCCGTGTTCAACGAAGCCTTGGCCGCCCATGATAATTCCGGGTTCCTCGCCGTCTTGCGGGAGTGCGGCACGCTGTTCCAGGGGCTGCACTCCTTGACCGACTGCTGCGGCGGCGACGGTACCACGGCGAGAGCCATCGTCGAGGCCTTTCCGCAGATCAAATGCACCGTCCTCGACCTCCCGCGGGTGATCGACACGATACCAGCCGATGGTGTGGTCAACTACGTCGCCGGCGACATGTTCAACCTCGTCCCACCTGCTCAGGCTGTGTTGGTCAAGGTAAAACGGCGTGGCAAACTATTGCGAAATTACTCTATTGAATCTTGATTACATATTTTTTTACTTCAGCACTAGAGTTTTTTAACAATTTTTTTTGCATCTATAGCTTGTGCTGCACCACTGGAGTGACGAGGACTGCGTGAAGATCCTGGCTCAGTGTAAGAAGGCCATTCCGTCGCGAGAAGATGGAGGGAAAGTGATCGTCATAGATATAGTTGTAGACTCTTCTTCAGGACCAACTCATGAAGCCGAACTCCTGATGGACGTAGGCATGATGGTGTTGACCAATGGCCGACAGCGCGACGAGTCTGACTGGGGCGAGATTTTCACCAAAGCGGGATTCACTGGCTATAACCTTGTGAAGAAACTAGGAGCTCGCGGCGTATTTGAGGTATATCCATGAGACAAGCCCAATAACATTGTGCGGTTTGGTGCAAGAGATGTGCTCTAAGGTGTGTTTATAAGTATGCGAATAAGGAGATTGTCGTGCGTACTTTGTGAAGGTGTGTTTTCGATGATTGTGCAAAAAGTATTAGCCTATGAGGGTTATGCTTTTTGTTAGTACTTTATTATCTGTAAAACTTCAATTTCAAGAAGTATATATTGAAGCACACGGTGGGCTTCTCTGTTTCCATGTTCACGTTTTGAATAACATGAACATGATATTTGTTGATGTGGATATCATGCATGCCGAGTTGTCTTGTGTAACTATCATGTCTGTTGTGGGATATATGTTGAAAGGGGGCTTATAGCTCCCATGCGACGTATTTACGCGGAATTGGATGGAACACGATATCTTTAAAAAGAATAGCTCTCATGCGACACTTCTGAAGCGGCACATAGCTTCCGTGCGACACTTTCACTTAACCTCACGAGACCGTCAACGAATTCGAATCAGCTGAGCAGAGTAGGACCCACAGCCTCTCCATGTCACGGCGGAACTCACCTGATGTCCACCTCATATCGTGAGATCCACGCTGTGGTTGAAGAGAGCCCTTGGCCCGATCCATCCCCGCACCCGAGCACTCCCGCCACCGTTCCAGCATCTCATCCCCTTCCGTTTTCTTCTCCGGCGAGCAAGTGCGGCAACGCCGGCGAGGGATGTCGAGCTCTGCTTCAGCCTCCCTCCGCTCATGGCCTCGGTATGGTGCGGTGCCGATGAGGAGGTGCCCCGATTGCCCCCGTACCGCGCCCCTGAAGCGGCTTGTCACATCCACCGACAAGAGAATTTGTGAAGTGTGAGAGCAAGCCCGAGCCGGGAAAGGTGAGATCTGAGTGTTCCGAGCGCCAATTTCTCGCTTTTCTTTCGAAATTTCATGCATTTCATCGAATTTGGGATTTAGGGTTCATCTCTGCGATTTCAGAAACTGCCAAAATGTGGGAATTTTGAGTGGCTTGATGAGTACATCGAGCGAATTGGGGTGAAGGTAGCATCCCGGGAGCTCGAAAACCCGTCTGTGGTGGAGCAATTGGGATCTGGCAACCCCATTTCCGCTGGTACTGCGGTGGATGCGGAAGTGAAGGCCGAGCTGAAGAAGATGAACAAGCAGCTAAGGCAAATCATCGAATTGAAGAAGCAGGACAATCTGATGGCCGGTTTTTTTTTATTTTTGTGTAATTTCTCTCGGATTAGTTTATCTCCTGATCATTAGTTATTAGACAGCGCAATCAGTGTTCCAGTGATGCTTTGTTATTGTAGAACCTACGGAGATGGATGTAATGGTCTATGTATTTGGCTTGAATAAAATGCAACACAAATTCGGGCAAATTTTGAGCTGCTCTATTTTCGAAATCAGTGTTCCTTCAGTTTCGTCAGTTTTGTCAGTGTTCCTTCAGTTTCATCAGTGTGCAGGGGAGGGGGAGGGGTTGAAAAGTAAAAAAATAATAATTGACGAGAAGTGATTGAAAAAAGCCAGGCCCAAATAGATCTTAGCCAGACCAAAATGGTCGTATCCAGGACCAATAGTAACTACTTGTAGATTGGGCAAAAAAATAGTACTCACGTTACAATCTAACTAGGGACGTGTGGATCTGCAGATACTCGTGCTCAGGTCGCAATTTTTTATTTTTTGCGAAAGTAAATATATAAATGAAGGCCAAGGACATCCATTTAACTAACAAGTCGAGCACTTTAACTTGGGCGCCCCTTTAACTTATGTAAATATGTAAATGTGTTGTTAGAAAATAAACCATGTGTTGCATGTGTTGTTTGAAAATAATCAACCATTATAACGTTAACTTATTCTTCCTTTTGAGCTTTTCTAATTTCACTCATTTTATAAATATTGCACGAGTATTATATGAGTACTTTTTTTGTGTCTTTTGTTTTATGCACTTATTGTTTTGGATGTTTTGACAAATGACAATACAAAAACACAAGTCGGGTGATAACATATTGTAAATATTGCACGAGTAAAACACGAGCTTTTCTAATATAGATAATATATTAGATAACATTACATATATTAGATAACATTACAATAAAAGACAAGAGGTACAATATAGACCCTAAGGGAAACTAATCCTAAGGGCCCGGCGCCTAAACCCTGGGCTAAACCCTAACCCTAGCTACTACGTGGGTTTAGCCCGGCTGCCGGTCAACCTCGCCGCTGGAAGGCTGCCCTACTCCATCGGCGGTGGGGGCAGTGTCGCCGCCCTCCAAGCCGCCGCCCTCTCCCGTTCCTCCCGCCGCCGCTCCTCCTCCTAGAAGGCCCAGCGATTGGCCTCCCGTCGGTCCTCCTCCTCCCGTTTCCGCCTTTTCTTTAAGGCGCGCGCGGCCTTCTTCTCCTCCCACTTGGCGTAAGCAGCCAGCTCCTTTGTCTCCTGCTTCTCTGCCGCCTTCCAATACTCGTCGGAGGGGCTGTCGTCGGGGAGGTTGCCGTCGACGCTGGGGAGGGGGTTTGGACGAAGTGGCCTTCGGCCCAGGGGCAGGGCGGGGATTTGCGTCGCCCCCTTGTTGCCACGCCTCGGGCGCGTGGGCACCTCCTGCTCCCACACCTGCATGTGGTCCGGGTGGTTGTCCTCGTCGCTGAGGGGGGGGGGGAGGTCGCCATGGTCGCCGGAGTGTTTTTTGGGGCTGGGCGGAGGTAAAGGGACGGACTCGAGGTTGAAGATGAGGGGCAAGATGAGATGAGGAGGCAAAGGCGTTTTGCCTATTTATTAATGCTTTGTTTGGATGTTGGAAAATAAGCTTGGAATTGAATTCGGCTGAAGATTCCAAATCCAAGATGGAAAGGAAATGACCTCTATTTCCAATTCTACCGTTTGGATGTGCAAGAAATTTTCTGTTGGAATCAAAGGATAGTACCCAATTCCAAATCATGTTTGGATGTACATAACATGGAATTGAATGTTTTTTTCGAGATTTGACAATATAAACTGCCCTACACGTGTATGCACAATAGTATATTACATGACAACATAAAAATATAATATAAAGTCACCACAATAACAAAATTGTAAATGAAGCATGACACAAAATAGTTATTAAGTACCAACGACAATCACAACACGGATAATAAATTTGTCTCTTACAAGTAGCAGAAGTAGATAGTTTATGTCTCTTACACATAATGCATCATAATAGTAG
Organism: Avena sativa; assembly: GCA_916181665.1. Classification (NCBI taxonomy): domain Eukaryota; kingdom Viridiplantae; phylum Streptophyta; class Magnoliopsida; order Poales; family Poaceae; genus Avena; species Avena sativa. The sequence goes on from OV702282.1 coordinate 237,941,799, forward strand.
TGGACAGTTCACAAACAACAAAGTAGGTAGTAACTAATAAGAACAAGCACTCATTGTAGCAACCATCAAGGCAAGGTAAGTAGATAGTTCTTCTTGAACTTCTCAGGAAGTGACATGAATGCTTCATATAAGCGCTCATTGACAATCAACTTTGCATAAGCTGTTATCATATCAGATTCCTCCAAACCATCTACTTTCTCGAGCGCAGCAAGGATTTCAGCCGGAGGAGTCACCTTTGGCATAGGAAGTGGCTCGGTTGCTTTCATAGCATCATCGAAAGATGTACTCATCTTTCCTATCATGGACAAGATAGCATCTCCCGTACGTTGCCTCTTTGTAGGCACCTCAGGAGATTCTTCAACAACCTGTGAGTCCAGTTCTTGAACACTCTCAGCTCCAGTCCTAGCACCTGCACCAGTCGCATGGTCTTTAGAATATATAGTGACTATGGACTCCTAATTCTTCACCACTTTGGTCCTATAGCCACGTGCATCCTTGTTAGCCTACACAATGCACACAAATATTAGAGTTGATAATGAAGATGCAAAAGTAATAATAAAATAAAATTTAGTGTTAAGTACCTCCACATATCTATCCCACACTTCGTCACTTTCAACCATCACCATGTTCTTTTCCCAATCCCATCCAAAGCCACTTTGAGCAAGCATCCTTGTAATGATCTCATATTGCTTGTCAAATGTTTTAATTCTTCCAACAATGTTATCCTTCGTGATGTCAATGTTACATTTTTCCTTGACATGCTTAATACAAGCATGGTACACATGTGGCTTCCAACCATTTTGAGCATGGTCACCATTGTTGTGATGCTCAACAAGGACGGATAACAATGCGGTGTCCATCTCACTAGACCATGTAAGATAACTCCTAGTAGTAATTTTCTTTGCTTTTGGTTCAGTCATGCTTCTATACAAATAAAAAAGAAATGGATATTGACAAATGTAAGAACAAAATAGCAAGCAAGGTAAAGCATATATATTAGTTTCCACAAGTTGCATGTACAAAATATCACACAAAAGGCCATCATCATGAAGCTAGCCCAAAAAAAGGCACCATTAGCTAGCTATATACTCCATAACTACTTATCTACTCGAACTCTAGTTCTCCTCGTGCCACTAGGTAATCAGCATACATCTCATCTGCAAATTGTTGCCTAAAATTAGACCATGCAGCAGTTTGTTGGACACTTCTAATTAAAGAAGCATCGTCTACAGGTTCAGGAACCATAGACTCTAGCTCGGCGTCGACTTCTTGCAGCAACAAATTATCCCTCACATGTTGCCTATCCCTTGCATAGTTGTGTAACACACAACATGCATTAATAAGCCGAATCTGCAAATGTTTAGTTAATAGTCAACATTTATTGTTTTATATTGATTATCTCAACCATATGGACATGTCGTACCTGTTCCTCTATGGGAAAGAAAGAACATGAACGCAAGAAGGCCCATTTTTTCTTCAACAAACCAAAAGTTCTCTCCACAACATTTCTAGCACGAGCATGGCGCAAATTATACAACTCCCTCTCATTTTGAGGTTGTTGTTGACTTGCAACCCACTCTTTCAAGTGGTATCTAGTGGATCTGAATGGAGATAGAAATCCAGGTCCATTCGTATAGCCAGCATCAACTAGGTAGTACTTTCCTATTGTCAAGTAAATAAGTTAGCTAGCAATTAAATATGAGAAATAAAAAGCCAAGAGAAAGAGTCATACCCTGTGGTACAACAAATGCATCTTGGCGATCGTTTCTCATAGCATCTTTTAGCACTCTAGAGTCCGATGCCGAGCCCTCCCAACCAGGTAGAACATATAGAAATTTCATATTCCAATCAACCACACCTAACATGTTAGTGGTGATATCTTGTTTTCGATTTCTATACCTCCCTTTATCAGCGGCTTTAACGAACACAGGAATATGACACCCATCTAGTGCTCCAAGTGCATTGCCAAACCACTTCCATTTGTAATCATCGGGAGGGTTAGTAGAAGGATCGGGAAGCTTGATGAACTCCCCATGTAAAGATAGGATGGCTGATAACACAGTAGAGAGATGCCTACTTATAGTCTCTAAAGACCGTTGGTATGTGCCACCCAACATTCTGAATTTAATTCCATGTCCAACAACTTGTAGGAACATAGCAACATTCTCTTCTACTGTCACATATGTGCTATCTTTGAGACCACACTTCGCACGCAACATAGCACAAAGATCATGAAAGTTCCTTTTAGTTAAGCGCAACTTATCATAGCAAGTTGTCTCGGAACCATCATATGTTTGTTTTAAGATGTACTTTCTATATGCAACCTTCTCCTCGTCATCATTGAAGCATCCTAGGTTTCTCGGTCCCCGCTGCGTACTAACATAAGCTAGAGCAAGACATGACATCTCAAAAAACTTCTTTGTCAATACTATCCTTTTTCTTTTTCTTCTTTTGTTCTCTTCGGTAATGTAAGCAACCAACTCTTGTTGGGACATGATTATTCTACAATGTAAACAATGTTTAAAATCTAATTATGTAGAGCATAGGTATCAAACAATCATCCATATCTCATCTTATTAGAAGAACATGTCACAAATATGTTTCTAACATACATATGGTCATATCATAAATCGATAAGAAACACAACAAACAATAGTACAGATCAAGAAGTTTATACCTTCAATTGGACTGAGGTGGTACTATTTCTTGTAGAAATCTGCAGTTCGCATATATAGAACAAATTAGGTGTTCATACAAAGAAAAAATTACAGCAACAATCATTGGAGAAGAAGGGGGGAGAAAGGGAGAGAAAGGGAGAGGGAGGGCGCCACCTCCAGCAACCTACTGCCATGGGAGAGGGGGGCGCCGCCTCCAGCAATCTCCCACCGACGCCAGCCCATGCTGCTGCCATGGGGTTAGGGTTCAGGGGAGGAGGCGCCCCCAGATATTCCAAGCAGGGGAGGGAGGAGGGGAAGGGGAGGGACAGGGGAGGGAGGAGGGGAAGGGGAGGGGAAGGGGAGGGACGGGGGAGGGGAGGGACGGGGGAGGGGAGCTCACCGGCGGGGAGGGGTAGCGGCGGGGGCTTCTGTCGCGCCAGGTCGAGCGGGGGGAGGGGTGGCGGCGGGGACTTCTGTCGCGAGGAGAGAGGGTCGCGCGGGGCAGGAGCGGTCTCGCGTTTCCACCAGTTTCTGAGCGGGGCGGCTCGGAAAGTAGCAGCAGGGGACATACGCTCGCGGAAGGACGGCTTGGAATTGGACCCTCTTTCCACGTTTTAATTTCTATGCCTTTCCAAACGCTGGAATTAGCTCTACTAATTCTAGAATTCCAATTCCAAGGTTTTTTTCCAACATCCAAACACAGTGTAAGGGTTCAGCGTGAAGGGCGGCGTGGGAATCCTGTGTTGGCGCAGCCGCGTGCGCTGCATTGCGTGTAGGCATCGGGCGTAGCCGCGTGCGTGATCAATGCGGTTAGTGCAAAAAAATTGCGGGGATGCGACGTGACCCCTGCACCGTCGCCCCCGCCCCTGCATGCATGCATTAATGGGAAAGAGAGAAAAAAAGTCCAAGGTAGTTGTTCATTGGCAGTAAAAAATAAAAGAGAAAATAGAATTTGGCCTTGATTTATTCTGTAATAAAAGCAGAAATTTAGGACCAAGATAGTTGTCACACGACATGCAGCAAACTCGTTCGTTTTTACACACCGCATGCAACAAACTCACACATGGAAACTCAACGGGTGAGAAGAAAAATCGGTGGGAGTAATCAGAGGGATGTCAATTGGAGCGAATAGAGGGAGTATGAAACTAAGTTTATAATATCAATTTATAATATCAATTTTATATAATATAAAAGTATGTGTTATGGTGAATATAATTATATTTATTACATATTTTAGATTTTGATATTTTTTTATATACGTAGTCAAAGTTTATAAATATTGACTTTTTTATGGCGCATGAACCGGAGGGGAGTAAGTTTGACTGAAGAAAGTTGTTAGAATACTCATGTAATGCGACGGAGGGAGTAAATACGCTGCAGCGCTGCTGCGTCGGTTAGTTGCACGTAAAATAGCTAGACTACGACGCGAGAGGCAACTGCATGGTATGCATGCATGGTGCATCCTGCCCCGCCCAGCGCCCTCGCATGTCACGCTCGGTACAACGGTCAATGAAGTGTGCCACGCTGTACCTTATATTTAGTACATATTATAGATTTTGATATTTTTCTTATATACGTAGTAAAAGTTTATAAATATTGACTTTTTCTATGGCGCATGAACCGAAGGGGAGTAAGTTTGACTGAAGAAAGTTGTTATACATACACTTATTTAATGCGACGGAGGGAGTAAATACGCTGCAGCGCTGCTGCGTCGGTTGGCTGCATGCAAAATAGCTAGACTGCGATGCGAGAGGCAGCTGCATGGCATGCATGCATGGTGCAGCCCGCCCCGTCCAGCGCCCTCGCATGCCACGCTCGGTCCAACGGTCAATAGAGTGTGCCACGCTGTACCTTATCTATTCATAGAAAAACGACGTGAGCCAATCAGATTCCAGAATCATCCATCCCACGGATTGCCAAGAGCTAGCTGCGAAATCCTTCTAAGAGACGCCAAACAATCAGGTTGCAGAACAAGCCCTTCCACGGATCGCCTAGAGCCACCCGCAGAATCCTTCTAGAAGACGCGATCGGACGGCTACAGTATCGCGCTAGGGTTAGATCTACGTTCCTCATTCGGCCTTAGGGTTAGCTGGGTTTAGGATGGAGTCAACGGGGTTTTCACAAGTTTGACCAGACATTCAAATGTGCATAAATAATTCAAAAAAAATCAAAAAAATACAAAACCTTCGCATGGTGTCATGTTATGTGACATAGTTGTGAGGAAAAATATAAAACTTTGTATATTGATCATATTTCAAAAAACCCTTCACAAAATGACCTATCTCCTCCGAGGTTTTCTGGCTTTCGGGTGAAATGACCAAAGATATGGCTAGAATCAAGGCATAGTTTGTGATAATGTTCCCATATTGGGCATGCATGTGTATAATGGGATGACTAACAATGTTGTAGTATAAAGTTTTCCTTTTTGACGCAAAGAAAATCCATTTTCTATTTTCTGAATGCCGAAAGAGGGGGGGGGGGATTTGTGAAGCAACCACCAAATTAAAGTTTCAAAATGGTAACATTCTATTTCTCAAAAATACTAGACCATCTAGCATGTACAATTTCCCAACTTGAGTATCTCAAACCTTTTATTCCATCCATGGTGAAAAAGACAAATCCTGCCGAATCGATTGGAAGTGGGTAAGATATGAACTACACGTACATGATTTCATGCTGATGATTTTTTGTAAAAATCATTTTTAGGTTCACAACATGCTATTTCATCAGAGATCCAATGCTAGTTTTGTGAGCCTCAGCCCCTAGCTAAGAATATTTATGAAAACCCTTCAAAAAATTTGACCAGACATTCAAATGTGCATAACTAATTCAAAAAAAATAAAAAATTACAAAACCTTCGCATGGTGTCATTTGATGTGACATAGTTGTGAGGAAAAATATAAAAATTGGTCTATTGATCATATTTCAAAAAACCCTTCACAAAATGACCTATCTCCTCCGAGGTTTTCTGGCTTTCGGGTCAAATGACCAATGATATGGCTAGAATCAAGGCATAGTTTGTGATAATATGCACATATTGGGCATGCATGTGTATAATTGGATGACTAACAATGTTGTAGTACAAAGTTTTCCTTTTTGACGCACAAAAAATCCATTTTCTATTTTCTGAGTGTCGAAAGAGGGGGGGATTTGTGATGCAACCACCAAATTGAAGTTTCAAAATGGTAACATCCTATTTATAAAAATACTATACCACCTAGCATGTACAATTTCCCAACTTGAGTATCTCAAACCTATTATTCCATCTCTGGTGAAAAAGACAAATCCTGCCGAATCGGTTGGAAGTGGGTAAGATATGAACTACATGTACATGATTTCATGCTGATGATTTTTTGTAAAAATCATTTTTAGGTTCACAACATGCTATTTCACCAGAGATCCAATGCTAGTTTTGTGAGCCTCAGCCCCTAGCTAAGAATATTTATGAAAACCCTTCAAAAAGTTTGACCAGACATTAAAATGTGCATAACTAATTAAAAAAAAATACAAAACCTTCGCATGGTATCATGTTATTTGACAAAGTTGTGAGGAAAAATATAAAACTTGGTCTATTGATCATATTTCAAAAAACCCTTCACAAAATGACCTATCTCCTCCGAGTTTTTTTGGCTTTCGGGTCAAATGACCAATGATATGGCTAGAATCAAGGCATAGTTTGTGATAATGTGCCCAATTGGGCATGCATGTATATAATGGGATGACTAACAATGTTGTAGTACAAAGTTTTCATTTTCGACGCACAAAAAATCCATTTTATATTTTTCGAGTGCCGAAAGAGGGGGGATTTGTGAAGCAACCACCAAATTGAAGTTTCAAAATGGTAACATAATATTTTTAAAAAATACTAGACCACCTAGCATGTACAATTTCCCAACTTGAGTATCTCAAACCTTTTATTCCATCCCTGGTGAAAAAGACAAATCCTACCGAATCGGTTGGAAGTGGGTAAGATATGAACTACATGTATATGATTTCATGCTGATGATTTTTTGTAAAAATCATTTTTAGGTTCACAACATGCTATTTCATCAGAGATCCAATGCTAGTTTTGTGAGCCTCAGCCCCTAGCTAAGAATATTTATGAAAACCCTTCAAAAAGTTTGACTAGACATTCAAATGTGCATAACTAATTCAAAAAAAATCAAAAAAATACAAAACCTTCGCATGGTGTCATGTTATGTGACATAGTTGTGAGGAAAAATATCAAACTTGGTTTTAGAAATGGTCGAAAAAAACTTGCTTAGAAATGGGGTGGTTTACCCTAGCTTTGGAGCCCATTTCTACCACATTTTGGGTGAGAGTGTGTTGTACTTCATCAGGGTGAGGATGAGTTGTACTCTACATATGAGAAAAACGTTGGAAGCTCATACAAACATAGAAAAGTACACATAACTACATTTGTTGAAATTCAAATTTACCATCATATTTGAATTTCGGCCAAATTATCAACATCATGTTCCAAATTATTATAATAACAAATGTTTACAACAACAAGTGCCAAATTATTATAACAACAAGTGCAAAATTATTACAATAACAAATGTTTACAACAACAACAAGTGCCAAATTTAAAGTCTATTTCTTTTGGCTCTTCTTACCCCTCGTTTTCTTCTCCTTCACAAGTTTCACACCACACAACAGGTTTATGCAATTCTTTTTCTTACCATTACCATCTGGCCTCCCCACAGCACGTCCAAGAGTATCCTTCACCTCCTGCACCTCCTCAACAACACAATATGGCACCAGAGCCTCATCAACATGGTCAGTTTGCACCAGAGCCTCATCAACATGGCCAGTTTGCACCAGAGCCTCAACAACATGCTCATTTTGCACCAGAGCCTCAACAACATGCTCATTTTTCACCAGAGCCTCAACAACATGCTCATTTTGCACTAGAGCCTCAACAACATGCTTATTTTGCCCCTCATTTTGCACCAGAGCTTCCAAATTAGAAATTGTGTGCCCTAAAGCCTCAACAGTTTGCACATCATCCTCCAAAACAAGTTCAGATTGCACCTCAGCAGCACCAAACATGATCTGGTTAGTTCTTTTCTTTCTTTGGCCATTGATTCTTGCCCTTTTCACTAGCCAGCATTCTTTAACAACAAGAGGTGGGTCTTTTTCTCCACGCTTCCTCCTGAAAACAAGCAAGTTAGCTTTGGGAGAAAAATCATCAACAAGAAATGGGATAGATTTTGGATGAACATACTTTGGCTTTTCAGCAGTGTATCTGCACTTGGTAGAGCCAGCTCGGTGTCCGAGTTCTTCATAGAGTTTGCATCTATTCTTGTTACCTTTTTGGGCCCTTTTTGGCTTGGCATCTTTCTTTTCATCTTTCTTTCCCTTCTTGCTGCTCCCACCTTTCTCAAACCAAGCCTTGAATCTACTCTGCTTGGGCCTGCCAGCCTTTCTTTTCATCAAAGGAGGACACAAGGAGAACTGAATGTCCACTTCAGGCCACTGAGACTGATCTGTAAGTGCTGGAATTGGTGTTCCATATGTAGCCTTGAATTTTGCTACAGAATAATACTCATGCAAATATGGGTGCATATTTAGCTTGTGTTTGGAGGCCAAGAAAAGTATGGCATGCTCACAAGGCTTCCCAGTGTGTTTCCACTCAAGGAATGTGCATTCATGCAATTGAGTGTCAACAACATGCCTCCTGCCAGTCTTTGTATCTCTGACTTTAGCACCCCACAATGAGGATTTCTCAACATGCAAATGTGCAAGATTTCTGCTCCTGTTGACCACCTGCTGCACAACATCAGGAAGCTTATCTCCTTGAAGAACATCACCAAGCCTTCTTCTCAATTCCCACAACCTCATGATCATGATCCTGATGTGGTCAACCATGTCATGGACAGGCAAGTCTTTTAACTCCTTCACTTTGTTGTTGAAACTTTCTGCCAAATTATTGTTGATATGATCACATTTGATGGCAGTGTTAAAACCTGACCTGTACCATAAAAGAGAATGGTAGGTTTCCAACCATGTACAAAACTTGACCCTATCCTCCTCAGAGCATGCCACCTTAATCTTCTCAAGGTGATAAGAATGTGTTTGTCTGGTGTAAGATCTTGCTGCTGGCCACATGCGTCCAAAATCATCTCCTCTGAATTTTTTGATCAAATTCATCCACATATGGCCGAAGCACTCCCTCTGCTCAGCATGAGGGAAAATAATCTTCACTGCATTTTCTAAATCTTTACATGCATCTGTGTGCACTGCCAATGGAGAGACTGGCCCTATGCATCTTTTCAACTGCATCATGAACCATGTCCATGATGCCTCTGTTTCAGACTGAAACATGCCAATAGCTACATGGAACATCCAATTGTGTCCATATAAAGCATTGCATGCTACTAGTTGACCATTCCACTTTCCAGTCAAGAAAGATGAGTCTATACTCAAATATGGACGGCACCCTGCTTTGAATCCATCGATGCAAGGCTTTAAAGCCATGAAGAATTTAGAGAAGAAGACTTTCCCATCAGCTGTTACCTCAGTATCTATCTCCACAACACTGCCAGGTGACCTCTTCTCTACTTCTGCTTTGAAGTTATAAAGCATTCGAAAGGTATTTGCCCAATCACCATATAGCTCTTTCATTGCCCTTTGCTTTGCCTTCCACACTGTAGTATAATTCAGCTTAATGGGGTACTGCTTTTCCAAGTCTATTTTCAGTCTCTTTGCAGTGTTGTTTGGTGTTGTGGCTAAAATTCTACAACCCATAATTGTGATGTCATCTTTGTAATTGTTTGAGAACTTTTAATGCAAGTATGAGGTTTTGGAATTTGATTCACTCTTATTGTCCTTCCATCAGGTTGGCGTCTAGCAGATATATACCACTTGCAAGGCTTGGCACCACCATCATAACCTATGCATTTTGCATAGAACTTCTTTTTATCAGTCCACATAGTCTTGGTAGCAAACTCACATTTGACTGCATATATCCTGAATTCATCCATGCTTGGAAACAATCTCCCAACTTCAATAACTGGGTCCTCTTTGTCATAAACTGTTACTAGCTCATCATCATGTGCATCATCTACATGAATTGTAGCATTTTCCAACAACTCTCTATATCTGCCTCTTCATCTCTTAAATGGCTGTCACCATCATTTGCAGCTTCATCCCTCTTCTTCTTCTTGTCTCTGTCATCTATAGGAATGCCAAAAAGCTTTGCCATTTCAATGTCATCTATTGTTGCAATGACCAAATCAGTCCGGTCATGTATCTCAACTGAATTCCAATCAACAGTTACAATCCTTTGTGCATTAGCATCTGCAGCCTCCCCTTGTGCATTAGCATCATCCTCCACTGTTAACACTTCCAACTCAGTAAGTATAGGCATTACTTGCCTTTGTGTAGCCCAATCATCCTCGACCATCTGAGCAGCCAGCTTCGAGGCCACATATCCAACCCTCGAATCAGGTTCCATATCAATGAGCTGTGCTAAAAACAGAACATTTTTGCATGTCCAACCGTTTCGCTCATCGATTTCATCAAGTATATGTTCCCTTGTCTCAACCCTAACATAGTCACATTTTTAATCATCAAATTGTAACAAAGAAACTTCTTGCTCTGGCCCCCAAACCACACTATCCCCAATTTTTTCCACCATTTTCCTCACCGCCTCCTCTCCCATGTTTATTAGCTCTTGGGGATCAACATGTTCTAATTCCACCTCCCATTTAACAACCGTGTCTCTCTCAATGATCTGCGTGCTGCCATCAACTAAAACAGCCCTAGAGGGAAAGAAATTGATGCGAAATTCGAAGATTTGGCGCGCAACATCGTCTCCCCTGTTTTTGGCGGGCACTGTGAGCTAGCGGAAGCAAACAAAGAGCTCAACCTTAGAGAAATTAAGTGCAGAGATACGAGATATACCAATTAGAAGTCCCCTCTCCATGCTCCATCTCGTTCCCCCTCGCCCCATTCAGCACACCCTCGCCTCCACAATCTAGCATCAATGGGCACGCTCAGATCTCGAATTGAGAAGAATGGGGGAGGAATTAGCTTTCAAATGGCACTCACCACCTTCGCTGTCGAACGAAAGCGCCGCCGCCTAAAAGAATTGCCCTGCCGCCACCGCCGAGAACGATGGGTGAGGTCCGCCGCCGCCGTCGGGGAAGCTACAGTCAGTGTGACACGCTCTCTTGGTCGGAAGCGGTTGGTTTGACTGGCTTGACTGGTTGTCCCAACCGACCGGTTTGGCTTAACCCTAATCTTGGAACAAAGTTAAATGTGTCCTTAACGACCATTTTATGGCCCGTGTGGCCCTGTGCTATTAGTTGCCTCACAAGCGTCGCATGCGAGCTATTCTTTGCAACGATATCGTGTTCCTTCCAATTCCGATTAAAGACGTCGCATGAGAGTTATAAGCCCGTTGAAAGGAGCCACTAACTCTCACTACTAGGAAACTAATTCTATATAAATACTTTATGTAGCGTATATAAAAGAGCATGCTTTACAGAATTAATTCTATAGCATATATAGACACAAGCGTTATAGAAACATGGTAATTCTATGGTATACGGAACCCATATGTTCCACATAAATATATGTTTCTATGGCGTATATAGACATATGCGTCACTGAAATTTGATGGGACCAAGAGCCAACTAGATTCCGTGGCGCATATAGACATATGTGCCACGAAAAGTCAAAAACAGATCCACCCCGCCCCAGGCATCGCCTTTTAAGTTTTATAAAAAAATAAAAACGATAAAAACTTCAAAATAATAGTTGTAGGGAAAATTGAAAAACCTAAATTTTGATGTATTTTGCAAAAAAAGTCATGACACGGTAAATCGATCATAACCTTTACATACGATATCGGAAAAAAATGTTTTACCTATCAAAACGATCGTCTCAAGATTTCCTATCCAAATTTAACGAGCAAAGGAGCTCTGAATTTTACAGATTCTCCAAATTCGAAAAGAGTAAAAAGTTATGATAAAAAGAAGCTTTTTTCTACAAAAAATAAAAAAGGGGAGACAATTCCGCGCCATAGAATTGTTGGAGGAGATTCGAATTTTGAATCCCGCCGGCGCCCCTTCTCCCTCTCTTTTATCCTCCTCCTTCTCCACTCTCCTTCTCCTCCCATTCGCCCCTTCTCTCCTTCTTCCCTTCTCTCCTCTCCTCCACCTCCTTCGGCGGCCTCCTTCTTCTCCTCCTCCACCACCTCTAACGGTCTTCCTTTTCCACCCCTTTGGCCTAGCTCTCCCCCGTCGACCTCTCCTCTGGCCTAGCCCTCCTCCGTCGACCCCCTCCTTTGGTCACCACCATCTCCGGTGACCCCATCCTTCGGCCACCAGCATCTCCGGCGACCCCCTCCTTCGGCCTATATCCGGCCTGCTTTTTTTGAAATCTGAAAAAAAATCTATGGCGTATATTGGCAATATGCGCCACAGAAATTTCAAATCCGGCCCTTTTTTTAAATTCGAAAAAAGAATTCTGTGGCGCATATTGGCAATATGCGCCACAAAACTTTGAGATTTCTGCGCCACAGAATTACAATTTAGTGGCATGGTAATAGTGGTGCATCTCATATGCGCCACAAAATTCCAAAAACGTGCGTCACTGATAGTCTTTTTTCTAGTAGTGTCTCAGTCGATCAAGAATTAAATGCAAATTGAAGTCTTAGAATTTAGAAATATTTTTGCTCATCAAGCCACTTGCAACTCCCATACACACGAATCACTAAGCAAATCTAACAACCCAGAGGTGAGTGAGCTAATTCTCGGTTGAGCGAGAACTAGCACAACCGTATGTTAAATATGTATGTAGATTATATTCAATTCTCAACTAGTTCGAGAAAGTTTATAGTATTGTAGAGTTCATAAATTTGAGAGGCGTGGAATGTAACCAACTCCATGAGAGGATTTTGGAGAGATGGGGAGGCGGTGGTCTACCTTCCGCATGAGGTTGTCTTACCGGAGCTCTAATTCGCCAAGAGCATATTACCGTGAGTTTTATCAACATTTAGACATAATAGGCACTACTGGAAAACTTCAAGGCACCGACGGCCATATGCTACGCTGATGGTTTTTAGTCGGGCCGTCGGCGTAGGTCCCAAGCCGGGCAGCCCAGCAAAACGTCCATATGCCTAGAGAAGCCATCGGCATAGGACTCGGTGGGCCGATGACAACAATCGGTGTAGGTAGGCTATCGACGTAGCGGCTAGGCCGTGACGGCGATGCAATGTCACATCGACACCGTCGGCTTAGCCGTCGGTCCAGGTTTTCACACCTATGCCAATGGAAATGCCGTCGGCATAGCTCGTTTTTCTTTTACCACATTAATTCTAGAAAAATCATAACTAAATCATTCTAATTTAGAAAAATATAAATAATATATCAAAATTTGCAGAAAAATAAAATCCATCTATATACACTCAAATATTACACATTTGTGTTCAATAAAAATTAATTAAAACATAAAAACATTATATATACTTTCGTATATCACATTTTAAAAGATATTCAAAATAGAAAATGTGGTGGAATACCTTAAAAACTTCCGCTACGGGCAACCGGAGTAAATCTTGTGGTAAAATAGTCACATCCTTTGTTTTACATGAACCATCGTTGGAGGCCGGTCAAAGGCGTAGATCCACACCCCCCCCCCCCCCCCCGTCTAGGGTTTTGGTGGAAAACGACTAACAGAGCGTCGGAATACCTCAAAATATGCATGTGTCTCTAACATGTGTGTACAAGTGTGGTGCAATATTCATAGAGTCAATATATATATCGGGTGTGACCATGTGTAGAAGTTAGTAAAGTTCTAGACCGAGAGATTTTTTTAGGTTCACAACATCCTATTTCATCAAAGATCCACTGTAATTTTAGCGAGGCTTAACTCTGAGTTAAGAATCTTCAAGCCCGCCGCTTTGACCATAGTTTTGAAAAGGCATAAAAAATCCAAAAATGATCCAAACAATGTAAAGCCTTCCCGCATTATCATATTATGTGACATAGTTGCAAGGAAAATAGAAAACTTCGAATATTACGAATATCTCAAAAAACCTTCTAAAAATGAGCTATTATGTTCGAGGTTTCATAGCTTTCAGGCCAAACGACCAATTGTTATGGCTAGAATCGTGACATAGTTTGTGATAATATTCCCATATTATGCACACATGCATCTTGGGATGGCAAAATAATTTGCAGGAGGAATTTTTTTTGTCGCACCAAAAAGCCGTTTTACATTTTCTGAGTGCCAAAAAAGAGGTGTTTTCACAAAATGTCCCTTTTTGTCACTCGAAAAATGGAAAATGGCTTTTCCGTGCAACAAAAAGTAAAACTTTCTCCTACAACATTGTCCGTCGTCCCAAGATGCACATGCATACATAATATAGGCACAGTATCACAAACTATGCCACGATTCTGGCCATAACATTGGTCATTTTGCCCGAAAGCCGTGAAACCTCGAACATGAAAACTCGTTTTGAGAAGTTTTTTTAGATGTAACAATATACCAATTTTGCTATTTTTACTTACAACTATGACACATAATATGACACCATGCGAATATTTTATATTGTTCGATCCGGTTTTGAATTGCTTATACCCATTTCAAACTATGGTCAAAATAGTGGACATGAATATTCTTACCTAGGGGATGAGCCTAGCTAAACTTGCATTTGATCTCTGAAAAAACATTATATTGTGAGGATTAAAAAAGTTTTTGCAAAAAATCACGAGCATTAGATCATGTACCTATAGTTCAAACTGGATCCACTTCCTACCGATTCGATATACATTTGTCTTTTTCACCAGGGGTTTATAAAATGGTTTGAGATATCCGGTTGGGACATTGTCCATGTAAGATGGTCTAGTATTTTTGAAAAATGGGATGGTAGCATTTTGAATTATCCTGTTGGTGGTTGTTTCACAAAATGCCCTGTTTTTGGCACTCAGAAAAGGAAAATGGCTTTTCCGTGCGACGATAGGAAAACTTTCTCCTGTAATATTATTCGCCATCCCAAGATGAACATGCGCGCATAATATGGGAACACTATCACAAACTATGTCGCAATTCTGGCCATAACATTAGCCATTTAGCCCGAAAGCCATGAAACCTCGAACATGATTCCTCATTTTGAGAAGTTTTTTTTGAGATGCAATTAATATACCAAGTTTGGTATTTTTACTTGCAACTATGTCACATAATATGACACCATGCAAATATTTTACCTTGTTCGGACAGTGTTTGAATTTCTTATGCCCGTTTCAAAGTATGGTAAAAAAGGCGGGCATGAAGATTCTTACCTAGGGGATGAGCCTTTCTAAACTTGCATTCGATCTCTGAAGAAACATCATATTATGAGGCTAAAAATGATTTTTTGAAAAAAATCATGAGCATTAGATCATGTACATGTAGTTCAAACCGGACCCACTTCCTACCGATTCGGC
This sequence comes from Avena sativa, assembly GCA_916181665.1. Taxonomy (NCBI): domain Eukaryota; kingdom Viridiplantae; phylum Streptophyta; class Magnoliopsida; order Poales; family Poaceae; genus Avena; species Avena sativa. The sequence goes on from OV702282.1 coordinate 237,956,896, forward strand.
AGCCATTTGTCTTTTTCACCAAGGGTTGACGAAAAGGTTTGAGATAACCCAGTTAGGACATTGTACATGTAAAGTGGTCTAGTATTATTGTAAAATGGGGTGGTAGAATTTTGAATTATTCCTTTGGTGGTTGTTTCACAAAACGCCCGGTTTTGGCACTCGAAAAATGGAAAATGGTTTTTCCGTGCTACGAAAAAAAATCCTCCTGTGACATTGTTCGACATCCCAAGATGCACATGCATACACAATATGGGCACAATATTACAAACTATGCCACGATACTGGCCATAACATTGGTCATTTGGCCCGAAAGCCATGAAACCTCGAACATGATTTGAGATACAATCAATATACCAAGTTTGGTATTTTTACTTACAAGTATGTCACATAATATGACACCATGCGAATGTTTTACATTGTTCAGACCATTTTTGAATTTTTTATGCCCGTTTCAAACTATGGTCAAAACGGTGGGCATGAAGATTCTTATCTACGGGATGAGCCTCGCTAAACATGCATTGGATCTCTGAATTGTGAGGCTAAAAATGATTTTTTCAAAAAATCATGAGCATCATATCATGTACCTTTAGTTCAAACCGGGCCCACTTCCTACCGTTTCAAGAGACATTTGTCTTTTCACCAGGGGTGGACGAAAAGGTTTGAGATACTGATAGCTCCAAATTTCATCACATTTTACTATTGATTTTCCTCTTGTTTAATGCCGGATTTCACTGAAGATTACCCTTTCCACTAATGTTAATGTCGCAATCAGCGAATTCTTGGTTTCTTGTGATGATTTTCAGGTAATAAATATTTATTGAAGATCTAATGGCATTTATGAGCTAATTACACCTAAAGAAGCAAAATCCTCATTGGAGCCCCTTTTATTGGAGGCGTACAGAACGCGTAACAACCAGTGGTAAGGTCAGGACGCACCCATACCGCCTGCTCGTACTACATGCCAACGGCTTCCTAATATCAATAGAAGCAACTTTCGTAAAAGGGAGACGATGAAAAAGATAACACAGCTTCTGCTAAACTCATCAGAGAGAAGATATCAGATCTAGAAGAGGAGAACATCCCCTCTTTCCTCGATGATTTCCACCTCTTCAACACACACTCCATCATCTTCTAGAGAGAGAGAGAGAGAGATAAAGATTGACAATTGTAAGATTAGGGTTTGATACTTTCATCTACCTTTGGTTTGTATTCGATTTGATCTTCAAGTACTATTCTGGTTTGCTATGATAACTTTGAGATGATTTCCATATGCAATTTGTCTCCCTCTCGTGTTTGAGTAAATCTCCATAGGCGTGTGAGATGTAGAGAATTGGTGAGATGTGTCGTGCCTCCTTTATATCCATCCATTTGTGATTGTTGTAGTGATTGTTAATTTGTGAGAATGATTACCTATGTTTTCCTAATGCTTGTTATCTAATTTAAGGGCACATGTAACATGATATAAAGAAGTCATAGGTATGAACTTGTGTGCTAGCAAATCAGCGACCCTCCGAGTGACACAACCGATATCAATGAGCAGCTAGCATCACCCGAGGACAAGAAGGAACCATCAAGATTAAAGCCTTGATCTGGTCGCAAGACCTTAATTGATGTGCCGACCATTGCCGTGGTAACAGATAAACAGATCATTGGGACTATGAAGAATTAGCCATGTGGACTTCTAGTTGGTATATGGGTTGCTTGCCTACTCACTTACAAATACGAAATATCACAATTAATTATTCCACTTTATCCATTTGGCACGTTCACTACCACCATGAACCATTTCTCTCCGCGCCTAACTTCTCATCTGCAGGAACTCCAAACTTATTTCTAGTCTTTACTTTTATGCAATTTACTCCTTATTTACTTCCTACGCAAGTTTCCTCTATCTTTTACTCACAACCTTCCACCATAAGCAATTGCAGTCAATTCACTCAAGACTTGTGACACCTTGAGTGTGACAGAAATGCCGCCTAAAAGCACTTGCCTAAGCTTCTTGTTGGGATCGATATAAAAACTAGAATTAATACTTCCGCGAAAACATTTTTTGATGAACCTGTGCACTTGCAGGCAATCAAGATATTTTCTGGCGCCGTTGCCGGAGAGCTAAGCGCTAAGTGTTGTTTCTTGACAACGTAATTGTTAACACTATTCATGATCTTCGCTGAAGACAGAGGTACCACTCGATCAGGAAAAACTTATTTACCTCCATATATTGATCATATTCCAACTGAAAGACGACTAGAGTTAATTGAAAAAAATTCTAACTCAAATACCATAGACATGAACATCTTGATTCCATTGATGGCACACTTGACCATCACCCGTGGGGCTGAAACCTGAGCTGCCATTGGAAGAATATAGGAATCCATACAGGCACTTAAGGAAGATACCTATACTTTATCCTAAACTAGAAGGCTAGGAATTTGAAATATATCCTGAGCTAATTTATATGATGATTACTTTCACATAAAAAAGAGAGGAAGATCCTAGTGACGACTTGACAAGGGTCTACGACCTTTGTGCTACTCTTAAACCAACAAGTTTACCAAACTCTTTTGCTGGTCACTGAAAGATAATGTTTTTGCTTGGTTACAATCATTACCTAATCATACTATAAAAAGTTGGAAAGATTGCATCCGAAAATTCATGCATAAATATCATTCATTCTCAAAAATCATGCAAATTAAACGTAGCATAACAAACTTTCTTCAAACAGTAGGAGAAAACTTTTATCAAACATGGAATAAATTATATGCAATGATTATGAAGTCCCAAATCATGGTTTCAAAGAACATTTGATTATTCAATATTTTTACAATGGGCTTAATGATGAAACAAAAGATATTATTGATCTATCTACAGGAGGATCTATATGTAACCTAACATTGCCAGAATGTGTAAATCTTTTCAAGGTAAGATCCTTTAATGATGAACAATAAAATCCAGCTGAGGATGCTGAACCACAAAAAGGTATGATCCACATACCCTTAGATCTCATTCCTGAAGTTAAAAAGTCCATGGAAGAAAAAGGTATAGCCTCGGAACTTGTTAAATAAACTAAAGTTGACATTCTTCAAACTTATGTAATAGAAGATGATATAAATCTTGTCATGCAAAAGTTTAGGTATCAACAAAATCAGTTCCGTGAGAAAAATTACAAACGTCTTATGAAACAAAAAAAGAATATAAGGGACCTAACCGAAGTCTTTGATGAGTTGGGTCATGCTACAAAACATTTAGATAGATATCTAAGTATGGTTAAAACACAATGTGATCAAATAATTGAAACCCAAAATTTGATTTTGAACCAAGGGAATTTCAGTACTGTTTCTATTAACATTGTTACTAGACATGGTACAGAAACGCATGAACCACATGAGCCGCCTTGGTATCAAGAAGAACAAGCCCGCAAGGCAAGAGAAACTCGAGAGATGAGTCAAGAAGAATAGGACCTTGTGGATCCTCAAGATGACATAGATTATGAAGCTCAGAAATGGGAACATGATGCTTCTAAGACAAGACATGAAGAAGAAGCAAGATATAAGCATAAACTATATAATTCAGATGTTGAGACAGTCGACTCAAGGGAGGAAGCCTATCTCAGAAAGGAGAAAGAAGAACAAGTTGTGGCTTCACGTGAAGAACACGTTGATAAGAAAAAGTCAGCGACAAGGAAAACTAATAAAGACACTCCACCAGTTCCAAAGGTAAAAGAGAAGGTAATACCAACCAAAAAAAATTCCTTAACCTAACCTGGTTTAATATGAACCAGATAAATCTATTTATGATTCTTTTGACAAGGCACCGAGAAGTCTTCGTATAAAACTTCCTTTAACTGATGCTATTAAAGTTCCTACTTATAAAAAGTTTATGCAATATATTTTTAATAAAAAAGAAGGTAACTAAGACTGTAGCAGTAATGACAAGCTTTGGAGATAAGCTGCCTGCTAAGCTTGGATACCCAGGTATACCAACCATCTCCTGTGCAATTGGGAAAACCAACATATACAATGCTCTTTGTGATTTAGGAGCAGGTGTTAGTGTTATGCCTTATTCCTTATTTAAGAAGTTGAACATAAGAGAGTATTCCCCTAGTTCAGTTACTCTATAAATGGCGGATAAAACAACTAAACAACTTGTCGGTATGATCTAAGACGTTCTACTTAGAATAGACCAACATGTTATACCCATGATTTTATCATACTTGATGTTTCTGAGGTTGACAAACTTTTTATCATCCTTGGAAGACCATTTCTTAGCACAGCTGGAGCTAATGTATAGCGGAAAGATTATCTTCAATATATATGATGATCAGATTGTTCGATACTACCCGAAGAAACCAGAACATAGTGGAAAATATGTTCCACCACCCAAGCGTGTTCAAGCAACTAGAACAAGAGAAGAAGAACAACTTGAAGTAAATGTTGATAGCATGGATATTGTCTAAAGACCAAAACTCCAGAATATAATACTTAATGGGAGTTAACCCATTCTTAATAAAATAAATTTGATCTTTATTCTATCATTTTGATTATTTTTATTTTGTCTGAACTAATAAATTTGTTTTAAGTGTTGATTTATTTAGAGAACCTACCCTAAAGAAGTTAAATAAACAAGGGAAAATTGAAGGAGAAAGCTTAAACAACGCTCACGCTCGGTAACGAGTGACGGTACGGGCGGGCACACCCGTACCGCACGCCCCGCACGCCCGTACCAAAACCTCGATGAAACCGACGCTCTTCACGGTACTAGTAACTAGCAACGGTACGGGACGACGCTTCCATACTGCCTGCCCGTACTAAGCTTCAACAAAATCGACGACGTCCATAGTGCTGATAACGAGCTACAGTACGGGTGGGATCCGCCTGTACTATCCGCCCGTAGCAGGCACACTAGGTTTGATCTTGAATCCTAATGTTGATCCAACAGTGGCGACCACCAGTACAGGCGGGACGCGCCCATACCACCCGCCCGTACCGCGTGCGTTGCTAGGTAAAGGCCAAAGGTGGCTGGATCCCAGCCAGCCTCCTCCTTCTTCTTCCTCCTACTCCCTAGTTCTTTCTCTCTCCACCTCAAACCCTATTCACCTAGAACCTTTGATTCTTCATCAATTTCGTGTTTTTGAGTGGGAGAATCTTCACATCGGTTTGTTTCTCATATGATCCATGCTTTATTTTCTGAAATCCATGGTTGAATTCCTCACATTGACTATCTAGATGAGTTCATCATATTTTGAGATAATTTTTTATTCCTCACATTAGGATTTGTAACTACTGCTTGTAATCGTTTGTTTATGTGATAAAAACTTGATACCCATGTTTTCCTTTACAAATTCAGTAGCACAATGCATAACATAGGAAGAATCCTCCACAAGGGTAAGGGTGTAGCAGGGTCCTCGGGCTCCTCTACGCCGGACTCGAAGAAGAGGCATTCAAGTGGGCAAACCGCAAGTTTCTCTCCCACCAAGGGCTCTTGGAGGACTTTGAGAGGATGACTGAGCATGCAGGCATGGTCCCCTTCTCCTACCTCTCCGTCGACACCTAGAAGCTAGCCACATTCGAGTTCTTATCATCATTCCATGATGATCTCGAAGCCTAGGAGCAAAATTGCACTTTAAGTTTTGTGATCAATGTGCAACTCTGCAGCCTTTCCTTTTATGAATTTTGCGATTGTTTTGGGTTCTCCTATGAGGGAGCACTCGAAATTAATGACAATGTGCATGTAGAGGCAATGCAATCTTGGGAGAAGATTTCTGTCCACATGAACACTGACTTCTTGCACAAAAAGAGCGCAACCATCCAGAATCCCACTATCCGTTATTTTCACACTTTCTTAGTGAATTATATTTTTGGGAAATGAGATGTCGGTGCAATGGCAGGCCCTGAAATGAGCATAATCCATATGGCCCTGCACCCCAAGATGGAGAACAAGGTAAACTTGGGTGCTCTGCTCATCCAGCACTTTCACCGCCAACATGCAGCTTCCACTGGAGACATCCATTGTGGAGGCTTGATCACACAAATCGCCTACACAAGTGGTTTTGTCATGCCACATGAAAGAGTCGTGGCTGGCAGTAAGACGCTGGATGATATTCACATTGCTAGCACCAAATTCATGGGGGTCTATATACCCCAACACTTCCTTCATGCTTATCAGTTTTATTTTGAGCCTAACGGTGAACTCCACCAAGTTTTGCTTCCTCTTGTCCAAGCTTTTGGTTTGCCAGGTAAACAAAGTTGGGTCCTCACAGAGGAGGAATTCCAGCAGGAACTGATCCTCTCAGGGAGGATTGCACCGCCAGGAGGTCATCCCAACTAGGAAAATGCAGCAGCTGGCCAACAACAGCAAGGGCAAGAAGGAGACGATTGGAACACATGAGGCTGGTATGACTATGGCCAGCAGCACCACCACAATCAGTCTTTCCCTCAGCACCAGCAAGGTATGCCTCCACGACATCCGAGATTTGACTATGTCCCGAGGAGTGATTTTAGCCAGGTGGTACATCACATCGACAATGTTGAAAACACATTGCAAGATGCGAATGCCAACATAGTTGATCTCACTCAGAACTTCACTTCTTTTATGGCTGATTTTTCAGACCACTATTCGAACTTCCCATACCAGCAGCCGCCACCTGGTGATGGTGGCAACTATTGATTCATAGAGGCCAAGACCTAAGCTTGGGGAGGATGAACTCCTCCCACCTTTTGCATTCATATTTTTCATTTTTCATTTTTATTTATTTTATTTTCCATCTCTATGCATGTTTACTTTCAGTTTTGCATTGATAGAAAATAAAAAAATTAGACTAGCTTTTATCTTCACTTGTGCAAATTTCTCTCTACTTTTGTTGATTTTTCTGTAGGTTACTCGTTTCTAGTGATTCAGCTATAAAGATGAACACGATGAGTCGGCTCAAACAAGGGGCAAGCAAGCAAGAGAAGGTATCATATTTTTGTTTTCCCTCTTCCTGTAAGTTTAATTCATGAACATTTTATGTTGTTCGGTTGCACTTGAGTCCTACTTCGCGCGTAAATAGTTATCTTTTAAGGCTTGAGCTCAAAAGTTTTTGTAACTACTTTGGTTAAGACTTGCGAAAATTGGTATCAGTTTGAAAAGCAACCATTTGGATTAAAATCCAAAAAATTTGAGTACAAGAAAAAGTGTCTATCGACAACTTTGGTGCCATGTTTTTGTCTTAAGGGCTTAAATCTTAGTAGTACTCAACCCCACATACTGATCGTTGACTTGAGGACACCTTCTGAAAAATAATTGTTTGATAGAATGAACTTTTATGGCAGGAGAGGGAGATGCTAAAACCTGTTTTACCCTGCTGAAAAATAGAGAGAGGAAACAATTCTATGTTTCTCATACACACCTTTGGGATGCTAACAACTCCGTCGGCCTATGAACGATCTACGATATAACCCCAGATTTCGGCTATGAGTTGATGACATGAGTGACATATGTGTCGCTATATGGGCAAAAGTATTAGCACTCTCAAAGATTGTGTAAGCATTTTATAAAAAAGCAAACAATCATTGATCCTTGAAAGAGGAAGGAAAAAAGAGAAAGAAGATATGAGCTGAAAAACATTCTATACTTTGATAGAGCTTTGGCATCACCTCACCACCTAAAATTAATAATTATAGTTTTTGAAAGACAAGGAAAATAAGAGGTATTTGATAGCCGCGATTATCGAAGTGGGTGTTAATGAAAAAGCTCTAAGATTATCCTTCTTTTCACATGATACGTCAGAAACGTGTCTATAATTTTTGATGTTCCATGCTTGTTTAGTATCTAATTTGCTTTGATTTGTCTACACTTTGAGGTGTTTTTATATATTTTCTGGTACTAACCTATTAACAAGATGCCACAGTGCCAGTTGCCTGTTTTCTTCTGTTTTTGGTTCCAGAAAGGCAGAAAATCAATATTCTCGGAATTGGAAGGGACAAAATCCAAAGTCAATATTCTACCGTGGGGAACACGAAGCCGGAGTACGAGACGGAGAAGAGTCACCGGGATCCACACCCCCTGGCCGCGCCAGGCGTGGGGTGCAGCCGCCCTGGTGGTCCCCTGCCTCGCCTCTTCGCCTATAAAGACCCCCCGATGCATAAACCCTAAGGACCCGATCAATATTCCACGAAACCATCTGTAGACGCTACCACTATCGTCCCTAGATCGGGGGATATGAAGCTCTTACCGGCACCCTGCCAAAGGGGAGATCATCCCGGAGGCCTTCTTCTTTGTCATGCCAGTCTCCGGTATGAAGCGTGAGTAGTTCCACCTTGGACTACGGGTCCATGTAGTAGCTAGATGGTTGTATCTCCTCCTTTGTGCTATCACATTTAGATCTTCTGAGCTCCGTTCATGATCAAGATCATCTATTTTTAATCATGCATGTTGTGTTTGCGAGGATCCGATGGATATTAAGATTGCTATGTTAGATTGATTAATGGTTTTGTCTATTTGATTCTATCATGTCTGTGTTTTTTCTGATCTTGTATGCTCTCCGTTTCTAGTAGCTATTTTGGCCAAGTAGATGCTAGTGACTCCAAGAGGGGTATTTATGCTAGATAGTTGGTTCATGCCTCTATTTAATCTAAGGGAAGTGACCGAAATCTCTAAGGTTGTAGATGTGCTGTTGCCACTAGGGATAAAACAACGGTCTCTTGTTCATGGAACAAGTGGATTGTTTACCTTACACACTTTGCTTAAAGCAGTTATCTATTGCTTGCAACTTAATACTGGAGGGGATTCGGATGATAACCTGAAGGTGGATTTCTAGTCATAGATGCAGTTGGATGGGGGTCTATGTATCTTGTTGTATTTCCCAATCGAATCTCATAGGATCATGAATGTCTAGTATTGCATTGTTATGCCTTGCTCAGTCTTGTCAATTGCCTCGCTGTAATTTGTTTACCCAGCATGCCATGTTTGTTTATCTTAAGGAGAACACCTCTAGTGAACTATGGACCCCGGTCCAATCTTTACCATTGATACATCTTTCACTGTTACTGTTTACTTGTTGCAAACCACCATTACCTTCTACACCATACAGTTAATCCTTTGTTACAGCAAACCGGTGAGATTGACAACCTCACTGTTCGTTGGGGCAAAGTCTTAAGTTTGTGTTGTGCAGGTCTCCAAGTTGCTAGCAACACATTTGAGTCGTTTCCTTTCTCTTACTGGTTCGATAACCTCGGTTTCTTACTGAGAGAAAACTTGTTGTTGAGCTCAGCACACCTTGCTCTTGGGGTTTCCCAACAAGGCGTCAATAACACGCCAATATACATCTACTTGTGAACCCTTAAATTCGACACAAGCGACCTCACTTAAAACATTTTTACTCTCATAACAAGAGATGCGCTGAAGAAAAAATGATCTACAAGTCCAACAATTTTTTTGATAATCTCATTTGGATTTTTAAGAATTATTAGCTATCAATTTATTTTCATCTAGGGATTGAACATAAGTACAACTGTTCAGATATATTATGCTCATGATCAAGGTTGCAGGATTTGAGACAACGGAATATGATACAACCTCGAACTTGTAAGCCTTTTTGCCTTGATTCAATTTCTCGCTATTTTTTATTATAACTTTGTCACTCGAGGGTGAGAAACAGCTAAGCTTGGGGAAGTTGATAGCTCCAAATTTCATCACTATTTACTATTGATTTTCCTCTTGTTTACTATAGGATTTCACTAAAGATTACCCTTTCCACTAATGGTAATGTCGCAATCAGCGAATCCTTGGTTTCTTGTGATGATTTTTAGGTAATAAACATTTATTGAAGATCTAATAGAATTTATGACCTAATTACACCTATAGAAGCAAATGCCCAACTGGAGCCCCTTTCATTGGAGACGTACATAACGCATAACAACCAGTGGTACGGTCGGTACGCGCCCGTACCGCCTGCCATACTACATGCCAGCGGCTTCCCTATATTAATAGAAGCAACTTTCGTAAAAGGGAGATGACGAGAAAGAGAAACAGCCGCCACAAAACTCATCAGAGAAGAGATCAGATCTGGAAGAGGAGAAGAACATCCCCTCGATCTCCACCTCTTCAACACACACTCCATCATCTTCTAGAGAGAGAGAGAGAGAGAGAGAGAGATTGACAATTGTAAGATTAGGGTTTGATACTTTGATCTACCTTTTATTTGTATTCAATTTGATCTTCAAGTACTATTATGGTTTTATATGATAACTTTGAGATGATTTCCATTTTCAATACAATTATGCCTTTAATTTGTCTTCCTCTCATGTCTGAGTAAATCCCCATAGGCGTGGGAGATGTAGAGAATTGGTGAGATGTGTTGTGCCTCCTTTATATCCATCCATTTGTGATTGTTGTAGTGATTATTAATTTGTAAGAATGATTATCTATGTTTGCCTAATGCTTGTTATCTAATTTAAAGGCCCAGGTAATATGATCTAAAGATATCATAGGTATGAACATGTGTGCTAGAAAATCGGCGACCCTCGGGTGACATGGCCGATATCAATGAGGAGCTAGCATCACCCGAGGACAACAAGGAACCATCAATATTAAAGCCTTAATCTAGTCGTAAGACCTTAATTGATGTGCTAACCATTGTCGTGGTAACACACATACGGATCATTGGGACTAGGAAGAATTGGCAATGGGGACTTCTAGTCGATATATGGGTTACTTGCCAACTGACTTATAAATAAGAAATATCAAAATTACTTATTTCACTTTATCCATTTGGCACATACACTATCACCATGCACCGTTTCTTTTCGTGCCTAACTTCTCATCTGCAGAAACTCCAAACTAATTTCCAGTCTTTACTTTTATGCAATTTACTCCTTATTTACTTCATACGCAAGTTTGGTCTATCGTCTTTTGCTCACAACCTTTCACCATAAGCAATTGTAGTAAATTCACTCAAGACTTATGACACCTTGAGTGTGACGGAAACGCCACCTAAAAGCACTTGCCGAAACTATTTGTTGGGATCGATATTAAAAACTGGAATTAAACTTTCGCGGAAACATTCTTTGACAAAGTTGTGCACTTGCAGCCATCAGATACCCCGGTTGGGACATTGTCCATGTAAGGTGTTCTAATATTTTTGAAAAAAATGGGATGTCAGCATTTTGAATTATGCATGTGGTTGTTTCACAAAACGCCCCGTTTTTGACACTCGAAAAATGGAAAATATGTTATATGAAAGTATATGTAATGTTTTTATATTTTACAACAAAATTATTTAATATTTGAGTTTAGTTAGATAGATCTTTTTTTTGCAATTTTTGATATATTATATGTATTTTTCTAAATTAGAATGATTTAGTTATGATTTTCTAGTATTAATGTGGCAAACAAGGAAAATATCTATGCGGACGGCAAAGCCGTCGGCGTAGCCTTGACGCCGTCACATCGCTGTCATGACCTATCCACTACGCCGATGACTGCCGTTAGCCTATCTTATTTTAGGCCGATGGCGAAACTAGGTCAACGGCCGATTTACTCGGTTGCCCGTCTCGAGACCTACGCCATGGTCCCAACATATAGCCGTCGGCGTAGAGTTTGGCAGTTGGCTTCTTTGAGTTATTCCTATAGTGTTTTAAGACTTAACTAAAAAGAATACCTTCCATTTTGTTTAGTGTATACTTCCTCTCTTTAGGGTCTAGATTCGTTAACTTTACAAAACTAAAACATTTTATATTTTAAAACGGAGGGAGTATAAAACTAGAATAGTGATACAGTTTTAGAGAACAATATTGCCTTCTTGTACGGTCACTCGACACTCTTTATTTCCACATTGATATGTACTAGACGGGCATGCGCGCTTCGCCGCACCATCTACCACCCGTTGTTGCATGTTCTGTGTTGTGCGGTGCAGCATGGCGTGGTTCTTTTCGTCACACATTACAGTATAATTTTGACCAACCTTGGACTCGGACTTTTGCTGCTGCACTTCTCGCTCGCACGCGGTTCCTTCCACAATTCAATTTGCAGTTATAATCATCGCAAGACAGGAACCACCATCCTTGGTTAGGCTGGATACCATCAATCACAATCTTGCTCCTAGACCTCTTACCCTACAAAACAAGGTTAGCATCCGGAACACACGGGGCTGACCAAGAAGGAAAAACAATGTGCTTACCATGGTGACATGCGGATTCATAGCGTATAGATCTTGCACGCTGATTACTTGGGATCTCACTGGAATCAAACTACCAGCCTCTTTCCATAATAAGCTCAACTGGATGAACAGACCATACCAACCTCCATAAGACCAGGCGATAATTCTGAAAAAACATGAAAGAAACCCTTATAAAATGTATGTTTTGAATATAAACAAACACAGTTGAAACATTGTGGACATATAAACAATCTACTAATGTGGTTCTTAAAGTTTAATCTCTACTCATACAACACTTAATTACATAGAGGACTTGGTGCCTAGGTATTATACATGGTAATCTAAACTTGAAAAAGGAAATAAACCACTAAGGATAAACACAAATATCTAGCCTTTTTTGCCTGAACATTCAGAATTGAGATTACACCCAGTTATATATGACGATTAGGTTCTATGCATAAACAAAGTATGATCTAGAGTTATATGTTACATCAGACTCCAGGCAATATGTTCAATGAGACGTAACTCATAAACTTATGGGAGTTATGATCTCCCCCACGAACATCGTGGTGCAAATGGTTTTGACTAAGCAGCCAAACAGTTGACCAGACCCAACCAATTAAAGGCTCAAATAACGAAGAAGAAAAACCAGAGTGATAAGCTACTTTAATCAAGATTTTAACAGGTCTAGCATTGTTATATGGGTTCAACTGAACTAAAAAGAAGATCTTCTTTGTTGATCTATACGAAATACGTGATCGCCCGCAAGTCAAGTTATCATAGCCCCTTAAATGCAATGTCCATGTGGTATAAACCTGCTACTCAACAACAAAGGTAGTGCTAATCCATGGTTTGGACCATAGGATCCAGGCGATCCAAATTATCTTGAATTTGAGACTATAATAGTTAGCTGTCATGTGAAACAAAATCACTCATGGCAACAAAGCACCAGAACAAACCAGATCATAAGCTATCTGACACATACATCGCCCTAACCTCTTGGTAGAGGTAACAACATGCTATAGCATCCGAGAGAAAAGCAGCAGCTGATACCTGTCACGTAGAGCCACAATCTCAGGGATATCCGTGATGATATATTTATAGATAGCACAAAGCTCTAGCATAGTTGTACCAGACACAGAAAAAAAACCACGCATTAATTCAATACCCACAGGCCGGAATACCTATGGAAATCCAAATAATTAAAAGATAGATGCAACCGATCTCACAGTCATGTTTCTTATGGGTGCATCCTATAACAAAGGCAACTACAAACTCTCTAGAACCGACGCCTATCAAATGCTCCGAATCAATGGCCTGAGCATTGCTTCCCACAAAGCAACAGTAGCCGTCTCCCTACAATGTAGAGGGAAAAATCAATAACAGAAAATAGGCAAGCAGCTAACACAACAGAAACAGAGAGAGAAGACCATGTGTATATGTGAGACATGGAGTGCACTTAGAAGTAGACTGGCCCTTTGCAGTGATGGTTACAACTGGAGATACCCCAATCACTATGGCAACCACATCTGTATTACAGAGAAAAATACTACAGCAACCAAATCCAATGCAAATAACCCCTGGATCCATGAATCAATCACTTGCAAGATAGGTATTATCAATGAGTCCTATACGAGTATACTCTCGAACGACCTATGCTTGTAAGCATAGTGAGGTATACTCTCGGGAACAGGGGTGATCTCAGTGTTAGAATAATCTTGTCTAATGTGTTTAGAGTAAGAGTTGGTTTAGTCCTAATCTAGTGTGTCATAGTTCGAATCAATTTAGTACTATGTGGAGTACTGATCCGTGTAGGTCTAGGGGTTCAATGTTGAGTCGGTTTGGTACTGCTAGCTGCCTCGTGCGTGTATATAAGCACACCTCGGGTTTAAAGAAGTTGTACCGTGTGAGAGCAAGAAAAGAAGAAATAAACAGAAAATAGAGGGCACGACACGTGCCCTTGGCCATAATATTTTTCGAGAGTGTTTGTTTGTCTAGTTTGATGTAGTCGATCTGTGGGCAAATTTCAACAATTGGTATCAGAGCGAGGTAGAAGATTTGAAGCTTGCCCCGGGGAGGCGACTCGACTAGCGCCTCGGGGCGGGCGATATTATCGCTCGGCGGAGCGGCGAGGAGGAAGATGGCGGGCAGTGGTGGTCCGGTGGAGCGACACGAGGGAGGCGGCAGGGTGCTAACGTCGGAAAAGTGGTGGATGGGGATGATCGTTGATGAGTGCGGTGGTGCCGGGAGCGGTGCTGGAGAGTCTCGTCAAGATCGTCAACCGGGGAGTTAGAAGAGTCAAGGAGTCATGGTTGTGCGGGTTAGCACGTTGAGTCGGCGTCGTGTTCGTGAGTCGCTGTCGTGTTCAAGTGCTTGCCTCTGTGAGGATCCGTTGCAGCTGAAGCGAGTGAAGGTTGAGGGACTGTCCATTGTATGGACGAAGACGCAATTTGCATGCCTCAATCAGGTCGTCTATGTGTCTCGACGAGAGGATCAAGTTCAAGTGTGAAGGGGGCGGTAAACCAGTGAAGGTGAGTCTCTTCAATGAGGCCATGTCTCTACATGAGGCCGAAGTGGATGGTCTAGTCCACGCCAGGAGGTCGGCATGTATTGCGCTAGGGTGGACGGTGTGTTCCACGGGTGGTGCGATTCCACAAGGTTTGCTAGCGTGGCTGGGTAGTCCGGATCATACTTGAGTTGTTCCGTAAATTCGCCAAGTCGAAATTGGGGAGAGCCAATTAGACTTGTCGTGGTGCGAGACCTAGACAAGACGCGGATCTACAACGAGTCAAGATCAGAAGAAGCACGAAAGACAAAGAGTCGTCGATCAAGATTAGGGAGAGATTGTTAGAATAATCTTGTCTAATGTGTTTAGAGTAAGAGTTGGTTTAGTCCTAATCTAGTGTGTCATAGTTCGAATCAATTTAGTACTATGTGGAGTACTGATCCGTGTAGGTCTAGGGGTTCAATGTTGAGTCGGTTTGGTACTGCTAGCTGCCTCGTGCGTGTATATAAGCACACCTCGGGTTTAAAGAAGTTGTACCGTGTGAGAGCAAGAAAAGAAGAAATAAATAGAAAATAGAGGGCACGACACGTGCCCTTAGCCATAATATTTTTCGAGAGTGTTTGTTTGTCTAGTTTGATGTAGTCGATCTGTGGGCAAATTTCAACACTCAGTAATCCCTGTCCAGTGTTCATTTGGTTAACCAGGCTTTGAAAACATGATCAATAGCGTGAAAAGCATCCCTCGCATGCTTAACTTGCAGGTAATGTAGGTAATAAGCATGCCGGCCCATACAAAAGCCTTTGACCTGAACCTATCCATATGATCCCTCAATATGGAGCCTTGCATAGTACAACCCATCGCCATGTTAGCCAAAACACACCTTCTCTTAAACATCACAAAATGGAAACGTACAAGCTCACTATTCTTCCTTGCATTCACATGGTCCCAAAAGCGTGCAGTCCTAACACCCACATGCCAGTCCTTCCTGTTCGAGTTTACATCCAGAAGCAGGGAGTACACCATCTGTACATAAGGCAACCAGAAATTTCAGTAGGTAGTGTCGCAGTGGTTCCAAAAAGAACAGTGGTTCCAAAAGGAACAACATCAGCAGAGCAACAACAGAAAAGACGTTGCCTCCTGCGGTTCTCGCGTGACATGGCAGCGGACAGATAAAGGAAAAAACGGATCGCCTACACCAAGCAACAATCCTAAGAAAAGAAGGAAAACAACTGACGGCTAGAACGTAAAATCACAAATTGCCTACCCAGACGGAGTAACGAAACAAGGACCTTAGCAAAGAAATGCACCTACCAAGGGGGAAATCGAAGGAGCTCCCGTCCCCCGGCCGCCGCCTACCAAGGGCGAAACCGACAAGCGGACCCCACCGACAGGAACTGAAGCACCCAGCTGGCCAACTGCGCAGACGATGATGCCAAATGCGGAGCCAAACGGCGCTGCGTGCCGCCCTCCATGGCCGGAAGAGCCGTCAGCATCTACACACAACAACCTTCAAACCAAACTCGGCACGGTCGCAGACGGAGGAGTGGAGCCGGAGAAGCTGGGAGATGCGCTTGCACTGCGGGCAGCCGCCCTTGTTACCACACCCGGCCAAGTGCCTCACCAGCTGCAGGATGTCCTGCCGCCCTGTGCCCGTGCAGGCTCCTCCGCTGCCGTCGTCGCACGAGGATGCTCCGGTGAAGGCATGCTCCAGGGAGGCCATGGCGTCACTGAGCTGCCGGTACACGGCCTGGGACGCCCTCTCCCGCTCCCATCGCTTCTTCCTCTGTCAACGCAGTATATAATGGGACGGGCGCGGGCGAGACACAGGCCATTAGCACGGAGGAAGAAAGGCTCGAGCACGGGGATTTCGCCGGAGACAGCAGCGGGTTTGGAGGAGGATGGAGATAGGACGCGGAGGCGGTTCAGGATCTGAACGTGGAGGCGGCGGGGGTTGCCGGTGGAGAGAGATCAGCCCGGCGGCAGCGCGGGGTCACCGGCAGCGACCATGGTCGCGAGCGCCCGGGAGCGGGTGGGTTACCGCCGCTGGGTGTGAAGGCGGAAGTTTAGTCGAGCCGGTTCTTTTTTCCAGTGTTGTCGGTTTGTTGGTTTTTTTCTAACTATATTTACTGTAGCCAAGAGGTGCTCAGCGCACACGCTATCCCTCACACGTAAGCTATAGAATAATTACAAGTATCTCCTGGACTTGGAGGTTATCACCAAAACATTCAAATATGAATAACCGGTGATTAGGCACCAACATGAGCATCGGTAAAGGTTTACGTGAAGGAGAGTTGCTGCTATAAACGAAGGCTGCTTGGTGGTCTGTTCGTCATGTATTTTTTATTTTTCTTGTTATAAATAAACTAGTCAGCAACCTATGCGTCTGCACGGGCTAGTGATATAGAAGCAATACCAAAATAGTGATTGTTTCCTCTGAACATTTGAGAAGTTAGATTATATGAAAGTCATAAGATGTAGTTTTGAAAAACCATTATAGGGCAAAAACAGTTGATAGAATATGATTTTTTTGGCAGAAACATGTAGTAAAACTATGGTTAGTTAATAGTTAATATAGATAAAATATATACCAGATTCAAATTTATGAGGATCTGAACATCAAGAAGAAAGATGAATTGAATAATTACCTTGGACGGATGAAAGCAAGGAAGCATTGCAAATTTTTGTTTCTATGAAAATGGAGTTTTGGAATATAATGCTGGAAGCCGTTGGATGAAGCCACCAAACCAAATAGGCGTCCATGTCCTCTTAGACTTCCCAATGTTTCAATCTATTAAACATCACAAGTAGTAACCATGGATTTGAACCAACATCATAATATTATTCGTGTTCCTTCAGAACATAAGTGTCCCGACTTAGCGGGAATAAAATAATAAGAAATAGTCCAGAACTTTGGATATTTTGTTTTATATGCATAATTAAGGAATTAGGCAATCTGTAGAATATATTAAGATGTTTAGTAGTGAATTACTGATATCTTTATGAGCCTTGATCTTTAGAATGCACGAAAATAAATACGTTCTGAAATTGCATTAAGCAACACGGCCAACCAACATGCAAGAAGTAGTCATAGTTGCACTTTGACAATAAAATTAATTTAAAGTATCTTAAGAATCTCATCAGAAAGACAATGTGAAACTAAAAGCGACGAAGAAACCAATCGTCACATGATTTAGGGCTGTTGGGCAAAACAACTAGAGAATCTATTATCATGGTATATTAATAAAAGATAATTACTTGACTGAACTTAAACAAACCTAAAACTAATATTTATCTTAAACGGTATAAGTGGCACAACTACAATACCACATTTATGCCATAATGCAGACTATGTGATCACACGAACATGACCTCGAATACTATTTTTGTTAAACAAAAATATCATATAGATATTTCAAAGTAAAAAACAACGGGTAAAACTTGCTTCGGTCAAGCTAGGGAGTCATGTGCTATTGTGTCCACATGCATAGTTCCTTACGTTCATGGCATCAATTTAGTATTATTGATCTTTGGTGGATTGTTAGCAAATAATTAGATGGTGTTTGATCAGCATCATGGCCAACAATTTACTTAAATCTCGGTGAATGGAGAGAAAATAAGGAACTATACCTTAATCTTGCCTAATTGCTTAGAGCTCTAGCAAGACCTCCTCTGCCTCACATCTACATAGTCGGTAGCAGCAAGTCTCACCAAAAAGTTCATAACCATTACATGTAATATCTTTATCGGTGGACCAAAAGTCACATGGACAGCCTAGTGAAGCATGAATTGATCAATGTAGATGAAACAATAAACCTGCCATTATAAAGATCTAATTTACACGCTTCTATATGAGATGGACTATAGGAAATTGCCTTATTAAAAAAAATCCTAAATTAACTTTGATCAAACATCTTAACTTGTTGTAATAGTGTGTGCATAATATTCAAGACTTGTACTTCCCAAGGAAATCTATCTACTCCCTCCGATCCAAATTAATGGTGGTCGGCTAAATACTACACCCATCAATTTATTTGGAAACTAACTACCATGGGTAAATTTACAATTAAGTCTTTGTATGTAGATCAAATGAATGATCATAGATGATTTCTACATAAATACCTATAGAAGTTGAAACTCCCACTAAAAATAAAAATATTTATGTGGTCCTTAGGCTGGTCCTAGTGGGAGTATCATAATACTAGTATCATGCATATGATACTAGTGTATGATACTATGTGTTTTGTGCATTGTATCATATAGTAGTATTATAGTAGTGATATATTTATTTATTTGTAGAATCTCTATGTAAAATGTGTGTACAAGATTTACTTGTCATTATGATTTCTAGTTTTACGTGCAATGGTACAGTATCTACCTATGATACTCTAACCACCTCTCTCTTTATTAATTGTGATGCCACATCAGATTTTTGCCAAGTTGGCATGCATGCATGATACACCTTATGATACTAGCACTAGGACCAGCCTTAAGAACAAAGTTTTATAGACTAAAGATAACCTGGAAAAAGGAAAATGAAATGGGTGTAAAAAATGTTGTTTCTGACTCAATGGAGTCCATAGAACACTTATTCTTGTCATGTCCATTTGCCTGCATTATTTGTCGTATGATACTCTTTACCTATAACATCGCATCACTGTCTAACATTTTCAATATGTTTGGAAATTGGCTAAACAGGGTTGATATGATAAATAAAGCTAGAATACACATTGGAGTTTTAGCTTTATGTTGGTCTATTGGAACGTCTAGAAATAACATTGTTTTTAATAAATAAACGGCTACTAATTTTTGCAGTATATTCATTTGGCGGCAAACTGCAACCATGGGTCTACCTTCTCCCAGTGGATCAGCGAAAGCCTATGGTTACTGGATGCAACCGTATGCTAACGGTTGCACGGGACTTCTATTTTTACGCTACTGAGTGGCGTCATATTAGTAGGCTTCAAAATAGATAGATTCATGTTTTTCCTCTTTTTTAGATAGTTGATACTTGTCTCAACCTTATCTGATCCGTGATTGTATACTTTGATATTCGTTGAACTATGCAATAAATGAGGCTGTGTGCATTACTTGATATAAAGGCTGGGGTTTTGTTCCCATTTTGAAAAAAATGAGTGTCTCCAATTAGTAAATATTATATAAGATATAAGATGGATTTCTATTGTATATGCGAGAAACTATTTCGATGCAAGCCTACCATTTTTGTAAGTAGAGGATGTGTACATAGCATGCCAAAAATAATAGAGAAGCGCAGAGCTACATACCTATGCTATAAAAAAGCACACTATCAAGTGATTGATGTAGCGGTCACGCGGATCTCTAGCTATTGGTTTGGTGTTCTTGAAACTCTAGAAATGACCGTATAAAAAGGTTAATGACACAAAAGTAATCAATATGATTAGATCTTCCCCCAAAAAATTTGTTTACACCTTTAGAAATCTAACCCAGTCTAAAACACCATGTAACTTGCAAATCAATTAGGTAATTAGGGAGAATATTAGCATAAGATAAGCAATGAGTATTTTTGGTTTTTATATACTTAATATGATTTCGCCGATTTCGAGAGGGCTAACATGTTAGTGATAATAATATCATGTGATATCCTTGAAGTACATACTAGTATGCACAGCATGTCTGCAACCAGCATCAAACAAACCCCAATGGAGAATAGAAACATAATACATACACAAACACACTGATTATATTAATAATACTTCTGGAAGAAGATATACAAGACAATAGAATAGCGATACATATCACTTAAGCGGATAATTTGCATAAGAATATAAGGCAGTACTCCCTTTATTTCCTTCATCAAGCACCATATCCGTATATAAACAAAACACACTGCAGATGCATGTCTTGTGAGCACGCCCTTGGGGGATAGACGTTTATTAGGAATCCCTTCACTTGTAGACTTCGAAGACACCTCGTGCTCCTAATTTCTTGACAATTTTATAGTCACTGAACCCTGCTTTCATGAAGAGCTGACGCCAGTCATTTTCATCACGTTGACGGCCTCTTGTGTTCACAAGCATGGCCATGTCCATCAGAATCTGAGCTTCAAACATTATTGGTCCTAGCGAAGGTCCAACCAGAATGTCTATGATGATCACCTTCCCTCCCTTCTCACGTGAAGGAATAGCATTCCTACACTGAGATAAGATCTTCACACAATCCTCATCACTCCAGTGGTGCAGCACAAGCTAGGAAAAAAAGATGTATAGCCTTGTTAGCATTAATTATCTTCTGATTTTTCCAAGTTAATACTGTATTTTCTTTGGTAATAGTGTGCAGTGGTGATATATAAAACACATGTCCTTCTTAATGGTTTCCCATAAATATATCATACCTTGAGCAACACCGCCTGAGACTTTGGGACGGAGTGGAACAAGTCACCAGCAACATAGTTGACGATACCGTCAGACGGAACTTTGTCAATCACCTTTGGAAGATCCAGCACGGTGCACTTGATGTGCGGATGGGCCTTGGTGATGGCCCTCGCCGTCGTTCCATCTCCACCGCCGCAGTCAGTGAGAGACTCGAGCCCCTTGAAAAGGTCATGGCACGCTCGCATCACCGCGCCCATCCCTTGGTTGTCGTGGGCGGCCAAAGCATCGTTGGCCACCGCGTCGAATTCCTCGTCCAGGAGCGCCGTGCTCTCGTGGAAGAGAGATGCGCCATGGACATCCTCGAAGGGCGACGGCACCGGCCCCGCGACGTCTTTCTTGAACCACTCGGCCAGCCCGAGTGCCGCCTCCATGTAGTGGGGCGATGTGGTGACCAGAACGAAGGATGTCTGGATGTGGTGGTCGTCTGCGACGACGCCGTCCACCAAGGTGCGGGACAGCGGGTTGAGGCGGAAGAGCTCCACCTCGGAGCCGTTACCGCCGGCGGCTGCAAAGACACCGGACGTGACCAGTACACGCATCAGGCGGCCTAGGAACGGTTGCTTACTTGCGGGGATTGACAGCGCGGTGAGCAGGTCGGGCAGCGAGGCGACCCCGCCGAGGTTGTGGATGGCAGTCGGGATGCCGAGCTTGACGGCGCAGCGGAGCCCCATGGGCACGAGGTAGCAGAGGCTGTGTCGCCACAGGTCAGCCTGCGCCTGCAGCAGCTCAGCATCCGTGGGAACCTCGATGGTCGGAACTTGGGGGGCCATTGCTCTCTCTTCTCTTCTCTTTGTGGCGCTGATCAGCTTGTGACTGAGTGATTAATGTGTTGCATCCGACGGTTTAAATAGAGTGCACCGCTTAGCTACTGTTGAGCAGCTATGCTTAATTAGTCGTCAAGTTCCGCAGCTATATACTTAAATTAATGTCAGCGTGGAAAGCGAGCTAGTTAAACAAATGTCAGTGAAGGGATTGTGTGTAGTATCATACGCAGGAATATGTGAGGCTTCGCAAGAAAGAAAATGGAACGACAAGACACGCTTGATATCGATTGCATGTGGTTAGAAATACCTACCGTTTCAGTAATTCGAAAAATCACAGAAAATGTTGGAACAAAATCCACCAACCAGTGAATCCTCAATCGCTCGAGCAATCTAATGCGAAATGGTATTTCCAAGTAGCTTAATTAGTAGTTTAGTACTACGTCATAAGATTTTGGTTTCGAAAAGATTTATGGAAAACTTAGCATGCATCTGTAGTTGGATTTGCGAATTATGCGGTTACAGTAGGAAGGTAGTTATGCAGTTGGGCTCGAGATGGCATCCAATTAACCCCTAACTAACTTAGACAGGACACTTCCATCCATAGAAAGGTGGTTCAATGACCTATTTGTAATTTTTATTATTTTTAGATCTTTTTGTACTGACGTTGATGATTTTTTAATAGATCGGTGGAATTTCGCAAAAAAAAAAGTTAAGCAGTCCAAATTGTATCCATACACACAAACACATGTTCTCAGCATAAATTAGGGATACGATTATTAACTCGCAATGGAAAATTTAAGCAATTTGAGTCTGATATGTTGTGCTGAATGCTAGCTTTTCTCCCAATCATATGTTTCTAGAATCTTGAAGTGGTTTACCTCAGTCTGATATGATCCTTTAGTACTCCGTCTACACTTACTATCCAAGTGAGTACTATAGGATCTTGAAGTGATTGTCTTGACGGGTATGCAATAAGGGACCTTGGTGCGGCGATCCATTGTTACCCATATACAATCATGACATCGACTTACCTTGATAAGCTCGTGATAAAATCCATACCAACTTCACACATAGAATCGTAGCCCATCCACTGTGGTGTCTTTATAACAGGTTGTACTAGTCCTCCGGATTTTTGGTGCTCAGCATCCATCCTTTGACAAACATCACACTTGACAAAAAACCGTGCCATCGTCTCATAATGAAGTGACCTCCAGGGATTGTTTGTGTTGTGCATTCATGACTGGATAGATTCACATTGGAACTATTCGAGTTAGTGTTCGTCAAATGGGTGTGAACTCCTTAGATTGGTCGGAGTTTATGATCTTGGTGTGTGTGCCCATCTTAGCAAGAAGACGATCATGGCACCAACTTCTTCCCCTAACCGTATGATCAGGTGCTACATCTGTTTTGTCATACTGTATTACTTAGCTTGGCGTGCAGACTCTTGAAATCATTGATCCTTGAAGAAACTTCGTTATGTCCTCTGGCTTCGAGTTGTCTCGGTAAGGTGCATAGTAAAGTGTATGTTCCATGTTTGTATTCTTCAAGACTATTAGGCACGGAGGTGTTGCCTCGGTATGTTGGTAGGCAACCCAACATGCATGAGTTTGATTTGGTAGTGCTCTTCAAGCACTAGGGCAAAAGCTCTAGGTCTCTGACACTCTTTTGTTTTACCTAGCAACTAGCAAGGTGGCCCTCGCAAATGCGCGGGCATCGTCTTTAGCATATTAAATTTATTCATAAAAAAATTATGATGTCATTGATATTGGAAACATGATATCATAAATTTACATATCAAAATATTATATACCAACACCAACAATTATTTTTACCTAAAATACCACTTATGGGTGAAATTTCGAAACATATTGATGTGGGGGAGAGTAGGTATTATGTCATTTGAAAATATACCATGAAATTATGTAGGTAGTGCTACTTAGATATATATTTTTGCACTATTTCTCATATTCCTTATGTTCTGATCTGATGTTGTACTCTCCAGCGGACTTATGTTTGTTGTGTCATATAACCATAAGTACATCTACTTGGATGCAACATAGTTTCATGAGATAAGTCTACCCTAAAAATGACTTGGTCACCAATTTATTGCATGCCTCTCACCAATAATTATCCAATTTCACCCCAAAATTATTTATAGGTGGTTATTAACACTCATTGTTAACATCGTCCTACTACCCAATCCTTTGGATCAAATACTTAAGTCCCATGATCACAAAACAATGAAAACCAAGCTTGTTGTGCCATACACTTCAATCTTCAAATTTTGAAGCCGTAGCCTACATAAAAGTAACTCTAATTACAACATGGGAAATATTGAGATGCTAATTCATTAGCATAGATATTTAGGAAAAATATCAGACCACACAAAGTTATCCTTCCAAATTTATTGTGGCCACAAATAATTTTGAAATTATTATACTATCTCTGTCCCAAGACTTAAGGCCTATATGTTTTTTTTGAAAAGTCAAGCTATGAAAATTTTGACGGAGTTTTTAGAAAAACTATCAAAAACTATGATATTATATATATATATATATATCATGTGAATATATGTTTCACGATGTATCAAAGGATATGTATTTCATATTATAAATATTAATATATTTTTTTACAAACTTTGTATAGTTTGACTTTTCAAAAATAATATAAGCCTTAAACCTTGGGACGGATGTAGTAATAACTAAAATTCCTCTAGTCTTTCGTGTTGGTACCGAAGGTGGAACCATTCATTTACGGATTCTTCTTTTGAGAGTCCACTATATTTGAATTGCTTCTTCTATAATAACGACATTGTTCTATGTAATGATTGGTCGATGAGCGACTCCTCTATGCATATAGTGTGCTAGAACTCTCTTTTTTCGGTTGACACCAACTATGTCAGTAGGTTACTAACATGTCATTGAGCTCACATCCAATTGGGAAATCCATCGGTGCTCATGTAATCTTGGTGCATAGGGAGCGTCTACAAAGTCTGTATTCTTACGTAATTGTGTAAAAATGCGCTACATCTATTGTCCCAGTACTATTTCCTTATAAAGTAGGATCATATAGCATGTACATAGAACATAGCACATCAAACCATACATCTCCAACATGCGTCAATAATTTGAGATATCAGTATGAGCTCTTGAGGTGCACGACAATTAGAGGTAAACACTAAACATGATTGTGGCATGTGTTGTCAACAAACTTCTTACTTAGGAATTACAAAAATAAACATATAGGACCATGGTATTACAAAAATAAAGATAATACTGAATATGATCAAGTAGTACTCAGGAATTGGGAGGTAGTACATATCGACACCTCATAGTTAATGAATATCTCAATAATTACCCAAAAAAATGCTAAATGATAATGTAATTAGGAACTAATCCTTAGATAGTGGTTTGCACCCTGCCAACCTCGAAGATCATATGAATATATAATTATTGGACAATACTATAGAAGAATATAGGTGATACCAAATGTGTTTAAATAGTTATAAAGTAGTATTAATTTTGTTTGTGTCTACAGATATCCTGATAACTATCTAAGACACTACTTCCGTCTTTTTTTATCAACTACAACTTTCTCATACTGAAGGGTACTATTTTCTAACAAATTTTAAAAATATCATGTATGTGTGACATGCTCGACGTCGCACATGTCATTATGTAGTCACCATGAATGCTCGTGTTAAGGACCATGGTCAGGTACTACCCACAACCGAATTTGCCATCAAAGACTCAAAATTGAATTTTGCGCTCAATATGTATTCAGCTCTATAGCCTACTACAAATTGTCCATCACACATCTTACGGAGGTTCGCTAGTGCTGGCTCAGCGAGTAGGCACCACTAATCGATAACGTTGCTGTACATGTGTGGAAGAAATAAAAAAGACTTTTTCTTTGGCAAGGCGATAAAGTCTTTATATTATACGATTATTTTTTATTTTTTTTATATGCCACACGCTAAGTGTGCATCGGTGTCTTACTATTCTATGTCGACCCTTCACAATACTAAGGAAAAGAAAATATTAGTCCGGTAAGGGAAAAATAACAGCCGGGCTTTCTTTTTGAACGGCCGATTGAGTACTAACACGGACCATCATATCCTAGCGTGATCATGCTGCATGCCTCCATTGCTGTTGTTCATGTCACCATCGAACGTGGATCTGAATATCTAAACATGAATTAGTAATCCTGGCGTGTGCGGGCTGGACCCAACGTATGTGCCTGGTACGTGCATTACCTGTTGGACTCAATCGGACCCAGCCAGACCCAAGCGTGTTGTATTAGTTAGTACACATGCATATGTCATATTTGTTACATAAATTCAACGGTTGTGATTTAAAACCTTTGACAAAAAATTAGATCTAACCATTAAAATAATTTAGGTGACGTGGATCAACTTGGTGCCTCGAAACACACCCTTATATTGCTTTTAGTATATAATAGATGGCAGTATTGACATGCAATTTACATGGTGAAGGCATCACCTATTGTCTCAAAAGACCTTTTGTATTGGGTGGAACACATGATATGGACACAATTTTTGGGGCCGGCGACAACGGTGCTTATATATTGTTTCCTTCTTGGAGGCGTCAATTATGGAGAACCTTTTCACATAGCATGGGCGTTGCCAATGCTGGTGGTTGATATTGAAGTTTTGCTGATAAGTGTTGTTCGTCCATGTCCTCATCCTTGTTGGCGACTCTCCTTTCCTTTGGATGGATCTAAAGGAGAACGCTTGAGGCTACCGGCGCTGCGCCCCTTTGTCACTCCGACAAGTTCTTGTGAAGGAGCCCCCCCCCCCCCCAAACACCACACACACACTCCACAACTATGCCGTATTAGCCGCAAGTATGAGCGACGACTCAGATAGAGGAGCATAGCATCGAATCGAAGGTGTGGTGGGAATCCTAGAAGTACCGTGTGCATGTATAGTGTTGTGGATGATTACGCCTTAGGCACGTGGTCCTCAAAACTGAGCGAGTATCTCTTCAGGATTTGAAACTACCTAATATTTACTCATGGAAAACAAGCTAATAATTTTTTTCCATAAATTCGGTGCTTGATTCCCATCACGTGCAATTTTAGAAAGCAAAAGCGTACTTCGGGTTGCTTTCGGAAATTGGCAGGGGGTTTCTGAAAAGGTTGCAGGTGCTAGGGACCATGCCGCGTGATTAAAAGAAAAAAGCCCAAGGGCTGATTTGCAAAAACGTCTAGGAATGTCTCTAAGGAAAGGTTTTAAATTGATGATCATGGATGATATCTCAGTTTAGGATGAGATACTGAGATTGCTTTCTAATAAAATATGATTTCGATGGTTCCATGGTATTAAGTTTTAGGGTTTAGAAGAATGAAATAGGCATAGAACCAATACAAAAATAACCCCCATACCCGGCAGATTTTTGGGGCGGCATAAGCGAAAAGAACCGACAAAAGTTGGTTACATGGCGGATGGGTTGTCGCGGCACCATTTTGTCGCGACGGCCACTTAGATGCCGTGGCACACACGATACCGGCGAAATTGGGTGTCGTGGTAGGTAGCACGCAAGAGCGGCGCTATTCCATGCCACGCTTGGGCAATGGTGGCATTACCGCTTGCGCCGCGCAACTAAAGCGACGAGTGAATTTGTCAGCTGGAGAGTGGTAAAAGATATCCAACTGGCAGGTTAAGGTTGTCTTGCTGACTAGCGTGGCCCACCACGAAGCCCAGACTTTATATCTCTTGCTCCCCTTCTAAATCTCTCTCCATAGATCTGCATCGTGGTGTTGCGGCGGCGACCAGCGACGACACCGCAATGGAGCCTCTGACGGGTGGTGGTTATATAAGTTAATTATATATTGATTCTAGTCTTGATAAAATTTCCATGTTTTCTTTTTTTATATCATCTTAGATCTCATGAACAGATTTTGGGTCTTTCCCCTAGGACGACGTGGTGCTGCGTTGGATCTTTGGTCCATCCTGAAACAGTGTCCCTATGAGATAAAATATGTTTGTGCGACAGATTCCGTGTAGACTCGTCACTTTCCATGGAAAGCACACCGACCGCAGGTTCCTCGGGTGCCATTTCAAAACGCCGATGTGCATTGGTAAAAATGTGGAAGGAAACCAGGGACGGATGAGATCTTAGTGATAGCTCCGAGGCAGAGGAGTTCGAGAAGGAAGCGAGGGAGCTAGCCAAAGAAGAAATTGGGCCTTCACTAAGGAAGATTCATGATATTTGTCCGAATCTTGCTAGACCTCTAGAGCCTGCTAGAATTGCACTAGATGACATATATTTGAGTATTATTGATGATTAAGGATGTTATTATGTTGTGAAAACCATGTTTATTTGATCTTCTGAAAGTAAAATTGGGCGTGCCATAATGGGCTTATTGTGCACATGCGGCTCACTTTGTTGAAAATCCCATAAATCAAACCCTAACCAACTAAGCCTTGCTGCTCCTCCTTATAGAATAAGCAACACTTGCTCCTCCTTACAACTACCATGGCATTGCCGCACTCCCCCATTCCCCACATCGGGACTCAAAACCTAGATCTCACTAGTTGCACGCCCATTGATCCTACAAATCCCGAGCACTACTTACGCACTTTCCACTTACGATCTGGCGCGGCTGCTCCATCATCAAACGCCTCTTCAGATTTTGCATGGACCAAGATCATTCGCGCATGGTTGTCGAGGTGGGCGGATCAGATCGCTGCGCCGGCGGTGGGCGAGGCAGATCGTCGCACGCTCGTCGTGTCAGCGGTGGGCGAAGCAGATCCACACGTGGTCATCGCATCGGCATTGGGCGAAGCAAATTCGTGCGTGATCGTCGTGGCCGTGGTGGGAAAATCAGATGGGCGCATGGTCCTTAGCGTTAGGATTTTGTTTAGAAATTTGTAGAATAGCAGAATAGAGAGGCTCTCAAGAATTAGATTTAATATTTAGGAAATCTTCTTTTTTTAAGAAATTTGTGTAATATGTGAAAAATATAATTATAAAAATAAATATTGTGTTAAAATGGGCTCACAATAAAATTTTCTAATATATATATAAATAAAATGAAAATTATAGTCGTATTGGGATTAGAAAAGTAAATAAGTTGTTGTTAATGTAATTAACTTTCAGTGATACTAGAAGGTGCAACATGGCAAATAATACGCGGTTACGCGGCACTAAATTTCCGTCGTCTTCCGTAATGTTGCGTGGCGAGCCAAAAAATCCATCATCATTTCAGAATTCCCGACACAGTTATCCTTGGTGGATATTTTTGTCGCGCCAGTGCGAGCACGACGACTAAGGTTGTGCCTCGGCGTCTATAAGCGCCATGGCCTGGGATCCGTGTTGTAGTGAACTTGACAAATCTTAATATGGTCTTGGTTAGAATATTACCAAGAACTCCTATCTCCAACACTTCATAAGTCTTGGATTTTAGCTAAGGAATTCCTTTCCTAGATATATTGTTTCTAAACCACCCAACTTCCTCACAAGAAACACATCTTTATAAACAAACTATCCACCTGACTCACCATATCCATCATCATATGACAACATAGTCATATCACTTCTTCAACACTCATTCTCCAATCCTTTTCAAATATAAACTTTCACTTCTTAGCTACCCTTGATGAATCCCTCTAGGTAGTTACTTCTAACTTCATTCATCAACTCCCTTAATATTCTTCCACCATATATTTCTGAAGATTGCAAGACTACAATACTCACTATATCACAAGCGATGTCAATCCTCTGGAAGAGATATAGTACTACTCCCATAGTACAAGATGATGTTGTATAAGCTTGTTCAAAATACTATGGCTATAACTACTCCATGTACTCATGTTCCATACTCCATCATACACTAGCTTGACTTATTAGGATCAAGCTAGGATACCTTAACTATCTATAGTTTAGCCTAGCTTGCTATACCAATAACAACTCTATACCACCCTGTCAATTACTTCCAAGTGACTTGAGAATTATGACCACCATCCTTTGATCACACTAAACATAGACTTCCAATTTTCTGATTAAGGTATATTCTCAACTAAGTAGTAAACTTGTACTAACCAAGTCTCTTAGATGTTCTATCTTATTAATGAGACTTACTCTATGGTTGTACCTACTTGGCTCAACAGAATTACTCCTTGGTACTCTATCCTAAGAAGCTTTCTCACAACACCTAATTATCTGCATATCTCTTAAGCCTAGATGCTTCTTCTAGTTAACCCATAAGTGGGTTAACTCCTCCAACATCAAATAGTTTGATCTCCACTAGTAATCTCAATCTAGTGATAAGAACACATTCTATCATGTTTGGTTTCTCTCTTCTTATTAATCTCCTTCAAGATTTTGAAAGGACAGTATAATAGATCAAGAGTTGAGAGTTAAAGATATGATAGTTCAAGAATTGATCACTCAACATTGATGATAAACATGTACTAGAACATGATTCTATAGAGATGACATTGATTAACATGGTAAGAAAGATATGTGATAAATGGTCTTGGCTTAAATTACTTCCTACTCACTATAACTAAAGATTTAGGGTTTAAGAACTACCATGATGCTCATGGTAGGATTTACCATGAAAAGTATAAATGTCAAGATTTAGTTATTGAATTTCTACTTAAGTTTCATACTTGATTTAGTATCCATAATTTTTTTGTAAAGAATACCTTAATATGATCTCTAGAAGATCCGGTATTAATCATTAAGTAATGTGTTGTGGGTTTAGCTTTATTCTATTTGATCTACCCATAGATCAAATTATCTTTATGCAAAATAAGGTTTTAGCAAAAGTAATATTGAAACTTATCACACTCAACTTGATGATCTACTTCACTTTGAATTTTTTGATCAAAAGCGCGAAAATTATTCAGATTTTCTATGCATGAAAGCAATGCACACACCTGGTATTTGTTTATTTATAACCTATAATGTTGGGATGTTATAGACAGTCCCCTCCACTGCGAGAACGCGTGGCAAGGGAGGGTTCCTGCTACCATGTCTGCCATCGACGGGCGCCATGCCCCGGCGGGTGCGGAGCACCTATCTCCATCCATACATTTCTCACGCGGAGCGTGTTTGCACATGGTCACCGGTGCCTGAGCTAGGGGACAGCCCATGGCCCCCCATTAAGCAACGCGGCGCAGGAAAGGGCACACAACCTTTCCGCGCTAGGGAATCCTGAGCTGTGGGGCCAGCCTCCTCGGGAGAGCCGGGCTCCGTAGAGATGTCGTCGCGTGTCCTCCTCTCCATCCATCGCATGGACAGAAAGAATCAGGAAGACATGGATTGCAGATTCGAACAAAACTTTCATGCGTTATTATTGACTCTGATATTAAAATGTTAATTTTTGCGAAACTGTAAAATTATGTTTATATTCTAGGAAACATTACTTATATATTCATGCTTATCAAATACATGTTTACACTTATATGAATAAGTTTTAACCTATAAAAATTATAAATGTGTCTATCTAAATGTAAATGTGAATACGTGTCTACAAATGTTCATGAGTTTAATAAGTTGCTCCTGTATATGATAGTAAAATTCATAGAAAAGAAAAAAATCATGGTGCATAAGAAAAAATGGTCATAGAAGAATGAATAATGTTCATACAAATGAATATTCATCCAAAATTTAAAATGTTTATACAAAAAGGAAACAAATTATAGTATATAATTTTTTGAATTATATGTGATTTCCAAAACATACATGTATTTTAAAAGAGGGGAAATAAAAATAACATTATGCAAATAAACTAAAATGGAAAGGAGAAACAAAAAGGTAAAGAAAAAGAAAACACAGGAAAAATAAAAGAAAATTGTTCATGGAATAAATAATGGTAAATAAAATATGTGATTAAGAAAACATGTATTTGCAAACAATGGAACAAATAAAAGGAATAGAAAATGGAAAAAAACCGAGAAGGAACATAAAAGGAAAATGTTGGAGATATGCCCAAGAGGCAATAATAAAACGATTATTATTATATCTTTGTGTTTATGATAAATGTTTACATACCATGCTATAATTGTATTAACCGGAAACATTAATACTTGTGTGTTTTGTAAACATAAAAGAGTCCCTGGTAAGCCTCTTGTTGAACTAGCTTGTTGATTAATAGATTATCATTGTTTTCTAATCATGGACATTAGATGTTATTAATAACAAGATCATGTCATTAGGAGAATGATGTGATGGACACACTCCTATAGTTAGCATAGCATAAGATCAAGTAATTTAGAGTTTGTTTGCTACAAGCTTTCAAATACATAGTAACCTAAAACTTCGACCATGAGATCATGTTAATCACCATCACTGGATGGATGCTTTGATAACATCTAACACCACTTCGTAACTAGGTGGTTATAAAGGTGGCATTATGTATTCTGAAAGTATGTGTTGAAGCACATGGATAAAGAGTGGGATTTGTCCATCCATATGATAGATAGATATACTCTGGGCCCTCTCGGTGGAATATCATCCAATTGGCTTACAAGAGTGTGACTAGGTCACAAGGGATGTCATATCACGGAACGAGTAAATAGTACTTATCAGTAACGAGGTTGAACTAGGTATATAGATACCGATGATCAAACCTCGGATAAGTAAAGTATCGCGTGACAAAGGCAATCGGTATCGTATGTAAATGGTTCATTCGATCCCGAAGTCATCACAGAAATATGTGGGAGCCATTATGGACTTCTAGATCCCACTATTGGTTATTGATCGGAGAGATTTCTCGATCATGTCTGCATAGTTCACGAACCGTAGGTAGACACTCTTAAGGATTCAATGTTGTTTGAGTAGATATGGAATGTGATTTGGAGACCAAATATTGTTCGGAGTCTCGGATTGGATCCAGGACATCACGAGGAGATCGGAATGGTCCGTAGAATATGATTCATATAAGGAAAGTCAATTTCCGGGGTGGGCGCATCATACCCTAGGCCAACTAGGCCAAGGACTAGGAAGAGAGAAATAAACTCTAGTTTGAAAAGTCAAATCCTAGTTCAAAAAAGTCAAATCCTAGTTAGGAAGGAAAGGGAAACCTTGAGGGACAAGTTCTCCCTCTCCCCTTCCTTGCTGCCGGCCTTGAGGATTTGGGGAAGGACTCGGCCAGGGGTGGGAACCCTGGCTGCAGCCCCACGCCCATATAAGGAGGGGTGATGTGACACCCCCGGGATCAGGGCTAAACAAATCCCATACCTCCATCTGAAATAAGCTTAACCTTGAGCTCGAGAATATCCAGTGAAGAATCGGTAACACGGCAGTGACCCTACGACACAAAACTTATTACAGCAAGCTCATAACTGAGCAGAGAACCAAATTATTACAAGAAGAGGTCACTGACCACAAACATCAAACAACGGAAGGAAAATTATGCTACTAAGTATAGCAAACTTAACAAATGGCCTAAGAGGCCTGAAGCATAACGATGACGTCCCAGCCCATAGATTCCAGACTGCCGGCCGGGAACCCCAAGCTACTCGTTGATGTTGATGTAGTACCAAACTGATCTTCAGGGAACACTTACTCTGCTACAAAAATATCAACAAAGCAAGGGTGAGTACAGGGTGTACTCCGCAAGACTTATGGCTGGTGGAGTTGTTTTGCATAAAGCCACTTTTGTTTATAAAACAAGAGGGAGAAGAATCTCGTCTAGTCAGAGTATTAAAAAAGGGATAAGAGAGCGACATCTCCAAAATATTGATCATCATATTTTGATATCCACCAAATCATCATCATCTACCAACTAGTATCACCCCCTCGTACCCATGAGGAAGCATCCTTAAGCACATGTTGAACTACAAGTTTTACAGTGGTTACAGTTATCTATGATCTTGAGTCCGGTCGCCAAGTTGTTCGTAACCGTGAACACGGATTTTCGAAAAGATTATTACCCTGCAGGGGTGTACAACTTTACCCACACGTACTAACCTTCTCTTAATGCCACATGATTAGCCCTCTTCCTTGGAAGGCCGGCAGAGGGTGGTTAGACACGACCTTTACCTTGCTTTCGTCGATACCATGAGTCACGCAATAAGTATGGTTCCGCCGTAACGGGTCAAATCCCGAAGTCGGTACTTAAATATGTGAGGCGAGGTTGGTTAACAAGGGCGCTATCTACCCCAAGAAACCCGGTCCATGCTTACCTACCTGTTATGAATGCACCATCTTCACCCGGCAAATCTTTCAAATGATTTTCTATGCATATGTCGAATGGAGCGCCCGAACTATGTGACTCATGGAATCTACTAGGCAAGTTAGTTGCTCATTAGGTTGTCCAGGTCCAGTGTGGTTGCACGCTCGTCTTGGTTCCAAAGGCAAGAACTTAGGTCCTAGTGGTGGCGAGCATGGGACTAGACAATCCACATCCCACCGTGGCCTCCCATACAAGCCTTAGCATGTTTAATCTCATCTCACCTCTGATATCACATCATCACGTTCTCCCGTCATACTAGATTCTCTGCATCTGAATACATCATCTGGATGAACCAGAATTGATAGCTATGCATGGCTAAGCATGACACAGATATAAGCTTCAGCAGTGCACACAAGCCAAATATAGTTATGCTAGGAGCAGTGGATCAGGTAATATAAGCTCAAAGGGAATAATGCAATAGATAGGATACTCTATCTATCGATAAAAGACCACAGTAGAATCCTATGCATCATGGCAGAATTGAAATGCTTTCGAAATTATAAGATTATATCATGGTGGGGCTATGCTTGCCTTTGCCTGTCGATAGCAGATAAATATATCTTCGGAAACCTTGTACTTGACTTGATTATAGTTGGTTAAGTATTTTTCGTCGATCTTCAAACTTCGACGGTGTTGACCTCGGTCATCGATTTGGATCTCGATATCGTATTCTACCGGAAAGAACCAAACACCGGAGATAAAGGGGAAACATTCAACACATGGCATCGATGCAATGCTCAAACAAGAATTATGATATGACAAGTTAATTTGCATTGAATTGAAACCCTAAAGCATGCTCGACAAATTAATCGGGGTTCCGAGCGGTGAAAACCCTAATTCAGAGAAACTCCAGAGTCACCTATTAGGGTTACTAGGTTGTTATAATTAAACTTGCTATAAAAGTTATTGAACAATGCATGATTACAGCTTAGATAGCTAGGTTTCATTTTTCTGAATATTTTGATATATTATTTGTATTTTTCTGACTTATAAATTAAAAGATATTGAATTTACAAGTTTATAACAAATTCTGAAATTATTAAATCAATTTAAATCGATTTATTACATCACTGTGACATCAGCTGGGCGGTTTAAACTTTTTACACCGCTACTGGGCCTAGCCGCAGTGACTGACCGATGGGCCCCTGGGCCACGTCGGCCTCCACGTGGCAGGAATGGGACCTACCCAAGTTTGACTGGGGCTGACCCGCACGCTGACGTCGTGCTGACGCAAGCACGCCGGTGACCTCAGATCGGCGGCGGGCTCGGCGATAGAGGTGATGCGGGACTATGCGGTTTGGCGGGTTGGATACAGCATGACCTGGCGGACCCTATAGAGGTGGCGCCACCCAGAGATGGTTGTCGGAGAAGCGGCTACGACGGTGCCCGACGGCGGCGAGCGGCAGAACGCGATGGCAGCTCGTTACATGAAGAAAACAAGAGATGGGAGTGTACTGGCGGGTTCCTGGGATCACCGTGATGCTCGTGGAGGGCTTAGGGAGCTCGGGGGAGGACGGAATCACCCGAGGCGATGGCGGTCGGAGACAGGGAAGGAGGTGGCAATTGGAGCGATGGAGGTGACTTCCAAGAGAGCTGGCCGGGGCAATTGAGCAAGTCGACCACGGCGGTCACGCCTATGAGCTCGGAACAACGAGGGGAGTCAAGAATCGCGGCGAGCCGGAGCTCCCGTGAGCCAGGGTTCGGCCGGAGATAGAAATTGGGGAAGAGGGGGAGGATAAGGCTCGTCCGGCGGCGGCAACGTGTTTTATAGGCGTCGATGACATCGGTAGCGTGCATCTCCTTGCAGCGGGAATCACAGCGAGGCAGGGACGGCGCCGGCGTCGACACGCAGCAGCTCTCCTCGCCGGCGTCCTTTTGGCGCGAGGTAGATGAAAAGGAAAAGGGGAACGAAGGGGTATCGGGCCAGGTGGGTTGCTTCTTGGGCCAAGTGGGCCGCTGGCTGCTGCGCTGAGCAAAGGAGAGAGAAGAGAGGGAGTT
Organism: Avena sativa; assembly: GCA_916181665.1. NCBI lineage: Eukaryota > Viridiplantae > Streptophyta > Magnoliopsida > Poales > Poaceae > Avena > Avena sativa. The sequence continues at coordinate 237,992,917 of OV702282.1, forward strand.
GGGCTGGGCCTGGCTGCTCTCTGGTTTCTATTTTTATTTCCAAAAACATTTTTCCTTTTCCTGTTTTCATTTCTTCTTTGCATTTTCAAATCCTTTTCAGTTTTAAACAGTTTGAAAATAGTTTTGAAATCATTGTAAATATTCAGGGGCCCTTTATACCAATTTGGGCTCCAATAATTTTGGATTTTGCAAATATTTTCAGAATCACTTTGAAGGAATTTCAAAGAGAGGGGAGATATTAGGGTTTTAGGGTTTGCTTTGTTTTCTCCAATGCAGAATTTAAATGATGATGCTCATGATGCACAAAACAAACCCTAATTAAAGATTAAATAAAACTGGGGTGTTACAGGTGAGGGCACCCCATAGACCCCTACCCCAATCCCTAGTCGTCGGTGCCTCCCCTCTCTCCTCCATACAATGTTCCGGCTTAGGCGATCTACAACCTCTGCAACCTCAATCCCTAATCCCCAATCCCTAATCTCTTCTCCTCCACCACCACCACCACACCGTCGTGCTATTGGGATTCCAAGGAGATCTACAACCTCCGTTGCCCTGCTAGAACAAGGGAGAGGAAGGTCTTCATCGACTACCGTACGTGTTTTTTTAGAAAGGAGCATATATTAATATCGCGATGATTCCAATTATACCCAGCCTCTACAACAACGCATTACTCTATTAGCATTACGGATGCACACAACCAAAAGAAAAGGACGAAGAATTACAAAAAAGAAAAGTCCCGCTACAGCGATAAGATCCTTAGTAGCAGCAATACTAACCCCACCAGAACAACACCAGAAGTCCAACATCTCCAATAGCGATGCCTTTAAGAAGGGAACAGAGCACACTCATCGTTGTCGCCTGATCAAAGACTATGCATTCAACAAGGTCATTGCCAGGCACAACCAATTAAGACAAGACCTTGGATTTTCACCCTACAAGGTAAGACTATGAACACCTCCTGTGCTTCCTCCCCCACCTTCTGATGCCGCTGCTACAGTTCACGAATCACCAAGCCAATTCCTCATCGCCACCAGGACTCGACCCACCATAGCTAGTCCACAAATCTTGGCTTCCATGACATTCTCCGCACACTGACTTCACCATGGAACTAAAGACATGTTCCACGATGGCAACAGACTACACATCTTGGCCTCGCTCCCTCTAAAACCAAACAGTCAGAAAAACACCGGTTGCATGCAACCAAATCCCATCCATTCCAGCAATATCCAGGCATGAATCACCCATTGAAGTTCGCCGGCGGAACCTTCCGGAACACGACACTACCACCAGATCAATGAAAACAGGTTGAAGGTAGATCTTCGTCTTGGCGTGAGAGAAACCCTAGGATTGCGCCCCTAGCAGCAGATGCAACCCGCACCGCCATCCGCCGAGGGAGAACGTCCATCAAAGCCCTAGGTCGTCGCCCGATCTTCTAGACCCCGCCGCCATCAGATCAACATCGGGGCGACAATCTTCGAGCGCCCAAGAGGCTCCCTACAGGGGAGAGGCCACCACGCGAGGAAGCAGCCCCGCTGCCACCATCGGCCGGCGGGACTTTGCCCGTCGGCATCCTCCGGTGGCAGCGGGGAAGAGGTGGAAGGAGGAGGCTGGGGCGGTGGTGGCTTAGGGTTCCGCCCATGCCGCCTCCCTCGAGAGGCAGCACATGCGGCTTCAACTACCGTACGTGTGACCGACTGCGAAAGCGCTGCCGTAACGTGGCGCCGGAAGGATTGTCTACGTGATCTTAAGATCGGCAAGTGATCGAATACATCAACCACGAGATCCGAATCTCGTTAAACGCTTTGGATCTTCGAGAGTGAGTTCTCTACAATCTCGTTGCATCGATCTCGTAGAATATATCTTGGTTTTGTGTGTTCGTGCAATAGAATTTTTTTGTTTTCCTTGCTGCGAACCCTACAGAAAATAGTTTTTATACTTTTTATAAAGGAACATAAATCCAATTGAAAAAAGGGATAGAAAACCATATCAGAACAAACTCAAACAAAAAGAGGAAAAACACTCAAAAACCATAAAACATGTGGATCTACTTAATTAGTTGGGTTTCCTAATGAGTCGTCCCCTTTATTTTCCGCGGGTACATGAAGCTATGGTAAGTTTTTCTAAGAGCGATAAATAGGGAATGCCATAGTACAATTTTTTTTGCTCTTTGGTTTGTTTTCTTTCATTGTTTCATTTTTCTATTTTATGTTTGTTTTTGTTTGATTTATTTATTTCATAACTAGATAATTATTTTAATAATATTGTCTTTATCTTTATGGTATTTTTTTATTTTTTCTCCTATTGTATTTTCTTTCTTTCTGGGTTTATTTTTCTTGATTTCTCGTTCAAATTTTCTGTAATAATATGTAATACTTGAACATTTATCTAAAGTCTCACAAACAATTTTGTTTTAACACATGACAAAAAAAACATATGATCATTTATTTTGGACCTCATGAAAAAATATTTTTTGGAGGCTTGGGTGCTTTTTCTCAATTTTCTAAAAATATTTTTTCATCATCTCAAAATAAATGAAATTCATAATCTATAAAATAAAAATCTATTAATGTGACCTGTTAGATGAGGTGAATGGTAGAAGAAGCCATGTTTTCTTTAGGCAGTAAAGAGGAGCTCCGTCCAATGTTTTAATCTAGGACACATGTACAATTTCTTTGTAGAGATACGGTACCATGATAATTTTTGTGCACACCTGTATGAACATACATCCTTGGACAATAAACTCCATTGCCATTTGTGCAAGGAAATGCAAAGCACCAAAGCTAACCACCGGATCTAGAGTGGCATTTTGAATTTTATTTTAAGATCATGTTGTATTATGATTTTATTTTTGAATTTTGCATCAAGGTTGGGTATTTTTCATGTCAATGCTCTCTATTCACTTGAGTGATTCAACCGGGTTTGAGGGACCATGAAGCTGTCAGGGGGTCGCCCCTTAGTAGTCATAATTAATAGCTATCGACAATAGTTTGTTTGTTTCTTTATATGAATAGTTTGTTTGTTTGTAGAAGTATTTTCGATTTTTCATGATATTAATCATGATGATTGCTGCATAAGTCATTTCCATGGAAACATCAAATAGTAATAATGATGTGTTAGACAAATATGGAGATGCATCTACCCATTATAAGTTACTACTACAATTGTTTTGTGTTTTATACTATTGATTGATGTGGTTGTATGTTCTTGAGAGATGTAGTGGCTATGCACTAGAAAATTATTGATGTCAGGTTTGTCTCTGGAAAGAGAAATACATATCAACATTCAATACTACTTGACACCCCCCGCGTAGCTACGGTAATGATAGATGACTTTTAGATATAGAAAAAATAGTATGAACAATCTAATTCATAGCACAATAAGAGCATTATACTAGTATATGATGAAGTGGTTACAACGGGATCCTCACATTAGGAACAAAGAAATGTTTGCAAATATAACATGAGCAGTACGAAATTCAAAGATGTGCAATATCATCACAATAATAATCCCATGGATCATTGAAATGTCCTCGCATTAATAATCACATGGCATTATAATAGTAGAATTGTACCCTAAGTATATTCAATGTATTACCGAGTCCTCACAGCCGGAAGGATAACGTAAAGTGTTTGGCAACAAAGACATAATATTTGAAATATCCTATATAACGGACTGAAACTGTTACTTGTAATCATGGTGAGGTTTATTCATCCAAACATGCCCAGGAATATGCAACATCGACATTCACGATACGATGTACGATCTTCAAAACACTACAATTTTTTTAGTAAGGTGGCATAGAGAATAGTGGCAAGAAATTGATAAATTGCACATAGGTTTTCATGTGGAGATTTACCTCTATTTTTTGATGTTGCCAAGGAAATTGTTTAAGAGGTTAGGATGTATGAGGTGTGCAAGTCAGGATTTTCTTTGCTAGACAAAAGTAACGACTATTGAGGAAGTATTACCTACCTTTGTCGTTGTCGTTTGTTCGAATAGTCAAGAGTAGTATCCATCATGGTTTTTCTGCGGATGATGTTGATGCAAAAAGTATATGTGAAATGTGAAATATAGGTATTGAAAATACATAACTAAGATGCAATAAGAAATAGAGGGTAGATGATATACCATGGAGAAAGGAGATATATGGCACCATAATTCTGGGTTAACACGATAGCTATTTAATCATGGCAAATAACCGTTTAAATTAAAAAAACGTGGGGAAATGCATGCTTAAGACATGGGCTTATAGCTCCCATGCGACGTCTTTACGCGGAATTGGAAGGAACACGACATCGTTGCAAAGAATAGCTCGCATGTGACGCTTGTGAGGCAGCTAATAGCCCAGGGCCACACGGGCCATAAAACGGTCATTAAGGACACATTTAACTTTGTTCCAAGATTAGGGTTAAGCCAAACCGGCCGGTTGGGACAGCCAGTCAAGCTAGTCAAACCAACCGCTTCCGACCGAGAGCGCGCGTCACACTGACTGTAGCTTCCCCGACGGCGGCGGCGGACCTCACCTATCGTTCTCGGCGCCGGTGACGGCGGCAGGGAAATTCTTTTAGGCGGCGGCGCTTTCGTTCGACGGCGAAGGTGGTGAGTGCCATTTGAAACCTAATTCCTCTCTCATTCTTCTCAATTCGAGATCTGAGCGTGCCCATTGATGCTAGATTGTGGAGGTCGGGATGTGCTAAACGGGGCGAGGGGGAATGAGATGGAGCATGGAGAGGGGACTTCTAATTGGTATATCCCGTATCTCTGCACTTAATTTCTCTAAGGTTGAGCTCTTTGTTCGCTTCCGCTAGCTCACAGTGCCCGCCAAAAACAGGAGAGACGATGTTGCGTGCCAAACCTTCGAATTTCGCATCAATTTCTTTCCCTCTAGGGATGTTTTAGTTCATGGCAGCACACAGATCATTGAGAGAGACACGGTTGTTAAATGGGAGGTGGAATTAGAACATGTTGATCCTCAAGAGCTAATAAACATGGGAGAGGAGGCGGTGAGGAAAATGGTGCAAAAAATTGGGGATAGTGTGGTTTGGGGGCCAGAGCAAGAAGTTTCTTTGTTATGATTTGATGATTGCAAATGTGACTATGTTAGGGTTGAGACAGGGGAACATATAGTTGATGAAATCGATGAGCGAAACGGTTGGACAAGCAAAACTGTTCTGTTTTTAGCAGAGCTCATTGATCCGAAACCTGATTCGAGGGTTGGATATGTGGCCTCGAAGTTGGCTGCTCAGATGGTCGAGGATGATTGGGCTGCACAAAGGCAAGTAATGCATATACTTACTGAGTTGGAAGTGTTAACAGTGGAGGCTGATGCTAATGCACAAGGGGCTGCACAAAGGATTATAGCTATTGATTGCAATTCAGTTGAGATACATGATCGGACTGATTTGGTCATTGCACCAATAGATGACATTGAAATGGCAAAGCTTTTTGGCATTCCTATAGATGACAGAGACAAGGAGAAGAAGAGGGATGAAGCTGCAAATGATGGTGACAACCATTTAAGAGATGAAGAGGCAGATATAGATCTAGAGTTGTTGGAAAATGCTGCAGTTCATGTAGATGATGCACATGATGATGAGCTAGTAAAAGTTTATGACAAAGAGGACCTAGTTATTGAAGTTGGGAGATTGTTTCCAAGCATGGATGAATTCAGGATGTGTTTCAGGACATATGCAGTCAAACGTGAGTTTGCTACCAAGACTATGTGGAATGATAAAAAGAAGTTCTATGCAAAATGCATAGGTTATGATGGTGGTGCCAGGCCTTGCAAGTGGTATATATCTTCTAGACGCCAACCTGATGGAAGGACAATAAGACTGAATCAAATTCCAAAACCTCATACTTGCATTACAAGTTCTCAAACAGTTACAAAGATGACATCACAATTATGGGTTACAGAAAAAATCAAGCCTATTTTAGCCACAACACCAAACAACACTGCAAAGAGACTGAAAATAGACTTGAAAAATCAGTACCCCATTAAGCTGAATTATACTACAGTGTGGAAGGCAAAGCAAAGGGCAATGAAAGAGCTATATGGTGATTGGGCAAATACCTTTCGAATGCTTTATAACTTCAAAGCAGAAGTAGAGAAGAGGTCACCTGGCAGTGTTGTGGAGATAGATACTGAGGTAACAGCTAATGGGAAAGTCTTCTTATCTAAATTCTTCATGACTTTAAAGCCTTGCATCGATGGCTTCAAATCGGGGTGCCGTCCATATTTGAGTATAGACTCATCTTTCTTGAATGGAAAGTGGAATGGTCAACTAACAGCATGTAATGCTTTAGATGGACATAATTGGATGTTCCATGTAGCTATTGGCATGTTTAAGTCTGAGACAAAGGCATCATGGACATGGTTCATTATGCAGTTGAAAAGATGTATAGGGCCAGTCTCTCCATTGGCAGTGCACACAGATGCATGTAAAGGTTTAGAAAATGCAGTGAAGATTGTTTTCCCTCATGCTGAGCAGAGGGAGTGCTTCGGCCATATGTGGATGAATTTGATGAAAAAATTCAGAGGAGATGATTTTGGATGCATGTGGACAGCAGCAAGATCTTACACCAGACAGACACATTCATATCACCTTGACAAGATTAAGGCGGCATGCTCTGAGGAGGATAGGGTCAAGTTTTGTACTGTTGGAGATATGCCCTAGAGGTAATAATAAATATAGTTATTATTATATATCTTTGTGTTTATGATAAATGTTTACATTCATGCTATAATAGTATTAACAAGGAAACCATTAATACTTGTGTGATTTGTAAACTTAATTTGAAGTCCCTAGTATGGCCTCTATACTTCACTAGCTTGTTGGTTGATTGATGATGTGGTTTCTTTGTCATGAACATTGAGATGTTATCAACAACAAGATCATATCGTTAGGAGAATGATATGGTGGACATACTCCTATAGACAAGCGTAGCATAAAGATCAAGTCATTTCAATAGTTCAATTGCTATATGCTTTCTGATACATAGTAACCTAATTCCTTCGACCATGAGATCATGCATATTGCCTTTACTGGATGGATGCTTTGATGTCATCAAACACCACACCGTAACAGGGTGGCTATAAAAGTGGCATTGGGTGTTCGGAAAGTATTGGTTGAAACACATGGATCAAGAGTGGGATTTGTCCATCCACATGACGGATAGATATTCTCTGGGCCCTCTCGGTGAAATGTCATCCAATTAGCTTGCAAGCATGTGACTTGGTCACAAGGGATCACATATCACGGGAACGAGAAAAGAGTACTTATCAGTAACGAGGTTGAACTAGGTATGCAGAGATACCGACGATCATGACCTCGGATAAGTAACATATCGTGAGACAAAGGGAAATTGGTATCGTATGTAAGTGGTTCATTCGATCGCAAAGTAATCGTAGAAATATGTGGGAGCCATATGAATTTCCAGATTCCTCTATTGGTTATTGTTCGGAGAAGTGTCTCGATCATGTCCGCATAATTCACGAACCGTAGGGAGACACACTTAAGGATTCGACGTTGTTTGAGTAGTTATGGTATTATGAGAAAGAGACCGAATGTTGTTCGGAGTCTCGGATGGGATCCGGGATATCACGAGGTGATCCGGAATGGTCCGGAGAATAAGATTCATATAAGGAAAGTCCCATTTCGGAGTTGGGGAATGGTTCCGGTGTTTTCATCGGGAACATTCTAGAAGGTCCCGGAATGTCCGGCACTCCGGGGGGGAAGGGGTACATGAATGTGTCATTGCAAGATGCAATGATTGCATCATGTACTAAGTGTTCTTGCTGTCCAAAATAAAGGGTTTATTTAATTCCTAAATTGGAAAAGTCAAACGGCTAGTTTGAAAGTCAAACTGCCAGTTTTGGAAAGTGGGAAGAGGAGGAGAAGAGGAGACCGACTTGGGGAAGGAGTCCCCAAGCCGGCGGCCAGCCCTAGGCCGAGTTGGGGAGGGACTCCCTCCCTCCCCTAGCGCGCCAGCCCTCCCACCTATAAAGGGAGGGGCAGGGCTCCCCTCCCAACACACACAAGTTCCTATCCTCTAAACTAGAAACTAGACCTAGACCCCGGTTTAGAGCTGTTTCGGTTTAGAGCCTTCTAATTGGTTTAGAGCCCTCTAATTGGTGTGTCTAATTACTAGACCACTAATAGCCTCTCTCATAAGCTCCACCATACTCGCACCGGCTTAAGGCGAAGCCCTGCGGGATCTCCCCTCTACCTCCGGTACCACGCCGTTGTGCTGCCGGAATCACGAGGAGAGTGCTACAACCTCCGCTGCCTGCTGGAACAAGGGAGAGGAAGGTCTTCGTCGAGTACCGAACGTGTGACCGACTGCGGGAGCGCTGCGGGAACGCGGCGCCGGAAGGATCGTCTACGCGATCTTGAGATCGGAAAGAGTACGACTACATCACCCACGAGAATCTGCTCTCGTTAAACACTTTGGAATCTTCGAGGGTGAGTTATTCCATCGACTCGTTGCTACAATCTAGTAGATAGATCTTGGCTTGTTTGTTTGTATGCGATAGAAAATTTTTGTTTTCCATGCTACGAACCCCTACAGTGGTATCAGAGCCGTGTCTATATGTAGATCTGTTGCACGAGTAGAACACAATGGTCATTGTGGGCGTTGATGCTTTTATTGTAGATTGCTTTTTGTGTACTTTGCATCTTGCGGTATGTTGGGATGAAGCGGCCCGGGCTAACCTTACATGACATCGTTCATGAGACTTGCTCCACGCTTGACATGCAACTCGTTTTGCATAAGTGGCTTTGCGGGTGCCTGTTTCTCCTAGCATAGTAAAGATCCAATTTACAACGGGTGATCAACAATGCTAGTATCAATGTTGTGGTTCTTGTTCGTAAGTTAGAACGACACTTATGGAAAGCCCCAAACCACGTAAAATATGCAAAGAAAGTAGAAGCGTCTAACTTTGTTTTGCAGGGGTGTGCAGTGATGTGATATGGCCATGATTGTGATTATATTTGATGTATGCAATGATCCTTATTGTAAGTTGGCAACCGGCAGGAGCCATATGGTTGTCTTTAATTTCTGTTAAGGCCTGCGTGTCTATTCAAAATAGTTGTAATAGTTGAAGTTGGCGGACGACAACCATGAAGAAGCGTCATTGACCTTGATGCTATGCCGGTGATGATGGAGATCATGTTCGTGCTTGAAGATGGAGATCGGAAGCACAAAGAAGAAAGGCCATATCATATCACATATTATGAATTGCATGTGATGTTAATCCTTTATGCATCTTGTATTGCTTAGTAGACGACGGTAGCATTATAAGATGATCCCTCATGCACATAAATTTCAAGTTCTAAAAGTGTTCACCCTTAGTATGCACCGTTGCCAAAGCTTGCTGCTTCGAAGCACCACGTGATGATCGGGTGTCTTTGATTCCGCGGGTGACTACAACGTAAGCAAGCCAGATTTGCTTATGCGGAAGCTAAGGTTTGATCTTGACGAGCCTAGCATGTACAGACATGGCCTCAGGAACACGGATCGCCGAAAGGCAAAGCATGAATCATATAGTAGATATGATGAACATGATGATTGTTCGCCATTAAAACTATATCAGCTCTCGTGATGATCGGTGTTGATGTAGTGGATTTGGTTCGTGTGATCACTAAAACAATGTGAGGGATGTTGTTTTGAGTGGGAGTTCACCTAGTTTAATTTCATTAATTAATTTGAACTCAATTTGTCATAAACTTAGTCTAAACTATTGCAAATATGTTGTAGATCAATGGCAGCCCCTACCATCAATTTTAATGCGTTCCTAGAGAAAGAAAAGTTGAAAAACAATGGAAGCAACTTCGCGGATTGGTTCCGCAATTTGAGGATTGTCCTCACAGCTGGTAATTTGACCTATGTGCTGGATGCACCGCTAGGTGACCCACCTGCAGCTGATGCTACCGATGAAGTAAAGAATGTTTACCTCGCTCGGAAGAATCAGTACTCCATAGTTCAGTGTGCTATCTTGTATGGTTTAGAATCGGAGCTTCAGAAAAGGTTTGAAGAGTCAGATCCATATGATATTGTCGAGGATCTCAAATTAATCTTTGAGACTCATGCGGCAATTGAAAGTTATGAAGCTTCTGAAAAGTTCTTTAACTGCAAGATGGAAGAGGGTAGCTCCGTCAGTGAGCATGTGCTTAAAATGTCTGGGCACGCAAATAAACTTCAAAGTTTGGGTATAGTGATTCCTAATACTTTGGGAGTTTACCGCATCCTCCAATCACTACCACCAAGTTACAAGAACTTTGTGATGAACTACAACATGCAGAACATGAACAAAGAGTTGCCAGAACTATTTGCTATGTTAAAATCTGCAGAAGTGGAGATCAAGAAAGAGCACCAAGTGTTGATGGTCAATAAGACCACCAAATTCAAGAAAGGCAAGTCTAAGCAGAAGGGACACTTCAAGAAGGGTGGTAAGAAAGTTACCACGCCGACGAAGAGGACCAAGGCTGGACCCAAGCCTGATACTGAGTGCTTTTACTGCAAGGGAGAAGGTCACTGGAAGCGGAATTGCCCAAGGTACTTGGCGGATTTGAAGAACGGCAACATCAAGAAGAAAGGTATATCTGATATACATGTTATTGATGTGTATCTCACTAGTACTCGTAGTAGTGCCTGGGTATTTGATACTGGTTCGGTTGCTCATATTTGTAACTCGAAACAGGAGCTGCAGAATAAACGGAAGCTAGTGAAGAACGAGGTGACGATGCGCGTGGGAAACGGATCAAAGGTTGATGTGATCACGGTCGGCACGCTACCTCTTCATCTACCATCGGGATTAGTTTTATACTTAAATAATTGTTGTTTGGTGCCTGCGTTGAGCATGAACATTATATCGGGATCTTGTTTATTGCGAGACAGTTACTTGTTTAAATCAGAGAATAATGGTTGTTCGATTTATATGAGTAATATGTTTTACGCACATGCACCTTTGATAGATGGTCTATTCTTATTGAATCTCGATAGTAGAAATACACATCTTAATAACATTGAAGCTAAACGTTTGAAATCAAGCGATAATTCGACCTATATGTGGCACTGTCGTCTTGGTCACATTGGAGTGAAACGTATGAAGAAACTCCATTCCGATGGACTTCTTGAATCACTTGATTTTGAATCACTTGAAAGATGCGAAGCATGTCTGATGGGTAAAATGACTAAGACTCCATTTTCTGGTATAATGGAGCGAGCTACGGACTTATTGGAAATCATACATACCGATGTGTGTGGTCCAATGAGTGTAGCATCGCGCAGTGGTTATCGTTATGTTCTTACCTTCACGGATGACTTGAGTAGATATGGGTATATCTATTTTATGAAACATAAGTCCGAAACTTTCGAGAAGTTTAAGGAGTTTCAAAGTGAGGTAGAGAATCAACGTAACAAGAAAATTAAATTTCTACGATCTGATCGTGGAGGTGAATATCTAAGTTACGAGTTTGGCGAGCATTTAAAGAAGTGCGGAATACTTTCACAATTGACACCGCCGGGAACACCACAGCGTAATGGTGTGTCCGAACGTCGTAATCGAACTCTCTTAGATATGGTTCGTTCTATGATGTCACTTACAGATTTACCGCTATTATTTTGGGGTTATGCATTAGAAACAGCTGCATTCACTTTAAATAGGGCACCATCTAAATCCGTTGAAACGACACCGTATGAATTATGGTTTGGGAAGAAACCTAAATTGTCGTTCCTTAAAGTTTGGGGATGCGAAGCCTATGTAAAGAAGTTACAGCCGGACAAGCTTGAACCCAAAGCGGAAAAATGCGTCTTCATAGGATACCCGAAGGAAACTGTTGGGTATACCTTCTATCATAGATCCGAAGGCAAAATCTTCGTTGCTAAGAATGGATCCTTTCTAGAGAAGGAATTTCTCTCGAAAGAAGTGACTGGAAGGAAAGTAGAACTCGACGAGGTTGTCGAACCTTCTCTCGAAATTGCGAGTAGCGCAGCACCGGAAGAAGTTCCTGTGGTGCCTGCACCAATAAGAGAGGAAGCTAATGATGTTGATCATGAAACTTCGGTCGAAGTTGCTACAGAACCTCGGAGGTCAACGAGAACTCGTACCACTCCAGATTGGTATGATTCCGTTATGAATGTCATGTTGGTGGACAACACCGATAACCCCGAGACATATGAGGAAGCGATGATGAGCCCAGATTCCAATAAATGGCAAGAAGCCATGAAATCCGAGATTGGATCCATGTACGAAAACCAAGTATGGACTTTGGTGGACTTACCGGATGGCCGGAAGGCTGTCGAGAACAAATGGATTTTCAAGAAGAAAACAGATGCTGATGGTAATGTTACTGTCTATAAAGCTCGACTTGTCGCAAAAGGGTTTCGACAAATTCAAGGAGTTGACTACGATGAGACTTTCTCACCGGTAGCGAAGCTAAAGTCTGTGAGGATTATGTTAGCAATCGCTGCATATTATGATTATGAGATATGGCAGATGGATGTCAAAACAGCATTCCTCAATGGAGACATTGATGAAGAGTTGTATATGATACAACCCAAAGGTTTTGTCGATCCTAAAGATGCTAACAAGGTATGCAAGCTTCAACGGTCCATCTATGGATTGAAGCAAGCATCCCGAAGTTGGAATCAACGTTTTGATAAGGTAATCAAAAGTTTTGGTTTTATACAAACTTATGGAGAAGCTTGTATTTACAAGAAAGTGAGTGGGAGCTCTGTAGCATTCTTAATACTGTATGTGGATGACATATTGTTGATTGGGAATGATGTAGACCTTCTTAATAGTGTCAAGGAATATTTGAATAATAGTTTTTCAATGAAGGATCTTGGCAAAGCAGCTTACATATTAGGCATAAAGATTTATAGAGATAGATCGAAACGCCAAATATCATTGTCACAAAGTACATATTTGGACAAAGTTCTAAAGAGGTTTGGAATGGAAGATAGCAAGAAAGGGTTCTTGCCCATGTTGCCCAATACGACCTTGAGTAAAACTCAAAGTCCGACATCGGCAGAAGATAGAGAAAAGATGAGTAAGACTCCCTATGCCTCAGCCATAGGATCTCTAATGTATGCCATGCTATGTACTAGACCCGACATCGCATATGCTGTTAGTCTAACTAGCAGATATCAAAGTGATCCAGGAGTGGATCATTGGACAGCGGTCAAAAACATCCTTAAGTACTTGAGAAGAACTAAGGATATGGTTCTTTCTTATGGAGGTGATGAACAGCTCGTTGTTAATGGTTACACCGATGCTAGTTGGAACACCGATCCGGATGATTCTAAATCACAATCTGGATACGTATTTATTTTGAATGATGCAGCAGTTAGCTGGAGGAGTGCAAAGCAAAGCGTTGTGGCGAGATCTTCAACTGAATCGGAATACATGGCTGCTTCGGAGGCTTCACAAGAAGCGATATGGATGAAAGAGTTCATTACAGAGCTGGGTGTGGTTCCAAGTGCGCTGGACCCAATGTCTATCTACTGTGATAACATGGGCGCCATAGCCAATGCGCAAGAACCAAGGTCACACAAGAAGCTGAAGCATATCAAGCTGCGTTTCCACGCTATTCGAGAACATATCCAGGATGGGGATATAAAGATTTGCAAAGTACACACAGATCTGAATGTGGCGGATCCGTTGACTAAACCTCTCCCGAGGGCAAAACATGACCAACACCAAACTGCCATGGGTGTTCGGTATATTACCATGTAATCTAGATTAGATGACTCTAGTGCAAGTGGGAGACTGTTGGAGATATGCCCTAGAGGTAATAATAAATATAGTTATTATTATATATCTTTGTGTTTATGATAAATGTTTACATTCATGCTATAATAGTATTAACAAGGAAACCATTAATACTTGTGTGATTTGTAAACTTAATTTGAAGTCCCTAGTATGGCCTCTATACTTCACTAGCTTGTTGGTTGATTGATGATGTGGTTTCTTTGTCATGAACATTGAGATGTTATCAACAACAAGATCATATCGTTAGGAGAATGATATGGTGGACATACTCCTATAGACAAGCGTAGCATAAAGATCAAGTCATTTCAATAGTTCAATTGCTATATGCTTTCTGATACATAGTAACCTAATTCCTTCGACCATGAGATCATGCATATTGCCTTTACTGGATGGATGCTTTGATGTCATCAAACACCACACCGTAACAGGGTGGCTATAAAAGTGGCATTGGGTGTTCGGAAAGTATTGGTTGAAACACATGGATCAAGAGTGGGATTTGTCCATCCACATGACGGATAGATATTCTCTGGGCCCTCTCGGTGAAATGTCATCCAATTAGCTTGCAAGCATGTGACTTGGTCACAAGGGATCACATATCACGGGAACGAGAAAAGAGTACTTATCAGTAACGAGGTTGAACTAGGTATGCAGAGATACCGACGATCATGACCTCGGATAAGTAACATATCGTGAGACAAAGGGAAATTGGTATCGTATGTAAGTGGTTCATTCGATCGCAAAGTAATCGTAGAAATATGTGGGAGCCATATGAATTTCCAGATTCCTCTATTGGTTATTGTTCGGAGAAGTGTCTCGATCATGTCCGCATAATTCACGAACCGTAGGGAGACACACTTAAGGATTCGACGTTGTTTGAGTAGTTATGGTATTATGAGAAAGAGACCGAATGTTGTTCGGAGTCTCGGATGGGATCCGGGATATCACGAGGTGATCCGGAATGGTCCGGAGAATAAGATTCATATAAGGAAAGTCCCATTTCGGAGTTGGGGAATGGTTCCGGTGTTTTCATCGGGAACATTCTAGAAGGTCCCGGAATGTCCGGCACTCCGGGGGGGAAGGGGTACATGAATGTGTCATTGCAAGATGCAATGATTGCATCATGTACTAAGTGTTCTTGCTGTCCAAAATAAAGGGTTTATTTAATTCCTAAATTGGAAAAGTCAAACGGCTAGTTTGAAAGTCAAACTGCCAGTTTTGGAAAGTGGGAAGAGGAGGAGAAGAGGAGACCGACTTGGGGAAGGAGTCCCCAAGCCGGCGGCCAGCCCTAGGCCGAGTTGGGGAGGGACTCCCTCCCTCCCCTAGCGCGCCAGCCCTCCCACCTATAAAGGGAGGGGCAGGGCTCCCCTCCCAACACACACAAGTTCCTATCCTCTAAACTAGAAACTAGACCTAGACCCCGGTTTAGAGCTGTTTCGGTTTAGAGCCTTCTAATTGGTTTAGAGCCCTCTAATTGGTGTGTCTAATTACTAGACCACTAATAGCCTCTCTCATAAGCTCCACCATACTCGCACCGGCTTAAGGCGAAGCCCTGCGGGATCTCCCCTCTACCTCCGGTACCACGCCGTTGTGCTGCCGGAATCACGAGGAGAGTGCTACAACCTCCGCTGCCTGCTGGAACAAGGGAGAGGAAGGTCTTCGTCGAGTACCGAACGTGTGACCGACTGCGGGAGCGCTGCGGGAACGCGGCGCCGGAAGGATCGTCTACGCGATCTTGAGATCGGAAAGAGTACGACTACATCACCCACGAGAATCTGCTCTCGTTAAACACTTTGGAATCTTCGAGGGTGAGTTATTCCATCGACTCGTTGCTACAATCTAGTAGATAGATCTTGGCTTGTTTGTTTGTATGCGATAGAAAATTTTTGTTTTCCATGCTACGAACCCCTACATGTACATGGTTGGAAACCTACCATTCTCTTTTATGGTACATGTCAGGTTTTAACACTGCCATCAAATGTGATCATATCAACAATAATTTGGCAGAAAGTTTCAACAACAAAGTGAAGGAGTTAAAAGACTTGTCTGTCCATGACATGGTTGACCAGATCAGGATCATGATCATGAGGTTATGGGAATTGAGAAGAAGGCTTGGTGATGTTCTTCAAGGATATAAGCTTCCTGATGTTGTGCAGCAGGTGGTCAACAGGAGCAGAAATCTTGCACATTTGCGTGTTGAGAAATCCTCATTGTGGGGTGCTGAATTCAGAGATACAAAGACTGGAAGGAGGCATGTTGTTGACACTCAATTTCATGAATGCACATGCCTTGATTGGAAACACACTGGGAAGCCTTGTGAGCATGCCATACTTTTCTTGGCCTCCAAACATAAGCTAAATATGCACCCATATTTTCATGAGTATTATTCTGTAGCAAAATTCAAGGCTGCATATGGAACACCAATTCCAGCACTTACAGATCAGTCTCAGTGTCCTGAAGTGGACATTCAGTTCGCCTTGTGTCCTCCTTTGATGAAAAGAAAGGCTGGCTGGCCCAAGTAGAGTAGATTCAAGGCTTGGTTTGAGAAAGGTGGGAGAAGCAAGAAGGGAAAGAAAGATGAAAAGAAAGATGCTAGGACAAAAGGGCCCAAAAAGGTAACAATAATAGATGCAAACACTATGAAGAACTTGGACACCGAGATGGCTCTACCAAGTGCAGATACACTGCTGAAAAGCCAAAGTATGTTCATCCAAAATCTATGTATTTCTTGTTGATGATTTTTCTCCCCCAGCTAACTTGCTTGTTTTCAGGAGGAAGCGTGGAGAAAAAGGCCCACCTCTTGTTGTTGAAGAATGCTGTCCAGTGAAAAGGGCAAGAATCAATGGCCAAAGAAAGAAGAGAACTAACCAGATCATGTTTGGTGTTGTTGAGGTGCAATCTGAAATTGTTTTGGAGGATGATGTGCAAACTGTTGAGGCTTTAGGGCACACCATTTCTGATTTGGAAGCTCTGGTGCAAAATGAGCATGTTGTTGAGGCTGTAGTGCAAATTGAGCATGTTTTTTAGGCTCTCGTGCAAAATGAGCATGTTGATGAGGCTGTGGTGCAAACTGACCATGTTGATGAGGCTCTAGTGCCAAATTGTGTTGTTCAGGAGGTGCGGGAGGTGAAGGAGACTCTTGGATGTGTTGTGGGTAGGCCAGATGGTTATGGTAAGAAAAAGAAGAGCATAAACTTGTTGTGTGGTGTAAACCTTGTGAAGGAGAAGAAAACGAGGGTTAAGAAGAGCCAAAAGAAATAGACTTTGAATTTGGCACTTGTTGTTGTAAACATTTGTTATTGTAATAATTTGGCACTTGTTGTTGTAATAATTTGGCACTTGTTGTTGTTGTAAACATTTGTTATTGTAATAATTTGGCATTGGTTATTGTTATAATTTGGCCGAAATTCAAATACGATGGTAAATTTGAATTTCAACCAATGTAGCTATGTGTACTTTTCTATCTTTGTATGAGCTTTCAATGTTTTTCTCATATGTAGAGTACAACTCATCCTCACCCATATCCCTTTTGTGAAGAACAACTCACCCTCACCCAAAATGTGGTAGAAATGGGCTCCAAAGTTAGGGTAAACCACCCCATTTCTAAGCAAGTTTTTTTTTGACCATTTCTAAAACCAAGTTTGATATTTTTCCTCACAACTATGTCACATAACATGACACCGTACGAAAGTTTTGTATTTTTTTGAATTAGTTATGCACATTTGAATGTCTGGTCAAACTTTTTGAAAGGTTTTCATAAATATTCTTAGCTAGGGGCTGTGGCTCACAAAACTAGCATTGGATCTCTGATGAAATAGCATGTTTTGAACCTAAAAATGATTTTTACAAAAATATCTGTAGTTCATATCTTACCCACTTCCAGCCGATTCGGCAGGATTTGTCTTTTTTACCAGGGATGGAATAAAAGGTTTGAGATACTCAAGTTGGGACATTGTACATGCTAGGTGGTCTAGTATTTTTGAAAAATAGGATGTTACCATTTTGAAACTTCAATTTGGTGGTTCCTTCACAAATCCCCCCTCTTTCGACACTCAGAAAATAGGAAATGGATTTTCTGTGTGTCGAAAAGGAAAACTTTGTACTACAACATTGTTAGTCATCCCATTATACACATGCATGCCCAATATGGGCACATTATCACAAACTATGCCTTGATTCTAGCCATATCATTGGTCATTTGACCCGAACGCTAGAAAACCTCGGAGGAGATTGGTCATTTTATGAAGGGTTTTTTGAAATATGATCAATATACTAAGTTTGATATTTTTCCTCACAACTATGTCACATAACATGACACCGTACGAAAGTTTTGTATTTTTTTGATTTTTTTGAATTAGTTATGCACATTTGAATGTCTGGTTAAACTTTTTGAAAGGTTTTCATAAATATTCTTAGCTAGGGGCTGTGGCTCACAAAACTAGCATTGGATCTCTGATGAAATAGCATGTTTTGAACCTAAAAATGATTTTTACAAAAATATCTGTAGTTCATATCTTACCCACTTCCAGCCGATTCGGCAGGATTTGTCTTTTTTACCAGGGATGGAATAAAATGTTTGAGATACTCAAGTTGGGACATTGTACATTCTAGGTGGTCTAGTATTTTTGAAAAATAGGATGTTACCATTTTGAAACTTCAATTTGGTGGTTCCTTCACAAATCCCCCCTCTTTCGACACTCAGAAAATAGGAATGGATTTTCTGTGTGTCGAAAAGGAAAACTTTGTACTACATCATTGTTAGTCATCCCATTATACACATGCATGCCCAATATGGGCACATTATCACAAACTATGCCTTGATTCTAGCCATATCATTGGTCATTTGACCCGAACGCTAGAAAACCTCGGAGGAGATTGGTCATTTTATGAAGGGTTTTTTGAAATATGATCAATATAACAAGTTTGATATTTTTCCTCACAACTATGTCACATAACATGACACCATGCGAAGGTTTTGTATTTTTTGATTTTTTTGAATTAGTTATGCACATTTGAATGTCTGGTCAAACTTTTTGAAGGGTTTTCATAAATATTCTTAGCTAGGGGATGAGGCTCACAAAACTAGGATTGAAACTCTGATGAAATAGCATGTTGTGAACCTAAAAATGATTTTTACAAAAAATCATCAGCATAAAATCATGTACCTGTAGTTCATAT
The DNA here is from genome assembly GCA_916181665.1 of Avena sativa. Lineage (NCBI taxonomy): Eukaryota > Viridiplantae > Streptophyta > Magnoliopsida > Poales > Poaceae > Avena > Avena sativa. Next base: position 238,011,869 of record OV702282.1, read on the forward strand.
CTTACCCACTTCTAGTCGATTCGGCAGGATTTGTCTTTTTCACCAGGGATGGAATAAAAGATTTGAGATACTCAAGTTGGGACATTGTACATGCTAGGTGGTATAGTATTTTTGAAAAATAGGATGTTACCATTTGAAACTTCAATTTGGTGGTTGCTTCACAAATCCCCCCTCTTTCGGCACTCATAAAATAGAAAATGAATTTTCTGTGCGTCAAAAAAGGAAAACTTTGTACTACAACATTGTTAGTAATCCCATTATACAAATGTATGTCCAATATGGGCACATTATCACAAAATATGCCTTGATTCTATCCATATCATTGGTCATTTGACCCGAAAGCCAGAAAACCTTGGAGGAGATAGGTCATTTTATGAAGGGTTTTTTGAAATATGATCAATATACCAAGTTTGATATTTTTCCTCACAACTATGTCACATAACATGACATCATGAGAAGGTTTTGTATTTTTTTGAGTTTTTTTAAATTAGTTATGCACATTTGAATGTCTGGTCAAACTTGTCAAAACCCCGTTGACTGCATCCTAAACCTAGCTAACCCTAAGGCCGAATGAGGAACGTAGATCTAACCCTAGCGCGACACTGTGGCCGTCCGATCGCGTCTTCTAGAAGGATTCCGCGGGTGGCTCTAGGCGATCCGTAGGAGGGCTTGTTCTGCAACCTGATTGGTTGACGTCTCTTAGAAGGATTTTGCGGCTAGCTCTTGGCGATACGTGGGTTAGATGATTTTGGAATCTGATTGGCTCGCATCATTTTTCCATGAACAGATAAGGTATAGCATGGCACACTCCATTGACCGTTGGACCGAGCGTGGCATGCGAGGACGCTGGGTGGGGCGGGCTACACCATGCATGCATGCCATGCAACTGCCTCTCGTGTCGCAGTCTAGCTATTTTGCGTGCAGCCAACCGATGCAGTAGCGCTGCAGCGTATTTACTCCCTCCGTCACATTAAATAAGTGTACGTCTAACTTTTTTCTTCATTCAAACTTACTCCCCTCCGATTCATGCGCCATAGAAAAACATGCAATTCCAAAAAATTACTCCCTGATTTATGCATTAATTGCCTCCATTCTACTCCATCTGTCCCAAATTACTCTGCGTTTTGGGTTTAGTAAAAGTCAATATTTATAAACTTTGACTACGTATATAAGAAAAAATATCAAAATCTAAAATATATAATAAATATAATTAGATTCACCATAACACATACTTTTATATTATATAAAAATGATATTATAAATGCTAGTATTTTGTTCATACATGCATGCGGTGTAAAAATAGTGTGAACCCACTTGTAATTACATGCGATTAATAAAGACTAAGTGTTTCTTCTTCCCCTTGTGCTACTCTGCATGCAGTGTGAACAAGGTTGCATGCGGTGACAATTCTTAATTTGTTTTTAAACTTAGTTTCATAATATGACTTGGGACTGTCAGGCTGTGAATGCTCTGCGGGCTCTGACGCACGTGGACTTTGGACTCAGCGTGACTTGGGCGCTCGCCTGACTTTGGACGTTTTTCTCTCTTTTCCATTAATGCATGCATGCATGCAGGGGGCAACGGTGCAGGGCAGGGTCACGTCGCATCCTAGCAAAAAAAATTTGCAGTGACCGTATTGATCACGCAGCGGCTACGCCTGCTGCCTACACACAACGCAGCGCATGCGGTTGTGCAACGCAGGATTCCGCCCATTCCCACGCCTCCCTTCACGCTGAGCCCTCAATAAATAGTGGCAACACTCCTTTGCCTCCTCATCTTCAACCTCAAGTCCCTTTGCCTCCTCCCAGCCCCAAAAAACACCTCTTTGGCGACCATGGCGACCTCTCCCCTCTGCTTGCCTTCGGAATCCAAGGTCAGTGACAAGGACAACCACCCGGACCACAGGCAGGTCTGGGAGAAGGAGGCGCCCACGCGCCCGAGGCGTGGCAACAAGGGGGGGCGATGCAAAGCCCAGGCCTACCCCTAGGCCCAAGGCCACTTTGTCCACAACCCCCCGTCCCCGCCGCGGAGCAACCTCCCCGAATCCGGCCCCTCTGACGAGGCCCTAAGGGCGGAGGAGGAGGAGGCGAAGGACCTGGATACTGCCGAGAAGTGGGAGGAGAAGGAAGCCGCGTGCCCCGGAAGAAAAGGCGACAACGGGAGGAGGAGGACCAATGGGAGGCCGCTCGCTGGGCCTTCGAGGAGGAGTAGGGACGGCGGGAGACACGGGAGAGGGCGGTGGCTTGGAAGGCGGCGGCGGCTTGGAGCGCGGTGGCACCGCTCCCACCGCCGATGGAGTAGGGCAGCCTCCCGACGGCGAGGTTGGTCGCCAGCCCTAAACCCACGTAGTAGCTAGGGTTAGGGTTTAGGCGCCCTTAGATTAGTTTCCCTTAGGGTTTATGTAATGTGGGGCCCTCTATGTAATGTGGGGGCCCTCTCTATATTGTACCCCTTATATTATCTAATACATTATCTATGTGATCGACTTATGTTTTATTGTATTGCCATTTGTCAAAACACCCAAAACAACAAGTGCATAAAACAAAAAGACAAAAAAAAAGTTCTCATATAATACTCGTGCAATATTTATAAAATGAGTGAAATTAGAAAAGCTCAAAAGGAAGAATAAGTTAACGTTATGACGGTTGATTATTTTCAAATAACACATGCAACACATGGTTCATTTTCAAACAACACATTTACATATTTACATAAGTTAAAGGGGTGCCCAAATTAAAGTGCTAGGCTTGTTAGTTAAATGGATGCCCTTGGCCTTCATTTATATATTTACTTTTGCAAAAATAAAAGATTGCGACCTGAGCACGAGTATCTGCAGATACACACGTCCCTAGTTAGATTGTAACGTGAGTACTATTTTTTTGCCCAATCTACAAGTAGTTACTACTGGGCCTGGATACGACCATTTTGGCGTGACTAAGTTCTATTTGGGCCTGGCCTTTTTCAATCACCCCGCGTCGATTTTTTTTAACTTTTCAACCCCTCCCCCCTCCCCTGCACACTGACGAAACTGAAGGAACAAAATAGAGCAGCTCAAAAATTGCATGAATTTGTGTTGCATTTTATTCAAGCCAAAGATATAGACCATTACATCCATCTCCGCAGGTTCTACGATAACAAAGCATCACTCGAACGCTGATTGCGTTGTCTAACAACTAATGATCAGGAGATAAACAAATCCGAGAGAAATTACTCAAAAAAAGACGGCCATCAGATTGTCCTACTTCTTCAATTCGATGATTTGCCTTAGCTGCTTGTTCATCTTCTTTAGCTCGGCCTTCACTTCTGCATCCACCGTAGTACCAGCGGAAATGGGGTTGCCAGATCCCAATTGCTCCACCATGGACGGGTTTTCGAGCTCCCGGGATGCTACCTCCACCCCAATCCGCTCGATGTACTCATCAAGCCACTCAAAATGCCCACATTTTGGCAGTTCCTGAAATCGCAGAGATGAACCCTAAATTCGAAATTCGATGAAATGCATGAAATTTCGAAAGAAAAGCGAGAAATTGGCGCGCAGAACACTCAGATCTCACCTTCCCCGGCTCGGGCTTGCTCTCACACTTCACAAATTCCCGACCAATGTTGCTGTTCTTATCGGTGGATGTGACAAGCCGCTTCAGGGGCGCGGTACGGGGGCAATCGGGGCACCTCGTCATCGGCACCGCACCATACCGAGGCCATGAGCGGAGGGAGGCTAAAGCGAAGCTCGACATCCCTCGCCGGCGTTGCCGCACTTGCTCACCGGAGAAGAAAATGGAAGGGGATGAGATGCTAGAACGGTGGTGGGAGGGCTCGGGTGCGGGGACGGATCGGGCCAACGGCTCTCTTCTACCACAGCGTGGGTCCCACGATATGAGGTGGACATCAGGTGGGTCTTGCCCTGACGTGGACAGGCCGTGGATCCTACTCTGCTAAGCTGTTTCGAATTCGTTGACGGTCTCGTGAGGTTAAGTGGAAGTGTTGCACGGGAGCTATTTGCCGCTTCAGAAGTGTCACATGCGAGCTATTCTTTGCAACGATGTAGTGTTCTTTCCAATTCCACGTAAAGACGTCGCATGGGAGCTATAAGCCCTTAAGACATACTGTTTGGAACAAGATTGCTGGACTGAACAAAAGTAACTAATATAAGAAATCTTCTCTCGTAGAATGGCTACAAGAGAAAGGTAGAATTGTTCATATGAATGAATTCCTGATGATCATTTAAAAAAATCATCATTCATAAGAACAACTACCACACAACTAATAAAGTGTCATTCTTCATGTAACCATCCAAATAAATGGAAAAATTCAATAATTTTTTCAACTAATATCAAGATAACAAGATTAATCTGCACACTTTTTGATAACAGATACACATGCAAATTTTGTGTGCGATCCAAATTAAGATGAACTCCCAGATGGGAAATTCAGAAAAAGAAAACCATCACTTCTATTGCAACTGCTACAGTTATAACCAAAGTGAATGTTCAGGCATTTTCTTGATTCAGAATACTTTGATGTAGATATCCCATAAAAGACAACAATTTCCAGTCTATGCATCGGAATGCTACATCAATGCTTTCATCGGGGTACCTAACTACCGATTCCTCGTAGTACTAGTACATGAGACATGACATCGAATGCTACATCAATGCTTTCATTGGGTACCTAACTACTGATTCCTCGCAGTACTAGTACATCAGGCTGCTCATAGTGCTAAGGCTGGTCATAATGGGGAGCACATGTTACTAGTCTAAGTTACTATCTTTAGTCTAAGTTACTATCTTTATAGTGAAAAATAATTTAGGTGTGATAACATGCAATGCCACATTAATTAAGTTATAGACACACTTTGTCTTGGTATGTGTGATGTTACAGTAACATAGCTAGTTACTCAATCCATCTCTCTTTTCATTAAATCATTGCCACATAAGCAAAAATGCTGACTTGGACTCTTAGTTACTGGTGAAGTTACCCCCACTATGACCAGCCTAAGTAATTTAGTCTAGTAACATGCATATGTTACTAGTTAGTGTTACTATCTTTATAGTAGAAAGTAACATGTGTGTGGTGTCATTTAAGGACTAATTAATTAGGTTATAGACTCATAAGATTTTGGTATGTGTGATATTATGATAAGAGCAAGTACAATAAGAGTCAGTCAGCTTGCTATAGAACTTAAAATACTATAGTTGTGCTGAGTTAGCAGATAGAGAATATGAGAGAAAAAGGAAGCGAGCTCTCATGCAAGAGCTAGCTCTTGCACGTGCTCCTAGACACTTTAAGAGATTGAAAGGTGGGCCATATGTTAATAAAGTGACACATTTTTATAACTAGCTATTATACATAATCGCTGTAGTGTTGGCTATAGATGACATTACAACGCCTTATAGCCAGCAGTCGGCTATACTATTGAACTTACTCTAACTAGTTAAGTTACTACCTCCCTCTCTTTCCTCATTAAATACCATTACCAATTTGCTTACTTGGTATTGCATGTACATGTATGTTACTAACTAAGTTACTCCCACTATGACTAGACTGAGACATGACATATGATCTGCCGCGGTGCGTATAATGTTAGAGCAAGTATAATCAGGTTCAGTTAGTAGGCTATATGATTTAAAATAGTATATTTACGCTTAGTTGGATAAAAAAGAAGAGAAGAGAGAAGAAGAGTTGGCTTTTAGTTAAAAGTCAGCTGCAGCGTGTGCTCCTAGGCACTATGTAAGAGTATAAAGTGGGCCATACGTTAATAAAGTTATCTATTTTTATCTCTAGCTATTGTACATGTTGACTATTAGATTGACTCATGACATGAATATGGCTTATAACCAGCTGTTGGCTCTACTATTGCCATTGCTCTTAGATAATCCAAAAATCTGAAACAACCCATAAGAGAGGGTGTTGAAGACATATAGTTAGAAACATGGTTTAATTGACTGTATAGATTAAATGGCTGCAAGGAAGAAAAACATAAAACACTATGAATAGAAATGCATACGCCACTAGGGAGAAGCTTATCCCTGATGCAATAAATGGTCTACCAATGGCGCATTGTTGCTTGCCAGTGACCTTTACGCCGATGTTCGCTGGGGATAACAGCACGTACCCCTGGCGAATGCTTGTATTCGCCGGGGATAGCACCATGTCACAAGTGAATGTAGTAATTCAACGGGGGTATATTGTACAAGATAAAAAAAAATCTGAGAATACAACATAAACAGAATACACAAGTCAAAATAGGCAAAATAGATTTCACTTATATTCACACATTGGTTCATAACATTATCAACATTGGTTCAAAATATAAAGGCAAAACAGGTTAACAACAATAGTATTATCAACACTGGTTTTTAACAATATGTTGGGCAGACAGTTGGCAAATGACACTCTTTCATCTAATTGCTAGGCAGGACACAATCCATTCTCAATGTAGCCAAAAACTGCAAATAATCTACCAGAGAGAATGTTACTTTTCCAAATGTTCAGCACACAATCCATTCTCAATGGAGCCACTTTGGCAAATACTGCTACTTTTCCAAAGGAACTTGAAATTAATGGCGGAGGAACATGAACAAGCTGCATCTGTCAAGCATGAAGAGCGAGTAGCGCATGCCAATGCCAGGCAAGTACCTGTAAACCCCGGTCATTCCAGACCGACGGCTGTCACTTTTGGCAGCTCAATAGGATATCTAGACTAATCCCACAAACCAACACTAGTCTTTTATGCACACTTTATCCTCACTCGTACGAACCGGTACCACTTTCCGGTCGGTTACCCATCCTAGAATTGCTCTAGGCCAAGCACGCTTAACCTTAGAGTTCTTTTCGAATAAGCTTTTGGAAAAGAAGTTGCAACTTGTTGGTATGGGTTTTCTATCAATCCTATTGAGCCATGTGCCAGGGTCTCACATACACCCACCCTTAGAATATCGACGTCCTCGTCGATCAATCATAAGCCAGGAACGTCCCCTCTTAGCACAAGTCTGTGCATCCAGTGCCAGCACATGTGCCATGCCGTGTCCACTCCAGGTCACATGAGCCATGCTCCACATGTCCACCACTGATCCACACGCGCCCATGTAACTGCGAGGGTCGGCTCTGATACCACTTGTAACACCCCCGGTCACTCCAGATCGACGGCTGTCACTTCTGGCAGCTCAATAGGATCTCTAGACTAACCCCACAGACCAACACTAGTTTTTTCTGCGCATTTTGTCCTTACTCATGCGCACCCGGTATCCACTTCCCCGTCAGTCACCCATCCTAGAATTGCTCTAGGCCAAGCACGCTTAACCTTATAGTTCTTTTCGAGTGAGCTTCCGGAAAAGAAGTTGCAACTTGTTGGTATGGGTTTCCTATCAATCCTATTGAGCCATGCGCCAGGGTCTCATAGTACCCGTGGGCCATCTTGGTCGGACGAAGGGAGGGGAAGCTCACCTTGACGAGGGCACGGTGGATGAGGCGGTCGATGATGAGGGACGGCGGACGGACGCAGATGAGCTCGCGAACGTCAATTCTTGCACGAGGTTATCCTCCACGGGCTGCTTCTTCCACGGGCTCCTCCTCCGTCCACGGGCTCCTCCTGACACTACTAGGATTAGGGTTAGGGTTACATGTACGGGGCTGGAGCGAGGACACAAGGGGCGAGGGGAGAGGTTACAACGACACGGGGGCGAGGGCGAGGGTCGAGGATGGTGGCGTCCCTCCTCCTGTGGGCGGCGGCTCCGTGCAGACGGCGGATCGAGAGGAGGCGGCGGATCGAGAGGAGGCATGGCAGGTCCTTCGTCATTATGAAGACCCGGGGCCATCGTCGTTATTGCGGTTCGATATGCGGTGGCAGATCGACAAGAGGTAACGGATCTAGAGGAGGCATGGCGGGTCGATGTGGTGGTGATGTGAACTGGGGATTGAGGAGGAGGAGGACCCGCGGATAACTCCACAACCGCTGACAGCTAGGTCCCACCGCTTCGTACCACCGACGAATGGAGAGTCGATGCGTCGGCGATAGTTTGCGGCCTGGCTTGGGTGGACCCGACGCACCTTATCCCCGGCGAAGGAGTAATATGTTCGCCGGTGGTAGCCCATGTAGCGTTGGCGAACAACTAGGACCTGCGCCAATGGTATTTGGCAGCCCGCCTCGGTGGACCTAACCCATCTTATCATCCCCGGTGAATCCAGGCTCTATGCCTCGGCGATAACGGGAGTATCACCGGCGAAACTATATGTCCTCCGTCGATGGTAACGCGCGACAGGCCTGGAAGGGCTTATCACTGGTGACACACTTGTTTGTTCACCGGAGGTATCCCTTCAGCTATAAGCGGTTCTCTAGTAGTAATAAAATACATAGAATAGATGATAAACTCAAATAGAGGGGTCAGGACTAAAGGATTTATGCACTAGCCAATTATCTCAAAAGACCGATCTGATAGAAAAGATTAGACAATATGGATTAAACAATATATTTATATTCAACACTCCTCACGTTTAGGCTATTTTAGTCCTTAGCGTGAGATAGAAGTAGGCCATAGAATTTTTTTTTCTTTTTTAATTTTGTGTGAAGAGGGTCTCTTGGCTCTGATATTATAATAAATTTATGCACTAGCCAATTATCCTAAATGATGGAAAGAACTAAAAAGTATATTTATATTCAAGAGGCAGACTGCTTCCGTGAAGCTCTGACCGATGCGGGGATCCAGTGCCGATCACATCCTGCAACAGAAGGAGACACAGGCATGAGGCAACAGCCAGAGAGAGCAGGCTATTTTAGCAAAGGCAAATGAGGGGTTGAAGAAGAGGTAGCCGAGGGGCTCAAATTTTGCATCTGCCGAAGGAGGAGGAGGGAGCTGACGGAAGGCCATTCGTCTTGCCGCGTGCGAGATATGAGTGCACCAGACGTTAGCATGGGAGAACGGAGGGGGTGGAGCGTTTACTGGAAGCATCGACACGGCGGCGGCTCTCTCCCTCTAGCCGGCCGAACAATATGATCTTTTTTCTCTCTACTAGTTAAATGTCCGTGCGTTGCCACGGTCCAACAAAGCTAGATCTAGATGCATGGATCAAAATATTTGTAATTCACTAAGAGTTTTTGAAAACAATTGTAATTCATGACATATTCATTAAAGAAATCTTCTGAAAGAGTTAAGCAATCTTATACGAGCTTATTCTATTGCAGTGTTTTTAGTCTATACCATGGACTGATTTCTGAAGTCTGAACAATGATCCAGATATTGTTTTATTTTCTTGCTAAACAAGAGCTTCTATTACTTGGTAAATAACAATGATATCATACCGAGTACTGGGTTTGAAAAGGCCGGTGCCTGTAAAAACCAGACACAATCGGGCATCAAACTCAGAATCTTGTTTAGCTATCGTTACAAAGCCAAAACAAAGCCGGAAGGTTCGTTCCTTTCATTGCAAGAAAAAAGTAGTACATCCACACTTAGCACATGAATTTCATTGAGAATCGGTAGGATCATTACGATGTTCTTCCAATCTTTGACTCCAGAGTCCAGTCAGTCTCTCATAGTCAGTTTTCAGCTAGATAGTGTCAACATTTAAAAGTCTGCAAGAAGCATACCATCTGTACAAGCGATATCTTCCATTGTCAATGCATTTTTCCTTATGGTTTTACCATTTCGATCCTCTAGCAAGGAAATCTTACCTGCATATAGACATGGTAAGTTCAGACAGCTAGTCTATAACATTCATCCAACAATTTGTCAATTTTACCCTGCATATTGCCATATCAAACATTTTTTAGCTCCCAAATTTTTGTATGTATTGTGTAACAACATAACCGGTGAAAAGACCAACAAAACACTACCAGATTGTATAGAAGATATCAAAATAGTTTAGCAGAATTTCATAAATAATATTGTGTCATTTAGCCGTTCATACGTGTGTGTACTAACCTTTTGCAAACTGCTTGAAACCCACATGTTTTTTTTTCTTGCCTACATGATTTCTCCTTCTCTGACATCAATTACATCGATCAATCTCCCAAGCACATGTCTAAACTCAAAGTCATGGTCGTCCCTGCTACCCCGGTCGTGGCTGTCGGCATCGCACGAGAGCTTGAGCCGGCCCGTTTCCCCTCTCGCACACCCTCATCGTCATGGGAGTTCTTCACCAACCATCTCCGTCAGCCTCACGGTCATATATTGCTGTGTTAATCTCAGTAAATGCAGTTATAATTTAGTACCGCACCTGAAAGTACATATCAATGACGTTTACCATTTAATTTCAGTACAAACTGTGGAACAATTCCATGAAGTCATCATAGTATTATTTTTCGTTATTATAAGGCTCAACATATCAAATAAATAAGTAACCATCTTTTATTCAGGATGCCACTCATCTTGGTAGCTCATACTCTAAAGAGCAGAACACATACTTTCACTGCTATTCATCTTTTTGTAAGTGATACAATGTACCACCATGATGGAATGAACATATATAACATGTTACTACTTAGTTCCTAAAGAGCTAATTAACATCAGTAGAAAAGAAATCTATGAGGAATGGCCTGTGGGCATACATGCATGGATGATACGACGGCAATCATATTTTTCCAATAAATTCAAATTATATAAAATACCTGATTTATCACAACAATGGATCCATTTTGAAGTCCATCATTTTCTCTAGACCCTTCTCTAGTGTTGTTGGGAAATGCATCAATCTTAAAGTATGCCATGTCGGAGCAGTATCAAAAAATACAACAGAGACCCATTGTTTGTACTAACCTATAGTAAGATAACAAAAGTTAGACTTCGATAGTTGCTGGAAATTGACAAGTGGACTGAATAAGGAACTTCTGTTGCAAAGGAAGAAAGAGAACAATAAATTGGGGGGGTATAATTATTTCAGCATTTTAGCAAATAGCCGAAATCATCATTTTCTATCTTGGGACCAATTTCTGAAAAATAAGCATTGAAGTGAAGTGGATTACCCAGATTACCTTTTCCAGTAGTAAGTGAGGTTTTCATTTTACATAGTCATACTAATGAAAATAGAATATCCAAATAATTATAAAACAACAGATGCAACTAAGGCATGAAATATATCTCACTCGAATCCTTGGCAATCCTGCCACTCCTAAACTGACTTAAGTTAAGCTATATTCAGTAAAACAATCCAGCATATATGCAGGTCACTTACCAATCGCGGTACCACAACAATCACCTATGTGCTGCAATCATCCAAACCTTGGCCAAAAAAAATATAGTAATGCACAAGAGTACCAAAAAACCACCACATTAAAGCTAACTTGGCACCAGGAGTGCACCTTTGTATTTCTTTAACTGCATTTGTTTGAGATCTTGTATAACCAATTCTAAGTGTAGCATGAAGAAAAAATTCAGAAACCACAACAATATACTCATTTAGTCATTTGACCCAAATCGATCCTCTATAGAGTTGAGCAAAATCAACTGGCAAACGTACATGGCTAGCAACAAAGGCCTCTTACACTTTCACGATTGGATTTTTTTATGTTTGTTTAGTCCAAATTTGACCTATAAATCAACTCTATGTACCAGGCTAATAAAATCAAGCAATAAGATGTGTTTTAAATTAAGATTTACTTGAAAGGATAGGGTATTAAAATATACCACAAGTCTCCCTCACTTGTTGTTCGTGCTTTCTTCTTATTTATCTCTCTTCTGTGCTCTAACCTAAATCTGCCAAGAATCGATATCCGTGGCAGAGAAGGGATCTGACAGATTGATAGAAAAAATAAAGTTCCCGCACAATTTGTAGTATGTAGTAATAACATTCAGTAGTAAGATGTAAGTTTCCCACAATTAGGACAAGATCACAAATAATTCGAAGTTCCTTGTTGGATTTCAGATTGGTATTTTTCCAAAATGGGGGTAGGATGTGTATGACAGCAGTAGTATACATACACGCATGGCACACACTCTCTTTTTATCGCTAATGGAGCATATGACATCCGCTCCAGCTCCTAAGAGCACCGACTTGGAGACCTCCATGCTCAGAACGGAGAACACCTAGACCACGAGGGCGCACACAGTGACGGCCATGCCAAGAGCACCAGAGGGCGTGGCACATGACCTAGGACGTGCAATCCTAGTAGCACCCATTTGTAAACATCTCAATTACGAACTGAGGTTTGCAATCCTAGGGTGTGTACACAAACATTGGCAGAAAAACACCAATATTTGAGATCAGGTTTCATTTTATAGGCTAATGGTGGATTGATGTTCCACTTCTATCAATGGAGCATCATATCTCACAGCTACTAATCCTTTTACAAACTGAGGCATGTCCCTGAAAATTTCATTCAGTTTCATGCCGATAGGAACATGGGTCAGATACCTCAAATATCCTGTGATGAAATTAGCCAAGAAAAATATGTCACAGAAATCTGATTGTTGTTTCTCATTGGATCATGTCAGACAGATTACATAGTTCATAAGCATCTGATGGTTGCAGCTGAACGTGAAGCACAAGAGGCAGAGGTGGTGGTGGCGGGCATGTCGGTCTATTCATCATATAATGCCAGATTCATCTTCTCCAATATCTAGTCGTGTTGCCTCCTCCTCGAGTATTCCGCGTCTCACCACAGAAATTCGACGCTACAATCACCAGGACGAACAACAAACAAGTTACCATGTGCTACTGATATACAAATCACAAATTCAATAATTCATAAATGTAGAAAATCAATCGTAATGTTGTTCACTATCAGACTCTACCACCCCGTGCCTCAAGAACACAACGCCACTCCATGTGATTAGATTGCACAAAATAAAGTATCACATATAATTGAGAATCACGCTACCTTGGTCTAATTAGTAAAGTGGGGTGATGAAAATCGACATAGCTGTGTGTGAGGTGGACAACAAGAGATCTAGTCTAACGATTAGCTTAGGGATATGTCAGACTTTGGCACTTTGTCCAAACAAAAATTGACATGACGAAGCAGCAGACCTGCAGAAGCAGCGTGGGTGGAAGACATGGGAATACCTACCGCCAAGAAGTGTTCTCTATGCAAAACGAATTTACAAATCATTACGACAAATGTTTTTCTATTTGCATATCTTGCCAAATAATACATGGAATACCAAAATATGAATTACGTATTATCAATAATTCAAATGAGCATGCATCTGATTTGGTGGTGTCGGGTGTAAAAGTAATAGAGAATGAGGGGGCACATCCACCTAAAGCTTGACCTGCCCTATACTTAGTGGTAGGATATTTTCCATCAATCCTGACAATTTATTTAAAACTATTTGAAAAAAGCTATATGAAGTAGAAACTGCAACAACTAATCAAAGGTTACTACAGCATCAAATCTGTTGAGTACTGAGAAAAAAAGTATAAGAATAAACTGGTATGCACGAAAAGGTATATAAGGAACATACTGGGATCCAAATATGCATTGGCTAACAAATATCTTAACCATGGTCGAAAAGAGACTGATCAACAAATGGGCAATGAGTAATGAGATATCAAAAGATGCTAGAAAATATTATATAGGAAAATTGCTATGTTAAGTAAGTAGCACCTAGAATATTATTTTCACTCCTTTCTTCTGGAAGCCATTGATCGCTCCTTGCTGATGCTGCTAGGAACGTGGATCAGATACCTCAAATATCCAGTGATGAAATTAGCCGAGAAAAATATGTCACAGAAGTTTGATTAAATAAGTAGCACCTGAAATATTATTTATGCTCCTTCTGGCAGCTATCGATCACTCCTTGCTAATTCCGATAGGAACATGGGTCAGATACCTCAAATATCCTGTGATGAAATTAGCCAAGAAAAATATGTCACAGAAATCTGATTGTTGTTTCTCATTGGATCATGTTAGACAGATTACATAGTTCATAAGCATCTGATGGTTGCAGCTGAACGTGAAGCACAAGAGGCAGAGGTGGTGGTGGCGGGCATGTCGGTCTATCCATCATATAATGCCAGATTCATCTTCTCCAATATATAATGCCAGATTCATCTTCTCCAATATCTAGTCGTGCTGCCTCCTCCTCGAGTATTCCGCGTCTCACCACAGAAATTCGATGCTACAATCACAAGGACGAACAACAAACAAGTTACCATGTGCTACTGATATACAAATCACAAATTCAATAATTCATAAATGTAGAAAATCAATCGCAATGTTGTTCACTATCAGCCTCTACCACCCCGTGCCTCAAGAACACAACGCCACTCCATGTGATTAGATTGCACAAAATAAAGTATCACATATAATTGAGAATCACGCTACCTTGGTCTAATTAGTAAAGTGGGGTGATGAAAATCGACATAGCTGTGTGTGAGGTGGACAACAAGAGATCTAGTCTAACGATTAGCTTACGGATATGTCGACTTTGGCACTTTATCCAAACAAAAATTGACATGACGAAGCAGCAGAACTGCAGAAGCAGCGTGGGTGGAAGACATGTGAATACCTACTTCCTAGGGCAGGGAGCTTCTGTCGAGGTCAAACGGAGGTGGGACGCGACGAGGTCAATGCCGGGAGGGCCCGGGATCTGGGTCCAGATGGAGTTGAAGTCGGCCACGTCGAGTAAGGCCGTGAAGACGGCCATGGCGACGGACGGGGAGATGCGGGATCTCCTCTGCCAGGCGCACGATCTTGCAAGCCTCCTATGTGGTTCCTCCAACGCTGTTTGGATGGGACGGGTGCGGCGTCGGGAATAGAACTGGACGGGGCTGCGGTTTAGGACGGAGGGGATGCACGAGGCAGGATGGGATGGCGCCCCCATTGTAGATCGAGGCAGAAGTGAGAAGGCCTGCCGTTGAACTCAATGCGGGAGATGGAGGGGATACACGAGACATGAGGAGAGGGTGCCTTCAGTGGAAATCGACGCACGAGTGGGAAAAGGCGCCGCCGTTGAACTCGATGCAAGGATAGGAGGGCACCACTGGGTGATCTCGAAATAGGGGATGGGAGTACTCTACTGGATGAGAGGGGATTGCGCCGCCGGTGGACGCGAGGGAACGGTGCTGCCGACGGAGGCGAGTGGTCGGGAGGAGATGACATGTGGATTTGGCGGCGAAGGAAGGGGCGGAAGAAACGGCACCCAGGGGACGGGAGTCACGGGATTTGACGTGGGAATGCTCGAAGAAAGGAGATGACGTATCGGCGGAGACGGAACGCGAGATTTTTTTAGGTAGTAGAGATTTGTGCATATTGTTCCCTTTTTCGCTCCCTCTCATGCTCTATACTATCTACTATGGATTGTGGCCGAATGAGGGACGATGACGTGGGTCCATCATTACTGCAATTGTTCATGTCAACTAAATCTACGTAGAACAAAAAATCACATTAATAGCTCCAATGGGTATGAATTACTAACATAGTTATTTTCATTTATATACAGCAAAACAACTTTATGCAATTAGCTAATGTGGTATTAATTATTTATGATGATTAATGCATTCATCTTAAGCAAGAATGAGTTGCCATATTACCAGCTAGGATGATTTCTTGCCCTGGAAATGGCACATGAATTGACTGCCTCTGGTAGTTGTCATTCCTTCTTAGCCATTCACTGTCTTCAGCTGGAGCCTCGTTCTCCTTGTTCCATGCTAATGATTTTTGTTTTTGATGGGATTCACGGTGCCTTTTCAGTAATTCTTCTTTTTTCATGCTATCCATCTTTGCATACCGTTCCCTGTCTCGTTGCCTCCTCTGCTCCTTTGGATCTATAGACAATGTCTCAATAGGTCCATCAGTATAGCTATTGTTGATGTCAGCAGTTTCTACATGATGCATATAGCTACATTAGATATGAATTATTAACATAGTTTCATTCACTTTGTTAGGGATTTAGCCGCCTTAATACCAGCTATGAGGATTTCTTGCCCTTGAGATGGAATACAAAGTGATTGCCTCTGGAATGCGTCGCTATTAACAAGGACCCCATTTTCCTTGTTCCAAGCAGTGTCTCCTAGGTAAAATAGGGTGGTTTAGTTGCATTATAAACATTTTGGCAGTAATTGATATACATGATTGTAAAGAGTACCTGTAACAGTGGGCGCGCTTTGCAGTTGAGAAAGTGTGGATGTACTATCTTGTGGCTCATGTGTATTAACTGGTGGCCGCGCTTTCTTTTGATGATAGGCTTCGCGGCGCTTCTTAAGGAGTTCATCTTTCTTTTGTTTATCCATTTGCGCATATCGTTCCCGAGCACGTTGCCTATTGCGTTCTTTCGCATCAATAGGTTCCCGTGTATTACTGGTGTCGACATGATCTATAAGAATACACATTGTAGTCAGTAGTTGAGCATCAACTCACTTACACAACATATCATCATTTTTACCTGTGTTCATAATGTTGGACAAGTCTTTAAAAGGGGTACGTTGACCGGATCGTGTCGAGAATCTGAATCCATCTGCAAGAAAAAAGTAAGCATATACTAATCAAATGATTCAAATGTGTGGGAGGTGCAACGCACGGGCCATTAACTATACAAAATTAGTTTCATATTATATGCAAATGTAAAATTTATATAGAAGTTGCTAAAATGATTTATAGGTTAATCTCAGACATGAAATAAAAAAGATAAGTACACAGCAAAAATAATAAAATATATGTAGGTCGTGCTCAAAATAACTGAAGACCAACAACTTCAGACGAAAAAATCAATCCCTAGTAACTTGACCAAATCTTTAACAACGGGCGGGATGTTGGCTTCACACTCGTTATCCTTGTATGTAAGCATGTTTACCACCACTTGGTTCCTTAGGTTGTAGTCGTCCTGCAGACGCATTATTTGTAACTATCATATAGAGATGGTATTTAACATGAATATTAAATACTCACCATGGCATCTGGTCGTGTAACTGCTTTGCCATTCCAAGACCGCATAAATTTCAGAACCAAAAATCCTGACATGTTGCTATAGTGATGTACACATTGTTGTTAGCACAAGTGGAGATATAATAACATTGAAAACTACTTATAGTGCCATGAATTCTAACCTGTCATGGTTTGTTGGCAACCCAACTGGTGTGATGCGACGCCATTGGAAAACGTCATCATTCCATCCAGGAATTGCAGCTTGAAGTGCAATATTAAGGTGGAAAGAAATATCTTTCAGCTTTAATGTATCTTTCTTTTGAAAACTTGTTTTCCACATGTCCGACAAGGGAATGGGATCAAGTATAGCAACAGTTCTTTCACCCAGGTTAAACACAAAAAGCATGAAGCGCCCACTCGTGCGGTACGGTATCAAAATCTGGATAAACTTGGATTTAGAAATACTATATATGTAACAAGGCAAATAGTTATATCACAATAGCAGTCTTACCGAGTTGCAGGAAGATACATGGAAGCACATCCCTGGCCAGCAGTCAAACATTCTTGCTATGATGTAGCGTTGAGTGTCAAATGGTAGACGAAGCCTTGGGTCTCCCATGGAGTCTGTCACTACGGTCTGAGATGAGATTGAGGGTTACTATATTTATGAAAACAGTGACGTGTCAAGTGTAAGAAGAGCTTAACATAAATAAATACTCACGCAAAAACGGAGATCCATAAAGTGATATGGGTCGTCACTGAACCACTGCAGTTCGTCTGTAGCATTTACCCTCACGGCCATGTTGAAACAAGATGTATCTATTCCCTAGGTATCCTTTAGCAAGCCTTTGAGTTGTTCGAGACTTACACTTATTGGATAGGGATTGGAGCTATGAACCCATATTTTCCTACAAAAGAAACAACAAAGTTAATATTTTGAACCGGTGCATTTATATAACAAAGGCTGGACAACTTTGACTTACTTCATGGAATCCTCGTCATCAATGGACATGATGTAGTTTCGAAGTTTAGAAACTATTTCGTTTTTATTAATCGGCATGTTTGGCACATTCAAAGAAGGCGATGAGTGATTGGCTATCTTAGATTCATGTGACGCTTCGGTAGGCGGGGGGTCATTTTTGTCCCACATTAGAACACCACTTCTGTCTTCACTATTGTTTGGATCATCATATTCTGGTGTTCCCTTTAAGAGATTCAGAGCAGATTGATGCAGAATAATAGCTAACTGACTCCTAAAGAGTTTGATACCCTTCTGCAAGTTGTTATTCAAACTAATTAGTTATAGGTTTGAATTTGGTGGTAATATAATTTTGCGACCACTCAGAAAAATACCTGCGTTATATTGTGTGCTAGATCCTGACCTGTCCAGTCTTCCATGAATTTCAGCAAAAACAAGCCACATGAAGAGCTGCAAATTTTTAAAATGGTAAATGTTAAGAATTTCTGAATAGGTAACAAGTTGACATGTTACTGTTCATGCCACATTGGGTAATGTAGTAAATTTCTAACATACCCATCTGATTGCATTGGCTCATGGATACACTCCACTATTGGCCATGTAGTTACTTCAAGATCTGGCCACTTATCACCTATGTTGAACTCACTATTCTGAGAAGCAATTGCAAGATGATACTCGAGACCCTGTAGCTGTTGAACATAAAAGAGCATGGTAGCACCCCATGAATATATATTTTTCGCAACCCTGATAGATAGAGTATGTGAGTAGTAAACACTCACCGTAAGTTGTAGGTCGGACCGACTCTTCTGAGAACCGAACGAATCGAGTACCTGTATCCGACGGTTTTTTGTATCAACATTACATAGAACCCAGTGGCTCTCTTTTTCATTTATTGGGAGGAAGAGCTGACAACAGAATTAAGTGATGCACAAATTTTAGCTAAATAAAATTAGTATTAAATTAAAACAAGTTATGCACGAAATCCTACCATATCATTTTTTAGGTAGATATGCACTCGTGATTCAATGTTGCGGTGTTCTGATGAACTTATGGCAACTTTAGCATCTCGCTTTAGTATATTAGAAATATGTGTGGTTTCCATCCATACGTTACCACCTGCCCTGTTTAGTAGGTGGTCTTGGACCCGTAGCTCGTAAATATATGCATTTATCATCTGTAGTTTGAAGCAAACATTATTAGTCGCAAAATTACATGTAAGATTATAATAATAATTCGATATGTTATCTTACATCGCCGTCCAACCATCCATCGTCTTTGAAGAGACACTCCAAATCTCCATTTGTTAAGCATGCGTCATAGATACGGACCAATTTTGTTTTTGGAGGAAAGGACCTGCAGTAAGCCTTAATTGCAGCAATACTGATATGTTCTTCCTCTATATTTTCCATGTGAAACTCGCTTGATCCCATCTACAACAACATAGTCAAAATCAAATTTAAGTGAGCAAGACTGCCTGAGGAAAACGGTTCTAAGTTTCCTCAAAGCATGCAATTACACTAACAACATAGACTATATTTATGTCTTAATAAATTTGCTGGTCACAAAATAGTATGAAATAATTATTTAGTATACTTATATACATATAATGTTACTGTAATTATGTATGATAAGGTTAGTAACAAATAATTTTCATATTCTATATACCTATCAAAGTTACTGCTAATTGAAATCAAAGTCAGCTGTATCAGGGGATTTGAAATCTGTAGGTAGTTATTGCGTAGATTTAGGAGCGGAATCAAAGTCAGCTGTATCAGGGGATATAAAGTATAGTGATTTACTGCTAATTGCGTGATAGTGGGCTAAAATCATGGTAGTCTCAGTTATGATGATTTGACCCATCTGTATGGCGACATTCATGGGGCTAAATTCATGGGGCTAAATCCAAGTCCCATCCCTATGGTGACACATAGATCTGGAACAAAATCATCTAGAGGTGACAAACAATTTGACCATACAATGTTTATTGTGTAATCGTCATCTAGCATGACTGGAAAACAGAGAAAAGGCTGCTTGGATACATACACAACACTGCTGATTAAGACAGAGAAATATTATATTTCCCAGGGAATCCTAAAACCAATAATTATGCGACCTAAGCGAGACCTATTGTAAATGGATGAACTGATGCTTCTACTGAAGCTGTATGGCTATGTTGATCATGTACCTGAATGAGACAGCTTGGTGAAGCTCCTCTTTGTGAATACTGCAGCTAGTATGGATGAGTCGTGGATGTGGTCGATTTAGAAAACAATGCTAGAGAGGCAGGCTGGAGTTGATACTTATTGTGTGGGGTGGCGTAGATTTAGGAGGGGAATCAGTCAGCTGTATCAGGGGATTTGAAAACTGTAGGTAGTTTATGGTGTAATTAATGGCATGCAGAAAAAAGGGATATAAAGTAGAGTGATTTACTGCTAATCGCGTGCGTGATAGTGGGCTAAAATCATGGTAGTCTTAGTTTTGATGATTTTTAGGCAGAATGAAAGACGCAGATTACAGTGAGGTGTCTATTATGTCAGTACAACTGGGATTGTTTTTTATATTTCCGCATTATGAAAAAGATTAGGTCCATGATCTGAATGGCTTGGTCCATGATCTCTCTATGAATGATCAGAACGTAACACTACAGTTTCGTGCGTCAGTTAACACCAAATCGGTCTAGATGCCCTATGTTCCCCGCAATGTCTCTTTCGCTCCAGTTCATGGCTGGGGAGTATCTGCACACGATAACCAAACTTGGTATATCCCTTTTTCCATAGCACCAAACCGTTCTCAAAACGGATATCGGAGACGCTCGAAATCATCCTCCGAAGTCAGACGTTTATCACTGTCTCGGCTATCGAGATTCAGTCAGTTAACCCTCATGTTTTTTTCCTCTGTTTCCCTTCAAGATCCCACCCTACTCCATCGATATAAGGCGTACCGCGTACCTTAGCACGTGCTATTAATATTGGCACCACCCTCTTTCTAAATCCAAAAACCTCTCGCAGATTGGATCTCGGAGCAGCTCAGAAACATCTTTCAAATTTCGGTCGTTCTCGCTGACTTCGACTGTCAAAGTTCAGTTCATTGTCTCCTGTCAGCACGCTCACAACAACAGTGGATTTCGCCAATATTCCCAACAAGATTCCTCCAAACATAGCTGACCTACGGGGCAAATATTCATGGACATCTCCCCTCCGTTGAACCCTGAATCATATTTTAACAGAATCAAGTCTTATTAAAAAATGGAACTCGGACGCACTCCAAATATTTCGCCGAAAATTGGCCAAGCTAGCTGCAAAAACGCTCTACTCATATTCAGGCTCAACGACATGTTCTTGACAGTTTGGAAAATTGAATTCAAACTTTGACTAATTGCCCTGAAGTCAAAACTCTTGAGTTTGGAAAATTTTCTAAAACAAAAAATGTTTGAAATCTTTTAAAGATTAATAATATATGTCTTATTTTCAATAATTATTTATTAATATATAAACATTAAGCAATTTGACCTTTTCTATTAAAAGGAAATAAATCATATCTTTTATAGCTAATTCCAAATTGGACAGATGATATATGTTCTAAGATCTTAAAAATGCGAGCATTGAGAATATGCCATTCAAAATAATTTCAAGGCAAATAGTTTTTTTAAATGATTTTAATGCTATTAAATGTTCTTTTCTGAATAAATTTATAACTTTAATTTCGCAACACATGCACCAAATTTGCGCTGAATTTTTCATTTAGAAGTGGCTTTATATTTCGTTGCAACGCACGGGCCTGTTTCCTACTTGAGATGCGAGGAAAATAGTTTAGCCATGATCACAACGGTGCGTAGGAAGATACACTGGTCCTAATTGAAGGAACAATCCAAATTTATTTCCTAGATAAGAGTAAATTCCATGTTTTATCCTCAAGTTCAACTTTTTTGACGGTAGTTACCCTGTTTAGCAATAATTCCTTCCATTTACCCCATTTAACGAAAGTTGTGCCAATTTTTATCCCATTCAGTGACACTGTTTTATCAGCTCCAATCCGTGAGCCGTCTATGCGAGAATGTAGAGCCGGCACGGCAGGGACAAGCGTTGGCGAGGATCCCCGTGTGAGGGAGGTTGTGCGTGCTTGGTTTTTCGTGTGCGCGATTTAGTGAGCAGCGACCAACGGCAAGGATCCAATCTCTAGTTGACGGTGGATCAATAGTTCGTGTGCACAGGCAGCAAGGTTGTATAGCCATCACATCATGCGTCCTCTGCTAGCTAGTGTGTATGGCATTCATTCTCCCATTATGTTCAATTAACAGCATACGTATATGGTGATGATGGGATGGGCAAGATTGGAGGACGACGATACACCTCAATGGATCCATCTTCCAAGGAACAGCTCAATATGTGATAGCTATCTCAATCTGTTGGACCTGCGTTAGGCAGTTGCGGCTCTCTTATGCATGAACGGCACAACGTCGGATGGCTTGGTCCACGCATACTAAATAGGTTGTCGCTCCTTGTTGTTGTTCTCCAAATCTAGCTAGCTTGTCAACAGAACCGGTCAGCTAGCCAGCTTTGTACAGACCGTGAGCTCTTGGAGAGGACGCGGCAATATCAAAACTTGCAATGCAGCATGCTGTGTGGACCTGGTTATTGGGTTACACAACTGGGTGAAAACTAAAAGGGGTAAAAAATGGCAAAACTTTCACTAAATGGGGTAAGCGGGAAGAATTATTGCTAAATTGGGTAATTAGCGTCACAAATGTTAAATTAGGGGGTAAAAACTGGAATTTACTCCCTAGATAATAAGTAAGAAAAAGGATCTGGCAATCATGTCTATCAGATATTTAAATTCATGCATCTCCATCAGAATTGTAAGCTTGATACGAGGAAACAAATTACATGAGGAAACAACCATGAGTGGACCAGACGTTTTTGTCTACATAGAGACCAAGGATTCAGACTACATAGAGACAAAGGATTCAGACAAGGAATCCCATCGGTATTCAATGCAGGGATCCCATCAACGGAGTTGATAGGGTTCACAGGCTACCGAGTCGTAGGTTGGCATATAACCCCATCTTCACCCTGTGTCGCATAAACCCTCTGACCCGGCTCCGAATGGATTCACGAGCTGTTCCAAGTGTTAGACGACATCTTGCTAGATCATAAGTGTGCATACTATCTGGCTCAAAGACAATCTGTGTATCATCACTTGATTTCAAAGCCCCTACAACATTTATTTAGAAAAACAAAGGAAGTGTTAGAATAAAAAATGTATGTTAAACAGTTTAGTAAAGTCAACATTGCATTATAACACACCTTGCGCCGTGCTGACCTCAAGGAAGGTGGCAGCTAGGGTCCACATTCGACGTTCAGCAAGTCGCCACTTTGTCATGTGACGGGATACATGCCGGTCCCATATGCGCAGAACAATGAAATCCCGCCTTATAAAATATAAATCATTTAGCAAACAGACAGCTAGAAGTAGCAAGTATTACAAGGTCATTGTATCTTACTTGATGTCCATCAGTATGACATCTCGGCATGGCGTGCTACGGTCACAAGACTTGTGGAATCTTACGGGACTGACATGAACTACAATACCAATAACATCTAGAATTGGACCTAAGTCCGAATAAGTACATTGTTTTGTATGATGCATAGTTTTAAATTGCTGAAGCAGTTATTTAACTAAAAAAAGGTAGGCACCTGTGAGCATCTTATTTCTAAGGCTTGCCGCATGAATGAAATTCATGAACCGCGACGGCAACCTAGGGATGGTAATGTCAGGCCCAGCAGGACGAAAGTCGGTCCGAGCATGAATTACGACGTAGTAATCGGTTGGTAGTGCCAATCCAAATGTTGGTGGCATATCTGCTGTCTGGAACCCGAAATATTTGAATAGGTACACCACTCCGATCCTCAGCTCGTTGTTGATACGATGGGCTTGCTGTCCAAACGCTACTGCTTCCATTTTGTCCCCCTGTTAAAATATGTAGTAGAGATAGAGATTGACGGAATGATGAAAATACATAGGACGAACACTCATGTTTGCTACCCACATAATTTTAGCATTAGATAGAATGATGAAAAATGCCTAGAATGTGCTAGCTTAAGAACTTGCTGATTCAGTCGAACATGTGGGATGCGAGGGATAAACACTTGGAGATTTTCTCACATTTTTGTCGGCGGGGATGGCACGGTAAATAACATCTCCCCTTCGAGTCTCTTTGATTCGTCCTGAAAGAACTTTTGCGGTTGTCTTCCAGGATATGCTGTGCACGTGCATGTATTCAACAAATCGAAAGCTAACATCTCTGATTTACAAGTAGAAAGTAGAAATATGTTAATCTATATTCTCTACTAAAGAAAACATAAACGTTGATGCAGGGAACATAAGAAGGTACCTTTGGATCGGAGGCAAGACGAAGGGAGTCGGGTTCGGTCTTGGTGCCATCACCCTCTTCGAGTTGTGGTGTCGGAGGCTGTACTGTGTGACCATGTTTCGAGTGTTGCAGGGTCAGGCTAAGGTTGAGTATGGCAGGGTATGAGAAAGCTTCAGATTGAGTATGGCAGGGTATGGGAAAGCTTCAGACTGAGTATGACAGGGTATGGCAGGATCTGGGTTTACTTTATATGACACACGGGTGCAAGATTAGTGGTAGCGTGATCCTGGCTTTGGGGCAGCGTTGATGATAGCGTTGTAGCGGTGATTGATCGGCATGTATTTACTTCACGGTCAGGTCGCGAGATTCACGGCCAGGTCGCTCGCGAGATAAGTCACGGTCAGGTCGCGAGATTTGGGGTAGCGTTGATTGATCGGCTTGGTTTTCACAGCCAGGTCGCGTTTTTTTGGGTAAGTTAGTTAGTTGGGCTTGGCCCAGCAGGGCAATTGACGTGAGTAAGTAAGGTCCACCCGGGCGATCGAAGCACAGGACGACGGACGAAGGCAACTGACGTATTGGTGGAGACGGAACGCAACTCTTTTTTTAGGTAGCAGAGATTGCATATTGATAAGAAGTAGAAAGGCGCGGTGGTGGGCTGCTCAGAGTAAAGCTGGGACTTCTGGGCTGGGCCGCTGGAAGCCCCTATCCATATTGTTGAGATAATCTGAGTCGGGTGGACACACTGATTATACCCAGCTAATTATCCAAAAAAAATACCAACTTTATAGATATTATGGATACCCCTTTCTTCTCACGTCGCCTCCTATGGGCAGCGGAGGGGCGAAACCCTAACTCACCGCCGCCCCCTCCACCCGCTCCACCCCACCTCTCGTCGCCCCCAAGGACGCCTCCATCAAAGCTGGGCGACGCCGGTGAAGGGCGTGATGGGATCTAGTGCCCCTTGGCTCTCCCGCGGCGATTTTGGAGGTGGGTCGTCGCGCTGGCTAGCGGAGGCAGCTGTTGTGGTGAGGATGGCGAGGTGGAGAAGCAGGTGTGCTGTCGGCAGTGGCCGCGACACAGGTGGAACGTGGAGCGCAGGCAGCGGCACGAGCCCGATCTAGGCCCGATCTGGGTCCTTAGGGTCATGGCCCTAGAGATCTGCTAGCGTGTTCCCCGGCTGGTCCTAGCGTGGTACGGCGACGTGCGGGGGTCCTAGCCCTGCCGGCAGCGCCCAGTGCATGCAGGACAGGTGGGTCCGGGCGGGCCTTGCTCCCAGTTCTTGACATCTTCCCTAGGGCCGGTGGTGGCCAAAGTGTCCCTGCTGTGGCCTGGCGCTGGCGTGACCATCTTGGTCCCTTTTTTGGCAAGCTTTGGTAATTCATATGGTGGTGGTCGACACGCCCCACCTTCGTCGACGAGCTCCCTCCTACGGTGGTGTTTTTCTGGCTACATATTGCTGCTCGTCTCTGTTTTTGCTGGGGTGCGGTCTTCTGCCCAGGTGAAAACCTTGCTCGGCGCTGCCGGTGCGAACCACAGTGAAACCTGCGGGTGCCACTCCCTTCTTGGAGGCGTGGTCTTGGGTCTGACCGTTTCTCCCCTCCGTTCTAGGAGAAACCCTAGGTCCGCTTTGCCGGACCAGGAAACGGCAGAGCTTCGACGTTGTCCCATTTCTGAAGGCGCTGCCTAGGCTGCGATGACTTTGTGGCTTTCGGAGATGGTGTCCTCACCGGTCTCCTGCAAGGCTTTAGTGTTGTGCCAGCTACTGCTCAAGGTGTGAGGCTTTGGGGCGCAATGTACACCATTGTCGGCACTCTATAATTGACTTCAGTCTAAGTCTGGATTGACCCTGTTATTCACTCGCTTCACGCCCTTTTTCTAGGCGCATGAGCAATGGTGGGTTGGTCCCTACAACCTTGGAGTTTTGGTCATGCTTGTGTGTGTGGTGTTGGTTGTTGCACCATTCTTGGCGCATGAGTAGTATTGTAGGAGTGTGTTGTAAGCCGAAAGACAGGTGTGGTGTTGTAGCCATTCTATGGCATTCTCTACAAACTTAATACAAACACACGCACGAGTCCGTTGCGGGTTCTAAAAAAAATAGATATCATAGATATGCACCAAAAGAAGACAATGTTGACAAATAAGGTGTAGCAACTGCCAGATTGTTCCAAAACTTTTAGTGAGACAAATCCATACGAATTTGATATCGAATGTTGATCCATGATAGTTACCATGTGGCTTTCTTAAGCAACGACAATGCAACACACTCGGTCCAAAACATCAAACTCTTGCTAGTTTTGCAAGAGTTAATTTCTACTTCCTATTTACCAAATTAATTGACACATATTTTTTAAAATAAACATGTATCTATACGTGTTTTAGTGTGTAAGATACATATAAATCTAGACAAATGTATGTCAATTTAATTTGGAAGAGGCTAATAATCATTATCAAGGTAGTGGTAAAACGAAGCTACTTGCAGACCTTATGTTACTCGTAGAAACCAATCACTAGAGTTTGATTATTTTGACGGAGCGAACAGTACAATCTAGGTATATTTTCTTGCCATGTTTATAGAGCATACATTTGATACCATTGACCATTCACTTTCATGTTTTTTTTCAAATTTAAGTTTGTGTAGAGAGCTGGTGGATACACCTTTACACAATATACAAAAGTGTAAGTATCATGAGAGTATTTCTCACAAGCCAAACAAGAAAGCGCAAGGACTTCTATGAACACATACTTACACTGTGAATGCTACCCTTGTCTTCATATACATGCATTGCTTATATAAGTCGATAGTTTTATCTATCGCCCTATATATTAAATTAAATGATGTATTGAGGGAGGAGTCTCGACTTGAGTT
Organism: Avena sativa; assembly: GCA_916181665.1. Taxonomy (NCBI): domain Eukaryota; kingdom Viridiplantae; phylum Streptophyta; class Magnoliopsida; order Poales; family Poaceae; genus Avena; species Avena sativa. The sequence goes on from OV702282.1 coordinate 238,038,882, forward strand.
TGATAGGGAGTCCAAGATCTGGTGTAGGCTTCGGGTCCCTCTTGTAGGTTTCTTGTTCACATATCATATTCCACCTGAATTGCCTCACTAGATAGTGCATGGCCACCATAGTTTCTACCCTTGCAAATTCATTTCCAGGACACATTCTCGGACCTCCGCCAAATGGCATATAGCAATACGGCGGTAGGGATTTCTCAAACCGAGATGGATCGAACTTGCAAGGTTCATGAAATAAATGAGAATCCATATGTGTGACGCTTTGTGCTGCGAAGACCTACATGTTTCCAGGAACTCAAGTGTGTCAGGGTCTTGCTTTTTGAGAGAAGTGTATGAACGAGGTTTATTTTTAAGGAGAATTACTTACTTTCCAGCCTTTAGGGATATTGTATCCTTGGTATTCAATGTCTTTGGTCGTTGTTCTAAAGCTCCCAAATACAGGAGGAACTACTCTTAGTGTCTCCATGGCCACTTTCCATGTATACTTCATCTTTGCAACATCATCCCATGTTAGAGCATCCTCTGGCTTCTTATTATTTGCTATGTCATCTTGCTCTGCAGGAAATCAAAAAGACAGAAAAGATCTGATTATTTCCATGCAATTGATAGTACAAGAGAATTCTCGTTTGAAAGAAGTATTGAAGCAAATTAACCAGCACAACATTATTTAGACCTTTTGTGACTTTGTCAAGGATCTCTTGCTCATTCGCAAGATATCGGATCATGAAGGTGATGAGAACAGCGGTTGTCTCATGCGCCCCAACGATAAGGCTCATTGCATTGTCCACAATGTCTTCCAATGTAAGGGAGTGGACACCTTGAGAGCGTAGAATAAGCATGTAGCTAATGAAGTCATTATCAGAAGTGTCACTACCTTCCTGTAGTGACTCTTCCCTCTTATGGGCAATGTTTGTGATGGTCTTACGTATCTTAGAACTCGCATTCATACCCTTGCTGAACCGAGTGAAGGGTATTCTAAGTGGAAATGATAAGATTGCCTTCCCAAGATAGACGAAATCGGCACAAAGGCCTTCTTTGACGGGAGCTGCCTCTTGACCCAAGACAATCGAACATATGATACCAAGTGTAAGTCTCCTCACTGTTGGAAGGACCTGTAAAATTACCAAGCCTTAATTTTTAATTTTTAACTGGTCTAGCTTTTTAAAGTAATCACAATATTAGAAGTATGTTGCTTTGAGAGATAAAAAGGGTTATGTTACTTCTTCACTAACATATAATATTTCATCATTTCTAGAGAAGCTAGTGTTACCCCACAAAAATGTCATAGGACAAGTTGCAAAAAATATGAATTACCGACAACACTTAGTTTTGTCCATATCATTTAAGAAAAAAGAGAGAATTATACATGAACGTGCTTATAATCTGCACAATACCTGCCACATAAGTGCATATATCGAGTAATGAACATTGGGTAGGGGTGCAAGCAGGATCCCGCATATATCCCTCTTCTAGCTCATTCATAAGATTTCTAGTTCAATTTTTTAGACCAAAATCTGACTATAAATTTGGTGAAATTATTTTATATAGTGCTTTAGAGATCTCTTGTTGCATATAAATCCCTCGTATCATGCTCCATCTTGCACTTTCATAACCGTTATGCATGATACTGGTTTAAGTGCATTTTTGGTAACCATTCATAGTGTTTAGTTTATATTCGATTGTATTACTTTTCTTTGCTTTTCATGTGTGTAGATGTAACCTCCACTTCAAACCCTTAGCCAAATAAAAGGGCACATCAGTGAAGTGGAGATGAAACCATCAAGCATTGCCTTTCAGGGCTAGTAGACAATGTCACTGTGGCATAAACGCTCGCAAAACAGGAAAGTGTTGCCTACCTTCAATAGCTAAGCCAAGGAGTGAAACATAGTGTATAGTTAAAAAAAAGGCATATCCATCCACACCGTTTAACACTGGCAAAAGTAGAGTTTCCCAGTTGAGAAGTTATGACATATTGGTCTTCTGACTTCTATTTGCTTCCCTCCAAACTTGTCTTCCACATCTTCCCCCATAAGACGCCCACAAATTCATTTAGGTTTCCATACTAACTTTCAATATTAGTTTGGAAGCCTAAACAAATTTGGGGCAACTTATATATGGGGAAGCTATGGAGGGGCAGCTTCTAGAGAAACCAACCGCAGTTAGAATGATAGTAAAAGGTGTTTGCATAGTGATTTAGATACAACAATTGAACGTATATGTTTCTAGATTTTCCTATGGCATAGCTCGTTTGATGATGTTTATTCTAGCATTTAATATCAAACCGCTGGAAAATATCCCGAATATGTTTGGAAATTGATACGGTTATGCCAGGTTTCTAAAAAATATTGCTCAAATCTCAGTGTGTGTAATTTATGTTGCACTATTTGGAACTACTGGAAACACAAAATGTTTCATTTTTAAAGGTTATTTATATGGCTACTCATTGAATTCATACGTCGTTGTGGTTGTCAGTTCAACATGGGGAGGAGCATGATGCTCTTTACTCCCGGTACAGCAACATATGACCACTTTGGACGACGGTTTAGCAATATTATCACCGCCATAAAAGTGCATCATCTAATTCATGTTATGATCACTATAACCTTCAAGGTATGTATTGTTTTCTTGTTTATATTGATTAAATTTGGTAACAAAGACGGTGGAGTGCATTGATAGACGTAGAGGCGGCATCTTTATTTTAGAAAAAAAGAAAAGTGTCTTTGTAATATCGACTTTTTCGTCCCGGTAGTCCCCCGCGGGCGATAGTGGGGCAAGTCCCCAACCCTAAGCCCAATCCCACTCCACGCTTCTCCCCCTCCCGGCCACCGGGCAAAGCCTACGCGGCTCTGATGGTGACGTACATGCCACTTCCCGCACTCAACGAGGGAGGCACAGGGTCTACCGGCCGGCGGCGGTGCACCTAGGGTTGTAGCTCGGCTCGGGTGGCGAGGGGCGATGTATCAAACTAGTGGCTTGGATCGCGGGGTGGCGCGGTTGGGCAGAAGTCGAAGGTGGCCTCGTGGTTCTCCGACGGCGGGGCCTTGCAACGACGGACCTAGGTGTTGCGTTATTTTAGGCAGAGGACTCGGTGGCGAAAGCCTGCAGGGTCGGCCCCGAGTCCTCCTCGGCCTCGAGATCTCGACATTTGGATCATGCGGGCATGCAGGGATGATCCCGGCCTTGACTAGGGACTAATATATGATCTTAGGGCCCGAGCTAGGCCTTGCCAGTGGGCACTTGTCGGAGGGACACTACGGGGCCTAGGGCCTGACATGCCCTAACTGTTGTGTCCGGTCGGCGACCGCCTTTGGGTGGAGGATGGTTCTCCTCTTAATGGTTTTGTTCCCATCATTCCATGCTAGCCCATCTCATCTAATTCGTTCGCCTTGTGGTGCGTAGTCGATTGTCCCTGATCTCGACCTCGTGGACGCCGGGGCGGCGGCCCTAGAAGGTGTACTGCGCGAGCGTCTCAGCAGATGACGTGGCGGTGGTGATGGTCCTGCCCCTTGGTCATTGGGTGGCAGGAAGTGGACGTCGGGAGTTCCCGGTGGTGGTGGCGCGTCGGCAATGACATCTCCTAGATCATATTGTGAAGGCAAGGCTCGGCGACATAGGACGGTCCGACGTGGTCATGGGTGAAGGTTTTTCCAGGCAAAATCTCTGTGTTTTGACGCTAACATCGGTGACTCCTGCAGGTGCAGTTACTCTCTTGGGGGCACAGTTGTGGGTACCTTTTTCGCGTTAGGTCTCCGGGTGGAAAACCTTGACCTTAGGTCCCGCGACAGCGGCGTGGCACGTTGTTACCCTCTTGGGGAGAGTCTTCATGGAGCTCTACTCTCCTAGGTCCCGTTCTTGTGTCATCGGTGGCAAGTCGTGCCTTTTCTTGTACACTGTTGCTTTGGTGTCCCTCCTCCCCTTCAAACTTTGGCAAACAAAAACCCGATACAGATTCATTTCGAAGACCGTATGAATCCATCTGAAACCCGTATGGTCCTCTTAGACAGGTATATAGCAGCAGCAACAACAAAAATTTAAAACATGGCATGCAAAGACGTGGATCGCGATAACGGGAGGTGGAATCAGCCGGTGGGAACGTGAAGTATACCCAAGTCAAATGAATACACCTATACGGATGTATACATGCCTAGATATGGGTTTAGATGGGGTCAAGAAAACTAGCACATGCAAACTTATGCATGAGGGGGACACCCAAGCACACCTCTTTCTTGTATCTTTTTGTTTATCTTTGATTTGCTTGTATAAGAGGTTCTCTCCTCTACACCTTATATCGGTTTGGCCATATGTAAATTTATTTATAAAAAGCGGGGTAAAAGACTATTTAGAGATTTGTAATATCGCCTACTAGCTTTTACATATAATTATTAAAAACACAGTGCAGAGATATTATTAAAAAAACAGGGCAGATATATTATTCAAAAACACAGTGCAGGTACATTAGTTCGTTGGCCATATACCTTTTAAAGAAATTATTCAAAGAACGCACTAACATATATATGAAAGCGTGTGTTCATACCGTGACAGAGTCGCGACCAACCCAGTTGAGCTCGACGTGTCTCCTGACCTCCTCATCCATCCTGCTCACGTACCTTCTCACCATGTCCGGCCTCAGGAACCCTTGCAGCGCGCCGCGCACCTGCTTCAGCTCGTCGCCGGTGAGCGTCAGCACCGACCGCCCGACGAGCGTTCTCAGCGCGCTGGTCTGCGTCAAGATGAGCCCGTCGTTGCTGAATATGAAACGGTTCGCCGCCGGTCCGGCCAGCAGCACCGTCGGCGAGCCCAGCAACGACGTGGTGGAGACCGGGCCGTACTTCCTGATCCGGTCTCTGAACCACTGGTCGTCGGTGTTGCTGCGGAACGCGCGGAGCAGCGAGAAGGTTCTGCCGATGATCGGCACGCCGAGGCTACCGGGAGGCAGGTTGTACGATGAGTAGTACCGGCGTCTGTAGATGAGGTGGAGGGTTGCAGGGACAAGCAACGCGAGCAGTGCCCCGAGAACCATGGAGTAATAAGCCATATGGAATTACCTTTGAGGTTGGGTGGTCTGTGGTTGGGTGCTTAAGGTTTTATATAGAACAATCGAATGGATGTCACTGAAGGCTCACACTCTCTCCTGAAACGAGGGTTAGAATATAACTTATAATATCTGATTAAACCCTACTTAGCAGTTAAGAGGTGCAATGTCTCATCACCAATTCAAAGGCTATGAAAGCGTATATTTTTGAATTTCGAATTTCTTATTTTCACGACTGAAGGATCATTATACTATAACTTAAGCTTGGTGCCATGCACGAGCAACGAGCGCATTTGCACATCTTGTGTCTATGGAGTGTGGGTCCGGACAAGCTCTATGAAGGATTTTTTTGGAAAATTTTAAAAAACTTAGTAAAAATATCAGAATACAGATAATAATTTATAATACACGCGTACAAAATCTTATGTAAAAATACTTTTATACTATAACTTAAGTTTGGTGGCATGCAAGAGCAATGAGGACATTTGCACATCTTGTGTCTAGGAGTGTGGGTCTGGACAAGCACTATGAAGGATTTTTTTGAAAATTTTAGAAAGTTTTAGTAAAAATATTATGATACAGATAACGATTTATAATACACGCGTACAAAATCTTATGTAAAAATACTTTGTATTCTGGTCTCCTATAAAGAAAATAAATTTAGATCAGTGCAATTTTGAATGGGCCTCTCTTTTCAAAAATTGTTATATTTGTCTCTTTTGTTACGCTTGAAATATAAAGTATTTTCCATTAAATTTGCATATGTGTATTCCATAATGTTGGCTACACGTACGTATTTTTTCTAAAATATTTGATTAAATTAAAAAAATTCAAAAAGGGCTCAATGAGCCCCTACTCTAAAGCGATTTTCTGTGGAGTTTACCCTCTCTATTCGTCTTCCTCGAGAGCTTCAGGCTATGGTTTCCGGCTACCGCCTACGATTCTCTCACTACTATCACACTAAGCCCGCTCAACTGCAACTCCGTTAGGCTGCCTCCCCCGCCTCATCTCGACCACCGTGCGGCCATATGCGAGGAGGAGTGCATAGAATCCTTGCTCAAGGTAGAGGTGTCACATAGTAGGAGGCACTGGACAGAGGGGGGGCTTGGAGACACATCTCGAGGTAGGGTCTTTGGCGTGGAGTTGAGCTTGCAGTGGAGGCGTGGGGACGTTGACTCTAGGGCATGCAGCACCGTGTGAGAGAAGGAGGTGCCTGGACGGGTCACTCCACCTAAACCTTCTCTTCCGTCTTTGCCTAGAGACGAGGAAAGGCGCTTTCTCCTTAGGCCATCCGTCCCTCTCATCTGCTCCTCTCCTCCACTCTCAGCTCTCTTCTTCAACTTGTGAGTAGGCGGATAGTGCAAATATCGTAGGCGGTGGATTAAGCAACATGAAGGTGGCCGCACTGAGTAGGCGTTGTTGTGAATATGGTGAGTGCATAATCCACCTTCATGTTGAGCTGTCATTTTCTTCTTCCCAACTCTTTTTTCTTCTTCTTCTCAATTTGCAAAATTTACTACAGATGGGCATAATTGTTTCTGAATTTTGTATCACCGATCCTTTATGTGTTAATTTATTGGATAGAGAAAATCATGTGTTTAGAGAAAGAAAATAAATATTTATCTATTTTTAACCTAGAAATATCCATTTTATATTCTAATAATAATATTGTCTTAGGTGCTAACAACACTCCACTAATTAATTACATGCACATTGTTAGTATATTAAAAGAACTGGATATAAAAGAGAAATAAGTGCTTGACAGAAAACTCGCGTATTGCTCGCGATATCTAACGTGATATAGACGGCGAGGCGTACGACCTAGTATTATATAGTGTCAGAGAAAATGTCCAGCCGTAGCATCCTGAGCACGTCTCATGGTCGCCTTGGAGGTACCCTTGCCTCTTATCGATCGCCCCCCGACCATCTCTTGTTCAATAAAATGACCTAATTTTCAAAAGTATTGTTGTTTCTGAAACTTTGTCTCATTTGATTGAACTAAAAGAAGTTCGATGGTACCCTGAGGTCACCAACTTGCATCCGGATTGAGATCCAGTGCCTATTTGGATTGTGCCCGGCAGTTATATTACCAAAATTTTGACGTTGACTAGTAGCATAGGCCACGCCAAAATTTCGGTCGCTCCTTTTGATTTTGTGCCCACGCACCCGCAAAACAGGGGCGGTCGAATCCTAAGCCAAAATATCAGCGCACCAAACAAACCCAGTGCCTTGAAAGAGCCAGGGCACCTATGGACATTATTGTGCCTTGCCCTCCTTTTCTACCCGTTAGATCCAGAATTGATTGTTGAATGAATTAATATGGGCAGACCAATGCTCTAGGACCATCTACAAGATATCTACTCCCTTCATCTCATAAAGATGTTGAAAATTTGTCTAAATTTAGATGTATCTAGTCATAATTTAGTAGTAAATACATCTAAATTTCAACTGACATCTATATTGAGACGGAGGGAGTACTATAATACTTAGGGACTGTTTGAATTGTGTCTGGTGGTTGCCATACCAAAATTTTGTCGTCGACCGGTAGCATAAGCTGGCGTTTAGATCGAAGCCAAAATCTGGGTACCATGCCAAATTTTGATGACCACCCTAGATTCTGCGCCCACGCGCTGTCAAAACAGGTGTGGGGCAATCCTTCACCAAAATATCGGTGCGCCCTTGATTTGGCGTGGCTGGCTTGGACATAAACCAAACGTTCTTGTTTGCCCATTTTCAATCCAACGTCCAACTGGGCAAGGCACCGGATCTCAGTCAGTTGCATTTGCGTACGTGGACGTAGCAGGATTGTCGACATCGCCAGGAAAAAGCTAGGTCGTGCGCAGCAGGTGGTCCATTACATGATTCTGTCGTGGTGCAGGTTGGAAAGGGGTATATAAAGTAAAGATCCAACGTGACAAGAGATTGCAGTTGCAGTTCTATCTTTTTTTGTCAAAAAACAACAACATTAATTTCCAATTTCTGTGCCAGCCCTCTTCCCATCTTAGGTAGTTATAAGTACATCGAGCAATCAATCAGTCATCTGTTTCATCAAGCATGTACTCCTTCTATTCCAAAATATATAATGTTTTTACCCTTTCACTATAGAGAAGGATCACTACGCCAACTACCATAAGCCATCAGCCTAGACCAGTTTTGGGATAGACGGCGAAGCACCCTACCGGCACAGCGTATGTAATGACATTGCCCTCGGCATAGATCAGATGAGCCCCACATAGATGGCTATGCCGTCGGCCTAGTTTTTTTTAAAAAAAATCAAAAAATAGAATTCAAATTTTTCTTCATTTTCCCTCCAACTTTTTGAATTATTTGAGCCGTTAATTCCATAATGGACTTTTTTAACTCTAAGCACGCTTAATCTTAGGTTAAATTTCACTCGTGGTCAAACTTTCAGGTAGGTCACCCATCGTCGCACTACTCCAGCCTCAACATGCATAACTCCTTTTGGATGAGCTTACAAGAAAGAAATTATACCTTGTTGATAATACTATCATATCAATCATATTAATCTTGGACTGTAATGTCACACCTTCTTATTTTTTGAATTCGAAACAGATACTTAAGTAAAAACAATAAATAAGTAATAATAATCTTGAATTCAAATAAAAATAAAATAATTTTATTTTTTGTCTTTTTATTCAATATGGAATAATTAATATCTTTAAATCCGTAAATTGGAATTTGACAAATAATATTTCTAAATCGATCATAAAAATGAGAGGACTCCAAATATGACATCCATATCATCTTCTGAACCTAAATGATTTTCCCAAAAAAATCATGAGCATTTGATCATGTACATGTAGTTTAAATCTGAACGACTTCATGCTGATTTGGCAAGAATTTGTCTTTTTCACGAGGGATATACGAAAAGGTTTAACATACACCAGTTGGAAAAATGACTTTTTGGTATGACGAAAAAGAAAACTTCCTCTACAACATTGTTTGTCATCCCAAGATGCACATGTGTGCACAATATGGGCATATTATCACAAACTATGCAACGATTCTAGCCATAATATTGTTCGTTTGGTCTAAAAGTCATGAAACCTAGAATATCATAGCTCATTTTTGAGAAGTTATTTTTGAAATATTTGCAATAATCCAAGTTTAGTATTTTCCTTGCAACTATGTCATATAATATAACACCACGCGAATGTTTTACATTGTTTGGATCGTTTTTAAATTTCTTATGCCCGTTTCAAACTATGGACAAAATGGCGGGCATGAAGATTCCTAGCTCGGGACTATGCCTCGCTAAACTTGCAGTGGATCTCTAATGAAATAGCATATTGTGAATCCAAAGATAATTTTTTCAAAAAATCATGAGCATTATATCATGTACCCGTAGTTCAAATCTGACCGACTTTCTATCGATCCTACAGAAATTGGTCTTTTTCATGACGGGTGGATGAAAAGTTTTAAGATATCCCGGTTGTCACATTGTCGATGAAAGGTGGTCTAGTATTTTTGAAAAACGGAGTGGTACCATTTTGAATCTTTTATTTGGTGGTTTTTGGCACTCGAAAAATGGAAAATGCCTTTTTTGTTCGACGAAAAGTAAAACTTCCTTCTGCAATATTGTTTTTCATCCCAAGATGCAGTGCATAATATGGGTACGTTATCACAAACTATACCACGATTTTAGCCACAATATTGAAAGACATGAAACCTTGAACATGATATCTCATTTCTAAGAAGGTTTTTTGAGATATTTGAAATAATCCAAGTTTGGTATTTTTTCTTGCAACTATGTCACATAATATGACACCACGCGAAAATTGTACATTGTTTGGATCATTTTTAAATTTTTTATGCCCGTTTCAAACTATGGTCAAAACGGCGCGAGCATGAAGATTCTTAGCTCGGGGCTGAGCCTCGCTAAACTTGGAGTGAAAAACAAAGGATGTGACCATTTTATCACAAGATTCACTCCAGTTTCCCCGCAGTAGGAATTTTTGAGATATTCCACCACATTTTCTATTTTGAATATCTTCTAAAATATGTCATACGAAAGTATGTGTAATGTTTTTATGTTTTACCTAATTCTTATTCAGCACAACTGTGTAATATTTGAGTGTACATAGACAGATATTATTTTTCTGCAAATTTTGATATATTATTTATATTTTTCTAAATTAGAATGATTCAGTTATGTTTTTTAAGATTAATATGATAAAAGGAAAAATAGCTATGCCGAGGGCATTGCCATCGGTGTAGCTATGAAACCTATGCCAAGGGCAAGTCCCGGTCAAGTCCCTACGCCGACAGACTACCTATACCGACGGCTGCCCTCAGCCTAGAGTGTCCTATGCCGATGGCTTATTTAGGCCGACGGCTATTTTATCTGGGCTGCTCGAGTCGTGCCCTATGCTGACGGCTTTTAGTCAGGGCCGTCGGCACCTTGATGCATTCGTGTAGTGTTTTTTAGAAGCACATGTATCTACGTTTTTTTAGTGTACGTGTAGAATTATTTATTTTATTTAGAATATACACGTCGGTGTTTAGATATATGTGCTTCAAAAAAAAAAGATAAATCAACTTATAATCCTGCAGGCCGGAGTGTGGGAGTACGTGCTAAATAAGGAGAAGTACTCTGCCAGCCCTGCTTTGTATTGATCCCGTACCATGCCAACATGTCACTAGTGGAAAAAAGGCCATCCGTTTGCGACCCCTCAGAGCATTAGTCCCGGTTGCGCCACCAACCGGGACTAATGCTGGCACGCGTCCCAGTTCGAGCGGGCACGAGGCTAGGGGGCATGCGTCCCGGTTGGTAAGGGGGAATACGTCCCGGTTGGAGCCACCAACCGGGACTAAAGATTTGGGCACAGCCACGTGGCGTGGCACACACCTTTAGTCCCGGTTGCTGGCTCCAACCGGGACGTATTCTCCCACCCTCTATAAATGCAACGCCCCAGCCCCCTCTGCCTCCACTCTGTTTTTTCTCTTGGTGGAAGGGCTAGCATGGCGAGGACGAGGGGTCTAGGCAGCGGTGGTGGCTCCGGCGAGAAATCACGAGCTCTGCGGCGATCTACAAAGGGGAAAAATGTCAGAAAGAATATGTGCTTCGAGGGGAAGAGGGGGCAGGATATCGAAACCGAGACGGGCAGGGGAATCGATCGGCATCGATGCTTTAGGGTTTCCCTTTATTTTCGGTGTTTGGATTATTAGGTTTATTATTAGTTAGGTATTATTAGGTTTATTAATTAGTTTGGTATTATTAGTCTTCGGCCCTATCTTAAAAACCCTATCTTAGATAAGGAATCATTAATACCCCTTAGGTGCATGTGGGTTCGACGATGTGCCTTCGCCAGGGCATTCCGAACCCTCTTTGTACTACAAGGAGTACACCCCTCGGAACTCTGGAATATTGATTTTAGTTGATTTTAGCTAGAGTTACCTATCTACTACACGGTTTCCTTTTTGTAGCTAGGTTTAGGGTTTAGGGTTTCTCTTCATTTTAATTATTGTGTATGTATATATTAGGGTTTCTCTGAATTAGGGTTTATATCTCTCAACACCGTACCTAACTTTCTCTTTTAGCCCCTTTGACTTATTCGTTTTTCCACCTATGCAGAAAATATGGACCCACACGTCAGAGACGAAGAAAAGGAAGAGTTGATCCAAGGTGTGATCCGTGGGGAAGAAAATTTAGACGTATCAACGTTTCTGAACAACTCCGGTGAGGGTGATCCTCTTTTTACCGGAATAGACGACTTGTTTGAGGTTGAAGGTGTTGCCTTCCGCGAGGGAGAAGGCGATGCCTTGTGTAATCGAGAAGACGACCGCTCCGGCGAGGTGCATGTAATATAATCAATTCATTAATTAATCATCTGCTATCTATATAGAAATAGTAACGATGATCTTTCTTCTTTTAGCCCTTCGGATCGAAGGAATCTACTGAAAAGAGCAGACGAGGCCCAACCAAAAAGTTGCAAGACCATGAGAGGTTCAGGATCGAAGATGTCGCTGAAGACGGCAAACCGACGGCTCCCGAAGTTGTCGCAAACAAATTTGTGGCATAATGCGGAGTAATCGTTAGGGACTTAATCCCGATCACCATTAGAAATTGGAATAGGCCTGCTAATGCGGATGAAGGGGGAACATGTTTATTTGTCCCTAACCACGCCAAAGATTTACTGTGGAAGAGGCTCATGGTTAATTTCAAACTACCGAAGATAGAGCTGGATCCAAATGCGGAGGATCCAGTTGAGGACGCCTTACAACATGGGAGAGCCATGGAGGCTAAGGTCAGGGAGTGGGCTTTGAAGAAGATGGCCCAGTGTTTCACCAACTGGAAGAAAAGATTGCACCTTGACTATGTCGTGAAAGAGAAGACTCCCGATTTCAAGAATATTCAGTTCGACAAGATAAAACCATTCTGGGCTGAGTTTGTGGAATACAAGACATCAGAAAAAGCTAAGAAAATGTCTGCAACGAATAAGCTGAATGCTGCTAACAAGAAGTATCACCATACTATGGGGCAAGGTGGCTACAGGGCTGGCATTCCTAAGTGGGAGAAACTTGAGAATGAACTGCATGCTAAAAAGATCACCCCAGAGACAGACGATTGGGTAGAACGTGCAAGGAATTGGTTTTACGGGCATGGGGGCACGTTGGACTCGGAAGGGAGGTGTATATATAACATACGACATAAAGAAGACCCCTTGCCAATCGAGAGGATGAGAAAAGCAGTAAAGGCTGTTAAAGATGGGGACTTCATTCCCGATAGAGAGAATGATGAGCTCACACTCGCCCTTGGAAATAAGGAACATGATGGACGAACACGAGGCACAAGAGGCTCCCAACCATGGAGGACTGGGTTTCCCGAAGAGAGGAAGAAATATCCTGATAGAAGCCGTCAGAGGAGAAAGGACAGGGCGGAAGTTGAAGCAGATAGTCAGAAAGAGCGAATGCATTTAATTGAAGAACGATTAAAGCAACAACAAGATAAAATTAACGCACTTAAAGAGCAAAGTACTACCGGCCCATCTCATCAGCACACTGAATTCGATGCTACCGGCCTATCGAATAATCGAAAAAGCAGTGTGGCTTCCACCGAGGTCCCGGGTGATGACAATGGCGATGACGATGGTGCACCGACGATGGCTCCTGTTGGCTACCCAGTGGATGATATCACAGAGATGACACACTGCGAGCTACATGTCAAAGTTGTGAACATATCAATGAAGGTGGCGGTCGGCTATGCCTTACCAATTGGACCCACACCAACTTACCACAGTCGTCCGGTTCCAGAGGGCTACGCTGTTGTCGGGGTGGATGAAATCATGCCCACCTTTGAAGTTTTGGATCTTCACTACCCTGCAGGTGAAGGGGATGTGACTGTACTGGGAGACGCAAAAAACGTCACCATTCTATGGCCGAAGGAATGTATCGTGCTTCGAAATCACACGCCAAGGCCATCTTTGCCGCCGCCTCACCCGTCTCCAGCGAGGTCGTCGCCGCCGCGGCAGCCGTCTTCGTCGCCTCACCCGGCTACGTCGCCTCACCAATCTCCGGCGCAGCCATCGCCACGGGAGCCATCGCCGGCGCCTCAGGATAAAAAGCGTAAGCGTACCGCTACTGTGCGTCGTGGTAAGCGATCGCCGAAACATAAACAAGAGCCTCTTCCAAAAGTACCAAAGGTTCCTCCCAAGAGAGCTTATGATTGTACTGAAGAGGAGACTGCGGCGATCGTTGATGCGGAAACGACAGCGTTTTTCGCTAAGCTGAGGCGGCCGAAAGAGTCAGAGTTCCCTAGCACCAAAGAAGAAAAAGCCAAAGTGTTGAAAATGCTAAAGACTCTTTATCAACCCGAGCCAAAGCTGTCATCGGACTATGAGCGTTCTATTCTCAAGTCACATGCGGCACAAAAAGCCTCGAAGAGCAGTACTAATGCAAGCGAGAAATCTGTTGCCCAGATCGGAGAACAAGCAAAACAGACTTGCGCCCCTCTCAAGGTGATTTCCCAAACCAATGTGGGGTCGAGCAAATATGGGGCCGAAGAGCAGTATGATCCAGAGGTAGTTGCACAATACAGAGAAGCTACCGCTGCTCAAGGTATGAGTATTGCCCAGTACTTATCCCAGTTAGAGTTCTTCCCCGTGAGTGAAGTAGCATACAAATACCAGTACGGTAAACCTCTCGTCAAACCTGAGGAGGTAAACAATCTTCCAACAAAAATGCGAAGATTGCATAACTGGTACATGCATGCCACAAAGGCCGGGGCTAACTGGATAGTGCTGATGGTTACAAAAAAGCATCATGGGAAAGAAAAGGATGACATGATATCCATTGAATTTGATGAACTATTTCAATTATTCAATCAAGACGCCTTAGACAAATCGATCATCAGTGCCTATTGTCTGTAAGTACTAATTCTGTAATTAATTTAGTCTCCAGCTATCTCACCTTGTTTATTGCATGTATATAATCATACTGTAATATGCAGAATAAAGATTCTCGAATGCAGCAGAGGACAAATCTATGACATTGGCTTCATTGACCCATATTGGGTTTATGAAGCTAATCTCAAAACAAGCCCCCAGGATACGGAGGATAATATAGTACACGCGTTAAGGTTTCAAGAAACTAGAAGGGAAATACTTTTTCCTTACAACTTCGAGTGAGTGTTATTGTCTTGTATACACTTTCTATTTCGCTTACTCGATGTTAAGTATATAATTGATTAGTTATGCATTCGCAGCTTCCACTATATTCTGTTAATCATTCAACTTGACAAAGGGCGTGTACTAGTCATGGACTCGAAACATAAACCCCTTGAGACGTGGAAGGACATGCAGATGCTTCTCCAGCGGTAATTCTAATCATTACGACACTATATCGGCAACGTTCGTGAATTTTATAATATCAAGTAATTAATAACTTCTTTTATTCGTTTTCTACGCCGGGCAAGGCTTGAAAACGGTTCACCAACAAGGCTAGGGGTGTTTGGAAAGAGGAGCTTACATTTCAACCACTAAATGTAAGCACCACTAGCTATATCCGCGCATCTCTTTGATTCTAGTTTTGATACAGTTATTATCATGCTTGATTATTATTTTTGATTGAACTCTGTTCTCGTAAAGTGCTTGACGCAGGGACCAGGTAACAATCTATGTGGATACTATGTTTGCGAGTTCATCCGGCAGACGTGCGATGAGAAGGGCAGAAATTTAGAGCAACTCTACGTACGTAAACAATTTTTATAGTTTTTAATTACAATCAAATTGTGTTTAGTTTCATTCATATAGACTGACTCCTTTTTTAAATATCAGATCGAACGTCTATGGGACGGTCTTGTACCAAAGGATCGCGTACGAGCAATTCAGGAGGAATTGGCGGGATTCTTGGATGCAGAAGTCCTAAACCCAAAAGGGGAATACTATTCGGCTGTGTATAGACAATAGGAATTGGCCGGTAGCATCGAATAGCAACTTTTGTATGTAGTGCATGAACTCGATCCGTGTATTGAATGTAATATTGTCATGATGATCTTGTGTAATATAAGGTTCCTTCGTTGATAAGTGCAAAACACTAAATAAACGATAAAACAACCTAAATGAATTCTCTGCCGCGGCACAAAAAGTGGCGAAAATGCTGCCGCGACAACAAAATGTGCCAAAATAAATTCTCTGCCGCGGCAGAGAAATGGGCCAAATCTCTATCGCGGCAGAAGGTTATTAGTCCCGGTTCATGTTACGAGGGACTAATGCTCCACCCCCTCGCCCTATGCCGCTGCCACGTGTGCACCCTTTTGTCCCGGTTGGTGGGGCAACCGAGACTAAAAGTTAGGACTTTAGTCCCGATTGCCCGTCCCGGTTGGGCAACCGGGACTAAAGCCCCGTACCAACCGGGACCTATAGGCCTGTTTCCACCAGTGTGTACGCAGTGTAAAAAAAAGTTACTTGCATGTCGCCAAAGCGATCACTATTATAGTACTATAACTGATGTGGTCTCTGATAGCTCATCTGCAGCTTAACATCAATGAGAAATCATCAAGCTAATCCACCTCAAGCTATCACCCAATAGAAGCATTGCAAAACCTTGACGCGTCCAGTAGTTTATTTGCACGCCAAACACGCGGCAGCGTGGTCAGCTGTCAAAGGATGTAAAAGGTGACACTACTTCTTACACTGTCCTAACCGGCTGTCCCGTCAGCATGTATATGTCGCTCCTCGTGATCCAGGAGGAAATCTTTGGACACGCTTCCTCTTTAATTCATGTGCCGCGCGCACTCGTACTGTCCTAGCTCTAACCGGCGGGTACCGTACGTCGATAGCATTTCCCTCCTCGCGTTCCATGAGAGAAAAATCTTTGGCCGCCTTTCACCTTCTGCATCGTAGTCAATAGTATGTTTTTCCTAGCTCCAAGATACCCACCTAGCCACTTGCCTTTTTTTTCTCGCCAAGCAGGTGTGACGATGATAGTTAATCCTACAAACAACAGACAGCTTAGATAGCAATATTCTTATTATATGACCACACTAGATAAAGATTAGACATCAAGGGTGTGTTTATATTAGGAGATCTTCACATGTTCTCATTTTTCACTCCACTTTGGCTAGAGTTATTATAAAATCGTGTTTGGCTAACAAGCAAAGCTAGATGCGAATCCAATTTTCATGTAGATTACGTGAAAAGTCCAGACTGCCCTTTTTTTGCTTTAGTATTTTTTCCCTATTGATTTGGTAGCGTCGAGTTGGTCTATTGTTCCATGGTTTTCTTGTTTATCTTATATTTGAATGAGTGCTTCACGTGTTTGGCGTGAAGTCGACTGATAATCCTAGGTTGGAGGAACGTCATCAACATTTTTATGCCATGAAGAAGCAGATATAAAATTCATCGACGTGATAGGCCTAGGTTTTAAAACAATAACAAAATCAAATTATACAATGAATACAGTTAGTAAAACATCTTTAACCATGTCATATTCAAGGGAGTGTTTACGCAATGGATTCCCAATGCAACACATAACCATATGACAGAAATATTTCTCGTTTTTAATCACAAAAATGGTCGCATTCTCTAGAAAAATCTCAATCGTGGCCTTGTTTCCAAAGTAATCCTTGAGATTTTCTTACAGAAGACGGCCATTGGCCTATCAATCATTATTTCTGGCATCATCCTACTGGATGCACTTTGAGAAATAGCATCTTGGTGGAATAGTCTGCACCTAATTGAGGTCCCAATTGTATGCTATTGAGGTTACCATCCACGATTTAATGCTTGCATGCGTCGTTATGTAGCAACATGGAATCCACTAGCCTACCACAGTACTTTTTGTGCCCACCAAATATTTGGCAAATTTACCAGTATCTGCCACTTAATTTTCAAAACACATAGTTATCTCTTTGTCATGCTATGCATGCACGAGTTGTCCACCGTACTGAACGTTATGATGTCAACATAGGCTCAAAAGGTTAGAAAGGAGCCAAAACTCTCTCTCTCTCTCTCTCTCTCTCTCTGTCTATCATGTGGGTGCGTGGGCGTGGGGGCACGGGGAGTTGGGATCTGACCCATAGGTTTTACACTAGTAGAAAAAAGGCTATCCGTTCGTGCCTCCTAACAGCATTAGTCCCGGTTCCGCCACGAATCGGGACTAATGCTGGCGCGTCCCGGTTCGAGCGGGCACGTGACCGGGAGGCATGCGTCCCGGTTGGTAGGGGAGCATACGTCCCGGTTTGTAACACAAACCGGGATTAAAGGTTGGGCGTCAGCCACGTGGCGTGGCACACACCTTTAGTGTGTTACAAACCGGGACGTATGCTCCCGCCCTCTATAAATGCAACGCCCCAGCCCTTTGCCTCCACTCAGTTTTTTCTTGGTGGAAGGTGTGAGGAGTGTGCTAGTTTTTTTCCCCTATGCATGCATTCAAGGTGTTTGATGAAATGTTTGAGTGAATGATCCCGTTCAATTTCTCATAGAACAAAAATATAGAAGGTGTCCGAGACGCACTTGAGCTTTCTCCTCTTTATTTCCCTCGATCGAGGTTAGCAATCTTATCTTTTCTCTGTCATTGATACAATGCATGTGTCGATGTGAATTGGTCATTTCACTATTTATGATGTCCTGTTTTTGATAAACTTACTTATATGATGCAGATGAACGGTCGGGAATGGATGTACGGTGACCGGCGTGTACCCGGGTATATGAAAGGCGTGGATAAATTTATCGATGTGGCTACGGCAAACAAAGAGAATAGTTTTATACATTGTCCATGTGTTCAATGTCGGAATAACAAGGAGTACTCTTCCTTGAAAATCATTTGCGGCCACCTGATTATGAAAGGTTTCATGCCCAACTATAATTGCTGGACCAAGCACGGGGAAAGAGGGGTTATGATGGAAGATGGTGAAGAAGAAGATGATGATAACAACTATCATCATATGTTTCCTGAATACAGTGATACTGCAATGGAAGACAATGGAGAGGAAGGAGGTGAAGAACGGGCATCAGATGAGCCGGCTGATGAACTTGGTAGGGTCATTTATGATGCAAAGAGAGACTGTGAAACAGAAAATGAGAAGTTGAAGTTAGAGGGCATGTTAGAAGATCACAAGAAATTGTTGTACCCAAATTGTGAAGATGGCAGCACAAACACTACTAGGAAAACGCCTGTTCGTGGCGCACCTGAAAAGGCCATCTGTGGCGCACTAGCAGTGCGCCACGGGCCTCGCGCTACGGCTATCTCCTAGCCGTGGCGCACTGCCTGGTGCGCCACGGTTGTGTCGACATAGGCGTGGCGCACATGCCAGTGCGCCATGGAAAGTAGTCCAGGTGCGCCACGCGTAAAAAAAAAAGCGGCAGATCTGGATCTCGTCGTCAGTTCCGTCGCTCGTCGGTGCAGGTCGTCGTCGTCGCCTCGTCGCCTCATCGTCGCCTCCTCGTCGTCACCTCGTCGTCGTCAGAACTGCAAGAAGGAGGAGGAGGAGAAGAAGAGGAGGAAGAGGAGGAGAAGAAGAGGAGGAAGAGGTGGAGGAAGAGGAGGAGGAGGAGGAGAAGAAGAGGAGGCCTCGTCATCGTCGGAACTACAAGGAGGAGGAAGAGGAGGAGAAGAAGAAGGAGCCCGCCGCCTCGTCGTCGGAACTGCAAGGAGGAGGCCGCCGTCACCATCTTCACTGCAAGGAGGAGGAAGAGGAGGAGAAGGAGAAGGAGAAAGAGAAAGAAGGAGAAAGAGAAAGAGAAGGAGGAGGAGGAAAATGAGAAGGAGAAAGAGAAGGAGGAGAAGGAAAATAAGAAGGAGGAGGAGAAGAAGAAGGAAAGGAGAAGGGAGGAAAAGGAAAGGAGAGAAGGGGAGGGAAAAGAAAAGGGGTAGGTGGACGGGGTGAGGATTCAAATTTTGAATTCCGCCCAAGCTTATCCGTGGCACACTAGGTGGTGGTGCGCTACGGGTAAGTTTTCTCTATTTTTTTTCTGCAGGAAAAAACGGTCTTTTGACCGTAACTTTTTACTCTTTTCGAATTTTGAAAATCTAAAAAATCGCTAAACGACTGAAGGTGGTTGCGAGCGGATGCGAAATCTCGTTCTCGTCATTTTGGTATATTATACGTATTTTTCCGACATCGTATGCAAAAGTTACGGCCGTTTTACTGTGGCATAAACTTTTTTTGCATAAAAAGTCGAAATGCATGTTTGTTAATTTTTCTACAAACTAGACCACATTACCTACCTAAATATGAAATTATTTTATTTTTGGAAGTGTTTATCATTTTCTTTTATTTTTTGCAAAACCTAAAAAGACGATCCACGGGAGGGGGGGGGGGGGGAGTTGGTGCAGGCCACTTAGCCGTAGGGCACTAGGGCAGAGTGCCCTACGGCTAAGTTGACCCAGCTGCTGCAGCACACATGCTCGTAGCGCACTAGGTCAAGGTGCGCTACGGCTAAGTGACACATCTGTAGCGCACCTTGACCTAGTGCGCTACGGGTATGTGTGTTACGGCCACCTGTGTCCTGGCCCACACATAGCCGTGGCACACCACCCCCATGTGCGCCACGCTTATGGCAGTTAGCCGTAGGGCACCTGTGGGCAGTGCGCCACGCCTATTTTACCCGTGGGACACTACTAGCAAGTGCGCCACAGAAGTGTGGATTACCTATAGCCGTTTTCCTAGTAGTGAAAGCTCGGTACCACACTGAAATTGTTGCGATGGAAGGCAGAGTGTGGTCTAACTGACTCCTCATTTGAAAAGATGCTGAAAATAATGAAGCCAAAGTTTCCAAAACATAACGAACTTCCCGAGAGTACCTACGAAGCAAAGAAGACTCTCTGTCCTCTAGGATTAGATGTGCAAAAGATACATGCATGCATTAATGACTGTATCCTCTACCGCGGTAAGGAGTATGAGAATTTAGATAAATGCCCAGTATGCAATGCATTGCGGTATAAGATCAGACGAGATGACCCTGGTGATGTTGAGGGAGAGCCCCTCCGGAAGAGGGTTCCTGCTAAGGTTATGTGGTATGCTCCTATAATACCAAGGTTGAAACGCATGTTCAGAAACAAAAAGCATGCCAGGTTGTTGCGATGGCACAAAGAAGACCGTAAGAAAGACGGGAAGTTGAGACACCCTGCTGATGGGTCACAGTGGAGAAAAATCGAGAGAGACTTCCCAGACTTTGCAGGTGACGCAAGGAACTTATGGTTTGGTCTAAGTACGGATCGCATGAATCCTTTTGGGGAGTAGAGCTGCAGTCACATCACCTGGCCCGTGACTCTATGTATCTATAACCTGCCTCCTTGGTTGTGCATGAAGCGTAAGTTCATTATGATGTCAGTGCTCATCCAAGGCCCGAAGCAACCGGGCAATGACATTGATGAGTACCTTAGGCCATTAGTTGAAAAACTCT
This sequence comes from Avena sativa, assembly GCA_916181665.1. Lineage (NCBI taxonomy): Eukaryota > Viridiplantae > Streptophyta > Magnoliopsida > Poales > Poaceae > Avena > Avena sativa. The sequence goes on from OV702282.1 coordinate 238,059,777, forward strand.
TACAGCTGTGGTGAAAACCAGGTGTACGTGCGTGGGATGAGAACAAACATGAGCCATTTGATCTACGAGAGTTACTTTTCGTAACCATCAATGATTGGCCTGCTCTTAGTAACCTTTCAGGACAAACAAACAAGGGATATAAGGCATGCACACACTGTTTAGATAAGACTGAAGGTACATATTTGCATAAATGCAAGAAGGTTGTGTAACTGGCGAATCGATGATTTCTTCCGACCAATCATCCCGTAAGAAAGAAAGGCAAGCATTTCAAAGGTGAGGCAGATCACCGGAAGAAGCATGAACTCCCTGCTGGTGATGATGTATTTGGTATGGTCAAGGACATAGAAGTAATCTTTGGAAAGGGTCCCGACGGTCAATCAGTTCCGAACGACGTCGCTACAGGACATGCACCCATGTGGAAGAAGAAATCTATATTTTGGGAGCTGCCATATTGGAAAGTCCTGCGTGTCCGCTCTTCAATCGACGTGATGCACGTGACTAAGAATCTTTGGGTGAACCTGCTAGGATTCCTAGGCGTGTATGGGAAGACAAAAGATACACCAGAAGCACGGGAGGACCAACAAATTATGAAAGACCCAAAGAACATGCATACACAGAACAAGACGGATAAGTGCAAGCATATACTTTCTTACCATAGTTATATGTCATGTCTACTAAGGTTTTGGTGCAAATTAGTAAACCTTTTGGGTTATATCCTAGAAAAATCTAGAGTACAAGTCAGTGACAATTCTATGCACTTGTGGGTCAACAAGAATCTCCATATGGGTTCACCATGTAATACCGAATGCTTCATATAAAATGTCACCTTTAGAACTATTCTTTAATCAAATGTGTAACGTTTTCTCTAGATTGAAAACTATATAGGAAGCATCGGCCTAAAGAATAATAGGAAACCAATTTTGTATTGATGTAACCCGCAAAAAAGCATGTGATGTAGGCTCAAATCATATATATCGATGTGAAACACCTAGCCCCCCTCATTGAGTAAGTCATCTGGCATCTCTATCATGTGGGTGCGTGGGCGTGTGATGGCAACAAACGTAGCCACTTTTCATTGGGAATACAAGTGCAGAGTGTTGCAGCAAGCTTGTTTTCCCCACAAGTGTGACTCGACGGTTTATATCAAACTCTCGGTGAATTGGAAGGATATTTGTCTTCTCCTCTTCAAGCAACCTGTAAAGTAAAATAATTTGTCTTGTGTCGCCAACTCCACCAAGTGGTTGTCAAGAACAAGGTTTCGTATTAGTAATATGAAATAAAATATAAACTGAAGTAAATAAAGTAAAGCAATATAAAGTAATGCAAACTAGATGATATGGAAGATAGTAGAGTTGTTTTGGGGTTTTTATGAGTGATTGGAAGTAGGGAAAGTATTTTTTTTATTTTCGAAATAATAAATTGCATAAAATAAAAGGATAATAGATGCAATGGAAAGGTGTTTCTTATGATAAAAATGGGTTCGGGGTTCATGGATTCACTTGTCTACTCTCTTTTTAAGTTGTAGTGATCACAAAACAATTCATCAATGATAAAGGTTCATGAAACTTTTGTATGTTCTTGATAAAAGAATTAATATGGGCATCATATTCTAACATAGATATGGAATACATCTCTATTGTACTCCTCAAGAAAGGGAAATCTCCATGCAATCTTGAATTAAGAACAAATCAGAGTATAGATTTAAGCAATATTATATGATGTTTGAAATACAAATATGATACCTTGATCTAACAACATTATCAGCTGTCACATGATAACTATAGCACATGATTTCACTTTATCCCTAGTTAGGCATCAAAAGAAAGGTAAAAACCAAAGTAGATCTTGAATATTATGTGTCACAATTCAATCTCTACCACCATGCTACTCCATCTAACACACACTTCTCCCCATACAAGTTCTTGCATACAAGTTGGATCAAAACAAGCAATTAAGAACAAGGTACATGATATGCATCTATCAAAAAATCTTACACAAAATAGATTCCAATCTCAAATATCAAATCATAGAACAAAGATCCACCACATAGGAATTACAAATACGACCATAATCATGTAGAGCATCTCATATGGTACTAGATCTATGAAGAACAAGAGAGAAACAAATCAAGCTACTGCCATAAACCCATATCCCGGATGATGACTACTCCCACTTCATCATGGTTATGATGCTAGAGATGTTGGAGAGGGTGGAGATCTCCTCGGAGGTGGCTCCGGCGGAGTTTCCCCCTCAAATCTTCGCTGGATCTGACTCTGTTCGGTGGTTTTTTTGTTTCTGGTGTGCTCCGTCTCGAGGACTCCCCGGGGGGTCCTTATATAGAGATTTTTAGGTCAAGAGAACTCCGCGGGAGAAAGAATCGAGGTGATTGGACGGACAATCAGGAAATGAGCATGAGTGGTGCGCCCACCTGGTCTGGGCGCACCACTTGGGCTCGTTTGGCCCTCCTGGGTGGATTCTTGTTCTCCATATGCTTCTCGTGGATAAATATTGGCAATCCCAAAAGTGCAGGTCCATTTGACTTCGTATAGGTCCTGAAACATCAAAAACATTGAAAACCTGGTTTTTTTGCCCTACCGGGTTATAGCCAAAATAAAGGGGATTATTGGTAAATCCCAAAAAATCAACATAAAACATGGATATAACATTATATATGATGCAAATATGTGGGAATAACACGTTAACAAACTACAAAGTTCATGTATGCATTGTACATGCATCAACATCCCCAAGCTTAAACTATGCTCATCCTTGAGCATGAAGGTGATAAAACTAAATATGGACTTTGGAGTTTGTTACCTTTGCTTCCTTCATCACCATGTAGAGTTCATAGGCTTAATTCCTTTCAATGAAACATAATATGCAAGTGTACTATCAATTTGTATCTTTTACACATATATAAATATGTTGAACAATAAGTAATGGTGTGATAAAACAAATGATGAACAAAATAAACTTTCAAGCACACTTTGTTGAACCTATAGAATTAGAGACTCTTTTCATGATGGGCATTGGTTTTTCATGCCTTTATTTTTGGGCTACTTCTTAGTTTCATGCCCATGACTGGACGACTCACTTCTTAGTTTTATGTTTTCTCTTGAGATGTTTTGCATCCCGTACTGAAAGTAAGCATTAAATACATATGTTAATCCCCCATAAAGAATGTAAAATAAGATTTTGAGCTATGTAGTTCATGTCAAAATAACTAGTAAGGATGGGTTCCAAGTATCTTTTATTTTCAAAGCTTCATATGGTTTATGTGCTAAACATCTTATAAGTTGATTGTTTCATGCACGTAGTCTATGACCTTGCACTCCTCGTGATACTCAACTTAGGCCTGTCATTGTATACTCATGTTGGTCTCTGAAACCGCATCACTGAAGTACCTATTGCCCCTGTGTAGCTATATATGGTTCCCTTTTTGTATTTATTTGCTTATTCATTCATTTATTCATTTAGCAAAAAAGATAATATAATTGCTTGCTTGTGTTCAAGGTGGGAGGGGCAGTATCTCTACTCCAGAAGAACAAGAAAGACAGACATATGAATTATATCAACAAGGATCATCATGTTGTAAGTTTCCACCATGTCATGCATGGGTTTGAGTAGCGGTTCAGAGGCGTTTTCTCTCAACATGCCTACTCCAGTGTGCACACTTCATTTCACATCGATGCAATCCATAGGTAGAAATTAAACATGATTAATATTTAACATTAAAAAACAGAAAGCTTTGTGCCATGCTAGCATGGTTTAGCCACAACAACTAATAAGATGTGAAGTACAAAAATTTCCATAGTGGTATCACCCCAAACCTTAATTTCTTATGAGCTTTAAAATACATGAAAAATGTGTTTTTAATAATGTTGGAGGATTAACATACATACTATACTTGAAAGTAGGGTTTGCCACAAGTAGGTGGATATGCCTAGTCTATTTTTAACGGGCTTGGAACAAGTCTTAGCTTGTGTAGAAAACGGCTTAGCAAAAACAGATCTAAAGAGTGTGTCATCTAGTTTATAATGTCAACATTCATTTTCTCACCTTGCTTCTTAATGTTGAACATAAATATGCACAATCAAAGGATACAAATTAATAGTCATAAAACAGATCATGCTTCATATAAAGTACTTCAGCTTAAGAACTAGACACAACATGAATTTCAGCTTTTGTTTTTATCTCCCCTTTTATTTTATTCCATGGCATTAATTTTTTTAAATATAATTAAGGTAAAAGTTTCTTTTCAGTAGCTTATCATAAACATTTATAATAATGGTGGTGGTATTTTTAATGCAAAACAAAAGTAAAATGATAAAACAGACGCTCCAAGTTTCTACGATAGTTCTATGTTGCTCAAAAAACAAAGTTTAGAGGTTTGCAAACCGAGAGTTGAGTAGGTCCAGTGGGGTGCCTTGGGTATCCCCAAGATTATGGTTTTCATCATCCTTGGATTGCTCTTGGTGTGATGTTTCTCTATTCCATATCAAAAAACTTCAACCCAATTTTTTTTCTCCATCTCTTTTTTGAGAGGTGATACTAGTGACACAAGAGTATAATAGTTGCTGCATATATATCAAAGATTTTTTTTATAAATTTTCCAACATGCATAATTTTCCTAAATATCTCTAGCAAATAATATGACTCATACAAATCATTTTAAGACACTTGGAAATTGTTAAAACAAAATATGGCAGAATCTGTCCAGATTTTCAGCAGTAGAAAAACGATTTTTTTCGCCCATTTAGACATAAATCAGGAATTTTAGCGATTTTTTTATACATAGTATGAATAGTTGTAAATTCTGTATAAATTTGAGCGCAACTGGAGTTATATAAAAAATTAGAAAATTCTTGCACTGAAAACTATTCTGCAGGAATTTGCTGCTCCATATGTTTAGCAACTTTTAAAATATCCAAAATGGGTTCCACTTGGTACTTTATTAAAAACTACAGAAAAAACCAAAACAAAACTCTCTTTCTACAGCAAGAGTTCAAAACAAAAATCCCAAAATAAAATAACCTGGTTGCCTCCCGCAAAGCGCTTTCTTTATAGCCATATAGCTAGTCTTTACTTACTTTGTGTAGGTGATATGAAATTCATGTGGTAGCTTGTGCTTCTTTGCTACCTCCTTCTTCCTTGGAAAGTGTTCCATACACTTCTTGTGAGGAAATTGAAACTTTATATTTCTTTCTTTTGTATCAAGGACTACACTTGTAGTTCTCAAAAGGGGTCTACTAAGTATTATAGGACTTGAGGTATTGCTCCCCATGTCCATGTCAATAAAATCAACATGCACAAATATCATATGAAATTCAATCATAATATGTTGAACTTTTCCTAAAGCATGTTTAGTTAAATCATCAGCAAGTAAAAGATCTATAGAGCATTTTTCCGTAGGTTCCAAATCAAGTAAATCATTTAGATCTTTAGATAAAACTAAGACACTAGATCCTAAATCTAGAATAGCATGATGCGTCTCTTTTCCAATTGTAATTAATACCTTGGGGATCCATACGTACCCAAGCTTACGTGGTATCATAACTTCTCTATTATATCTTTTAACCTTTTCTTTTATAACATAATTTGCTAGGTAATAACCAAATCTTGCTTGATGACCATTAAAATATGGATCATTAGAAAATTTTCACAACAAGTTAATGAGTTCATGCAAGCTACATTTATCAAGATCAAGTAGAGGTTCTTTTGTTTCACTTGGAATTTTAACTTCTTATACTTGTTTGTTGATATGTCGTAAACGAATCTATAATTTTTCATGTTCCATGCTTGTTTAGTATCCACTTTGCTTTGCTTTGCTTTGTCTACACTTTGAGATATTTTTATACATTTTCTCGGACTAACCTATAAAAAGATGCTGCAGTGCCAGTTTCCTGTTTTCTGCTGTTTTTGGTTTCAGAAAATCTAGTAAGGAAATATTCTCGGAATTGGACGGGACAAAAGCAATAGTCAATATTTCACCAAGGAGAACACGAAGTCCAGGGGGCAGACGAAAGGGCACCACAGGGCTGCCACACCCTAGGGCCACGCGCGCCCACCCTAGAGTGCGCCGCCCTATGGTGTGGGCGCCCTGGCCGCCTCCCTGCCTCGCCTCTTCGCCTATATAAACCCCCTGATGCGAAAACCCTAAGTACCCAATCAGATCTTCACGAAACAGTCTGTATCCTCCGCCACCATCGTCCCTAGATAGGGGGATCTAAAGCTCTTCCCAGCACCCTACCGGAGGGGAGAGATCATCCCGGAGGCCTCCTTCATCACCATGCCAGCCTTCGGTATGATGTGTGAGTAGTTCCACCTTGGACTATGGGTCCATACAGTAGCTAGATGGTTGTTTCTCCTCCTTTGTACTATCATATTTATATCTTGTGAGCTCCGTTCATGATCAAGGTCATCTATTTGTAATCATGCGTGTTGTGTTTGCAGGGATCCGATGGAAATTGAGATACTATGTCAGATTGATTATTGATTCTATCATGTCTTGTGATTATTGATTCTATCATGTCTGTGTTGTTTGAGATCTTGCATGCTCTCCGTTTCTAGTAGCTATCTTGGACACGTAGATGCTAGTGACTCCAAGAGGGAGTATTTATGCTCGATAGTGGGTTCATGCCTCTATTGAATCTAGGGAAGTGACAGAAATCTCTAAGGTTATAGATGTGTTGTTTTCACTAGGGAGAAAACAACAATCTCTTGTTCATGGAACAATTGTATTTTTTACTTTACACACATTGCTTAATGCAGTTATCCGTTGCTTGCAACTTAATACTAGAGGGGGTTCGAATGATAAACCTGAAGGTGGATTACTAGTCATAGATGAAGTTGGATGGCGGTCTATGTATATTGTTGTAATGCCGAATCAAATCTCATAGGATCATGAATGTCTAGTATTTGCATTGTTATGCCTTGATCTGTTCCTGTCAATTGGCCCGCTGTAATTTGTTTACCCAGCATGTTATGTTATTTATTTTAAGGAGAACACCTCTAGTGAACTGTGGACCTCGGTCCAATCTTTACCATTGTTACGACATCTACTGTCACCGTTTACTTTTTGCAAGCAACCATTATCTTCCACACCATATGTTTAATCTTTTTTTTCAGCAAACCAGTGAGATTGATAACCTCACTGTAAGTTGGGGCAAATTCTTGAGTTTGTGGTGTGTAGGATTCCAAGTTGTTAGCAACACCTTGGAGTTGTTTCCTTGATCCTACTAGGTCGATAACCTTGGTTTCATAACTAAGGGAAAACTTACTACCGTGCTCATCATACCTTCCTCTTGGGGTCTCCCAACGAAGCTCTACTATTGAGCCACGTAGAGGATTTTTCTGGCGCTGTTGCCGGGGAGTTAAGTACGACTTCACGAGGGGGGTCCTTCACAACCATTCTCTTTACTTTGTTTTTGTTTTGCTTAGTTCCTTTTGCTTTGTTTTGCTTGCTTCTTTTTATCAAAAATTACAAAAAATAGTTTCGTTTAGTTTGCTTTTTTAATAAAGAACACAAAAATATTAGTTCCTACTCTAGTTGCTGCTATTGTTGGTTTGCCTCACCTTTGCAAATTTGAATTCTGCTGAGAACATCAAGTTATGTGACTTCACTAGCACAAACAACAATGATTTCCTGAGTACACCTATTGCTCCACCTGCTCCTGATGCTACCTTTTATGAAATTAAGCATGTTTTGTTGAATCTTGTTACGAAAGAGCATTTTCTGGTGCTAGTTCTGATGATGCTGTTGTCCACCTTAATAACTTTGTTGAACTTTGTGAGATGCAAAAATATAAGGATGTAGATGGAGATATTATTAAGCTCAAATTGTTTCCTTTCTCCTTGAGAGGAAAAGCTAAAGAATGGTTGATATCCTTGCCTAGAAATAGTATTGATTCTTAGATTAAATGCAAAGATGCTTTTATTGAAAAATATTATCCTCCTGCTAAGAGTATATCTATGAGAAGTGAAATAATGAAATTTAAACAACTTGATAATGAACATGTTTCTCAAGCTTGGGAAATAATGAATTTTTTTGTAAAGAATTGTCCCACTCATAGAGTGACTGCTGGGATGATTATCCAAACTTTTTATGCAGGGTTAAACTTCTCTTCAAGAAATCTATTGGATTCTGCTGCTGGAGGTACCTTTATGACCATTACTTTGGGTTCTGCAACAAAGCTCCTTGATAATATGATGGTCAACTATTCTGAATGGCACATAGAGAGCTCCACATGTTAAGAAGGTAAATTTTGCTGAAGAAACCTCCTCCTTGAATGATAAAATTGATGTTATCATGTCTCTGCTTGTTAATGGAAAAGCTCATATTGATCCAAATAATGTTCCTTTAGCCTCTTTGGTTGCTCAAGAAGAGCAAGTTGATGTGAACTTCATTAGAAACAACAATTTCAACAACAATGCCTATAGGAATAATTTTGGTAATAATAATTATAGGCCTTATCCTCACAATAATGGTTATAATTTTGGAAATTCCTACAACAACAATAGAAGTGCTCCCTCTGAACTTGAAGTCATGCTTAAAGACTTTATTAGTAAACAAACTACTTTCAATAAGACTGTGTAGGAAAAGCTTTTGAATGTTGGCAAAAATATTTCATCTTTGTCTGAAGCAAATCCTCTTTGATTAATAAGATGGCTGCTAAACCTGAAACTTTGGAAAGTACCTTTGCTGCTACTCATGCCATACAAGTTACTATTGATGAAAATGTTAGACTGTTAGCTAAATTGCATGCTAAGTGGGAAAGAGAAGCTGAAATTGCTAGAAACAGTAGTATTTGTACTATTACCACCACCAATATTGATGCTAGCAAACCACAAGAAGTCCACATTCCTCCTACAACAATGCCTAAACCCAGTAAGTCTACTACCTATGATGCGAAGTTTGATTTTGATCTTGATGGTTGCAATATTTCTGAAGTGATTATGTTCCTACAAAAGCTTGCTAGAAGTCCTAATGCTAGTGATATGAATATTGCTTTCACCAAACACATTACATATGCTCTCATTAAAATTAAGGAAGAAAAATTGAAACACAAAGCTTCTATTCCTAGGAAAGTAGAATATAGTTGGGAACCGATCATTAATATGCAAGTGAATGACTTTGATCTGAAAGCTTCATGTGACCTTGGTTCTAGTGTCTCTATTATGCCTAGAAAGATTTATGAAATGCTTGATTTGCCAACTTTGGAAGATTGCTATTTAGCTGTCCCACTTGATGATAATGCTAAGAAGAAACTCATGGGGAGTGTTAATGATGTTCTTATTATGGTTAACAATGCCTATGTCCCTGTTAATTTCTATGTTTTGATGTTGAATGCAATGCTTCTTGTCCTATTACTTTGGGAAAACTTTTTCATAGAACTGTTGGTGCCATCATTGATATGAACGAAGGCACCATTAAATATTAATTCCCATTCAAGAAAGGTATTGAGCACTTCCCTATGAGGAGAGATAAGTTACCCTTTTCTCCTCCTTTTAAAGCAAAATTTGATATTAATGCTTCTTCATTTGAAAATACTTGATTCTTGCTTCTTGGTCCTAACTTAAAGGCGTTAAAGAAAAGTACTTCTTTGGAGATAACCCAATAGTTTTCCTGAGTCTTGGAAGTTATTAATTCTGTAATAACCTCTCCTTATCCTTTTTGTTTGATTTTTGTGCCAAGAATAACCTCTAATGAGAGGGAAGTAAGATTTGGGGAAGTTGTTGTCCCGAAACAGATTTTTATGCTTCACTGTAAAAATCCGTGAAAAAACTCTGTATATAGGATTGAGCTATAATTTTCTAAATAAATCCCCCAAGTTGTTAGATAACTTTCGTTAGTTCAACACTTTTTGATTTGAGCAATAGAAGGTCTTAAAAAAACGGTTTTTACATGTTGGTCTGTTTTGACAGATTTCTGCCATTATTTGCATTTGTCTCCTATCGATTTCTTTTTGAGTTCTCTTTGGTAGATTGAGCTTTTTAAAGGGAATTGCTACAGTAGCTTGTGTTTTTAATGAAAGTTTTTCTTTTTTTAAACTAAACCCAAAGGTTTATTACTTTTGAATGCACTAATGTTGCTAATGAAGATTTGTGAAGTTTTGTATGAAGGAAATTTGTAGGTGTAGGGGAAGAATGATGTAATAAGATGAATAATGGACAAAAGCTCAAGATTGGGGATGAAACCCTGTGTCACCCCAATAAATATTCAAGAAGTACAAGCGTCAAAGCTTGGGGATGCCCAAGGCATCCCCTTCTTCATCAATAAAAATCTCAGGTCTCTTTCTAGACACTTCGTTTTTATTGTTTCATGCACCGTTGTGTTGTTTTTGGAGATTTTTAGTTTTTGTTTGCTTAGTTTTCTTAAATAAAGTAGTTGGATCCCTGCTCTCGCTGTGTTGTTTCAAATAAGTTGATTGGTGTTGGAAAAGAGTAGAAAGTTTCATGCTTATAGTGGTACAAAAGAGATCTTGTTTTGATTGTGGCCTAGACTTTATCATGCCATGCGCGATGTTGTTTTGACCTTATGCTTAGTGATTATTGCTATAGCATGACTTGTTCCAAACAATTGGGATTCCTAAATGTGCCTTGAAAGAATAATGCGTTGTTTTAGCATACAAAAGCATAATATTGTGGTATTTTTCTTTGATGCTTTGTTTGGGTTGACTTGGCACATGCTCACACAATGTTATGACTATGAACCAGTCATCTTAGCCTCTATGATCATTTAGTTTTTGACTTGTGGTACCACTTTATGCTTTGATTGATAATGTTTTGTCGCTCTGCATGATTATGGCCATTATTGCTCTTTTAGTTGGTCGCTCCTAGTCTTTTGCTAGCCTCCGCTTGTATTGAGTAAGCTCTACTCATGCATCCAACTCCCAAGAAACCAAGTTATTCCAATGTGTCCACTATAAATTCCTATGCATGGTGTGTTACACCATTCCAAGTATATTCTTGTTTTATCTATCTTTCAAATTAAACTTATTATGTGAAAATTAGTGATTAAAGCTCTCACAAACTTGATGCACACTTTATTTTTTTTGCCCCTAACAAACTTGAACCATTGTGTCATCTATGTTGTATATGCTTGCACTTATAAGTTGGGAATTATCAGAACCGTGCTGTCACGGGGAACGCTTTCAACACCTGTAAATATCTACCCAGTTCATATCATGCTCTTTTGTTTATGGATGTCGGCGATGTGAAATAAAAGGGGAGCTTGTAAGTCCATGGAGTTATGTTTATGTGTTAGAGAAACGCCTGGGCCACTAGCCTATGCCATGCCTAATTATGGTGGAAACTTGCAGCATCACCATAGTGAGCAATCTATGAAGCATTCTTCTTATAAAAAAGAGAGAGATAGGAAAAAAAGAAAAAGAAAAAAAAGAGGAAAGAAGAGAAAAAGGCACCATTTTCCCATGGTAAATAAGAAGATTGCTGAGATGCTCATTGTCTGTTTCCTTGTCATTTTGATATGGGATAGCTCATGTGTCATGGGGCAAGGGGTACCCCGTTGGCGGTTCTCTATGATACACATATACTTACCATGACAAGAAATTACTGGTAACTAAAGTTGAGTAGCATGAGGAACGACCCTCGTACTGAAGGGACATGAGATTGCCAACTTATACTTTGTCAAGCATATACTCCATACTTTGTTCACTTTAACCTTAATCACTTCAATATGATTATGATTGGGGCAATGAGAGCTGAAAGCTAACAAGTACCATATTTTTTTGAAGCTCTTTATGAAACTTCAAATCCCTGCTTCCCTTTGTGAAGGGTCTTTCTTCCACTTTTATATTGAGTCTCCACCTTCTATCTTTAGGCACCAATTAAGAGAGCATAGTTGTCATTCTTAGTTCTATGTTCATTGTCCCAAAACTTATTGATTGATTCATAATGTTGATATTGCTTGTTCTTGAACTATTTTTATCTAGTCACCCTTATGAACTTTGATGGTGTCCTATGCATTTATGTTTTTCTACTCCATGAGGGACAAGCTGAATGCCACTATGATATGTTTTCTATATGTGAAACAAACAAATGTATTTCAATGCATTGTTATTCATGATCTTTGTTTGTATCCTTTCATGTTGCAACATAGTTGCTTTTTCTTATTGTTAGAACTTCATCTTTCATGCTCATGTTTAGATTACTTTGATCCTAGCTTTCAATGCTTGCAAATAGTTTGATCAAGATTATGATGGTGCATGTCACCTAAAAAATCATTCTTTTTGTCACTTACCTACTCGAGGACGAGCAGGAGTTAAGCTTGGGGATCCTTGATACGCGTAAACGTATCTATAATTTTTGATGTTCCATGCTTGTTTAGTACCCACTTTGATTTGCTTTGTATACACTTTGAGGTATTATTATACATTTTCTAGGACTAACCAATTAACAAGAACGACAGTGCCAGTTGACTTACAGAGGGCAGACGGAGGGGCGCCACGAAGTCCAGAGGGCAGACGGAGGGGCGCCACAGGGCCGCCACACCCTAGGGCCGCGCGGGCCCACCCTAGGGCGTGCCTCCCTATGGTGTGGGCGCTCTGGCCGCCTCCCTGCCTTGCCTCTTCGCCTATATAAACCCCCCGATGCCAAAACCCTAAGTACCCGATCAGATCTCCACGAAACAGTCCATAGCCGCCACCACCATCGTCCCTAGATCGGGGGGATCTAAAGCTCTTCCTAGCACCTTGCCGGGGGGGAGAGATCATCCCGGAGGCCTCCTTCATCACCATGCTAGCCTCCGGTATGATGCGTGAGTAGTTCCACCTTGGACTTTGGGTCCATACAGTAGCTAGATGGTTGTTTCTCCTCCTTTGTACTATCATGTTTAGATCTTGTGAGCTTCATTCATGATCAAGATCATCTATTTGTAATCATGCATGTTGTGTTTGCGGGGATCCGATGGATATTGAAATACTATGTCAGATTGGTTATTGATTCTATCATGTCTTATGATTATTTATTCTATCATGTCTGTGTTGTTTGAGATGTTGCATGCTCTTTGTTTCTAGTATCTATCTTGGCCAAGTAGATGCTAGTGACTCCAAGAGGGAGTATTTATGCTCGATACTGGGTTCATGCCTCTATTGAATCTGGGGAAGTGACAGAAATCTCTAAGGTTGTAGATGTTATATTGCCACTAGGGAGAAAATAACAATCTCTTATTCATGGAACAATTGTATTGTTTACTTTACACACATTGCTTAATGCAGTTATCCGTTGCTTGCAACTTAATACTAGAGGGGGTTCGGATGATAAACCTGAAGGTGGATTACTAGTCATAGATGAAGTTGGACGGCGGTATATGTATATTGTTGTAATGCCCAATCAAATCTCATAGAATCATGAATGTATAGTATTTGCATTGTTATGCCTTGCTCAATTCTTGTCCATTGACCCGCTGTAATTTGTTTACCCAACATGTTATGTTATTTATCTTAAGGAGAACACCTCTAGTGAACTGTGGCCCCGGTCCAATATTTACCATTGTTACATCATCTACTGTTACCGTTTACTTTCTGCAAGCAACCATTACCTTCCACATAATATGTTTAATCCCTTTTTTCAACAAACCAGTGAGATTGACAACCTCACTGTAAGTTGGGGCAAAGTCTTGAGTTTGTGTTGTGCAGGATTCCAAGTTGTTAGCAACACCTTGGAGTTGTTTCCTTGCTCCTACTGGTTCGATAACCTTGGTCTCACAACTGAGAGAAAACTTACTGCCATGCTAATCAGACCTTCCTCTTGGGGTCTCCCAACGAAGCTCTACTGTTGAGCCACGTCATTTGTCTCTATTATACAAATTTAAGATTTCATGTCTAACATCAAATACATCTTCTGGTACTTTAGCCTTTTTAAGACTTTCTTTGACTTTTACTTCTACGAGTAGGCCATCTAACAATATATAAGAGTTGTTAGCAGTTGTATTTATGAAGGAACCTCCACTTTCTTTATCTAAATAGTCCACTGAGCTTTTAGTTAGTCCTCTATAAAAGATATGCATTAACATCCAATCTCTAAAACCATGTTCTGTTCCAAAATATATTTCTCTAAATCTTTCCCAAGCTCTTATAAGAGGTTCATAATTATTTTGTTTAAACATGATACACATTTACCTAAGATGACCTATTATTTCAGGGGATCCAACGTTAAACCAAGAGCTAAAATTTCCAGGTGGCCATTTTAATATCCAATCTAAAGACTTACCAGCAAGTGAATATGGAAAAAGTTTAACTTTAATAATACTATTGTTTTTATTACTCATGTTTATATCTTTGCATCTTTCATTAAAAGTTCTCAAATGCTGCATAGGTTTCTCATTAGGCTTCCCATAAAAACTGTTTTCATAAATGGCTTTAGTAAATGCAGGGTCTATTTCAAATGGTTCAAATGGTATATCACTTTCTTTTGGGAAGTTTTTTACACTAAATGGCTTTAGTAAATGCAGGGTCTATTTCAAATGGTTCAAATGGTATATCACTTTCCATTTTTATGTGTTTTTGTGTTTTAAGGAAAACTTAAAAAGACTACAAACAAGACAAATTAAAATACTTTAAAAATCTAAAATGATAAGAAAAGTCTCACAGTGGTGCAACCTCACCAAGCTTGGTTGTTACATAAGTTGATGAAGATGACAGTGCCAGAAAATAGTCTCACATTGCCATGGGAGTTTCACCACACTGCAACCACTATGATATGTCTCCACCAATTTCCCGGCAACGGCGCTAGAAAATAGTCTTGATGGCAATAAATGTAGCCACTTTTCGTTGGGAATCCAAGTGCAGAGTGTTGTAGCAAGCTTATTTTCCCCACAAGGGTGACTTGAGGGTTTATATCAAACTCTCGGGGAATTGGAAGGATATTTATCTTCTCCTATTCAAGCAACCTATAAAGTAAAATAATTTGTCTTGTGCTCCCAACTCCACAAAGTGGTTGTCAAGCACAAGGTTTCATATTAGTAATATGAAATAAAATATAAACTAGAGTAAATAAAGTAAAGCAGTATAAAGTAATGCAAACTAGATGTATGTAAGATAGTAGAGTTTTTTTGGGTTTTTATGAGTGATTGCAAGTAGGGAAAGTATTTTTGTATTTTCGAAATAATAAATTGCAGAAAATAAAAAGGATAGTATATGTAATGGAAAGGTGTTTCTTATGATAAAAATCGGACCGGGGTTCATGGATTCACTTGCATACTCTATTTTTAAGTTATAGTGATCACAAAACAATTCATCAATGATAAGGATTCATGGAATTTCTATATGTTCTTGATATGGAATTAATATGGGCATCACATTCTAACATAGAGATGGAATACATCTCTCTCTTATACTCCTCAAGAAAGGGAAATCTCCATGCAATCATGAATTAAGAATAAATCAGAGTACAAATTTAAGCAATATTATATGATGTTTGAAATACAAATATGCTACCTTGATCTAACAAGGTCATCAACTGTCACATGATAACTATGGCACATGATTTCACTTTATCCCTAATGAGGAAGAAAAATAAAGGTAAAAACCAAAGTAGATCTTGAATATTATGTGTCACAATTCAATCTCTACCATCATGCTACTCCATCTAATACACACTTCTCCCTATACAAGTTCTTGCATACAAGTTAGATCAAAATAAGAAATTAAGAACGGGGTACATGATATGCATCTATTAAAACATCTTACACAAAATAAATTCCAATCTCAAATATCAAATCATAGAACAAAGATCCACCACATAGGAATTACAAATATGACCATAATCATGTAGAGCAGCTCATATGGTACTAGATCTATGAAGAATGAGAGATAAATAAATCAAGCTACTGCTATAAACCCATAGCCCGGATGTGGACTACTCCCACTTCATCATGGTGATGATGCTAGAGATGTTGGAGAGGGTGGGACTATTAGGAAAAGGGTTGTTCGTGGCGCACCTGAAAATCCCATCCGTGGCGCACTAGTGGTGCGCCACTAGGCATGTGCTGCGGCTATTAAGTGTCTGTAGTGCACTACCCTGGTGCGCTACGGTTATACGAGGATAGGCGTAGCGCATTACTATGTGTGCCACGGGTAGGGGTATAGGTGCGCCACAGATGTGTTTTTCAAAAAATAAAAAATGCAAACAAGACACTCGTTTTGAATTGCAAAGGCAATCGGGTCCATAAATCGCCGCCATCGCGTCGCCTCGCCAGAGCAGTGGCCGTGGCCACGACCTACCACCGCAGGGATGTGCGGGAGGCCGTGGCCATGCTAGTCCTCGTCGGCATCGAGGAAGTAGGAGGAGGTGTGGTCGGAGGAGACGACCGGAGGTGCGGTCAGAGGTGCCGTCGGAGGTGGACGGATGTATGGTCAAAGGAGGTGGTGGCGGCTGGAGGACGTGTGGTCGGAGGAGGCGTTGGCCAAAGGATCTGGTTACCCGTGGTCATCCTTGGTCGAAGGAGGCCTAAGTGAGGAGAAGGATAAGAGGGAGGAAGAGAAGAGAAAGAGAAGAAGAGAGGGAGGAAGGAAGAGAAGAGGAAGGAAGATAAGAAGAGAGGGAGGAAGAGAAGAGGAGAGGGAGGAAGAAAGGGATGAATAGAAGAGAGAGGGAGGAAGAGAGGGAGAGAGGAAGGTAGGTGGGCGGGGTGGTGATTCGAATTTCGAATCCCGCCCAACTTACTCGTGGCACACTAGGTGGTGGTGCGCTACGGGTAAGTTGCCTCAATTTTTTTCTGCAGCAAAAACTCTTGTTTTTGCCATAACTTATTACTCTTTTCGAATTTTGAGATTCTAAAAAATCTCTAAATGATCCAAAGGCGTTGCAAGCGGATGTGGAATCTTGTTCTGGTCATTTTGGTATATTATAAGTTTTTTCGACATCGTATGCAAAAGTTACGGCCGTTTTACCGTGACATGACTTTTTTTTGCAGAAAAAGTCAAAATTCATGTTTGTTAATTTTCCTAGAAACTAGACCACATTATCTACCTAAATATGAAAGGATTTTATTTTTTGAAGTGTTTTTCATTTTATTTTTTGCAAAGCTAAAAAGGCGATCCAGGAGGTGGAGTTGGTGTAGGCCACTTAGCCGTAGGGCACTAGGGCACAGCTGCTGCAGCACACATACCCGTAGCACACTACGTCAAGGTGCACTACGGCTAAGTTTCACATCCGTAGCGCACCTTGACATAGTGCGCTACGAGTATGTGTGTTGCAGCCACCTGTGCCCTGGCCCACACATAGCCATGGCGCACCACCCCCATGTGCGGCACGCTTACGGCAGTTAGCCGTAGGGCACATGTGGACAGTGCGACACGGCTATTTTACCTGTGGTTCACCACTAGCACGTGCGCCACAGATGTGTGGATTACCTATAACCGTTTTCCTAGTAATGTGGAGATCTCCTCGGAGGTGGCTCCAGCGGAGTTTCCCCCTCCAATCTTCGCTGGATCTGATTTTGTTTGGTGGTCTTTTCTTCTCTGGTGTGCTCCGTCTCGTGGACTCCCCGTGGGTCCTTATATAGGGATTTTTAGGTCAAGAGAACTCCGTGGGCGAAAGAATCGAGGAGATTGGACGGACGATCAGGAAATGAGCATGGGTGGCGTGCCCACCTGGGCTGGGCGCACCACTTGGGCTCATTTGGCCCTCCTGGGTGGATTCTTGTGCTCCATATGCTTCTCGTGGATAAATATTGGCAATCCCAGAAGTGCAGGCCTATTTGAATTCGTATAGATCTTGAAACATCAAAAATATTGAAAACATGATTATGCCGCCCTACCGGGTTATAGAGAAAATAAAGAGGATCATTGGTAAATCCCCAGAAATCAATAAAAAATATGGATATAACATTATATATGATGAAAATATATGGGAAAACATGTTAACAAACTACAAAGTTCATATGTGCATTTTACATGCATAGGAGGCACGGGGACTTGGGATCCGTCCCATAGGTTTTGGAATAAAATAAATTGCATTTGAATCTCATGGTGTAAGTGCAAGAATATAGTTTCTTACCATTGTTATATGTCATGACTACTAAGGTTTTGGTGCAAACTAATCAACCTTTTGGGTTATATTCTAGAAACATCTAGAGTATAAGTCAGTGACAATCCTATGCACTTGTGGGTCAACAAGAATCTCCATATGGGTTAACCATGTAATACCAGATGCTTCGAATAAAATGTCACCTTTAGTAATATTCTTTGATCAAATGTGTAACGTTTTCTATGGATTGAAAACTATTATGCAGCATCGGCCTAAAGAATAATAGGAAACCAATTTTGTATTGATGTAACCCGAAAAAAACATGTGATGTAGGCTCAAATCATATATATCTATGTGAAACACCTAGCCCCCCTCATGGAGTAAGTCATCTGGCATCTCTAATACAAAGGAGAATATCAGGGCTAAGAGTATAGACTATGTAAAGTTTTACGAGACTAATTGATGTCATGACAAGGAGAATATCACGATGCTACAAAAGGACAAGATAGCAGATCATTGAAAATCATTACCTATTCCTTGAGTCTTAAGGTGTCTTTTTTACCTTTTAATGAAAGACATGTTCCTTCATATGTTCCCAACTACATCATGTTTATAAATCGTGTGCACTGACTCCTCCACTAATTTATAAGTACGTTCATAGAAATTATTAAATAGCTAATATTTTTCATGATAAATATACACAATTTATTTTCAGTTGATCTATATGTGATTACTTCTTGAGTATATCACTCCCACCAACTGATCCACTACTGTATCGCATTGTGCGTCTCATCTAAAACTGACATTGAGCTCATTTTGTGGCAACAACCAAGCTCGCACAGGTAACTCCTCACACGAGAAATCGACGACGATTGCATGCACACCGTTGG
Organism: Avena sativa; assembly: GCA_916181665.1. Classification (NCBI taxonomy): domain Eukaryota; kingdom Viridiplantae; phylum Streptophyta; class Magnoliopsida; order Poales; family Poaceae; genus Avena; species Avena sativa. The sequence continues at coordinate 238,078,658 of OV702282.1, forward strand.
CCTAGATCATGCCATAGTGGACATGCCTTTGGTGTTAGAGGAGATATCCCAGATACATTTTTATTATTGTTTTTCATGTCAAATAGTACTATAGAGAGTTGGTAGTGGGTTTATTTGGACTTGAAAGGTTTGGTTTTATGGTGGAATTTTACTATTTCTGTGGTTTAGAGGTAAGAGTGGTACACCATGGAATTTGAAATCTTGCTTTTCATTTGGAGTGAAATATGCTTCAACTCTCCAAGTAGAATTCTGCAATTTTAAACTTGGTTGAATATTTTGAGTCGAGATGTGTGGTTTTTTAGTTACTTTTTGGAGGTGTGATGTTAGAGTGCTAGCAGACAATGAAAAACTCATGTGTGTGGAGGCACGGGGAGTTGAGATCCGTCCATTATGTTTCAGACTAAAATTAATTGCATTTGATTCTCATGGTGCAAGTGCAATCATATACTTATCATAGTTATATGTGACGTCTACTAAGGTTTTGGTGCAAACTAATCAACCATTTGGGTTATATCTTAGAAAAATCTAGAGTACAAGTCAGTGACAATCCTATGCACTCCATAAGGGTTGACCATGTAATACCGGATACTTCATAATAAAAGGTCACCTTTAGAACTATATTTTGATCAAAGTTTAACGTTTTCTCCTAAATGAAAACAATATAGGAAGCACCTGCCTAAAGAATAATAGGAAACAAAATTTATATAGGTGAGGACCTGTATGGGTCCATCAAGCATGCGATGCAGACTCAAATCATATATATCGACGTGAAACACCTGGACCGAAATCGACAAAGCCATCTGACATCTATAATACATATGAGAATATCATGGCTAAGAGAATAGAGTATGTAAATTTTTATGAGATTAATTGACATCATGACAAAGCGTCCTCTCCGTGTTACACTTTGTGTTTATATATTATGCATTAACTTGCATGTCTCCATATTATTAAGTTGGTATCTCTATATATATTACCCTAAAATGAATAATCGCCATGATGAACAAAATAACAAGATGATAGATCATTCAATAATCATTACCTATTAATTGAGTCTTACCGGTTCATTGAATAATCATTACCTATTCATTTGTTCTCCCGATGATCGACAGGACGATGCTACCGGGAGCCAGGTTGTACAATGTGTAGCACTATCATCTGTAGATGAGGTGTTCCAGGTGGAGGGTTGCAGGGACAAGCAACGTGATAGCTGTGAGATTCTACATATTTTTTATGGTTTTTATCGACGGTTTACGTTTGGATTTGATGGTTTTCTAGCTTTACCTAACGCTAATACTTCGGTAGCGAAGAAAACTTAGTTTTTAATGTGTGTTTTAGGTTCTAAACATCAACCGAAGGATTTAACAGTAAAAATACAATATTCAGACGAAAACAAGCAAGTCTCTTTTTGAAAGCAATCGAGGGGAGTTTACTGAAGCTTTAACAAGCAACTATACGGCAGGAATATTTTTCAGGCTGTATAGTTCCCATCTCCTTTGTCTTATTAAAAGGGACAACTTTTGTGAAGAGGTCGAGGACGGAAACAGAACACACGAGCCGCCATCCTATCCAGAACGGAGAAAGCGGGGATCCAGAAAAGAAGGGGAAGACGTTCTTCATCTCGCTCCACGATCTTCGATCTCTTAGCCACCACACCTCCATAGCCATTACTTGTACTTGAGAGAGAGAGATCTCCACCTTGCACTACAAGGGTTTGAGATTGTTCTTCTCATCTTGAATTGTGTTGGATTTATTTCTATTTCTTATTGTGTATCTCCACGGTAATATCAAGAAGAACTCCCTTTATTTAATTATATCAATGATGCTTTCTTCTCTCATGTGTGAGTAAGTTCCCTTGGGCGTGGGAGATGTGATGTGCCTATATAATTTCCATTAAGTTTGTGGTTGATTTTAATTACTATATTATCTGTGCTTGACTATCTGTGGGATGCTAAATGCATGTTGTCCAATTAAGGGCCCAGACAACATGATGCTTTTTTCTACATAGAAAGAATCTTGTTTCCTAGCAGACCGGCGACTCCCGAGTGACACAAAGATATCTGTAGTGACCTTGGATCAATAAGATCCTAAGTCCCTGTGATTTACATGCTAGTCCCTGGATCAATAGCTAGCACTCACAGTCGATGAATATCACGTAAAATACAAAGTCATTATTACACGGAGAATCCAGAGTATGAATTTATTACAAATTTGCTTAGCATTAAAATAGCTCAAATTACAGCGGAAACATAAAAGCAGCTTGAGTCCATCAACGCCCCAGGCTTGTCGAGTGTAGACTCGCGATCCCTACGCACCTTTCAATCTTCAGATTCTGCACATAAGACGTGCAGCCAACAAGTTGAGTCAATACTTTGAATGTATTGGTAAATTACACCAAGGAAAAAAAAGACTATCTTTACATGCAAGGCTAGTTTAGGCTGTAGAGTTTATTTTCTCAAAGCTAGTTTTCTTAAGTTTGGAGAAGAAGAGAAGATTTTCCCTACTTTGTAAACTTTTGTTTAAGTAATATATGGTCGAATGGCACATGAGGATATTACTCACCAAGTGTCCAATCAACCTAACACTTGGATATTACTCACCAAGTTTCCAAAACCCTCCCAATAGCGATATGACTCACGCCTTGGGTTTTTAGAAAACTTTAAGTTTTGAAAGAGAGAGAGGAAGATCCTTCAGAGGCTCCATCCTTCAGATGCTCAATATTGTTCTATTTCTGTGAACACGGCTGATCGATCAGATTGCAAAACTCTCGAGAGCTTGTGCACTTTACCCACAATCCACGATCAAGTCCTTTTACAGATAAGACCATGGCGAGGCTTTCCCTTAGTAGCCCCTCTACCTTTTGGATCCAACCGTGCCAAGAACCTCCATATGTTGGTACCCAGGTGAGGTTTCCCACTAAGTATTAGGCCAAGACAGAGCCCATATGTATTGTGGTTGCACTGGAAGCTTCTGAATTCTGACACATGGCAGACTTCTTTGATTCCTGGGCGGCCGTCCTCCACCAAAATCTCACTCGTTGTCCCGACAACCATTCCGCCCAGAATAAAACTTAGTTTTATTTTGAAGTGGATTTGAGAAGAAAAGTTTGCTCCAGGGAGCCTTTATACTTAGAAGAATTCATTGTCTTTCGAACCCCCCAACGGTACTTTGTATATATAGCATAGCAAGCAATACTTGGCAAAAACAGGGGAATCTATTAGGAGGGAAATCCTAAGTATAGAGATACTCATGGCATACTACAAAAATCATCGCACTTTGCAAAATAATACTAAGGAAAAATTCTACTAGAGCATCCTACACATGCATACTACAGAATTTTGAAGATCACATGCATAGAATCAAAACTGGGACAAAGATTATGAACAAGTGTTGTAACTTGCCTTGATCCAAGCAGCACTCTACACAATAGCACTCCCCAGCGCACTCCGAATAATCTAACGAAACACAAACATAGATCTAATCACCATTTGCATAAAATATGCCACAGAGGTAACATGCATGCATGCAACATGGTACTTATGCAAGATTTGATTTCTAAATTGACCAAGGTAGTCTAATTGGATTTCAATTGTGTTAGGATGTTATTAGTATTGATTTCCCATGGGCTTAAACTAATTTGGGTCATAATTCTAACTCATAGGCCCACTAGAAGATCCAACCATCTAATAATCCCCAAATCAGATATAATGCTCTTAAGCAAGGTTCTATAATTTTGTTCAGTAGGTATTGTAAAAACAAAGTCAACACAACAAGAATCAACTAAAACGGGGTTTTAATTATTTTTCTATGGATTAAACACTCTAATCTAGAGATTAATTTCTACACAGAAAAACTTACTGCAAACTTGTAATATTATTAAAGATCTGTGTCCTACACAATTTTGTGAATCCAACGGTATATTATACTAAAAATTTGGCCAAGTATTCTATTTTCTATGAATTTCGCAAGATTTAACCTAAATCTGCCAATTAAATTAAACCCTAGCGAGAACACGACAAGTGTAGAATCTAATTGGGCCAGCTAGGCAAGGCGGTGCTGACGCAGCGCGCTGTCAAGACTTGCCACGCGGCAGCGCGGGATTCGCCGATACCCCTTCGTTTCAAGCTTCTAATCCACACCATCAATCCTAGATCTAAGGGCTAAGAAGCAAGGACAGACTCACCTACCTTGCTGGCGGCGGCGACTGGCGGCAGGTGGCGCAGCGGTGGTCGGCATCAGCGTCCTAGTGCTCTTCGGAGAGGGTGAAGCAGTCACGAACGATCGCCTCCTCCTCGCGGTCCCGCTCGTTGCCTCGTGTACGACCTTTTCCTCCCCGAGCGGTGGCGGTGGCGGCTTCTCTCCCGCAGCTCTGGCGAGCAATCGGTGGCGGTGCGCTGCGGTAAATAGAGGGGTAAACGGATGAGTCGACGCCTTCGATCGAGAGGATCATGCTAGGGAAGGAATTAAGGGAAGGGGTGCTCCTGTCGTCGACTTCGTTAGGTTACCGAGGCCAGCGGCGGTTTGAGCCAGCGATATCGGATGCGAGGCTAGGGTTTCTCTCGAGGGTTTGGAAACAGAGGAGGGGGTCGCGCGGCGTATTTATTAGCTGGTCGGGGAGTCCGGTTGGATACGGAGATGGGGGCTAGGTGGCTCCGTGGCCGGCGGGGACTCTGGTTCCGATTTTGCCGGGGGAGAGGGATGACAGGCGGGGCCGAGCTGTCAGCGGGTGCGGCTGTGTGGGCTGGCACGGGCGCTGGCAGGTTAGGCTTGCGGGCTGGCGGCTAGCGCTTAGGCAACGCTCGCGCGCTAGTGGTTTAATAACTTTTGCTCAACAAGTCCAAAATAAATGAAACCAATTCCTAAATTTTTGCAAAAAGGAGGTGGTCATCATAGAACCATAGAATTTTCATTTTGGCATTGTTTTTAGAAGGGTCAACCAAGATTGCTTCATTCTTGCTCACCGGGGGATTTTGTTGTTAGGGTTTTGTTAGGGTTTGATGCAACTTGAATTTGTAGGATGCAATGATGCAAGGATGATGCATGCTTCTAATAACATCCTATTACAAAATCTGGGATGTTACAAACCTACCCCCTTAAGAAGAATCTCTTCCCCGAGATTCGGGCTGGCTAGCAAATAGGTGTGGGTGTTCTGCCTTCAAATCTTCTTCACGTTCCCACGTGGCTTCTTCCCCGGAGTGGTGGTTCCATTGTACTTTGCAGAATCTTATAGTCTTGGTGCAGGTAATCCTTTCGGCTGTTTCCAGTATTTTGATGGGTTTTCCTCATAGGTAAGGTCATTTTCCAATTGAACCTCATCTAGGGGAACTGTATCTCTTAGCGGTGTTTCAGCCATCTCCGGGTGACATTTCTTTAGTTGTGACACATGAAACACATCATGCACAGTCAGTCCTTCCGGTAACTCCAACTGATAAGCAACTTCTCCTCTACGGGCCAGAACCTTATATGGTCCTATGAATCATGGGGCTAACTTACCATTGATTTCGAACCTCTTAACTCCTCGCAGTGGTGAAACTCGGAGATACGCACGGTCCCCTATTTTATAAGCCACATCTCTGCGTTTGGAATCAGCATAACTCTTTTGTCGGGATTGGGCTATCTTTAGCTTATCCTGAATCTGTCGTACCTTTTCTTTGGCATCCTTTATCAATTCGGGTCCAAAAAGACTAAATTCACCAACTCCACTCCATTACAGCGGGGTTTTACACTTCCTGCCATATAGAACTTCGAATGGAGCCATCTTGATACTTGTCTGGTAGCTGCTGTTGTAGGAGAACTCAGCATACGGCAGGTTATCATCCCAAGTAGACCCATAGTCTAGTGCGCAAGCTCTCAACATATCCTCTAGAATCTGGTTCACCCTTTCCGTTTGGCCATCTGTTTGAGGGTGGAAAGCAGTACTGAATTCTAGTCTGGTCCCAAGAGACTCATGTAACTGTCGCCAAAACTTTGAAATGAACTGGGTGCCTCTATCTGATACAATTCCCTTTGGGACACCATGCAGACTTACAATCCTTGACATATATATCTTGGCAAGATTAGCACTTGTATATGTGGTCTTTACGGGAATGAAGTGAGCCACCTTGGTAAAGTGGTCCACCACTACCCAGATAGAATCAAATCCTGAACGTGTTTGGGGCAACCCCGTGATAAAATCCATGCCTACCTTATCCCATTTCCAGTCTGGTATGGGTAGTGGTTGCAGTAATCCGGCTGGTTTCTGATGCTCGGCCTTAACTCTATTGCATACGTCACATAGAGAAATATACTCGGCAATTTCTCTTTTTAGATTATTCCACCAAAATCTGTCCTTCACATCCATGTACATCTTCGTGTTACCTGGATGAATTGAGTAAGGTGAATCGTGAGCTTCTTGTAACATCAACTTCCTGATATCGGGGTCATTGGGAACGCACAAACGCTTCCCATACCAAAGGGTTCCTTGGTCGTCCAGACGAAATTCTTTTGTCTTCCCTTCACTTATTTTGACTCTTATTTCATCCAACTCTTTATCTCCCTTTTTGTGCTTCCTTGATTCTCTCTTGGAAAGTAGACACTATTTCCATAGTCGCTACGTGTCCTTTCGAAACTATTTCTAGCCTGAGATCCTTGAAGTGCTTAAATAAATCCTCTAGAAGTTCCCCCGCGGTAAGTCCATTCACATAAACTTTACTACTTAAGGCATCGGCCACCACGTTTGCCTTTCCGGGGTGGTACTGTAAATCCAAGTCATAATCCTTAATCAGTTCAAGCCATCTTCTTTGTCTCATATTCAACTCCTTTTGGGTGAAGATGTATTTCAAACTCTTATAATCTGTGAACACATCACAATGTTTGCCCATGAGGTAGTGTCTCCATACCTTGAGTGCATGTACCACAGACGCAAGTTCCAAATCATGTGTGGGGTAGTTGTGTTCGTGGTTCTTAAGTTGTCGAGAGGCATAGGATACCACTTTCCCATCTTGCATCAATACACTTCCAAGTCCCTGTCGAGAAGCGTCACAATAGACTTGAAAATCCTTTTGGATATCAGGCAGACACAGAACTGGTGCTGTTACGAGACGTTTCTTCAATTCTTGAAAGCTTGCTTCACATGCCTCGGTCCATAGGAATTTATTTTCCTTCTTCAACAGTTCCGTCATGGGTTTTGCTATTTTGGAAAAGTTTTCGATGAACCTCCGGTAATATCCTGCGAGGCCTAAGAAACTCCTAATGTCTCCCACATTCTTGGGTGACTCCCATTCCGTTACAGAAGCTACTTTACTGGGGTCTACGGCAACTCCTTTTGCCAACACAACATGACCAAGGAATCCCACTTCCTTTAACCAGAATTCACATTTGCTGAATTTGGCATACAACTTGTGTTCTCTTAGTTTCTCCATAATTAGGCGCAGATGTTTCTCATGTTCCTTCTCATCCTTGGAGTATATGAGTATATCATCTATGAATACCACGATAAACTTGTCCAAATATTCCATGAACACCTTGTTCATCCTGGTCATGAAGTATACCGGGGCATTGGTTAGACCAAACGACATCACGGTGTACTCATACAATCCGTATCTTATGGTGAAGGCTGTTTTGGGCACATCCTGTTCTCGAATTTTTAGCTGAAAGTAGCCTGATCACAGATCGATCTTTGAGAACACACTGGCTCCCTTTAACTGGTCAAACAAGTCATTGATGTTGGGCAGAGGGTACTTAATCTTGATTGTCACTTCATTTAATGAGCGGTAGTCCACAACTAGCCTCTTGGTTTTATCCTTCTTTTCCACGAATAGGACAGGCGCTCCCCAAGACGACGCGCTGGGTTGAATGAATCCCTTGTCCAATTGTTCCCTAAGCTGTTTCTTGAGTTCCTTCAACTCGTCCACATCCATCTTGTATGGCCTCTTAGCTATCGGCCCTGTGCCCGGCATCAAGTCAATGAGGAACTCGATATCACGGTCGGGAGGCATCCCAGGTAACTCTTCCGGGAAGGCATCTGGGTATTCGTTCACAATAGGTACATCCTCCAAGCTAACCCCCTTAAGAGAGTTCACCATGACTTCTTTAAGTGCGAAATTTGACTTGATATGAATCCTCTTCCCTTCCGGTGTCATGAGCGTGACAGTCCTTTTGGCACAATCTATGACTCCTTCATATTCGGTCATCCAATTCATGCCCAGGATTATGTCTAATCCTTGTGACTCTAGAACTACTAGACTTGTGGGAAAGATGTGTGTCCCAATCCTTAGTTCTAAACCCCGGCAACCAGAGTTTGCCACTATATCTCCTCCAGGAGAACTTACCCTTAGAGGAGAGTTTATAGTCTCCGTAGGTATCTTGCCTCTATCCACAAATACCCTTGATATGAATGAATGTGATGCACCAGTATCAAAAAGAACAACTGCGGGAATAGAATTAAGCTTGAGCTTACCAATCACGGAGTTCGGTGCATCACAAGCATCCTCCACAGAGACATGATTCACCGTGGCTTTGACAAACAGATTTGGCTTCTTCCCGTTTCCATTGCCATGGTTGTGTCCATTTCCATTCCCATTGCCATTGACATTCTTATTCTCGGGGCAAGTGGTTGCATAGTGCCCTGTCTTGTTGCACTTAAATCATGTCACCTCACTGATATCCTTTCCATTGCTGCCATTTCCATTGTGGTTTTTATGCCCATTGTGTTTGTGGCAGCCATGGTGATGACCGTTATGGTTGTGGCCATTATTTTTATAAGGTGGTGGTGAGGATGTGCGCTGCTTCTGGTACGGAACAGAGTGCTTGTGAGGGTTAGACTTCCTTTTGCGGTTCTCTATGCTCTTCCTCTTGGATTCAACCACAATAGCTCTGTCCAAGAGCTCCTGAAAGTTGTCAAATTTCTGAGCCACAAGCTGAATAGATATCTCATCATTGAGTCCTCTTAAGAATTCCTCCTGTCTCTTGGCATCAGTGGAAACATCATCGGGTGCATAACGGGCTAGCTTGTTGAAAAGCTCACCATACTCGGTGACAGAACGGTGCAGCTGGTGTAAGTCACGAAACTCTCGCCTTTTCAGAGTCATGACACCAACAGCCACATGATGGGTATGGAAAGCTAACTCGAACTGATCCCAAGTGATAGCATCAATATTTGGGTGGGTGACTTTGTAGTTATCCCACCATTCTGCAGCAGGTCCTTCAAGCTGGTGCACGGCATAACGCACCCTGTCGGCTCCGACAGCTTGCACGGTGTCCAACTTCTTGTTAATCGTACGGAGCCAGTCATCTGCGATGATTGGTTTAGCGCTGCTAGTGAAGGTAGGTGGGTTCAACCTCAAAAACCGAGTTAAGCGATCATGTTGAGGTGGTGGTGGCGCGTTGTTGTTGTTGTTGTTGTTGTTGTTGTTGTTGTTGTTGTTGTTGTTGTTGTTGTTGTTGTTGTTGTTGTTGTTGTTGTTGTTGTTGTTGTTGTTGTTGTTGTTGTTGTTGTTGTTGTTGTTGTTGTTGTTGTTGTTGTTTTGCATATTCTGAGTGAGCAGTTCGATCAGCTGGTTCTGAGTGGCTAGAAGTTGTGCAATTTCTGGAGGAATTTCGGTGTTCGCACGTCTTGGTGGCATCTGTGGGGTTTGAGAGACAAGTTAAGAAATAGACAGAAAGACTAAGTAGTAAACTCCTACCCTTATGAAAACACACATGGCACACAAGGCACAAAGCACAAAAGCACAAACTTAACACAGAAATCATACAAGTTTAACTAAACCAAATATGTCTTGGTATTTATTACAATCGCAAATAACGTTCTACTATAGAATTTAAAGGTGGTCCAACTATTACACATCTTCCACGCCTTCCTCTTCCTCGTCCTCGAACGAGTAGCCTTCCTGCTCTAGGGTTGTCTTGTACAGCTCCATCTCCTTTGTGGTGGCTTCAAGCTTCTCTTGGAGGTTCTTTATCTCATCCTGCAACTTCTTGGTAGTGGCTTCTAGCTGCTCCTGAAGTCCCTCCTTCTCCCTTTGTAGTTCCTCCACTATACTTGACTTCTTTGCGGCTTCAAGTTGTTTTGCCAAGTCCCTCTTGGAAGCACACACATCATTGATTATCTTGCAAAGGCCTTCGGTTTGCACTTCAGTTCCATCGATCTCCTGCTTGAGTTCCCTAATCCTCTTGTTTTTATTTATCACCCTCTTCTCTTGGTTAGCGAACTTATTCTCTTGGTCCTGGAACTTCATCTCTTGGAGCTTCATTGCCTCCTCTTGTTGCTTGATTATTTCCTCCTTCTCCTTTATGAGAGCACATAGCTCATCGTTCCTTAACATCTCGAGGAAGCTACCTTTTTCAAGGTCATGGATGTGGCACTCCAGGTCTTGATATTGGGTCTTTCGGCGCTTGGTAGAAGTCCTTTCCTCAAAGGTTAACTCCATGGGAATTCCTTCCTCATCTCGTCTTCCAAAAAGGCCGCCGCAGTGTCCTTGGAGAACCTTGTGATGGCGTCCACATAGGCGACCAATGAGCTACTGCAAGCTGATGCTAAGGGCCTTCTCCTTGGAATCGCTAACAATGTGGATTGCTATGTCTTCCTCCGGGTTCTTGCCTCGCTCTTGTCCTGACTGGATGACTTTGACTCCCTAGCAGCCGTCCTTGTGGAGTCTCTTCATCGTGCTTCCCTGGATTGTTGGCAGACGAAGGTCCAAGCGCGTGAGGAGATCCATGAGGCATCCACCAAAGCGAATGGGCTCGATGTCCGCGACAGTGTCATAGAGGAAGGTTGTCATCTTTAAGTTAGAAGAATGAAAATTAGATACTTAATCAAGTAGAGGAAAGCAGATATTAGAAATGCGGAAAATAACTTAGTAGAAAAGCAAGTAAGGCACATAAGTTAAAGGTGGTTCCAATCCTAGGGTCGCGTCCTATAGGCAACGATGTGCTCTAATACCATCTGTAGTGACCTTGGATCAATAAAGATCCTAAGTCCCTATGATTTACATGCTAGTCCCTGGATCAATAGCTAGCACTCACAGTCGATGAATATCATGTAAAACACAAAGTCATTATTACACGGAGAATCCAGAGTATGAATTTATTACAAATTTGCTTAGCATTAAGCTAGCTCAAATTACAGCGGAAACATAAAATCAGCTTGAGTCCATCAATTCCCCAGGCTTGTCGAGTGTAGACTCGCGATCCCTACGCATCTTTCAATCTTCGGATTCTGCACATAAGACATGCAGCTAACAAGTTGGGTCAATACTTTGAATGTATTGGTAAATTACACCAAGGAAAGAAAAGACTATCTTTACATGCCAGGCTAGTTTAGGCTGTAGAGTTTATTTTCTCAAAGCTAGTTTTCTTAAGTTTGGAGAAGAAAAGAAGATTTTCCCTACTTTGTAAACTTTTGTTTAAGTAATATATGGTCGAATGGCACACGAGGATATTACTCACCAAGTGTCCAATCAACCTAACACTTGGATATTACTCAACAAGTTCCCAAAACCCTCCCAATAGCGATATGACTCACGCCTTGGGTTTTTAGAAAACTTTAAGTTTTGAAAGAGAGAGAGAGGAAGATCCTTCAGAGGCTCCATCCTTCAGATGCTCAATGTTGTTCTATTTCCGTGAACACGGCTGATCTATCAGATTGCAAAACTCTCGATAGCTTGTGCACTTTACCCACAATCCACGATCAAGTCCTTTTACAGACAAGACCATGTCGAGGCTTTCCCTTAGTAGCCCCTCTACCTTCTGGATCCAACCGTGCCAAGAACCTCCATATGTTGGTACCCTGGTGAGGTTTCCCACTAAGTACTAGGCCAGGACAGAGCCCATATGTATTGTGGTTGCACTGGAAGCTTCTGAATTCTGAAACATGGCAGACTTCTTTGATTCCTAGGCAGCCGTCCTCCACCAAAATCTCACTTGTTGTCCCGACAACCATTCCGCCCAGAAGAAAACTTAGTTTTATTTTGAAGTGGATTTGAGAAGAAAAGTTTACTCCAGGGAGCCTTTATAGTTAGAAGAATTCATTGTCTTTCGAACCCCCCAACGGTACTCTGTATATAGCATAGCAAGCAATACTTGGAAAAAACAGGGGAACCTATTAGGAGGGAAATCCTAAGTATAGAGCTACTCATGGCATACTACAAAAATCATCGCACTTTGCAAAATAATACTAAGGAAAAATTCTACTAGAGCATCCTACACATGCATACTACAAAATTTTGAAGATCACATGCATAGAATCAAAACTGGGACAAATATTATGAACAAGTGGTGTAACTTGCCTTGATCCGAGCAGCACTCTACACAATAGCACTCCTCAGTGCACTCCGAACAATCTAACGAAACACAAACATAGATCTAATCACCATTTGCACAAAATATGCCACAGAGGTAACATGCATGCATGCAACATGGTCCTTATGCAAGATTTGATTTCTAAATTGAACAAGGTAGTCTAATTGGATTTCAATTGTGTTAGGATGTTATTAGTATTGATTTCCCATGGGCTTAAACTAATTTGGGTCATAATTCTAACTCTTAGGCTCACTAAAGATCCAACCATCTAATAAGCCCCAAATCAGATCTAATTCTCTTTATCAAGGTTCTATAATTTTGTTCAGTAGGTATTGTAAAAACAAAGTCAACGCAACAAGAATCAACTAAAACGGGGTTTTAATTATTTTTCTATGGATTAAACACTCTAATCTAGAGATTAATTTCTACACAGAAAAACTTACTGCAAACTTGTAATATTATTATAGATCTGTGTCCTACACAATTTTGTGAATCCAACGGTATATTATACTCAAAATTTGGCCAAGTATTTGATTTTCTATGAATTTCGCAAGATTTAACCTAAATCTGCCAATTAAATTCAACCCTAGCGAGAACGCGACAAGCGGCAGAATCTGATTGGGCCAGCTAGGCAAGGCGGTGCTGACGCGGCACGCTGTCGCGACTTGCCACGCGGCAGCGCGGGATTCGCCGATACCCCTTCGTTTCAAGCTTCTAATCCACACTATCAATCCTAGATCTAAGGGCTAAGAAGCAAGGACAGACTCACCTACCTTGCTGGCGGCGGCGACTGGCGGCGGGCGGCACAGCGGTGGTCGGCGTCAGCGTCCTAGTGCTCTTCGGAGAGGGTGAAGCAGTCACGAATGATCGCCTCCTCCTCGCGGTCCCGCTCGTTGCCTTGGGTACGACCTTTTCCTCCCCGAGCGGTGGCGGTGGCGGCTTCTCTCCCGCAGCTCCGGCGAGCAATCGGTGGCGATGCGCTGCGGTAAACAGAGGGGGAAATGGATGAGTCAATGTTGTCGATCGAGAGGATCACGCTAGGGAAGGAATTAAGGGAAGGGGGTGCTCCTGTCGTCGACTTCGTCAGCTTACCGAGGCCAGCGGCGGTTTGAGCCAGCGATATCGTAGGCGAGGCTAGGGTTTCTCTCGAGGGTTTGGAAACAGAGGAGGGGGCCACGCGGCGTATTTATTAGCTGGCCGGGGAGTCTGGTTGGATACGGAGACGGGGGCGAGGTGGCTCCGTGGCCGGCGGGGACTCTAGTTCCGATTTTGCCGGGGGAGAGGGATGACAGGCGGGGCCGAGCTGTCAGCGGGTGCGGCTGTGTGGGCTGGCGCGGGCGCTGGCAGGTTAGGCTCGCGGGCTGGCGGCTAGCGCTTAGGCGACGCTCGCACGCTAGTGGGCTGGGGCAGCCGGCCCAGTAGGTTAGGAAGTAGTTTTTTTTTCTTTTATCTTTTCCATTTTCTATTTCACAAATTCTTTAATAACTTTTGCTAAACAAGTCCAAAAGAAATGAAACCAATTCCTAAATTTTTGTAAAAAGGAGGTGGTCATCATAGAACCATAGAATTTTCATTTTGGTATTGTTTTTAGAAGGGTCAACCAAGATTGCTTCATTCTTGCTCACTAGGGGATTTTGTTGTTAGGGTTTTGTTAGGGTTTGATGCAACTTGAATTTGTAGGATGCTATGATGCAAGGATGATGCATGCTTCTAATAACATCCTATTACAAAATCTGGGATGTTACAATATCAATGGGAAACTAGTTTGACTCGGGGATAACGAGGAACCACCGACCTTATTGCATTAGTCTGATCCAAGGAGCTTAATTGCTAAGCAACCTGAAGGATCTTAATCGTCTAGTGACTGACCATGGTTGTGGTAAATAGGCTAGTAGGATTATTGAAGTTGGGATGAAATCTACAAAGAGGAGTTCCGGATAATTATGGGTTGCTCGCCTACACACATAGTTATATGATTATAATCGTTACACTTATCACTCATCCACCCGGCACATTCACTATCACCATGAACTGAAACTCCCCGCGCCTACTTTGTCATCTGCAGAAAACAACAAACAAATCGTTCTTTAATTTTATGATTTTTATTCCTGAAGTTTACATTTTAGTTTTATTTAAATACAATTCTTTAATCCAAATTCTATCCACATTTTCAACACTTGGTCAATTCACTCGAAGACCTGTGACAACTTTCGGTGTGACAGAGACTTCACCAATAAACACTTACCTTTGGGCTCCCTGTGGGATCGACATCTTAACTTCAAAACTAGCTACAAACGATCTGTACACTTGTAGCCATCAAGCTATTTTCTGGCGCTGTTGCCGGGGAGCTAAGTGCTAAGTGTTTTGTCTCGTGACATTTCAGGTGTTACTATTACAAGATGGTCTCCCTAGGAGAAAGAGGATCGACACGTTCTGGTAGTGCTTATCTACCAGATTATCTTGATCGCATACCTACTCAAAGGCGTGAGGAAATTATTGAAAACCTTTTGAGGTCGAATAAAGTTGAAGTTGAAAATTTAAGTGACTTCATGGAAATCATGTCCATTCATAGGACAGCCCCAAGAAACCTGAGAAGACTCTCAGAGAATATAGTGCTCCAAATTCTACATTTCTTAAACAACCAATAGAATTTCCTACTCCTGGAGTTAGAGAATATCTATTTGATGGTGATATTATTACAATTTTGCAGGAAAAAGCTTTCAGTGGAAGGGAAGATGAAGACCCAGGAAGACATCTTAGAGAGTTCGATGATGTTATAACATCACTTGTACCAAAAGGTTTGCCAAGAGAATTCTCTCGTCTAAAACTATTTCATTGGTCTCTCAAAGGTAAAGCTCTAGACTGGTTATATTCTCTCCCTCGCCATTATATTAAATGTTGGGAAAACTGCATTGTTAAATTCATAAACAGGTTTAATACTTTTACAAAGGTAACAGAACTTAGGAAGAATATAGGAAACTTTAGTCAGAATGTGGGAGAAAATTACCCACAAGCCTGGGAAAGATTCTTTATAATGATCAATAGTATTCCTTATCATGGCTATTCCGAGTCAACTGTTTGCCACTTATTTTACCACGGTCTTAATACCCAATGCAGGGAGCTGCTAGATTCATCAATAGGAGGTTCGATAAATACTTTAACTGTTAAAGCATGTCTGGAATTAATGGCTACTATGGCTAAGAATGATTCTTTATATAATCCTGATTTTGGAACTAAGTCAGAAAAAGGGAATACTTCATATAAATCCTGATCTTATGCCTGAAGTATGCAAAACCATGGAAGAAAAAGGTATACCTTTTGAACTTGTCAAGGAAAGAAAAGTAGATTTGTTACAAGTTTTTACTAAAGATGATAAAACTAGAAAAGTTTTTCAAGGATTGAAACATCGAAAGGCAAAGTCTTATAATAACTTGAATAAGCAATTTCAAAGACATAAAAATATTTTGGCCGAACTTACAGAAAATTTTGAGGAAATTGGCCAAGAAATAAAATTATTTAACAAGTACCTCAGTATGATTGAAAACAATGTGAACAAATATCATCTAGTTATTAAAATTTTCTTCGAGACGATATAAATATTCCTGTTTCTACTAATGTTGTTACAATAAGAGGTGTAGTTGTTAAAGGACCATTAGGAGCACCAAAATATGAAGATGAAAAAGATCGAAAGGAAAAAAGCTTTGCTCAAAGCAAGCCAGGAAGATGATACATTGGTGGATCCTCAGGATGAGACTACTCAAGACACACAAGATCAAACCTTGGAGGAGAAGAATGATGCACATGATGACAATTATAACTCTGATGCAGAAACTGTTGATCCAAGAGAAGAAGAAGACACAAGCAATGAATATGAAGTTGTTGCAATAGAGAAGAATAAAAATGATAAGCAACAACAAAAGAAAGGAACTAAAGAGCCTGATCCTCCACAAAAGTTAAAAGATAAAGGTAAGAAACTTCCATATCCAGACCGTAAAAAGAAAGCACCAGATGAGGCAATCTATAACTCTTTTACAAAGGCATTAAGTGATATTCGTCTAGAAATTTGATTTGCGGATGCAATAAGTGCCTGTCTATTCTAAATTTGTCTGTGATATTCTTAATAGAAAGAAAGAGATAACTGAAACTGTCTCCATTGTAACTAGTTACCCCTCTAATGGGAGGCTATTGTCTAAGTCAGGATATCCCTGTATACCAACTATTTCATGTTCAATAGGCAAAACTGATATTCGTAATGCTTTATGTGATTTAGGTGCGGGAGTTAGTGTAAGGCCATACTCCCTCTATAAAAGGTTAGGATTAGGGGAATATTCCCCCACTTCTATCACTTTACAGATGGCTGACAAATCCACTAAACAACTTGTTGGTATGATTGAGGATGTTATACTTAGAATAGATGAGCATGTTATTCCCACTGACTTTATTATTCTTGAAATGCTGGAAGATGAAAGATTATCTATAATACTTGGAAGACCTTTTCTTAGCACTGCAGGAGCATTAGTTGACTGCGCTACAGGGGGAAAAATCTTCAATGTTTATGATGCTTAAATAATCCGGTATTTTCCAAAGAAACTAGAAGCAAGAGAAAGGTATGTTCCACCGGCAAAATGAGTTCATGTGGTAAGTGCCTTTGATAAAGGGCAACCAAAGGTAAGAATTCAAGAGCAGAGAAGGGGTTGAAATATTCAACCATTCTTAATAAAATGCTTAATGGGAGTCAACCCATCATATCAATAAAATAAATTAAAGTTAGATAATAAGATGTTCATTGCATTCCTACAACTTTTTCACAGACATTTTTGCGGAAGCGCACCCGTAAAGATGTAGCTGTCAAAAAGTAGTAGAAATGCTGACTGATTAAGCATAAATTTAGAGTAGAAAATAAAGTTTAAGTTTCATATATAGAAACTGGCCTAATTACATTGTTCATATAAAAAAGTGCATCCTTGAAAATGTGGGTGAAAAAGCATGTTCCAGGAGTTATAATGACCAACTATACGGCGAGAATGTTTATTCCGGCCGTATAGCTGCGGCCGTATAGTTATCGACAAAATTCTCAAAACTTGGGGTTTGGATATAGAAGGTTTGACGGCTAACTATATGGCATTACCATTTGGTCCGGCCATATAGTTGTGATCTCGCATTGCGAAACCCTAACCCTCGCCGCCGCCACAACTATACGGCAGGAGATACTGAACCCGACCGTATAGCTCCCGCCGTATAGTTTGGCCCGACCACTTAAACGGGTCGAGGCAGGCTAGGTTTCTTCCTCCTCTTATTATTTCTCTCAAACTCTCTCTCTCCAAAGCTCTCAAAACCTCTCAAGAACTCTCAATTCTTCGTGGATTTCGTTCGTTTGAGTGGGTTAATCAATATATTGGTATGTTTCTCTCCCTATCCATGCTTTATTTTCAGAATTCCATGGTTGAAATCCTCTCATTGAATTAGTGGATGAACTCAAGCTTGATTGATTTTATCTTTTAATTTCTCATGTTAGGATTGAATTCCTCCACGTAGAATCGTTCATATATCATATAGAAACTATATTCCTAAGGTTTTATGTTGAAATTTCTCAGTGCATCAAGATGAACAAGCTCGGTGGACTTTTTTGCAAGAGCAAGCGCCAACGTGGTGAATGCTCGGGGCTTCGGGCTGAGCTCGATAACAAGTATGCCATGGTTTTGGCAAGGAAGGTGTTGCCCACATGATGGGCTGATGGCGGCTTTCTCAACTCAGTAGGGTTGAGGGCGGACTTCGACTACATGTGTGCAAATGCAGGGCTCTCCAACCTCTCCAATGTAATCCATTACAACTACGAAGGGCTCACCCATGAGTTCCTCGCCTCCTTCTACGACGACTACAAGGAGATAGGTAATGCATGCATGACAAATTTCACTGTTAACCAATGGCCATATCAAATTACTGATGACCCACAAGTATAGGGGATCACAACAGTCTTCGAGGGTAGTATTACCCAATTTATTGATTCGACACAAGGGGAGCCAAAGGATACTTGCAAGCCTTAACAACTTAGTTGTCAATTCAGTTGCACCTGGCAATAGTTCTTGCTCACAGAAGTTTATCAGTAGCAATAGTTTGATAGTAGCAACATCAGTAGAAAAACAAGAGCAATAGTAACAGTAACAGTAAACAGTATGATTCGAGTGCGGTAGGCATAGGGATGGATGGACAAGCATTGCATGGACAAGTCTAAACATGTAACTTCAAGATCTAGGGCATTGCAAATAGATAAGAATAAGCATTTGTAACATCCCAGCATATAGGACCTAAGAAAGGGTAGATTTAGGAATATGTATTGTTGCATGCATTCATTTGAGAAAATGTGGGTAAAATATTCGCCAAATAAAAACCTTGAGTGATCAATGTTTCTTTCTTACTTTGAGAGTAGGTTTAGTCTTAAAGGAGGAATGCTATAAAATTTGATATGATCTTAGAGGAATTATGTGTGTTCTGAAATGAGTTTGGATTTGTAAAACTTAAGTATTTTATAATTTAAATGATTTTGATATAAGATTTGAATCTTAAATTAATTAAGAAAAAGGTATTATAATTTAAATCTTATCTAAAAACAATATTGTATATGAAATTCATTTTATATACATAAATAAGTTACAAAGAATGAACTTACTGAAGTTATTCAAAACTTCACATTTACAAAATGAATAAAGAAAAAGAATATTCTTTATTAATAAATATATAATCTCTATTACAAATGAACCAAATAAAGATTACAAGTATTGTAAAAGAAATATTACAAAATATTAAGAAAATTACATTTATATATCTACTAATTATCCTATATCTAAAACTACAGTGAATCTTCATCTTTATCTTTGTACCTGCAAACAGAGAATAAATAAGAAAACAAAACAGTATTAGTGTTAGTATATTTCTCTCAGATATGTAAGTGAGGTGAACTTGACAAACTCATCATTGAGAAATGTTAAAAAGGGGCAAGTTTCACCAATATGAAAGATTTCATCTTTCATAAATTCAGGCCAGAATGCAAATGACAGCCAAAAGGGACCAATTCACCAGCCAAGGTAAAAGTAGATTGGTAATAGTAAGTTCAAACTTTCTGAACCTATCCATATGTGCATAGCAGGCACACAGACTACACACACACAAGCATGCAGATTGTGTGCTATCGACCACACAAGCACAACCAGGATCACAAAACCATAGCACAGCCATGGAGAAGCACCTCAGTGCATCACTCCACTACACCACACCACAACACAACCAGGGTGAACAGTAAGCAAACCAAGAACAGCAGCCAAAACCAACCACCCAGATCAACCCAAACATCACCAGGATGGTGACATAAGGAGGGGATGGATCTGGTGGACAACAAGGTCAAGCCCAGGAGCTAGGAGGAGCAGGCAAGCTCAAGAGCAAGCTCAGGAGCCCAGCAAAAGCAGATCAAGATCCAGACCCAGATCAAGATCATCAATCTACTACATCCACATCAGAATCTGTGGTGAGCCTCACAAAACCATCACATGCTTTCATCAGAATATCTAAACAAAAGCATGTGTTGCTTTATGTAATGATCTCTCAATATGCACCCAAGAGGGGTGAATCTATCCTAGAGATTTCAAGTATAAGGATAAGAAATCAAGCTCAACCACAAACACTAAACCCCCAGACCAACATCATAGGCAGGCAAGATAAGAAAGCTTTCATATCATCTTATCAGTTTAAATCACAAGCATGATCAAGCTAAGCCTGAAAGAAAAACCCAATCACTTGTGTGCCAGAATACAATGGTATCACAATGACAAGTTCTTAATGAGCTAAAATCATCTTTGCTTAGTTCCCACAGTGTAACACCCTCAGAATCGACCCTATGCAAGTTTCAGCGATTCCCGCCAAACCCGCATAGAAATGATTCAAAGGTGCCCACCAGGCACTTTCGTGCGGGTGGAAAACGAAGTAATAACATTACACAACAGTCCTCGATGGGACCCACAGAACAGATATATACAACAGCGACTCAATGAGTCAAGAATACAGATATACAGAACAAAGATCCAAATCACCTTGAAAATGATAGAGCGTCCGACTACGGACAAGATGCAAATGGGGCTAAGAGCCCTGAAGAATAACCAATGGCGTCCATAACCCTGCCCAGGCCAAGCCAGAAGGGTAACCCTGCTAACGACGTCGATCTCAAAACCTGCTTAAACAAAAGGGGTGCCGACAAAGGGCAAAGGGAAAAGAGGAGCGTCAGTACTGAGGCCAGTACACAGCGAGACTAGAATTCGGCGGTCCTCGCCTACATAGGTATGGTGGACTGAAACGGCAGCGGCAGCATGCGCTAAACAACCTATAGAGACTCGATACGACTAGCGGCTATCAGAGAGGGGTAAGAAAGACCTATTCGGAACCCAAAACTGATGCTACCATCAAACAAACCCATCCTGGTGTTTCCCCCTCGAGACCAAACGAGGAAGTCAACCGAGGAACTCACACAGTTGGTAGTTTTATTTATTCAGTTATTGTTGCAGCAATTACTAGTCAGGTGTAGATAATCGTCCTGATAAAATAAACAGTGGGTCGTTTTAGTTAACCGTTCCGTTATAGTTGCGACACTTACTAGTCAGATACATATAGCATGAGATAACCCGAAACCCAGTAGTTGTCGGTACTCTTATTTAGCCATTCCGTTGTAGTTGCAATACTTACTAGTCAGATACAATTGTCGCAAGCGACAAACCAAACAAGCAGTTGTTGGCAGTTTTATTTAGCCATTCCATTATAGTGAAGCTGATTACTAGTCATTATAAAGTCAGATTTATAGCACTACTTTAGTTATAGTTGTCTATGATCGAGATACTGTGCTCCAAGTCGTCCATAACCGCGGACATGGCTTTCAGAAAGTTTTACCCGGCCGGGGTGCACAAATAGCAACACACACTCGATCAACCTCGGAAAAACCAAATCAAAACCCAACGAGGCCTTCACGACAAAGCAATCACAGGATTCACAATTATTTCAGGGGGCCACCCCATTGAGTAGACCCGCAACAAAGCTAGCTGACTCCGAGACGGACTCAAGGTTTGCGTCAGTGGCTGTAAACGACTGGGAACCCAGAACTGGGCTTGTCGATACCGCGAAAACACTCCGCTTTCCTAAACAGTACAGTGTGCTATCCATCGCACAATCGTAATAAAGCAGTAAAGCATGGCATAAGTACAGGATAGTAAATAAAACCTCAAACTAGTTTGTGGCCCCAAGAAATAAGACAGAATCAAGCTCTAGCTCAGGGGGGTCCCATAAGCCTCCCGGATGTGGATAGCGCGAATATTCAAGGAACAGGTATCAAGTACTCGGGGTCCTACGGGACACAATTGGACGGTTAACAACCAAATAACATCTATTGCCCACCTGTGCCTCTGCTTACTTACTTCGATTTTAGTTGTTAAACAGTAATTAAAGTGAACGATAAGTAAAGCCATGATCATCTCCAACATCAAACATGCGGCAATACACCAACAACTGTGGCACTTGACGACACGCAACAGCACTTGAGCAAGCGACTACGACGCGCAAGTCCAACTATCTACCAGACATCAGGTAATAGGATGTGTCCAAGGCAATATAAGGCTGCAAGGGATATCACGGGTACGAAAACTAGAGCAACGCAATACAGATAGCAATAGATCAACAGGAGGGAATAAATACTATAAAAGTAAGATTGGTAAAAAGGGGGAGATGCTCGCCTGAAAACATTGCCGAAGGTTCAACCGAAGATCGGGTCGACACTCGTATCAACTCAACGGCCTTATCCGCGAAGAAGCAAAACACTAGAAGAAACACCGGATGCAATATTTAATACTACGGCAAAAGATCAGGCATGATGCATGCATGATGTATGGCATGGCAAAGATGCGATGCAATTAGGCCATATTAAGCGGAACCGGGGGTCCCGACATTTAATTAAATGGTTCAAGTCATTTATCTACCCCGCAAATTAGATGTTGTTTGGACATGGCAAAAGATAGTACCGGTTCGCTACACAAATTTAAATGAGACCAATGTACGGCTAGATTTGCCCGCATATGGGCCCCATATTTAATTATTAGGTGAATCGGCATAAGGCCCCCAAACCACATGACAATATGCATGCATGAACAATTAATATGCGACAAGTTGTATTATATTATAAAATAGGGTTTCGGGAAGGGGTTCACACATTAGAGGGCCTCGACGAACTTGAGGTTCCGGGGTTCGGGGTTGGTCTCAGGGTTCAGGGTTCGACGGGATCGTTCTCGGACTCCGGGACTTAGGGTCTTCGTATCGGGGAAGTAGGTCTTGTCGCACGAGCGTCAATGCTTCCGGGAAGGAGAACTTGTCGTCCAGGGTCTCGGTGTCCGGGTGAAGTACTCGGCGTCCTCGAGGGAGTACTTGACGCACATGTGGTCTTCGGGTTCTATGACGACGATCTTGTCGTTTCGATGGCGGGGTCTTGAAATCCGTGAAGAAAACCTTGTCGCCCTTGGGTGAAGAACTTGTCATCCCGAGGGTCCGTGGCTTCGGCGGAACGTTCGATGGATCCAGGGTCGAAGAACTTGGTGTCCGCGAAGGGGAACTCGGAGTTTTCGAGGGAGAGCTCGGGGCATCGAAACCGTGACGCAGACCTTGTCGTTCCTACATCGCCGGCGTGGCGGTTTCCGAGATGGAGATCTTGTCGCCCGATGTCCTTTGGTTCAATGCAGACAGCACACAATAATCCTGGCTCATGCCTTGCCATCTCACGGCCACACAAGCTCACTCGTACTCTACTCTGGTAACACTGGTACACCCAACACCCCATGGCAGTGGCTAGTCTAAGCACAACTGCGAATAGGGCATCGCTGACGGAGCCGAGGTTGACGCGGTGCTGGGAGGGGGCCGCGTCCGTGAGGTCGAGGCAGGGGCCGCTGCTGGAGAACGGGTCGGTGCTGCGGGGCCGGCTTGGAGCAGGGGCTCGCCGGAGGGCAGAGGGACATGGCGAGGTGGCGGCGCTCGACGGAGAGGGGCAGAGGACGGAGGAAGCCGGGCGTCGGGGCACGGTTGACGAGGGGCCGCGGTGGAGGCGGGACCCAAGCGGCAGGGCGGCGGTGCTCCGGGCAGGCGGCCGGAGAGGGGCGAGGCCGTCGAGGCCCAGGCGAGGCGGCGAGGAGGGGTCGCAGGCGGCTCGCCGGCGGCAGGGACGAGGGCGAGAGGGGGCGGTGCAGGGACGGAGCCAGGGAGGCGCGGAGGAGGGGGTCGTCGGGGCAGAGGAAGGCCGAGCGGGGCGACGGTGAGAGGAGCTCGAGGGGGCGGCGGTGAGAGGAGCTCGAGGGGCGGCGGTGAGAGGAGCTCGAGGGGCGAGGCGAGCGGCGCCGAGGGGAAGCCGCGGTGAGGTGAGCGGCCGCGGGCGTTGGGCCAGGAGGAGGGAGGAGCGGCGCCGAGGGGAAGGCGTGGGGCGACGGCGAGGTGCGGCGGTGCGGGTGGAGAAGGAGCGCGTCGGGTGCGAGCGGGGAGGGAGAAGAGAGGAGAAGTGGGGGAGGGAGAGAGGTTGGTGCGGGTGGGTCCCGCGGGCAGGGGGTGGACCGGGTCCAGGTGGGGCCAGGGGGGAGGGTTTGAGCAGGGGAGGCAGGTGTGGAGTGGCCAGGCGGGGTCGGGTGGGACCCGCCGGGGATGGGTCGGTTTGGGGGGGGTTGAGTGAGGAACAGGTGGGTCCGAGAGGGTGGGGCCCGGTTGTCGGTGGGGGTGGTTAGATGGGGCTGTGGTGAGAGAAAGAGGGGGGGAGAGAGGGTGGATTGATGAGGTGGCAGGTGGGTAGGGATTGGGTCCAGGGGTGAGGTGGCGAGCTGGGATAGGTGGGTAGGATAGGTTTGGGTGGTTTTACGAATTAGAGGGGGCTGGTTTAGGTGGACCGATTTTATTCCGGGGGTGGTCGACTGTGTCGAATCGGCCCGTTCGACTGCCCCACTAAAAATAATTGAATGTTTTATTTATTTCAAACAGGGCTTTTGCAAACCGATAGCAGACAAAACAAATAATCCGGAGACCCGGGTTTTGTGTTTGAACAAAGACGGGGCGTTTTAGAAAACAAAAATAGGTTTTTCCGAAAATAGTTTTATGCAAGCAAATGCAAGATGATGACGATGCTCAAATGCAATGTGACAGGATGACATGAGCATGCGGTCATGATGATGCAATGCACAAAATCAACGCGATTTTCTAGTAGTGGTTTTGCGGGATGCCACAATTCGACACCACTAACAATGGATCTCGCCCTCGAGATCCGCCTCATGGTTCCAGAAGGAAGGTCGGCGATCTGAATCTTCTCACATCGTGTAGATCCTCGCGACACCACTAACAAGAGGTCGTTGTCCGAGATCGTCGAGAGAACACTCCGGGAACAAAAGGTCGAAGGTAGAGGTATCAACAAATAAAGCCACCTCTAGCTTCCGTGGACGGAGTAAAATCGCTGGTTCCACTGATTCGGTGTATAAGAGCGAATGATAAGAGTAGTCGGATGGTGATCAGTCCATCGCGCACCTAAACCATTACTCTGCACACGAATAGCGAATTATGCAACCAACTCTCGGAATTAGACTGAAGATCTCGACACTCGATGTTCAGAAACAAAGGAGTGATGCAGACTCTGCATCGGATCTGGCGTAGATGATGTCGTCGCGTCGGAAAACACCGGAAGGCACAAACGAGGAACAAAGAAAAGTCCACCAGACGAAGGATTCCTCGGATAGCATGAAGACCAGATGTAGCAACACCGTTACCAAAGGAGGAAGCGAAAACCCTGAAGGTACGACGGAACCCAACCACGAGAAATCCTGGACTCGAAGAGAGAGAAGAGAGCGGATTGAAAACATGCAGAGGTAAGAGGAGAGCAGTAGAGGGGTAAGGAGTAAAATCAGACCTAATCAGAACTATCCAACCGATTTTGCAAAAATAGTTTTGACACTCTACTTCGGCCGTTAGCTAGGTTATCCTACAGGCTAGACTTGTGGGGTATCGCAACTGCTGAGCTCTGATACCACTCTGTAACACCCTCAGAATCGACCCTATGCAAGTTTCAGCGATTCCCGCCAAACCCGCATAGAAACGATTCAAAGGTGCCCACCAGGCACTTTCGTGCGGGTGGAAAACGAAGTAATAACATTACACAACAGTCCTCGATGGGACCCACAGAACAGATATATACAACAGCGACTCAATGAGTCAAGAATACAGATATACAGAACAAAGATCCAAATCACCTTGAAAATGATAGAGCGTCCGACTACGGACAAGATGCAAATGGGGCTAAGAGCCCTGAAGAATAACCAATGGCGTCCATAACCCTGCCTAGGCCAAGCCGGAAGGGTAACCCTGCTAACGACGTCAATCTCAAAACCTGCTTAAACAAAAGGGGTGCCGACAAAGGGCAAAGGGAAAAGAGGAGCGTCAGTACTGAGGCCAGTACACGGCGAGACTAGAATTCGGCGGTCCTCGCCTACATAGGTATGGTGGACTGAAACGGCAGCGGCAGCATGCGCTAAACAACCTATAGAGACTCGATACGACTAGCGGCTATCAGAGAGGGATAAGAAAGACCTATTCGGAACCCAAAACTGATGCTACCATCAAACAAACCCATCCTGGTGTTTCCCCCTCGAGACCAAACGAGGAAGTCAACCGAGGAACTCACACAGTTGGTAGTTTTATTTATTCAGTTATTGTTGCAGCAATTACTAGTCAGGTGTAGATAATCGTCCTGATAAAATAAACAGTGGGTCGTTTTAGTTAACCATTCCGTTATAGTTGCGACACTTACTAGTCAGATACATATAGCATGAGATAACCCGAAACCCAGTAGTTGTCGGTACTCTTATTTAGCCATTCCGTTGTAGTTGCAATACTTACTAGTCAGATACAATTGTCGCAAGCGACAAACAATGTTTGCAGTTGTTGGCAGTTTTATTTAGCCATTACATTATAGTGAAGTTGATTACTAGTCATTATAAAGTCAGATTTATAGCACTACTTTAGTTATAGTTGTCTATGATCGAGATATTGTGCTCCAAGTCGTCCATAACCGCGGACATGGCTTTCAGAAAGTTTTACTCGGCCGGGGTGCACAAATAGCAACACACACTCGATCAACCTCGGAAAAACCAAATCAAAACCCAACGAGGCCTTCACGACAAAGCAATCACAGGATTCAGAATTATTTCAGGGGGCCACCCCATTGAGTAGACCCGCAACGAAGCTAGCTGACTCCGAGACGGACTCAAGGTTTGCGTCAGTGGCTGTAAACGACTGGGAACCCAAAACTGGGCTTGTCGATACCGCGAAAACACTCCGCTTTCCTAAACAGTACAGTGTGCTATCCATCGCACAATCGTAATAAAGCAGTAAAGCATGGCATAAGTACAGGATAGTAAATAAAACCTCAAACTAGTTTGTGGCCCCAAGAAATAAGACGGAATCAAGCTCTGGCTCAGGGGGGTCCCATAAGCCTCCCGGATGTGGATAGCGCGAATATTCAAGGAACATGTATCAAGTACTCGGGGTCCTACGGGACACAAGTGGACGGTTAACAACCAAATAACATCTATTGCCCACCTGTGCCTCTGCTTACTTACTTCGATTTTAGTTGTTAAACAGTAATTAAAGTGAACGATAAGTAAAGCCATGATCATCTCCAACATCAAACATGCGGCAATACACCAACAACTGTGGCACTTGACGACACGCAACAACACTTGAGCAAGCGACTACGACGCGCAAGTCCAACTATCTACCAGACATCAGGTAATAGGATGTGTCCAAGTCAATATAAGGCTGCAAGGGATATCACGGGTACGAAAACTAGAGCAACGCAACACAGATAGCAATAGATCAACAGGAGGGTATAAATACTATAAAAGTAAGATAGGTAGAAAGGGGGAGATGCTCGCCTGAAAACATTGCCGAAGGTTCAACCGAAGATCGGGTCGACACTCGTATCAACTCAACGGCCTTATCCGCGAAGAAGCAAAACACTAGAAGAAACACCGGATGCAATATTTAATACTACGGCAAAAGATCGGGCATGATGCATGCATGATGTATGGCATGGCAAAGATGCGATGCAATTAGGCCATATTAAGCGGAACCGGGGGTCCCGACATTTAATTAAATGGTTCAAGTCATTTATCTACCCCGCAAATTAGATGTTGTTTGGACATGGCAAAAGATAGTACCGGTTCGCTACACAAATTTAAATGAGACCAATGTACGGCTAGATTTGCCCGCATATGGGCCCCATATTTAATTATTAGGTGAATCGGCATAAGGCCCCCAAACCACATGACAATATGCATGCATGAACAATTAATATGCGACAAGTTGTATTATATTATAAAATAGGGTTTCGGGAAGGGGTTCACACATTAGAGGGCCTCGACGAACTTGAGGTTCCGGGGTTCGGGGTTGGTCTCAGGGTTCAGGATTCGACGGGATCGTTCTCGGACTCCGGGACTTAGGGTCTTCGTATCGGGGAAGTAGGTCTTGTCGCACGAGCGTCAATGCTTCCGGGAAGGAGAACTTGTCGTCCAGGGTCTCGGTGTCCGGGTGAAGTACTCGGCGTCCTCGAGGGAGTACTTGACGCACATGTGGTCTTCGGGTTCCATGACGACGATCTTGTCATTTCGATGGCGGGGTCTTGAAATCCGTGAAGAAAACCTTGTCGCCCTTGGGTGAAGAACTTGTCATCCCGAGGGTCCGTGGCTTCGGCGGAACGTTCGATGGATCCAGGGTCGAAGAACTTGGTGTCCGCGAAGGGGAACTCGGCGTTTTCGAGGGAGAGCTCGGGGCATCGAAACCGTGACGCAGACCTTGTCGTTCCTACATCGCCGGCGTGGCGGTTTCCGAGACGGAGATCTTGTCGCCCGATGTCCTTTGGTTCAATGCAGACAGCACACAATAATCCTGGCTCATGCCTTGCCATCTCACGGCCACACAAGCTCACTCGTACTCTACTCTGGTAACACTGGTACACCCAACACCCCATGGCAGTGGCTAGTCTAAGCACAACTGCGAATAGGGCATCGCTGACGGAGCCGAGGTTGACGCGGTGCTGGGAGGGGGCCGCGTCCGTGAGGTCGAGGCAGGGGCCGCTGCTGGAGAACGGGTCGGTGCTGCGGGGCCGGCTTGGAGCAGGGGCTCGCCGGAGGGCAGAGGGACATGGCGAGGTGGCGGCGCTCGACGGAGAGGGGCAGAGGACGGAGGAAGCCGGGCGTCGGGGCACGGTTGACGAGGGGCCGCGGTGGAGGCGGGGCCCAAGCGGCAGGGCGGCGGCGCTCCGGGCAGGCGGCCGGAGAGGGGCGAGGCCGTCGGGGCCCAGGCGAGGCGGCGAGGAGGGGTCGGAGGCGGCTCGCCGGCGGCAGGGACGAGGGCGAGAGGGGGCGGTGCAGGGACGAAGCCAGGGAGGCGCGGAGGAGGGGGTCGTCGGGGCAGAGGGAGGCCGAGCGGGGCGACGGTGAGAGGAGCTCGAGGGGGCGGCGGTGAGAGGAGCTCGAGGGGCGGCGGTGAGAGGAGCTCGAGGGGCGAGGCGAGCGGCGCCGAGGGGAAGCCGCGGTGAGGTGCGCGGCCGCGGGCGTTGGGCCAGGAGGAGGGAGGAGCGGCGCCGAGGGGAAGGCGTGGGGCGACGGCGAGGTGCGGCGGTGCGGGTGGAGAAGGAGCGCGTCGGGTGCGAGCAGGGAGGGAGAAGAGAGGAGAAGTGGGGGAGGGAGAGAGGTTGGTGCGGGTGGGTCCCGCGGGCAGGGGGTGGACCGGGTCCAGGTGGGGCCAGGGGGGAGGGTTTGACCAGGGGAGGCAGGTGTGGAGTGGCCAGGCGGGGTCGGGTGGGACCCGCCGGGGATGGGTCGGTTTGGGGGGGTTTGAGTGAGGAACAGGTGGGTCCGAGAGGGTGGGGCCCGGTTGTCGGTGGGGGTGGTTAGATGGGGCTGTGGTGAGAGAAAGAGGGGGGGAGAGAGGGTGGATTGATGAGGTGGCAGGTGGGTAGGGATTGGGTCCAGGGGGTGAGGTGGCGAGCTGGGATAGGTGGGTAGGATAGGTTTGGGTGGTTTTACGAATTAGAGGGGGCTGGTTTAGGTGGACCGATTTAATTCCGGGGGTGGTCGACTGTGTCGAATCGGCCCGTTCGACTGCCCCACTAAAAATAATTGAATGTTTTATTTATTTCAAACAGGGCTTTTGCAAACCGATAGCAGACAAAACAAATAATCCGGAGACCCGGGTTTTGTGTTTGAACAAAGACGGGGCGTTTTAGAAAACAAAAATAGGTTTTTCCGAAAATAGTTTTATGCAAGCAAATGCAAGATGATGACGATGCTCAAATGCAATGTGACAGGATGACATGAGCATGCGGTCATGATGATGCAATGCACAAAATCAACGCGATTTTCTAGTAGTGGTTTTGCGGGATGCCACACACAGGAAAAGGGACAAACCATTACATATCATTTTCCTGAAGCCAAGTGCTAGGAATCAATCTTAAATTCATACATCCACAAAAATCATTGCAAGCAATGATTTGATTCAGTGAGTATAATCTCAGACAAGCCAATAGTATTATTGTAGTAAGCAACTACTGCCAGTATAAGCAATCTGACAGTAGAGTAAACTCTTAGATCAACAACATAATCCAATCAAGGATTTCATTAATACACTAGCATGGATCATGGTGGATTACCACTAGAATTAATCTGACAGGCAATTAGCAGCAACAAAGCTACTATTAATCATCAATCACAACAAACAATCTTTTCCCATGATCAAATATGATCAACACTAGATCTAAAGCATCATAGATATGATCAACAGGGGATTATGAATCCTAATCAGAGCAAGAACTCTAGTCCAGAGATGAACTCAACCAGCACATAGTCACTCGACATGAAAGCCACTAAATACACAGGGAGATTCATGGAAGTAGCAGGGACGAACACCACCACGATAACTTACCCGAGGTCCTCGCTGACGAATCGAAGAGGAAGTAGAGGGGCCGACGAACTGCGGCGGCACAGGGAGCAGCCAGAGGGCCGCTGCAACCTGCACCTACCACGGCGGCGGCTGCAGCAGTGCACGAGACCAGGACACCACCGCAGGCGGGATCGCGGTGGTGGCGACAACATCTTTTCCGAACCCTAGGTTCGGGAATGGGGTGGAACTGACCACGGGGAAGCCCCAGGGTCAAATCCAAGTGGATAGAACGAACGAGCGTCGTCGAAAACCCCAACTTGCACCATGGCGGCGGCCAGAATGGCCGACGACGGCGAGAATCGATGGTGGCGGCATCGCCGACCACGAGGGCGAGTCAGAGGAGGAGGAGATAAGGTCGAGGGAGAGAAGGGAGGCATAGTGGGCTGGGTGGGCCAAAACCCTTCGGGGTTATCTTTTGACCCTGCCCTATTGGGCTACCCTGGCCCAATAAGCCCAAGGAGCTAGCCCAAGTTGCTTAATAAATCTTTTTGATCAATTGGAAAAGACCAAAATGCCCCTGGCCTCAATAAAATTATAGAGAATAAAATAAAAGTCCAAAAATTATAAATAATTTGGATTCACAATAATCCACTCTGTTCAAATAAAATAAAATATAAAGTTTTGAACACTTAAACTTTTATAGGAATTTTGTAATTTATATATTCCTTATGGAATTTTACAAAATTATAAAAAAGTGCTAAAAATAAATAAAAATCACTTTCAATATTTATTAATATTATAGTATTTTTGAAAATACTAAATAAATATTTACTAATTAATTTTAATGTATAATTAATAATTCCTAAAAGAATTATTAAATCAATAAAATTCAAATAAAAGGGAAATAAAAAATAATAATTCAATATATGCAATAAATATAAAAAGCTAATATTTATAAATGCTTTATTAAAAGGCACCTTATATAGGGAAAAGGCATATAGAATTAAAGAATGCATTACACTACTTGCATAATCATTTTGCTTCTTTAAATATTGTCCTTACCGGGCAATAATGATGTTTTTGTAGAACTAGAAGCTCAAGGTCCAGTGCAAGCATCAGACTTCACTACCTTGCCATCACAAGGAAAGTTCATCACTTGCTCATGTCCTTTGAAGAGTCTTTATCAAAGTATTTTCAAATTGTGTGTTATCATATATGATATAAAAGAAAGAAAATATTATTTTCATAAACACAGAAATCATAGATATCATCCTAAGTGGTGATATAATGGAGCAATAGAACTTAGCGTTCTAATTGCAATGATAATGATCAAGTAGGGACTTAATAACCCCTGCCATTAGTTTTTCTAGCGACGTATATTACATGTTAGCCATGAGATTTGGAATGGGACAGAGAAGTCAGTTGTATCTTCTTCCTCTCGCATGAAGCCGGATGTGCAAGTCGTGGCTGTTATTCTTGTAGCATGCATATTAATTGGTAATTCGTAGAGGATATGCAGCATATCGGTGGGAACCCTCAACGTCCCACGATAGTTCTGGCATCTAATGGTTTGTACAAACCATTGCCGTAATTCATTATGTGGGCATGGTGTACACCAAGGAGGCATGCGAGGTCGCGAAGGGGGCAGTGATTGGCTTGGACCAACTACTGGGCCCCACATCATGGAATTGTGGACAGGAAAGTACGCCCGGTTGTGCAACAAGGAGTTGATCTCTCATGGGTAAAGTAACGCAGCTCTACAGAGTGTAAGAACTATAAATTGTTACTCCCTGTTCTGGGAAGGAGCTACGAACACGGCAGGAAAGGAACTCCATGAAAGTTCTAGTCAACCTGTGAAGGCTGATTGTCATAGTTTTTCAGAATAAAATCAATCTTTGAAGAAAGATTTACAAAAACTGCATAGTGCCAAGGATTTATAATCCGAGGTGGTAGTTAGAGCATCAAACTTCCCACCTTGCATATAATGAACTTGTTGGGTAATGCTGTTACTCAACCTTTACTTTGATCCCTTGCTTAGACTCTGAGGATCCCGAAGACGTGCCAATGTATGTAGCCGAATGCCAAGAAGACGTGTTCTACGAGGAACCTGATCTATCCGGAGGAGTTGAAGGCGTGGACTACGAGATCCGCTATGGTGTTGATGAGAACGAGTCCACTTATGGGTCTAGTTAGTATTAACTAACGGAGCCGAGAAGCATAAACTCTATAGAATAAGTTGTTGAGCCCCACTCCTAGTCGGAGTTGCTACTTTTAAATTTCCGCTGAACACTTTATATTTTGGTTTGTAAGTTGGATCTTTTGGAAGTCTTGAACTTCCGGTATTGTAACAATAATAATGTGTACTTTTGTAATATGGACCCGCAATGTTTTTGCTGTACCACTCTGAGGGATGTGATATTTACGGAACGGTGTTCTATGGATGTCATGTCAACGACTATAGTGTACTACACATGCAGTGGTATGCTGGGTCACCGCAGTTGGTATCAGAGCAAATTGCTTTGACCTTAGGTTGGAAACCTAGTAAAGGGTATTACCTGTAGGAGATTTGGGAACGATAAATAATTCTCTAAAAGTAATATGATGGGTATTCAAATGAGAATATTCTGTTATATATTCTAGTGCGATAATTCTTTGTTATGATGCAATATGCCATTGGATACTAATCAAAATTATTTTTCTGATATACAGAGATATGGCACCAAAGTTTCCAAAACAGACTTTGGTAAGGAAAGAGGAGACTCTTGATGATTATCAAGGATCATTTATAGACCAACTCCGTCAACTTTTAAAGCTCTTTAATTGTCCAACCAGAATTCCAGTGAACACTATCACTTACCTAGATGGCCGGAGGTTATCCAAGTATCGTGTGAGTATCCAACTTCCAGAGAATCTTGGATTATATCACGATCTACCCACAGAAGAAGGTAGGAGTCATTTAGTAGCCTATCATGTTGTTGTTGTGGAAGCGATAGCTAATATCCGGGAGCAGAAAACTAAGGAGTTAGAAGGTAGCACATTCTCTGTGATACCTCATGATTCTATAGACTCGGAGCGTATACCGGATCATCTTACTTTGGTTAAGAAGCATCCTAAGTTAGCTTCCAAGTTTATGGATAGATATCGGACACTCGTTGCGTATTTTTATAAGACCCATCAAGTGATTGTTGAAGACAAAAATGACATGTTAGAGGATCTAAATGATTCGAAAAGGAGGAAGCAGTTAGCATTCCAGCTAGAGAAAGAAGCAGGTAGTAGTGCAACACCTATCTTTAAGGATATACCTATAGATCCAGAATCTTTTATACCATATCCTTATTCACCAAGACCTGAACCTACACATGATCCTACTATAGATATGCGGTATGCATTACCACAAGGCTCAGAGGACGGTTATGACTCAGAACTTCCTATTGAGAACTCGGATGGATGGAGGATGGGATCATATAATGGATCTCATGAACACCAGATGTCCACAGATGGTTCTGACAGAAATGTTAGACAATCTAGTTGGATGGGTGCAAGGATGAATCCTAATAACATAAGTAGAAATACCATGTCAATAGATGATCAGGATGAGGAAGAAGATCCTGAGGAGAGAGTGTTTGAATCATCAACATCTTCTCAAAGCCCAGGGAATATACATTATCTAGTATTCAATTATCTTGTCCACGAGAGCACCTGGGGAGCAGCAGGATTTGCGTATCCTGTTGACAACTCTAGAGATGAATCTCAGGAGATGCAGGCTGGAGATAATGTTGAATATGTTTCTGAAGACTTTTCAGCTGAGCTGGAGGGAGTCAATACGCTCAGGTTGAGTAATGACTCAAGCCCTGATACTTTAGATACAGAGTATGTTCCTTCTGGAAGGCCATTTGTTCCACAAACTGTGCGACGGAGAACACGTCATCACGGTTGGACATCAAGCATGTATGATGAGCACAGTTACTACTAGAAAGAGAATAGTAGTTAAGAGTATCAAGCACTGTGTATTGTACTTTAAGAAATAAGGTAGTGAGATGAATACGGTAGTCGTGTGAATATACCTATATAGTATATGTTGTAATGACTTTGTATCATTATGATATTATGTATAATATGTGAAATGCATATTTGGATTTTCTTTGGATATTCATTGTGTGACTAGTTCTGTGCGTAAAGTCGAGCTCAGAACACATGTGCATGATGTAATTATGAGTATTCGCTTTATGATGCAGGACTAGGGGGTCATGGATACAGGTGTAGAAATGGAAACTAAGCAGCAGCGGATGGAACGCGAAGCCAATGAAAAGGATGATGCCGATGCAGCAAATCAAGGAGCATTACCACCACCACCAATGAGGCCGTTAATGGAGCAGAACTTTATGCAATGCATGCAAATGATGCAAGAGAACCAGAACAAGTTCATGGAAGAGCTGCTGAGGCGAGCAAATCAGAGGGCATCTGAAGGAGGAGGAGTGAGTTTATCTGATTTCCAGAATGCAAGACCGTTACCTTTTGCATCAGCTCCTGAACCAATGGATGCAGAAGACTGGCTAGCAGATACTGAACGGAAGCTGAAAACTGTAGGTTGCAAGCTGAGGAAAATTGAGGTATGCAACTCATTTGCTGACTGGACCTGCAGCATCTTGGTGGGAAAATCAGTTAGCCATGCAATAACCAGGTAGGGAGTTTACCTGGGAGGAGTTCAAGCAGAGATTCCGTGAATATCATGTTCCGGAGAGTGTGATGGAATTGAAGCGGAGAGAATTTGAGGAGCTTCAACAAGGATATACTAGTGTCATGAAGTACATCCGGGAGTTTAGCCAACTGTCTCGTTATGCTGAGGAGGATGTTAACACTGAAGAGAAGCGGAAGAAGCGTTTCCTACGTGGATTAAATCTGTTTGTGAGGATGTAGCTAAGGCTAGCCAATAAGCAAACTTATCAGTAGTTGTTGGATGCAGCCATTACCTTTGACGATGACTACAAGAATGTCCAAGAGGATCGGAGGAAGAGAGCCAAGAAGGAAACCAAGAGAATTCAGGCAAGCAAACCTAAACCTAATCTGGAGTTCAAACCTCAGAATAGGAATTATGGCAACAACAACAACAACAATAACAATAACAATAACAATAACAAGGGAAGTAGTGGAAATCAATCTAATCCGAGAAGGAATGTTATCTGTAACAACTGTGGAATTCCAGGGCATTTCCAGAGGGAGTGCAAAAAGCCTGTAGTTATATGTTATGGTTGTGGCCAGAAGGGGCATATCAAGCCAGATTGTCCGAGCAAACCCCTAGGAGGATGGCCTACCAAGGGAGGAGGACAAGCTAGTGGAGGAAATGGACAGCCCAATAAAGGGGGAAACAATGGCAAGAACAACAATGGCAAGAGAAACC
Organism: Avena sativa; assembly: GCA_916181665.1. Taxonomy (NCBI): domain Eukaryota; kingdom Viridiplantae; phylum Streptophyta; class Magnoliopsida; order Poales; family Poaceae; genus Avena; species Avena sativa. The sequence goes on from OV702282.1 coordinate 238,114,314, forward strand.
GACCAACCGGAAAACTGAACTGTGCAACCCTCGAGGAGGTGGATAATTCAGAGCATGCAGTGATAGGTACGCTCAATATCCTTACCAATCCCGGAAAAGTTCTATTTGATACTGGTGCAACTACTTCATTCATTTCTGAAGAATTTTGTGATAAGTTCGGGATTAGATGGTCAACCTTAGAACGTCCTATGACCATAGTTACGGCAGGAGGGAATGTGATTGTATGCCACATAAAACAAGATCAGGTTATCTCGATCTGTGGCTGTACATATTTCACATACCTTTATGTGATTCCTTTGAAGGGAATTGCAGTAGTGTTGGGGATGGATTGGATGATGGAACACGGAGCTCGGATTAATTGTGAGGAGAAAACTGTCTCAATCAAAACTCTAAGTGGAGCAAGGATAGTTTACCAGGCAGATAAACACAGTCATATCATGGTGGATTTGTAGTTGAATTCAATGAAATAAGTTAAATTAGAAGAGATCCCTATAGTTAATGAATTCCAAGATGTTTTTCCAACAGAGTTACTAGGAATGCCACCAGACCGGGAGATAGAGTTCATAATTGACCTAATACCTGGTACAACACCAATAGCTCAGGCACCAAATAAAATGGGACCCAAGGAGTTGAAAGAACTCAAGGAGCAAATTGATGAGTTAGCAAGAAAAGGATTTATACAGGAAAGTGTATCTCCATGGGGAACACCTGTAATCTTTGTGGATAAGAGAGATGGTGGAAGACGGATGTGTGGTGATTATAGAAATCTGAACAATGTGACTATCAAGAATAAGTATCCTTTACCAAGAATTCAAGATTTGTTTGATCAAGTGAAAAGAGCTGGAGTATTTTCAAAGATCGATTTAAGATCTGGATACCATCAATCAAAATCAAGCCGGAAGATGTTCCAAAAACAGCATTTGTCTCAAGGTATGGACACCATGAGTATCTGGTAGTACCATTTGGTTTGACCAATGCACCGGCAATATTCATGAATCTGATGAACAAGATTTTCATGCCATATTTGGATAAGTTTGTCATCGTCTTTATTGATGATATTCTGATATATTCCAAGGATAAGGAAGAGCATGCTGACCATTTGAGTATAGCATTGCAGACTTTAAGAGAACATAAGCTTTATGCTAAGTTCAGTAAGTGTGAGTTCTGGTTAGATGAGGTAGAATTCCTCGGTCATGTGATCAGCAAGGATGGGATTGCTCTGAATCCATCTAAAGTTCAGTCGGTACTAGAGTGGACGGCATCGACCAATGTGAAGCAAATTCGAGGTTTCTTAGGAATGGCTGGTTATTATCGGAGATTCATTGAAGATTTCTCCAAAATAGCCGGGCCAATGACCAAATTATTAAGGAAGAATACACCATTCAAGTGGGATGAGAAGTGTGAAGCAAGTTTCCAAGAGTTGAAGACTAGATTAACCACAGCTCCAATCTTAGCAGTTCCTGAAACAGGGAAGGATTTCACAGTATATTGTGATGCATCAAAAGAAGGTTTGGTTTTTGTATTAATGCAAGATCGGAAAGTGATTGCTTATGGTTCAAGACAATTGAAACCACATGAAGTCAACTACCCAACTCATGATTTAGAGTTAGCAGCAGTAGTCTTTGCGCTGAAAGGATGGAGGCATTTTCTTTATGGAGCCAGATGTGAGTTATACACTGATCATAAAAGTCTCAAGTACTTCTTCACTCAAAACGAATTGAACATGAGGCAGAAACGTTGGTTGGAATTAATCAAGGATTCTGATTTAACAATCAATTACACCCTAGGGAAAGAAAATGTTGTAGCAGATGCTTTAAGCAGAAAGAGTGCAGATAGTTAGCCAAGCAATAGAGAGTTACCAAAAGAGTTACAAATGTACTTGGAAAGGTTAGAACTTCAATTCATCAGGATAGAAGTTCTTGGAGGATTACCGACTATGCAGGTAGTTGTAGAGCAGGACAGTGATCTTAAGCAAGAAATTTTTAGACGACAAGAAGAAGATCCTTTTATCGCTGAGGAAATTCGGAGGATATCTCAAGGGCAAAAGTCAGTTTTTCGCCTTGGAGATTATGGATCTTTATGGTTCCAAGATCGCCTATGCGTTCCATATGTCACTGAAATCAGAAATATCGTACTCAAGGAAGCACATGATACACCCTATTCTATACATCCAGGGAGTACCAAGATGTATATGGATTTGAAAGAACTATTCTGGTGGAATAACATGAAAAGGGGTATTGCTAAATATGTATCTGAATGCCATACTTGTCAAAGGGTGAAAGCTGAACATCAAAATCCAGCAGGACCATTACAATCCTTAGAAATTCCTGAATGGAAATGGGAGGAAATAGGCATGGATTTTATCATAGGATTACCTATGATACCAAAAAGGAAGGATATGATATGGGTAATAGTGTACAGACTTACTAAGAGTGCACATTTTATTCCAGTGAATCAAAAGGATAATGCCGAGAAGTTAGTTGAAGTATATGTCAAAGAGATAGTAAGTAAGCATGGAGTACCCAAAAAGATCGTAACTGATAGGGGATCAACGTTTACTTCAGCATTTTGGAAGCAATTGCATGAAGCACTTGGTTCAAAGTTAGATTTCAGCACGACATATCATCCTCAGACAGGAGGTCAAACTGAAATAACTAATCAAATACTAGAAGACTTGTTGAGAGCTTGTGCACTATATTTTGGAGGAACATGGGAAGATCACCTACCTTTGGCAGAATTTTCTTATAACAATAGCTATCAGAGTAGTCTGAAGGCAGCTCCATATGAGATTCTGTATGGAAGGAAGTGTAGATCACCAATATGTTGGGATGAACCTGGAATCAGCAAAGAATTTGCACCAGATTATATCAAGGAGAGACAAGACATCATTGATAAGATCAGGGATAGACTAAAAATATCCCAGAGCAGGCAGAAAAGTTATGCGGATCAAAGCCGAAGATCATGGCATCCAGAAGTAGGAGATATGGTCTATTTGAAAGTAAGTCCAATGAAAGGAGTAAAAATATTCGGAGATAAAGGGAAATTGATCCCAAGATACATCGGACCATTCAAGATACTGAGTCAAAACAGAACTATAGCTTATACTTTAGAGTTACCAACAAGACTGGCTCAAGTGCATAATGTTTTCCATGTGTCACAACTTCGTAAATGTTTGAAAGTTCCAGATGATGCAATAACACACCAAGAGATAGAACTACAAGTAGACCTAACTTATATTGAAAAGCCTTGTAAGATTCTGGAAGAAAACTGGAAAAGATTGAGGAACAGAGCAATCAAATATTGCAAAGTACAGTGGGAACATCACCCTGAGAGAGAAGCCACATGGGAGAAGGAAGAGGATTTAAGAAAATCTTATCTAGAACTATTCAGGTACATCTCCACAAACTTCGGGACGAAGTTTAATTTAAGGAGGGAAGTCTGTAACATCCCAGCATATAGGACCTAACGAAGGGTAGATTTAGGAGTATGTATTGTTGCATGCATTCATTTGAGAAAATGTGGGTAAAATTTTCGTCAAATAAAAACCTTGAGTGATCAATGTTTCTTTCTTACTTTGAGAGTAGGTTTAGTCTTAAAGGAGCATGGCCATAAACTTTGATATGATCTTAGAGGAATTATGTGTGTTTTGAAATGAGTTTGGATTTGTAAAACTTAAGTGTTTTATAATTTAAATGATTTTGATATAAGATTTGAATCTTAAATTAATTAAGAAAAAGGTATTATAATATAAATCTTATCTAAAAACAATATTGTATATGAAATTCATTTTATATACATAAATAAGTTACAAAGAATGAACTTACTGAAGTTATTCAAAACTTCACCATTTACAAAATGAATAAAGAAAAAGAATATTCTTTATTAATAAATATATAATCTCTATTACAAATGAACCAAATAAAGATTACAAGTATTATAAAAGAAAAATTACAAAAGATTAAGAAAATTACATTTATATATCTACTAACTATCCTATATCTAAAACTACACTAAATCTTCATCTTTATCTTTGTACCTGCAAAACAGAGAATAAATAAGAAAACAAAACATGATTACTGTTAGTATATTTCTCTCAGATATGTCAGTGAGGTGCACTTGACAAACTCATCATTGAGAAATGTGAAGAAGGGGCAAGTTTCACCAATATGAAAGATTTCATCTTTCATAAATTCAAGCCAGAATACAAATGACAGCCAAAAGGGACCAATTCACCAGCCAAGATAAAATTAGATTGGTAATAGTACGTTCAAACTTTCTAAACCTATCCATATGTGCATAGCAGGCACACAGACTGCACACACACAAGCATGCAGATGGTGTGCTGTCGACCACACAAGCACAACCAGGATCACAAAACCATAGCACAGCCGTGGAGAAGCACCTCAGTGCATCACTCCACTACACCACACCACAACACAGCCAGGGTGAACGGTAAGCAAACCAAGAACAACAGTCAAAACCAACCACCTAGATCAGCTCAAACATCACCAGGATGGTGACATAAGGAGGGGGATGGATCTGGTGGACAGCAAGGTCAAGCCCAGGAGCTAGGAGGAGCAGGCAAGCTCAAGAGCAAGCTCAGGAGCCCAGCAAAAGCAGATCAAGATCCAGATCCAGATCAAGATCATCAATCTACTACATCCACATCAGAATCTGTGGTGAGCCTCATAAAACCATCACATGCTTTCATCAGAATATCTAAACAAAAGCATGTTTTGCTTTATGTAATGATCTCTCAATATGCACCCAAGAGGGGTGAATCTATCCTAGAGATTTCAAGTATAAGGATAAGAAATCAAGCTCAACCACAAACACTAAACCCTCAGACCAACATCATAGGCAGGCAAGATAAGAAAGCTTTCATATCATCTTATCAGTTTAAATCACAAGCATGATCAAGCTAAGCCAGAAAGAAAAACCCAATCACTTGTGTGCCAGAATACAATGGTATCACAAGGACAAGTTCTAAAATCATCTTTGCTTAGTTCCCACAGGAAAAGGGACAAACCATTACATATCATTTTCCTGAAGCCAAGTGCCAGGAATCAATCTTAAATTCATACATCCACAAAAATCATTGCAAGCAATGATTTGATTTAGTGAGTATAATCTCAGACAAACCAATAGTATTATTGCAGTAAGGAACTACTGCCAGTATAAGCAATCTGACAGTAGAGTAATCTCTTAGATCAACAACATAATCCAATCAAGGATTTCATTAATACACTAGCATGGATCATGGTGGATTACCACTAGAATTAATCTGACAGGCAATTAGCAGCAACAAAGCTACTATTAATCATCAATCACAGCAAATAATATTTTCCCATGATCAAATATGATCAACACTAGATCTAAAGCATCATAGATATGATCAACAGGGGATTATGAATCCTAATCAGAGCAAGAACTCTAGTCTAGAGATGAACTCAACCAGCACATAGTCACTCGACATGAAAGCCACTAAATACACAGGGAGAATCATGGCAGTAGCAGGGACAAACACCACCACGACAACTTACCTGAGGTCCTCGCTAACGAATCGAAGAGGAAGCAGAGGGGCCGACGAACCGCGGCGGCACATGGAGAACCCAGAGGGGCGCTGCAACCTGCACCTGCCATGGCGGCGGCCGCAGCAGCGCACGAGACAAGCACACCATCGCAGGCGGGATCACGGCGGTGGCGACAACATCTTTTCTGAACCCTAGGGTTCGGGAATAGGGTGGAACTGACCACGGGGAAGCCCCAGGGTCAAATCCAAGTGGATAGAACGAACGAGCATCGTCGACAACCCCAACTCGCACCACGGCAGTGGCCGGAACGGCCGACGACGGCGAGAATCGACGGTGGCGGCATCGCCGGCCACGAGGGCGAGTCAGAGGAGGAGGAGATAAGGTCGAGGGAGAGAAGGGAGGCATAGTGGGCTGGGTGGGCCAAAACCCTTCGGGGTTATCTTTTGACCCTGCCCTATTGGTCCACCCTGGCCCAATAAGCCCAAGGGGCCAGCCCAAGTTGCTTAATAAATCTTTTTGATCAATTGGAAAAGACCAAAATGCCCTTGACCTCAATAAAATTATAGAAAATAAAATAAAAGTCCAAAAATTATAAATAAAATATTTTTGGATTCACAATAATCCACTCTGTTCAAATAAAATAAAATATAAAGTTTTGAACACTTAAACTTTTATAAGAATTTTGTAATTTATATATTCCTTCTGGAATTTGACAAAATTATAGAAAAGTGATAAAAATAAATAAAAATCACTTTCATTATTTATTAATATTATAGTATTTTTGAAAAATACTAAATAATTTTTACTAATTAATTTTAATGTATAATTAATAATTCCTAAAAGAATTATTAAATCAATAAAATTAAAATAAAAGGGAAATAAAATAAAATAATTCAATATATGCAATAAATATAAAAAGCTAATATTTATAAATGCTTTATTAAAAGGCACCTTATATAGGGAAAAGGCATATAGAATTAAAGAATGCATTACACTACTTGCATAATCATTTTGCTTCTTTAAATATTGTCCTTACCGGGCAATAATGATGTTTTTGTAGAACTAGAAGCTCAAGGTCTAGTGCAAGCGTCAGACTTCACTACCTTGCCATCACAAGGAAAGTTCATCACTTGTTCATGTCCTTTGAAGAGTCTTTATCAAAGTATTTGCAAATTGTGTGTTATCATATATGCTATAAAAGAAAGAAAATATTATTTTCATAAACACAGAAATCATAAATATCATCCTAAGTGGTGATATAATGGAGCAATAGAACTTAGCATTCTAATTGCAACGATAATCATCAAGTAGGGACTTAATAACCCCTGACATCAGTGATTCTAGCGCCGTATATTACGCGTTAGCCATGAGATTTGGAATGGGACAGAGAAGTCAGCTATATCTTCTTCCTCTCGCATGAAGCCGGATGTGCAGGTCGTGGCTGTTATCCTCGTAGCGTGCATATTAATTGGTAATTCGTAGAGGATATCCAGCATATGGGTGGGAACCCTCAACGTCCCACGATAGTTCTGGCATCTAATGGTTTGTACAAACCATTGCCGTAATTCATTATGTGGGCATGGTGTACACCAAGGAGGCATGCGGGGTCGCGAAGGGGGTAGTGATTGGCTTGGACCAACTACTGGTCCCCACATCATGGAATTGTGGACAGGAAAGTACGCCTGGTTGTGCAACAAGGAGTTGATCTCTCATGGGTAAAGTAACGCACCTCTGCAGAGTGTAAGAACTGTAACTTGTTACTGCCTGTTCCGGGAAGGAGCTACGAACGCGGCAGGAAAGGAACTCCATGAAAGTTTTGGTCAACCTGTGAAGGCTGACTGTCATAGTTTTTCAGAATAAAATCAATCTTTGAAGAAAGATTTACAAAAACTGCATAGTGCCAAGGATTTATAATCCGAGGTGGTAGTTAGAGCATCATACTTCCCACCTTGCATATAATGAACTTGTTGGGTAACGCTGTTACTCATCCTTTCCTTTGATCCCTTGCTTAGACTTTGAGGATCCCGAAGACGTGCCAATGTATGTAGCCGAATGCCAAGAAGACGTGTTCTACGAGGAACCTGATCTATCCGGAGGAGTTGAAGGCATGGACTACGAGATCCGCTACGATGTTGATGAGAACGAGTCCACTTAAGGGTCTAGTTAGTAGTAACTAACGGAGCCGAGCAGCATAAACTCTATAGAATAAGCTGTTGAGCCCCACTCCTAGTCGCAGTTGCTACTTTTATAATTTCCGCGGAACACTTTATATTTTGGTTTGTAAGTTGGATCTTTTGGAAGTCTTGAACTTTCGGTATTGTAATAATAATAATAATGTGTACTTTTGTAATATGGACCCGCAATGTTTCTGCTGTACCACTCTGAGGGATGTGATATTTACGGAACGGTGTTCTGTGGATGTCATGTCAACGACTATAGTGTACTACACATGCAGTGGTATGCTGGGTCACCACAGCATCCAAGTACTAAACAATCATATCCATGTGCTCCATATATAGTCACGCGTTCTCGCAATGAGAACTTGCACAACATCTTTTGTCCAGCTAGCCCGTTGCAGTGAGGCCTCAAGGGAACTACTGGAAATTAAGGTGCTCCTTTTAATAGAGCACCGGAGCAAAGCATTAACACTCCGTGAACACATGTGATCCTCACATCACAGCCATCCCCTCCGGTTGTCCCAATTTCTGTCACTTCAGGGCCTTTGGATCCGGACAATAATATGTGTACACAACTTGCAGATAAGATCACAAACAATACAATCATAATGATTCAATAATAAGTTCAGATCTGAGATCATGGCACTCGGGCCCTAGTGAGAAGCATTAAGCATAACAAGTTACAACAAAGTCAAATAGCACTAATAGAGATACTAGGCACCATGCCCTAACAATCTTATTCGATTACATGATAGAACGCATCCAATCTATACCATCCCCATAGCCTACTGTGGGGGATTATTCACTCATGGATGAGGGAAACATAGATGGTTGATGGAGAGGTGTTGGTGATGACGATGGCGATGATCCTCTCCAAATTCCCCAATCCCGGCAGGGTGCCAGAACAGAGTTTCTGGATCCGAATCGCGGTTTCTGGTGGTGGTGGCGCAGCATAACTCTTTCTAGAAAAACGACGAACCCCCCTCGGTTTTTAGGTCAAGAGGCGTCTTATAGGCAAAGAGGGAGGCCGTGGTGGTGCTTGAGGTGGCCGCACCTCCCTAGGCGCGGCCAGGCCTGGCCCACGCCAGGCAGGGGTGTGGGCCCCTCAGGCCTCCACACCGTCTCGTATTGTGGCTCTGTGTATCTTCTGGTGAAATAGGATTTCTGGCATATTTTTTGATATTTTTCCTAATAGTTGATTTTCTGGAAAAAAACTAGACACCAAGGTAATTCTGCTGAAAACATCATCAGTCCGTGTTAGTTGTATCCAAATCACACAAGTTTAGAGGAGAAACAATAGCAAAAGTGTTCGGGAAAGTAGATACATTTTGGACGTATAAACTCCCCCAAGCTTAGCTTATTGCTTGTCCTCAAGCAATTCAGTTGAAAACTGACTGCGATAAAAGAACTTTCACGAACACTGATGACCCACGAGTATAGGGGTGTATCGTAGTACTTTCGATAAATATGAGTGTCGATCCCAACGAGGAGCAGAAGGTGTTGACTAGTGGTATGGAGCAGGAAATCTCTGTAAATACTTAGCAAACGGATTTTTAGGTTTTTTTTTGATAAAGCAACAAAACAAAGTGCAAGTAATAAAGACAACGAACAAACGCAGCAAGTGGCCCAATCCTTTCTTAGCAAAGGACAAGCCAGTGGAAATACTTATAAGGACCAAACGTTCTCGAGGACACATGGGAATTCTATCAAGTGCTTTCGCTTCAAATAGTTGAGTACTCTTGTTTGGTGTTGTAAGTGTTGTGTGGGTGAACCTGTGCTAATGTACCGACCTTACTTGGACTAATACATACTTGTGATTAAACCCCCTGCAAGCATCCGCAAGTACATGAAAGTAATTAAGATATAAACCTAACCACAGCCTTAAACTCCGAGATCCTACACTCCCTTGTGCAAAGGTGTCCTGATGGGGGTTCAGGTTTCTGTCACTCCGGCAACCCCATAATTAGTAGCCAAATACACAATGCATTCCCCTAGGCCCATAAATGGTGAAGTATCATGTAGTCGACGTTCACATGACACCACTAGAAGAATAGCACCACAACTTAAATACTAAACCATTGAATAATAACTCAACACAAATCCACTACTAACAACATGACTTCTCCCATGTCCTCAAGAACTAAACGAACTACTCACGAGACATCATATGGATCAAGATCAAAGATGATATGGTAATGGATAACAATCTGAACATAAACAATAATCCAATGGTTCCACTCACAAGCATCAACTACAATAGTAATTAACACCGGGAAAGTTTCCCCTAATGAACTAATCAAGTATTCAACATGATTGTTACAGCGGGATGGAGTAATGATGATGGTGTGGATGATGATGATCCCGGTGAAGCCTAGCTTGATGACGGTGATGATGGCAACGATATCCACTCTTCGAGAAGGAATTTCCCCGGCAGAAATCTGTCTGCCAGAGTGCTCTTTCTCTCTCGGTGTTTTCCGCCCCGCAGAGGCGGCGAAAATCTTTCTGTGGTCCCTCCCCTGGTATTATGGTTCCGAGAGGAATATATAGGCGAGAGGGCGGAGTCGGAGCCGGACAGATGGACCACACCTGCCCTAGGCGCGTCCCAAGGGGACCCGCGCCTAGGTGGGTGTGGTCCCCCCGTGGCCCAGCTACACCTTCCCTTCTGGCTTCCTTCGTCTTCTGGGAAAATAAAATTTTCCAATATTTTTTTGGTATTTCTCTGATCTTCACGAAATTGCATCAAAACACCTCCTTTTCCATCAGAATCCATACTCCGGCAGTCCATCCTCCAAGAATCATCCAACATGCAAAAATAGAGGAAAATACATAAGTAATACCTCATAATAAGACATATCTCAATGAATAGAGGCAAATTATGATATAGAATGGTGATGCAAATTGGATGTATCAACTCCCCTCAAGCTTAGACCTTCGCTTGTCCCCAAGTGAAAATTGAGCTCGTAAACATGTCCACATGTTTATGGAGTGACGTGTCGATAAAAGAATACGGACAAGAAGCATCACACTTACCATTACACAACTCATAGAAGAAAGAAAATCACCATTATATAACTTAGCTTGCAACAAGTACAATAGTCACAATAGAGATGCATAAAGATAAATCATAATTGGAATTGGCAAAATTTGTTCTTGGTCAGAGAACAGCTGGCAAACAGTTTCACAAAGAGCTTTTTGTAGAAGTTTTATAACAGAAGCACGCTTTGCTTAAAAAGGTTTTTCACAATGAAGGCTTTCAAAGTAATACTGAATAGTTAAGAGTTTTGTGCAAACAAGGAAGATAAAGAACATGATTGAATAAATCACCATATGAATGATTGAATAACAACAACTCAAATGCTTGCTGGAGATAGAGAGGAAGTAGGTTTACTAACTCAACTTGGAAATAGGAGAAAGGTCCCTTCATAGAGGGAAGCAGGGATTTCAAGTCATAAATAGCTTCCAAAAGATTTTGGTACTTTCTAGCTTTGAGCCCTCATTGCCCCTATCATAGGCATCTTGAGATGATTAAGGTTAAAGTGAACAAGGATGGAGTATATGCTTGACGATATATAAGTTGGCAATCTCATGTCCCTTGAGTACGAGGGTCACTCCTCATGTTACTAACTTTAGTCACCGGTAAGTTCTTGTCATTGTAAGTACATATGTGTCATAAAGAACCTCCAACGGGGTACCCTTTGCACATGGTACAGGAGTTATCCCATAACCAAAATGACAAGGCAAGCAGACAATGAGCATCTCAGCGATCTTTTTATTTACTATGTGCATAACTTTTTATTGAGGATGCTTCATAGAATGCTCATTATGGTGATGTTGCAAGTCTCCACCATTATTAGGCATGGCTTAGGCTAGCGGCCCAGACGTTTCTCTAACACACATACATCACTCCATGGACTTACAAGTTCCCTCTTTATTTCACATCGTCGACATCCGCAAACAAAAGAGCATGATATCAACTGTGTACAACGTATAGGTGCAATGTTGAAAGTGTTCCCCGTGATAGCACGGTTCTGCTAATCCCAACGTATAGATGCAAGCATATACAACTTCGATGACACAATGGTTCAAGTCTATTAGGGGCAACAAAATAAGGTGTGCCATCAAGTTCGTGAGAGATTTACTAACTAGTTTTCACATAACAAAATACTTTTTAATTCGAAAGATAGATGAAGCTTGAGAATTTGCTTGGAATAGCAAAAGCTAATAGGTAGATATGGTGGACACAAATGGCACAGGTTTTGGTTCAAAGGGATTGGAAACATGAGAAGTATGCCTTCTCAAAAACAAGTTTTTGGCTAGCAAGGCTGGATAGCAAGCAAAAGAGTTGAAAGAAACAAGCAAACACACAAGTGATAAAGCCAAACATGCAACCTTCCTTGAGGACACAAAAGATCTTAAATAAAGAATACTAAGCTTATGAGCCGACAAGGAACAAAATAAATGATACAAAATACCTGTAAGCTTTTTCTCTTTTCCTTTCAAACCTCAAAAAGTGTTGCTACTGACCAGAGCTCGGTTTGCCAAAACCAGTTTAGATCTACTTGATGCTCCCAAAGTGATGCCAATACTGATCAACAAGATCCATCGTATAATAGAGATTGCAAACTAAAATAAGAAGTGCAAAATTAAAAGATGAGACTTCTCATTAATATTCCATAAAGGCACTCACACCAAGGGATACATAGATAACCAACTAAAGGAGAGATACTTCCACATGTAAACCAAACTATAAGATAACCTCTCTTCCAAAGATACGAATCCACTAAAAAGGTAAAAGATAAAATATGATGATGGTGATACTGCGACACTCCCCCAAGCTTGGAACAAGCCAAGGGGATGCCAAACCTGATGATGAATTACTCCTTCGGTGGATATCCCTTGTGTAGGGTAAGAAAACCCTCCAGCATCTTACGAAGCCTGTTGTTCTCCTCTTGAAGTATATCCACCTTCATCCTAAAAGCAGAGTACTTGTCACAAAATTCAACGGTGGTTCAAAGGGCTTCCAATGCCTTAGGGCAGGATCTGAAGTATGGAACGGAGGCTATAATCCCCTACATACGAGAAAAAGCACATCTAGTGTTAATTTCTCCTACAAAAGTAGGTTTCCTTGCCCTTGACCTTGCTGCAGTTTGTTCCTCCATCTTAGCTTCCTCCTCGACGCTCCAATCCATGTCTTCGTACCTCCCAACGATCTTTTCTTCTTCGACGGGCTTCTTGCCTTTGTCATTGGCGGAGACCATGGTGCTGTAAACTTGAGAAGATTTCCTGACAAAAACAGATCAAAACGAAAACACGATGAGAACATGATGTACGAACCTCGGGAGATCCGGGGGGTTATATATTACGAAGTTCCAATGCATAAGGAAGGTACATATACGAAAACGAGGCGGAGTCGGAGCTCGGGAGGGTCTCACCCCCTCCAGGCGCGGCCAGCTGGGGCCCGCGCCTGGGGTGGGTTTGGCCACCCCGGCCTCTGTTTCCTCCTTTGTTTTGTCTCATAATCTTCCATATGTATTAAAAACATTAAAAATATAAAAATATTGGTTTTTCACGAACCTTCTGTTTTCACCACTTTTACCTACTAAAAGACGAACTCTGCAGACTCCTTTCCTCCTTCTCCTGGAAATTCCTTTTCTCACAAGGCAAAACACAAACTTCAATGGAAACATTAGTGTAAACAAAAACAATAAATCTTTACGTGCACACTTCAACTGAAATCCAACAAAACAAAAGCTTCTGATGGGGAGATGCCTAGCGGGGTATACCCAGCAGGACGTTTCCGACTGGCCCAGATGCTGGCGAGTGGGCCTGCGGGACGGCGACTGGATAAAGGCCTGGCGTGGACTCAAGCGACTGGAATCTGAAGGCCCAGAAGCGTAGATAGGCCCAGTCGGATTAGGTTAAGCGATTGCTAAAACCTTAACTGATTCAGTTGAGATTTGTAAACCCTAGGGGGATGAGTCTATATAAACCTCCCTAGGGTGCGTGTAGAGGATACGTTCCATCATACACCCAAGCGACTCGCTGCCTAGCCGCCGAGCTCGCCCCATTGTACACTCGCCATAATACAATCTAGCAGGAGTAGGTCTTTACCCTCCGGAGGGCCGAACCTGGGTAAATCCTTGTGTCTCCGCCCTCATCTCGCCGCAGATGGCTGGCCGCCCTTGCCCCATGTTCTACTACTCGCTGCCGATTGCAGCATCTGCCGTGGTCATTCCCACGATAGTGGCGCCCACCGTGGGGCCTGGCCGGTTTGGCCGATGTTCTGCGGCAATCTACCCATCAACGAGTCGATCGCCACCGGCCGCATGATAGCGATCGGTGAGATGCTCCAAATCTTGCCGAGCAGCTACGTCCCGGCGGCCCGACCTGTCACGCATAGCATGATCCTGCCGGTCGGCACGATCAGTCTCTTCGTCGGCCTCGCCGACGTCATCATCTCGGAGGACTCGGCTCGCATCCGCGACTCGGCTCTCTAAGAGTCAGGTCTGCATGATCCACCGCCTCGCCTCCGAGTACGACTCAGCCCACAACGACGTGGCTGAAACCACCGCGGCCGCGGAAGACGCGGCCCTCAACGACGACGCCGACTCGGAGACCCCGTCGTCACTCGCCGGATCCATCGTCGCCGCGTCGCCCGCGGGCTCCATCACCCAGGTCTCCAACGTTGGAGACTTCGAGGATCCCTCCATCCTTAGGATCTTTGACTTCGACTCTGGGTCGGAGAATTCCGCAGATCTCCACGATGGGACCGGCCGCCACGCCGCAACCTACATGGCGACTGTCGCCGACCCGCCGGAGGATCCGTTCTCCACTACGATCCCTCCCAACGCAACGGCAACGGAGGTCGAGGAACTCCGCCTGAAGCTGGCGGAAGCAGTCCGCAAGGAGCAAGCCGAGCGAGAAAATTTTCGCCTCGAGCAGGTGACGGCGCAGGAGCTGTCGCGCTACCACCAGCAACGAATCAGGTCGCGCCTGAACCCCACCGTCCAGGGGCGCGCCCTGAATTTCGACGACGAGAGCGACCCGGCCCGCGCGGCCGAGCGCGTGACCTGCGAGAATGCGCCACCAAGAGGAAGCGCCCGGCCCCCACCAGGGTCGACGACGAATGGCGCCCCACCACCACCCAACCGCGCACCCCCCAGGGTCCAGTCGCGGATCGTAGTCTCCTCACGGGAGCAAGACGCGAACGGCCTACCACTGTTCTCCACCCCGATGGACAACCTCGTCGCGGGCCGAGCAGCACTCGACAACATCGCGGCCAACGGTGACGGCGCCCTACAGATCCAGTACATCAAGGCCTTGCTCACAAAGGCGGTCGAGCAACAAAACGCAGGCGTTGACTCACAGGGTCGGATGTACTCGCGTTCATCGGGCAGCAGAGCGGTCTCAAGCGGCCGCCCCATGGCGGCAAACACCCTCAACTGCCCGCCACCCAAACCACTACAGCTCCAACACCGACCCGCGAACGCGGCACTCTCCACCAACGACCCCCGGTCGACGACCAACTTTGTCGCCGCCAACGATCAGCCCGTCGACGCCTGCACCCACATCATCAACAACTAGAGCTGGCGCGCACGCCAGCCCAACGACCTGCGACATACCCTAACCAACCGCCGCGACGACGAGCCGAGGGGGTCGCTAAGCCGACTCGGACCCCAGTGCTTCGGACCGATGATCCGAGGCGAAAGATACCCGGCGAACTTCAAAGCGCCAAAGAAAATAGAGAAGTACGACCCCTCGTACGATCCCTCTGTATGGCTAGATACTTACCTCATGGCAATGGGGATCGCCGGCCACACCGATCTACTAGCCGCCCGCTACCTCCCCCTGATGATGGAGGGGGCGTGCAGGCAGTGGATCAACACTCTCCCCGCGGATAGCATCGACTCCTGGGAAGAGATGCGCGACGCCTTCGTCAGGCACTTCGAGGGTTCATACACCCGCGCCACCACCATCGAGGACCTGGAACGATGCGTCCAGGGACCTCGCGAGTCGACCCGCAGCTGGGTCCAATGGTGGCAAGAACTGTGGTACAACGCGGTCGGTATCCACCCAGACACCGCAATCCACTGCTTCAAGACCTCGTGCCGCTACGAGCCCCTGGTCTCCGAGCTCAAACGAGCATACCGCACACTCGACAACATACCGGATATCCTAGAGATCGCCAAAAGATACGCGGAGGAAGACCCAAACCAAGAAACCGACGACAAGTCGGGAGGACAACGCCACACGAGCGGCAACGACAACAGGCGACGATTCGATCTACGCTACAGCAACACTCGCCTCACCGGCAAGCGCCGCAGTGACGGGCGAGTCGACTTCATCGCCAACGCTGGGTACGCGCAGCGCGAGCCCAAGAGCTTCCACCACGACGGGGGGCAACGCCGCGACGGCGGCAACTACAAGGCGAAGCCAAGGTTCGACCCCGCGGCCCTCCTTAACCAACCTTGTGTATTTCACAGCAGGGAAGGAAAGCCCGCTACGCACATGACCGCCGACTGCCACTCTCTCAAGGAGATCGAGAAGGCACGACGAGCGCGGGAAGACCTCGACAACAACCCGCCAAACGGCGGAAAATTCGGCAGCGTGGCCGGCTCGCTCCACACCTTCACAGGCTTCAACACGAAGCGCGAGAAGAAGGTCATCGCCCGCGCCGTCGCCATCAACGCGATGGCCCAAGTGGATGTTCCCCAGTTCCTCAACTGGTCGGAGCAACCAATCACTTGGAGTCGCCAGGACCACTCGCCACGAATCGAGTACCCAGGCCGAGTCGCCCTGGTGGTCAAGCCCAAGGTGGGAGACTACTGGATCCCCAAGACATTGATAGACGGCGGCAGCTCCATCAACATCCTGTACCTGGACACCTTCAGGCGACTGCGGCTCCCGCAGTCGATGGTCGAGACGACCTACACCACGTTCCACGGCATCGTCCCCGGTCGGAAGGCATACCCGATCGGCAAGGTCATGCTTCTAGTCACCTTCGGCACACCGGCAAACTTCCGCACCGAGCGGATCATCTTCGAACTGGTGCCCTTCGACAGCCCCTACCACTGCGTCCTAGGGCGCCAGGCGTTCGCCAAGTTCATGGCGGCGCCCTACTACGCGTACAACGCGATGAAGCTCCCCGGACCGCGTGGTGTCATCACCATCCACGACGATCCCGACATGGCCGCCGAGTGCGAGGCCAAAGGAGACGAGCTCGCCGACGCCATCATCACGGCAGAGGCCAACCACGCCGACGAGCTCGCCAAATACACGAGCGGGGTCAACAACGACGACCCCACTATGCTAAAGAAGCCCAACTCGGAGGGCGGCAACACCTCAGCCTTCGAGGCAACGACGCATACCCGCACCGTCGAGCTGGTCCCAGGCGACTCCAGCCAGACGGTGACGATCGAGACGGGCATGAGCCCAGCATAGGAAGGCGCGCTCATCGAGTTCCTCCGTGAGAACAGGGACATCTTCGCATGGAAGCCCTCTGACATGCCTGGTGTCCCTAGGGAACTCGCTGAGCAGAAACTCAACGCCGACCCCAAAGTGCGACCTGTCAAACAGTCGTTGCGGCCCTTCAATGAAGAGCGCCGCCGAGCAATCGCCGAGGAGGTGCAGCGTCTACTCGCTGCAGGCTTCATCCGGCCAATCAAATACTCCAAGTGGCTGGCAAACCCAGTCCTGGTCTAGAAGAAAAATGGGACCTGGAGGATGTGTATCGATTACACAAACTTAAATAGCGCCTGCCCGAAGGAACAATTCGTCCTCCTGCGGATCGACCAAATAATCGATTCCACTGCGGGCTCGGAGTCGCTATGCTTCCTCGACGCCTACTCTGGGTACAACCAGATCAAAATGGCCGTTGAGGACAAAGAGAAGACGGCGTTCATCACGCCATTTGGAGCCTTCTGCTACACTGCCATGACCTTCGGCCTCAAGAACGCAGGGGCGACCTACCAGCGGTGTATGCAGGAGTGCCTTGCGAGCCAAATTGGCCGCAATATCCACGTCTACATCGACGACGTGGTAGTGAAGTCCGCTCGCCAGAGCGACCTACTCACCGACCTGGCTGAAACATTCGCCAACCTGCAGAAATACAAGATAAAGCTAAACCCAGGCAAATGCACCTTCGGTGTAGCAGCAGGGCAACTACTGGGATACGTCATCTCCAAGCGCGGGATCGAGGCGAATCCCACCAAGATCGACACGATCGCTCGGCTCGGCAAACCCGAGTGCCTGCACGACGTCCATAAGCTGGCCGGGCGAGTCGCGGCTCTCAGTCGCTGCATCCCCCGATTGGGCGAAAAGGCGATTCCCCTATACCGCCTGATGCGCAAGAACCCCACCTTCCAGTGGGACAAGGAGGCGGACGATGCGCTCCGCGACCTCAAGAAGGTGCTACTCGCAGCACCGCTACTCGCTGCCCCCGTCGACAAGGAACCCATGCTGGTCTACGTCGCGGCTTCCGAGCGCGTCGTCATCGCCGTCATGGTCGTCGAGCGACCAGAGGAGGGAAAGGAGCGCCCAGTGCAGCGACCAGTGTACTATATCAGCGAGGTCCTCACCGAGTCACGCCAGCGCTACCCGCAGTACCAGAAACTGGTATACGCGGTCTTCAGAGCACAGCGGCGACTGCCACACTACTTCCAGGAGCACCCAATAACGATAGTCTCTTCAGCACCGTTGCAGGACATCATCCGCAACCGTGAGGCGACCAGGCGAGTCGCCAAGTGGGCCGTCGAGATCGGCGTCCACAACATCAAGTACGAGCCGCGCAAAGCGATCAAGTCGCAGGCTCTCGCGGACTTCATCGCCGACTGGGAGGAGGCCCAGTAGCCAGAAAAGCTGCCATACCTCCACTACTGGAGTTTACACTTTGACGGCTCCAAGAATGCGGACGGTGCAGGAGCAGGGATCGTGCTAACCTCTCCGAAGGGCGACAAGCTACGCTACGTCCTCTGCCACGACTTCACCCCCTGCACCAACAACATGGCCGAGTATGAGGCACTACTCCACGCCATGCGAGCCGCCAAGGAGATGAATGTCAACCGACTACGTTGCTACGGAGACTCCGACCTCGTCGCTGGGCAAGTCGCTGGCACCTGCGACGCCGTCTCCCCCACCATGGCGGCATACCGCCAAGCAGTGGACAAGCTGGGCGGACACTTCGCAGGCTACTCCGTCGAGTGGATCGACAGGCGGAAGAACGAGGAGGCCGACGCACTCTCTCGTATCGGCTCGGCTCGACTCGCACTACCCGCCGGCGTCTTCCTCGACACCATCACCAAGCCTTCCGTCTCTCCCCTAAGGGAGATCGACATCGGAGTCCCGCTGCAACCAGAGGCAGCCCTGGTCGCACTCAGAGGACTGGACCACGCCGTACATCGCCTACCTGGAGGGAGGCACCTTGCCAGCAGACGAAACAGACGCCCGGATGATAGAACGCCGCTGCAAATCCTTCGTCATCATCGACGGCGAGCTCCACAAGCGCAGCGTGACCGGCGTGCTCCAACGCTGCGTCCAACCAGCTGAAGGACGCAAAATCCTCCACGACATCCACTCCGGCGACTGCGGCCACCACGCCGGCGCCCGCTCTCTGGTCGCAAAGGCTATGCGACATGGTTTCTACTGGCCCACTGCACACGTAGACGCTGTCGACATTGTCCAGCGGTGCGCAGGGTGCTAGAAGTATGCCAACCAGACCCACGTGCCGAGCTCGGCGCTCAAGACAATCCCCATCACCTGGCCGTTCGCCGTGTGGGGTATGGACATGGTAGGCCCTTTCAAAAAGGCCCCGTCCGGCTTCACCCACCTCCTGGTCGCAGTCGACAAATTCACAAAATGGGTGGAGGCCAAGCCAGTCCGAAAATGCAACGGGAAGACCGCCACCAAGTTCCTACGTGAGCTCATCTATCGCTATGGGTTCCCAAACAGCATCATCACGGACAACGACACCAACTTCGCCAAAGGAGCCATGGCCGAGTTCTGCGAGGAACATCACATCCGACTCGACCTTGCCTCAGTCGCTCGCCTGGAGTCCAACGGCCAGGCGGAACGAGCCAACCAGAGCATCCTCCATGGCCTGAAGCCACGGCTCCAAGTACCACTCGAGCGCACCGCCGGGTGCTAGGTCGAGGAGCTACCCTCCGTCATCTGGGGCATCCGCACCTCCGTCAACTGGTCGACAGGGTTCACCCCCTTCTTCATGGTGTATGGCGCCGAGGCAGTCATGCCCACCGACCTAGAGCACGACTCTCCCAGGGTTGTCAACTACATGGAAGCCGCAAACGAACTCGCACGCCAGGATGGAGTCGACCAACTCGACGAAGCACGCGACCTAGCTCGCTCCCGCACCGCCATCTACCAACAAGGGCTCCGCCACTACCATAGTCGGCGAGTAAGGACTCGCACTTTCCAGGAAGGCGATCTGGTGCTACGCCTCATCCAGGACAAGAAGGGAATGCACAAGCTATCCCCCCTTGGGAGGGACCATTCGCCATCGGGCGAGTCCTCGGCAATGATGCCTACTACCTCATCGACGTCCGAGGAGACGGAAAACTCGACGTCAAGCGACCGTGGAATGTAAACCTCCTACGGAAATTCTACTCCTAGAATTCCATACGTGTACTCTCCACCTGCTATGAAATAAAATAGATTGGTTACCGCAAATTGCGTCTACTCTCCGTGTCTTGTGCCACTCGCACTCGTAATAACAGCGTTAAGCTAACCGCAGAAGTCAACCTCTGGTACAGCGACCGACACGGCCAAGTAGTGTGTTCCGAGGGCACTGGGTTTCCCCAGGACTCGTAACGTCCACGAAAAACGCCAACCCGGAGTCCCATTGGAGTCGCCTAGCTCGACTGGCTTAACGAGCCAAGACAACTGCCCTCGTTCCTCACAGCGACCAAGGTCCTCCGCATCCTCGGCACAACGACTCGAACAGCCAAGTACCACGCTCGGGGACTGACGACCAGTCGAGCACGAGCGACTAGGGAAAACGCTAACTATGAGAGCGTGTCCAGGACTCGCCATGCGACTGATCCTTCAGATCAGGCAGGAGTGACGCGCTTACTCTAACGCGCTCAGTCCTCACCCACCCTGGAGCTGCGACTAGAACCACCAAGTACCACACTCGGGGACTCGGCCACCCAACCTCGTACGCGCAAGGGAAAACGGCCAAGTAAAGAGCACCCATGGGAGTCGCCTTGCGACTGGCTCTCCGAGCTCGGGCGAGTCGACCTCAATAGCAAAACAACTGACCAAAACATTCAAAATTACAAACACATAACAAACGAGGTAAACCCCATCAAAAGGGCGGACGCGCTCAGGGACTCGTCCAATCAGCATTCAAAATCACGAAACAATTCACAAAATAACACGAAGTTTCATTACAGCAGAAAAAAGTCGTTCCAAAATACAAGTTGAGTCCAATGGCCAATTGCTACTAACGCCCCAGGGCACAATGTTTGTACTCTGCAGGTTTCGACGGCGACTCGCCGCCACCCCTGCAGTTGCGAATGAAGGGCGTGTACGGGTTCGACGGGTACGTCGTCAACTCACCCGCCATCGCCGCACGGAATGGCTGCTCGACCTTGAAGTCCCGATGCTCCGGCTTAGGATCGTTGGGGGCGATAGTCGTCTCCTGATAGGGGAGGAGGTCGCCCATCGCCCAGACGCGATCGGAGTACACCGCGGCCCGGTCCGTCAGCTTCAGCACCTCGACGATCTCCATAGAGCCCGTCGACGAGGGGTAGCCACTCGTCACGTCGTCAAGGTCGAAGTCCTCCGGGAAGTGGGCAAGCCCAAGGCTGAGAGCCGTCGCCGCCCCGCGCCGGACGGCCGACCGCATCATGAATTCGACGACTGACGGCGCCTTCTCTAGATAACGCCATACTTCGACGAGGTCGCTGGGAATCACTTACGAGGGCGATATCTCCTGAAGATATGCTCGAATGCAAGTCGCGGACAACGTGGCCGAGTCGACCAGAGTGGTCACACACTGCCGCGCGTCGTACGACTGCGCCTCTTCCGAGCTATCAATAATCCGACCTGTGGACAGAGGTAGGCAGTGAGTATAACAATGACTTCACAATGCAGGTACTACAAGCAGAGGAAGAAAAGTTTACCAATTAAAGGATGGCAGAGGCCCGTGATGAAGCTTTGAAGCGAGGAGAAGTTGTTCTGCAGCCCAACAACGAGGGCGTCAGAGACCTTTCACTCCTCAGCGGCAGCCGTAACAGCAGCTTTTGCTCGCCCATCCGCCGAGCTCGCCTCCGCCTTCGCTTCCTTGAGATCGCGCTCCAGATCAGCGATTCGCTTCTCGGCCGTACTCAAAGCAGATTGAGCCGCCGTCAGCTCACTTGCCGGGACAAGGCCCTGGCGGACCTCCTCTGCCTTGGCAGCGATTGCTTGGAGTCCCTTGTTCGTTTCTTGGACGGCAACAAGTTCCTTCTCCACGCGACACTTTGCAGCAAGCCGATCGGCCGATTCATGCTACAAGCCCTGCGCACAAATCAAACTGTCAACAAAAATAGAATCCTAAGTGCCAACCCGCTGAAATTCAGCGACTAGGCACTCGGGGACTAGAGGTCAAAAATCCTAAGTGCCCACCCACTGAAATTCAGCGACTAGGCACTCGGGGACTGGAGATCAAAAATCCTAAGTGCCCACCCGCTGAGATCCAGCGACTAGGCACTCGGGGACTGTACGCTACAAAAACACTAAAAGAATCCGACCACTGAAATTCAGTGGCCCGATCCTCGGGGATTGGATATACCTGGATGGCGGCGCCCAGCATGCCGTGGAGCTGTAGCGCGTCCACAGACGCAAGCAGAGCTGGAGTGTGTCCGCGACGTTGCTCGACCTCCGTCTCGACGACCCCAGGCGTCTGGCTCGTTGGTATTGCGCCACTCACTGTGGCCGCTTTGGCCATGAAATGGGGGAAGGTCGCGGCGGATGCCCCAGTGACACTAGGATCGGCTCGGTCACTCTGGGCGAGGAAACATCCTCCTTGTTCTTCAAAGCCACCTCCGCCGCAGTCGGAGGATCGCTTGGAGCAACTGCCGTGTCGTCAGAGACCGTGACGACATCGTCGCCCTTTGCCCTCTTAGCGCTGTCTGCGGGAGCAGCGACTTCATCAGCTTTCCTCTTCCGCGAGGGATCCTCCTCGGCGACGACTAGCGGAACCTTGGCCACGGAAGGGTGGCCGATCTTTTTAACTCCAGTCCTGTGAAACAATGGTATGAGCAAAATTGTCCAATTACAAGGGAAGGCGAGCAGACGAACAAGACTTACTTGGCGACTGGTATGAACCGCAGTCCCGTGCGGATGCTGGCCGCCTTCTCCAGCTCGGGGCCCAGTTTCCTACTGAGGCCCATCTCGAACACGTCGTGTGCCCAAGACACAGAGGGCCTCTTCGAAGACGAGGCCGCGGCAGGAGCCTCTGTCATGACGTCTGCGGGAGATCTCCTGGGAGGCGAAGCTGCTGCGGCTGGAATAGCCCCCAACCCAGAGACCGGGGAGAATGGGGGTGGAAGCGAGGCCGGAGGTACCACATCCAGGAGGGCGGCGGCGGCCGGTGCTGCTGTCGTATGCGCCGCTTCACCCTTAGCCGAGCTGGTGGCGTCGGAACTAGTCACAGAACGAGGCGGAGACAACTGCTTCACCGGCTTCGTCTTCCTCCTTGGCGGAGCCTTCACCTTCTTCTTCTTCTTCTTCTTCTTCAACGGCGTAGCCTCACGACGCGAGGTGTGCTCGGGAGCTCGTCGTCATCGTCATCGTGACGTTCGAGACTCCTACTCGCCTCAAGCTCGCGCTGATGTTGCCCACGAGTTTGGCGAACCATCGGGGCGGCATCTTCCACGGGCTCGTCTTCGTCATCATCGTCGTCATCACCCGCGTCGCTCCCGACGTCGCCTTTGGCGGGTGTCAACTCGCTCCTGTCCTGAACGGACGAGCTCGAGTTTTCGTCGTCTGCGGGTGGGAGCCATCCTTCCACCACTTGTAACAACTACAATAAAAATGAAACAACGTCAGCATAACCGCGACTGCATCATCTGCGACTGCGAATGGTGACGAAAATGACGACTTACCATCGGCGCTGGGCGCCTTGCGGTATAGGGGGCGACCCCGGCCTTCACGTCCAGGTACGCCGCCTGGTGATCTTCTTCAGGGCCAGGATGTAGTCTTCGAGTTTCCACTCGGCGAGGCAGGATTTTGTCGGGTCGTCCCTACCCGCATACTCGTACATATAATGGTCGCGGCAGGCCAAAGGCACGAGCCACCGCTCGAGCCAGCAGTTGTAAAGATTGATGGTTTGGACGCCCTTCTTCTTCAGGCCGCAGATGGTTTGCAACATTTCGTCGACAACCATCCGCTGGTCTAGTGGGAGCTTGCCGACCTGGAGACGACGCGGTTCAGGCCGGTTGGCGGAGTACCTTGGAAGCACCACCTCGCCATCTGGAGTCGCCTCGGTGACGTAGAACCAGGATTTCTTCCAATCGTTGCCGCTTTGGCTGGTAGCATCAGGTCGAAGAATGACGCCTTCGACTTCAGCTGAAACGTCAGACCACCCGCAGCCAGCATCGGGTCGCCTGATTCTTCGCGACTAATCCTCCCACGGAATAGATCTTGCCACAAAGGGAAGTAGGGCCTGCAGCCTAGATAGCACTCGCAGAACGCCACGAAAATGGCGAGCTACTCGATGATATGCGGGCCCAGGTCCGACGGCTGGATCCCGTAGAAGGCGCAGAAGCGCCGGAAGAAGAGAGAAGTGGGAAACCCCAGCCCCCGCTCCAGGTGGCTGGGGAAGCAAATGAATTCTCCCTCGCGTGGGTCCGGAGTCACCTCTCCGGCCACGGGGATGCGCCATCTGCCGGCGCGCAGAATCCCGGCCTCCTCGAAGGACGCCAGTAGCGCCCTAGTGCACTTGGATCTTCCCCATGGTCCGGTGGAGGGGGCCATTGGTTGGAAGATTCGTGGAGGTCGGGGGTCTTCGGATCGATCGGATCGCGATGCGGAGTGGAAACGAAGATGGGCGAGATCAGAGGAAAGATGAAGGAGTGTTTCCCCGCTCGCCCGTCATTCTCCTTATATAGCGGTTGTTACCCGCCAATTTCGGGAGCCGTTACTACGCGGTGGTTACGCCGAAAGTTACCGTTGGATTACCCCAACGGCAAGTTTTGACCCCACTGGACGGTCCAACTTCATCCACTCGACTCGTTGCTCCGCGCGACTCGACTATTCGCCGACCCGATCACTATGACAGTGACTGAGTATTCGCCGATCCGTTCGCCGAGCTGCGACCCGATCGGTCGCCGTCAGTGCGACTAGAATAACTGGTTTTTCCTTTATTCAGGAGTCTGCCGCCGATTCGACTGGGCGTCCGCATTTGACTCGTATACACCGACTGCCAGTGACCACCTGCGACCAATCAACGATGGCCTCGGGGACTACTGATGGGGATATGCCTACCGGGGTATACCCAGCAGGACGTTTCCGACTGGCCCAGATGCTGGCGAGTGGGCCTGCGGGACGGCGACTGGATCAAGGCCTGGCGTGGACTCAAGCGACTGGAAGCTGAAGGCCCAGAAGCGTAGATAGGCCCAGTCGAATTAGGTTAAGCGATTGCTGAAACCTTAACTGATTCGGTTGAGATTTGTAAACCCTAGGGGGGTGAGTCTATATAAACCTCCCTAGGGTGCGCGTAGAGGATACGTTCCATCATACACCCAAGCGACTCGTTGCCTAGCCGCCGAGCTCGCCCCACTGTACACTCGCCATAATACAATCTAGCAGGAGTAGGTCTTTACCCTCCGGGGGGCGAACCTGGGTAAATCCTTGTGTCTCCGCCCTCATCTCGCACCGCAGATGGCTGGCCGCCCTTGCCCCATGTTCTACTACTCGCTGCCGATTGCAGCATCTGCCGTGGTCATTCCCACGACAGCTTCTGTCATAGGCAAATGCAAATGATGGCAGAAATCTGTCAAAATAGAGCAGCAGGTAAAGATTGATTTTTTCGAAAACCTTATGTTGCTTAAATAAAAAAGTGTAAAACTAATGAAAGTTGGGTAACAACTTGGAGAACAAGCTCAGAAAAATACAGCTCCACCCAATGTACTGAGCTCCCTCACAAATTTTTACAATGCAGCACAAAAATCTGTCCTAGGATAGCCACTTTTCACAACTCCTCTACTTCACAAAAGTAGTTGAACTTGACACAAAAACCAACACAAAAAGGATAAAGAACGGTTATTACTGAATTAATAACTTCCAAGACTGAACCAAACTCTTGGGTTATCTCCCAACAAGTACTTTTCTTTAATGCCTTTAAGTTAGGCTTGAAACTTTCAAAGATGCTCACATAGGAGATAAATATTTGAAGTGAAAGAGAGCATCAAGAAGCAAATAACCAACACATTTGAGTCTAACCCACTTCCTATGCATGGGGGTATCATGAGAAAACGAATTCTTGAAACAAAAAGCCACTAGCATAGGAAGACAAAACAGATGCAAATTCAAAGCTTTCAACATAAAACGGAGAAACTTAACATTATTGAGATGCATAAAACCATGTTTCCCTCTATCATAATAAGTTTCAGTAGCACTTTGGATAAAGTTGACAATATAACTGTCACTGGCAACAACCTTATTATCAGAATGAGCATACTTACAGTCATCAAAAATAGGTCCAAGGTCATAAACTGGATCAATAGAAGCAAGTTGTTCCATCCTGAAATCTTCATTAGGCAAGCTATTTTCATAAGGAGCTTTAGCAAATTTGGAAAAGTTAAACTCATAAGAATCTCCATCAAACTTAGTTAAAACTTTCTTCTTCTTACAATCTATAATAGCTCCACAAGTGTTCAAGAAAGGTCTATCAAAAATGATAGGACAAGTTTTGCTAGCTGCTGAATTAAGCACTAGAAAATCAGCAGGATACTTGATCTTACTGCAGAGAACTTCCACGTCTCTTACAATTCCATGGGGCAAATGGTTTCCTTATTACCAAGGTGAATAACCACATCAATGTCCTCAAGGTCACAAGGACCAATCTCATGCATAATTTCCCTGTAAAGCTCATAAGGAATAGCACTAGAACTAGCGCCATTATCACATAAACCATAGTAGCAATGATCACCGATTTTAATAGAAAGCACAGGAACACTAGCTTTTCTAGATTTACTAGGATGAGAGATAATATTAGAAGCGTCTTCACAGAAGCGAATGTGCTCATCCTCTATATTTCTAGTGACATGGTCTTTCATAATAGCTACCACAGGCTCAATATTAATTTTCTCACGAGGCTCCATAGTTCTCATTGTAACTTTGTTATTTGCACTAATAATCATAGAATACTCCTTTACCTTAGCTGGGAAATGAACTTTCTCAACATGAGGTTCAGGCACAATATTATTAGTAGTACAAACTTCAGTACTTCTAACGGGAACATGACTAACAACATCTTTATAAGGTGCATGGTACTTATTCCACTTCTTCTTGGGAATTTCTATGTAAGAGGAAAAGGCCTTAAAACAGTTGGCAATACTTTGGGTATCAAGACCAAACTCATTGTTAATATCACGGAAGTCATCAGTTCCCATAAAAGATTTAATGCATTCATAATCATAGTTTATACCTGACTTTCTTCCTTTGTCATTCTCCCAAGATTTAGTGTTATCTTGTATACGGTCTAGTAGATCCCATTTAGCTTCTTCCTTCATACGTGTGAATGATCTAGCACAAGAACCATCTAGTAAATCTTTATCATGAAGAGAAAGCCTAGCATAAAAGTTATTGATAATAAAATTGTTAGGGAGTTCATGAATAGGACATTTAAGCATTAGTAGCTTGAATCTCCCCCAAGCTTGAGCTGTACTCTCTCCATCACGAGGCAAAAAATTATATATCAGATTTCTATCCTTATGAATCTCACTCGGAGGATAAAATTTAGAATAAAACAGAGATGCCATATCCTCCCATTCCATGGATTGTCCATTCTTCAGCAGCTTATACCATTCTTAAGAATTAGTAACTTCTTCTTCACATGTTCAGTTGTGATACCTGCACACTTAAACAACCTGCATAATTCATGGATAAAAAGCAAATGATCACCAGGATGGACAGTTCCATCCCCTAAATAATAATTATCCATAACACGATCAACAATACTTGTAGGTATCTTAAAAGGATCAATCTCAACAGGTGGTGGTTCATCTACTACCCTAACAGTGGTAGTGGTTTTCCCAAACAGAAAACCAAGTGGGTTATCCATATTGGAAACAAAGCAACAAACAGAAACAAAAGAAATACTCACAGTAGAAGTTTCCTTTTACCAGTTACACTCTTCAATAGCGCTTCACTCCCCGTCAATGGCGCCAGAAAATGGTCTTGATGACCCACAAGTATAGGGGGTGTATCGTAGTACTTTCGATAAATAGGAGTGTCAATCCCAACGAGGAGCAGAAGGTGTTGACTAGTGGTATGGAGCAGGAAATCTTTGTAAATACTTAGCAAACGGATTTTTAGGGGTTTTCTGATAAAGCAACAAAACAAAGTGCAAGTAATAAAGACAACAAACAAACGCAGCAAGTGGCCCAATCCTTTCTTAGCAAAGGACAAGCCGGTGGAAATACTTATAAGGACCAAACGTTCTCGAGGACACATGGGAATTATGTTAAGTGCTTTCGCTTCAAATAGCTGATTACTCTTCTTTGGTGTTGTAAGGGTTGTGTGGGTGAACCTGTGCTAATGTACCGACCTTAATTGGACTAATACATACTTGTGATTAAACCCCCTGCAAGCATCCACAACTACAGGAAAGTAATTAAGATATAAACCTAACCACAACCTTAAACTCTGAGATCCTACACTCCCTTGTGCAAAGGTGTCCTAAAAGGGGTTCAGTTTTCTATCACTCCGGCAACCCCACAATTAGTAGCCAAATACACAATGCATTCCCCTAGGCCCATAAATGGTGAAGTATCATGTAGTCGATGTTCACATGACACCACTATAATAATAGCACCACAACTTAAATATTAAACCATTGAATAATAACTTAACACAAATCCACTACTAACAACATGACTTCTCCCATGTCCTCAAGAACTAAACGAACTACTCATGAGACATCATATGGATCAAGATCAAATATGATATGGTAATGGATAACAATCTGAACATAAACAATAATCCAATGGTTCCACTCACAAGCATCAACTACAATAGTAATCAACAATGAGAAAGTTTACCCTAATGAACTAAGCAAGTATTCAACACGATTGTTACATTGGGATGGAGTAATGATGATGGTGCTGGTGGAGATGATGGTGATGATGGAGTAATGATGACGGTGTTGATGGCGACGATCTCCCCTCTTCGGGAAGGAATTTCCCCGGTAGAAATCTGTCTGCCGGAGAGGTCTTTATCTCTCGGTGTTTTCCGCCCCGCAGAGGCAGGGGAAATCTTTCTGTGGTTCCTCCCCTGGTATTAGGGTTCCGATAGGAAGATATAGGCGAGAGGGCGGAGTCGGAGGCCGGCCAGGTGGGCCACACGTGCCCTAGGCGCGGCCCAGGGGGGACCCGCGCCTAGGGGGTGTGGGCCCCTGTGGCCCAGCTACGCCTCCCCTTCTGGCTTCCTTCGTCTTCTGGGAAAATTTAATTTTCCAATATTTTTCTGGTATTTTTCTGATCTTCACGAAATTGCATCAAAACACCTTCTTTTCCATCATAATCTAGACTCCGACAGTCCATCCTCCAAGAATCATCCAACATGCAAAAACAGAGGAAAAGACATAAGTAATACCTCATAATAAGACATATATCAATGAATAGAGGCAAATTATGATATCGAATGGTGATGCAAATTGGACGTATCAAACACATTTGCTTCATATGATGTATATATTCTCACCACAGGAGTAGATGCCTAAACCATTCATAATAAAGAGTATGCAACTAAGTCTACTCAGTAGTCATTGCAAGCTATGAAGAAATTCCAACTCAATAATAATAAGTAGCATGAAACAGAAACATAAGAAACATTGAAATGTTCATAAGAAGGTATGATAGAGTGGTATCTGTTGATGGTGCTGACGTGGAGCACTTCGTTGGAAACCCCAAGAGCAAGGGGTGATGAGCACAACAGCAAGTCTTCCCTCAGTAGAGACGGAGGTTATCAAACCAGAAGGAGGAAGGAAACATCACACAGGTGTTGCAAGCAACGCGGAGACCTGCACAACACAAACTCAAGACTTTGCCCCAACGAATCAGTGAGGTTGTCAAGCTCACCGGTTTGCTGTAACAAAGATTAAACGTATGGTGTGGAAGGTAATGGTTTGCAGCAAGTAAACAGGTAACCGTGGAAGATGTATCAATGGTAAAGATTGGACCGGTGTCCATAGTTCACTAGAGGTGATCTCCTTAGATAAACAAAATGGCATGAAGGGTAAACAAATTACAGCAGGGCAATTGACAGGAACTGAGCAAGGCATAAAAATGCAATTACTAGTCAGAAAGATCCTATGAGATTCGATTGGTTAATACAACAATATACATAGACCGCCATCCAACTGCATCTATGACTAGAAGTCCACCTTCAGGTTATCATCCGAACCCCCTCCAGTATTAAGTTGCAAGCAACATACAACTGCTTTAAGCAAAGTGTGTAAGGTAAACAGTCCACATGTTCCATGAACAAGAGACCGTTGTTTTCTCCCTAGTGGCAACAGCACATCTACCACCGAAGAGATTTCTGTCACTTCCCTTGGAAACTAGAGGCATGAAGCCACTATCGAGCAAAAATACCCCCTCTTGGAGTCACTAGCAACTACTTGGCCAAGATATCTACTAACAACGAAGAGCATGCCATATCAAAAACAACACAGACATGATAGAATCATAAAGACAAAACCATTAATCAAACCAACATAATAATCTCAATATCCATCGGATCCCCACAAACACAACATGCATGATTACAAATAGATTAGATCTTGATCATGAACGGAGCTCACAAGATCTATACATGAAATCACAAAAGGAGGAGATACAACCATCTAGCCACTACATGGACCCATAGTCCAAGGTGGAACTACTCACGCATCATACCGGAGAGAAGGCCTCCGGGATGATCTCCCCTCCGGCAGGGTGCCGGGAAGAACTTCAGATCCCCTCGATCTAGGGACGATGGTGGCAGCGGCTACAGACGGTTTCGTGGATATTTGATCGGGTACCCAGGGTTTCTGCATCAGGGGCTTATTATAGGCGAAGGGGGAGGACGAGGAGGCGGACAGGGCAGCCAAACCCTAGCCAGGCGCGAGGCTGGGCCCACCCGTGCTTGGGGTGGGTCTGGCCCTCCTGGCTGGCCCCTCCGGCTCCCCTTTGTACTTCTTGTTCCCACGAAAGTAATTGACTTTGACGTTTGTCCCGTCCAATTCCGAGAATATTTCTTTACTAACTCTTCTGAAACCAAAAACAGCATAAAACAGGCATCTGGCACTGTTGTAACTTGTTAGTAGGTTAGTACCAGAAAACATGTAAAAAGCACCTCAAAGTGTGGACAAGTAAAGCAAATTAGATACTAAACAAGCATGGAGCATCAAAAATTATAGATACGTTTCCAACGTATCAGTATCTCGCTTCCCTTTGTTTGGAGAGCACAATATAAATGCCAAGGCACCTCTGGAGTTCAAGTGAAGACTAGAAGTAAAGATATCAGAGGTACAAGCATCAAAGTCATGAAATAATGAACCAAGTTTTGGAACAAACACAAGAATGACAACTATGCTCTCAAGAAGGTGCTCATAGAATAAGTGGTGACTCAACAAGGAAGTGAAAAGGTTTTGAAAAGTTTGAAAGTCTCCCGAATGCTGAAAGTAAGGCACTCATTAGCTTTGAGATCTCATTGCCCCTATCATAGGCATCTTTATATGGTTAAGGTGAAAGTGAGGTCCAATATAAGTTATATGCTTGACAGACCATAAACTGGAAATCTCATGTCTGTTGAGTACGAGGGCCGCTCCGCATGCTACTCAACTTTAGTTACCTGTAAGTTCTTGTCATCGTAAATACATGCATATCATAGAGAACCGGCAACGGGGTACCCCTTGCACATGGTACAGGAGCTATCCCATAACCAAAATGATAAGGCAAGCAGGCAATGAGCATCTTAGCGATCTTTTTATTTACTATTTGCATAGATTTTTATTGAGGATGCTTCACAGATTGCTCATTATGGTTTGCTGCAATTTTCCACCATGATTAGGCATGGCTTAGGCTAGCGGCACATGCGTTTCTATAAAACATATATATAACTCCATGAACTCATAAGCTCCCATTTTATTTCACACCGACGACATCCACGAACAAAAGAGCATGATATCAACTAGATATGTGTCCAGTATTGAAAGCGTTCCCCATGACAACACCGTTCTGCTAACTCACAGCCTATAATTTGCAAGGATATAAATTTCATGGACAAGACACAATGGTTCAGGTTTATTAAGTGCAGGAAATAAAGTGTGCCATCAAGTTTGTGAGATCTTTACTAACCAACTTTCTCAAAACAGTCAAACATTTTATTTGGAAGAAAACAAGGCATAATGAATATTGCACTGAATAGAAAATGATGCTAGTAGGTAGGTATGGTGGACACTGTTGTCAATATTGGTTTTGGGGAGTTGGATGCATAAGTAGAGCTCATGCTCAGTGCAAGTGAAGGCTAGCAATAGAGAGGGAGCGACAAACGAGAGAGCAATAACTGTCATAATCATGCTTACAACAAAACAGGAGTAATTATGGCATGAAAGTGATACAAGAACTCTGAGGCAAAATAAATCATCGAGGCTTACTGACTATTGTTTAGTCATATGCATGCATGAGCATGTGCCAAGTCGATTCACATGAAACATTCAGAGGAGGATATCACAATATCATACCAAGTTATGAATGGAACAATGCAAGCAAACATTTATATGACATGCTACAAACTATTAGCAAGCTGGAGCTAATCACAAGAAAGCAAGAACTGCTAAGCATCCATAAATAACATATGCCTTACATGAACAGACTAAGCATGCTCACAATAATGAGTATATGTACAAAAATGAAAACAAATAGAGTTTGTTACCAGCCTCTTACCACACCTCAAGTTGTCTTAATCTTCATTATAGCCCTTCACTTGTGTGACTTGAATAATAACATGAAACCAAACTCCACTGAGGACGGCTGAACCCTGCAAAGAACTCACAAAACCAAAGAAGAACAATAAATATTTTTGGTGTTTTCGATTTTTTTAAAGCAAGCAAACAAAGCAAAAACAAACAAATCAATAGCAAACCAAACAAAAGCAAACAAAGCAAAATCTTTTTGGATTTTTCTTTTAGGAAAACCAAAGCTAAAAAGCAAAGAAACAAACCAAGAGAAACAAGGAAAATATTTTTGGTATTTTTGTGTTTTGAGAAAGCAGAAACAAAAACCAAAGAGAAAGCGAAAGAAGGATATAAAAAGAACCGACGAAGCATGATATATAGATGAGTGTGATGTCGGTATACCTCCCCCAAGCTTAGGATTTTGGCCTAAGTGGGTCTCAACTCCATGGTGACCAAGTGGGTGCACCTCTGTATTACGACGAAGAGGCCCCTTCGTCCTGGTAAGAGCTCGAGGACTCCCCTGTGTAGTGCACAGAGGGGTCGTATGAGGGAGCATCCCCTGATAGTGTCCATGGAAGCCAAGAATGCATAGCTTCTCATCCATCTCCTCCTTGGAGAGTGATAAAGGTCCCTGGGAAATACTGAACAAAGTGGTTTGGGGCAGAGGGATCTCTCTCTCTTCCCTGTTAGTAAACAACATTCTATAAACTAGGCTCTCAAGGGTAGAACCAGCAGTGACAAAGTGATGCGCTTTCATAGCAGCAAGATCAAGCCTCTGAGGAGCCAAAACTGTATCATTTGGATCAACAGCAAGGTCCAAGGTAGAAACAACACGTGCAACAATAATTCCCCCATAAATGGGTCCCTTAGCAGCTAAGCGATGAGCAATGAGAGAACCAAGATTGTACCTAGTTTCATTGTTGAGCACAACAGTTATAAAGGCCAAATGATAGTTGGAAATATTACTAGTGTTCTCCCTACCAAGAACACTAGTGGCAAGATAATAAGCAAAGTACCTGATAGCTGGGAGTTGAATATTTCTTATTTTTCCCCGTTGGGCTCTACGGTCATCATCATTAGTTATCCCGCGGTAGAGATCCAACAAATCAGCGGGTTGAGCTGGAATCTTCTTCACCATCCCAGTTGTACCAAGACCCAGGATCTCACAAAATTTCTTCAATGTCGTGGTGTAAGGCCTGCCATAAATTTTGAAAGATACATCTGGCTTGAACACGCTGTTAGAAAAAGAAAAACTCTCCAGAAATGTTTTAGTGAGCGTAGCATATTGCACGCTCTCATCCTGCATATAACTTGTTAGTCCAACCCTCCGAACCAAGGTTAGAAAATCCTCAAGAATCGCAGCAGCCCGCAAGAAGGTTGGGCAAGGAAAGGTGGAAGGGTGCGCATCCCCCTCATCTCCCTCGTCGCCAAATCATGGTGTAATGAGATCCTCATTGTATGAGGGCCTAGCTCGGTAGGATGATCTTGAAGTCCTTGCCCTCCTAGATGCATCGCTCTCAAATATTTCACCAAAGGTGTGGTTGTCCATGACCTCTTTTTTCTGAAATTTTTAGAAAAACATCAAACCAAGTGATTTCCAAGTTGATAAATAATGAGCAACTACTATAGGAACTTGCTAGAGGGCTACACATGCATCAAAATGAAAATTTTAAGCATAGAACAAGCATGCAAGCTCACACAACCTGACACCTATAGCAGCAAAATACTCAAGATACAATCTAACAATCACAAATCTAATTGGACAAGCGGAGGAGGCACATACCAAGGAGCAATCCCTCCAAAAATCAGCAGCAAAGATGGGCTGAGCAAGGAGATCGAAAATCGGGAGCAAGAACAGCAAGAACTCGATCTTGAGAAATTTTTCCGATGTTTTTGGGAGAGAGAAAGAAGATGGCTAGGAGGAGGCACTTTGGAGGGCCACATGTGGGCCACACCCTTGCCAGGCGTGCCCCTGTGGCTGGCCGTGCCACCAGGGGGTGAGCTGGCCTGGGGTGGCCCCCTAGGTCACTCCAAGTGTCCCTCTACCCCTTTTTTCAAGGAAAAAGTTATTTTGAATTTTCTGGGATTTTCAGGAAACTTTATTTTTGGCCAATTTTCAGGGTATGAAAATTGATTTTCTCGCAGAAAAGATTTTTTAGAAGAAGAAAAAGGCAAACAAAAACCAAACTACAGACGTTCTAAGACACTCCAACAAGTAAACAACTATCAAAACTAAAGCTAACAAAAGAAGGAGCAAAGACTAGGAAGGAGAAAAGTAAAACTGAGCAAGTATAACCACTATGAAAACATTATTTTGTTCATTAAAATTCTTTTTTTAACAAGGTTGATCAAGTCTTGTTACCAAAACAATCTTATATGAAACAAAACTTTGCATTCCACAAAGTGATTATGTCACCTCAAGCTTGATAGCAATGGTCCCAATCCTAATAGTTTCCAAACTTTCTTGTGGAATGGGACAATATATTTCTCCAACCTTGTTGCTCTCAATATTTTCAATGGAGTTCAGGAAATAGCTTTTAGGAACCTTCTTGGGTAAATAAATAATATGCTCTTTGTTATTAATATTAAATGTTACTTTTCCTTGATTACAATTGATGATAGCACCTACAGTATTAAGAAAAGGTCTCCCAAGAATAATAGACATAGTATCATCTTCAGGCATTTCAAGCACAACAAAATTAGTTAAAACCAAGAAATTATGAGCCACTTGAACAGGAACATCCTCACATATACCAACAGGAATAGTAGTTGACTTATTAGCCATTTGCAAAGATATATCAGGTGGTATCAACTTCTCTAGCTAGAGTCTCTTGTAGAGAGAAAAAGGCATAACACTAACTCCAGCTCCCAAATCACATAAAGCACTTATAACATAATTATTCTTAAAAGAGCAAGGAATAGTTGGTATACCTGGATCACCAAGTTTCTTTGGAACCTTACCATTGAAGGAATAATTAGTAAGCAAAGTAGAAATTTCCTCATTAGGAATCTTCCTTCTATTAGATACAATATCCTTCATATACTTTGAATAAGGAGGCAACTTAATAGCATTAGTCAAAGTAATTTGCAAAAATAAAGGTTTCATCCACTCACAAAACTTGTTTTTAGTGTTCTTCCTCCTTTGACTTGTGTTTCTTACCTGGAAAAGGCATAGGTTTCTGCACCCAAGGTTCTCTCTCTTTACCATGTTTATTAGCAATAAAGTCTTCCTTAGTGTACCTAGTGTTCTTAGGGTGCTTCTCAGGTTCTTCCTCAACTTCCTCCTTATCAGGAGCATCAGTTTTATCATTAACACTCTCAGTTTCAGCATCAGAGACTGATATAGTATTAGGATCTATAGCAGGTTCAAGGGGTTTCTCAACTATTTTTTGTTTCTTTTTCTTTCTCTTACAAGGATTACCACTACTTTCACCTTGTTGAGAATCCTGCTCAATTCTTTTAGGGTGTCCTTCAGGATACAAAGGATCTTGAGTAGCTATACCACTCCTAGCTCTAATTCCATAAGCATGTTTATCTCTTGAGGCATTAACTAGCCTATCCTTTTGTACCTTAGCAAGTTGATGAATTTGAGTTTGAACCATTTGAAAGTGTTTACAAAGAATTTTAATATCATTAGAATATTCTTTGCACAATATCTTTCAACTCTTTAATGGCTCTAGAGTTTTCCAATAAATGATTCTAAACTTGTTTATTAAAATTACCTTGTTTAACAATAAAAATGTAAAGTTCCTCTAATCATTGATCAGGAGGCTTACCATAAGGAATATCACCTTCATCAAAGTGTTGGAGAGATTGTACCTCAATAGTAGATGAGTGGGGAATTGGCTTACATAATTCTTCTATAGGAGGTATATTCTTCACATCTTCAACTCTAATATCTTTATCCTTTAGGCACTTCTTAGCTTCCTTGATCACTTCATCATTTAATGCAATAACTACTCTCTTCTTTGGTGTTGGTATTGGAACTGGTTCAGGCACATCTAGTTCAGGAGTAATAGGCTCAGGTGTATTTAGCTCAGTTGAAGTCCAATCATCATAATTCTTGCTTATTTTAGCCATTAATTCTTCAGCATCAGTAGGAGTTCTTTTCCTGAAAACACAATCAGCAAAGCTATCTAGGTATGTCCTAGAATCATCAGTTAGTCCATTATAATAAATATCAAGAAGTTCATTCTTAGGCAATGGACATCCAGGTTGTGCATGAATCAAGGCACAAAACCTTGTCCATGACTTAGGCAATTTATCTTCTTCTCCCTATTTAAAATCAAAAAGTCTCTGCAAAGCAGCATGTCTAGCACTAGGAGGAAAATATTTCTGGAAGAAAGGAGCAATCAAACACTCTGGAATATCAATGGAACCAGGAGGTAATCTATTAAACCAAGCCCTAGCTTCTCCTTTTAGTGAAAAAGGGAAGATCTTAGTAACAAAGTACTTGCGCATATTAAAATTACCAGAGAATAAAGCACTCATAGTAGAAAGATCATTCATATGAGCTACAACACTCTCATTTTCAGTCCCACAAAAAGGTTCTTTCTCAACAATGTCCAAATAGGATAAATCAAGAGAGAAATCATAATCTTTATATTTAATATATATGGGAGAGGTGGCAAACTTAGGATCAGAGGACAATTTAGGAATAATGGTACGTCTCGCAAGGAGACTCTTAATAGCACTAGCACCATGTGTGTTTTGGCACTCTTCAATAAATTCATCAGTAAACTCAATCTAACCATCATTAATATCATATATCTCTCTAGACTCAGGTGAGCTAACAGGTGTAACAATGTCTTCACTAGGAGTTTCAGTATTTCCTAGACTAGCAATAGTAGCATCTAGGAAAGGACCTAATGAACCACTCGCATCAAGCACAACAGAAGTAACATCATGAGTATCAAAAGCAGTTTCAGATTCAGCAGTAGTAGCAGTGTGTGTAGCATGAGTATGTGGTGGTGGAGTAACAAGCTTACGTCTAAAAGACGGTGAATCAAGAGAAGCAGAGGTGTTTAGCACTGTATCTCTTATAGTGGATGGTAAAATAGGAAACTTTCTATCACGAGACTTCCCCATGATGAAAGGAGTAGCAGTGAACAATAATAGATCCAAGTGAACTTACAAATAAAGCTATGCTCCCCGGCAACGGCGCCAGAAAATAGTCTTGATGACCCACAAGTATAGGGGATCGCAACAGTCTTCGAGAGTAGTATTACCCAATTTATTGATTCGACACAAGGGGAGCCAAAGAATACTTGCAAGCCTTAACAACTGAGTTGTCAATTCAGCTGCACCTGGAAAGAGTTTTCGCTCACAGAAGTTTATTAGTAGCAACAGTTTGATAGTAGCAACAGCAGTAGTAAAACAAGAGCAATAGTAACAGTAACAATAAACAGTAGGATTCGAGTGTGGTAGGGATGGATGGACGGGCGTTGCATGGACAAGTCTAAACATGTAACTTCAAGATCTAGGGCATTGCAGATAAATAGGAATAAGCATCCAAGTACTAAACAATCATAGGCATGTGCTCCATACATAGTCATGCGTGCTCGCAATAAGAACTTGCACAACATCTTTTATCCAGCCAGCCCGTTGCAGTGGGGCCTCAAAGGAACTACTGGCAATTAAGGTGCTCCTTTTAATAGAGCACCGGAGCAAAGCATTAACACTCCGTAAACACATCACAGTCATCCCCTTTCGGTTGTCCCAATTTCTGTCACTTCGGGGCCTTTGGATCCGGACAATAATATGTATACACAACTTGCAGATAAGATCACAAACAATACTATCATAATGATTCAGTAATAAGTTTAGATCTGAGATCATGGCACTTGGTCCCTAATGACAAGCATTAAGCACAACAAGTTGCAACAAAGTCAAATAGCACTAATAGAGATACTAGGCATCATGCCCTAACAATCTTATTCGATTACATGATAGAACTCATCCAATCCTACCATCCCCATAGTCTACTACGGGGGATTACTCACTCATGGATGAGGGAAACATAGATGGTTGATGGAGAGGCGTTGGTGATGATGATGGCGATGATCCTCTCCAAATTCCCTGTCCCGGCAGGATCCCAGAACGGAGTTTCTAGATCCGAATCGCGGTTTCTGGTGGTGGCGGTGCAGTGGAACTCTTTCTGAAAAAATGACGAACCCTCTCGGTTTTTAGGTCAAGAGGCGTCTCATAGGCGAAGAGGGAGGCTGAGGGGGTGCCTGAGGTGGCCGCACCCCCCAAGGCACAGCCAGGCCTGGCACACGCCTGGCATGGGTGTGGGCCCCTCAGGCCTCCACTCTCTCTCGTACTCTGGCTCCGTGTAACTTCTGGTGAAATAGGATTTTTGTCATATTTTCCGGGATTTTTCCTGATAGTTGATTTTCTGCACAAAAACTAGACACCAAGGTAATTCTGCTGAAAACAGCGTGAGTCTGTGTTAGTTGTATCCAAATCACACAAGTTTAGAGGAGAAACAATAGCAAAAGTGTTCGGGAAAGTAGATACGTTTTGGACGTATCAATTACCTATCAACAATTTTGTGAGGCTTATGGATTCCCTCAAGAAGGGGAATCAACTGATACAAACTTTTATAGCGTCTCGAGTGCATATACTTGGGAGGTTGTTTCTGTTAATGGTGGTAGGGACTTCTATCAACAGAAGATGTCCAGCATTTAGAACCCAACCATCCGTTACTTTTCTATATTTCTTGCTAACACTTTGTTAGGAAGAGCAGATACCGGCTCGATGGCCAATGCAGACATGGCCATGATCACCAAGGCGCTCGTCCCTAATGCGTCGTAGAGTCCCACTCATGCGGCTCTATTCCTCCAGCACCTCCGCCACTAGAGCAACACAAAGAAAGGTGATATTCTCATCGGTGGATTGGTAACCCATCTAATCCAATCCCTTGAAATTGCAATTCCTATTGCACAACCTGTTAATGGATCCATACTTATGGATGTCAAGTATATAACTGCTTGTGGCTTGCTCGGGGTTTACCGAGCTAAGAGGAGGCTCCGAGCCCGTCAATTTGGTTATCTTGATGTGTGTGAAGGATTATCAAGTGCCATTGCCTTTCCCGAAAGCCTTCGAGGTTCAGGGAAGGTACCCCTAGATCCTCACGAACGATCAAGTGATTGAGATCATGGCGGAGCTCTATCCTGACTCTGAGGAAGAGGAAGAAGGAGGGCAGCAGGATGAGCAGGAGCAGCAGTAGGAGCAGGAGTACAATCCTCTTGGGAGGGACAGAAACAACAGGAGGAGGAGCAACCTTGGGACCAATGGCCCCATCAGCAGCAGGGGTTCAAAAATGTCCCCTATCAGGATTTTCTGCAGCTCAACCGGCGCGTTGGGGAGATCGACCAGACTCTGCATGGAGTGAGTGAAGATGTGAGTGCCTTAACTCGCAACTTTAGCCAGGTCATGACCAACTTCCCCGGCTACTATCAGCAGCATTCGTACCCGCTGACGAACGACGGCAACAACTAAGCATGGCAACAGCCTAAGCTTGGGGGAGGTTTGAAAACCTCCAAACTTGCATTCATATTTTTATTTCTTCTTTTGATTTATTTTGTTTTCCAAGAATTGCATGTTTACTTTCAGTTTGCATTGTTAAACCAAAAACACAAAAAAATAGCCGTAACCTTTATTTGCAAATTTGTTTCTTTGTCTTTCTCGGAGATTGCTCAATTTCAGGTGACTTGGCAATAGGTAAATATAGAGAGGATTCGACTCAAGTATGATAATGAAGCAAGAACGAAGAGGTATCACATTCATTTCATCACCTCTCCTGCAACTTTAAATTGATCCTACAATTATTTACTCGCTTGCACTTGACTCACTCCCCACCTAGCTTGTTATCCTATAAATTATATTACCTTGCTAGTGTCCTATTTTAGCTTTGAAACAATGAGCAATGGACTTGGTTAAAATATTTCCGACATTTTTACAACAATAAAACGCATCCAAGAGATGACTTGAGTCCATGTTTAGCCCAAGGGATTTGATTTTAGAAACTACTCAACCCCATTGAGATTAATGTAAATACTCGATAGCACCCTTGAATGAAATTGTCTGATAAAATGGATACTTCGAAGTAGTAGAGATTATGCCACTACTTTTTCTAATAATTATAGTAGGATATTGCTTTACGCGTGTCATTACAACACTGTCGTACTCCATGGGGAACTATTAACTCCGCTGGCCAACAAACGATCTAAATGTGGGAAACCACTTGATTTCAGCTATTGAGTTATGTAAACGTCTGTAGCTGCAATGCTATGACGTGTAAATTTTTTAGTCTCCTCATGGTTTTACGTTCCAAGTGACGTTGTAGTACTCCTCTGACCCACTATTTATCAACAACTATTTATCAGAATGGTGACGAGTGCGCAACGCGGTCCCAATTAAAATGTTAAAAATAGTGGCATGATTTCTCTATGAAAGAGTTGAAGTTTTTGAAAAATAAGGAAAGGAAAAAAGGTGCTTTGAGAGCCTTGAAATTTTGACGTGGGAATAGATGAGTTGTTCTTAAATTAAATGTTTTTGGTGCAAACTTGAGTACTCTTAATTGATTAAAGGAACAAGAGCAAAAAGTTTTCATCTCTCAATAAGAGAGAAACCAAAAAGATTTGTTTCACTTTCCTAGCTAAACTTTCGAAACTCGCTCATGCATATGATTTATCTGCTAGCAAGATATATGTGGTTAGGAAGTGAACTCAGTGCAATCTTGTGAATATTTGTATGATCATGTTTAAGATTGCAGGAAATGTGAAGAAAATAATTTGACACCAATTCAAGCTTGTAAGTTCTTTTATTTCACTTTTGAATCTCCGCTATCCTTTCTTATTTCCTTGTCACTCGAGGGCGAGCAACATCTAAGCTTGGGGGAGTTGATAGCTGTGAGATTCTACACATTTTTGATGGTTTTTATCGATGGTTTTCATTTGGATTTGATGGTTTTCTATCTTTACCTAACTCTAATACTTCGGTAGAAAAGAAAACTTGGTTTTTAATGTGTGTTTCAGGTTCTGAACATCAATAGAGGGATTTAACAGCAAAAACACAATATTCAGATGAAAACAAGCAAGTCTCTTTTTGGAAGCAATCGAGGGGAGTTTACTGAAGCTTTAACAAGCAACTATATGGCGGGAATATTTTTCCGGCCGTATAGCTTCCATATCCTTCATCTTATTAAAAGGGACAACTTTCGTGAAGAGGCCGAGGACAAAAACATAACACACGAGCTGCCATCCCATCCAGAAGGGAGAAATAAGGGATCCGGAGAAGAAGGGGAAGACGTTCTTCATATCGCTCCACGATCTTCGATCTCCTAGCCACCACACCTCCAAGACATTGCTTGTACTTGAGAGAGAGAGAGAGAGAGAGAGAGAGAGAGATCTCCACCTTGCAAGACCAGGGTTTGAGATTGTTCTTCCCATCTTGAATTGTGTTGGATTATTTCTATTTCTTATTGTGGATGTTCACGGTAATATCAAGAACTCCCGTTATTTAATTATATCAATGATGCTTTCTTATCTCATGTGTAAGTTCCCTCGGGCGTGGGAGATGTAGGGGATTTATGAGATGTGATGTGTCTATATAATTTCCATTAAGTTTGTGGTTGATTTTAATTACTATATTATGTGTGCT
The DNA here is from genome assembly GCA_916181665.1 of Avena sativa. Lineage (NCBI taxonomy): Eukaryota > Viridiplantae > Streptophyta > Magnoliopsida > Poales > Poaceae > Avena > Avena sativa. The sequence continues at coordinate 238,156,853 of OV702282.1, forward strand.
TGACTATCTGTGGGATGCTTAATGCCTGTTGTCCAATTAAGGGCCCAGAAAACATGATGCTTTGTTCCACATAGATATAATCTTGTTTGCTAGAAGACCGGCGACCCCCGAGTGACACGGGGATATCAATGGGAAACTAGTTTGACTCGAGGTTAACGAGGAACCACCGAGCTTATTGCATTACTCTGATCCAAGGAGATTAATTGCTAAGCAACCTGAAGGATCTTAATCGTCTAGTGACTGACCATGGTTGTGGTAAACAGGCTAGTAGTATTGTTAAATTTGGGATGAAATCTACCAAGAGGAGTTCCGTCTAACTATGGGTTGCTCGCCTACACACATACTTATAAGATTAAAATTGTTAAACCTATCACTCATCCACCTGGCACATTCACTATCTCCATAAACTGAAACCGCGCCTACTTTGTCATCTACAGAAAACAACAAACAAATCGTTCTTTACTTTTATGCTTTTTATTTCTGAAGTTTACATTTTAGTTTTATTTAAATACAGTCCTTTAATCCAAATTATATTCTCATTTTCAATACTTGCAGTCAATTCACTCGAAGACATGTGACAACTTCGGGTGTGACAGAGACTTCACCAATAAACACTTACCTTTGAGCTCCCTGTGGGATCGACATCTTAACTTCAAAATTAGCTACAAACAATCTATGCACTTGCAGCCATCAAAACGCGAGCAGTACACCGAGGACCATGGTGTAATAATCCATAGGAAATTATGGCGACCCCTTGAGGTTGGGTGGTTGTGTGCTTAAGGGTTTATCTGGAAATCCGAACACATGTTACTAAAGTATTAAGGTTTTATATCTAAAATCAAACGAATGTCACTAAACGTCCTAGAGCCAGAATTAGATGTTTAATTCATGAAAGCATATAGTATTTAATTCATGAAAGCGTATAGTATTTTCAAATTTCTCATTGGCAGAGTGTCAAAGCAGAGCAGGTGTCTAGCCATGGCATCTGGAGCACGTCTCTACGTCACCCTGAAGGTAGTCTTGGCTCTTTTCGATACGATCCTCTCTATTTCAAATAAATGAACTAATTTTCAAAAGTATTGGTGTTTCTTAAACTTTGGTTTATTTGACCGAACTAAAAGATGTCGGATTTCATGTTCGAAGAAATCGTTGGAACAGCACGGTTGTTTGTACTGAACCGGGAATGGTTCAAGTGCAATAGACTTGCATGAACAATACAGATATTTTGAAGTTTGGAAGTAAAGAAAAAGATTAGTTGCAGTTTAATAATCACTGAACTTGCGCCCTCTCAAAGAAATTGGCCAGCCAACTTTTCTGATGGAGATCTGCAGTTTCTTTAATGAAGAACAGTTAAGTTTAGACTAACTCTAAAGAATAGCCTTTGTAGAGGCAGTATTCTGCTTTTGTACATCTATCACATACTTTTGTATCGAATTAGTACTGAAGTAACCAAATACTATCAAGATCTATCTATTTATTCAATTACTATCCGCAGTTGAATTTAGTTAACTGTCATACTTATCTGAGGCTGACAATATTTATGTACTGATCTTGCGTGATTTATTCATGCACATTTCATAAAAAATCACGCACCATTTTGAAAAAATCTCTGTAAATATTGTAGTCAAGAAATTCAGAGACAAGAAATTGTATTTCCACTTGAACTAGATCAATATGAAGACACCGTCTCGCAGGCATGGCCAGATTGAACATGACTTCCCAACAACTGAGTCCCAATGGCACAATCCCAATTAGTGAACTAAGTATATAGTCCTATAAAACCTCATTCTTCTTTTTTCTTTTGTTGTCTTCAAAATGGTCCAGCAGTTCAACATGGTACATAACCTATAGACAATGTTACAAGGATCATCATGAAATCTTCATTGGAAACCAGCAGCAATTCTTGTCTTCCGGCTCACCACTTGGCAAACAAATATAGCTACCTTATACTCGAAGAGGAGATGATCTACATTTTCCTAGCAACCATAGAAGTGACATTGATCATTTTCAGTCCACCCTCTTTTTAGGAGGTTATCCTTGGTTATTCACACAAATTATAAAGTATGGCGTTCACTCAAATTCATTAGCCACACATATAACAAATTCATTAGCCACACATACTACAAAATTATTAGCCACACAACTACAAGTTTATTAGCCACACATACTATAACAATTGAAACTATTACATAAGATAAGCTCCAGGCGAACTACCTGCTCCACTCTCAAGTCAACAATCTTTTTGATTCACCAAAAACTCTATATTCACTCGAGGGAAATCAGAACCACCATCTTGTCCACGCCCAGTTCCCCCACCAAAATTGTGTGATCAGTCACGAAACGGTGGTGCTCTTGTGACATCGATCCTTCCAGGCTAACATTGCAAGCGAAGAGGATGCTTTCTGTCCGCCTTGTCGGGGTCCTGAATGCCATGTACCGATTATAGAACCTCCTCCAGGTGGATGATGACCGGGTGCTTCCAGCTAAGCTTTTCTCCTGCCTTGCTTGGAATCTCTACCTCTTACATCTTAGAAACGGTGTCTGGATCTTTTAGCCATGCCTTTACCTCGAGGATCCATATGTCGCTCGGTGGGACAATCTCCACCAGCTCACCGCCAAGGCTACTGACGAACTACTTGAGGGACTCTAGTTCCCAAGCATTCGAAGGGAGGCCATCAAAGCCGAGTTTAGATAAGAAACGAAGCTGCCCCAAGCGATTGTCCCACCCACATGCGCGACGCCGACGTATGAAGCTGTTGGGGTTCATAGCAGAAAACAAAAAATTCTAACTACGCGAACATGATAACCAAGATCCATTGTATATAGACATAAGTAATGAAGAAGAATACGATATTCATACCCTTCAAGACCGTGGCACGCCTTATGCAGGTAGGCGTATGCTAATGAAGCCGAGTAGCTCCTAGCGCCCCAACTGTGGCGCCTCAAAAGTTCTACACACTAGGCGACGTCTCACGTACTTCGATCCAGCTGAGTTGTGAAAGAATAAAGAAGCCGGACCGTCCAACGCACGACGGTAATGCTAAGGTGGACAAACTAGTGCCCTCAAAGTCCCCTCCAATATTGCGGAGAAAAACCTCTAAGGGAACTATGAGATAGAGGAGAAAATGTTGTCCCTCTAGAGGGGAGGGTGCCCCTCTATTTATAGTAGGAAGGGGAGGGGCAAACCCTAGGGAAGGGTGTAGGGGCTCCCCACAGCCGCCGCCGCAGGCCCTAGGTGGGTCCCCAAACGGGGGGGGGTGCCCCCTAGGGTTTGGCCGCATGGCCCCTCCCCTCCTTGGCGCCTTCCCCTTTGGACCTTCCCTTCGGTTGAGGCCCATTAGGTATGGGTTGCCTCAAAAATAAAATTAATATTAATATTTTAATATTAATTAAACTAATTAATATAAAGCACATATATTATTATATCTTTCACTCCAGAACACCTTCCTGACCCCTATGATCATCATCGGGCATTACACGGAACTTTTTTGGTTTCTCTCTCTCATTTCCCCTATGGTGTCGAATTCAATCCCAAGCATCCCCACCCTTAAGTGTGCCACCCTTAGGTTTGGAAACACTCCGGACATGATCGAGACTCCTCTCGTGTCAATGATCATCATCGGGACTTGGATGCCCATAATGATCACCCGTGCGTTTCACGAATCTAACCGTTTGAACCTTCAACGTCACATCCCATTCCCTTTGCCACTCGGTACCTAGTTCATCTGAGATTTTATATTCGGTATCTCCATACCTAGCTTGATCTCGTTACCGATGAACTCTTTTACTTGTTCACGTGCTGTTGCATTCCATGACCTAGTCATACGCTTGCAAGCTTCGTTAATGCAACGTCACCGAGTTGGACACGTGTATCTATCCGCTACTTGGATTGGCAAATCATGGTATCGATACATACTACTCAACACATCCCTTTAGGAAACCCGACGGTACCTGATGCGTGGGTTTCCTGTGATCAATAATAGGGTTATTGCAGTACTTGTAGAAGCAAATATTATTTATAAAGTTCATCCCTTTAAATCTTTGCGGATGGAAATCAACACAACCCCATAGCCATGTTTTCAGTGAGGCCATTCACACCCAAAACGGTGGTTGGAAATAGTCTACACTATAAGTTGCAAGACTAGTAAACAAGAGAGAATTGAAGTAGGAAGTAACAAAGTAAATAATAAAAGTAAACTAAAGCAAGAGAGTATCGACGGAGTGTTGTGTAATATGGTTGAGGGGTTCTAGAGGAATGTAGGATTCACTTCTAGGATGATACCATTAATCATAATTAAGATAATATACTTCTTGTGTTATGAGATGTGTGGAGAGAGCTCCATAATAAGATGTTCACTTCAAGGCTCATAGGAGGAAAATTTGTTGAGCCAAGAGTGAGGTCACCTCTAAATAACCACTGCGATGTCTGAGAGCAGTCTCCCATACAAACCGCCGCAATTAAGGGTTTCCCTATGGATATCGTAATTAGCTTAGGGAGTCCCTCTTTAATCCTCCTTTGACCATGTAGGTTACGAGCCGACGCCGATCTGTCACGAGGCCATTCCAGGTACGCTCCCAAAACACGTCCAAATGATTTCTCCCTCCCTTTAGTCCCAAGGGAAAATAATATGCGGCCGACTACACGTACCATCTAAAGAGAGAGATCAAACACAAATCATAAATCTATCATAGACCAAGTCATACGGACACAAGAATAGATCATCTTTATTGCAAGTTCATAATAGTGCTATGGTTTCACCATCTCTCCCCAAGAACAAGGAAACTACTCATACATGAAGGGGATCAACATCATGGCAATAGTATGAATGAAATATGAAGGTACAATTGAAATACAAGTGCAAATCCACAATAGAGATTGGATCACAACAAAGTAAACAAAGAGGATCAAAGTTGGAGACGTTGTTGATGAAGATCGATGCGTAGCCCTTCAAGGTGCAAGTATCCTCTCTCCCTTGAGTGGTGTGGTGATATAGATCTTGTGGGTGGCGGCTATGGAGGCGGCGGCATGGCTCCGCCCCAATGGTGTGTGTGGACTCTCCCCGCTTGTTCTAGGGTTTTCCCCTCTTTAAATAGGCATATGGAGGTCGGTTTCGCGAAACGACGGAGCTAGGGCCCTAATATGCCCATTGGGGCATCACAAATGGTGTTCCGTTTGACAAAAATAATCCGTAGGAGGGCGGTACGACTGTACGATATGGGCGGGCTCTGCCTATACCAGTGGTCGTTACGCCTACTGGACTCTGTAGTGTTTTGGTCGCATTTTCTTTATACAGACTCCGATTGAGGTGTTCTTTGGCTCGTTGGATTCATATGTATGAGGGATACAACACCATGTCCTTGGATATTCATTTGGAGTTGATGTAAAAATTCACTTCTTCCTCTCCTCAAATGGCGAAGTCGGGTGCCTACAGCTCCTCCATATTGCATCCTTTTGGCTACTTTTATCCATGATTCTTCATAGCACCTACACACAAGTCAAAGACAAGAAAAAGGTAATAAAATCCTAATAAAACTACTAATGTGCAAAGCCCATGTGAAAATGAATAAAAACCAGTAATCATACATAATAGGCATAATTATAGCTAGATGTAGCATGTAATGAGTAACACTATGAATAATTTATATACTTAAATATGATCCAATTTTTGACTCATCACTACCTTTTTGATCACCCTTTCACAGCTTGATACTTGGTACCACCAAGGCTCCTTTCAGTAACGATGAGTATGTATTATCTCATAGTCGAAGGATTAGGTTGCGAGGTTTCTTTATTATCATCAATGACGAACATTTGTAACTAGATCTCATTGTGGTATTACTTTGGGTATTTATCTATCACATCATTCAACCAATGATATGATCTTATTGTCAACTGGCACTAACGCGCATTATCTCGAAAACCACATATCATCATGTTGACCAATGAGCTAGGTAACTAGAGATATTGTTTGTTTACATACCACACATGTATTAACATTTCATATTAATACAATTGTAGCATGGCATGAAACGTATTAGGAACATACAAGAGATACATCAAATAAAACACTTTATTATTGTCTCTAGGGCATATCTCCTCCAGAAGCTCATTTTCTCCCCGCGACACTCGAAAGAATGGGAAGAATGCAAAACACGCTCGCTATTTGAGATGTGCTCGAACCAGACAAAGAAATCGAATGGCAGCGCGGATACCTCAATCTTGATCATTTTTTGTCTGATCCCAAAACGAGACCCGAAAACCAACATCAAGTCTGTCGGCGACACATCGGGACGCGTGCCCAACATGGTGTCCATGAGAGCATTGTTGTCAAACTCCTCTTCCAGGGCTACCATGCCTAGGGTGCATGGCAGCACGCAACCACCTGAGGCCGGTCGCCGGTCCGGATCTCTCGACGGGACGCACTCCGCCAGGCGAGAAGGACTAGCCAGAGGCGAAAGGCTAGGCTGGGGACGCGAAGCTCCGACACGGTGACTAGGAAAAACGAGGCAACAACAACAGAGATGAGCTTCGATTAGGGGTGTGGGAGGTTGACTGGCCATGGCGGCGACACAAGAAGAGCAATGGTGAGCTTCGATCTAGAGACGAGCAGTCGGAGCTGAGTAAGGTAATGGAGAGGAGAATAACAGGAGAAAAGAGCAGAACAGAGAAGAAGATCTCTGGTCCATGCAGGGGTAAATCTTGTCCACGACCGCAAAGGATAACAGAGAATACTGAGAGGGCGGACCAATAAGATTGACCTAATAGTGGGATTTGAGTTCAACCGTTTTTCAACTGGCTCAAACGATCGTTTGCCCGTTAAATTTATATTCACCCCCATTTGTCCAATCTGGACAATTGCCCTACGAGAAATTACAAACAACTTGGACCCAATATATATGCCTTGGCCTGTGAACTTTTAGGCTCCAAAGTAACAAACCCACTGCCAAGTCATCGGATCTCAGTCAGTTGCATTTGCATCCTTAGACGTTGCAGCATTGTCGACATCGCCACGGACAACCTAGGTCATGCGCGCGGATGGTTCATTACATGATTATATCATGGTGCAGGTTGGAAAGGGAAATAAAGTAAAGAGCCAACGTGACGACAGATTGCAGTTGTAGTTCTACCTATTTTCGTCAAAAAATATTAATTTTAATTTGTGTGCTAGTCCTCGTCCGAGCTTAATTAGGTAGTTATAAGTATATCGATCGATCGATCAATCAATCAGTCATCTTCTTTTTCTTCAAGCATGCAATGGATAATGAGAAGTACTCTCCCAGCCCTGCTTAGCTATAATCGTTATTACTTCTTTTGTCTAGAAATAAATAAGTGACTTCAACGTTATCTTTAGCTAAACATCGATGAGAAATCATCAAGCTAATCCGTTCTCCAAGCCGCTTCTAGCTAGGAGCTGATCTGATGCTTGCAAAATAAAAGCATTGCAAAACGCTCTGGTCTTATTTACTTCTTTCGTATTCGCAAGTGTATAAGGCACGGGGATTGGCGGGGATTATTCCAAATCCAGCAAAATTCATGCAGTATGTTTATCATGCCGGGTTTAGATAGAATAATCATGATATCATGTAAATCCTTTAATTTTTGTCTAGATTAAAAACTTCTACACTATATTAGTATATTTTTTTTGGAAAAGTATTTAAGGGTATTGAAGAGGTTTGGATGAACATCAATTCTTCTCCATCCCCAAACCTGATGTTGGGATAAAAATACAAGAAAAGTCCTTACGTGTTCCAGCTTTGCTTTTGAGAAAGTGTTCCAGTTGTTTATTTGCACGCCAAACACGCGGCAGCGCGGTCAGCTGTCAAAGGATGTAAGAAGTTACAGTACTTCGTACAGTGTCCTAATTGGCCGATCCGTCAGCATTTCACTCCTCGTGTTCCAGGAGGAATTTTTACTTCCCTAACTCTAACTCTAACTGGCTGGTCTCGTACGTCGATAGCATCAGCATTTCCCTCCTCGTGTTCCACGAGAAAATCTTTGGCCCCTTTCTCTTTCTGCCACATAGTCCATTTGCTTTTACTGTATTTTTTTTTTGCCAAAATCTGCCCAAATCTGAAAACTTTAACCAAATATGATCCCTCTTCGAAATAATTCAAAATCTGATCCCTAGGATTGGCGTCATTTTAAATAGAGCCGAAGTTATACAGATCGACGCCAACACATCAGAAAACCGAACCGAAGGAGGTTGGCTCCATTTAAAATGGCACCGACGTCGGCTCCATGTTAAACGGCATCGATCTCCCTAGGTTGCACCCCTGTTGTCACATGTTGGCGTCGACCTTTATAACTTCGGCTCAGTTTAAACTGGCGCCAACCCTACGGATCAAATTCCGAATTAGTTTTGGGAAGGAGTCAGATTCGGTTGAAGTTTCGCAAAAAGATCAGATTTGGCAAAAAAAAAAAAGCTTTTCCTAGCTCCAAGATACCCACCTAGCCACTTATATTTTTCTGGCCAAGCAAGTGTGACCATACAGACAACTTAGAGAGCAAATATTCTTATTATATGACCACGCTAGTAGATACACATTAGACATCAAAGGCCACCTCCAAACTCCACTTTAGCTAGAGTTATAACATCGTGTTTGGCTAACAAGCAAGCTAGATGCAAATCTAATTTTCAGAAAGATTGCCATGAAACGTCTAGATTACCCTTTTGTATTTTATATTTTCCTATTGATTTTGTAGCCTCGAGTTGTTCTATTGTTCGATGGTTTTCTTATTTGTCTTATATTAGAATGAGTGCATCACATGTTTAGCGTGAAACTAACTGACAATCCTAGGTTATGCACCTGGAGGAGCGTCATTAACATTTTTATGCCATGAAGAAGTGGATATATAATTCATCGACATGATAGGACTAGGTTTTAAAACAATATCAAAATCAAATTATACAATGAACATAGATATTAAATTATCTTTAATCAGGCCATATTCAAGGGAGTGTTCACACAATGGACTACCATCACAAAACATATAACCTTTGTCGTTTTTAATAACAAAACCGGTTTTCTCTTGAAAAATCATAATTGTGGCCTCGTTTCCAAAGTCATCCTTGCAAGTTTCTTATCGGAAGACGGCCATTGGCCTATCAATCATTTATGGCATCGTCCTACTGGATGCACTCTGAGAAATTGCATCTTGGTGGAATATTCCGCACCTAATTGGAGTATCAATCGCATGCTATTGAAGAAATCATCCACGCTTTGATACTTGCATGTGTCGTTGTGGAGCCACAAGCCCACCACGGTATTTCTTTTGTGCCCACCAAAAAGTAGTCAACTTTAGCAATGTCTGCCACTTAATTTTGAACATAGTACATAGTTATCTCTTTGTCACATTATGCATACATGAGCGGTCCACCATACTGAACGTTATGATGTTAACATAGGCTCAAAAGGTTAGAAAAGAGCTAAAGCTGAATGATAATCCTAGGTTATGGACCCAGCGGAACATCATTAAAATGTTTAACATGCCATGTTCAAGGGAGTGTTCACACAACGGATTGCCAAGACAACACAGTACATAACCATATGATAGAAATATTTGTCTTTTTTTAATCACAAAACTGGTTGCATTCTATTGAAAAATCTCAATCCACTAGTGGAAACGAGGCCTTTGGTTGAGCCTGGAAATGGGCTTTAACACCGGTTCTTCTATGAACCGGTGTTAAAGGGAAGGAACGTACCAGCGTGACCCGTGCAGCAAAAAGGTGCCCCCCCTGTAACACCGGTTCGTGCCACGAACCGGTGTTAAAGGCCCCTGCGCCAGTGGCCCGCGCAGCTCCCCCCCCCCCTTTAACACCGGTTCGTGGCTTGAACCGGTGTTTAAGGGGGGCTATATAAGACACCGCAGCTCACACCCCACTCTTCCATTTTTTCACTATCTCATTTTGGAACCTAGCAAGAGGGTGTGAAGTGTGCTAGTTTGTGTTTTTTTCGTATGCACAAGAGGTGTTCGGTGAAATGCCCGAGAGCTCAAAATAAGTTTTCTCGTTGCTCTTTCCTTTTCGGTCGAGGTCGGCAACTATCCTTTCATGTGTCATTGATGTACTATATATATAAATGGTCATCTCCCTATTATTTTTTGATATATACTATAATTAATGCAGATGAACTAGCAATGGATGTACGGTGACCGCCGCACTTCCGAGTATATTACGGGCCTCCAAAATTTCATCGTTGTGGCTAATACAAACCGTGGTCACAATGGTTTTATGTGTTGTCCGTGTGTTCACTGTCAGAACAAGAAAGACTACTCAAATACCAGAACCATTTACGCCCACCTGCTTCGATCCGGTTTCATGCCCAGCTATAATTGTTGGACCAAGCACAGAGAAAAAGGGGTTGTGATGGAAGACAACGAAGAAGAAGAGGATGATGACAACTATCGTAATATGTATCCTGAATATGATGATACTGCAATGGGGGTAGATAATGAAGATCAAGAGGCAGCAGATGGGCCCGCTGATGACGATCTTGGTCGGGCCATTACTGATGCAAAGGAAGAATGTGAAACTGAAAAGGAGAAGGGGAAGCTGAAGCAGATGTTAAAGGATCATAAAACATTGTTGTACCCAACTTACGAAGATGGCCACAAAAAGCTAGGTACCACACTGGATTTGCTGCAATGGAAGGCAGAGAACGGTGTGACTGACAGCGCATTTTCAAAGTTGTTGGTAAAAATGAAAAATCTTCTTCCAAGAAATAATTAGTTGCCCGATAGTACATACCGCACCAAAAAGGCATTTTCCATTTTCCGAGCATAAAAAACAGACGGTTTTGTGAAGCAACCACCAAATGGCTAATTTAAAAAACCACCACCACATTTTACAAAAATACTAGACCACCTTATATGGACAATGTACCAACAGGGGGATCTGAAACCTTTCCGTCCACCTCTGGTGAAAAGGACAAATTCCTGCCGAATCGACAGGAAGTGGGTCAGATATGAACTACAGGTACATGATACGATGCTCATGATTTTTTACAAAAATCATTTTTAGGTTCACAATATGTTATTTTATCAAAAATCCAATGCAAGTTGAGCGAGGCTTGGCTCCGAGCTAAGAATCTTCATACCCGTTGTTCGACAAAGTTTGACGATAGTTTAAAACGCGGATAAAAAAATAAAAAAAGATCGAAACAGTGCGAAACCTTCGCGTGGTGTTATATTATGTGACATAGTTAGAAGGAAAAATCTCAAAGTTGGTATATTGATTATGTCTCAAAAAAACCTTTACAAAATGACCTATCTCATTCGAGGTTTCTTGGCTTTCGGGTCAAATGACCAATGTTATGGCTAGAATCAAGGCATAGTTTGTGATAATATGGCCATATTGTGCATACATTTGCATCATGGCATGGCAAACAATGTTGCAAGAGGAAGTTTTCCTTTTTATCGCACCAAAAAGGCATTTTCCATTTTCCGAGCATAAAAAACGGACGGTTTTGTGAAGCAACCACCAAATGGCTAATTCAAAAAACCACCACCATATTTTACAAAAATACTAGACCACCTTATATGGACAATGTACCAACAGGGGATCTGAAACCTTTCTGTCCACCTCTGGTGAAAAAGACAAATTCATGCCGAATCGACAGGAAGTGGGTCAGATATGAACTACATGTACATGATACGATGCTCATGATTTTTTACAAAAATCATTTTTAGGTTCACAATATGCTATTTTATCAAAAATCCAATGCAAGTTGAGCGAGGCTTGACCCCGAGCTAAGAATCTTCATAGCCGTTGTTCGACAAAGTTTGACGATAGTTTAAAACGGGGATAAAAATATAAAAAAAGATCGAAACAGTGCGAAACCTTCGCGTGGTGTTATATTATGTGACATAGTTAGAAGTAAAAATCTCAAACTTGGTATATTGATTATGTCTCAAAAAAACCTTTACAAAATGACCTATCTCATTCGAGGTTTCTTGGCTTTCGGGTCAAATGACCAATGTTATGGCTAGAATCAAGCCATAGTTTGTGATAATATGGCCATATTGTGCATACATGTGCATCATGGCATGGCAAACAATGTTGCAAGAGGAAGTTTTCCTTTTTATCGCACCAAAAAGGCATTTTTCATTTTCCGAGCATAAAAAACGGACGTTTTTGTGAAACAACCACCAAATGGCTAATTCAAAAAACCACCACCACATTTTACAAAAATACTAGACTACCTTATATGGACAATGTACCAACAGGGGGATCTGAAACCTTTCCGTCCACCTCTGGTGAAAAAGACAAATTCCTGCCGAATCGGTAGGAAGTGGGTCAGATATGAACTACAGGTACATGATACGATGGTCATGATTTTTTACAAAAATCATTTTTAGGTTCACAATATGCTATTTTATCAAAAATCCAATGCAAGTTGAGCGATGCTTGGCCCCGAGCTAAGAATCTTCATGCCCGTTGTTCGACAAAGTTTGACGATAGTTTAAAACGGGGATAAAAAAATAAAAAAAGATCGAAACAGTGCAAAACCTTCGCGTGGTGTTATATTATGTGACATAGTTAGAAGGAAAAATCTCAAACTTGGTATATTGATTATGTCTCAAAAAAATCTTCACAAAATGACCTATCTCATTCGAGGTTTCTTGGCTTTCGGGTCAAATGACCAATGTTATGGCTAGAATCAAGGCATAGTTTGTGATAATATGGCCATATTGTGCTTACATGTGCATCATGGCATGGCAAACAACGTTGCAAGAGGAAGTTTTCCTTTTTATCGCACAAAAAAGGCATTTTCCATTTTCCGAGCATAAAAAACAGACGGTTTTGTGAAGCAACCACCAAATGGCTAATTCAAAAAACCACCACCACATTTTATAAAAATACTAGACCACCTTATATGGATAATGTACCAACAGGGGGATCTGAAACCTTTCCGTCCACCTCTGGTGAAAAAGACAAATTCCTGCCAAATCGGTAGGAAGTGGGTCAGATATGAACTAAAGGTACATGATATGATGCTCATGATCGGGTTAGATTCCTTTTTATATGCTTAATATTTCTTATGTTCAAAGTTTTAGGGTTTGTCTATTTTATTTTTGTTTGAAATTAATAATCAAAATTTATATGTAAGTGTTTTAATTATTTTGAAAATTTTCATCTAAAGTAAATATAAAATATTTTTACATGAATGTATAGATATTATTTTTCTGAAAATTATGATATATTATTCATATTTTTCTAAGTTGAAATGAAAAAGATATGAATTTTCTGAATTCATATCCTATTTTTTGAGTTAAAAATGCCCCCACCGTTTTAATGCATGAAATAAATGCTCCCCCCTTTAACACCGGTTCGTGGCACGAACCGGTGTTAAAGGGGGGTGATTTATAACGCGCGCCTTCCTCTCTTCCTTCTTCCCCCAGCGAGATCGAAAATCGCGCACGCAGAGGAGCAGAGGAGAGCCGCGTCGTCGCCATTGTGCCGTCGCCATCGCCGTCCACCAGTCGTCGCCCCCCGTCGCTCGGATCCGCCGCCAGTCGACGCCCCCCGCCGCGCCAGCACGGTCCGCCACCGCGCTCGCCCGCGCGCGTCGGCCGCCACCCCCGTCGTCGCCGCTCGGATCCACCGCCGACAGAGTCGTCGCCGCCGCTCGGATCCACCGCCGCCAACCCCGTCCACCGCCGCTCGGACCCTGTTCGAGTTTGCCGCCACCGAGGGTGAGCTCTCTGTTATTGGATATGAATATGGGATATTGTATATTGGATATTGGATAAATGTTATTTGTGTGTATATATATTGGATAAATGTTGCATATATGTATATATATTGTTGTGTATGAATAATTTTATTTGTGTGTAATTTTATCCTAATATGTATATAAATGTTGCATATATGCATATATGTATATATATTGTTGCATATAAATATCCTAATATATATTGGATTGAATAATTTTATTTGTGTGTATGAACAAAAAAAGGATTATTAGGAAAGTGTATGTATATGTATATATAAGAAAGTATATGTATATATATTGTTGCGTATGAACAAAAATAAAAGGTATGTATATTTTTTTGTATGAACAAAAGAAAGGATTATTAAAAAAGTGTATGTATTATAGTTTCTTTATTTTCTTTATATAGGTCCTTTTCCTATTAATATTTTATAGAGGCTTTTGTTATGAATTTGATTTACCTATATAAACCATAACTTATTAAAGGATGTATTACTATTAATTCATGAGATTTGATTCTTAATTAATAACTTATAATATTAAAAAAAAATTATGGTGATCCTTCATTATTATATGACACATAAGGTTCTGAGGAATTAAGATGGTTAATATTATTCCCATGAGCTTAAGTGATATCAAGATAAATAGTTTGTTATAACTTGCATAGAAGTTAGGGTTTAAAATTATAAATGTCTACCATGATCTTACTCTAGAATATTTATTATGAATCCAAGTCCACTTGAATGTTTACTCTCTTACTCTAGATAATATTATTATTTTAGAAACTATGGATCCACTTAGTAGAAACCTTGAAGACGAAGAAATAATGGAGAACATTATCCATGAGGACACCTCAAAATATCTAAACATGGAGGGACATGATGACAGCTCAAGTAGTCATGGAGAAGATGAAGACTCCGGTGAACGCAATTTAGTGATTACAAAGTCCGGCGAGGTATATGCATTGATTAAGCCTCTGCTGACTTCCACCAACAATCTTCTTCTACATGTATTAATTAACGCTTCTTTCTTCTTTTAGCCCTCTGGATCGACCAGCCAGCAACAATCTTCTTCTACGAAAAAGAGCAAGCGAGGCACGAGCCATCAGTTGAAAGATCGTGCAAAGTTCACGATCGCAGCAGTCCGTGTTGATGGTAGGCCGATGGATCCCAAGAAGGCCGCAGACAAATTTCTACGTCGGGCCGGAGTTCTTGTTAGGGACCAAATCCCAATCATAGTTGAATATTGGAATAAGCCAAAGAAGGGCGACGGTACCTTTGTCGATGAAAGATCCAAAGAAACGCTTTGGAATTCGTTGTTGGTAAATTTCACCCTTCCGCCAGAGGAGGATGAAAACAAACCGGTTATAAAGAAAAAGGTCAAAGAGTGGACTCTAAAGAAGATGGCTGACGCTTTCCGCAACTGGAAGACAAAATTGAACAAATTTGTCAAAGCTCATGAGACTCCAAATTTCGAAGACGCATATTATGCGAAGATAAGACCTCACTGGCCCGAATTTGTGGCATATAAGGAAGGTGCTATAGCTAAAAAGAGGTCAGAAACCAATACGCTAAATGCCCAGAAGAAGGAATATCACCAGAGGACGGGGTCAGGTGGCTACATATCTCAGAGGCCTAAGTGGGAGGAAGCTGAGAAGGCCCTGCGCTAGAGGGATCACACCCCAGACAGATGGGTGGGACCTACGTGCAAAGACTTGGTTCTACGGAATCGGGGCAAGGTTGGACCCAGAAACAGGATTGTGTATCTTCCCAACCCTCCTTGACAAACCCGTCACTGAACTCATCACGGCATACGAGGAAACAGCCGCCAGGACCTTCCATCCCGACAGAGAGAATGACCAGCTCACACGCGCCAACGGTAAAAAAGAACACCCTGGACATGCACGAGACACAGGGGGTATGACGTGGAAGGATGGGTTTGCCGAGTGGAGCGACTCTTACAGATGGCGCGGCAGAAAAGAAAAAGAGCGTACAAAGCGAATGACACAGATAGAACATGCACTTGTGGCGTTGCAGGCGCAAGTGAATGCACAACAGAGCCATCAAGCTACCGGCCCATCTCAGCGGCACGAAGAGCCTGCATTGGAAGCTGCCGGCGGCCCAGACTCTACGCGGAAAAGCAGCGTGGCTTCCACGAAGAACGTGCAGCCCACGCTTGAAATGGCGGGTCCTCGATACCCCGTGGATGAGATCACGGAGAGCGAACACGCTGAGATGCATGTGAGATTATAGGGATTATCCATTAAGGTGGCTGTCGGCTATGCCTTACCTCCTGTAGCTGGTGGAACTTACCACTGCCGATTCCAGATGGCTATGCTATTATCGGGGTGGATGAGGTTGTGAAGGAATATGAGGAAGCACAGCTTGACCATGCTACAGGTGAAGGGGAAACTCAACTCAAATTTGCAGTGAAAACAACCATTCTTTGGATGAAGGAACACATCGTGCTTCCAAATTGGAGGCCACTGGCACCCCTGCCGTCTCCGCAGCGTCAGCAGTCTGAGCCGCTTCAGCCATCTCCTGCGCGGCAGCCATCTCCGGCGCTTCAGTCATCTCCTGCGCGGCAGCCATCTCTGGCGCGCCAGCCATCTCCGGCGCGCCAGCCATCTCCTGCCCGTCAGCCATCTCCGGCGCTTCAGCCATCTCCTCAGCGTAAGCGGAAGAGCACTGCCACGAAGAGCATCACTAGCACTGCCACAAAGAAATCCGCAAGAAACCGTACGCCAAAGAGTTCAAAAAACTACGTCCCGTAGCCTTCCGCCAAGCCATTGCCGGTTTTACCGTGGAATCGCAGCGACGAGGAGACCAATAGGATCTCGGAAGAAGAGGTCAAGAAATTCTTTGCACCTAGACGGGCCGAGCCAAAGGAGAAAATAGATCCGGTGATGGTGGAGAAGTTTTACAAAAATCTTTTGAAACCTGAAACCCCACTTGTGCCGGACTACGAGCGCCAGATTTTGAAGGGGGATGCAAGGCGCCATAGGGAGACTGAAAGTAGCAGTCGTGTGACACCCCGGAAAATAGTTCCCATGCTCGGAGAGCAGGAAAACCAATCATGCGCCCCGCTCCAATTGTTCGACACACGGGACGCTCCTCCCGTAAATGATTACGAGGCAGAGCTACAAAGAAAGGCCAATGAGATGGGGATGACTTACATTGCATACTTGAACATCATGGGAGACAACTTTCCCAAATGAGATGCCAACCCCATACAGCCATGGAAGTATGGGAAGAATCTCGTCAAGAAAGAGGAGCTCAAGAATCTACCAACAAAGATGCGAAGATTGCACAAGTGGTACCTTGATTTCTGCAAGACGAGAAAGGAAGAATGGATCATGGCGCATATAAGAGATCAGATTTTCTTGTGCGGAGACGACGAGATCGACTTCAACATTCAAGACTTGCATTTTCTATTCAATCAGAAGGAACTCAACAAAGCTGCCATCAGCCTTTATTGTGTGTAAGTACTATTTCTGTACTTTCTATCTCATCTCATTCACTTTACTAATTGCATGTATATATATATGCTCACCATATATGTATATACTATTATGCAGGAAAAAGGTTATGGAATGCATGAAAGGAGGCCCTTTTGACATTGGGTTCGTTGACCCAAATAGAGTTCATGAAGAAGTGGTAAGAACCAAACCCTGGCAAACAGAAGATTACTTGCTAAGGTCTTTACTGAGACAACAAACCAAAAGGGAAATACTATTGCCTTACAACTTCTCGTGAGTACTGTTACCCTCTCTTGTACACATTCTGTTTCGGCTTACTCGATGTTAAGTGTAACTGATGATGAGTTACGCGTGCGTAGGTTCCACTTTATTCTGCTAGTCATTCAACCCGACTTAGGAAAAGTCCTTGTCATGGACTCGTTACGAAAATAAAAAGAGCTATGGGCAGACTTTAGAGAGATGCTCCAGAGGTAATTTCAATCATATTATCGCACTAGATCGGCAACTTTCGTGACAACCAGTAATTAATTACTCCTTTATCCATTTTCTTTGCCGGACAGGGTTTGGAAAAGGTTCACGGGCAGGGCCGTGGGTGAATGGTCAAAAGAACTAAAATTTATAGACCAAAATGTAAGTAATACTAGCTAGTTAGGTCTGCGTATCTCTTTCATTCTGCTTCTAATTCCATTATATCATGCTTTATTGATTATTATTTTGATTGAACTCTCTATTCTCGTAAAGTGCGTGCATCAGGGACACGACAATAACTTATGTGGGTACTATGTTTGCGAGTTCATTCGCAACACGATATGTGCGACGGGCCAAGCCGCACTAGAACAACTTAGAGTAAGTAAACAAAGTACACAATATTATTTTATTACCATCAATTGTGTTGAGTTTTATTCTTATATATATATTGACCCCATTCTTCATATATAATCAGATCGAACGGATGCGGGACCAACTCCTACCATTTGACCGCATACGAGCCATTCAAGAGGAATTTGCGGGGTTCATACTTGATGAGGTCGTCACGCCTAGCGGAGAACTCTTTAGATATCCACCAAAATAAACGTTGTATATATGCTTGAACGTGTTTGTCTTGTACTTGATGCTTCAACGTTTACGGAGAATACACACAATGACGATGTTGTGTATAATAATAGTTGCTTAATTATTCATGTACTCGTATGTACCGATAACGATGTATGTGTATATCGTTCCCGATCGATTCTCCCTCTCCCCCCTCCCCGTCCCCGCCGCGCCGCAGAAATACGCCTAGAACGGGGCATGGGCAGAACTCTGCCGCGGCAGAGATTTAGGCCGTTTTCCTGTCGCGGCAGAAAACCTTTAACACCGAGGGGGGGGAGAGGGGGGAGGAGGGCCTGGGCGCTGCGCCAGCCCCACGTGCGCCACTCTTTAACACCGATTCGTATAAGAACCGGTGTTAAAGGGGGGGCCCTCTAACACCGAACCCTCAACAGCGGTTCTACAACTGCTGTTAGAGGGCCCTCCAAACCGGTGTTAGAGGGGTGTGTGTGTGTGTGCACTAGTGATCGTGGCCTTTTTTCCAAAGTCATCCGTGAAATTTTCTTACAGAAGACGGCCATTGGCTTATCAATCATTATTTCTGGCATCATCCTACTGGATGCACTTTGAGAAATTGCATCTTGGCGGAATAGTTCGCACATAATTGGGATCCCAATCGTATGCTATTGAAGAGACCATCCACGATTTGATGCTTGCATGCGTCGTCGTGTAACGACATGGAATCCACTAGCCTACCACGGTATTTTCTGTACCCACCAAATATTTTGGCAACTTTACCAATATCTGTCACTTAATTTTCAACATATAGAGTTATCTCTTTGTCAGGTTATGCATACATGAGTGGTCCACTGTACTGAACGTTGTGATGTCAACATTTGTTTTTTGAAAACGGGCGCTTTTATTATCATGAATAATGTTTACATCTGGTCTCTGCATAACTAAGATGCACACAGCCGCGCAAACCACACAACTAGGGAGTAAAAAAGTAGACTAAAATTATAAATATCGTAATCATAATAAACGTCCTCAATCTAAGACAGATCAATCCTCAAATCACGCGGTCATCCATGTTAGGAGAAAATATCGATCGCCGTGTCCTCCAACCGCTTACACCCCTCCACAAATAAGTCAAGAAACTCTATGCGTTGGAGAGTAGTTCATGATCGGAGGATAGCCGTGACCCGATAAATAACATGCAGAGGAGAAGACACAATATTATTAAAAATCTTGTCATTTCTATAAAGCCATAGCGATCATATTGATATGTCAACATAGGCTCAAAAGGTTAGGAAGGAGCCAAAACTAACTCTCTCTCTCTCTCTCTCTCTCTCTCTCTCTCTCTCTCTCTCTCTCTCTCTCTCTCTCTCTCTCCATCGTGTGGGTGCGCGGGTGTGGGGGCGCTGGGAGTTGAAATCCGTCCTATAGGTTTTAAAATAAATTGCATTTGAATCTCATGGTGTATGTGGAAGCATATACTTTCTTGTCATAGTTATATGCCATGTCTACTAAGGTTTTGGTGCAAACTAGTCAACCTTTTGGGTTATATCTTAGAAAAATCTAGAGTACAAGTCAGTGACAATCCTATGCACTTGTGGGTCAACAAGAATCTTTATATGGGTTGACCATGTAATACCGGATGCTTCATAATAAAAGGTCACCTTTAGAACTATTTTTTGATCAAATGTGTAACATTTTCTCTGGATTGAAAACTATATAGGAAGCATCGGCCTAAAGAATAATATAAGAAACCAATTTTGTATTGATGTAACCCGCAAAAAAGCATGTGATGTAGGCTCAAATCATATATATCGATGTGAAATACCTAGCCCCCCTCATGGAGTAAGTCATCTGGCATCTCTAATACAAAAGGAGAATATCATGGCTAAGAGTATAGACTATGTAAATTTTTACGAGACTAATTGATGTCATGACAAAGTGTCCTCTCCTTGTCACACATTGTGTTGATTCTCCAAATTATCTCGTGGGTGTCCATATTATTAAGTTGGCATCTCTATACATATTACCCTCAAACAAACAATCTACACAATGCTACAAAAGGACAAGATAGTAGATCATTGAATAATAATCATTACCTATTCCTTGAGTCTTAAGGCGTCTTTTTTTTACTTTTTAATGAAAGACATGTTCTTCATATGTTCCCAACTACATCATGTTTATACATGGTCTGCAAAAATCTGCCTCCTCCACTAATTTATAAATACATTCATAGAAATTATTAAATAGCTAATATTTTTCATGATAAATATACATACTTTATTTTCATCAGTTGATCTATGTGATTACTTCTTGAGTATATCACTCCCACCAACTGATCCACTACTGTCTCGCATTGTGTGTCTCATCCAAAACTGACTTTGAGCTCATTTTGCGCCAACAACCAAAGCTCGCACAAGGAACGCCTCACGCGAGCGATCGGCGGTGATTGCCTGCACACCGCTAGATCATGCCATGGTGGACATGCCTTCGGTGTTGGAGGAGATAACCCAGACAAATTTTTATTCTTTTGTTTCATGTCAAATCGAATTTAGAATAGTACTATAGAGAGTTGGTAGTGGGTTTATTTGGAGCTGAAAGGTTTGGTTTTATGGTGGAATTTTACTATTTCTGTGGTTGAGAGGTAAGAGTGGTACACAGTGGAATTTGAAATCTAGCTTTTCTTTCGGAGTGAAATAATATGCTTCAACTCTCCAAGTAGAATTCTGCGGTTCTAAACTTGGTTGCATATTTTGAGACGAGATGTGTGGTTTTTTAGTTACTTTTTGGATCTGTGTGATGTTAGAGTGCTAGCAGACAATGGAAAATTCAATCCTACCAGTGGCACGCCGTACCCTCCACCCTATATAACTCATCGCATATATGCAATTGATCTCTATACAAACAAGAAGGACTAGCTATACAAGTAAAACGTGATGGCCAACTCGATCTCCTGGGTGCTGCTAGTCTCATCGGCCCTGCTAGCCGCAACCGCATACATCCTCCGCCGCGAGCCCGGCGTCGCCGCCACACACCTCCACTTCTACATGCACGACGTCTACGACGGCCCGCACCCCACGGCCGCGCTCGTCGTCACCGGAAGAGCGCCGCTCAACGCCGCCGGTGAGGCTGAGGCCACCTCCTCCTCCTCCTCCTCCTCCTCGCCGCGCAGGTTCGGCGACATCGCCGTGATGAACAACGCACTCACGGAGGGGCCCGAGCGCGGCAGCGCGCGCGTCGGCACGGCGCAGGGGTTCACCGTGCGCGTCGCGGAGCAGGGCACCGTGAACGACCTGAGCCTGTACCTGGTTTTCCAGGCCGGCGAGTACGCGGGCAGCTCGCTGTCCGTGAAGGGCAGGGTGGATACCGACACCGGTGTGCGCGAGTCGGTCATCATCGGCGGCACCGGCCGCTTCCGCTTCGCGAGGGGCTACGCGTTCAGCAGGAGCTACGACTACGACCTGGCCCATGGAGGCGTTGTGGAGATCGACGTGTACGTCCAGCTGCTACGAGTTTAACCATGTATCTGTACTCTGTACTCTGTACGTATTTGCCGCATTTCTCGCGTACCTGCGTCCACTGTGCTTAATGACGACATCACTGGAAATAAATAAAATGAATTTGTAGAAGTATAATTGATGTCCCCACTATCGAGTCACTAGCTAGGTGGCTCGGACTGCCATAGTTGGATGCATGTGTTACCGATCGCTGAAACACTGAAGCTGCTCCCTACTGGGAACAGATAGATCCATTCAAAGTAGTAGATCGATCATATAGTAGAAGTTTGTCCTAAAACAAACAAGTTTAAACAAATTTGAGAAACGGACTTCTGGGAGAAACTGAGAGAGGGTAACTTCTGGAAACAAATGTGGCCGTCTTGTCGACGCAGCTGTTCGCGGCTCCTGTTCCGACTCAGTTTTAGCCTCAGTTTCAGCAGTTTCAACTTCCGCCGATGCCCCAGCCTGCGGGGTACGGTTTATGCACCTCTTGTTATGAGTGTTGCACCGGTTTCTCGGTTGCACCGGTTCCTGTGATTGCTATTTTGGATAGTACTCTTTTGTTGGAACTGGGCAAGGCAAAGAAACTTCTAAAATGCTGGAAATGTTTTGTAGATACTCATGTTTCGAAGAACTGTCCGGTACAACATTATTGTCTAATCTGTAATAATTCGGCTCATCCCACCATCAAGTGCCCAACTCTGAAGTTATCCAAGCCTACTATGATTGTGGCTAGGAATTAATGGTACAAAGGATGCTCTTTTCAATCAATTGCCTTACTGTATTTTATGGCAAATTTAGCGCCAAAGGGGTACACCTACATCAAAGTTGTCGTTTGTTGGTGATGTGGTGCCTGCGGCTCTCATTGAGGCTCAGATGATGTGTATTTGTCCGCTCATCACTCAGTGGAAGTGGGAGGCTCTTCCTCATGGCGATGATCCTTTCCTTGTGAGTTTTCCATCCTTCGAGGACCTATAGCGTGTTGATGGTATTCAGATGCCGGTTCACTCTCACAATGCTCAGATTGTTATCAGTATTTGGGAGGTGCAGGATATCCCACCTAAGTTTGTTCTGCCTCAGTTGTGGGTTCATGTGGATGGGGTTTTCCATACTATTCGTCACTTTCATGGTTTATGGGTTGTTGGCCTCTCTGCTAGGTACGACCGTGGATATTGATTTTCCTACTCTATATAGCCACAATATTGTGCAGAAGTGTGTGGATGCTAAAGGGTCCTATATCGGTACTACTGCTACCTTAAAGCTGAAGGGCCTTGACTTTATTTTTTCGCCGGGAGACAACGGACTTCGTTCCTGATCCAGCTTTTACTCCTCTCTTTTGGAGGCGTAAGGGGGATGATTCTGATGAGGATGATGGTGCTGGCCAGAAGGAGAAGGATCCAACTATGGGTGATGGTACTTCTCGGTCTCAGGAGAATAATATGGAGATTGATAATTTGGGTGCCCAGTCCTCTGCGGAAGGTCCACAAGTCAACAAAGCTTCTGCTATGCCTATTTTTGCGGTCACTATAACTCTAACCCGCAGACGTCCCAAGGTAAAGCAATAGTTGTTGCTGCACGGATTTCCCGCTCAGTCATTCATCGTCTAGGATATCTTTTTGTACAACACGCTGCTGGTCAGACACTACTCGCTTCGGTTACTCATGATGGTCCGGTCAATCCGATACAGCCCGAGCTACCTCTGTCGCTGGATGCTGATTCTATGCTGCACGCTGCCGCCTTAGCTGATGGACTGCCGCTGGGCTCACCTGGCGCCGCCACTGCGCCGCCTTGAGTCGCCAATGGCCCAGCCCGTATCACTTGTCGCCACCACTGTGTCACCGTTTCGGTCGCCAACGGCCGAGCCTGCTTCGCCTGAGGCTGGTGCACGCGAGACTGCTACCGGGTCGCTTTTCGACAGCTTGCTGCAGCAGACCACCGCGGCCCCGTCACCCCTGCACGCGGCCACGCCCGCGACTGCTACTGGGCCACTGGTGGGCTCAGATTGAGTGTCGCTGCACTCGTCCGAGGCCAGGTCGTTGCCTATGATCAACTCATGGATGATGCGCAAACCAACCTGTGGTTGGATGGTTAAGAGGGTGGTTGTATTCCCAGCCCACCAGAGTTTAAATCTTAAGTTTAACACTGTGTGTTGCATAAAAGATGGAATATTCTCTTAGTGGAAGGCGACGTTCCCGTTGACAGCGATGCGCCCGTGGTGACTTCGTCAATTTTAAGACTCGATCTGCCGGCTCAGTTTTTCGGAGGTGCTCATAGGGGTAGGGTGTGCGTGTGTGCGTTCATAGGTGTGGGTGCATGTACGTATTGTGAGCGTCTTCGATTGTACTGTGTTTCTCAAAAAAAAACTCATCGATGATGCTGGAGGATGAGGTTATATCGCCGGTTCAGTCTGTTGTGGGGGATGTTGCTCCTTCATCTAGGCATGCCCCTGCGGTGGACACAGTGATGTAAGCCCCGGCAATTCAGGTGCCACGTAGGAGTGGAACACAACAGATGAGTGTGGACGGCTCTACGGTGACGGACGAGGACACTTTGGTGAAATCCATGCGTAGTAAAGCTGAAAAGAACCTCGACTCTAATGCTAATCCCTCTTTGTCGAAGTCCTTTCTTTCTTTTTCATCTGCTCGCAATTTATCAAAGCTGAATTCTGTTGGAATTAGTCTTGGTAAGAATGCTAGTGGTATTTCAGTTCTTCTAAGGTCTTGAGGCGGATGGAATTTGACCGGTTAACGGTTGTTTCAAAAGCTTCGATCTCTTATGTTTCCACTTACTCGGATGATGAGGATGCGAATACCACAACAGATGGTCAACTCTTATCTCATCTAGTAAGTGAGGTTCTGTAAGTTGGGTTGGACGAGGACTAGTTAAACTCAGTATATGAGCTAACTGTGTCCGGTCGTAAATTGACTTCCAGGAAAAAGTGCAATAAGTCTCGTAAAAGGTATCTTGCTCCTAAATCTATTATTGTTTTCCAATGAACGACATGTTTTTGAATAGCAGAGGTCTCCATGACTTGGTTAAACATTTACACATTGCACTTTGTTATAGGGAACACAATTTAGATTTTATGGCTATCTCTACAACGGATAGACGAGAATTATCACAGAGTATACTTGATCTCCTGTCGGGTGGCATAGACTTTCTTTGGCATTCCCATCCACCTAGGGGACGGTGTGGGGGCATTTTACTCAGCGTGCGGGTGGATACCATGGATATTTTAGCTGCTTCGCAAGGTGAGTTTCATATTAAACTTCATATCCGTAACAAAGCTGATAATTTCAAATGGAGTCTTGTCGTTGTATATGGTGCTGCCCAAGAGGCATTTAAGGATGATTTTCTTCGGAAATTGGTGAACTTAGCAAAGGATAATTTGTACCCTATTCTTATAGGGGTGATTTTAATTTGCTTAGGTTCACATATGAGAAGAGTAATGGCCGGTTTGATGATCATTGGCATTTTCTTTTTTAATGATGTCATTGACAGTCTTGATTTAAAGGAAGTAACCATGATTGGAAGATGGTTTACTTGGGATAATTCCTTAGTGGAACCCACATACCAAAAGCTTGATCATATACTGATTGACTCAGATTGGGAAGACCATTTCCCTCTAGTCTTGGTACGTGCTCTAGAATGTATTGAGGCTCTGTAAGATCATGCCCCCATTTTGCTTACCACTGGGTTACCTCGGCCCCATTGTGCTCGTCCATTCAAATTTGAACTTGGATGGTTACTTCGGGATGGTTTACAGGATATTGTGAAAGAAGTTTGGGAAAGACCGGTTGTTAGTGATACCTCAATCCAGAGGTGAAATAATAAAGTGCGTATGACACGAAAAGACCTTGGGAGTTGGGCGTGACACGCAATCAGTATACTTAATGAAGAAAAACTTAGACTCGCTACTATTGATGAAATCGAAGCTTTAGCACAAACCCGATTGCTAACTCCATAGAAAACTAAGCTTAAAAGCCAATCAAATATGGAGATAGCTCGGTTATTGCGCGAAGAGGAACTCAAATGGTACCAGCATTCTAAATCTCAGTTTATCTTGCATGGGGATTCGAATACTAAATACTTCCATAGTGTGGCTAATGGCAGACACAAGAAGAAACTTATTCTTTTATTAATGCATGATCACGAGACGATTGAGGGACATGAGAAGTTGAAATCTTACATTACTAATTACTATAAGGGTTTGTTCGGGGAACCAGAGGAATGATCTTTCTCAATGGATGAATCCCAAATAGACGATGTACCCTAGGTTTATGACGAGGAAAACAGTTTTCTGACCACTCCCTATACTGAGGAGGAAGTCAAATCAGCTATTTTCCAGATGGAACACAATAAGACCCCTAGTTCCTGATGGTTTCTGTAACATCCCAAAAATCATGTTTTCAAAGTTTGCACATCATTCATGCATTCATACTCATTTTAGGATCATTTCTTCTAAAAACAGAAACTTTGTGATCTATCATTTTATATGAAGCAAGGCATTAGCCTTATTGCTACCTCATAAGAAGGAAATGCTTGTTTTGATCAGTAGAGAATTGACCCTAAGAGTGATTGATATTTTCTAAAGCTTGGACAAAGTTTTCAAATCAATATATGAATTTAAAAACCAAGCATATGTCCTTATTAAATAAGTGATAAAGGCATTGTTTAATTTAAAACCGAATGGGCCAAAGTATTTTGAGTGAGCAACTTTTTTCTGTAGCCAAAAAGGTGCAAGTTCTACTTTACAAAAATTTAGAACAAGTTTGAATTCAAACCCATTTGAAAACCATTTGAAATTGATTCTAGAAAATCAAATCAGAAATGGAAAAAGAAAAAAAGAAATGAAAACAGGCCGGCGCCACTCTTTCGGCCCAGAATCAAAAGCAGCCCACCCGGGATTTCCCTTCTCCCTCTGTTTCTCACTCAACCCGCGCACACCCCCTCACTAACGCTCCGACCCCACCATCCACCTCAGCATCGTCGTCAATCACGCGCCGGAGGAACTGCTCCCCTCTGCCGTTTCCTTCCGAAATCAAATCCGTTGATTGCACTTGATTCCCGGAGTAATTCACCCTCCTCACTCGGCTACTTAATCCCCACCCATCTACGACCATTTCCCCTCGCTCAACTCGCTCGCTCCGCCACCAGGCTGCCCCCAATTGCTCTCACACCGCCGCTGTACCGACGAACTCCGGCGGCGAATTCCGGTGAGAACTCCCCGCCCCTTGCCTCCTGATCTTGCTAGCTTGTTCAATGCTTCCTTGCACGTCGTTTAACACCGATGTTGTGTGCTAGGATCATCCAGAGCCTCGGAAATGTCGACGACAGCAAGTGTCCGACATAACCATCAACTCCGGCGAGCTGTTCTAGTTAGTTCTGACTGCGCCTCGCCCTATCTTTGATACTCGCATGACCAGCATCGCTTCCCGCATCTGACGCACTGCTTATTTTTCTCTGACATGATCTACATCCTCGCCAACAACGACGAGCAGCCGCACCCGACGACCAAAGCAACTCCGACGAGCAATCCCTAACGACCCTGTGCGCCCCTTGGTAAACAGCGACCACCTCGAGAACCAGCACTTCACGACGAGATTGGTGAGCTAATCCCCTTCCCCTAGCGCTTCATGTATCGTCGGTAGCACCACCGCCCGAGCGCGCCGCCGCTCGCCGTTGACTCAGCGCCGCCAGTCTTTGGTTAGGGCAAAGATGCCCGTTGGATCTGGATCTCACAGCCGCGATTAGATCTTAGGTGAAGCGGTACGGGCAGATCTGAGCCGTGCGTAGCTATTTAGATCCAATGGCCCGCGAGCGTGATCCGCGCGAAACGGTATCGACCAATCAGATAGCGCCGCGTGGCTGTAGTTTGATTTAAAAATCTGCATTAGATCTATTAGATGTTCAAACTTGCATAATTCATAACTTTTGATCCACATGTTCAAATTTTGTAAATTTTATATCATTGGAATCAGGAGAAAGAATTCTATCCAACCATACACTTTGTTTAATAAATTGATTCTGTAAACTTATTTGTTTTTGCAGAGACATTTGTAAGCTTATTTTGTGTATAAAAATTATATAGAAAATGTTTTAAGGGGCAAATTGATTTTATTTAGTGTATAATTGTTTTGTTTATGATTCAGTACTGTTCCACTTGTCTTGTTTGGTTTAGAAAAAATCATCACATTGCATTTGCATGCATTCAGATATTTTTGCTTGTTTATTTTGATATGTGAATTTGGTGCTATCATTTTATGTGTAGATTTTGGTGCTAGTGGTGATTGTGATTATGAGGATTGTTGCTACTCCCCCAACTACCAAGGCAAGTGGTGCTTCATATTTTTGTCCCAATATTTTGACTATGCATTAGAAATATTTTGTATAGGTCTTGCATGAATATTTTGCTAAGAATCTATATGCTATGCTTGGGAAATCCTAGTAGTTGTAGAATTGTTAGAATTATCTCTAAGTTAAGATACTTATTGTTGCCATGCTTAGCCTAGCTAGTAGCAACCAAGGGTGGAATATATACATGCTATGTAAAAATATTGCTAAGTCTTTGACTTATGGTTTTTACTTAATGAAACAACTAAGTGAATGAAACACCTGGGTGGAATGGTAATTGCTTGGTGGTTTTTGGTTGAGTGGTTACACAAGGCCCATTTGTATGGTTTATCTTGTGTATCTCACTTGTGGATTGCCACCCAGGAACAAAGGGATTTGAGATGCCAAATGTTAAGAAGCTTCTAGTGCAGCCACATGGCATTATGGGCTCTGCCTGGATCATATAGGTTGCAATAACTTAGCCATTTGGACAGTTGGTGGTAGAGGGATGATAGGTTGGAACGCGTCCATTTGGTCTAAGGGAAGGCTTCTGAAAGGTCATGTCTTGGTGAAACCAAGTCTTGTGGGGAAAGTGCACCACCTCTGCAGAAGGAAGAAACTAAGTACTTAGTCGTGTCCCTGGTAATGGACAACTTGAGCATCAAGACATGGAAGCTATCAAGAATCTCCTCATCCCAATTTTCTAAGTTAAAACTTGTGGTTGAACAAGGGTGAAGGTTCACCAATTTCTATTGGTGGTTCCTTGGGAAAGTTTTTGCCAAACAAAAACTTAGTGTTTTCAACTGATAGGTAAAACCTATTTTGAGCAAAGCAAGCCTAAGCTACACTTATCCAAATTCATGTAGTAACTAGATGCTAATATTCTACTAAGGTATCACTTGCCAATACTATTCCAATGTATTGACCCACTGTGGCTGTAACTTGTGATGTTGCAGGTTACTCTGATGATGATTAGGGGTTATGAGTCTACACTCAACATGCTTGCCTGTGGCACATGAAGATGAAGACTTTTATTTATATTGTTAAGTTAAAACTCTTGTACTAGCTTATGGCTATGGATTTGTAAAAGACTATGTTATATCTGGAATGACGATGTAATAATGACCTTTGTTTCTGTGTACTTCATCTTAAACTGTGGATGCTATCAATTGATCCAGGGATTAGCATTGCAATCACAGGGATCTTTACCTTTATAAAGGTGGGATCTTACAGATGGTATCAGAGCACTGTGTTGCCTGTAGGATTATGACCCTAGGATTGGATTAGAAACCACTAAGGAAAAAATTTCAACAATTTCCACACTTGTCTTTTCTTCTCGTAAACTTTTCTAATCTTCTTTCTCATCTCTATTTGTAGATGAACTCCATCAACAAAGCCGTGAGGAAGGGACCACTCATGACCATGACCTTGGAGTGTGAGACTGAATTCCCCAAGGACCTCAAGAAACTCATGGTTACAATGGGGATACATGGTGCAGCTGTGTACAAAGGATTCCCCGTGATGGATGAAGGAGTAGAGTACTGGTGGGTGCAACTTCACTTGTACAAAAACAAGTAAGACAACCACAAGGAGTCAGGATTCTGTATGGTCACCAACTCAGAAATGCATACAACATTCTTTGCCTCTGCAAGAAATGCATCTTGGAATGCCATCAAGGAGCTTGGTGATAGACTCAAGTGCAGAATGCTCAACATCCAAAATGATCTTAGGGAAGAAAAGAAGCATACCCAAGAGTTAGAGGCTACTAATCAACGTTTAAGAGAAGACATCATAGACTTAGCAATGGAGCCATGTGATCAAGATCGACTGATTGCCTCTACGGATGCCCTGTTAGCCAACTTGGCAAATGAGTGGGGATTGTAATGTACTCCGTTAGTTGGACCACCACATTTATCGTTTTACATTCAAAAAATTTGTCTAATTTATGTTGAACCTTTGATGCTTGTAATGGGTTTGTGTATGCCATGACTTGTGTGATTGTTGCAAAAGTTATGCTTGGGATATTTTGTCTTGTGATTTTCTCTATTGGTGTTGATTATAACTTTTCTCTATCTTAAAAAATAGATGCCTAATGTTACTATCAGCATGGCCGAAGAGTTCAAGGGAACTCGTTTTGGTACTCGTCTCATTGAGCTCACTAGTGTGCTCAACCTTCCACTTCCTAGCATCATGACGCTTCCCCTCACCAAGTTTGAGAGGAAGGACCTTTGGGGCTTCAGAGTCACTCAGCCGGGATGCCAGACAGAGCCAGCCATGGAGGCCATCACTTTCAAGCTGATGCATGACGACAAGGAGAGAGGCTTAGATGTAGTTATGCAGGAGTTACTTGGGCGTCTGGTAGGAAGACACTCCAGAGAGCTTAGAGGTCTTTACTTTCACCCCTTCGGGAGACGCGACGAGGAGGGTGATGCTATTGAGTACGAGGATGCTACTAGAGAGACGATGGAGCCGATTCGTCTGTACCTTCAGGACCTAGAGGGTCTTATTAGGCACCTAGATACTGATAGGACCAACATCATGCTTAGAAATGACGAGCTCCAGGTTCAGCTTCGTGAGAAGGACAAGCTCTTCGTGGAGCAAGACGAGATAGTCAAGGAAATGGAGGCCAAGTTTGAAAGCCAGGACAAGAAATTCAAGAGCCAGGAGAAGAGAGTCCAAGACAGGAACAAGGATACTCGGGAGATGAAGGAAGAGCTAGAGACCAAGGACTTCGAGCTCGAGCATCGGCAGTGAGTGATCGAGAGGCTTCGCTCACAGAAGAGGGCTCTTAGGGGCAAGATAGAGGCCTTGACTACTAGTGTTGATGAGTACAAGACCGCTATGGAGAATGCAGGTCTTACCCTTGTTGATGTGGAGATTGATGCGGAGGAGTAGTGTTGGCTACTCATTTATATTTCATCTATCGTACCTTTGATTATTGAGTCGCAATGACCATCCAACATGTGGGTAGCTTGCTATGGTGTGTTTGCATTTCTAAACTCGTTGTTTATGTCGTTCAAACTCTATGTTATTTTGATGCTTGGTTATTGTGATTGAGTATGTGATGTATTGTGCATGTTAAGCATCTATGGGTATCTCATTCTTATCCTTATGAAAACCACAGATGCCTCCTCGACGTGCCAACCCCAACCCAAACAACAACAATGTCACCCCCGAGATGCAACAGTTGATGATAGAACAGGCACAACTGATGCAGATGATGACCACTTTTATGCAGAACCAGAATCAGAATAACAACAACAACAACAACAATAACAACAACAACCCGAACAATCCACCAGGATTTGACATGCTCACCAGATTCCTAAGACTGAGGCCTGGAAAGTTCTCAGGTACCACTGATCCAATGGTGGCCAATGATTGGCTATGTTCAGTGAACAAGGATTTGGTAACTGTTGGCTGCACCGACGAGGAGAAGGTCAGGTTTGCAGCACATCTGTTGGAGGGACCAGCAGCTACTTGGTGGGATAACTTCCAGATCACCACTCCCATTGAGGATGTGACCTAGGCTATCTTTGAGGATGGATTTCGTACAGCTCACATCTCATCCGGAGTGATGAATCTGAAGAAGAAGGAGTTCCCCAACCTGAAACAGCGTCACCGCAGCGTGGCTGAATATATTGAGTTCAACAATCTGGTGCGTTATTTATCGGATGAAGTTGATACCGATGCCAAGAGGAAGGAGAAATTCCTTGAAGGACTGAATGATGAGCTGAATCTGCAACTATCTGTTGCCTATGTCCTAACCTACCAATCACTTTGTGACAAGGCTACTATCTTGGAGAACAAGATGAAACAAGTTGAAAGCAGAAAGAGGAAGCACAACTTTGACAAGCATAGCTCGGGATCGTCTCACAAGCGTTCCCATCATGATGATAGTGTGAGTTCTGTATCCCACAAACATGGAAAGCACAACAACCACCACAGCCACAACCGCCATCATGACAATAATCATCACCGCAGTCATGACATTGATAAGTACAAGAACCACGAGAGTGGACACAAGAGTCACCACAGTGGAGGTGGAAGTGGAAGTGGTAGTCAGCCTGCAAAGAGAGATATCAGTCAGGTTGAATGTTTCAAGTGTAAGAATATGGGGCATTATGCAAATGAGTGCCCAGAGAAGAAAGTTGAAGGAACCACCAAGCCCAACCCTTTTCAGAAAGGATAGGTGAACCACATCAATGTGGAAGAGATTTATGAGGAACTTGATGTTGTGGCTGGTAAGTTCAAACTTAATTCTATTCCAGCACTTGTTCTTTTTTATACTGGCGCATCGCATTCATTCATATCAAGAGCATTTGTTGATAGAAATGAACTTCCAGTTGAAACTATTGGGTGTCCTATAAAAGTAAGTTCTCCTGATGGAGAAATGATAGTGAACTCAGGATGTCATGACCTAGTCATAGAGTTTGGGAAGTATTAATTCCCCGTTAATTTGATAATCCTAAATTCCCAAGGATTGGATGTCATTTTGGAAATGGACTGGATGACTAAGTACAAGGGAGTGCTAGATTGTGCCAATCATACTGTCACACTCACAACCCCGGATAATAAAAGGATTAGATTCAAGACTAACTTTGAATCAAAAGGGAGTAAGCTAAATTCTCTTAAGGGGTTAGCATAGATAGTGTGCTAATTGTGAGAGAATATCCGGATGTGTTTCCGGAAGAATTGCCGGGAATGCCACCAGATAGAGATGTGGAATTTCTGATTGACTTGCTGCCAGGATCAGGATCAATAGCACAGAGACCTTACAAGATGTCAGTTGATGAGTTGAAAGAACTCAAGAAACAACTTGGAGAACAGTTGCAGAAAGGATTTATTCAACCAATTTCATCATCTTGGGGAGCACCAGTCTTGTTTGTGGAAAAGAAATATAGAAGTCAAAGGTTATGCATCGATTATCGTTCACTCAATGAGGTGACTATCAAGAACAAATATCCTCTGCCCAGAATGAATGACTTGTTTGATCAGTTAGAAGGAGCCTGTGTGTTCTCAAATATTGATCTCCGGTCAGGTTATTTTCATCTTAAGATAAGGGAACAAGACATACCTAAGACAACTTTCACCACTAGGTATGGATTGTATGAGTACACCGTGATGCCATTTGGTTTGACCAATGCACCAGCTTACTTCATGAATATGATGAACAAGGTGTTCATGGAATTCCTTGACAAGTTTGTTGTCGTTTTCATTGATGAAATTTTGATCTACTCCAAGAGCAAAGAAGAGCATGAAGGACATTTGTGTTTGATACTTGAGAAGCTTACAGAACATAAGCTGTATGCCAAATTCAGCAAGTGTGAATTCTGGTTGAATGAAGTTGGATTTCTTGGACACATTGTGTCAGGAGATGGTGTAGGAGTTGATCCCGCAAAAGTGTCAGCTGTAACTGAATGGGAATATCTTAAGTCAGTGAAAGAAGTACGTAGTTTTCTTGGCTTGGCGGGATATTATAGAAGATTCATTGAGAATTTCTCCAAGGTAGCTAAGCCAATGACGGAGTTACTAAAGAAAGACAAGAAATTTGCTTGGACTGAAGGATGTGAACTCAGTTTCCAAGAATTGAAGAAGAGACTAGTGACAGCACCAGTCTTATGTCTGCCAGATTTGGAGAAGGATTTCCAAGTGTATTGTGATGCATCCCATCATGGATTAGGTGCAGTTCTGATGCAAGAAGGGAAAGTTGTGTCTTATGCCTCGAGACAACTCAAAACTCATGAGGTGAATTATCCTACTCATGATTTAGAGTTAGCCTCTGTTGTCCATGCACTCAAAACATGGAGACATTATCTTTTGGGAAAGCGATGTGAAGTGTTCACAGATCACAAAAGTTTGAAGTATATCTTCACTCAAAAAGAAATCAACATGAGACAAAGAAGATGGCTAGAACTCATCAAGGATTATGACTTGAGTTTGCAATACCATCCCGGTAAAGCAAATGTTGTAGCAGATGCTCTAAGCCGTAATGTGTTTTTGAATGGCCTTACTAAGGGAGAGTTGCCAGATGATCTGTGTGCCCAATTTAGAGACCTCGGGTTGGAGATTGTGCCTGAAGGACATATCATGTCATTGGATGTTCAACCCACCTTGTTGGACAAAATCAAGGAAGCCCAAAAGACGGACAAGGAAATTGAAGAGATTAAGGAAAAGATTGGCAAGGGAAAAGACAAAGGATTCCATGAAGACGAACACGGTACTTTATTGTATGGAAAACGTATCTGCATTCCGCAAGATCTGGAGCTTCGGAAACTCATTTTATAGGAAGCACACAACTCACCATATTCCATTCATCCAGGTAACACCAAAATATACATGGATGTGAAGGAAAGATTTTGGTGGAATAATCTCAAGAAGGACATCGCCGAACATATTGCTTTGTGTGATGTATGTAGTAGATTGAAGGCGGAACATCAGAAACTAGCAGGATTATTACAACCACTACCTATTCCTGATTGGAAGTGGGACAACATTGGCATGGATTTCATCACCGGACCGCCAAGGACCCGGTCAGGATATGATTCTATTTGGGCAGTAGTGGATCGTCTAACTAAAGTGGCTCATTTTATACCCGTGAAGACAACCTATACAAGTGCTAAGTTGGCCAAGATCTATATGAATAGGATTGGGTGTCTACATGGAGTACCCAAGAGTATTGTGTCTGATAGGGGAACTCAATTCACTTCTCATTTCTGGAGGCAACTACATGAGTCATTGGGAACAAGATTAGAATTCAGTACTGCTTTTCATCCCCAGACTAATGGATAGACAGAAAGGACCAACCAGATTCTAGAGGATATGTTGAGGGCATGTGCCCTAGACTATGGAGCTAGTTGGGATGAAAGTCTGCCTTACGTAGAATTCTCTTACAACAACAGCTATCAAGCCAGTATTGAGATGGCACCGTTTGAGTTTCTCTATGGGAGAAAGTGTACTACCCCATTACTATGGAATGGTGTGGGAGAAAGAAACTTGTTCGGGCCAGAACTAATCAAAGAAGTTGAAGAGAAAGTCAATTTAGTAAAGGACAGATTGAAGATAGCACAGTCCCGACAGAAGAGCTACGTAGATCCCAAGTGTAGAGAAGTCACCTGTGAGGTGGGTGATAGAGCTTATCTTAGAGTGTCACCACTTCGTGGAGTGAAGAGATTTGGAGTCAAAGGAAAATTGGCCCCAAGATATGTTGGACCATTCAAGATTCTGAGTCGTAAAGGAGAAGTAGCTTATGAGATTGAATTGACGGAATCATTGTCTGCCGTTCATAATGTGTTTCATGTGAGTCAACTAAAGAAATGCCATCCAGAGATGGAAGAGACTTCTTTGAAGGATATTATACCTTTGGAGGAGGTCCAATTGGAAAGTGATCTCACTTATGAGGAAAAACCTATCAAGATTCTTGAGACTGCAGAAAGAGTTACTCGTACAAAGACTATCAAATTCTACAAAGTTCAATGGAACCATCATTCCGAAGAAGAAGCAACTTGGGAAAGAGAAGATGACCTTCGGAAAGACCACCCTCACCTATTTGCTAGCCAATCCGAATATCGAGGGCGATATTCACCTTAAGGGGGTTAGATTTGTAACATCCCAAAAATCATGTTTTCAAAGTTTGCACATCATTCATGCATTCATACTCATTTTAGGATCATTTCTTCTAAAAACAGAAACTTTGTGATCTATCATTTTATATGAAGCAAGGCATTAGCCTTATTGCTACCTCATAAGAAGGAAATGCTTGTTTTGATCATTAGAGAATTGACCCTAAGAGTGATTGATATTTTCTAAAGCTTGGAAAAAGTTTTCAAATCAATATATGAATTTAAAAACCAAGCATATGTCCTTATTAAATAAGTGATAAAGGCATTGTTTAATTTAAAACCCAATGGGCCAAATTATTTTGAGTGAGCAACTTTGTTCTGTAGCCAAAAAGGTGCAAGTTCTACTCTACAAAAATTCAGAACAGGTTTGAATTCAAACCCATTTGAAAACCATTTGAAATTGATTCCAGAAAATCAAATCAGAAATGGAAAAAGAAAAAAAGAAATGAAAAAAGTCCGGCGCCACTCTTTCGGCCCAGAAGCAAAAGCAGCCCACCCGGGATTTCCCTTCTCCCTCTGTTTCTCACTCAACCCGCGCACACCCCCTCACTGACGCTCCGACCCCACCATCCACCTCAGCATCATCGTCAATCACGCGCTGGAGGAACTGCTCCCCTCTGCCATTTCCTTCTGAAATCAAATCCATTGATTGCACTTGATTCCCGGAGTAATTCCCCCTCCGCGCCCGGCTACTTAATCCCCACCCCTCGACGGCTATTTCCCCTCGCTCAACTCGCTCGCTCCGCCACCAGGCTGCCCCCAATTGCTCTCACACCACCGCTGTACGACGAACTCCGGCGGCGAATTCCGGTGAGAACTCCCCGCCCCTTGCCTCCTGGTCTTGATAGCTTGTTCATTGCTTTCTTGCGCGTCGTTTAACACCGCTGCTGTGTGCTAGGATCATCCATAGCCTCGGCAACATCGACGACAGCAAGTGTCCGACAAAACCATCAACTCCGGCGAGCTGTTCTGGTTAGTTCTGACCGTGCCTTGGCCTCTCTTTGATACTCGCATGACTAGCATCACTTCCCGCATCTGACGCACTGCTTATTTTTCTCTGGCATGACCTACATCCTCGCCAACAATGACGAGCAGCAGCACCCGACGACCGAAGCAACTCCGACGAGCAATCCCTGACGACCCCGTGCGCCCCTTGGTAAACGACGACCACCTCGAGAACCAGCACTTCACGGCGAGACTGGTGAGCTAATCCCCTTCCCCTAGCGCTTCCTGTATCGCCGGTAGCACCACCGCCCGAGCGTGCCATCGCTCGTCGTTGACTCAGTGCCGCCAGGTTTTGGTCAGGGCAAAGATGCCCGTTGGATCTGGATCTCACGGCCGCGATTAGATCTTAGGTGAAGCGGTACGGGAAGATCTGAGCCGTGCGTAGCTAGTTAGATCCAACGGCCCGCGAGCATGATCCGCGTGAAACGGTATCGACCAATCAGATAGCGCCGCGTGGCTGTAGTTTGATTTAAAAATCTGGATTAGATCTATTAGATGTTCAAACTTGTATAATTCATAACTTTTGATACACACGTTCAAATTTTGTAAATTTTATATCATTAGGATCAGGAGAAAGAATTCTATCCAACCATACACTTTGTTTAATAAATTGCTTCTATAAACTTAGTTGTTTTTGCAGAGAAATTTGTGTTTGGGAGGTGACCCCGGATAGGGTCAAGACAGGGGAAGACAAGAGAAGTCTCCCTTGTCATATGCCGAGTTACTGTTTATGTCGGCCGAGTCATGTAAGAGTCGGCCGAGCTAAGCAAGGCCATGACATGTACAGAAGGATAAACACCTTATCCGGACGACATATGACTTAAGTCGGCCGAGTAAGTCTGACTAACTTGAATACAAGTGAAGGTCGAGCCGAGTTATGCGAGACAAGGCCGAGTAACACGAAGCTTGCAGGAGAAGGAGGTACCTATAGTCAAACCCTAGTCTCTAGCTAGGGAGAATCTGAGCAGAGCCAAGCACAAAGGACAAGGAGCAGAGCAGCAGAAGGGCAGAAGAAGGTCACGGAGGTGACAGTCGTGGAGCCCGAGGCGCGCAGGTGGGGCTCTCTGGAACATTTCTGTCGTTAGAAGGGGGACACAGAAAGAGGGTCGCCGGGTTACCATATTAGGACAAGCATATTCCTCGAATATGCTTGCCACGTCAGCCCTAGGAGGAACCAAGGCACCCCTTTATAAGAGGGGACGCAGGCTTCTGAGAAGGGATCGATTCATTCTACGCTGTAAGGCTCGTGTAGTAGTCTTCTTCTTCCTGCTAACAGCTCAAGGAGCACTTGTAGTTCTTGTAAGGAGAAAGAAAGATCTTTATGTTAGTCATTTGAGTGTAGAAATCACTGCATCTTCCCTCCCCGGATCCCTCTAGCATCCATTGGCCCCATACTTTAGCCTACCCATGGCATCTGCCGTGCCACCACCATGACAGTTGGCGCCCACCGTGGAGCTAGCAGCGGTGCTAGCTGGAGTCAAGATCCAGACGGGAAACTTCATTCACACCGGCGAGCGCGTTGTCTCTGGCTTAGTCCAGAGATTTTATCTCTGGGACTACGTCAGCGATAACGCAGGCAGCTTCAGGAGAAAAGCTCCACCGCGCAATGGCGTCTTCATCAACTTGGGCACGCACCAGATCTACGTCGGCGTCGACACCTCCTGCGTTTATCCTCACCTAGTTATTGATGCAGGAGAGCCTCCCCTCAGCGTTGCGAACGGTCCGCGTGGAGCACGCCCCGTCGGCAGCGTCGAGGTGATGGTCGCAGCCGGGGCACAGACGGTAGCAGCAGGCGCCGGATCAAGCAAGGAACCGGCAGCGGGAGGACAGGTGACCACAAAGCAAGCAGCTCCACAGCCCAGCGAGGTAGATCCGTCAGCAGCCAAGTCAGTTGAGGTGCAGGAGACAACCCCAAAGGCAGCAAGGGTAAGATGGCCACCTCTGGAAATAGCAGAAAATATTCTCCAGGCAACTATAGATAATCTGACCATGCCTGTAGCGCTGATACTTGATCCGGCTAATGCTCAGGCTGAGTTAGAAGAGACTAGGCAGAAAGTACTGGTAGAGGCAAAAAAGGTGTCGGCCTTGCGGGAGTTCTTAAACAGGACCCTGCGAGAGTATGCCAAGGCAAATAAACTAGATGTTGCCCCCGAGCAGGTAGATGAATTACAATTGAGAGGAAAAAACCTCATGAATGATATCAACAAAGAGCATGAGACTCATAAGGCAGATTCAGTTGATCTAGGCTTGCCGAGGTATAGCACCCCGGCAAAGAACCTAAGGGCGGCAAATGCCACTGCATTGGAATTTGAAGGATTAACCGGCGAAGCCCGACAAAAACAGCAAGAAAGAGTGAATGAGATGGTACGCATTGCGAACCAGCAGAATGAAGAAATGCTTAGGGCTGACCCGGCAAGACCGGGAGCCTCGCGTATGATTCATTCAGCTGGAGCAGCGCCCGCCCTATCAGTGGCAGCCGCATCCTCACTCGGAAACAATGCGCGAAAAGATAGAGAAGTAACTTCAGGAAAAAGAAATAAGCAAACTGTTCCGTATGATCCGGCAGTAGCCGGAAAAGTCAATGAGAACAGAGGCAATGGGAGCCGAGGTAACAATGGTGAAAGAAACCCCGGACGTGCCAACAAAGGCAATGGAAGGCGAGGTAATGGAGACCTCTGAAGAGGAAATCATGAGAACAATGACCCGGCGGAAGGAAGGAGAGACCCACCGCCCAATCCTCAGCCGAGGTATGAACCTCGAAAAGAGCGAGAAATGAGACCCGCTCACCATAATCAAGCAAACGAGAGGTACAATGATGGTTACTCAGATATGGAGTATGCATGGCATGGTGGAAATAACCATTATGGAATACATGAAATAATTATTTACAAAAACTTGCCATCAAATGATGCAAGATTAAAACTGGACAGGTTGTACCGGTCCGAGTTGTTAGAGGAGCAGGGTCTGCCTGGTCCGGCGTGTTTTGGACCTCGGATCATGGGCGAGCCACCAGTGCCGAACTTTCAGCTGGCAAGGGGGACGAAAACATACAATGGGAGCACCAAACCATAGGATTGGTTTATTGACTATGCTACTGCAGTAAAGATAGCTAGTGGAAACTTGCGATGGGTGGTAAGATATGTCCCGCAGATGCTGGAAGGACCAGCCAGAGTATGGCTAAACAATCTACCAGCAGGCAGTATCAACTGTTGGCTAGAGTTTGAAGAGATGTTTGTCAGCAACTTCAACAGTACTTACAAAAGACCAAACAGGCCACAACAGCTTGCTATGTGCAAGCAGAGGTCGAATGAGACAGATAGAGAATTATTGACTCGGTGGTGTAACCTTAGAAACTCATGTGAAGGAGTTATAGAATCTCAAGCGATATCTTGGTTCGCTCAAGGCTGCAGATATGCCAGTGTTTTGTGGCAGAGGTTGCAAAGAGATATGCCGACCACCTTGGCAGAAACCATCAGGATAGCAGATTCATATGCTTTGGGGGATCCGACACAACCAGAACTGATGTCGGCAGAACATCGAGAGCATCAGGATCAATATGCAAGAGATGCAGCTGGATCATTGAGGCGCAACGAATTCAGAGGCAGAAGAAGAGAGGAAAGACCGGAGTACAGATATGCATCCAATCAGGTGGCAACGGTAGTGCAAGATCAGCCGAGTCACGGAAACAGTCAGCGGCAGAAAAATGGTCCTCAGCAGTGGACGACAAGGAACGAAGGGAAGAGATAGTGGACACCAGAACAGAAGAAGCAGTGGTAGGAAAGGCCGAAATACACGTTTGAGTCCATGTTGGATCAACTGTGTAAGTTCCATACTCCAAATCCGGCCAAGCCGGCTAATCATACCACTCGGCAGTGTGCTTGGATGAAAAACGCAATGGGGAACTCGACGAGCATGCAAGCACCTCCTCATCAAGCGCATCAACAGCAGCAGCCACAGTTAACCGGAGAAAATGCGCAGCAGTTAATGTTACCCACACCTCCTCCGAGGTATGATAACTCGGACCGGAGAGATGCAGTGCATCAAGTGATAAATCAAGGTCAGGATGGAAGGGCAAACCCTGGAAATAATGGACGTAATGATTATAGAGAGCATCATCAATCATATTGTGTGTTCATAACAGAACAACAAGACAGGCAAAGTGTACAATGCCGACATATGGAGGTAAATGCGGTTATGCCGGCGGTACCAAGATATGTACCTTGGTCAGATCAGGAAATAACCTAGAGCATAAAGGATCACCCGAAAATAATGCCGAATCCAGGGTTGTACACACTCGTACTAGATCCGACATTTGTAGGGCCCAGCATTAATGTGAAATTTTCAAAAGTACTCATTGACAATGGGAGCAGTATCAATATCATGTACAAAGATACGATGCATAAACTCGGAATAGCGCAGAATATGCTGTAATCCACAAGAACCATATTCCATGGAATAGTGCCGGGACTTTTGTGCGAACCCATTGGGAAAGTCCGAGTAGATGTATTATTCGGCACAAGGGAGAATTGCAGAGCGGAAAATTTGTAGTTTGAAGTGGTGGACCTAGAGAGTTGCTATCATGCTTTACTCGGACGTCCTGCATTGGCCAAATTCATGAGCAGCTGCCACATCACTTACTTGAAAATGAAGTTACCCAGGCCACAAGGGGTGATAACAGTAGCAGGAGATTATAGGAAGTCGATGGAATGTGCCTCAGCCGGATCAAACCTGGCCGAGTCATTGGTGATTGCAAGAGAAAAAATAAGGATTCAGGAGGTGGCGGCTCTCGCTCAGTCAGCACAGCTGAATATGCCAGCATTAGCCAACCCACATGGAAGTGTTTCTTTCCAGCCGACTAAGGAGACAAAAAAGGTCCAGATAGATGAGCGGTTCCCAGAGCACACCATCACGATTTGTGTCGGCCTAGATGCCAAATAGGAAGGCGAGCTCACCAACTTCCTCCGTGAGAATCGGGATATCTTTGCCTGGTCGACTCAAGACCTGCAAGGTGTGCCGAGGGAGTTGGCTGAGCACTCTTTGCACGTAAGGCCAGGAGCAAGGCCGATGAAGCAACCTCTCCGCCGCTTCGCCGAAGACAGGAGAAAAATAATAGGGGATGAGATAGCTCGGCTCCTCGCGGCCGGGTTCATCATGGAAGTGCTTCATCCGGATTGGCTATCAAATCCGGTATTAGTAGAAAAGAAAAAGGATGACCCAAATGTAGCCGTCGTATAGCGAATGTGTATTTATTACACGAACCTAAACAAGGCGTGTCCCAAAGATTCTTTTCCTTTACCAAGGATAGATTAGGTCATTGATTCGACCGCTGGTTATGAGCTGTTGTCATTTATAGACGCGTATTCTGGTTTCCACCAGATACCATTAAATCCGGCCGATCAAATAAAGACTGTGTTTATTACCCCGTACGGGGCTTATTGCTATCGCACCATGCCATTTGGCCTGCTTAATGCAGGAGCAATATACCAGAGATGCATGCAAAAGTGTCTACATGACCAGATAGGAAAAAATGTACAAGTATATGTAGACGACGTGGTTATAAAAACCAAAGAGAGCAAAACGCTCCTAGATGATATTCGGCAGACATTCGCAAACTTGAGAAGGTTCCGAATGAAGCTTAACCCGGAAAAATGCACCTTCTGTGTGCCGGCTGGAAAATTACTCGGTTTCCTTGTATCCAGCCGAGGTATAGAGGCAGATCCAACCAAAATTCAAGCAGTGGAGAAAATGGAATTACCGAGGTGTCTAAATGATGTACAAAAATTCACCGGCTGCCTGGCCTCGCTGAGTCGATTTGTATGTCGGCTGGGGGAAAAAGCATTACCTCTATATCAATTGATGAAAAAGTCGGATAAGTTCGTTTGGACACCGCAAGCAGATAATGCGTTTCATGAATTAAAAAATATGTTGGTTACAGCACCAATCTTGGCCTCTTCACTGTCAAAAGAACCTATGTTACTTTATGTAGCTGCCACTAACAGAGTGGTAAGTGCGGTGGTTGTCGTGGAACGAAATGAAGGTGATAAGTCGATACAAAGGCCGGTATATTACCTAAGCGAAGTACTATCGGCCTCAAAACAGAACTACCTGCACTACCAAAAGATGGCTTATGGAGTATACATGTTGGCGAAAAAACTTAAACATTACTTTGAAGAACATCCGATAAAAGTTATTAGTGAAGCACCCATAGACAAGATATTGAGCAACAAAGATGCAAGTGGCCGAATAGCAAAATGGGCAATCGAGTTATCACCTTATGCTCCGCAATTCGATAGGCGAGTTGCAATCAAATCTCAGGCGGTGGCCGACTTCTTTGTGGATTGGGCCGAGGTACAATATGAGCCACCATTACCAGATCCTAATTATTGGACAATGTATTTTGACGGATCCAAGCTGAGAAATGGCTTGGGAGCAGGGATAGTGTTAACTTCACCGAAAAGAGATCAGCTGAAATATGTACTGCAAATACA
Organism: Avena sativa; assembly: GCA_916181665.1. Taxonomy (NCBI): domain Eukaryota; kingdom Viridiplantae; phylum Streptophyta; class Magnoliopsida; order Poales; family Poaceae; genus Avena; species Avena sativa. Next base: position 238,200,033 of record OV702282.1, read on the forward strand.
TTTCGCCGCGTCAAACAATGTAGCCGAGTATGAAGCACTCGTCCACGGGTTAAAGGTGGCAAAAGAGATTGGTATACGTCAGATCCTATGCTACGGGGATTCAGATCTAGTAGTGCAGCAACTATCAGGCAATTGGGATGCATTAGATGCGAATATGGCCCTATATAGATTCCATGTGCAAAAAATCAGTGGATACTTCGATGGATGTGAGTTTCATCATATACCTCGGGCAGAAAATGATGCTGCAGACACGCTATCAAAACTAGGATCAACTAGGCAATCAATTCCCCCGGGTATCGCCCTAGAGCACCTGAGAAAGCCATCGATAACACCATCACTAGAGTCCGAGTCCATTCATATCTCGGCAGAATCAAGAGAAGATAGTATGCCAATGGAAATTGATAAAGAATGCAACCCGGAATTTCCGAAAGTGAACCCGGCCATCGCACGAATGAATATAGAGAAATCTGAAGCTGTTATGTCGGCAGAAAATATGGAAATAGATAGTGAAATTATCCCAGAGAAAATCATGCCGACATAGTCGCAACCCATATTTTCCTTCCTTAAGGACGCAATCTTGCCGAGTAATGAGGTACTGGCTAGACAGACAGTAAGAAGAGCAAAAGCCTATACAATCATAAACAATGAGCTGTATAAAAGAAGTGTCACAAGCGTGCTGCAAAGATGTGTTGACTCGGCAGAAGGCCAGGAAATACTCCTAGATATACATCAGGGAGAATGCGGGCATCACGCCTCGTCCAGAGCTTTAGTGGCCAAAGCATTCATGCATGGATTTTATTGGCCGACGGCGTTGAAAGAGGCGAAAGAATTGGTAGAAAAATATAATGGTTGCCAGAGATACACCAGCAAGATACATATGCCATCGTCCGAGTTAAAGACGATACCAATTACTTGGCCATTTTTTGTATGGTGCTTGGATATGGTGGGACCATTCAAGCCAGCCCGAAGCGGAATGACTCACATTTTAGTCATGGTGGATAAGTTCACAAAGTGGATCAAAGTAAAACCAATAAAAAAATGTGATGGACCAACAACAGTAAAATTCCTCAAAGATATTATCTTAAGATATGGTTATCCACATAGTGTTATTACAGACAATGGCACAAACTTTGCTGAAGGGGCTTTTGCTAGATTTTGCCAAGAAAAACACATAAGACTAGATATCGCCTCGGTGGCTCACCCAGCATCAAATGGGCAGGTAGAAAGATCAAATGGACTAGTATTGTACGGAATAAAACCCCGGCTTGTCGAACCTCTGCAAAGGTCGGCGGGATGCTGGATCGAGGAACTACCAGCAGTACTATGGAGCCTCAGAACTACCCCAAACAGGTCAACAGAGTATACCCCATTTTTTCTGGTATATGGGGCAGAAGCTGTGCTTCCAACCGACATAATACATGATTCACCAAGAGTAACCCAGTATACAACCGCTGAGGTAAATGAGGTAGCTCGGCAAGACGATGTCGATTTGCTAGAAGAGGCCAGGGAATTGGCATTATCAAGATCAGCTATTTATCAGCAAGATCTCTGGCGATATCATAGCAAGAAAGTCAATCAAAGAGTTTTTAAAGAAGGAGATTTGGTCCTTCGGCTAGTGCAGCGCACAGCCGGCATGCACAAACTATCACCCCCATGGGAAGGACCTTTCATCGTGAGTAAAGCATTGCACAACGATGCATATTACCTAATCGATGCTCAGTCACCAGAAAAGAACAAGGCAAACAAAGTCGGCGACGAATCGAAAAGACCGTGGAACATAGCTTTACTTCGCCCATTCTACACTTAGGAGCCATATATGGTACGTCGTAATGTGACGCTTCAAGGAGGAGTATCAAATGTGTATTGAACCTCGGCACCTCGAGCGACGACTCGAGGATTGCACAATGTTATCTTTATTTTTTAGACTATGTAGTAAACCTCGGCACCTCGAGCAGTGACTCAGGGACTGCTCTATGTTATTTCTTATTTTAAGTCATGTGTTAAACCTCGGCACCTCGAGTAGTGACTCGGGGACTGTACCGTGTTATTTCTTATTCTTGAATTATGTGTTAAGTTTCAAGACCTCGAGCAGGGACTCGGGGACTGCACCGTATTATCCCCTATCTCGGATCATGCATTAAAACCTCGATACCTTGAGCACTGACTCGGGGACTGCCCCGTGATTGTTTCTTGATCTAAAAACACGTATTAAAACTTCGACACCTTGAGCAATGACTCGGGGACTACCCCATAGTATTCTTTGCATTAACCCATGAAATGTATTTCGGCAACCCAGTTTGTAACTCGGGGACTGCCACATGGTCCAAGGTAGTTCTTTGAGCACACGCAAGAATTCGATAATCCAAGTGATGACTCGGGGACTAATTGGTATAACCCACTATTTGTCGCCAGACACATAAAAGTTCCATAGCTCAACAAATAAAGATCTCTAAGGATAATGCAAAAAAGAACAACAACCCCAGCAAATCGAAGTATGATACGGGATGCAGTTTATTGTATCACCTTATCAGATGTGGGCTTAGGGCTTTGTGTCTCAGGTAGAAGTTGAAAACACAACAGCTAGGCTGTCGAGTTTATAGAGGGCAGGCAAAATATATGCCGAACTAAGGTCAGCCACGTGGAGAAGTATAATCCGAATTTACGAAATCAAAGGTCGCCAAAACAAAGACATAAAGCAATGAGACCTGTTTAAGCAAAGTAATAATGATTACCATCACCCATGCCTTAGCTGCAAAAGGAAAAAGAAGGTTCGCATCACACCAAAAGCCAAACAATTGTTCCATAGACATCATACGCCCGGCATACCGGGGACTGAAAATAACTTAAGAGGTTTTTTGAACATAAACAGCGAAAAGGGCCAGAGCACCCTTAAGGGGCAGCAGCATGATTAGGAGCATCAGGAACGACTACCTCGGATGAAGGTGGCGCGACCTCGGTCTCCTGTGCAGGGGCATTTTCAGGAACTAGGCGCTCCGAGGTAGACGACGCCTCGGCCGATGTTACTTCGCCTTCAACATAAGCGATAGTAACCTCGGGGGAAATCCTGGGCTGCTGAGAAATATTAGTTTGAGCTTGAGAGTGCCCAGTCCCTTTGGAAGATGATCGCGCGTGGTCGTCCTCATCCGAGCTTGAATTGGAATCACGGGAGTTGTCCGAGTCACCCTCTGCCTCATCCTGGTCGGCCGAATCATCATCAAAGGCGTCTTCAATCTCGACGTCATCCACTGGATTGGAAAGAAAACTCGGCCCTTCAATCCAACTATCCACATCAGCGTACTCAACAAGCTGGAAGGCACGAGCTTGACAGCGAGCGACGAATTGTGGATCCTCGACCCAACGAGAGCCAGTGCGCAAGTTTATCAAAGTGTCGAGCGAAATTTCCTCGTACCAAGATAGAACGGCTGTAAGTGCCATGTCAGCACCAGCTCTCCCAGCAGATTCCCTCCAGAGATTTAGCTGGTTATGAGATGCCATTAATCTCTCCACAAGTATTTTGACTTCGTCAATATCAGGTGTTCCTGACGTGTTCGGCCAAAGGACATGGTAGGCCCGAATGGCCGCTTGTACCAGATCTCGGCCCATAATCTTCATTGGTCCAACTGCAGCGCCAACGGCAATCAGGAAGTCTCCCATTGAGTATTCTGGACTCGAGTCTATGGGGACACCTCGGCGCTGGCGAGCAGAAATCACTGCCTTAGAGCTCACTGGTCTAGCTTCCGGAAAATGATCTACACGAAAGGAAAACAGGAAGACAAAAAGATAACTCGGCCACGGTCGGAAACTTACGATGAATATAACTCAACATTTTCTGGAGATCCTGGGTCCAGTCGACCTTATTCTTTTCAAAGCGAGCGATTTCCTCGCCCATCATGCGGTTCTTCAGCTCGGCAGCATCGAGGAGTTCTTTGTATTTCTGCAATTGCAGACTTAGTCGATTCTTTTCTTCAGAGAACTCCTGATCAACTTTCTCCAATTCAGATTTCTGCGATAGCTTGAGAGACTCAACCTCGGCACGTAACAGGGCTATCTCATCATCCTTTTCTTTAAGTTGCGTCGAATGAGTGGCGGCTTGTTCTAAAAAATGCAGCATCATATCAGGCAGGGATATGCATTCTTGATGCGACGCTGCAAGTGTTTGTAACTCGGCTATACCAAAGCCAGAAGGTTATAAGAAACCTAGGATCAGTCTCGAACGAAAAACAATAGACGAGAAGAATAACTAACCTTCCAGAGCTTTGACCTTCTTGGTAAGGCGGATGTTAAGATTATTGATATTAGCTGCACACCAGCAAAGAATGAATTAGCACACCAAGTCGAAAATATTAAGAACTTAAGGAACAATACAAAGGTTTATTAAATTACCAGTTTTCTTCACCACGGGGAGAACTTTCTCATATTTCTCCTCCAACTTCTTGTGTGCAAAGAGCAACCTTTGAAATTCGGCTGTCCGCCGATCATGGGCAACCTAAGTATCAAAATGAATTACACAGCTGGATATTCAAAGCTAAGACAGATCCGAATCAAGTAAAACATAAATCGGATCTAGGTGGCTGGATATTCAAAGCTAAGACAGATCCGAATCAAGCAAGACTTAATCCGGATCTAGATGGATGGATATTCAAAGCTAAGACAGATCCGAATCAAGTAAAACTTAACTCGGATCTAGATGGCTGGATATTCAAAGCTAAGACAGATCCGAATCAAGTAAAACTTAACTCGGATCTAGGTGGATGGATTTTCAAAGCTAAGACAGATCCGAATCAAGTAAAACTTAATCCGGATCTAGGTGGCTGGATATTTAAAGCTAAGACAGATCCGAATCAAGTAAAACTTAACTCAGATCTAGGTGGCTGGATATTCAAAGCTAAGACAGATCCGAATCAAGTAAAACTTAACTCGGATCTAGGTGGCTGGATATTCAAAGCTAAGACAAATCCGAATCAAGTAAAACTTAACTCGGATCTAGGTGGCTGGATAACCGAAGCCGAAATAGATCCGGATTAAGCAACGCTTAATTCGAAATATGGATGAACAACGATCAATCCAAGGTATACAAGAAATAAACTTAGCAAATGATGCATTTGAAGCCTAACAAAGCTTCCAAACGAACAACAAGTTATTCGGTTGCAAGCTTCGGGGACTAGTGTATATATACTATCATTTGAATAACAGACAAAATATTAACAGAAAGCGCAGGGCCCCGTCGTGGTTCTAAGCGAGCACGACGGCGGAACGGAAAAGAACCGCCGCAGGAAATCTAGAAAAACAGAAGATGCACCTAGGGAAGGATCCTAGCGATGGGACCGTAGAAAAACTCACCGGCGGTGGCGCCGGAGCAAGCGCACGGCGATGAGGTCATCGGAACGGAAGGACCGCGGCGTCGCCGTCAAGGAGATCGACAATGGCACAACCGCAGGCACACGAACAGACGCACGGGCGCGAGGAGGAAGAAGAGGAGCGGTGAGCGAAGGAGGAAAGTGAATCCTCTAGCCCCACACCCCTCCTTATAACCCCGCATCCCTGGCGGTAGTGGGATCGTGTGTGCGAGCGCTGACCATGTAAATCACGCGTGCGGCGGAGCCGCTCGCGGCTGAGTGGAGCCACACCGAAGACCACATAACGCAGGAGAGGATCAGGACCCCTGACCGACGTGGTACACGAGGTGTCACAACGCTGACGCGATGGGCGCAATAATCACTGTAGCTTGTCAGTAGACACTGTAGAGGAACAGAAAACTAGAGGAATAATGATGAGTGGTACACGTAGGACGAGGTGTGCTCGAGAAGCTACGCAGATACCTCGAACAGAAAAAAGTAACTCGGAAGTCAGGAGAAATGAATGTTGGGAAACTCATGTGGCCTGGCCGAGGTTACGGGCAGGACCACACTAGCTTCGGGGACTAATGTTGGGGAGGTGACCCCAGATAGGGTCAAGACAGGGGAAGACAAGAGAAGTCTCCCTTGTCATATGTCGATTTACTGTTTATGTCGGCCGAGTCATGTAAGAGTCGGCCGAGCTAAGCAAGTCCATGACATGTACAGAAGGATAAACACCTTATCCGGCCAACATATGAGTTAAGTCGACCGAGTAAGTTTGACTAACTTGAATACAGGTGAAGGTCGAGCCGAGTTATGCGAGACAAGGCCGAGTAATACGAAGCTTGCAGGAGAAGGAGGTACCTATAGTCAAACCATAGTCGCTAGCTAGGGAGAATCTGAGCAGAGCCAAGCACAAAGGACAAGGAGCAGAGCAGCAGAAGGGCAGAAGAAGGTCACAGAGGTGACAGTCGTGGAGCCCGACGCGCGCAGGTGGGGCTCTCTGGAACATTGCCGTCGTTAGAAGGGGGACACAGAAAGAGGGTCGCCGGGTTACCATATTAGGACAAGCATATTCCTCGAATATGCTTGCCACGTCAGCCCTAGGAGGAACCAAGGCACCCCTTTATAAGGGGGGAAGCGGGCTCCTGAGAAGGGATCGATTCATTCTACGCCATAAGGCTCATGTAGTAGTCTTCTTCTTCCTGCTAACAGCTCAAGGAGCACTTGTAGTTCTTGTAAGGAGAAAGAAAGATCTTTATGTTAGTCATTTGAGTGTAGAAATCACTGCATCTTCCCTCCCCGGATCCCTCTAGCATCCATTGGCCCCATACTTTAGCCTACCCATGGCATCTGTCGTGCCACCACCACGACAATTTGTAAGCTTTTTTTGTGTATAAAAATTATATAGAAAATGTTTTAAGGGGCAAATTGATTTTATTTAGTGTATAATTGCTTTGTTTATGATTCAGTACTATTCCACTTGTCTTGTTTGGTTTAGAAAAATCATCACATTGCATTTGCATGCATTCAGATATTTTTACTTGTTTATTTTGATATGTGAATTTGGTGCTATCATTTTATGTGTAGATTTTGGTGCTAGTGGTGATTGTGATTGTGACGATTGTTGCTACTCCCCCAACTACCAAGGCAAGTGGTGCTTCATATTTTTGTCCCAATATTTTGACTATGCATTAGAAATATTTTGTATAGGGCTTGCATGAATATTTTGCTAAGTATCTATATGCTATGCTTGGGAAATCCTAGTAGTTGTAGAATTGTTAGAATTATCTCTAAGTTAAGATACTTATTATTGCCATGCTTAGCCTATCTAGTAGCAACCAAGGGTGGAATATATACATGCTATGCAAAAATATTGCTAAGTCTTTGACTTATGGTTTTTGCTTAATGAAACAACTAAGTGGATGAAACACCTGGGTGGAATGGTAATTGATTGGTGGTTTTTGGTTGAGTGGTTACACAAGGCCCATTTTTATGGTTTACCTTGTGTATCTCACTTGTGGATTGCCACCCAGGAACAAAGGGATTTGAGATGCCAAATGTTAAGAAGCTTCTAGTGCAGCCACATGGCATTATGGGCTCTGCCTGGATCATATAGGTTGCAATAACTTAGCCATTTGGACAGTTGGTGGTAGAGGGATGATAGGTTGGAACGCGTCCATTTGGTCTAAGGGAAGTCTTCTGAAAGGTCCTGTCTTGGTGAAACCAAGTCTTGTGGGGAAAGTGCACCACCTCTACAGAAGGAAGAAACTAATTACTTAGCCGTGTCCCCGTTAATGGACAACTTGAGCATCAAGACATGGAAGCTATCAAGAATCTCCTCATCCCAATTTTCTAAGTTAAAACTTGTGGTTGAACAAGGGTGAAGGTTCACCAATTTCTATTGGTGGTTCCTTGGAAAAGTTTTTGCCAAACAAAAACTTGGTGTTTTCAACTAATAGGTAAAACCTATTTTGAGCAAAGCAAGCCTAAGCTACACTTAGCCAAATTCATGTAGTAACTAGATGCTAATATTCTACTAAGGTATCACTTGCCAATACTATTCCAATGTATTGACCCACTGTGGCTGTAACTTGTGATGTTGCAGGTTACTCTGATGATGATTAGGTGTTATGAGTCTACACTCAACATGCTTGCCTGTGGCACATGAAGATGAAGACTTTTATTTATATTTTAAGTTAAAACTCCTGTACTAGCCTATGGCTATGGAGTTGTAAAAGACTATGTTATCTCTGGAATGACGATGTAATAATGACCTTTGTTTCTGTGTACTTCATCTTAAACTGTGGATGCTAGCAATTGATCCAGGGACTAGCATTGCAATCACATGTATCTTTACCTTTATAAAGGTGGGATCTTACAGTTTCCCAGCTGATTTTATCAAACCTTTTGGGATGTCATCAAATAGATCTACTTGACATGTTTAGTGCTTTGCACGCGGGTCAACTAGATCTGTTTCGCTTGAATTTTGGAGAGATCATCTTATTACCTAAGGTTGATGAAGTAGAACGGATCCAACAGTATAGACCAATCTGTCTTCCTAATGTTAGTTTTTAGATTTTCACCAAAGTTGCTACTATTAGGTTAAATTCAGTGGCTGATCATGTAGTTCGCCCATTGCAAACTCTGTTTATGCAAAGGTCGCAACATACTTGACGATGTGGTTATCTTACATGAAATGGTTCATGAACTACATAGGAAGAAATTGAATGGGGTAATCCTAAAAATTGATTTCGAGCATGCCTATGATAAAGTTAAATGGCCTTTTCTCTAGCAAGCTCTTAGAATGAAAGGTTTTTTAACTGAATGGCGTGCTTTAATCAATAGATTTGTGGCGTGAGGTAGTGTTGCCATCAAAGTCAATGAAGATGTTGGCAAATACTTTCAGACTAGAAAAGGGATAAGACAGTAAGATCCATTATGGTCAATGCTATTTAATATAGTGGCTAATATGTTATCTATCTTGATTGAGCGCACAAAGGTAGAGGGAAAAATTGAAGGTGTGATTCCCCATCTTGTGGATGACGGTTTATCTATATTTCAATATGTCAACGATACAATACTTTTTACAGAACACGACCTCAAAAAGGCTAAGAACCTAAAACTCATACTTTCAGCATTCGAGCAACTTTCTGGATTAAAAACAAACTTTCATAAAAGTGAATTATTTTGTTTCAGTGAGGCCCAGGATGCGGCTGACCTTTATAATGAGATTTTCGGCTATATTCAGGGCGTCTTTCCGATTATATATTTGGGCATTCTGGTTCATTACCGAAGGCTTACAAATGTTGAATGAAAAATCGTCGAGCAAAGACTACAGTTGCGTCTGACTAGATGGAAAGGTAAATTGCTCTCTATAAGGGAAAGATTAGTACTCATTAAGTCAGTACTCAGTATCATGGTACTGTATATGTTATCTTTCTTTCAACTACCAAAATGTGTGTTGAAACGGTTAGATTATTTCCGATCAAGATTCTTTTGGCAGAGAGATAATGCGAAAAATAAATATAGACTAGCTAAATAGAATGTGCTGTGTCGACCCAAAGAACCTGGTGGGCTAGGTATTCATGATATGGAGATAAAGAAAACATCCCTACTTAGTAAATGGCTCTTCAAGTTATTAATTAAGGAAGGGATATGGCAAACTCTTATTAAAATAAAATATTTTGGATCAAAAGCATTGTCCCAAATGGTTTGGAAACCTGGTTACTCTCACTTTTGGACTGGGCTGATGGCGACAAAAAAATATTTCTTCCGCTTTGGCACATTTTATATTAAGGAAGGGTCTCAGATAAGGTTTTGGGAGGATAAGTGGCTTGGTAATGCTACACTCCACGAACAATATCCTGCATTGTATTTCATTGTTCGCTATAAGGAGGAGACGATTGCCACTTTGTTGAAATCGTTTCCACCCAATATGACATTTAGGAGAGATTTGATTGGTGCTAGACTTGACTCTTGGATCATGTTGCTACAGCGGTTGGCACATGTTCAACTGTCGGAGGAGCCTGATGAATTTCGATGGAATCTAACTAAGAATATTTCTTTCTCCGTTAGCTCCTTATACAATGCTTTAGTCCAGCCAGTTATACCAGTTTTAGATAATAGGATGATCCAAAAGATGAAAATACCACTTAAAAATAAAATCTTTGTTTGGTCTCTTCGCCGAGAGATTATTCTTAAAAGATAACCTTATTAAGCAGAACTGGCATGGGAATCCTAGGTGTGTGTTTTTTATCAAAATAAGACAATCAAATACTTGTTTTTCCAATGTAGTTTTGTATGGTATATATGGTCAGTCACCCAAGTATAAGTTACTTTTACGAGTCGGAGTGATTGTCGTTATATGGTCGCTATGGTTATATAGAAATGATAAGGTATTTAATGATATAAATTGTTCTCTCTTGCGGGTTATTTACAGATGCGCCAACACCCTTCGATATTGGTCAGGACTACATCGTGTGGAGCATCACGATCTTTTTATGGAGGTGTGTACGCGGCTGAAGGATACGACACATGATTTGTTTACTAGACATAGATGGCAGCATAATCTTTGGATATACCCGCCTTCAGCACCTTAGGCCATATTGCATATTCTCATCATGATATGTAATCCGCCTACTTTGTTTTATATATTTTGGATTTGTTGGACTTGTGTCGGCTGTATACATCCTAGTCATGCAGAGCTTCGGTGTAATACTTACTTTGAGTAATAAAGCGCCTTTTATCGAAAAAGGAAACTAAAAAAGAAGTCCCCCTGAAGCATGGTTAATGCGTCATATTGTCACAATGCAATGAATGTAAAAAAATTGGCTGTGTAAATTTTTTATTGAAAGAGCGACGATAGCGCCATACAGGTGGTGTTTGTGCTAATGAATATGAGGAAGAGCCGGATTAACACATACTTCTTCCATTTAGAAATATAATATATTTTAGGTTTGTAAATCGAACGTATCTAAACGTCTTTTAGTGTATATATTCATAGAGCTTCGGATTGAATATATAGCTAAAAGACGTATAGATATATTTATTTCAAAATAATCTTATATTTTTGAACCGAGGGGTTACAACTAAAAGACTTTGATCAGTCTGGTCCATCGTGGAGGTTAACGTGGGCCAAGCCACATATTCTTTCGCGGCGTTTTTAACAAAGTGTTTCTTAGAGCCGATTCAATTATTTTAAGGGTGGTGGCCATTGTTTGGCCTATTACAATGAGCAGTTATCCTACACTTACGGATTGAATCCTACGGGCTGCTCCTACGGACTGATCGTGGAGACATGCGGTTGGTGGTGATTTTTTTCCTTCCTTAAATTGTGGAGCGTTCTCTTGTTTTTTCTATAACCTGATGTACGTGGTTGTCCGTAAATTTTTTTTTGTAAAACTTGTAAAATTTGCCTGTAGATGTAGCATTACTTTACAATGAGTTAGTCTAATTTTCTTGGGCTGCGGTCAATTTTAAGCCTAGCAGCGTGTTGATTTTTCCGGTCCATGCTTTTCTCGGCCGTGTGGCGATTTTCTGTTCTTTTTTTTCACATCTGAGGTTTCTTAATCAATAACCTTTTGCTTTTAACACACTGCAAGGAGACACATAATAATTTGTTCATGATTCTCAAAAAAACATAATGGTTTTTTCATGGAACAACACAACAACAACTTATTTATCACAACAAATCTAATGTTGTATATCACAATGCAAATTAATATCAAAGTCATAGTGCACATCATCCAGCAAAAAACAACAAATGTATAAAATGGATTAATTCAGTGTAGCTACCAAAGTAGTACTCCCTCCGTCCATCAAAGGATGTCAGGAGGTGAAAATTGCAGAAAAACCCTACCGCTTTACTGACAAACGCATCACTCCCTCCCCTTTCCTTTCCCCTTTGTTCGGTCGCTCCGCCGAGCTCAGTTTCGCCGGTCGCCGTCACTCGACCTTGCCTGCGCCGCTTGCCGCCTCTCCGCTCACTTTCCACCAGGTCTCCGCCTGTGCCATTCTCCTCCGCTCCCTTGCTGGCCGCTACGCCCTCGATTAATCCATGTCGGCGACCGAAGCTTCCACTTTGGAGAGAAAGGTACCACCTTGAGCGTTGGAGATTGCTCGGGGTCCTCCACCTTCCTTGCTCTCTGGTCTTCCTTGCTCGATGTCGCTCCCTCCGACGCCGCATGTCGGCTTGCTCCACCACCGTTCCTCCTGCCCCACGCCATCACCACCTTGCATCCCTGACGTCGAGCCCCCGAGCCGAGGTACTCTACTTCCCCTGTCACTCTGTTCCAGCCTAGGGTTAGGCTATTGGTCCTTGACTGGTTTAAGAGCTAATCAGTCCAATGGAGGAGGGGGAGGCTAGCGTGATACCAGTAGGATCGCGTACTCATGGGAGTTCCTGATCTTTGTCGGAACCTCGCCGGGGGCCTGCCAAAATCTTTCTGTCGTCTTCTGTGTTCTGTGCCAAAATCTTGCCGTCGAATCCAAGTTGAGGTGCGTGTTTTTCTGCTCGCCAATTTCTGTGTTCAGCTCATTTAGTGTAAGATCAATTTCTGTGTTCAGTTGAGCTACACTCTATATAATCTCACAGATTATCTTGTTTAATCAATTGATGTAAATAAACAGCATGTCATTTATCAAGAAAGGCAGTCGATAAGAACTTAGCAGCAGCGTAAGCAACATTTTATTTCAATGAATGCTGAGATATAAGCAAAGACTTTAATTCTTTTATTTTCATGTGTGAAACTTAGAGCAGATGGTTGACAAAGCCTATAATTCTTCGGAGAATGTGTTGTTGGAGTAAAATTGTTAGAAGACACGATAGCACATGTCCGCAAATGTCCCAACTCAAATGTATCTTTTATGAATTCAGTAAGAGATAATGGGCATGGGCATGTTATGAATTCCATAGATTTGCATAGCAAGGAGTATATCTTGATGTGTTTGCTATCAATTATCTGAAAAATTATGCTGTAAGATGTCGAGTTTTATCAAGTGTGGTTTGTCAGATGTTAAGTACTCCTATAGTTACATGAATATAAAATTTAAAGTAAATGTAGCTTAGTTTACTGTCTCTGAAACTCTTGTAGAGAACAACAAGAGTAAGAATGACAAGAACTAGTGATAAATTTCCCCTGAGAAACATTTTTTGCATGCGTGTACTGAATTTGGATAACTGCAAAGTGAATTCATGCTTTTTATTGTTGGAGTAAAAGAAACAGTTTGAATAATGGAAAAATAGTTATTGTAACATGTTGGAGAACAACCACATTATTTTTTGTTTGTAAATCCAATCTTGTTATGTGCAATCGTCAACCACCTTCCAAGCATACTAAAAAAGTATTTTCTGTCCTAGAGCCTTACACTACAGGTCAGAGCTTAATATTTCTTAGTGCTATGACAAATTCAGCGCATAGCTATTACACAGATGCACATTCTGATTCTGAACAATTACTTGGAATTGTACTCTCCTATGCATAGCTATGCTTCTATCTCTCCTCCTTCTATAAGTGCTTTTATTTGTGCTAGTAGCTCTGGCAATACTCCAAAAGTAGTAGCAATGGGAAGAAAAGCTCCATGACACTGAATATTTTGGTTCTATTTTGTTCATAATACTCTGAATTATGTTTTCACTTCATTTTCATGTTGCTGCTACTACTGGCGAGTATTTTTGTTCTCTACCTCTCCTTCTATAAGGTCCTTGGTTTGTGCAAGTAGTGTTGGAGATATGCCCTAGAGGCAATAATAAATATGGTTATTATTATATCTTTGTGTTTATGATAAATGTTTATATTCATGCTATAATAGTATTAACAAGGAAACATTAATACTTGTGTGATTTGTAAACTTAAATTGAAGTCCCTAGTAAAGCCTCTATACATCACTAGCTTGTTGGTTAATAAATGATTGTGGTTTCCCTATCATGAACATTGAGATGTTATTAACAACAAGATCATATCGTTAGGAGAATGATATGGTGGACATACTCCTATAGATAAGCGTAGCATAAAGATCAAGTCATTTTAATAGTTCAATTGCTATATGCTTTCTGATACATAGTAACCTAATTCCTTCGACCATGAGATCATGCATATCACCTTTACTGGATGGATGCTTTGATGACATCAGACACCACACAGTAACTGGGTGGCTATAAAGATGGCATTGAGTGTTCGGAAAGTATTGGTTGAGACACATGGATCAAGAGTGGGATTTTTCCATCCATATGACGGATAGATATACTCTAGGCCCTCTCGGTGAAATGTCATCCAATTAGCTCGCAAGCATGTGACTGGCTCACAAGGGATCACATATCACGGGAACGAGAAAAGAGTACTTATCAGTAACGAGGTTGAACTAGGTATGCAGAGATACTGACGATCATAACCTCGGATAAGTAAACTATCGTGAGACAAAGGGAAATTGGTATCGTATGTAAGTGGTTCATTCGATCGCAAAGTAATCGTAGAAATATGTGGGAGCCATATGAATATCCAGATTCCTCTATTGGTTATTGTTCGGAGAAGTGTCTCGATCATGTCCGCATAATTCACGAACCGTAGGGAGACACACTTAAGGATTCGACGTTGTTTGAGTAGTTATGGAATGATGAGAAAGAGATCGAATGTTGTTCGGAGTCTCGGATGGGATCCGGGATATCACGAGGAGATCCGGAATGGTCCGGAGAATAAGATTCATATAAGGAAAGTCCTGTTTCAGAGTTGGGGAATGATTCCGGTGTTTTCATCGGGAATGTTCTAGAAGGTTCCGGAATGTCCGGCACTCCGGAGGGCAAGGGTACATGAATGTGTTATATCAAGTTGGTATGATTGCATAATGTACTAGGTGTCATCGCTGAACAAAATAAAGGGTTTAATCAAATCCTAGTTTGAAAAAGTCAAACGCCAATTTGAAAGTCAAACGGCTATTTTTGGGAAGTAGAGAGGGAGGTGGATACCGAGTTGGGGAGGAGTCCCTCCTCCACCGCCGGCCCACTTGGGATCCGAGTTGGGGAGGGATTCCCCTCCCCTTGGCCGGCGCCTCCCTCCTATAAGAGGAGGGGCAGGGCTCCCCTCCTAGCACACAAGATTGCCCCTCTAAACCTAACCCTAGCCGCCGCCCACCATAGCCACCGCCTAGGGTTTCTCCCCTAGCCGCCAATTTGGGCACCTCCAAGCCCTAGCCGCCGGACCTAGAACCCCCTCCTTGGTGTGTCTAAACCCTAGAACACCGAGGGCTCTCTCATAGTCCACCATACTCGCTCCGGCTTAAGGCGAAGCCCTGCGAGATCTCCCCTCTACTTCCGGTACCACGCCGTTGTGCTGCCGGAATCGCGAGGAGAGTGCTACAACCTCCGCTGCCTGCTGGAACAAGGGAGAGGAAGGTCTTCGTCGAGTACCGAACGTGTGAACGGCTACGGGAGCGCTGCCGGAACGCAGCGCCGGAAGGATCGTCTACGCGATCTTGAGATCGGAAAGAGTACGACTATATCACCCACGAGAATCCGCTCTCGTTAAACACTTTGGAATCTTCGAGGGCGAGTTATTCCATCGACTCGTTGCTACAATCTAGTAGATAGATCTTGGCTTGTTTCTTTGTATGCGGTAGAAATTTTTTGTTTTCCATGCTACGAAACCCTACAGTGGTATCAGAGCCGTGTCTATATGTAGATATGTTGCACGAGTAGAACACAATGGTCATTGTGGGCGTTGATGCTTTTATTGTCGATTGCTTCTTGTGTACTTTGCATCTTGCGGGATGTTGGGATGAAGCGGCCCGGGCTAACCTTACATGACATCGTTCATGAGACTTGCTCCACGCTTGACATGCAACTTGTATTGCATAAGTGGCTTTGCGGGTGCCTGTTTCTCCTAGCATAGTTAAGATTCAATTTACAACGGGTGATTAACAATGCTAGTATCAATGTTGTGGTTCTTGTTCATAAGTTAGAACGACACTTATTGAAAGCCCCAAACCACGTAAAACATGTAAAGAAAGTAGAGGCGTCTAACTTTGTTTTGCAGGGGTGTGCAGTGATGTGATATGGCCATGATTGTGATTATATTTGATGTATGCAATGATCCTTATTGTAAGTTGGAAACCGGCAGGAGCCATATGGTTGTCTTTAATTTATGTTAAGACCCGCGTGTCTATTCAAAGTAGTTGTAATAGTTGAAGCCGGTGGACGACAACCATGAAGAAGCGTCATTGACCTTGATGCAATGCCGGTGATGATGGAGATCATGTTCGTGCTTGAAGATGGAGATCGGAAGCACAAAGAAGAAAAGGCCATATCATATCACATATTATGAATTGCATGTGATGTTAATCCTTTATGCATCTTGTATTTCTTAGTAGACGACGGTAGCATTATAAGATGATCCCTCATACACATGAATTTCAAGTCATAAAGTGTTCACCCTTAGTTAGCACCGTTGCTAAAGCTTGTTGTTTCGAAGCACCACGTGATGATCGGGTGTGTTAGATTACACAAGTGTATACAATGTGAGAAAGCTAGATTTGCTCATGCGGAAACTAAGGTTTGATCTTGACGAGCCTAGCATGTACAGACATGGTCTCGGAACACGGATCACCGAAAGGTAAAGCATGAATCATATACTAGATATGATGAACATGTCGATTGTTCGCCATTGAAACTATATCAACTCTCGTGATGATCGGTGTTGATGTGGTGGATTTGGTTCGTGTGATCACTAAAACAATGTGAGGGATATTGTTTTGAGTGGGAGTTCACCTAGATTAATTTTATTATTAATTAGAACTCAATTTGTCATAAACTTAGTCTAAACTATTGCAAATATGTTGTAGATCAATGGCAGCCCCTACCATCAATTTTAATGCGTTCCTAGAGAAAGAAAAGTTGAAAAACAATGGAAGCAACTTCGCGGATTGGTTCCGCAATTTGAGGATTGTCCTCACAGCTGGTAATTTGACCTATGTGCTGGATGCACCGCTAGGTGACCCACCTGCAGTTGATGTTGCCGATGAAGTAAAGAATGTTTACCTCAATCGGAAGACTCAGTACTCCACAGTTCAGTGTGCTATCTTGTATGGTTTAGAATCGGAGCTTCGGAAAAGGTTTGAGAATTCAGACCCATATGATATTGTCGAGGATCTCAAATTGATCTTTGAGACTCATGCGGCAATTGAAAGCTATGAGGCTTCTGAAAAGTTCTTTAACTACAAGATGGAAGAGGGAAGCTCCGTCAGTGAGCATGTGCTTAAGATGTCTGGGCATGCAAACAAACTTCAAAGCTTGGGTATAGTGATTCCTAATGCTTTGGGGATTTACCGCGTCCTCCAATCACTACCACCAAGTTACAAGAACTTTGTGATGAACTACAACATGCAAAACATGAACAAGACGTTGCCAGAACTCTTTGCCATGTTGAAATCTGCAGAAGTGGAGATCAAGAAAGAGCACCAAGTGTTGTTGGTCAATAAGACCACCAAATTCAAGAAAGGCAAGTCTAAGCAGAAGGGACACTTCAAGAAGGGTGGTAAGAAAGTTACCACGCCAACGAAGAAGACCAAGGCTGGACCTAAGCCTGATACTGAGTGATTTTACTGCAAGGGAGAAGGTCACCGGAAGCGGAATTGCCCAAAGTACTTGGCGAATTTGAAGAACAGCAACATCAAGAAGAAAGGTATATCCGATATACATGTTATTGATGTGTATCTCACTAGTGCTCGTAGTAGTGCCTGGGTATTTGATACTGGTTCGGTTGCTCATATTTGTAACTCGAAACAGGTGCTGCAGAATAAACGGAAGCTAGCGAATAACGAGGTGACGATGCGCGTGGGAAACGGATCAAAAGTTGATGTGATCGCGGTCGGCACTCTACCCCTTCATCTACCATCGGGATTAGTTTTATACTTAAATAATTGTTATTTGGTGCCTGCGTTAAGCATGAACATTATATCGGGATCTTGTTTATTGCGAGACGGTTACTTGTTTAAGTCCGAGAATAATGGTTATTCGATTTATATGAGTAATATGTTTTGTGCACATGCACCTTTGATAGATGGTCTATTCCTATTGAATCTCGATAGTGGAAATACACATATTAATAACATTGAGGCTAAACGTTTGAAATCGAGCGATAACCCAACCTATATGTGGCACTGTCGTCTTGGTCACATTGGAGTGAAGCGTATGAAGAAACTCCATTCCGATGGACTTCTTGAATCACTTGATTTCGAATCACTTGAAAGATGCGAAGCATGTCTGATGGGTAAAATGACTAAGACTCCATTTTCTGGTATGATGGAGCGAGCTACGAACTTATTGGAAATCATACATACCGATGTGTGTGGTCCAATGAGTGTAGCATCGCGCGGTGGTTATCGTTATGTTCTTACCTTCACGGATGACTTGAGTAGATATGGGTATATCTATTTCATGAAGCATAAGTCCGAAACTTTCGAGAAGTTTAAGGAATTTCAAAGTAAGGTAGAGAATCAACGTAACAAAAAGATTAAATTTCTACGTTCTGATCGTGAAGGTGAATATCTAAGTTACGAGTTTGGCGAGCATTTGAAGAAATGCGGAATACTTTCACAATTGACACCGCCGGGAACACCACAGCGTAATGGTATGTCCGAACGTCGTAATCGAACTCTCTTAGATATGGTTCGTTCTATGATGTCACTTACAGATTTACCGCTATCATTTTGGGGTTATGCATTAGAAACGGCCGCATTCACTTTAAATAGGGCACCATCTAAATCCGTTGAAACGACACCGTATGAATTATGGTTTGGGAAGAAACCTAGATTGTCGTTCCTTAAAGTTTGGGGGTGCGAAACCTATGTAAAGAAGTTACAGCCGGACAAGCTTGAACCCAAAGCGGAAAAATGCGTCTTCATAGGACACCCGAAGGAAACTATTGGGTATACCTTCTATCATAGATCCAAAGGCAAAATCTTCGTTGCTAAGAATGGATCCTTTCTAGAGAAGGAATTTCTCTCGAAAGAAGTGACTGGAAGGAAAGTAGAACTCGACGAGGTTGTCGAACCTTCTCTCGAAATTGCGAGTAGCGCAGCACCGGAAGAAGTTCCTGTGGTGCCTGCACCAATAAGAGAAGAAGATAATGATGATGATCATGAAACTTCGGTTGAAGTTGCTACAGAGCCTCGCAGGTCAACGAGAACTCGTACCACTCCAGATTGGTATGATCCCGTTATGAGTGTCATGTTGGTGGACAACACCGATGACACTGCGACAAATGAGGAAGCGATGATGAGCCCAGATTCCAATAAATGGCAAGAAGCCATGAAATCCGAGATTGGATCCATGTACGAAAACCAAGTATGGACTTTGGTGGACTTACCAGATGGCCGGAAGGCTGTCGAGAACAAATGGATTTTCAAGAAGAAAACAGATGCTGATGGTAATGTTACTGTCTATAAAGCTCGACTTGTCACAAAAGGGTTTCGACAAATTCAAGGAGTTGACTACGATGAGACTTTCTCACCAGTAGTGAAGCTAAAGTCTGTAAGGATTATGTTAGCAATCGCTGCATATTATGATTATGAGATATGGCAGATGGATGTCAAAACAGCATTCCTCAATGGAGACATTGATGAAGAGTTGTATATGATGCAACCCAAAGGTTTTGTCGATCCTAAAGATGCTAACAAGGTATGCAAACTTCAACGGTCCATCTACGGATTGAAGCAAGCATCCCGAAGTTGGAATCAACGTTTTGATAAGGTGATCAAAAGTTTTGGATTTATACAAACTTATGGAGAAGCTTGTATTTACAAGAAAGTGAGTGGGATCTCTGTAGCATTCTTAATAGTGTCAAGGAATATTTGAATAATAGTTTTTCAATGAAGGATCTTGGCGAAGCAGCTTACATATTGGGCATAAAGATTTATAGAGATAGATCGAGACGCCTAATATCATTGTCACAAAGTACATATTTGGACAAAGTTCTAAAGAGGTTTGGAATGGAAGATAGCAAGAAAGGGTTCTTGCCCATGTTGCCCAATACGACCTTGAGTAAAACTCAAAGTCCGACATCGGCAAAAGATAGAGAAAGGATGAGTAAGAATCCCTATGCCTCATCCATAGGATCTCTAATGTATGCCATGCTATGTACTAGACCTGATATTGCATATGATGTTAGTTTAACTAGCAGATATCAAAGTGATCCAGGAGTAGATCATTGGACAGCGGTCAAAAACATCCTTAAGTACTTGAGAAGAACTAAGGATATGGTTCTTTCTTATGGAGGTGATGAACAGCTCGTTGTTAATGGTTACACCAATGCTAGTTGGAACACCGATCCGGATGATTCTAAATCACAATCTGGATACGTATTTACTTTGAATGGTGCAGCAGTTAGCTGGAGGAGTGCAAAGCAAAGCGTTGTGGCGAGATCTTCAACTGAATCGGAATACATGGCTGCTTCGGAGGCTTCACAAGAAGCGATATGGATGAAAGAGTTCATTACAAAGCTGGGTGTGGTTCCTAGTGCGCTGGACCCAATGTCTATCTACTGTGATAACATGGGCGCCATAGCCAATGCGCAAGAACCAAGGTCACACAAGAAGCTGAAGCATATCAAGCTACGTTTTCACGCTATTCAAGAACATGTCCAAGATGGGGACATAAAGATTTGCAAAGTACACACAGATCTGAATGTGGCGGATCCGTTGACTAAACCTCTCCCGAGGGCAAAACATGACCAACACCAAACTGCCATGGGTGTTCGGTATATTACCATGTAATCTAGATTAGATGACTCTAGTGCAAGTGGGAGACTGTTGGAGATATGCCCTAGAGGCAATAATAAATATGGTTATTATTATATCTTTGTGTTTATGATAAATGTTTATATTCATGCTATAATAGTATTAACAAGGAAACATTAATACTTGTGTGATTTGTAAACTTAAATTGAATTCCCTAGTAAAGCCTCTATACATCACTAGCTTGTTGGTTAATAAATGATTGTGGTTTCCCTATCATGAACATTGAGATGTTATTAACAACAAGATCATATCGTTAGGAGAATGATATGGTGGACATACTCCTATAGATAAGTGTAGCATAAAGATCAAGTCATTTTAATAGTTCAATTGCTATATGCTTTCTGATACATAGTAACCTAATTCCTTCGACCATGAGATCATGCATATCACCTTTACCGGATGGATGCTTTGATGACATCAAACACCACACCGTAACTGGGTGGCTATAAAGATGGCATTGAGTGTTCGGAAAGTATTGGTTGAGACACATGGATCAAGAGTGGGATTTGTCCATCCATATGACGGATAATTATACTCTCGGCCCTCTCGGTGAAATGTCATCCAATTATCTTGCAAGCATGTGACTGGCTCACAAGGGATCACATATCACGGGAACGAGAAAAGAGTACTTATCAGTAACGAGGTTGAACTAGGTATGCAGGGATACCGACGATCATAACCTCGAATAAGTAAACTATCATGAGACAAAGGGAAATTGGTATCGTATGTAAGTGGTTCATTCGATCGCAAAGTAATCGTAGAAATATGTGGGAGCCATATGAATTTCTAGATTCCTCTATTGGTTATTGTTAGGAGAAGTGTCTCGATCATGTCCGCATAATTCACGAACTGTAGGGAGACACACTTAAGGATTCGACGTTGTTTGAGTAGTTATGGAATGATGAGAAAGAGACCGAATGTTGTTCGGTGTCTCGGATGGGATCCGGGATATCACGAGGAGATCCTTAATGGTCCGGAGAATAATATTCATATAAGGAAAGTCCTGTTTCGGAGTTGGGGAATGATTCCGGTGTTTTCATCGGGAATGTTCTAGAAGGTTCCGGAATGTCCGGCACTCTGGAGGGGAAGGGTACATGAATGTGTTATATCAAGTTGGTATGATTGCATCATGTACTAGGTGTCATTGCTGAACAAAATAAAGGGTTTAATCAAATCCTAGTTTGAAAAAGTCAAACGCCAATTTGAAAGTCAAACGGCTATTTTTGGGAAGTGGAGAGGGAGGTGGAAACCGAGTTGGGGAGGAGTCCCTCCTCCACCGCCGGCCCACTTGGGATCCGATTTGGGGAGGGATTCCCCTCCCCTTGGCCGGCGCCTCCCTCCTATAAGAGGAGGGGCAGGGCTCCCCTCCTAGCACACAAGATTGCCCCCTCTAAACCTAACCCTAGCCGCCGCCCACCATAGCCGCCGCCGCCTAGGGTTTCTCCCCTAGCCGCCGACTTGGGCACCTCCAAGCCCTAGCCGCCGGCCCTAGAACCCCCTCCTTGGTGTGTCTAAACCCTAGAACACCGAGGGCTCTCTCATAGTCCACCATACTCGCTCCGGCTTAAGGCGAAGCCCTGCGAGATCTCCCCTCTACTTCCGGTACCACGCCGTTGTGCTGCCGGAATCGCGAGGAGAGTGCTACAACCTCCGCTGCCTGCTGGAACAAGGGAGAGGAAGGTCTTCGTCGAGTACCGAACGTGTGACCGACTGCGGGAGCGCTGCCGGAACGCAGCGCCGAAAGGATCGTCTACGCGATCTTGAGATCGGAAAGAGTACGACTACATCACCTACGAGAATCCTCTCTCGTTAAAAACTTTGGAATCTTCGAGGGTGAGTTATTCCATCGACTCGTTGCTACAATCTAGTAGATAGATCTTGGCTTGTTTGTTTGTATGCAGTAGAATTTTTTTGTTTTCCATGCTACGAAACCCTACAAGTAGCTCTGCGGTGATAGATATAGCATCTGGTAGCATGCTGTCTTCTTGTTGGCGTTCCTTGTTGTGCGGGGGGTCGTAGCATATTGCTCCTCCTACCTTCATAACCTCGGCCATACAGTACTGTAGCGTTATGAAGCTTCGAGCCAGTTTGTCGACATCATAGTTCTGATATTCTTCCTCTACATCCTCTATCAGTTATTTGATACTTGTCGGTGCTCTGGTATCAGTGAATGACTTGAGTGACCTAAAGAAACACAAGTCCAGGACATTCATGTCTGGACTGTTTGGAGGTTGTTGTATCAACTCGATGTCCAAATATGTCTCAGCTACTACCTGTCGAAAAACCTCATCATCAGGGAGGAGATGAGGTTTTGCGTTGTCTTATTGTATATAGATTGTTCTTCCTACATCCTCGTCGGGCCACCATTCTTGGATTGCCGGAATTACTTTTTGGCAAAGATACTCCCCCATAACATCACGTGTAACTTTCACCGGTTTCAATTCAAGTGCCCCTTTATCTATGTTTTTACTGTTCTTTTGAGCCAGTGTCTCTTGAACAAAGGCCCAAGTACCAATCGTTCCATCGAACGTGACCTCTACAACTTCATTGTACCTTGGCTTCTCCACAGCTGTCAAGAACATCACCTTCCCAATGTTGTTTTTATTCTGCATCGTGCGGAATGCTCGAGCACTACTAGAAAAAACGTTATCAGTGGCGCACCAAAAATGATTTCTGTGGCGCATCTAGTGGTCGCCACTAAAATTAGAATTATGTGGCGCATATGCATATGTGCCACATAATTCTCAAAATTCTGTGGCGCATATGGCCATATGCGCCACAGAATCCGGTCCAAGATTCTGTGGCGCATGTAGACATATGCGCCACAGAATCCCTTTTTTCAGAATCTGGTACAAATACAAGTATATAACAGGTATATTACAGCAAATACATAAAAATTGACAGAAATACACAGAAAAGCTGCACACAGCAGTACAAATGTTCCAGTTCACATATAATACGTCAAGCACGAATGTTCACAAGTGTTCATCAATCACATCACTTAGAACCGGATAAGTGTACAAGTACATTTCACAAGTGTTTATCTCACTCACATAACTTACAACCGCGCGATGTCGTCATCGCCTACCTTAGGACGGAATGCAGTACATCGTAACCGCGATGCCGGTGAGGAGGAGCGGCACCAAGATCTTCGTCCGGTTCTTCTTCCACACGTGTCTCCTCCACTTGTCCACTGCCTCCTCTTTAGTCGTGTATCCCTTGTAACTGTTGCCGCTGAACTTGTCCACTTGTTAGTGGCAGTCCACCCACTCCTCGTAGACACTTGGAACCCGACCTTTGTACACAACATACGTCGGCATCTCTATTGACAAGGAATATTAGTACATCATGCAAATATATATGTTGACAAAATCCCCTCGAAGCATCCTGACAAATCGAGTGCAAATAGTTGATGGCAAACAACTACACAGATGGCATCGCTTAGATTAGGCGCTAGATTTTCAATCTGTGGCAGTGTTTGATTTGCAAATAAAATTATCTCGAGAATGAGGATGGATGTTCAGTCATAATGAGAAATCAGCCAGTTAGACTGACATGGATAGTATATGCCTATTAGGATCCTGTGTTTCAATTGTAGAAAATTTTGACAGAGAATTCAATCAAGTGATTAAGATGGGCCAAATGGTTTGAATATCAGCCATTTGATCCAGAGACTCGGTTCCCTTCACCACCATGTGCAGAGGACAATTTTATATTCGAAACATGAAGCGAAATTCGACGCAACAGCTGCTCCAGATCACAAAAAAACACAGACATAATTCTCTTGCCTAGAGGCGCCTCAATATTCCCCCTCTTACGATTTTATATGATCTTATTACTATTTGCCATCCTATATATACTCTCGCATCTCAATGCACATGGAGTAGTACTATTAATCTCACAGAGACAGATTTTGAACAAGAATTTAGTAATGACGAAAATCAATCTGAAACGGCAACTGACCTTGATGTAGTCCCAGAGGAACCAGGAGGTCATGATGGGTGGCGGCCGCACGAACATGAGCCTGACGAGGCGCCTTACCTCGTCCGGGCGCCGCGGCACGAGCAGCGCCGCTGCTTCGTCGACGCTGGCGACCGGGAAGAGACCGTCTGCCAGGTCCTTCTCCTCGAGGCAGACGCCGCGCAGACCAGGGCCACCCTCTCGACGACGTCCGGGTATATCGCCGCTATCCTATACCCCACAAAGACTCCGTAGTTGACCTCGACTAGCCCGAACCTCTTCACCCCGATGGATTACAGTGCCGCCTTGATCGACCAAGCCTGCCACGCAAACAGAGACACAAGCAGCATTGGAGGGGTGTCAGTCAGGGAGCGGCGAATGGTTGAGGGCGGAGATACAGGGCACAACGAGGGGCCGCGGCCGGGGGCATCGACAGATGCTCGTAGGGTCGAGGACGAGTCGTTCCTGGCGGTGGCGGAAGGAGGAGGAGGCACCGACGTCCGCTGCAGGGGAGGAAGCCAGGGATGGCGGCCAGGAGGTCGAGGTCGAGGCGGCGAGGAGGAGGGAGATGAGGGGGTGCACATGCAGAGGGGAGTGGCCGGCGGCGCAGCCGTGGAGAAGGAGGAGGCGAGGGTCGACAGGGATATGGTGGCGGGGATCTCTGGATCGCGATGGAGAGAAAAAATGAGGCAGAACTACCACATTTGAGACGATCTTGTTAAAAATCTACCGCCTTAGGGATTTATGGCTCAGTTGATGTGGAGCCTGTTGGGAACCCCAAGAGCAAAGTGTGGAGCAGCACAACAGCAAGTCTTCCCTCAGTAAAAACCGAGGTTAACGAACCAGTAGGAGGAAGGAAACGTCAAACAGGTGTTGCAAGCAACGCGGAGACCTGCACAACACAAACTAAAGACTTTGCCCCAACTAACAGTGAGGTTGTCAATCTCACCGGTTGCTGTAACAAAGGATTAAACGTATGGTGTGGAAGGTAAGAGTGGTTTGCAACAAGTAAAGAAGTAACAGTGGAAGATGTAGCAATGGTAAAGATTGGACCGGGGTCCATAGTTCACCAAAGTTGCTCTCCTTAGATAAACAACATGGCATGAAGGATAAATAAATTACAGCAGGGCAATTGACAGGAACTGAGCAAGGCAATAAATGCAATACTAGACAAAAAGATCCTATGAGATTCGATTGGGAAATACAACAAGATATATAGACCGCTATCAAACTGCATCTATGACTAGTAGTCCACCTTTGGGTTATCATCCGAACTCCCTCCAGTATTAAGTTGCAAGGAACAGACAACTGCTTTAAGCAAAGTGTGTAAGGTAAACAATCCACTTGTTTCATGAACAAGAGACCATTGTTTTCTCCCTAGTAGCAACAACACATCTATAACCGAAGAGATTTCTGTCACTTCCCTTGGAAACTAGAGGCATGAACTCACTATCGAGCATAAATACCCCCTCTTGGAGTCACTAGCAACTACTTGGCCAAGATAGCTACTAACAACGGAGAGCATGCAAGATCACGAACAACACATACATGATAGAATCATAAAGACAAAACCATTAATCAATCTGACATAGTAATCTCAATATCCATCGGATCCCCGCAAACATAACATGCATGATTACAAATAGATTAGATATTGATCATGAACGGAGCTCACAAGATCTATACATGAAAGAACAAGAAGGAGATACAACCATCTAGCTACTACATGGACCCATAGTCCAAGGTGGAACTACTCATGCATCATGCCGGAGAAGAACGCCTCCGGGATGATCTCCCCTCCGGTAGGGTGCCGGGAAGAACTTCAGATCCCCCCGATCTAGGGACGATGGTGGAGGCGGCTACATACGGTTTCGTGGAGTTTTGATCGGGTGCCTAGGGTTTCTGCATCGGGGGATTCTTATAGGCGAATATGCGAGGCTGGGAGGCGACCAGGGGGGCCTAGCTCGCCCCCTCGTCTCTCCTCTGGACTTCGTGTCGCCCATGGTAAAATATTGAATTTGGCTTTTGTCCCGTCCAATTCCAAGAATATTGATTTTCTGCCTTTCTGGAACCAAAAACAGAAGAAAACAGGCAACTGGCACTATGGCAACTTGTTAATAGGTTAGTTCTAGAAAAGATATAAAAACACCTCAAAGTGTAGACAAAGCAAAGCAAAGTAGATACTAAACAAGCATGGAACATCAAAAATTATAGATACGTTTCCGACGTATCAAGCATCCCCAAGCTTAACTCTAGCTCGTCCTCGAGTAGGTAAGTGATAAAAAGAATAATTTTTTAGGTGACATGCACCTTCACAATAAAGATCAAACCATTTGCAAGCATTGAAAGCTGGGATCAAAGAACTCTAAACTTGTGCATGAAAGATGGAGTTCTAACAATAAGACAAAGTAACTATGCATGCAACATGAAAGGCTACAAACAAAGATCATGAATAGCATGCATTGAAAAATGTTTGTTTGTTTCACATATAGAAAACATGGCATAGTGGCAATCAGCTTGTCCCTCATAGATTAGCAAATAGATGCATAGGACACCTTCAAAGTTCACAAGGGTGACTAGAAACAAATAACACACGAGCAAGTAATATCACAATATGCATCAATCAATAAGTTTTGGGACACTGCACATAGAACTAAGAATGGAAACTATGCTCTCTTAATGGTGCCTAAAGGTAGAAGGTGGAGACTCAATATAGTGGAAGAAAAGCATTTCATAAAGGGAAGCAGGGATTTCAAGTTTCAAAATGAGCTTCCAAAAATTATGGTACTTGTTAGCTTTCAGCCCTCATTGCCCCTATTATAAGCATCTTGAAGTGATTAAGGTTAAAGTGAACAAACTATGGAGTATATGCTTGACAAAGTATAAGTTTGCAATCTCAAGTCCCTTGAATACGAGGGCTACACCTCATGCTACTCAACTTCAGTCACCTGTAAGTTCTTGTCATTGTAAGTACATGCATATCATAGAGAACCGCCAACGGGGTACCCCTTGCACATGGTACATGAGCTATCCCATAACCAAAATGACAAGGCAAGCAGACAATCAGCATCTCAACGACCTTTTTATTTACTACGTGCATAGATTTTTTATTGAGGATGCTTCATAGATAGCTCAATATGGTGATGCTGCAAGTTTCCACCATGATTAAGCATGGCTTAGGCTAGCGGCCTAGGCGTTTCTCTAACACAAAATACAAACTCCATGGACTTACAAGTTCCCTCTTTATTTCACACCGGTGACATCCATAGACAAAATAGCATGATATCAACTGAGTACAATGTACAAGTGCAATGTTGAAAACGTTCCCCATGATAGCATTGTTCTGCTAATTCCAACGTATAAGTGCAAGCATATACAACATAGACGACACAATGGTTCAAGTTTATTAGGGCAAATAATATAAAGTGTGCCATCAAGTTTGTGAGGGCTTTAATCACTAAGTTTTCACATAAAAAAATTGTTTTAAATTGGAACATAGCTGAAAACAAGAATATACTTGGAATGGTGTAACACACCATGCATAGGAGTTTATAGTGGACACTTTGGACTAACTTGGTTTCTTGGGAGTTGGAAGCATGAGTAGAGCTTACTCATACACGTGGAGGCTAGCAAAAGACTGGGAGCAACCAACTAAGAGAGAAATAGGGGCCATAATCATGCAGAGCGATAAAACATTACTAATCAAAGCATAGGGTGGACTACAAGTCAAGGACTAAATGATCATAGAGGCTATGGTGACTTGTTCAGAGTCATAACATGGTGTGAGCATGTGCCAAGTCAACCCACACAAAGTATCAAAGGAGAATACCACAATACTATGCATTTGCATGCTAAAACAACGCATAATTTCTTCAAGGCACACTAAGAAATCCCAATTGTTTGGAACAAGACATGCTACGAAAATAATTACTAAGCATAAGGTCAAAACAACACCTAGCATGTCATGCTATAGTCTAAGTCACAGTCAATGCAAGCTCCTCTTGCACTTTCAAGCAGGAACTTCCTACTCCTGTCCAACACCAATTGACTTATTTGAAAAAACACAGCGAGAACGGGGTCCAAACTACTTTATTCAAGCAAACTAAACAACCTAGGCAAAGCAAATGAAAACTAATACGCTCCAAGAACAACACAATTATGCATGAAACAATAAAAACAAAGTGTCTAAAGAGACCTGAGCTTTTTATTGACGAAGATGGGGATGCCTTGGGCATCCCCAAGCTTTAACGCTTGTACCTCTTGGATATTTTTTGGGGTGACACCATGGTGGCATCCCCAAGCTTGAGCTTTTGTCCATTCTTCATTTCATTACATCATTCTCTCTCTACACCTGAAATTTTCTTTCATACAAAACTTCACACAATCTTCATTAGCAACATTGGTGTATTCAAAAGATATTAGACCTTAGGCAAATCTTTGGAACAGCAAAACTTTTAACTAAAAACACAAGCTACCGTAGCAACTCCTTCAAAAAGCTCAATTCCCTAAAACAGAACTCAAAAAGGAATCAATAAGAAGCAAATGCAAATAATGACAGAAATCTGTCAAAACAGACCAGCTGGTAGAAACCGATTTTTCGAAAATCTTCTGTTGCTCAACTAAAAAAGTGTTGAACTAACGAAAGTTAGCTAAAATACTGAGGGATTTATTCCTAAATTATCAGCTCAATCCTAGTTACAGAGACTCCTCAAGAATTTTTATGGTGGAGGACAGAAATCTGTTTTGGGACAACAACTCCCCAAATCTTACTTCCCTCTCATTAGAGGTCATTCTTAGCACAAAAAGCAAACAAAAAGGTTAAGTAGAGGTCACTACTGAAGTAATAACTTCAAAGACTCAAGGAAACTCTTGGGTTATCTCCCAACAAGTACTTTTCTTTAACGCCTTTAAGTTAGGCACAAGAAGCAAGAAGAATCAAGTATTTTCAAATGAGGAAGCATTAACATCAAATCTTGCTTTCAAAGGAGGATCAAAAATCAACTTCTCTCTCCTCATAGGGAAGTGTTCAATACCTTTCTTGAATGGAAAATGATATTTAATGGTGCCTTCTTTGATATCAATGATGGCACCAACAGTTCTAAGAAAAGGTCTTCCCAAAGTAATAGGACAAGAAGCATTGTATTCAACATCCAAAACATAGAAATACACAGGGACATAAGCATTGTTAACCATAATGAGAACATAATTAATACTCCCCATGATTCTTCTTAGCATTATCATAGAGTGGGACATCCAAATAACAATCTTCTATGTAAGATCTCACCCTTATGAAGGTAAGGATCCCTGTGATTGCAATGCTAGTCCCTGGATCAAAAGCTAGCATCCACAGTTAAGATGTAATATCAAGAAACAAAGTTCATAGTACAACTTTATAACCAGGAATAAAATAATTCATTACATCTTACATAGCTCATTTGGCTATCTCATTACAATGCAGCAGAAATAACTATAGCATGGAGTCCTTCATCTTCAAAGTGCCACAGGCAATCATGTTGGTTGTAGACTTGTAATCCTAATCAACACACTTCACTAACATCAAACAAACCTGCAACATAATAAGTTACAACCACAAGGGTCAATACATTTGAATTGTATTGGCAAGTGATACTATGGTAGTATAGTGGAGTCTATCATCTATATGCATTTGGCTAAGTGGAGTTTAGGCTTGCTTTGCTCAAAATAGATTTTTCCTTATCATTTGAAAACACTAAGTTTTTGCTTGTCAAAAACACCCAAGGAACCACCAATAGAAATTGGTGAACCTTCACCCTTGTTCAACCACAAGTTTTTTACTTAGAAATTGGGATGAGGAGATTCTTGATAGCTTCCATGTCTTGATGCTCAAATTGTCCTTTACCAGGGACATGGCTAAGTACTTAGATTTTACACTCTGCAGAGGTGGTGCACTTTCCCTGCAAGACTTGGTTTCACCAAGACAAGATCTTTCAGAAGCCTTCCCTTAGACCAGAATGGACGCGCTCCAACCTATCAATCCCCTATCACCAACTGTCCATTTGGCTAAGTTATTGCAACCTATATGATCCAGGCAGAGCCCATAATGCCATGTGGCTGCACTTGAAGCTTCTCAATATTTGACATCTCAAATCTCTTTGTTCCTGGGTGGCAATCCACAAGTGAGATACACAAGGTAAACCATAGAAATAGGACTTGTATAACCACTCAACCAAAACCCACCAAGCAATTACCATTCCACCCAGGTGATTCATTCACTTAGTTGTTTTATTAAACAAAACTCAAGTCCTTGACTTAGAAATATTCCATAGCATGAATATAATCCACCCTTGTTTTCTACTAGCTAGGCTAAGCATGATAGTAGTAGGAATTTTGACTTAGGAAATTCTACTAAGGTTTCATCTACTAGGATTTCCCATGGCATAGTTTATACTAAGCAAAAATTCCATGCAAGTCCTTCTTAAAAATATCACTAATGCATAGTGAAAATAATGGGACAAAAGTATGAAGCATCACTTGCCTTTTTGGTAGATAATATAAGTTCACTCCTTGATCTTGCAATAGTCACACTCTTCAAATATCACTACAATTCAATCAAGCAAGCAAATATTCAATCTACCATTCAAGCAATCATCACATAAAATAATAAAAACAAAGCAATGCATGCAAGCATGCCAAAGATTGTTTTATTTGGAAAAGTGGTTTCAACTAGGTTATAAACATTTGAAAACACCCATTGGTCATTTATAAAAGTGGTAAAACCATTTGATATCAAGTTAGTGAAAAATGGCCACTTTCAGTCATTTTTGTTTTGTTAGAAATGGTTCAAACCAAAGTAATATTTTCTTGTGTTTGACCTTTACATTTCAAACACAAATGTTAGTGTTTTATGGTCAAGTGTTTAATATTAAAACCATTTTCAAAATGTTTCACCTATAAACCATTTTTATACCAAAATCTTATTTTATGTTGTTGAAAATGCCTTTAGCAAAGTAATAATTTTTATAGGGTTCACCAAATATATTTTTAAACCATAAAACTTTGTTTTTAGGGTCAGAGAGTTTAATTCAAATCATTTCCCAAAGGTTTTTCTCCAAAAAGCATTTTTAACTTTTAAACAATATTTTCATTTGACTAGAAATGCTTTAATTCAAAGATTTATTCTTTAACTTCACAAAATACAACTTTAAATCCATAAATTGGTTTCTATGGTCAATAGGTTCAAAACAATCCATTTTCCCAAGATTTTACCATAAAAATATTGCTAGTATAATTTTTATATTCAAAATATACCTACACAAGTTTCTGCAAAAATAACCAATTTAACAGAAACAATTTACTAAACAAAGTACATGGTTGGATAGATTTTGTTTTTCTGATTCCATTGATATAAAATTTGCAAAATTTGGACGTGTGGATCAAAAGTTATGAATTTTGCAAGTTTAAATATCTAATAGAACATTTTCTGGTTTTTATATCAGAGTCAGTGCCACGTGGAATGTTTTGATTGGGCGATACCGTTTCGCGTGGATCTCTTGATTCTAGCCGTCAGATCTAATATGCATCGCACAACTCACAAACGCGATACCTCTTCGGTTAAGTCAATCTATCCTACTCGTCAGATCCAAATCGAACGGTGCACAAGCGCTTGGCCAACAATGGGCGGCGCTGGCGGCAGCGAGTGGCGGCGGCGCGCTCGGGATGAGATGTTCCGGAGAATTTAGGACGCAAGGGAGAAGAGGAGGTTGCTCACTGGGTTTGCCGCAACGTGTTGAAGCTCAATGTGGTCGTCGCGGGGACAGGGGCGCACGAACGGGTCGGCAATCTCTCGCCGGAGTTGCTCCTGGCGATGGGTGCGTTCGGGCATCGTCAACGGTGAAGCTACAAGGAGCGCCAAGACAAAGTAGGGGTCGCCTTAGATGCGCACAAGAGAGGGGAGTAAGCGAGCGTCAAAGAGAGGGAGAGGGGTGGTCAGAGATTACCAGGGGAGCTCAACAGAGTAATGGCAGACGGTGGCGATGCTCGGTTATCATCGTTGCCGACGCTGTGGGTCAAGCACGGGCAAGACGAGGCTACTGGTAGGTGCAGAGGTTGATGGGGAACAGGCTCGCGTGGTCTAGGGGGCAAGGCCTGGAGAGGTCTGGCCGGAATTGAAGAAAATGCTCGCCGGAGCAGTGGGCGTTCTCGAGCAAAATCTGAGCGGCCTGGTGGCAGAGGGTGGGTGGCTTCTGGGGGAAATGGAGAGGAGGAGTAGGCGTTTAATGTAGCATGGTCACGGCGAGGTTAAAGCGAGGCATTGAAGCGAATTAATATCGTCATTCATCGGCAGGAAACGGCCGAGCGTGGTCGACGCGGGGTGAGGAAGAAGGCTAACAGCGTGGGGCTAGCTGGTCAGTGAGAGAGAGGGAGAGAGA
This sequence comes from Avena sativa, assembly GCA_916181665.1. Classification (NCBI taxonomy): domain Eukaryota; kingdom Viridiplantae; phylum Streptophyta; class Magnoliopsida; order Poales; family Poaceae; genus Avena; species Avena sativa. The sequence goes on from OV702282.1 coordinate 238,233,025, forward strand.
GGAGAGGTGGGGTCCAGACGTCAGGGACTGAGTGGGTTCGGTAGTGGGTATAAGAAAACGGTTCGGGGGGGTAGTTGGGCTAGATGGGCCTGGTGGGCTGGGGTCTGTTTCCATTTTTTTATTCTGATTCTTTTCCTTTTTCCTTTTCGATTATTCTGTTTTGATTTTTATTCAAATATTTCATACACTAATTGAATTCAAACCTTTTCCAAACTTTGTGTATATTCTAATACTGTTTATTAACATATTCTAAAGTCAAATTTAGAATATTTCTTTTATTCTTTTTAGGGTCTATTATTTATTTAAAAATAGACATTTGTCTTTATTTCAAAATAAGTTTTAAAACTCTATTTAAATTCTAAAGTTTTACCAAACCTTTTTCAGTACGTTTTATTTATACAAAAATAATTTCACTTTGAATTATTATTTAAAATATGTTTTAATATTCATTTTAAATTGGGAAAATGCCTTTATTTAAATAAAATTGGATATTAATAAATCCTCATGATTATATTTAAATAATCCTTTACTCTTTTTATTTAACAAAAATATTTTATTTTATTTTATTTGCTTGGTCAAGATTTAACTTGGATTTTTTTTAAAATAGTCCTTATTTATTATTTATTTCTTTATCTTATAAAATCCATGTCTTTTATTTAAGGATCCAAAAATGGTGATTCCAACTTGTAAAATCTTATTTAATATTTGTTTATCCTTTTAAATCTCTTTTATGATTAATTGCTCACAAATTGTTATGGAGTTTAGATAGGTGCTTTATTAGCTTTGGAAATTCAATTTCCTTATCTTACTATATCCATAAGATTTTATCTATGGTTCCAAATTGAATGAAATCAATTTCTATGATTTTATAATATTTCCATTTGTCATTCTTGATCTTCTATAAATGTTTGTTGACAAATTTTATGTGGATAAAATTCATGGTCTTAGAGATATATTGGAAATCTCCCATTAGGGTTTTAGGGGTTTGGTTTATTTTCCAAGTGTTTAAATTTCAAGATGCCTTTATGAAGAATGCATTTCACTTGATTTGAATTTAGTTGGATTCAAACATTATTCAAAGTTTGTTCAAGATGGGATTTTAAGTTTCCATTTAGAAACAAAAAGTTTCTTTTCACCCTAAATTTCAACAATTAATTATTTTGTTTATTTATTTTTCACATTTCAAAATTTGGAAATTTTTGGGATGTGACATTCTAAAGGTGGAAAATCAAGCATTTCATAAATCTTCCTAGGCATAATAGAGACACTAGAACCAAGGTCACATGAAGCTTTGAGATCAAAGTCATTCACTTGCATATTAATAATGGGTTCCCAACTATCTTCTACTTTCCTAGGTATAGAAGCTTTGTGTTTTAACTTCTCTTCCTTAATCTTAACAAGAGCATATGTAATGTGTTTGGTGAAAGCAACATGCATATCACTAGCATTAGGACTTCTAGCAAGATTTTGCAAGAACATAATCACTTCAGAAATATTACAACCATCAATATAAAAATCAAACTTAGCATCACTAGTAGTAGGCTCAATAGGCTTAGGGATAGTAGGAGGAGGAATAGGGACTACTTGTGGTTTAGTGGTGATGGTGCACACACTATTGTTCCTATCAATTTCAGCTTCCCTTTCCCACTTAGCATGAAGTTGGGCTAAAAGTCTAACATTTTCATCAATAGTGACTTGTATGGCATGTGTAGCAACAATGTACTTTCCATGGTTTCGGGTTTAGCAGCCATTTTATTAATTAAAGAGGTCTGAGCTTCAGACAAAGAGGAAATATTTTTCTCAACATTTAAAAGATTTTCCTCTATAGCCTTATTGAAAGTGTTTTTTTACTAATAAAGTCTTTGAGCATGACTTCATGTTCAGAGGGGGCACTTCTAGCATTGTTGTTGGAGTTTCCATAGGAATTGCCATTATTAGGATGATAAGGCCTATAGTTGTTACCTCCAAAATTACTCCTATAAGCATTGTTGTTGAAATTGTTGTTTGTAATGAAGTTCACATCAACTTGCTCTTCTTGAGCAACCAAAGAGTCTAAGGGAACATGATTAGGATCTAAAGGAGCTTTCCCATTAACAAGCATAGCCATAATAACATCAATCTTATCACTCAAAGAGAAGGTTTCTTCAACAGAATTTACCTTCTTACCATGTGGAGCTCTCTCAGTGTGCCATTCAGAGTAGTTAACCATCATATTATCAAGGAGCTTTGTTGCAGCACCCAAAGTGAGGCCCATAAAGGTACCTCCAGCAGCTAAATCCAACAGGTTTCTTGAGGAGAAGATCAAACCTGCATAAAAAGTCTGGATAATCATCCAAGAAGTGAGTCCATGAGTGGGAAAATTCTTAACCAAAAATTTCATTCTTTCCCAAGCTTGAGCAACATGTTCATTATCAAGTTGTTTAAATTTCATAATGTCACTTCTCATAGATATAATCTTAGCAAGGGGTAGTACTTTCCAATAAAAGCATCTTTGCACTTAGTCCAAGAATCAATACTATTTCTAGGCAAAGATAGCAACCATTCTTTAGATTTTTCTCTCAAGGAGAAAGGAAAAAGCATCTGAACTAGCACCAGAAAATTTCTCTCTCATCACAAGATTCAACAAAGCAGGCTTAATTTCATAAAAGGTAGCATCCGGAGCAGGTGAGCATTAGGTGTGCTAAGGAAATCATTGTTGTTGGTGCTAGTGAAGTCACACAACTTGGTGTTCTCAGCAGAGTTCATTTTGGCAAAGGTGGGCAAACCAAAAACAGCAGCAGCTAGAGCAGGAACTGATTTTTTTTGTGTTTTTGATAAGAGAAAGCAAACCAAACTAAACTATTTTTTTGGAGTTTTTGAAAAGAAGAGGCAAACAAAACCAAGCAAAAGAAACTAAGCAAACTAAAAATAAAGTAAAGAGAAAGGAAGTGGAAGACTCCCCTTGTGAAGACGTCCTTGGCCTCCCCGGCAACGGCGCCAAAAAACTTGTTGATGGCTCAGTTGATGTGGAGCCTGTTGGGAACCCGAAGAGCAAGGTATGAAGCAGCACAGCAGCAAGTCTTCCCTTAGTAAGAAACCGAGGTTATCGAACCAGTAGGAGGAAGGAAACGTCACATGGGTGTTGCAAGCAACGCGGAGACCTGCACAACACAAACTCAAAACTTTGCCCCAACTAACAGTGAGGTTGTCAATCTCACAGGTTGCTGTAACAAAGGATTAAACGTATGGTGTGGAAGGTAATGGTGGTTTGCAACAAGTAAACAAGTAACAGTGGAAGATGTATCAATGGTAAATATTGGACCGGGGTCCATAGTTCGCTAGAAGTGCTCTCCTTAGATAAACAACATGGCATGAAAGGTAAACAAATTACAGCAGGGCAATTGACAGGAACTGAGCAAGGCAATCAATGCAATACTAGACAAAAAGATCCCATGAGATTCGATAGGGCAATACAACAAGATACATAGACCGCCATCCAACTGCATCTATGACTAGTAGTCCACCTTTGGGTTATCATCCGAACCCCCTCCAGTATTAAGTTGCAAGCAACAGACAACAGCTTTAAGCAAAGTGTGTAAGGTAAACAATCCACTTGTTCCATGAACAAGAGACCGTTGTTTTCTCCCTAGTAGCAACAACACATCTACAACCGAAGATATTTCTGTCACTTCCCTTGGAAACTAGTGTCATGAACCCACTATCGAGCATAAATACCCCCTCTTGGAGTCACTAGCAACTACCTGGACAAGATAGATACTAACAACGGAGAGAATGCAAGATCACAAACAACATAGACATGATAGAATAATAAAGATAAAACCATTAATCAATATGACATAGTAATCTCAATATCCATCGGATCCCCCCCAGACACAACATGCATGATTACAAATAGATTAGATGTTGATCATGAACGGAGCTCACATGATCTATACATGAAAGCACAAGGAGGAGATACAACCATCTAGCTACTACATGGACCCATAGTCCAAGGTGGAACTACTCACGCATCATGCCGGAGAAGTAGGCCTCCGGGATGATCTCCCCTCCGGCAGGGTGGCGGGAAGAACTCCAGATCCCGCCGACCTAGGGATGATGGTGGCGACGGCTACAGACGGTTTCATGGAGTTTTGATCGGGTGCCTAGGGTTTCTGCATCGGGGGCTTCTTATAGGCGAAGAGGCGAGACTGGGAGGCGACCAGGGGTCCCACACCCTGCCTAGGCGCGGGGCCACCCCTGGCCGTGCCTAGGGGGTGTGGCAGCCCTGGCTCGCCCCTCGTCTCTCCTCTGGACTTCGTGTCGCCCATGGTAAAATATTGACTTTGGCTTTTGTCCCACCCAATTCCGAGAATATTGATTTTCTGCCTTTCTGGAACCAAAAATAGAAGAAAACAGGCAACTGACACTGTGGCAACTTGTTAATAGGTTAGTTCCAGAAAAGATATAAAAACACCTCAAAGTGTAGACAAAGCAAAGCAAAGTAGATACTAAACAAGCATGGAACATATAAAATTATAGATATGTTTCTGACGTATCAGGGTGTGACAGAAAGCTCTAACTCATCTTGTTTAGGCCTCTAACAACATTTCTAGCAGGTGGGGCCCGTTGTCAGTGCCAGCGTGGCACGGACTTGACGGAGGGAGACAATGGCCGTGAGGCGCGCGTCGAAGGGGGTCGTTAGGGCAGCCACTCCTTGTCGATTTCATCAGCTACCTCCAGCCCGTTGTCAGTTGCTCTCTTTCCCCACTCTTCCCCAGCCTGTCGCTGATGTGCCGCCGCACCACTACCGCGAGTTCTCCCCGTCACTGACCGTTGTCGCCATGGTTTCGTGGAGCGATGGAGAAGAGTTGTCGCACTATCCGACCTCGTCTAACGATGTGAGTACTCTGCACCTGGAGATCTCCTGCACCTGCATTGTTCGATTTCTAGTTGAATTATATTTGGTGATTCTTCGGATTCAGGTGGTTTCCTTCTCTAATTTCTGCCACGTTTCAACATGTTAGAGTATGAACAACACCTACGATTCAGATTTTTGCGGTTTAGCCGATGATGGGGAGGAGCATGTGCTCTGCAAGTGCGGATTTTTGGCTGCCAAATTCATAGCATAGGGGTTGTAACATTGGAAGGAGGTACCTAGCTTGTGAAGGGCAGGTATGTGAGCATTTCCTAATTAGTATAGATAGTCAGTGTTGCTAATCTCAGTATGTGTTAATTTATAGTCTTCCTTAACTTATGTAGGAAGGAGAGAAGTGTTCATATGTGCATTGGGTTGATCCAGTGTGGCCAGATGCTCTGATGAAAGCAATGGGAAAGCTCTAGGAGATGTGTGCAGAAGCTAAACAAGGCAGGGTGAATGATGCACTGGACTATGTTGATAAAAAGTTTGAGTTTGAAGACCAAATTAAGAAGCTGGACCAAGAAGTGAAAGAGAAGCAGGTGACTTTAGCCCTAAAGCTGAACAAGCTCTGATGGCTGCAAGGGCTGAAAATCAGGAGAAAATGACCACTGAAGCAACAACTATCAACATGCACAAATATTTTTTGGTGAAGGTAGAGAAAGATAGGGACAAGTACATGGAGGAGAAGAGGAAGCTGCAGTGCATTGTATCAGATTTGCTGAAGGAGAAAGAGGGCTACAGGGTCAAGTTCAAGAAGATAAAGGAGATTGTTGAGATGTAGTTTTATTATGATGTGAGCAATGGTTTAATTATGCTTTGAACAATGGTTTAATTTGTGAGCTGTAATATGTAGTGAGCAATGGTTTAATTCGTGAGCTGTAATATGTAGTGAACAATGGAAATTATCTGAATTATGAGCTTGTTGTGAACAATGGAAATTATCTTTGTTGTTGAAATTATGTGTGAACAATGGAAATTATCTTTGCTGTTGAAATTATGTGTGAACAATGTAAAACATGTATGTGTTGTTTTATATATGTGAAGAATGGAAATTGTCTAGGTAGTCTCATTCATTTTGTCTCATTCATTTATAAGGGCAGATAAACAACACTCACTTGCTCATTTTCTCCAAAATACCAGCAGATAGTCTCATTCATTTAGAAGGGTACAGGTTCAATAGAGAGGAATATTTAACATACATCTAGAGGTCCATCAGTTTTCACAGCAAACACTTAAAATTAGAGGTTCAAAAGGTAGCAGAATGACAACAGATGCATTTGCCCCGGCATTCAGACATTTCCCCCATCTAGAGGTCCAACATGTGCATCTCTCCCAGCACATGCATTTGCCCCAGCATTTAAATAGGACATGAAGCCTCTTTCTTTCCTAGGTGCAACAAAAGATGATCTTCCTGCAGCAGTTGATGATCTTGGTGGCCTTGGAGCTTGTTGATCTTGGGGAGGTGCAACACTGGAAGTTCTTGGTGGCCTTTGTGACACCCCCGGGATCAGGGGTAAACAAATCCCAGACCTCCGTCTGGCATAAGCTTAACCTTGACCTCGAGAATATCCAGTGAAGAATCAGTAACACAACAGTGACCCTACGACACAAAATTTATTACATCGAGCTCATAACTGAGCAGATAACCAAATTATTACAAGCAGAGGTCACTGACCACAAACACCAAACAACGGAAGGAAAATTATGCTATTAAGTATAGCAAACTTAACAAATGGCCTAAGAGTCCTGAAGCATAACGATGACGTCCCAGCCCATAGATTCCAGGCTGCCAGCCGGGAAGCCCAAGCTACTCGTCGATGTAGATGTAGTATGGAACTCGTCTTCAGGTGAACACTTACTCTGCCAAAATTATCAACGAAGCAAGGGTGAGTACAGGGTGTACTCCGCAAGACTTATGGCTGGTGGAGTTGTTTTGCATAAAGCCATCTTTTGTTTATAAAACAAGATAGAGAAGAAGCTCGTCTATTTAGAGTATTTTAAAAGGGGATAAGAGAGCGACATCTCCGAAATATTGATCATCATCTTTTGATATCCACCAAGTCATCATCATCTACCAACTAGGATCACCCCCTCGTACCCATGAGAAAGCATCCTTAATCACACGTTGATCTGCCAAGTTTTAAGATTAGGTTAAAGTTTTCTATGATCTTGAGTCCGGTCGCCAAGTCGTTCATAACCGTGAACACGGCTTTTCGAAAAGATTATTACCCTGCAGGGGTGTACAACTTTACCCACACGTACTAACCTTCTCTTAATGCCACAATGATTAGCCCTCTTCCTTGGAAGGCCGGCAGAGGGTGGTTAGACACGACCTTCACCTTGCTTTCGCCGAGACCATGAGTCACACAATAAGTATGGTTCCGCCGTAACGGGTCAAATCCCGAAGCCGGTACTTAAAGATGTGAGGCGAGGTTGGTTAACAGGGGCGCTATCTACCCCAAGCAACCCGGTCCACGCTTACCTACCTATTATGAATGCACCAACTTCACCCGGCAAATCTTTCAAAAGATTTTCTATGCATATGTCGAATGGAACGCCCGAACTATGTGACTCACGGAATCTACTAGGAAAGTTAGTCAGTCATGAGGTTGTCCAGGCCCCGTGTGGTTGCACGCTCGTCTTGGTTCCAAGGGCAAGAACTCAGGTCCTAGTGGTGGCGAGCATGGGACTAGAAAAACCACATCCCATCGTGGCCTCCCATACAAGCCTTAGCAAGTTTAATCTCATATTATGGATCTCATCTCATCACGTTCTCCTGTCATACTAGGTTCTCTGCATCTGATTCATCATCTGTATGGACCAGAACTGACAGTTATGCATGGCTAAGCAGACACATATAATAGCTCTAGCAGTGCACACAAGCCAAACCTAGTTATGCTAGGAGCAGTGGATCAAGTAATATAAGCTCAAAGGGAGTATGCAATAGATAGGATACTCTATCTACCGATAAAAGACCACAGTAGAATCGTGTGCATCATGGCAGAATTGAAATGCTTTCGAAATGATAGGATTATATCATGGTGGGGCTATGCTTGCCTTTGCCTGTTGATAGCAGATAAACAGATATTCGGAAGCCTTGTACTTGACTTGGTTATAGTTGGTCAAGTATTGTTCGTCGATCTTCGATCTTCGATGGTCTTGTCATCGGTCTTCGATCTCGATCTCGACATCGTATTCTACCGGAAAGAACCAAATACCGGAAAGAAAGGGGGAAACAATCAACACATGGCATCGATGCAATGCTCAAGCAAGGATGATGATATGACAAGTTGAATTGCATTTAAATGTAACCCTAAAGCATGCTCGGCCATTTAATCGGGGTTCCGAGGGTAAAAACCCTAATTCAGGAAACTCGAGAACACATGAGAGGGGTGTATTTGTTCTTCTAATTATACTTGTCATGAAAGTTGATTAACAATGCATGATTATAGCTTAAAGATGTAGGTTTCATTGTTATGAACATTTTGATATATTATTTGTATTTTTCTGACTTATAAATAATTAGATATTGAATTTACAATATTCAAACAATTTCTGAAATTATTAAATCAATTATTAAAAGCTTATTAAAATTTTTACACCCAGTCACAGTCTACCCTCAGAGACTGACCGGTGGGGCCGAGACCACATTGGCATCCACGCAAGCAAAGGTGGGACAGAGGGGGCGGTTGGGGTGTTTTTCACCAGGGCAGTAGCTAGCCACTGCCACTGACAGGTGGGCCTGGTCCACGAGGGCAAGCCACGTAGGCGCCACGCGGGACTCGCCGGAGAGCTCGTCGACCGACGGGGTTTGGCGGCGCTAGAGGTGGATTTGGGAAGCGCGATTGCACGCGTTCGAATCAGTGGAACAACGCGAACACGACAGCGGCGGCGCCACCTAAAAAGGGTCACCGGAGGACCGACTGTGACGACGTCTGGCGGCGGCAGACGGCGGCGCGTGCCTCGGGCACGAATCAGAGCGAGAGAGAGGGGGAAAAGGGATCGGGGAGAACCGCATGCTCACCCTGGTGCTCATGGTCGTGATGGGGAGGCGCGGGGAGGCCTTGAACGACGCCAATGGCGATGGCGGGCGGTGTCGGGCTTGGGGGAGACGACTTCGATTTCGACGATTGGGGGCACGCGTGCTTCCATGGCTTGGCTAGGAAGGACCAGGAGGACGAGGCGGAGGTGCTGGCGTGCTCGGCTGGCCTCGGGGTGGTGCAGAATAGCGATGAGCGGCGGAGCCCGAGACTAGGGTTTCAGAGCTTCTGTGCGCGAGCGATGCAGAGCGAGAGAGGAAGAGGGATGGGGATAAGGAGGAAGAGGAGATCGTGGAGGTTCTTATCCTCGCGTCGAACGGCGGCGGCGTGCATCGCGGCGCGAAGGGGATCGACGGCAGCGCGTCGGGCACGCAGCAGCTTGGCGTCGGCGCGTCGTTGACGAAGACGACAATGGAAGCAAGTGAAGTGATACCGGGCTTGGGTGGGCTTCTCCTGGGCCGCGGCTGCTGCGGAGTGATGGACATGGGCGACAGTTAGAGGGGAGAGAAGGGAGAGAGTAAGCTGGGCCGGCCTGGCTGGCTGCTGCTAGTTCTATTTTTTTTCCAGAATATTTTCTTTTTAGTTCCTCTTTTTCTATTTATATTTTTCATTTGTAATCTGTTTTGATTATTTTCAAAATACAAAAACTTTTCCAAACATTTAAAATACTATGGAGACCCTTATAACCATTTGGTTTCCAAACATTTTGGTAGTTTTCAAAGTTTCCAGAACCATTTGAATTGAGTTCAAAGAGGAAGAAATTAGGTTTTAGAATTTTTGTGATTATTTTCGTGCATGCATTTTACTAGATGATGTTCATGAATGCACAAAACAAACCCTAAAATGGATTAACTAATTACTGGGGTGTTACAGCTCTATCCCCCTTACGATAATCTGGACCTGAGATTCCAAAGGTAGGAAAAGAGACAGAATGAGGAAGAAGCAAGGTCACTCTAAGGTAAGAGGGAGACACACTAAACAACACACAGAGTATCTCATGGTCAACTCATGGATGGAGTGTTCAGAAACAACTCTAAGATGACGAACAGGAAACACACCAAGGTAACAGAGGAAACAAGAGGAGATGGTTTCAAGTTGTTAGATAGATGGTCTTCATAAGGATTGAGACCATGGAACTTACAGGAGGTTTTGAAGCTTCTGAAAAGGAAAGCTTGCAACAGAAAGAACATGACCACAGATTTCGATAGGGAACCTTTACTAAATAGCTTAAGTAGAGATTTTAGGTTGCAAGGATATGGATCAACAAAACCAAGATGTTGAACTACTTTTGACACAGAAGGGTCACTCTTTCGTACAACAGAAGGTCAAGACAGAGAGGTGTTTTGGTGGAGAGGACTCATAAGAGTCACAAGGAACATGTAACAAGAGAAACTTCTGATTACCGAAATCATAGTCACTCTTAGAACATAGAAAAGAAAACGAAGGAAACTTTGTATTCATCCAGGTATACCAAAATCTTTGCCAAAGATTATGGTATCACTTTACACCACTGAGATGAGTAGTTAAGAAGATTCCTGATGACACAGGAAGAAAGAAACTTCATTTTCAGACTTCAAGTACTTGGCATAACAAGACGCTTGCCAACATAAAGGGTCTGGAGGAGCGACCGAGAGACATTTAGTAGCACTACTTTAAATGTTCTCCTTGATGTTCGAAAAAAATCAGACATAAAGTAAAGGTCAGACTTCGGATTCAAGGGAACCATAAGCACAACTCCTATAATTAATTATAGAAGAAGCCTCATGTAGAGTGGTTGTTATTGCTGATTCAAGAGAATATTGGCAGAGGTCTTTCCGGCTAAGTGTGTCAACCATTACATCATTATTGCCAGATTTACAAAGAGACCTATGTCAAAACCTTGAGGAACACCAACCATCATTGCTGCTTGAGATTCAGCTTTGGTTAAGTGAAGTGATACTTCGAACTTAGCATGTCTGAATAGAAAATTTGCAACATTTACCGCAAAGATAAAGTTACTAGAGTCGCAAGATAGGAACTATAGTGTAAAGCTCCAAAAAAATGAGCTAGATTACTAGACCCATGTATTTAGCATCTTGTCGAAAGACAATTGCATACATATAAAGTACTAACAACAAACACACATGTGTACTTAAGTAACGGAGATAACTCTTCTCGAATCCACGGGACATCTTCCAACAACTGCACATGAATCGGAGAAGATCACTTCTAACATCCAGAACACATACTTCGAGATGACTCGAAAATGGTTCTCGAATTCTTCCAACATTAATGCCAAATGTTCCATATGAATCAAATCTAGCATGGAGAAGATAAGAATGTCATTGATGGGTTCAACAACTAACTTATCAAGAAAATCCATTAAGATGGACTCATATGTTGTATGAACAAGGCAAGAGTATTGGTTAGACCAAAGGACATGAAGATGTATCCCAGTGAAACATCACGAGAAGAAACATTATCAAGATAGTCCTTGGAACTGAGTTTGATTTGACGATAACCCAAATTAAATCAAAGGTTGGGGAAATAACATTTCCATGAAGGATATACTATCTTTCTTCAGCACGAACAAAACTAGCCATCCCTTTTAGAAAGAACTGAGTCGGATAGCACCTTTATCTTACAACTCTTCAAGTTGTTGTTTAAGCTCAACCAACTAGTTCAAGGGTAACCAGTACAGATCCTTGGAGAAAGGTGCAGTTCAGAGAACTGGCTTGCTCAAGAACTTGACAACATGGTCATGTGGCAACATGGCGATACTTCTAGTAGACATCTAGAATATCACGAACCTCCGATATGTCACTTAGTTCAAGGGGAAACTTGCTTGGTAAGGCAAGCGGACATAGTCTTAGAGCTTCGGCACGAGCCTAACTCTTGACTGAAGAGAGTGCACCAGAATAGCGGACTTGGTAGCACAGTCAAACTTCGCTTGGTGATAAGGTTTAACCAATCACACTAAGAATGAATCAAACGTCCTTAGAGTCCAAAACAATGAAAATTGTTTAAGAATCTCATATAGCCACATTATTACGCACACGCATCACTCACGAGCACAAAAGCTCGAGGAAGGGTGGGTAAATATGTGTAAGAGAATCACTTCATTAAGGGGTCATGAAACTTAACACGACCTCTTAGTATAGAAGAGTGTGATACTTTAAGATAGAACAGATGGAAGACAATCAATGCCTCTTGATCTCCGGATTACAACACTTTGACCTGGTCCTAGATATGACGAGGTACTGGAGTTTGTTTCTCCTAGACATTTTGAAATGGTTTGTCTTGACGGACCACAAGAGTATCTTACATCGGAGGACACCGATGCACATTTACTACTTGGCTACCAACTGGTAAACAAAGGTCGGAAAACAACAAGAGGAAAGGAACATGCTCAGGATAGAATCCCGAGATGTGGATGCATAAGTCAACAATCTTCCGAAAACCAATGCAGAGAAGGGTAAGGTGTGGCAGAGTCACGAGTATAGATGCGAGACTCTCGAGGAGTACTCTTGTCGTTATTTATTTGATTCCATTAGAGAACATCTGCCATATCTAGTGGTAGGGGAAGTCCTTAATTGTCACAATTCAATTGTGACAAAAACCACAAGCTTGAAGGCTAGAATGGTAGTACCAGCCATCCTGAGGTAATGTGTAACATTAACAACAGAGGCCAAAGAAAGGATCTTGGGTTAAAGGTCAGCTTCATGTACAAGGTTCACAACACCAGAATCCAGCACAATCGGGGATCTTCGGTTCAAGTCCAAGGGTTAAAACCCGAGAAAAGAGTAACTACTACTTGCCTGACTTAGCGTTCACTACAAGGTAGTAATCACGAGGTCGCTTCCAAAAGAAGAAATGACTTCTGAAGTACCCAAACAAATAAAAGGAGGAACACAAGGAGAAAGGAAACCTCGAAGCCTAGAACAGAAAACTCAAGATCCAACAATATAATATTGTGGTTCCGAAAAGCAGAGAGATCATGATAGAAAGGAATCTCTCAGATGAACAAGAGCAAAGGGAAACAAGGAATTCACAACACACACAACTCTAGAGAACTCAACACTAGATCAACTGGTTGAGAAACGGCATGCCAAGAAGGCACCTAAGTTTTGAAAGATTAGACGACATATCAAAACTTTTCCAACATCAACACCAGATAAGATAACCAGAGTTAGAGCGAAACTGGATAAGGAGTAAAAGAAGCATACTATAGTTTTCGCAAATACTTTTTAGCTTTAAAATAGTTTTCTCAAGCACTAGACTCAACATCGACCAATAGCAAGGTTTTCCTACAGTCGATACTGCTCTGATACCAAGAACTGTGACACCCCCAGGATTAGGTCTAAACAAATCCCAGACCTCCGTCTGGCATAAGCTTAACCTTGACCTCGAGAATATCCAGTGAAGAATCAGTAACACAGAAGTGACCCTACGACACAAAATTTATTACATCGAGCTCATAACTGAGCAGAGAACCAAATTATTACAAGCAGAGTCACTAACCACAAACACCAAACAACGGAAGGCAAATTGTGCTATTAAGTATAGAAAACTTAACAAATGGCCTAAGAGGCCTGAAGCATAACGATGACGTCCCAGCCCATAGATTCCAGGCTGCCGGCCAGGAAGCCCAAGCTACTCGTCGATGTAGATGTAGTACGGAACTCGTCTTCAGGTGAACACTTACTCTACCAAAATTATCAACAAAGCAAGGGTGAGTACAGGGTGTACTCCGCAAGACTTATGGCTGGTGGAGTTGTTTTGCATAAAGCCATCTTTTGTTTATAAAACAAGAGAGAGAAGAAGCTCGTCTATTCAGAGTATTTTAAAAGGGGATAAGAGAGCGACATCTCCGAAATATTGATCATCATCTTTTGATATCCACCAAGTCATCATCATCTACCAACTAGGATCACCCCCTCGTACCCATGAGGAAGCATCCTTAATCACACGTTGATCTGCCAAGTTTTAAGATTAGGTTAAAGTTTTCTATGATCTTGAGTCCGGTCGCCAAGTCGTTCATAACCGTGAACACGGCTTTTCGAAAAGATTATTACCCTGCAGGGGTGTACAACTTTACCCACACATACTAACCTTCTCTTAATGCCACAATGATTAGCCCTCTTCCTTGGAAGGCCGGCAGAGGGTGGTTAAACACGACCTTTACCTTGCTTTCGCCGAGACCATGAGTCACGCAATAAGTATGGTTCCGCCGTAACGGGTCAAATCCCGAAGCCGGTACTTAAAGATGTGAGGCGAGGTTGGTTAACAGGGGCGCTATATACCCCAAGCAACCCGGTCCACGCTTACCTACCTGTTATGAATGCACCAACTTCACTCGGCAAATCTTTCAAAAGATTTTCTATGCATATGTCGAATGGAACACCCGAACTATGTGACTCATGGAATCTACTAGGCAAGTTAGTCAGTCATGAGGTTGTCCAGGCCCCGTGTGGTTGCACGCTCGTCTTGGTTCCAAAGGCAAGAACTCAGGTCCTAGTGGTGGCGAGCATGGGACTAGAAAAACCACATCCCACCGTGGCCTCCGATACAAGCCTTAGCAAGTTTAATCTCATATTATGGATCTCATCTCATCACGTTCTCCTGTCATACTAGGTTCTCTGCATCTGATTCATCATCTGGATGGACCAGAACTGACAGTTATGCATGGCTAAGAAGACACATATAATAGCTCTAGCAGTGCACACAAGCCAAACCTAGTTATGCTAGGAGCAGTGGATCAAGTAATATAAGCTCAAAGGGAGTATGCAATAGATAGGATACTCTATCTACCGATAAAAGACCACAGTAGAATCATGTGGATCATGGCAGAATTGAAATGCTTTCGAAATGATAGGATTATATCATGGTGGGGCTATGCTTTCCTTTGCCTGTTGATAGCAGATAAACAGATATTCGGAAGCCTTGTACTTGACTTGGTTACAGTTGGTCAAGTATTGTTCGTCGATCTTTGATCTTCGATGGTCTTGTCATCGGTATTCGATCTCGATCTCGACATCGTATTCTACCGGAAAGAACCAAATACCGGAAAGAAAGGGGGAAACAATCAACACATGGAATCGATGCAATGCTCAAGCAAGGATGATGATATGACAAGTTGAATTGCATTTAAATGTAACCCTAAAGCATGCTCGGCCATTTAATCGGGGTTCTGAGGGTAAAAACCCTAATTCGGGAAACTCCAGAACACATGAGAGGGGTGTATTTGTTCTTATAATTATACTTATCATGAAAGTTGATTAATAATGCATGATTATAGCTTAAAGAGGTAGGTTTCATTTTTCTGAACATTTTGATATATTATTTGTATTTTTCTGACTTATAAATAATTAGATATTTAATTTACAATATTCAAATAATTTTTAAAATTATTAAATCAATTATTAAAATTTTTACACCCAGTCACGGTCTACCCTCAGAGACTGACCGGTGGGGCCGAGGCCACATTGGCATCCACGCAAGAAAAGGTGGGACAGAGGGGGCGGTTGGGGTGTTTTTCACAAGGGCAGTAGCTAGCCACTGCCACTGCCGGGTGGGCCTGGTCCACGCGGGCAAGCCACGCAGGCGCCACGCGGGACTCGCCGGAGAGCTCATCGGCCGACGGGGATTGGCGGTGCTAGAGGTGGATTTGGGAAGCGCGAATGCGCGCTTTCGAATCAGTGGAACAACGCGGACACCTAAAAAGGTTCACCGGAGCACCGACTGTGACGACGTCTGGCGGCGGCAGACAGCGGTGCGTGCCTCGGGAACGAATCAGAGCGAGAGAGAGGGAAAAGGGATCAGGAGAACCGCATGCTCACCCTGGTGCTCATGGTCGTGATGGGGAGGCGCGGGAGGCCTTGAACGACGTCAATGGCGATGGCGGGCGGCGTCGGGCTCGGGGGAGACGACTTCGATTCCGACGATTGGGGGCACGCGTGCTTCCATGGCTTTGCTAGGAAGGACCAGGAGGACGAGGCGGAGGTGCTGGCATGCTCGGCTGGCCTCAGGGCGGTGCAGAATAGCGGCGAGCGGCGGAGCCCGAGACTAGGGTTTCAGAGCTTCTACGCGCGAGCGACGCAGAGCGAGAGAGGAAGAGAGATGGGGATAAGGAGGAAGAGGAGACCGTGGAGGTTCTTATCCTTGCGTCAAACGGCGGCGTGCATCGCGGCGCGAAGGGGATCGACGGCGGCGCGTCGGGCACGCAGCAGCTTGGCGTCGGCGCGTCGTTGACGAAGACGACGATGGAAGCAAGCGAAGCGGTACCGGGCCTGGGTGCGCTTCTCCTGGGCCGCGGCTGCTGCGGAGTGATGCACGTGGGCGACAGTTAGAGGGGAGAGAAGGGAGAGAGTAAGCTGGGCCGGCCTGGCTGGCTACTGCTAGTTCTATTTTTTTTCCAGAATAATTTATTTTTAGTTCCTCTTTTTCTGTTTATATTTTTCATTTGTAATCTGTTTTGATTATTTTCAAAATACAAAAACTTTTCCAAACATTTAAAATACTATGGAGACCCTTATAACCATTTGGTTTCCAAACATTTTGGTAGTTTTCAAAGTTTCCAGAACCATTTGAATTGAGTTCGACGAGGAAGAAATTAGGGTTTAGAATTTTTGTGATTATTTTCTTGCATGCCCTTTACTAGATGATGCTCATGAATGCACAAAACAAACCCTAAAATGGATTAACTAATTACTGGGGTGTTACAGCCTTGGAGCTGGTTGAGCTTGGGGAGGTGCAACACTGGAAGTTCTTGGTGGCCTTGTAGCTGGTTGAGCTTGAGGAGGTGTAGCACCTGAAAAATATGCTCCATCTGGCTTTGTCCTGTTTGCCTGTTATGAAGCATAGTTTAATTAGCAGAAAAGTTTCTACAGGTGTTATGAAGCATAGTTTAATCACTGGTAGTTTCTGTACCTTGTGATTGTTTTTCCTTAATGCAAGATCTGGTCTGAGAGGCTATGAGCAGCTTTTATATTTGTGTCCTTGCAGTTTGCAGTTACTGCAGGTGATAGTGGCCATCCTGGAAGATTCTTTTGGCTTTGGTACTTCAAATTTGCCTTTCCTTCTTTTTTCTTTCCTTCTTCCCTTCTGGTGATATTTAAAACCAGGTGGCATGATGTCTTCAGTGTCAGTTTTGGTCCATCCATGTTGATGTGGAATGGGATAGAATACAGGCATGTAGCATTTGAAGAAGAAAGGTTTCTTGTAGAATTCAGACACATAATCTTCTGGATATTCACCAGCTTTGTATATGGCACTAACAACATGATTGCATGGCAATCCAGATAGATCCCACTTCCTACAAGAACAACTTATTTTTATCATATTCAACTCATAAGTGTGATCTCCACTTTGCACCTGCCACAGTCCATCATCTGCCCTTTTTGGCACACAATTCCTTGCAAATTTCTTGTTCAATTCTAGTTTTTCTACATAAAAGGGTGTGATCTCCCATGATGCTTTCTTTCCTCCTTCCCTCTTATCATCAAACCTAACCATCTATTTGTCATAAATCCCTACAAGCATTGTCACAATGGTTTTTTTCTCTCATCTAGGATATATCTATTGAATACTTCACTCAAATTGTTGTTGACAAGATCTGTCTTGCAGTTTGTATCAAAGGCCCACATTGCCCATGTGTGCACAGGAATTTTGGACAACCACTGCCAAGCAAGCTCACATTGCTTCTTCATTTCTTCCACTGCATTGTCAAAACCATGTTTGGTGTAAAAATAAGCAGCATTGTCCATGCATTTCTTCAAGTCCTCTCCTCTGAAGCCTGTTGTCTGAAAGTTGGCATAAATGTGCCTAAGATAGAATCTTTAGGGAGAGTTTGCGAACACATTTGACACAACTTTGATTATCCCCTTCTTCCTGTCAGACATTATTGTGTAGTGGCCAAACTGTCCTTCTTCTCCACCTAGGGCTTCCTTCAATTGTTCAAGAAACCACTACCAATTAGCAGTATCTTCCTTAGCAACTATAGCCCATGCAATAGGATAGATATTATTGTTGCCATCTCTACCAGTAGCAGCTAAAATTTGAGCTCCTGTTGTGAGTTTGATGAAGCAGCCATCTAAGCCAATGAAGGGCCCGCATCCTTCAAGAAATCCAAGCCTTGCAGCTGAAAGGATATAGATGTCGCCTAGAGGGGGAGGGTGAATAGGCGATTAAAACTTTTCCTAGAGAGGCTCAACAAAGGCGGAATAAAACTAGTGTTTACTTTGTTAAGCACAACCTAGAACAACTAAGGTTCACCTATGTGCACCAACAACTTATGCTAAGCAATACAAGCAACAAAGTGATAGCAAGATATATATTACTTCAAGCACGAAGGCTATCACAATGTAAAGTGCATAAGTAAAGAGCTCGGGTATAGAGATAACCGAGGCACGCGGGGACAACGATATTTTACCGAGTTCCTCCCAACATGGAGTACGTCTCGTTTGGAGAGGGAGTGGTATCAAACCACCAACGCCACAAAAGGCCTCCCTTATTCTCCGGTGAATCTCACCCCAACGGGATCGATCCACGCTTCCACTATTGGTGCACTTGTCGGTGGCAACCAGAACCTCTCACAAGGTTGGGGAACTTCTCCACAACTTAATTGGAGGCTCCCAACAAACGCCACAAACGGCCACAATGCCACCAAGGCCACAAAACCGTCTAGGGTTCCAAGAACCCACGAGGGACAAGCTCCAATGAGTCACACGAATCAAATCCTCCGAGGAGACCTCAAACCGATGCACCGAATGCAAATGGCAAGAACACCACAAAGGTGCTCAAATCCCTCAATCTCAAGTTCCAACAAAGCTACTAAAGCTATTGGGGGAACAAGAGAGGGGGAATCAAAGAGATACACAAAATCCCCCAAACTCTAGATCCCCAAAGATGCACTCACAAAGAGATGAATCGGTTAGGTCAAAACGTGGATCTAGATCTCCTCTCTCTTCCACTCAAATATGGGCAAGAATCATCGGAGGCAAAAGATTAGGCAAGCTTCAAGATCTAGAGCAAGTGTGTACAAAGCTTAGCCTAATAGAAGAGGAAGAAGCAACTTAAGCTGAAAACGGGCAAAGCTATATAAAGAGCTGGACAAAATCTGCCCGCTGGGGCATTTTTCAGAACGGTCCGGTAGTACCGCTTAGAACCGGTAGTACCGGTCCTGTGCAAACCAGCGAAGCACAGAAACTCGAGGCCAGCGTAGGAGCAAGCGACAGCTATGTGAGGCGAGGCGCTGCAGAGTCCCACTGGCCAGCAGCGAGCGGAGCAGCGCTGGCTACGCGCGGGGCAGGGAGTCAACGCGGGGCCTGCTGGCGAGTGCGTGCGCGGAAGCAATGGACGCGGCAGTGCGCGGGGCAGGGAGAAAAGCGGCAGCAGCAGCAGACGCGGCAGCACCAGCGGGACCCAGGTAGCAGCGGCGGGGCCAATCGCGCGGGGCCAGAGGGGAACGCGCGCACGCGCGCGAGAGTACGTGGCGGCTGGCGGGATCATATGCTCGCTCGCGCGAGTCAACGCGGCAACGGGCGGCGGCGCAGTGGCGGGACTGGCGCAAGCGGATCTGGCGGCTGCGCGCGCAAGTAGCAGGCAGCGCGCGGACGCAGTAAGGTGGGCTGACGCGAGGCCGAGAGGGCTGGTGCTGGGAGATTCTACGCAGATGTTTCTGGGCCGGCCGATAGTACCGGACCACCCGGGCGGTACTACCGGGCCGAGCGGTACAACCGGAAAAAGGTACTGGGCCAGACGAAAAGAAATGGAAGACGCTCAGGTGCGGTCGGTAGTACCGGCCCGCCCAGGCGGTACTACCGCTTGGCCCAGAAACCATATTTTTTCCATTTCTTTTAAACCGAATAAAAGCCAATACTCAAACGATAATAACTTTTGACTGGAAGCTCCGATTGACCCGATTCCAACTACATTGGAAATATTGATTATCACCAAGTGAGAGTGTATCAACTAATGTAATGTGAGATACCTCACTTGGTGAGACACCGGAAAACCGCATAGATCAAAATCGGATATAAAAGAGAGATCCGATTTTGATGAACAATAGCTTGGTATGGAGATTACCGCAAGCTCTAAATCCTCACATGGATAAGACCAAATAACAATCAAATACGATGATGCAAGTATGCAAAGGTTTGAGCTCTCTCCGAACGATGTGATCGAGTTACTCATTCGAGAGCCCCTCTTGATAGTACGGTTATCTATCCTAAACCCGGTCTCCCACACACAACATGAGACCGCCAAAGGGAAAACCTATCAAGATTATACCTTTGCCTTGAGCATTCCACTTGAGCTCGATGTAGACAATCTTGCCCTTCTCAAGATGGAACGCCTTTCTTGATTCCTCATCATCGATCCATGATCACCGAGGATGGCAAGCATCAAACATGAGATCTTCTATAGATGGCGCATTTTGAGCTTGCACAACACATCTTCTTCTCTCTTCTTCTATCTTGAAGCCAACACATGCTCCAAGCGATGCCAATGGACAAATCCTACAAGTGCAACTTAACACACACATTAGTCCATAAAGATTGTCATTAATTACTAAAACCACACATGGGGGCCCACATGTTCTTTTAGCAGCATTGACACAAAATAAAAGGCCATAAAATCTAGGTTTGTCACTAATAAATACTTGCTGCCCTTTTTTAATTGTTTCCTGCTCTTCCTCTGTTGGGCCAGTAACAGTGGTGACAATACACCTTGAACCTGGATTTTATCTATAACAGTTTGCAGGTAGTCTCTAATTTTGTGGTACTGCCTCTTGTGATCCCCCATCACCTTTTCCCTTGCTTTAGTCTTTGCCCTATAGGCCATTCTCTTTGGCACTTCAACACCAAAATCCTTTTTTGCTTTGTCAACTATGGTTCTGATGCCTGTGTTTGGATCAGACCTGAAGTTATCAACATACACATTGCTCAGAAACTTGCTGGTAATCTATTTCTTGATGGTTCAGTTGGACAACATGTTGGAATTATGCCCTAGAGGCAATAATAAAGATGTTATTATTATAATTCTTGTTCATGATAAAGTTTATATTCCATGCTAGAATTGTATTAAGCGGAAACATTAATACTTGTGTGGTTTGTGAATAACACCGTGTCCCTGGTACGCCTCTAAGGACTAGCTCATTGATCAATGATGGTTAAGGTTTCCTAACCATAGACATGAGTTGTCAATTGATAATGAGATCATATCATTGGGAGAATGATATGATGGACAGACCCAAACTAAGCGAAGCAATTAGATCGTTTCATCGTGTTCATCTTTGCGAAGCTTTTCCTATGTCAAATATTGTATTCCTTAGACCATGAGATAATGCAACTCCCTAGTACCGGAAGAAAGCTTTGAGGTCATCAAACGTCATCCTATGAGAGGGTGATCATAAAGGTGTCTCTCAGGTGATCGGAAAGTATCTGTTGGGTTGTATGTATCGAGATGGAATTTGTCCCTCCCAAGTCGGATAGATATACTTCGGGCCCACTCGGTAATCGATATCAACACCGCTTGAAAGCATGTGGTTAAGGAGTTAATCACAAAGTGATATCGGATTACGGAACGAGTAAAGTACTTGCTGTGAACAAGATTGAACTAGGTATGACGGTACCGACGATCGAATCTCGGGCAAGTAAAATATCGCGAGACGAAGGGAATATATATATGGGATTGATTGAATCCTGGCATCGTGGTTCATCCGATATGATCATCGATGAATGTGTGGGAGTCAATATGGGTGCCCAGACCCCGCTGTTGATTATTGATAGAAGATCATGTCTGCATATTCTCGAACCCGCAGGGTCACACACTTAACGTATCTCGACGCTAGGATAGATTGGATAATTGGTTTATGAATTTTTGTTCGGAGTCTCGGATGGGATCCGGGACATCACGAGAGGTTCCGGAATGGTCCGGAGAATAAGATTCATATAAGGCAGTGCAGTTTTTGGAGTTCGGAATTGTTCCGGGTTAATCGGTATTGTACCGGAAGGTTCTAGAACCTTCCGGAAGGGGACCAACGTGGCCCCACCTTCCGGGAGGGGGCATGGGCCTATGAGGGAGTGTCCTGGCCGCATTGGGCCAGGGGCACAAGGCCCCATAGGGCCCAGCCGATCCTAGAGAGTTTAAATCGTTTAAACTAGAGATAGGGTTTCTAGAAGAGGGGAGAGTCCATGCCCCCCACTCCTTATCCTTTGGGCTTGGGGGAGGGACTAGGGCTGCGCCCCACCTCTATATAAAGAGGGGTGGGGGCGCACCAACCCCACACACCTCTCCTCCAAACCCTAGCCGCCTTGCTAGCTTTCCTCTCTCCCTCCCGACTGTTTGTAGGCGAAGCCCTGCTGCAGAAATTCTCCACCATATACACCACGCCGTCGTGTTGTAGATCCAATCTATCTCTCCACCATACTTGCTGGTCCGAGGAAGGAGGAGACGTCGAGGTGCTGCACGTGTGCATCTCACGGAGGCACCGCCACTTGTGGTGCTAGATCGGATCGGATCGCGAGGAGGAGAAGCGAGTACGACTACATCACCCACGTTCCGACGAACGTTCCGCTGTGCGAATCTTCAAGGGTATGAAGATCTAATCCAATCTCTCTCGTTGATTGCATCTCCTAGATTAGATCTTGGCTTTCCCTCTGTTCGCATCCGTAGAAAATTTTGATTTACTATGCCGCGAAACCCTTCACAACAATGCTCCAAATGTATTTTCTTTACACAGAAAGTGCTCTCATGCTTGATTTTTGAAGCTGACATAAAGAACTGACAGTTGTACTTCTCCTTATTTGTTGGCTTATAGCAAACAATAAGTCTATCTGGCCCATTTCTATGGTAATGGAAATTCCTAACTTGAGCTATGTGAAGCTGACACAGTGCCTGCCTAAACTGATAAACATCCTTGAAACATAGCTTCATCCTAAACTGTTGCTCAGGATTTTCCCTAGTTTCATCATACCACACCCTCTTTGGTTGCTTCTTTGCTCTGCTTTTTCTCCCATTTCGCAGCACAAATGGTAAAGGCTCGAATCCATCATCCTCTTCTTCTCCCAGGAAACCTAACTGCTCATCATCTTCTGGATCAGAAGGAGCCCAGTCATCCTTTCCTGGTAATTCATTTTCACAATGTGACCTTGTAGTAGGGCCCTTCCTCCTCACTCTTTTCTTCACTTGTTGCTCTATAAAAATATCCTCTAGGTCTGCCTCATCCTCTTACAGTTGCTCATCATCCTTCCTCTTCATCTTAGCTGCTATTCTTCTGTTACTCTCCTCTATTTTCTTCCTCCTCATCTCCTCTAACTGCACTAGGTCAACCTGGAATGGATACATTCAACTGTCACTGCCATCAGATGCTGCTCCCTCATCTTCTTCTTCATCTCCCTCATCTTCATCTACTTGTACCTCATCCTCATTTTCTGACAACCAATTGTCATCATTTTGTGTGCAAAAAGGCTGAAAGTACACACTGTTCTGGGTCTCAATGTGGTTATGACCATGCTCTTCCTCCTCTAAATCACATGACATGTGACTTGGATAAGATTTTGCATATAATTTTTCTGCCTCCTTGGACTTCACACGAGACAAAATAATTGCTTGTTTACTCTTGTCTCTCATCACAGTTAAAACTAGTTTTTTAGACCTTTCATACTTCCTGACCATCTCTTCCACCTTACAATTGCTATCCACAATATCTAGCCCATTCAATCCCTCCCCTTCTGATTTTATATAATACATTGAATCAAAAAGACCATAACCTTCCTTCTGTATCAGTGACAACAAATTCAGAAACCTAATATATGATCTTAGCATTTTTGTTTGCACAAATTTAGCACCATCAAATTGAATGTAAAGATCCCAAATCTCTGAATGTGTCCTAAAACAAAGATAAGAGAATGTGCAACAATTATTTTCTACTGCTAAATCACACTAAATTAGACACAAATCATAACTATTGAATCCCCAAATTCAGAAAAGAGAAAATGAAGCTTACCTCCGTTGGAGACATAGTGGCTGAGCGGGTCCTCGCTTAATTGGCTCGACGTAGCCAGCTGAGCTGAAGAAGCTTCCTACTCCGGCTCCGGCGCGGCGTCCTGGTCCGGCCCCGGCGCAAGATCCATCGACTCGCGGTCTTCATCAGAGTCCAAATCGATGGACCCCATATTGAATCCAGGCCCGAAGAGCACCTGCCGCATGAAACGACCGCCGCCACCTCCAATGTGACCCCCTCTGTCGCCGTCTTCTGTCCC
Organism: Avena sativa; assembly: GCA_916181665.1. Classification (NCBI taxonomy): domain Eukaryota; kingdom Viridiplantae; phylum Streptophyta; class Magnoliopsida; order Poales; family Poaceae; genus Avena; species Avena sativa. The sequence goes on from OV702282.1 coordinate 238,257,204, forward strand.
GTCGCCACTCGCCATTGCTATTCTATCCTCGTGGGAGCAGCAAACTAACTGAATCAGCTAAGCCGCGAGGGGACAACGGCTGCCCTAACAACCCCCTTCGACGCGCGCCTCACGTCCGTTGTCTCCCCCATCAAGTCCGTGGCACGTCGGCACTGATAACGGGCCCCACCTGCCAGAAATGCTGTTAGAGACCTAAACACGACGAGTTAGAGCTTTTTGTCACACCCCTATTCCAAAAGTGGTTTTTATGTGTGAAAAATCTTTTGCGTTATTTTCTCCAATGGAGACGATGGAGTTGGTGGCGAGTGGCAACGCGCTGGGTCGCGTGCAACGTGGTGGAGTGCGTGCGTGTGTTGGTCTCGTGTGTGTGCCGCTGCGTGTGTTTGCGTGGTGTGCAACTTGACACGGACAAAGCGTGTGTGTTGCAAAGAATTGGATTGGTCTCGAGCGAGGAATTTCTGGCAGAAGTATATCTCAGATTTGTGGGCTAGGGTTTAGGGTAAAAGAAAAAATAGACTATTTATCTAGTCTAAAGTAGACTAGATGAGGCTAGTTTTACGCTACAATTTTAGGTGTGTCTTTAGCCTAATTTTATTTATAAAATAAGAAAAGCTTTTGCTATGAGAAATATTATTTGTTTTAATTTTAAAATAAGAATGAGAGACAGGTTTAATAGAACCACATGGATATTTAGTAAAATAAAATATGGTTCGATAAAATAATTTTGTGGATAAAATATGCATGATGATGCAAAATAAAAAATAACACGCAATTTTATTTTGGAATATTTTATGGGGTATTATAGGATGCTCCCTTTTTTAGATCCGTTTCGCACATTCTGTGGCGCATATGCTATATGCCATATGCGCCATATGCTATATGCTCCTTTTTTTAGATCTGTTTCGCACAGAAAGTGAGAATTCTGTAGCGCTTATGCTATATGCGCCATAGAATTTTGACATCCTGTGGCAAATTCTATGGCGCATATAGCTATATGCGCCACAGAAAGTGAGAATTCCGTGGCGCATATGCTATATGCGCCATAGAATTTTGACATTCTGTGGCGCATATAGCCATATGCGCCACAGAATTCTGGCATGCCCGTGTGCTGGGTCAGGCCCACATGGGGCCCACAGGAATTCTGTGGCGCATATGGAGCATTTGCTACATGCGTCGCAGAATTAATTTTAGTAGAGCATCTTTCCTATATGTGCCACAGAATTAAAATCTACCTATAATCGTTTTCCTACTAGTGGAGGTTTGTCGCTAAGTAGGTATTAATTGTTATTTTCCTTTGTCATGTAGAACCATTTTTCGTCAATATGGACAATGTTGTCCATTTTCTCGAAGAAAGGACGAGGAGTTGTCAACTGGTCCTCGTCAAGCATCGATACGCAGAACTCCAGTCTCTTGAGTTTGTTTGCTGGCGTAATCAAAGGCTTCAACCGGCTGATGTGTCCTGTTAGGTCTCCCAACTGGAACCTAAGGTGTAAGGTTGAGTGACTCACATCCAATGATCTTGCTAGACCTCGACTGGTCTTCCTTTTGTTGAGTGGTACTGTTGCGACCCTTGGAAGATCCACATCTTTCTTTTTTCAGCCAATATTTGCCTTCTTCTTATTTGAAACATCAACTTCTTCGTTTCGTTCAATCTGTCCCTAGGCTTTGGCCCATATTCTTATCAAGTTTCGGCATTGTCGTGAATAGATGGTATCTTCTTATATGCAACATGAATAATTCAACTTCTTAACCATCAGTATATGCTCATGAATAGCAACAAAGTGGAAGGAGTGAAGGGTAAATGGTAGGCCACACATGGAAGTTTTCTTGTTTTGGTGTTTGCTAAATGTATAGTCTGTCATTTGCTAGATTGATAACCATTTTACTTTTTCCCTATCAGTTTACAATATGAATATGAAGAATATTAGTAGTGTCAACATAGGTATTCATTCATATGAGCGTGAACTGCTACTCCTAGTGTTAATTCTTGTAACATACTGGACATGATAAATAAGATAACAATTCTAGCTGTACCATTATCTGGCTAGATAGGATAAATTAGAAATGCTACTCCTAGTTTAAAAGGCTGAATTTACTTCAGAAACAAAAAGTATTGTAAAAGAAGATAAAAAATTTAGCTGTAGCATTATCTAGTTTTAACATTTGGTATCAACTAAGATCAGGACTAGCTTAAGTTATAAAAAGTGCTATTGTTACTTGTTGATACTTTTGTCTAGGGTAAAATGACAAACAAAACCACAATAGTTTGAAACAAGAAACAAAGTGACAGAAAATGATAAGTACATTTATTTTACGGGACGTTTATAAGAATATTCTTCCACAATTTTCTTGGATCATGACCAAAGTTTGAGTTGAGTACATCTAGTGTTAGCATTAGATTTCAAAGGTGACATTCTAAAACATGGATGTTTTCTATTGCAATTTTTTCTCTATGCAGGCTCATCACTCAAGTATATCCTCCGAGGAGTAGTAGAACATGACTTTTATTTAAATGGTTTGCTTGATTTACACTACTAAGAAAACGGCTATAGGTAATCCACACATCCGTGGCGCACGTGTTAGTAATGCCCCACGGGTAAAATAGGCGTGGCGCACTGTCCACAGTGCCCTACGGCTAACTGTCGTAAGCGTGGTGCACATGAGGGTGGTGCGCCACGGCTATGTATGGTCCAGGGCACATGTAGCCGCAGCACACATACTCGTAGAGCACTAGGTCAAGGTGCGCTACGAATGTGAAACTTAGCCGTAACGCATCCTGACCTAGTGCGCTACGGGTGGGTATGTGTGCTGCAGCTGCTGGGTCAACTTAGCCGTAGGGCACTCTACCCTAGTGCCCTACGGCTAAGTGGCCTGCACCAACTCCACAACCCCCCTCCCCCCCTCCCCCCGTGGATCGCCTTTTTAGGATTTTCAAAAAATAAAATAAAATGAAAAACACTTCAATAAATAAAATCCTTTCATATTTATATAGATAATGTGGTCTAGTTTCTAGGAAAATTAACAAACATGAGTTTCGACTTTTTCTGCAAAAAAAGTCATGCCACGGTAAAATGGCCGTAGCTTTTGCATACGATGTCGAAAAAAATCGTATAATATACCAAAATGACGAGAACGAGATTTCGCATCCGCTCACAACTACGTCCAGTCATTTAGTGATTATTTAGATTTTCAAAATTCGAAAAGAGTAAAAAGTTACGGTCAAAAGACCGTTTTTTCCTGCAGAAAAAAAAGAGGGCAACTTACCCGTAGCGCACCACCACCTAGTGCACTGCGAGTAAGTTGGGCGGGATTCAAAATTTGAATCCCCACCCCGCCCACCTACCCCTCTTCCCTTCCTCTTCTCCTTTTCATTCTCCTCCCTCCTCCTTTTCCTTCTCTCTTCTCCTCCTCCTTTTCCTTCTCTCTTCTTCTCCTCCTCCTTTTCACTCTCCTCCTTCCCTTGCACCGTCGACGGCGACGGTGGCCTTCTCCTCCTCCTTTCTCCGGCATCCTCCTCTCCTTGCAGTGACGATGGCGACGGCGACGACGACCTTCTCCTCCTCCTTGCAGTCACGACGGCGACGACCTCCTTCTCCTTGCGGCCTCCTCCTCCTTGCAGTCACGATGAGCGACGACGAGCGCCGACGACCTCCTTCTCCTTGCGGCGACCTCCTCCCTTCTCCAGCCACACCTCCTTATCGCTCTCTTCCTCGATGCCGGCGAGGAGTAGCACGACCACGGCCTCCCGCACCTCCCTGCGGTGGTAGGTCGTGGCCACGGCCACCATGCTCCAGCGAGGTGACACGACGGCGGCGATGCGGACTCGATTGCTTTTGCAATTCAAAACGAGGGTGTTTTTTGCATTTTTTTTTGTCTTTTGAAAAAAACATCCGTGGCGCACTTGTACCCCTACCCGTGGCACACCTGATAGTGCGCTACGCCTATCCCCATATAACCGTAGCGCACCAGGATAGTGCGCTACGGACACTTTTTAGTCGGAGCGTACGCTTATTAGTGGCGCACCACTAGTGCGCCACGGATGTGCTTTTTAGGTGCGCCACGAACAGCACTTTTCCTAGTAGTGTTAGACGGTTTGACAATATCAGTGAACAAACTACTGGAAAATTTACAAGAACAAGCAGCTCCGAAACTCCGAATTTGATCTCTGTTCTGAACATGTTGCTTGTTCTTTTTCAAGAACAGCAGGAAGAAGCTAAAGTGAAGCTCCACGGACTGCACGAGAGAAGCAGTAGCCAGCTCCACCGGCGCGAGCACGTGTATTCGTACTCCCCTTCTCTTTCTCCCACACAGAGATTCTAAACCAAATTGCACCCCTATGCCCCTTAGTATTATACCCCTAAGATTCGGGAGCTGATGTTTAGAATGTTCATTTTCTGTAAATATACATGAACGCCCTTTGATGGCCAAATTATTTACAAAATGTGCTATACGCATAAAGCAAGGTAACGAAGCTTAACATCTTATCTTATTGGAGCATACCAACATGGCACATATATTAATAATGAAAATCACACCGAGTGCTCCAATACTAGTTCCCGTTCAAAGGTCTTTCTGTATTAAATGTTCAACGAGACATGAGATAAAACATTTGCAATGGAATCATCTTTTCGTCGCACAATATTATATCAAGATGAGTACTGTTGAGCTTCAGAATAAAATTTAACAAGGGAAGTTCTTGCGTGTCATTTTCTGTAAATACACGTGAACACTTTCATAGGGCCAAGTTCTTTTTGAAAACATTGTTACACGCATGAAATAAGGTAACAAAGCTTAATGTCTTATCTGGCTGGAGCATACCAACTCGAAACATACATACATACATACATACATACATACATACATACATACATACATACATACATACATAGATGAGACTTACACTGAGTGCTCAAATACTTTACAAAACCAAAGTGTTACACACGGTTCCAATTCTAACACTTTCGAAGTACCGTATATAATCCAGTACCTTCCCATTTTATATTTTTCTTATAGCACCACATTAATACTAGATACACACCATAAGAGATAGCATGGGCGGTGCACCTTATGGGTAGACCTCGATGACACCCCGAGCTCCCAACATCTTGATAATCTTATAGTCGCTAAATCCAGCTTTGGTAAATATTGAGCTCCAGTCGTTTTCATCCCGTTGGCGTCCTCTGGTGCATGTCAGCATGAGCACGTCCATCAGTAGTTGGGTTTCCAACATTGGCCCAGAAGAAGAAGGGTCAACCACTATATCTATGATGATCAACTTTCCTCCCGATTCTCGGGAAGGAATGGCCTTCTTGCAGTGAGACAAGATATTGATGCAATCATCGTCACTCCAGAAGTGCAGAACAAGCTAGCACGTAAACATTCCACATGGTTAAGTAGTGCAACATATATACTAATGATGTTAAAATTTTAGCCGCGAGTCATTGTAGTTTTTACATCGAACAACACTAATTTGTTCAAAGTATGTGTAGTGAGCTAGATCCAACCTCTCAAATCCCCTTGTGGTATAGAACCGCTCTAATTTTTTTTTTTGCGACGGGATAATTATTAACATTATCTGTGTGCTCTATTTATAAAGCGGGGTGAAAGTGAAATGAGATAATTAACAATTGTAAAAAATATCTTCATACCTTGAGCATCACAGCTTGAGCAGCTGGGATGGAATGGAAAAGGTCACCGGCGACATAGTTAACGGCATCACTCGGCGGGGCTTTCTCGATGACCTTTGGAAGGTCCAACACGTGGATCTTGATATGTGGGAAGGCCTGGACGATGGCCCTGGCCGTCGTCCCATCGCCACCACAGCAGTCGGTGAGCGAGTCCAGTCCCTTGAAGAGGTCATGGCATTCCCGCAGTATCGTGCCAATCCCCATATGGTCATGGGCAGCCAGAGCTTCATGGATTACCTTGTCGGCCTCCGGGTCGAGGAGCGCCATACTCTCCTCGAGGATCGTCACCCCATGGACGTCCTCAAATGGCGCTGGCAGTGGGTGTGCTACGTCCTTCTTGAACCAGTCGGCCAGCCCCAGGGCCGCCTCCAGGTAATGGCGCGAGGTCGCGGCGACCACGATAGCCACCTGACTAGCCTCACCATCGATGAATACGCCGTCCACCAGGAGGTAGGATAGCGGGACGAGGCTGTAGATCCCCTCCTTGTGGGACGCCAGGACTCCCGACGTGACCAGCAGCCGCATGATGCGGCCAAGGTATGGCGTCTTGGATGGCGGGAGGGACAGCGCCGTGACCAGGTCGGAGAGCGACGCCGTGCCACCGAGACGGTGGATGGCGGTAGGGATGCCGAGCTGGACGGCGCACCTCAGTGCCATGGGCGTGAAGTAGCACAGGCTGTGGCGCCACAGGTCTGCCTGCGCCTGGATCAGCTGGGCGTCGGTTGGGACTGCCATCGTTGGGGCGTGATGAGCTGCCATTTCTCTGTATCGTCTGTCTGTCTCTCTAAGAGCGTTGGTGTAGTGTGTGATAACTGCTAAGGGAGGAGCACAGATACATATAGCATGCATTTGCGATTTCTTGTACGCCACACAGCAGTTGACAAAGATTTAATTATTCGCCCGTGGAACGCGAGACATACTGTGCTTGTGCTTTGGATTGGGACATGTATATTATCCTTTTTTTTACAACCACGTATATTATCCTTGTATAATATATGTACGGTAATTTAAACAAAAATAACCCAAATGTGTAACAAATTCAAAAAATAATTTTTTTGGTAAAATATTTACTAACCCTTTTCTGCAACTCCCGCTAGAAAGGCGTTGCACCAGTGACTGTGTCGCCACACACGTGCCATGCTGGCTCGGTGGGGACGTGGCTCCAGGCGATGGGCCCAGCCTCGTATCTGCAGCTCCAGGTAGAGCGGAGCAGCTTGCAAGCTTGCAGCGCCATGCCAGACGGCACCGAACGTCTTGCCAGCATGGAGTTGTGGGTCCCATCCTGTAAGTGCGTTGCCATGAGTCACAGAGCTGTATAACAACCTACAACACAATGTAGCACTTAGATGCGTGCGGCCTCTCCAACCCGACCCATACATCCATTTGGTGTTTGAAGAACAACTCGTGTCCGGCGGCTCCCCTCTCTCCTCCACTTATTCCCCCTAGCCAAATTTGTTGAATCTGAAGGTTTCTTTCGTGGATTTTGACCTCCCCAAGTTCATAGAGGTACTCTCCCTCATTTCCCTTGTTTTTTACCCATTGAAATGTTCTTATTTTTGTGGCACATGTCCAAATCTTGGAAACCCTAGAAATGGGAATTTACCCAAAATCCATGGTTGACTCTTGTTGATTCGGCCAATGGTGGCTTCTATGATGTATATGAAGCATTTTTCTTAAGATTGGTAGGTTAAGGTTAAGGTTTTTGTAGGGTTAGGGTAAGGGTTTGGTTTTGTGAGTATGATCTTAGTGTAAATTTTGGCATTTATACTTATTGAATTTATTTACCGTTGTGTTGTTATACTTATTTTAGGGATAGCTAGAATTGTTCATGTTCATCATATGGACAAGGAAGCGTTTTTGAGAGGTAATATTGAGCCGGACCCGGATGAGATTGACTTGGTGTTCGAGCGTACTCCTAGCTATGTCGAGGTGTTGAAACAAGTTCGGATAGATTTGAATTGGATAGATCCGAGTGATGTTGTTGAGTTGGAGGGTAGGCACAATGTGGGATTTGGGTTACACAACTTTTGGAAGACAATGTGTATTAGCTCCGGGCAACGTTGGGTTGCATATAAGGAGGTGGTGGCCGAATCACAAGACAAGGCTCTTGAGATTTGCCACAAAAAGGTTGATGCTAATTTGCAAATGAGTATCATATGGGTTGCCTCCCCATATGATGCTCAGAGTCCTCTGATGCATGCACCCAGTGTTGTCGTGGGACGCTTCGTTGGAAACCCTAAAAGCAAGGTTTGATGCAGCACAGCAGCAAATTTCCCTAAGTAGAGACTGAGGTTATCGAACCAAAAGAAGGAAGGAAACGTCTCAAAGGTGTTGCAAGCAACGTGGAAACCTACAAAACACAAACTCAAGAATTTGCCCCAACGAATCAGTGAGATTGTCAAGCTCACCGGTTTGCTCTAACAAAGGATTAACTGTATGGTGTGGAAGGTGATGATGGTTTGTAGCAAGTAAACAAGTAACAGTGGAAGATGCATCAATGGTACAGATTGGACCGGGTCCATAGTTCACTAGAGGTGCTCTCCTTAGATAAACAACATGGCATGAAGGGTAAACAAATTACAGCAGGGCAATTGACAGGAACTGAGCAAGGCATAACAATGCAATACCAGACAAAAAGATCCTATGAGATTCGATTGGGCAATACAACAATATACATAGACCGTCATCCAACTGCATCTATGACTAGTAGTCCACCTTCAGGTTATCATCTGAATCCCCTCCAGGATTAAGTTGCAAGCAATAGACAACTGCTTTAAACAAAGTGTGTAAGGTAAACAATCCACTTGTTCCATGAACAAGAGAGAGTTTTTTCTCCCTAGTAGCAATAGCACATCTACAACCGAAGAGATTTCTGTCACTTTCCTTGGAAACTAGAGGCATGAACCCACTATCGAGCATAAATACCGCCTCTTGGAGTCACTAGCAACTACTTGGCCAAGATAGCTAATAACAACGAAGATCATGCAAGATCACAAACAACACAGACATGATAGTATCAAATAGACAAAACCATTCATCAATCTGACATAGTAATCTCAATATCCATCGGATTCCCGCAAACACAACATGCATGATTACAAATAGATTAGATCTTGATCACGAATGGAGCTCACAAGATCTATACATGAAAGCACAAGGAGGAGACACAACCATCTAGCTACTAGATGGACCCATAGTCCAAGGTGGAACTACTCACGCATCATACCGGAGAAGTGTAGGGTTTGCATCATAGAAAACAAAAAAATCCTACGATGGGAACAACTATGTACCAAGATCTATCTACTAGATACAAGTAACGGGTGGATATACATCCATACAATACATACCCTCGAAGACCGAATATCGTTAACGAGGTTGTACTCGTGGATGATGTAGTCGAACGCTTGCCGATCTCAAGATCGATAAGAAGTCCATCCGGTCCAGCAGGTCCAACACCATCCAGTCCAGCACCGCAAAGCAGTGGTGCATCCGTGATCGCACACACATCAGGGTACCCGACAACCTCCGCGCCCTTGCTCCATTGAAGCAGCGGAAGCAACAAATCCTTCCAGAAAAAGCCACCGGGACCATGTATCTCGCTGATCCGAGACCATGGGGAATTTCTAAAGGGGGAAGAGAGATCCTTCGCGAGGAGGTGTGAGTGAGAGAGAGGGAGGGGCTCCTTTTATAGGGAGAGGGGGGCACCCAAGGGCCATGTTCCCAGCCATGGGGCTGCCCCCTCCCCTCCTTTCATTCATGTGGGTGGACACTCCACTCACACAAAAGCCTTTCAATGTCCTACACTCAAAAACCCACTCAAATTACCTTTAAATTTCCACCAAATTTAATGCAGACTCTCATTAAATAAAACTCCTTTTATTTATTCGGAATTTTGTCAATTACTTTAATGACAAACATTCTCATATAACCCCTTGCTAGTATTTCATTTCACATGCAAAAACACTTTATGCAATTTCACCCGAAAACCCGTTTCGGTATCTAGTGAAATAAATTCATGCACTTGTTATTCTTTCTGGCATGAAACTTTTGCTCCAAATGGATGTCAGTGTCTCTTAAATGTGCCACCCTACGGTTCGCGAATAATGCGTACATGATCAAGACCCCTCTCGGATCAATAATCAGAAGCGGGATCTGGAGACCCATACTGACTCCCACACATTCAGCGATGACTTTCTTGCGATCGCGAGAACCTTCTATGCTAGTATCTTAATCCCTTTGTTTCGTGATATTTTACATGTCCGATATTCGATCATCGGTATCTCCATACCTAGTTTGATCTCGTTACTGACATGCACTCTTTTCTCGTTCCCGTGATATAACATAGTGATCAAATCACTTGCTTGCAAGCTAATCAATGTGATATCACCGAGAGGGCCCAGAGCATATCTATCCGTCATCGGGATGAACAAATTCCACTCTCGATCCATGAGCCTCAACATAACACTTTAGTAGTACTGAACCCATCTTTATAATCACACTGTTACGGTGTGACGTTTGATGTTATCAAGATACTCTTCCGGTGTTAGTGATTGACATGATCTCATGGTCTAAGGATTAGGATAACTTTTTATGATGTTATAGCAATATAAACTTAATGAATTTGATCGTAATGCTATATTTTGGAAGAATGTTCATCACATCATTCTAACAATGTTGTGACCTCGTTATTAACAACATCCAATGTCCATGATTAGGAAACCTTTGATCATCTTGTTAATCAACGAGCTAGTTTATAAGAGAGGCATAACTAGGAACTTCCTTTGTTTATTAAACACACATGTATTAACGTTTCCGTATTAATACAATTATAGCATGTAAAATAAACATTTATCATAAACAAGGAATACGATAATAACCACTTTATTATTGCCTCTCGAGCATATTCCTTCAGTCTCCCACTTGCACAAGAGACAATAATCTAGTTTGAAAACTTTGCGTATTGAACACCTATGGCTTTCTGGTGTTCCATATACGCGATTGCAAGTGGTTAACATAATCTATGAATCTGACACTTTCAGGTCCGTGTGTATTTGCATGTCTTTGCGTCTTCACGCATCACTCATTCTCCAATGGGATGGCATTGTATAAATTTGGTCTTTTGATGAGACCTTTAGTTCCTTGGGGTTAAATCATGTCGATACTATTATCGTACAATATATCTTTAGTTTTAGCCCGTTGCGAACCACACCTTAGTTTGATAACAAACTACTTGAAACAAATGCCCTCCTTTGCTGCTACTATAGCAGTCATATACTTAGCCTTTTTGTTGTAGTATCCGTCACACTGTCTTAATCTTTGGAATTCATCCAAATCCATCATGGAAAGTTTCTTTCCATTTCATTTTGTCACCCATAGTTTAAATTGAGATAAACTTAATTTGTATCTTGTGACAAAACTAGTATCAATGTAACGCTTTATAATGAACTATTTGTAATTTTTTGTCACCTATACACAAATATATTCTTAGTTCTTCCAAAAGATCATAAGAATATCCTTACTATCGTCCAATGATCATTTTATGATTCATTCTGTTATATGCTCATAACACTTAGAGCATAGGACATATCTGGATGTGTACATATTATGGTATGATTGATCAAAAAATTCTTGTGATTTCACTCATCAAGTGTCAAAGAACTTGAATCTTGTTTCACTTATCAAGTGTCGATACACTTGAATCTTGATTAAATTCTTTTCCATGCGACAAGAAACTTTTCTTGTCGTTTCTATATTGAACTCCTTCAATATCTCATATATGTACGTTTGGTACAACCATATTAGCGTCACAGTCTATCCATGTAGACGTTCATGCTAAATATTCGGGTTTTGCCTAAGTCTTTCATCAAAATGAAATTCTTAACCTTTTTCAATAAAAGATACATCATTTCCAATCAACAGATGTCCTCCACATAATGTATTAGAAATATGACTTAGCGCTTCCACTTAATTTCTTGCAAATGCAAGTGAAAGGGCATGTATGCTCCCACGTGTGGTTTTGGTAATTAATGAAAATCTCTATGGACTAATGTGTAAATGGAGTTTCACTTGTAGGCTTGTCCATTTGCATCACTTGGGCCATGTGTTGGTCTCAAGGTTGGAAGATGAAGAAATGTCCAAGGGCTTTGTGCCCATTGGAATCATGAAGAAAGAAGGAGCTTGAAGGTTGATCAAGACATGTGCAAAGAGTTGCATCAAGATGGATCAACCTCAAGTAGGGATGAAGAAGGGCGAGCTCAAGATGCTCCATCTCTAGAAGATCTCATGCTTGAAGCTTGCCATCCTCATGCTCATGGAATGATGAAGACAAGTTCAAAGAAGAGGTGTCCCCATGGAGTATGGGGGAGCAATTTGCAAGTCTTCATCTTCATCAAGCAAGAGCATCCAAGAAAGGTGTTCCCACTATAGAAGAACAAGACGGTCTACATCAAGTTCAAGTGGGATGCTCAAGGCAAAGGTATGTTCTTGATATGGCTTCTCTTTTGCCGGTCTCGTATTGTTAGTTGGGAGACCGGGTTTAGGATAGATAGCCGTTCTATCAAGAGGGGCTCTCAAGCGGGTGTCTCGTTTGCATTGTTCGGAGAGAGCTCAAATATTTGCATTCATAGCATCATCTTTCTTGGTTGTTATTTGGTTCTTGTCCATGAGAGTATCTAGAGATTGTGGTCATCATCATAACAAGCTCTAGTTCATCATCTAAGGATTTCACTTGCATATCTTATTGCGGTTTTTGATCTTGCGAGTTTTCCGGCTCCACACCTTGGGGGATACTTGACATATATATTCATAGTATTTTCTCCCAAGGTGATACCCAATATTTCTAATTTTTGTTGGATTCTATTCGTCATTATCTTTCCAACAAAATTGGTTTCATCCCAATCGGAGTTTCCAAGCTCAACTTCTTGTGTTTTGGGTTTTGGAGGTTTTACCGGTTCATCGCTTCTAGAGAGGTCATATCTTTCTCAATTTGGTTTTATACTTCCATGCTGGACTATTATGTTTCTTTGCCTAATCTTGTAAAACTTTTCGTTCTCTTCAAAACGAGCCCAAGATCATCAAAAACGGAGTCCGGGATCAAAAGTTATTGAAGTTTTCGTGCAATATTGTCCTGTGTTTTTGCTTGAGCGGAAGTTCCGGCCCAAGTTCCGACCCAACCCAAGTTCTGGCCCAAGTTTCGACCCAAGTTCCGGCCAGGTTCAGTAACTTGTGTTTCTATTTGCCGGAAGTTCCGGTGGGAGGACGGAAGTTCCGGTGGGGGCGCGAATCTGGCCCAAACGGTTAGTTTTTCCTTGTCCTATTTAAGGGGGGCTTCTTCCCCAATGGTTCTCTATCTTTTGAGCTCGTCTTTGCCCACCATTGTTGACCTATTTGAGCTCTCTTACTCCCTCTCCCTCCCATGATTCTTACATCTTTTTGAGGGAAAAGTGAGAGGAGATCTAGATCTACAATCCCACCAAGTCAAATCCCTTCTTTGTGAAGAAATCATTGGGATCTAGATCTTGGAGAGTTTTGTGTTCTCCTCTTGTGTTCTTCCTCCCTTATTCCCCCAATAGCTTTTGTAGCTTTGTTGGAATTTGGGAGAGAAGGACTTGCCCTAGCATTTGGTGCATAGGTTTGAGTTCTACTCTTGTGTTCTTCCTCCCTTATTCTCCCAATAGCTTTTGTAGCTCTGCTGGAATTTGGGGGAGAAGGACTTGCCCTTGCATTTGGTGCATAGGTTTGAGTTCTCCTCGGAGATTCGGCGAGTTCAAGCTTGTGAGCTTGTTTCTCTTGGGTTCCTTGGAACCCTAGACGGTTGTGTGGTTGGACTGTTGACCTTTTGTGGTCTTGTTGACCTTTTGTGGTCTTGTAGCCTTTTGTGGCGTTGTTGGCCTTTTGTGGCATTGTTGGCCTTTTGTGCCTTTGTTGTTGGGAGCCTACAATTGAGTTGTGGAGTTAGCCCCAATCTTGTACGGGTTCGGTGACCGCCCTCAAGCGTCCCATAGTGGAGCAAGTGCCCGCCTTTTGTGGTGCGCACTTGGGAGAATAGGTGAGCCTTTTGTGGCGTCGGTGAGTTGCGTGCTTCCGCATCCGGAGTGAGGCCTTGTGTGGCGTTGGGTGAGCATCGAGCCACCACACCTCGAGGTGAGCCATTTGTGGCGTTCGGAGAGCATTGCGCCATCGCACCTCTCCAACGGAGACGTAGCTTCTTTGGAAGTGAACTTCGGGAAACAAATCTTCGTCTCCGCGTCCATCGGTTATCTCTCAACCGAACCCTTTACTTATGCCTTTACATTGTGACAGCCATCGTGCTTGAAGTATTTATACGTTTCTATCACCTTGTTGCTTGTATTGCTTAGCATAGGTTGTTGGTGCACCTAGGTGAACTTAGTGGCTAGGTTTTGTGCTCAATAAATTAAACGTTAGTTTTATTCCGCATTTTCTTGAGCCTAAACCGTAATAATTTTAAAAGCCTATTCACCCCTCCCCCCTCTAGGCGACTTCCTTTGTACTTTCAATTGGTATCAGAGCAAGGTCTCTCGCTTTTAGGCTTCACCGCCTCGAGAGTAAAGATGTCTCCTAGGGGTTTAGTGCACTCTCACACATTTACTTTTGATGGCACACATTATGATGTTTGGCGTACTCGCATGCTTAGTCATTTCCGGGCCATTGACCCAAACATTGAGCGCATTCTAGATATGGGCTTGTCTCCTCCTAAGGATCCCCAAAATCTATCTTTGGAGGAGAAGACAAACTCTTATCTCGAAACTCAAGCATCTAATGTGCTTGTTAATGTTGTGAGCTTTGTAGTTCTTTCCTCAATCATGCCTTTCATGAATGCTCATGATATATGGACCAAGCTTCAAGCAAAATATGATGTGTCCAAGCTTAATGAGGATGATTGTGTTCCATCCACCTCCGGCCGTGATGTGTTCTCATCTTCTTCCACTAGACCAACATGTGAGTTGTCACAAGGTAATGATATGGTGAGTGGTGATAGAACTTGCAATGTAGATAGTGAGATTTCCATTCATGATTCTTTGTCTCTATCTCATTGCAATGTTGTATCTTTGGGCATGAACACTTGTATGACCATATGTGATTTACATCCTAGTGTTGATTGCCCTTGCATATCTTGTAGAAATGAATTGGATATATCTCATGATGATATGCTTGCTTTGCCTTGTTGCCATGATAAATTTGCTTCCATTTCCTCTAGTTCTTGTGTTGCTAACCATGTAGAGGAAAGTGAAGAATGTGTGGGCCAAGGCAAAGTTGTCATTAGAGCTTCATGTGTTCCCTCATCATCATCTTCTTCCAATGTTCACTTGTGCCTCATGGCTAAGGGTTCAAAGGTAACCTCTCCTTTGGACTCCAATATATCTCATGATGATGTGAATGTTGGTCATGTAGAAGTAGATAATGATGTTGCTTATCTAAAAGAGAAGGGGGGGCTAGTCCTTCGTGCTCTTCATCCTAATAAAAATGCTTGCTCTACTTTCATTGAAATCTTGACTTGTGCTATTGAAAGTAGGCAACTAATATATGAGCATGAGGACAAAATAGATAAAATAAGTAGTCTTGAGCGTGAGTATGCTAATGAAATTGCCAACCTAAATGAAGCTCTTGAAGAGGAACAAACCACTAAGGAATATCTTGAGGAGGCCTTTGCTCTAGAGCTATCTAGAGTAAGGAAATCTCATGGTAGAGAGTTTGAGGTGGCAAGTGCTCTTCAAATTAAAAATGATGAACTTGAAGTTGCCTATGCTAAACTCCTTGAGGATTTTGAGCACCTCAACAATGGCTCTAGGGTCATCAAGGGTGAGCTCATCAAACTCACCGAGTTACATGAGCAACTTAAAGCTTCATATTCTAAAGAGCTTTCCAAGTTGCCCTCACCTATTGCTTTAATTGATGATGCTTGTGCTACTAACTCTATTTCATGTGAAGCATCTATCTTGAAGGAGAATGTTGAGCTAAAGGCTCAACTTGCTTTGCTAACAAGCAACTATGGGAGATTAGAAGAAAGTCATGCCAAGCTCTCAAGCTCGCATGAGGATCTTCTACTCTCCCATGGTAGGCTAGAGTTAGCTCATGAGGCCATTGTGTCAAAGGTAACATCTAGTGGGCCTCATGTGGACATTAGCACTATATCTACTCCAAATGTTATATTGCCATGTGCTAGTCCTTGTAATTCATCCTCTAACAACCATGCTAAATCTTGTGATGAATTGCATCCTTTGCCTTGTTGCTCTAACAATGAAGCTTCTACTTCCTCTAGTATTGTTGTTGATATTAACCATGTAGAGGAAGTCAAAGAGCTCAAGGCTCAAGTCACTTCTTTGAAGAATGACTTGAAAAGGTGTCATGAAGGGAAGACCACGCTCAAGAATATGTTGAGTGTGCGACGCCCCCCAAGTGACAAGAGTGGGCTTGGATTCAACTCCAACACCAAGAGCAAGTCCACTATCTCGTTGAAGCACAAGGGCAACAATAATAAGGGCCAAGGACAAGTGAAGAATCCGGCCAACATTGTGTGCTTCAAGTGCAAGGAAGAAGGGCATCATGTGAGGGATTGCCCATTGAAGAAGAAGCCTCTTAGTGAGAAGCAATGGGGGAAGCGGCCTCAAGATCCTCCACAAGCTCAAGATGGGCCACTTACTAAGAATCCTCAAGCTCTTCTTCATGGTGCAGCTCCTCCCAAGAAGAAAGACGGCAAGAGAAGAACTTGCTACATATGTCGTGAGAAGGGGCACCTTTCTTCCTCATGCACCATGGGTATCTCCTCATCCCATCCTATATTGTTTGATGATGCTTATTCACTTCGTAAGGATGAGGGTGGCAATGTGTTTGCCAAATTTGTTGGTGCCCAAAGTGGTGTCAAGAAAAGAACCATTTGGGTGGCCAAGCCTATTGTGACTAACTTCTTAGGACCCAACTTGGTTGGGGACCAACAAGCTAAAACTTGATCAATAGGTGTTTTTGGAGGGCATTGGAGACTTGGCTATCTTATGAAGAGTTGAGAGATCTTCATTATATTCTTGTTGTCAAAGTCAAGTCATTGGTTATCATGCTTCTATTCCTTATCCAATGTTCCTCCTTCCGGTAACTTGTGCTAAACTCCTTTACATTTATAGTTACTTGCTCCCTTGTGCATGTGTTGGTTTTGTACCTTGCATGTGCTTGTACATGTTGTGCTTCCCACTTACTTATATTGACCTATGAATTATCTTTGTGTATGTTGGTTGGCACACCATGTATTTGTGTTTCTTGGTTTTGAGCCTTTATTGTTTCTAGTAGGTATCTTATTTGGCTCTTGTGAGGGATTAATGGACTATTCCGTTTTGGGGGAGTGTCATGCTTGGGCATTCCACAATCCTAAAATTTGTGTACATGAGAAAAACCACTTAGTAGTCATTTTGTTGTCTCTATGTGGTTTGTCTCTCTCATGAGAAACTCAAGTTTCCATAATGTCCATCAATACCTCTAGTTTGATCTTTTTGCCTCTTGTTGAGATTTCTTGATTTATCACATTATGGGGGAGTCATATGCTTTGTGCATATTACAAACCTAGAAAATGTGGACATTTGAGGTAGTGCCACTTAGATTTGATATTGAGAATTATCTAGTTCCTATGTGGCACATTTGCTCATACAAGTTCCAATTTGCTTAAATGTTTTTATTGCTCATCTTTTGGATCTTGTTCGTGATAGTGATTCTTGGTATGTGTTTCCTCATATTTGGATCTACATATCCTCATGGGAACCACTTGCTTCTATTTAATCCAATCACTAGTGATTGTGTGACTATTTGAAGCAATCAAGAATCTCTTTCAAAGCATAAAGCTTAATTCCTATCTTGTTATATGCTTCTTTGTGTGAATATGATCTTGGATATCCTTGCAAACTACCTCGGGAAAATTATCCCTATTACTTTTTGTCCTTGGACAATTAGTATTTAATATATGGTAGGATTCTTTGATCATATTCGTTTTGGACTTTTCTTATTTATATTATCTTTGGCTAATAAAATGTTTTTCTATTTGCTCCCAAGCTTTCCTTGCCTCTTGTGGATCTTCTTATTTTATTTATTTCCCCTTGTGTTTTATTTAGTGTAGGTAGTAGTGATGATATCATTTGTGGGCATTTTGCATTCAAAGGAAAAATTATATATAATGCTCTACTTATGGGGGAGCTCTCCTATATTATCTAGAACATTGTTTTATGCTTCTTGATTTTATCCTTCTTGCTTGGAAGCTCAATCCTTTTTGTGTTGGTACTTTGTGTGCCATCATGAAAAGTGTGAAGAGTTTGTTTTGGTTATTATTTCCTTGCTCTCGTTGGGAGTTGGCTTTATCTCATTCCGTTTCACTTGTTTTGTTCTTTTAGGATGAGATAAATCCTTGAGCCTTGGTATTTTTCTTATCCTTTTTCTTTGGCTCTTTCGAGTTCATTTGTTGAACTTGTGCTCTTTCATGTGTTTATTTGGCTCTTCGATACAATTTGGACACCTTTTGTCGAGTCACACTTTTGTGTGTGTGTGTCTTATTGGTTTACTTGGTGTTTTTGTTCAAATTGTATCTCCTTTTGGTTCTTGAAATCCTATGCATGCATATTTACTTCTTGTATATATTATGGCATGCTTGCTTTCTTTGATCCAATATATAGGAGAAACTCCACCAAATCCTAATGGGCTAAGATGTGCATGAAATTCAATTTCATATCAATATGCACATATTTGTGTGGGGGCTCTCCTATGTATTGTAGTTTCACTAACTACTTTGGACCCAATTTGTTTGGGGACCATAGTGTACTTAATTGTGTTTTAGGTGCATTGGAGATATATATTGGGTGCTTGTATCTTGAACAAGGAAGAAGTGGCGTCTACATGTTAGTTGGATGCAAGTTAGGATGATCAACGAATTCATATCTTCTTCATCCTACCAATTATATCTCGGTAACAAGTATCTCTCTCTCATGCATACATATCTTGTTCCCAACCTTGTGTAGGTTGCTTGTTGGCATGAATTTGTGTTCTTCCATATGTAGGATTTCTTGTTTTGGCTTTGAAGAGTTCTCTCTATTGCAAATGTGTGTATGTTGAGATGAGTGCATATAATGGGGACTATACTAAATCATGCTCATGATTCACTAATCCCAAATATGTCAATCTAGCAACTTTGTTGCATATCGTTTCCTCAATATCTCCCATGTGCAATAGTGAGTATTTTTGCCAAGTTGATTTCTATCTTGTGATACTTGTTGCCTTTCTCCATATATTCCATCTATCCTCTTCTTCCCTTGAGAATAGTTGTGTTGTATGGGGTATGTTGGTGTTTGAAGCTCATTGATGTACAATAAGATATATTTGAGCCCTTGGGCATGCTTTCAAGCAAAACATCTTATTGGTATATTCTATGACTTTTTTTGGGGTCTTCATGTGCTTTCTTGAGTATATATCTTGTGTGTGCATGTTTCTTTGTGGTTATATGTCTTTGTGATACTTTCCACCTAAAAATTTATACACACAAGAGAAGATCAATATTTGGTTGTTTTTGCATTTCTTGGAAATCATCTCTTACTTCATTTTGATTCTTCGGTGGTTTCCAAATTATTGTATTTTGTGTGCATTGTTAAATGGTTTTGGAGGAGTTAGGATTCCATGGTTGTGCACATTGTTTCCAAATACAATTACTATAATTGGTGCACAATTTTTGGGGAGCTTCTCTAATTCATTTAATGATGCACATGTTCCTTCTTTATCGTTTCTTGTGGTTTAAATGCTTATGGGGGAGCAAGGATTCCATATTTGTGCATATTGTATTCAATACAAGTATTCTAATCTTTGCACAAACTTTGGGGAGCTTCTCTATTTTTATTTAAACACTCTTTTGGTTGTTGTTCCCTTTTGACATCATTTGATGGTGTTTCAATTGTTTCTTTTGGATCTTTTGATTGCTCGCTTCATTTGTTGAAGCCCTTTTCTTTTCTTTCTTTTCTTTTTGCTTTCTTTGGGTCCTCAATATAGTTTTACATCCTCCCTAGTTCTCATCATTTGACTTGTGCATATGCACACCTTTGGAGGAATTCTCACTATGTGGACCGTCTACAACTTTTCACCCATTTTGGCAATCGATGCCAATGGGGGAGAAGTTTTGGAGGGTTTAAGGGAAGTTGGGCTTTGCTTTGAGTGTGTTCTTAAGCATTTGCCTCTCATGCTCTTGCATCTTTGTGTTTGCTTTGCATGTTGAATATATATAGGAAACTCAACCAACGGTAACGGTTGGCAATCTATGCAATGAAATTCAAGTTCATCACACATGCATAGATTATGGGGGAGTTTGCTCTATATATTGTGGTTGTACCAACATCACATACTTGTGTAGTATTTGATGTTGGGGCAACCGCTTTGGTCGTTA
Source organism: Avena sativa (assembly GCA_916181665.1). Classification (NCBI taxonomy): domain Eukaryota; kingdom Viridiplantae; phylum Streptophyta; class Magnoliopsida; order Poales; family Poaceae; genus Avena; species Avena sativa. The sequence goes on from OV702282.1 coordinate 238,277,307, forward strand.
ATTGTCATATTTAAACCCTCGCTAAGGGATTGTCATCAATTACCAAAATGGGGGAGATTGAAAGGGCATGTATGCCCCCATGTGTGGTTTTGGTAATTAATGACAATCTCTATGGACTAATGTGTAAATTGAGTTTCACTTGTAGGCTTGTCCATTGGCATCACTTGGTCCATGTGTTGGTCTCAAGGTTGGAAGATGAATAAATGTCCAAGGGCTTTGTGCCCATTGGAATCATGAAGAAAGAAGGAGCTTGAAGGTTGATCAAGACATGTGCAAAGAGTTGCATCAAGATGGATCAACCTCAAGTAGGGATGAAGAAGGGCGAGCTCAAGATGCGCCATCTCTAGAAGATCTCATGCTTGAAGCTTGCCATCCTCATGCTCATGGAATGATGAAGACAAGTTCAAAGAAGAGGTGTCCCCATAGAGTATGGGGGAGCAATTTGCAAGTCTTCATCTTCATCAAGCAAGAGCATCCAAGAAAGGTGTTCCCACTATAGAAGAACAAGACGGTCTACATCAAGTTCAAGTGGGATGCTCAAGGCAAAGGTATGTTCTTGATAGGGCTTCTCTTTTGCCGGTCTCGTGTTGTTAGTTGGGAGACCGGGTTTAGGATAGATAGTCGTTCTATCAAGAGGGGCTCTCAAGCGGGTGTCTCGTTTGCATTGTTCGGAGAGAGCTCAAACATTTGCATTCATAGCATCATCTTTCTTGGTTGTTATTTGGTTCTTGTCCATGAGAGTATCTAGAGATTGTGGTCATCATCATAACAAGCTCTAGTTCATCATCTAAGGATTTCACTTGCATATCTTATTGCGGTTTTTGATCTTGCGAGTTTTCCGGCTCCACACTTTGGGGGATACTTCACATATATATTAATAGTATTTTCTCCCAAGGTGATACCCAATATTTATAATTTTTGTTGGATTCTATTCGTCCTTATCTTTCCAACAAAATTGGTTCATCCCAATCGGAGTTTCCAAGCTCAACTTCTTGTGTTTTGGGTTTTGGAGGTTTTACCGGTTCATCGCTTCTAGAGAGGTCATATCTTTATCAATTTGGTTTTATACTTCCATGCTGGACTATTATGTTTCTGTGACAAATCTTGTAAAACTTTTCATTCTCTTCAAAATGAGCCCAAGATCATCAAAAACGGAGTCCGGGATCAAAAGTTATTGAAGTTTTCGTGCAATATTGTCATGTGTTTTTGCTTGAGCGGAAGTTCCGGCCCAAGTTCCGACCCAACCCAAGTTCCGGCCCAAGTTCCGACCCAAGTTCCGGCCAGGTTCAGTAACTTGTGTTTCTATTTGCCGGAAGTTCCGGTGGGAGGCCGGAAGTTCCGGTGGGGGCGCGAATCTGGCCCAAACGGTCAGTTTTTCCTTGTCCTATTTAAGGGGGGCTTCTTCCCCAATGATTCTCTATCTTTTGAGCTCGTCTTTGCCCACCATTGTTGACCTATTTGAGCTCTCTTACTCCCTCTCTCTCCCATGATTCTTACATCTTTTTGAGGGAAAAGTGAGAGGAGATCTAGATCTACAATCCCACCAAGTCAAATCTCTTCTTTGTGAAGGAATCATTGGGATCTAGATCTTGGAGAGTTTTGTGTTCTCCTCTTGTGTTCTTCCTCCCTTATTCCCCCAATAGCTTTTGTAGCTTTGTTGGAATTTGGGAGAGAAGGACTTGCCCTAGCATTTGGTGCATAGGTTTGAGTTCTACTCTTGTGTTCTTCCTCCCTTATTCTCCCAATAGCTTTTGTAGCTTTGCTGGAATTTGGGGGAGAAGGACTTGCCCTTGCATTTGGTGCATAGGTTTGAGTTCTCCTCGGAGATTCGGCGAGTTCAAGCTTGTGATCTTGTTTCTCTTGGGTTCCTTGGAACCCTAGACGGTTGTGTGGTTAGACTGTTGACCTTTTGTGGTCTTGTTGACCTTTTGTGGTCTTGTAGCCTTTTGTGGCGTTGTTGGCCTTTTGTGGCATTGTTGGCCTTTTGTGGCTTTGTTGATGGGAGCCTCCAATTGAGTTGTGGAGTTAGCCCCAATCTTGTACGGGTTCGGTGACCGCCCTCAAGCGTCCCATAGTGGAGCAAGTGCCCGCCTTTTGTGGTGCGCACTTGGGAGAATAGGGTGAGCCTTTTGTGGCGTCGGTGAGTTGCGTGCTTCCGCATCCGGAGTGAGGCCTTGTGTGGCGTTGGGTGAGCATCGAGCCACCACACCTTGAGGTGAGCCATTTGTGGCGTTCGGAGAGCATTGCGCCATCGCACCTCTCCAACGGTGACGTAGCTTCTTTGGAAGTGAACTTCGGGAAACAAATCTTCGTCTCCGCGTCTATCGGTTATCTCTCAACCGAACCCTTTACTTATGCCTTTACATTGTGATAGCCATCGTGCTTGAAGTATTTATACGTTTCTATCACCTTGTTGCTTGTATTGCTTAGCATAGGTTGTTGGTGCACCTAGGTGAACTTAGTGGCTAGGTTTTGTGCTCAATAAATTAAACGTTAGTTTTATTCCGCATTTTCTTGAGCCTAAACCGTAATAATTTTAAAAGCCTATTCACCCCCCCTCTAGGCGACTTCCTTTGTACTTTCAGCAAGCATCTTCATCGTCTCCTGATGAAAACTCTTTTTTCATCACGATGAAGATTCTAACTCCGCGATGCTTACTTCAACCATTGAAGTTTGCATGCCCTTTTAGCATCCTTTGAATTAACAAAATCCTTTGGACCGTATCTTGTACACGTCCTAGGTAACCATTCTATTAGAAGAATTTTATTTTGTTTATTCCTCTACCATACACCAAATTATATGTAGTGACTAAACATCGCTATGAAAGATCAAATCTTATCATAGTCAACTCCTTGAACATTGTCGTAAAATACTTTACCGACATGTCGACTATTTGATAGATGTGAAACATCCATGTCTGTTTCTGTATAGATCCAAATACCATCGATAGGTTTTTACACCTTTTCGGAGGGTCTTCCAATTTCAAAACTTGATTTCTCGTGTATGGAACTATCATAGATTTTATGGCTTCAAGACATTTGATGGAGTCAGGTCCCATCATCGCTTCTTTGCATGTATTCGGTTCATTATTGTCAAACAATAATGATTTACTCTCAAATCTCATCATTTGATTGTTTATCCAACCTACTTGGTTTAATAGGAACTTAGATCTCCGTGACCACAACCTTTCAGGCACATAAACTATGAGCATTATGGATGCCTCCGGAACGATTTCCAGCGTTGCGCAACTTAGCACATTTAGATAAGGTTTGTTAACCTAATCAAAGTTCTATTGTCCTCCCACTTAACTTTTACAAAAAATTCCTTTTTTAAGAAACTTCATGTTTCAAGCGACAAACCCTTTTGTCCTCGGTGTTATGGAGGAATAACCAATTGTTATTCAAAATAACCTACAAAGACATGATCATCCGACATTCGTTGTAAACAACTTACTTATGCTTAGCATACCAAAATTTAAGAAAATACAACTTGGGTTTTACCCCAAACCATAACTCATATGGTGTCATTTCAACGGATCAAGATGGAGCTCTTTTCAGTGTAAAAGCGGTAGTCTCTAAAGCTTTAATCTTTTAAAACATAATGGCAGTTTTATAAATAACACCTTTGATCCAACCATGTCACACAAGGTTTCATTACAAATCTCGAACACTCCATATTCCTATGGTGTTTTGGGAGATGCAAATCTAGGTGTTTTTGCTAAACTTGTAACTCAAATAAATCCCTTTATGATAAAATCATAAATCATTTATTTTCTTGTTACACTTGCAACTCAAATAAATCCCTTATGATAAAATCATAAACCATTTATTTTCTTGTTACAATGATTTTCCACTTCATCTTGAAAGTCTTTGAACGTTTTCATATATTTCATACTTCTTTCTCATTAAGTGAATATTCACTCAAATTTCCGAAGAAAGCATATGAAGTTGAAATCCATCACTTACGACTACACATAATGTACTACATACATCGATATGTATAAATTCCAATAATTTAGTCGTTCGTTCTTCTTTGGCCTTTGAACGAAGTGTTAATTATCCTGAGGAAAGTCTCACAAACGTCACTTGATCAAATCAAAGACTCCAAAAATCCATGAATATGAAGATTCTACATGTTTTCTTTCCAATATAATTTAAACGGCGATGTCACTTTGTAAGTGATCTTCCAATCATTTGTCTTGCGACATTTTAGCATTAGTTTTTATGGATGTGATTTCTCCAACTAGATTTGTAAATCATCCATCTTATGTGGAATATGGTAATTATTTGAACAATCTTTGTTCTCATAATACCTAATTTAAATAACTTTTATTTAAAACAAATCTTGAAGGAAAGCTTTGATGTCAACAAGAAATACAAACAACGGTTTGTTTATTTTCGATGAACATCATCTTGCTAGTTACTTAGGCCATTGTGGTTCATGAATTGCATTGTTTTGTATGAAATTTCATACCAACCAATTTGGTATCCAATACCCAAGAACCACATTGTTTAACAAGCAAAAAATACAACCATAACATGTATATCATCCATATACCTAAAATGGATATTTCCAATCTTTTCTTTTATGCCAAATATATTTTATAGATTCTCTTTCAGCATTTCCTTTTTCTTTTTAAAAGAATCTATCAACATCAATAGTGGCGCCATATACATGACACATAGTCCAAAGCGTGTATATTCAAATAATAGTACCTTTGGACTTGCAATTTGAAGTATATCACCATCATCAAATGATCGGTTTTTTAAAATCCATACTTTAGTAATATTTTAGTGTAGTAAACACTTTACATATATCTTCTATTCATCCTTATCATGACGACTTTCATGATCAAGCTACTGTATCTTATAAAGGCGAATCGTGAGTATAACATTACTTTCCAAAACCCTTTTGGATGATTAGTATGTCTAACATGTCCAACCTTTGCAAATTCTCATCCAATATGAAAACATACATTATACTCTATCATATTGCAACCAAAACATTGTTTCAGATATCGTTATATCGGTCACACATGATGGTTTCTGAAACAATTCTTTCAGCTCCTAGATAATCTCGATATTTAAATCAAGAATCATGGAGGCAAACATCGTACTTAAGGCACTAACACTGGAATTATTACTCTCGATTTAATACCAATTATTAAATTTCACGGAGTAAATAGAGTTTGCTGGAAGTTTGCAATAGGACTTTAAACTTTAGATTGACACTCAACACAATACGACACCAGTTCGTAAAGTAACTATCCAGAATTCTATAGTTCTATTATCTCAATTACAACTATGCATAAGGTGGTGAACGAATGCCAATGACTACAACAAATTATGCAAATTCACTTTGAAGTAATTTATGATAAATTGAGTTCTTCTAATCTAAATTAGAAATTAAATCCCACTCAAAACGACATCCCTCATGCCCTTTTGGTGATTACATGAACCAAATCCACTACAACAAGTCCGATCATCACTTGAGTCGATGTAGCTTCAAATGGGCATCATATCTTCCATATGACTCATGCTTAACCTTTCGGTCTGTGTTCCGAGGCCATGTTTGTACATGCTAGGCTCGCCAAGTAAGAACCTTAGTATGCGTGTGTAACTGTCTTACACCCGAAATATGATCGTGGATCCAAGAACACCCGATCATCATGTGATGTCTTGAAGCGACGAAACATAATTGGTGCATACTTAAGGAAGAACACATTTTTATCTTGATATCTAAATGAGAGATCATCTTATTATACTAATAAAATGCCAAACAAGCAATATAAGATGCAACAAACATCACATGTTAATAAGTGAAATGATATGGTTCTTGCACTTGATCTCCATCATGTGAATCATGGTATGATCGCCATCATACCTCTATGTGTAAGGCCAAGGTCTATGGATATTACACGTTATGTGTGTTGTAAGAGTATCGATTTATACTTTCACTTACAACATCACCATATCATGACACTAGCCCAGCAACAATCTAAACTAGACGCCTCTAATTTATCCATTGCAAGTTTTACGTGGCTTAGGGCTTTCGAAGATAGAACCGTTCTTACCTACGAACATGGACCACAACGAGGATAACCAAATTGTTGACAACTCGTTGCAAAATAGATATTGACTATAGTAGGAGATGCAGACACCCGCTAGCCACTTATGCAAACTAGTTGCATGTCAAGCGTGGAACAGGTCTCATGTGCGAGGACATGTAAAGTTTGTCCGGTCCGCTTCATCCCACTATGCCACCAATATCCAACGTACAACTAAGAATCAATAAAATGATCATCATCGCCCACATACTCATATGTGTATTACCCGTGCAAAGCATCTACGCATAGATCCGGCTCTGATACCACTGTAGTGTTCACAGCATAGAAAACAAAAAAATTCCTACGATGGGAACAACTATGTACCAAGATCTATCTACTAGATACAAGCAACGGGTGGATATACATCCATAGAATACATACCCTCGAAGACCGAATAGCATGAGATTGTACTTGTGGATGATGTAGTCGAACGCTTGCCGATCTCAAGATCGAGAAGAAGTCCATCCGGTCCAACAGGTCCAGCACCATGCAGTCCAGCACTGCAAAGCAGTGGTGCATCCGTGATCGCACACACGTCCAGGTACCCCGACAACCTCCACGCCCTCGCTCTAGCGAACAAGCGGAAGCAACAAATCCTTTCAGAAAAAGCCACCGGGAACATGTATCCTCGCTGATCCGAGACCATGGAGAAATTCTAAAGGGGGAGAGAGATCCTTCGCGAGGAGGTGTGAGTGAGAGAGAGGGAGGGGCTCCTTTTATAGGGAGAGGGGGGAACCCAAGGGGCCATGCGCCCAGCCATGGGGCTGCCCCCTCCCCTCCTTTCATTCATGTGGATGGACACTCCACTCACACAAAAGCCTTTCAATTCCCTCCACTCAAAAACCCACTGAAATTCCCATTAAATTTCCACCAAATTTAATGCAAACTCTCATTAAATAAAACTCCTTTTATTTATTCAGAATTTTGTCAACTACTTTAATGACAAACATTCTCATATAACCCCTTGCTAGTATTTCATTTCACATGCAAAAACACTTTCTGCAATTTCACTCGAAAACCCGTTTCGGTATCTAGTGAAATAAATTCCCGCGCTTGTTATTCTTTCCGGCATGAAACTTTTGCTCCAAATGGATGTCAGTGTCTCTTAAGTGTGCCACCCTACGGTTCGCCAATAATGTGGACATGATCAAGACCCCTCTTGGATCAATAATCAGAAGCTGGATCTGGAGACCTATACTGACTCCCACACATTCAGCGATGACTTTCTTGTGATCGCGAGAACCTTTTACGCTAGTATCTTAATCCCTTTGTTTCACGATATATTACATGTCCGAGATTTGATCATCGGTATATCTATACCTAGTTTGATCTTGTTACTGACATGCACTCTTTTCTCGTTCCTGTGATATAACATTCTAGTGATCAAATCACTTGCTTGCAAGCTAATCAATGTGATATCACCGAGAGGGACCAGAGCATATCTATCCGTCATCGGGATTAACAATTCCACTCTCGATCCATGGGCCTCAACATAACACTTTAGTAGTACTGAAACCATATTTATAATCACTCTGTTACGGTGTGACGTTTGATGTTATCAAGATACTCTTCCGGTGTTACTGATTGACATGATCTCATGGTCTAAGGATTAGGATCACTTCGTATGATGTTATAGCAAAATAAACTCAATGACTTTGATCGTAATGCTATACTTCGGATGAATGTTCATCACATCATTCCAACAATGTTGTGACCTCGTTATTAACAACATCCAATGTCCATGATTTGGAAACCTTTGATCATCTTGTTAATCAATGAGCTAGTTTATAAGAGAGGCATAACTAGGAACTTCCTTTTGTTTATTAAACACACATGTATTAACGTTTGCGTATTAATACAATTATAGCATGTAAAATAAACATTTATCATAAACAAGGAATACGATAATAACCACTTTATTATTGCCTCTTGGGCATATTCCCTTCAAGAAGAATGCCTCTGGGATGATCTCCCCTCCGACAGGGTGCCGGGAAGAACTCCAGACCCCCCTCCCCCCGATCTAGAGATGATGGTGGTGGCGGATACAGATGGTTTCGTGGAGTTTTGATCGGGTTCCTAGGGCTTCTACATCGGGGGCTTCTTATAGGCGAAGAGGTGAGGCTGGGAGGCGGCCAGAGGGCCCACACCCTCCCCAGGCGTGGGTCAGGCTTGGTCGCGCCCATGGGGGTCTGGCCGCCCTGTGGAGCCTCTCCATCTCCCCTCTGGACTTCGTGTCGCCCACGGTAAAATATTGACTTTGGCTTTTGTCCCGTCCAATTTCGAGAATATTGATTTTCTGCCTTTCTGGAACCAAAAACAGAAGAAAATGGGCAACTGACACTGTGGCAACTTGTTAATAGGTTAGTTTCAGAAAAGATATAAAAAACACATCAAAGTGTAGACAAAGCAAAGCAAAGTAGACACTAAACAAGCATGGAACATGGAAAATTAAAGATATTTTCCGATGTATCAAGCATCCCCAAGATTAACTCCTGCTCGTCCTCGAGTAGGTAAGTGATAAAAAGAATAATTTTTGAGGTGACATTGACCATTAAAACCAAGATCAAACCATTTGCAAGCATTGAAAGCTGGGAGCAAAGAACTCTAAACATGTGCATGAAAGATGGAGTTCTAACAATAAGACAAAGTAACTATGCATGCAACATGAAAGGCTACAAACAAAGATCATGAATAACATGCATTGAAAAACATTTGTTTGTTTCACATACAGAAAACATGGCATAGTGGCAATCAGCTTGTCCCTCATAGAGTAGCAAATAGATGCATAGGACACCTTCAAATTTCATAAGAATGACTAGATACAAGTAGCATAAGAACAAGTAATATCACAATATGCATCAATCAATAAGTTTTGGGACACTGCACATAGAACTAAGAATGGCAACTATGCTCTCTTAATGGTGCCTAAAGGTAGAAGGTGGAGACTCAATATAATAGTGGAAGAAAGGCCCTTCATAAGGGAAGCAGGGATTTCAAGTTTCAAAAAGAGCTTCCAAAAATTATGGTTCTTGTTAGCTTTCAGCCCTCATTGTCCCTATCATAAGCTTCTTGAAGTGATTAAGGTTAAAGTGAACAAACTATGGAGTATATGCTTGACAAAGTATAAGTTGGCAATCTCAAGTCCCTTGAATACGAGGGCCACACCTCATGCTATTCAACTTCAGTCACCTGTAAGTTCTTGTCATAGTAAGTACATGCCTATCATAGAGAACCGCCAACGGGGTACCCCTTGCACATGGTACAGGAGCTATCCCATAACCAAAATGACAAGGCAAGCAGACAATGAGCATATCAATGATCTTTTTATTTACTATGTGCATAGCTTTTTATTGAGGATGCTTCACAGATAGCTCATTATGATGATGCTGCAAGTTTCCACCATGATTAGGCATGGCGTAGGCTAGCGGCCTAGGCGTTTCTCTAACACAAAATACATATCTCCATGGACTTACAAGCTCCCTCTTTATTTCACATCGGTGACATCCATAGACAAAAGAGCATGATATCAACTGTGTACAAAGTACAAGTGCAATGTTGAAAACATTCCCCATGATAGCATGGTTTTGCTAATTCCAATGTATAAGTGCAAGCATATACAACATAAACGACACAATTATTCAAGTTTATTAGGGGCAAAGAATATAAAGTGTTCCATCAAGTTTGTGAGGGCTTTAATCACTAAGTTTTCACATAAGAATATAGTTTTTAATTGGAAGATAGACGAAAACAAGAATATACTTGGAATGGTGTAACACACCATGCATAGGAATTTATAGTGGACACTTTGGAATAACTTGGTTTCTTGGGAGTTGGAAGCATGAGTAGAGCTTACTCATACAAGTGAAGGCTAGCAAAATACTGGGAGCAACCAACTAAGAGAGCAATAATGGCTATAATCATGCAGAGCGACAAAACATTACTAATCAAAGCATAGAGTGGTACTACAAGTCAAGGACTAAATGATCATAGAGGCTATGGTGAATTGTTCATAGTCATAACATGGTGTGAGCATGTGCCAAGTCAACCCAAACAAAGCATCAAAGGAGAATACCACAATACTATGCTTTTGTATGCTAAAACAACGCATAATTTTTTTCAAGGCACACTAAGCAATCCCAATTGTTTGGAACAACACACGCTACAGCAATAATAACTAAGCATAAGGTCAAAACAACACCTAGCATGTCATGCTAAAGTCTAAGTCACAGTCAATGCAAGCTCCTCTTGCACTTCTAAGTAAGAACTTACTACTCCTTTCCAACACTAATTGACTTATTTGAAATAACACAGCGAGAATGGGGGTCCAAACTACTTTATTCAAGCAAACTAAAAAACTAAGAAAAGCAAACGAAAACTAAGACGCTCCAAGAACAACACAACTGTGCATGAAACAATAAAAACGAAGTGTCTAGACAGACCTGAGCTTTTTATTGGTGAAGAAGGGGATGCCTTGGGCATCCCCAAGCTTTGACTCTAGTACCTCTTGGATATTTATTGGGGTGAAACCATGGTGGCATCCCCAAGCTTGAGATTTTGTCCATTCTTTATCTCATTACATCATTCTCTCTCTACACCTGAAATTTTTCCTTCATACAAAACTTCACACAATCTTTATTAGCAACATTAGTGTATTCAAAAGATAAAATACCTTTAGGCTAAGCTTTGGAACAGCAAAACTTTTCACTAAAAATACAAGCTACTGTAGAAACTCCTTCAAAAATCTCAATTCCCCAAAAGAGAACTAAAAAAGGAATCAATAAGAAGCAAATGCAAATAATGGCAGAAATCTATCAAAACAGACCAGCAGGTAGAGACTGATTTTTTCGAAAATCTTCTGTTGCTCAAATCAAAAAGTGTTGAACTAACGAAAGTTAGATAACATACTGTGGAATTTATTCGTAAATTTTCAGCGCAATCCTACTTACATAGACTGCTCATGAATTTTTATGATGGAGGACAGAAATCTTTTTTGGGACAGCAACTCCCCAAATCTTACTTCCCTCTCATTAGAGGTCATTCTTGGCACAAAAATCAAAGAAAAAGGATAAGGAGAGGTCATTACTGAAGTAATAACTTCCAAGACTCAAGAAAACCCTTTTATCATCTCCCAACAAGTACTTTTCTTTAACGCCTTTAAGTTAGGCACAAGAAGCAACAAAATCAAGTATTTTCAAATGAAGCAGCATTAACATCAATACTTGCAAAATCCTCAACTATGAAAGGTATCTCATCCAGATGAGTTTTGGAGGATCCCTTGTCATCCCTCTTTGGTTTACAGCTTTCATCAAAAATATTTTCAGGAGCAATCCAATCAAAATTCTTTTCAAAGGCTTCATGCATTCCAACAAGCTTAAAGGGTATAGGTATCTTAAATTCCTCTCTAGGCTTAGTATTATCAGAAGTACCCACAACATCTACACTTAATCCTAGCATATTGAAACGCTCAAAGACCATTTTGGCTTCCCTAGCAACATCATGGAACTCTTTTAGTAAAGTTTCAAGATTGAATTCTCTCTTTTCAGCATTCTTTTCTTCTTTTAGTTTTAGGAACAAAAATTGTATCATTGGGTTAAGGCTAACAAACCTAGCCTCCAACATATGAACTAAAGAAGCTGCAGCAATTTCATAATTAGGAGTAGGCTATGCTATAGATTTATCCTTAATATCCTCATGTTTTCTAACATGGTTAAAGAATTCTTCAATATTATCTTTCCCAATTATGAAACCACTACCTATTGGAAGATCTTTATGGCGAACTTGGGGAACAACATGGTGAGCTAGAGTAAGGGGGAAACTAGAGTAGGAACTAATTTTTTGTGTTTTTTAATAGAGAAAGCAAACCAAACTAAACTAATTTTTTTGGATTTTCTGATAAAAAGAGGCAAACAAAACCAAGCAAAAGAAACTAAGCAAACTAAAAACAAAGAAAGAGAAAGGAAGTGGAGGACTCCCCTTGTGAAGATGTCCTTAGCCTCCCCGGCAACGGCGCTAGAAATCTTTTGATGCACGCAACCAGTGTTGTCGTGGGATGCATCGTTGGAAACCCCAAGAGCAAGGTTTGATGCAGCACAGCAGCAAATTTCCCTCAGTAGAGACCGATGTTATCGAACTAGAAGGAAGAAGGAAACATCTCAAAGGTGTTGCAAGCAACATGGAAACCTGCACAACACAAACTCAAGACTTTGCCCCAACGAATCAGTGAGGTTTTCAAGCTCACCAGTTTGTTGTAACAAAGGATTAACTGTATGGTGTGGAAGGTGATGATGGTTTGCAGCAAGTAAACAAGTAACAGTGGAAGATGTATCAATGGTAAAGATTGGACCGGGGTCCATAGTTCACTAGAGGTGCTCTCCTTAGATAAACAACATGGCATGAATGGTAAACAAATTACAGTAGGGCAACTGACAGGAACTTAGCAAGGCATAACAATGCAATACCAGACAAAAAGATCCTATGAGATTCGATTGGGCAATACAACAATATACATAGACCGCCATCCAACTGCATCTATGACTAGTAGTCCACCTTCAGGCTATCATCTAAACCCCCTCCAGTATTAAGTTGCAAGCAACAGATAACTGCTTTAAGCAAAGTGTGTAAGGTAAACAATCCACTTGTTCCATGAACAAGAGACAGTTGTTTTCTCCCTAGTAGCAACAGCACATCTATAACCGAAGATATTTCTGTCACTTCCCTTGGAAACTAGAGGCATGAACCCACTATCGAGCATAAATACCCCCTCTTGGAGTCACTAGCAACTACTTGGCCAAGATAGCTACTAACAACGAAGAGCATGTAAGGTCACAAATAACATAGACATGATAGTATCAAATAGACAAAACCATTCATCAATCTGACATAGTAATCTCAATATCCATTGGATCCCCGCAAACACAACATGCATGATTACAAATAGATTAGATCTTGATCATGAATGGAGCTCACAAGATCTATACATGAAATAACAAGGAGGAGACACAACCATCTAGCTACTACATGGACCCGTAGTCCAAGGTGGAACTACTCACGCATCATACCGGAAAGAAGGCCTCCGGGATGATCTCCCCTCCAGCAGGGTGCCGGGAAGAACTTCAGAATCCCCGATCTAGGGACGATGGTGGCAGTGGCTACAGATGGTTTCGTGGAGTTTTGATCGGTTGCCTAGTGTTTCTGCATCGGGGGCTTCTTATAGGAGAAGAGGCGAGGTTGGGAGGCGTCCAGAGGGCCCACACCCTCCCCAGGCACGGGACAGGCTTGGACGCGCCCAGGGGGGTCTAGCCTCCTTGTGGCGCCTCTCTATCTCCCCTCTGGACTTCGTGTCGCCCACGGTAAAATATTTACTTTGGCTTTTGTCCCGTCCAATTTCGAGAATATTGATTTTCTGCCTTTCTGGAACCAAAAACAGAAGAAAACATGCAACTTTCACTAGGGCAACTTGTTAATAGGTTAGTTCCAGAAAAGATATAAAAACACCTCAAAGTGTAGACAAAGAAAAGCAAAGTAGATACTAAACAAGCATGGAACATCAAAAATTATAGATACGTTTCCGAGTATCATCCTCCACCCATGAACCAAGAGGAATTAACCGGGCCTCCTTTGACCCAACAACATGAAGTGAGGACATATATGAGCCCCATTTCAAATAAGCAAGATGAAGCATTGGAAGAGGAGAATGATGAGTAGGGGGACAGTGAGAGCGAGGTTGACCTCTATGACAACACTGTTGGAGATTTGGACATATATCATACACAAGAGAACATGGATCACAACATCCCGTATTCTCGAATGTATGCATCGGACTCATATGAGGATGGTCCCGATGAAGAATTTAATGAGGAGGGGTTCATGAAGGATGGGGTCGGAGTTCATGAGAAGGTATTGGGCAGGGATCCTCAGATACCCTTGATTCGTCAGCTTAGTCTAGGATATGAAGCCACGGTTGACGGTGGTAAGGGCGTAGTTCTTGGACCAAGGATAGCTTCCTACCGAGATGATAATCACGAGAAGAATGGTATTTCAAAAGGACTGAGGTTTGCCACGTTGTTGGAACTTAAGCAATGGATCAAGGACTACTCTATTAGGTATCATCGTTCGTCCAAGGTGGTTCACTCGGATGTGAAGAAGCATTACATAGATAAGTGTGAGGATGATGGATGTCCTTGGATTGTGCGGGCAAGACCATTCAAGGGAGGGCCCAATTGGCGCATTGTAAGTTGTGTGTCAACTAACATGTGTCATGGCAAAAGGGTAGATGGCAAAGATGTGAAGCACGAGCACCTATAATTGACCTCTGAGTTCCTCGTCTTTAGGCTTTCAAACCAAGTGTCGTCACTTCCAACAATGAGCATCAAGATGGTCATGGATATCATGGAAACTCTCTTTAACTATGAGGTGAAGTACGGGAAGGAATGGACGGAAAAGCAATCCGCATTTAGGGTGGTGTATGGTGGTTGGGAAGAAACATACAACCGAATCCCTAGGTTTTTGTTAGCAATGGCCGATTGTAACCCGGGCATGGTTCATGTGGTCGAGCCATATGGCTGTGAAACAATGGTTCATGATGGAAGAAATGTTCGAGTATTTGGGCGTGCTTTTTGGGCATTTGAGCAATGTGTGAGGTCATTCGAACATTGTAGGTTGGTCATCTCCGTGGATGGTACCTTTTTGATCAGGCAGTTCCATGGCACTTCTTGATTGCAATAGCAAACGATGCAAATAACCAGTTGCTTCCCTTGGATTTTGCTTTGGTTGAGGCGAAGAACAATGTTAGTTGGGAGTGGTTCTTACGTCTTTTGAGAACCAAGGTAGTACCTCTTGATAGGTAAATATGTGTCATCTCAGATCGCCACCAAGTAATTCTCAACGCGGTGACAATCGACATTCCAGGGCATCATCCTTGAAACATCGATGGTGCATGAGACATTTTTGTTCCAACTTCTATATGGAATATAAGAGCAAGGACTTGTCTGATTATCTTCAAGATTGTTTTCTTGCTTTCACGGACCGGCGTTTCACAAACTTATGCCTCATATTGCTGAACAAAAAAAACTCGATTCAAAGGGTCAAGAGTTTCTCGATAGGAACATTCGACTCCGGAGGAAGTGGGCACGAGCTTATGATGAGGATATCTGGAGGTACGGTCAAATGAAAAGCAACATGCCAGAGGCCTTTAACAAGATGATTAAGGGTATCCGTGCATTTCCCATGACTGCAATAGTTCGATACACATTCAACAAGTTAAAGGAGTGTTTTCTAAACTACTCACTTGAAACGGAAAATCAGATTGCAGGAAAGAACAAGAACAACTACAAATACAAGTACCCACCCAAGGCTGACGACTAGAGGACATTTCAGACACAGAAAGCGGAGTCTCAAGTTGCCACTTGTTTTTGATAAAAACGAGCTCATTTACCAAGTGATCGAGCCTGGAGTAACCGCTTAAGATGGTGTCCAACACGGAGGACGAGCCTTCAAGGTCTCCCTAAGAGATTGTGAATGCACATCGGAAGGCCATTGTTGCTTCATCTCGCTTGCTCTTAATTGCTATGTGCGTCTCGAAAGCGCCATGTCGACTATAATCACGAGTGCACCATGAGAGAGTCTGATTTCTCTATCGTGAGGACAAAGGAGACATGGGCTCCTAGATTTCACCCATACCTTGACCAATCTCAATGGTGTAATTACCATGGAATCCAACTATAGCCCCATCCGGAATGGAAGGTGATTAAACATGGTACACGCAAGACAAAGTGTTTTAGAAGTGATATGGACGGATGGGACCGTAGTGGTGCGCGGGATTCGGGAAATGGCCAATTTCAAGAGCCTCATGAGATATCTCGTTGTGGAAAGTGAAGTGGTGAAGGGCATAATGCACGGAGTTATACCAAAATGAAGATAGCAAAAGGAAATGAAGCAAGCACAAGCGGACAACATGGTCCAAGCCAACAAATTCCTAGCCAACCAAGAAGTACCCAACAAAATGGTCCAAGCCAACAAATTCCTAGCCAACCAAGAAGTAGCCAAAAAATGGTCCAAGCCAACTAATTCCTAGCCAACCAAGAAGTTCCTAGGCAACAAAGAGGAAGGTAACTTGGGATTACAAGAGTTCGTACACAACAAGTTCCTAAGCACCAAGTTCCTAGGCAACAAGCTCCTATTTGGAGTAGTATGTTTACATACCTAGATGGACCATTCCCATATGTATATCCTTATATATTGACATGTTCCACTATTACCTTCTATTCTTATTCACGTATGCTTATTTATACTTACTAACTTTTACCTTCCATTCTTACTATAGGTATGGCGACTCAATCCAACAAAGACAATGGTGGGAAAGGTGTGAATTACTCAAAAGTGTGGGCGATGGTGAGAGAGAGAGGAAGGAAAAAAGAGGAAGAGGAAGAGAGGAAGAGGAAGTACAAAGTTGCTCGTGAATTCGAGTCGGTAGTTCAACTTGCTCATGACTTGAGCAAAAATGAGGAATAGAAAGAGATGAAGAGTAAAAGGACAAAGGAGAAGGAACATGAAGAGAGGAAGAGGGAAAAGGAGAAAGAGGAAGAGGAAGAGAGGAATAGGAAGGACAATGATATGCCACCTTGCGCCGATCAAGAGGAAGGGCCATGGAGGGTGCATCATACATCCGAGGCCCATGGAAAGGAGGTTCCACCTTGTTGGTGTAATGATCCTTATATTGTTAAGACGTCCATCTACTACAATTCTGATACTAGGGGGTGGAAGTTTTTCATGTGTCCCAACTACCCTCGCTCTCCCGAGCATACTCGCAACCCGTATGAGACTCCATCATTATGTATAAAGCCATTTATTAGTTTAAGAAACCCTATTCCATATCATATAACTAACATGCACTCTTTTCTTGTAGTCTCCCCTCCACTATGCAAGTACTACACTTGGATAGATCCTGAGCAAGATGAAGCTACATTGGTTATTATGGATATCAAGGGTCAAATAGTTAGATGTCGGTGGAATGAAGTTGTGTGTAACGAGGAGGCGGCGAAGAAGCGCAAGCAATGAGAGGCCGAGCGTTGCAAGAAATAGGAGGAATAGAATCGCATCACTAAGGAGGCTCGTGATGTGGAGAGGCAAAAGAAGCGTGAAATGGCAAGGCGCTCCACGGCGGAAGATGAATAGCGTGAAATGGTCTCGTGTTCGAGTCTTGTATACGGAAGACGCTTCGCTAAGGAGGCTCCTGGACTTGCCGTTAAGTTTGTGTCAAAAACTTATTTGTGAAATAATTCATGATGTTGGATTATGTTGGATTTCGGATTGAAGACTTGTTTGTCATGTGTCCCAAATATATATTGTGTGTTTCTGTGTTCACATGTTTGTGTGTGTGTGTTTGTTTGTTTGCGTGTTTAGGTTTGTTTATTGGACGTGGGAGGCTGCGGCGCCGTGCCAGGTGGCGTTGCAGATACGGGTGCGGCACCTGGCGTGGAAAGATTTTGTCTTGCGAATTTCGGGGCTGGGACATGTGCGGCTACAGCACCGTGCGGTGTGGTGTCACACGGAGGGGTGTGTCGCCAGTGGGCACGGCGATCCAACATATCCAGCGCCATGGTCGACGATGCCACGACGGATGGGTGGGGTCCTGCACTGTGGGTGGCGCGACAAGATTTGGTCCTGACATTTCTGGGGCTGGGACATGTGCGGCTGTAGTGCCGTGCGGGCTGGCGTTGTAGATGGGGCGCGGCGTCGTGCGGATTGACGCGGTAACATCTATGGCGCCATGGTCGACGGCGCTGCGGCAGATAGGTGATGTGCCGCACTGTGGGTGACGCAGCAAGATTTTTTCCTATTATTTTGGGGCTAGGACATGTGCCCGCTGTGGCGCCATGCGGGGTGGCGTTGCAGGGAGAGATGCGGTGCCAAAGCTGACGGCGCTGCGGAGCCACTTGCACTGGAATTTCCTGGTGTTGTTTGTCGCGGCGCTGTTGTTCGCGCTGCAGCCATCTATGCTTCTCCTGCTATCATGGTGCCGCAAGGGAAACGTCCATATTCTAGCAACATTTCCAACAATATATATCCAAGCAACCTTCCAGCAATATATCCATCAATCTCCAGCAATATATCATTAGCGAGCAACATCACAAACATCATAACCAAACAACATAATCTCCAACAATCTCAAACATAAAATATACAAACACATCATCACGAGCAATCTACTTTCATTAAATTACAAGTAGTGTCTACTTTCTCACACACTTGCTCTGGCCTCCTCTCCTCTAAGCAATCTTCTAGCATGGCTACATATCATTATTGTCATCATCTGACTCGACAACAACTTTCTTCCTTGGCCTTAGCTTGATTGCGGACCGTACTTTTCCTCGATACATCTCCAATGGCATGCCTTCAACCACTTCCTCATCTTCATCTCCGGTCTTTAGAATATAAACAAATGTATGGGTCTCATTTGACTAATCTATGTAAATTCATACGAGGATGTCATCGGTAAGGGCTATGTCATACCGTAGTATAATGCTCATCATTAGAGCTACCTTCCTCTTCTGAGGTCGACCTAGTCGGTGCCTTGGACGACATTGTAACCAAGAAAGTTCATAAATCGACGTAACTTTTGGGCATGCCGCTGTAATAATAATAACTCCTCGGTATATAAGATAGTCAAAAAGTTTTAGCAGACCTGTGGTGGTATGAACGTACCTTAACGAAATCCCTAACCTTTTTCTAGCCCTCCTCGTCCATTGGGAACTCCAAAGCACCCTCCAATTCATCTACTTGCTTCTAGACCTTCGAGTGTTGGCATGAAAGTAAATAAAGAATTAGATTATACCATTCGTTGAGGTAGTAATGCGAATGGGAACTTCCTAACTTACCACAAAGTTGATCACAGGAGAAAACGGGTTTTGGCGCCCTTCTCTAACAATCAGGTTATATTTAAGGCTTTCAATCTCGTTGAAACCAAATGGCTCTTCCAAAATGTTTTCTGGATAGGCATCCGGTAGGAGTTTCACATGAGTGCTCTCTAGAAACTAGCTGAGGTACTCGTTGAAAGCGTCATCACAATGGGGTTTTGCGAGCATTCTTTTTTATTTTGTAGCTTCTTTCATAAAAATGAGAAACCTTGACATGTGCTTCCTGTGAATGTTGTCCCTTGCCCTTGAGCCTGTCCTGACTATATATGAACAAAGCACAATTTTTAGTACACAAGTAACATACATCGTGTTGGGAAAGATGTGTATAATCGATTCTTACCGGCCAAGACCAGTGTCGATGTCCTGCCAAGCCAGAGTCTTAGATTGATATAGACCAAAATTTCTCATAACCCGGTATGGCATATGATGCTCAACAACCAAAATGCATATCATGGGGCACTACATATACCAAAGATTAGATTCTGCATCGCACATAGGGTTAATACGGAACTCCTCGCAACCAAAATTGTCCCTATGACCATATGGCTCTCATACAACCTTATTCATACCAAAAATATTTAAATGAGAAAAGTACATGAAGGGAATGCACAATGGTGATGGGTTGGAAATTCTTACTTGCTCCGGGAAAAGGTTATCAAAGTCATTGGTGTATATCAAGTACGCCGTTTCTTGGTCGGTTGGGGCTTGGAGACCATGTCCCAATTATAATCCCATATGGGCCACCTCATACGGTTCCTGCGATCGTTACAATCCGAGTGAGGCATATGTTTCGACCATCCAACAGGAAAGCGTTCCCACATCCATACCGAGAGAAGTAGCAACGAACCACCAATGTAAGCCTCACCACCATTCCTTCGACAAGCATCATCTACCTGCACATGAAAGCAAACAAATTTCAATCATGGGGAAATCTGAAGAGCACATGTAAAGATGGGGAAATATAAACACTTCATTACCTGCCGGTACAAGAAGGCCAATGCCACCAAACCCCAGCTCCATTTTTTATCCATTATGGTTAAGGCCTTCAGCAAGTGCCAGTGAGCAACGTTGCCCTTACCATCAGCAAATATAGTCTTCGTGATAACATGCCACATGTACATATGGGCATAAATCATGATATCATACTTCGTAGCATTCTTAGGACAAGTACTGAAGTTCTGTGTTATCCACTTGAAAGTATCTCCGGCGGTGACCCTTAATTTTTCCCCTTAGAGTTAATAGTCTCCTTGGGACACTTACCACTTGTAAGGTCAGATATCTGTTCACGCCAGTTGTCATAGGATGTGTTAATACACAAAGGATCCCCCTCAATAGGGAGCAACAATCATCGACATGTCCTGAAGAGTCACAGTCATTTCATCGGTATGGAGGTGAAAACTATGCGTCTCCGGCCTCCACCGGTCGACAAGCGCGGTGATGATAGTAGGGTTCATGTGCGGTGTCGACCAGTTGACCATATGGATGAATGGCAGCAGTCCTAGCACTTGGATGTGCACCGTGTACCTCTCATCATATGGCATCACCTCCGAGAAATACCTGTGATACCTCAGTTGTAGAGGAAGAAGATTCTACACACATACAAGCTTGGTTATAACATCTCCATTAAACCAGAGCAACATTATATAAATATTGGGTTTACTTTTATTACCTTATTCTACTCGTCCATCAAGTAGCCATGGTGATGAATATCATAGGTCGTCTCAAGAACCTCCATACCTTCAACAAAACCCGTTGGTACAAAGGTTTCTACCGGTTTCGGCATACTAGATAATTAAAAAAAGATAGTACATAAAAATCCATGAGCATATTATAAACCACCTAATAATATGAACAAATCATAATATGAATAAATATTAGAAAGAAACTGAAGGAAATATACCCAAGAGGAAAATAATAAATGGTTATTATTGTCATATCTCAATGAGTTCGTAATAGTTTCATATTATGCTATAGTTTGTATCAAGTGGAAACATTGATATAGGTGTGATATGAAACAAAACTCACTAATACTCTCTATTCATACTAATTTGTTGGGCAGCAGATGATCAAGGTTTCCCGATCATGAGTGATAGTGCCAGCTGACAACGAGGTCATATAATTGGTGAATGATGTAATGGATATTACACCAAGATTGTGACACGATCAAGTCACGAAGTTCATCATTGCAATAGTTAGAAACGTAGTCTCCATCTCCTTCTTAATCACTGTCTCCCAATGCTGCTTTGACTGCATCAAACGTCACTCGGTAGAACGGTGATTATAAAGGTGTGCATTGGGTATTCCGGGGGAATAGGTTGAGTCCTATTCATCAAAACCGGGATTTGTTCACCTAATGACAGGTAAGATACATAAGGCTGACTTGGTGAGATTACATATAATGTTGCAACACGTGACTAAGTCACGAGGATGTAATATCGCGGGAACAAGTGAAATTGTACTTGTCGGTAACGAGAACAAGGTATGAGATACCAAATGATCGGATATCAGACAAGTTTATCAAAGAAATAAAGGTAATTGGACTTGATGTTTACGGTTAAAACGACATTGTCATTGTGGATTGCACAGGGATCAGTATGGGCATACTAGTCCCACTATTGATCACTGATGGAGATCATGTATGTGTTATTCTCGAGCCATGGGGAAATATCATAAAGGTACGATGAGCTAGATATCGTGTGTAAGTCTTAATAATAGTAGAGAAAGAGAAAGCTGGAATTGTTTTGAGGAGAGATCCGAAGTTGATCGGAGAAAGAAAGAAAGTAAGTAAAAAGGTCGAAAGGTATTTCGGATAAATGGCAATTTATAATATGTTAATTATGAATTAATATATATTAAATAAATACTTCCTCAGTAGGCCAAAACCCCAGAGGGAATTGGCCCAAGAGGAAGTCACCCTGAAAAAGAGAAAGTACAAGCAGTAGCTACAGCAACCTGGGCCAATTTGATGAGGCCCAGGCGCGCAGTGGGCGGGTGGGTGCAAAGCACTGCATGGGCGGCAGCCAATAGGCCACCTCCGCGGGCTGCGGACCACCGGGCCCACCCAATGGAGAGGGCACGCCCCTCTCCACCTATAAAGGGGTGCCCATAGGTGGGATAAAATACACCAAAAAAGAGGTTTTTTAAGGAATTTTCCTTAGGTAGTTCTCTCCCCTCCTCTCTCTCTCTAGTTGTCTCATTGCACTAGTATGGTCCTATGAAAGGACTACTCACGCAAGAGACGACACACTAGCATCATGTCGTTGTGTTATGGAGATTACAAGTCGGAGATCTACTTACGCACTCCCGACAGGGATCAGGGAGCCGGAGGTCATCATCATACACCGCATGTGTACGAAACGACGAGGGGGCACACTTGGGGCACCTTGGATGTCGTGATCCGGACAGCTGCACGATGAAGCAGGAGATGACTTGCAAGGAGCTTCGCGACCTTGAGGTCGGCTATGAGCACGACTATATCACCCATGTTCCTATTGGAACTTTAACCGCTTTCGGACTATAAGGATATGTATCTGAAACCTCGGTTGTTACTGTATTACTCCTAGATAGATCTTGTGAAGTTCGGGTGTCCCAACATAGGAAATTTTTTGTTTTCTACTGAGAAACCCCAACAATGGTATCAGAGGTGATCTATGTGTAGTGATGTTTTACGACCAGTACGCACATGATTTGTGTGGGCATTGATCCTATAGTTGTTACCCACTAAAGTATACTTGTTTTATCGCGATATTGTTTAATGCGGCCTGGACCGACCTTACGTGTATCCGTGCGCGGGACTGGTACCACGCTTGTCATACAGCTTGTTACGTATAAGTGGCTAGCGGGTGTCTATCTCTCATTCAATAGTTGATATAGCATTTACAATAGAGGGCCCTGAAAGGGGTGTAGTAGAGACAACTTTATGGATCCATGTTGTGGTTAGAAAGTTTGTAGATTAAAAATGGTTCTATTACGAAAGCCCTAACAACCACGTAAAACTTGCAAAATATAAAGTAGAGGCGTCTAACTTTATATTGTAGGAGGGTATATGATTTAATATGATCTTGGTCATTACGAAGGTAAAGTATTTTACTTTTATGTTACTAAGCATTATAGTAAAGGCCATCATTCCGATGGATGACCTACTGGTGGCGTCGTGGAATTGGTGTCACATCGGTGGCAAGATTGAGATCATGTCGGAGCACTCGATGAAGATCAAGGCGCAAGAAGTACCATATCATATCACAATATAAATGTGATGTTCATACCTATTTTATATCTTATTGTGTGCTTGTATTAGATACACAACGGTAGCATAAAAGATAAGATGATCCCTAATAATACCAATAGTGTGTTCTCCCCTAGTGTGCAAACACCAAGAAGGTTTGTCGTTATAAAGCCTGTTGTGACGCTCAGGGGCTAGACATATCTACGTTCGCATACGTGATACGTCGGAAACGTATCTATAATTTTTGATGCTCCATGCTTGTTTAGTATATACTTTGCTTTGCTTTGTCTACACTTTGAGGTGATTTTTACATGATTTCTAGTACTAACCTATTAACAAGTTGCCACAGTGCCAGTTGTTTGTTTTTTGCTGTTTTTGGTTTTAGAAAAGCTAGTAAGAAAATATTCTTAGAATTGGACTGGACAAAAGCCAAAGTCAATAACTTTTCGTGGGGAACAAGAAGTCCAGAGGGGAGACGGAGAAGCGTGCAGGGCGGCCAAACCCCCCTAGGCGCGGGTGGGCCCTGCCCCGCGCCTGGGTAGGGTTTGACCCCCCTGGCCGCCTCCTCGTCCTCCCCCTTCGCCTACAAGAAGCCCCCGATGCAGAAACCCTAAGCACCCGATCAAATCACCACGAAACCTTCTATAGCCGCCACCATCGTCCCTAGATCGGGGGGATCTGAAGTTCTTCCTGGCACCTTGCCGAGGGGAGATCATCCCGGAGGCCTTCTCTCCGATATGATGCGTGAGTAGTTCCACCTTGGACTATGGGTCCATGTAGTAGCTAGATGGTTGTATCTCCTCTAGCAAGCAATCATATCTTCCCTAAAGAAAAGAAGAAAGGTAAGAAAGGAAAGAACAAGAAGGTTGCTTCTTCATTTGAAAATACTTGATTCTTCTTGCTTCTTGTGCCTAACTTAAAGGCGGTAAATAAAAGTACATGTTGGGAGATAACCCAAGAGTTTACTTGAGTCTTGGAAGTTATTACTTCAGTAATGACCTCTACTTATCCTTTTTGTTTGCTTTTTGTGAAAATAATGACCTCTAACGAGAGGGAAGTAAGATTTGGGGAGTTGCTGTCCCGAAACAGATTTATGTCCTCCACCATAAAAATTCGTGAGGAGTCTTTGTAACTCATATTGAGCTCAAAATTTACGAATAAACCCCCCAGTATGTTAGCTAACTTTTGTTAGTGCAACACTGTTTGATTTGAGCAACATAAGATGTTCGAAAAAATCGGTTCCTACCTGCTGGTCTGTTTTGACAGATTTCTGCCATTATTTGCATTTGCTTCTTATTGATTCCTTTTTGAGTTCTCTTTTTGGAAATTGAGCTTTTTTGAAGGAGTTAATACAGTATCTTGTGTTTTTAGTGAAAAGCCTTGCTGTTCCAAAGCTTTACCAGAGGTCTAATATTTTTGAATAAACTAATGTTGCTAATGAAGATTGTGTGAAGTTTTATATGAAGGAAAAATTTCAGGTGTAGAGAGAGAATGATGCAATGAGATGAAGAATGCACAAAAGATCAAGCTTGGGGATGCCACCATGGTGTCACCCCAAGAAATATCCAAAAGGTACAAGCGTCAAAGCTTGGGGATGCCACCATGGTGTCACCCCAAGAAATATCCAAAAGGTACAAGCGTCAAAGCTTGGGGATTCCCAAGGCATCCCCTTCTTCATCAATAAAAATCTCAGGTCTATTTAGACACTCTGTTTTTATTGTTTCATGCACAGTTGTGTTGTTCTTCGATTGTCTTAGTTTTTGTTTGCTTTGCTTAGGTTGTTTAGTTTGCATGAATAAAGTAGTTTGGACCCCTGTTCTCGCTGTGTTGTTTTGCAAATAAGTTGCTTGGTGTTGGAAAGAAGTAGTAAGTTCTTGCTTGAAGTGCAAGAGGAGCTTGCATTGACTGTGACTTAGACTTTAGCATGACATGCTAGGTGTTGTTTTGACCTTATGCTTAATGATTATTGCTGTAGCATGTCTTGTTCCAAACAACTGGGATTGCTTAGTGTGCCTTGAACAAATTATGCGTTGTTTTAGCATGCAAAAGCATAGTATTGTGGTATTCTCCTTTAATGCTTTGTTTGGGTTGACTTGGCACGTGCTCACACCATGTTATGACTATGACAATTCACCATTAGCCTCAATGATCATTTAGTCCTTGACTTGTAGTACCACTATATGCTTTTCTTAGTAATGCTTTGTTGCTCTACATGATTATGGCCATTATTGCTCTCTTAGTTGGTTGCTCCTAGTCTTTTGATAGCCTCCACTTGTATGAGTAAGTTCTACTCATGCTTCCAACTCCCAAGAAACCAAGTTATTCCAAAGTGTCCACTATAAATTCCTATGCATGGTGTGTTACACCATTCCAAGTATATATTCTTGTTTTTAGCTATCTTCCAATTTAAAACTATTTTGTTATATGAAAACTTAGTGATTAAATCCCTCACAAACTTGATGACACACTTTATATTTTTTCCCCTAATAAACTTGAACCATTGTGATGTCTTTGTTGTATATGCTTGTACTTATACGTTAGAATTAGCAGAACCGTGCTGTCACGAGGAACGTTTTCAACATTGCACTTGTACTTTGTACTCACTTGATATCATGCTCTTTTGTCTATGGATGTCACCGGTGTGAAATAAAGAGGAAACTTGTAAGTCGATGGAGTAAGTATTCTGTGTTAGAGAAACACCTGGGCCGCTAGCCTAAGCCATGCCTAATCATGGGGAAACTTGTAGCATCACCATAGTGAGCTATCTATCAAGCATACTCAATAAAAAGCTATGCATATAGTAAATAAAAACATCGATGAGATTCTCATTGTCTGCTTGCCTTGTCATTTTGGTAATGGGATAGCTCATGTACCATGTGCAAGGGGTACCTCGTTGGCGGTTCTCTATGATATGCAAATATTTGCAATGACAATAACTTACCTGTGACTGAAGTTGAGTAGCATGAGGTATGGCGCTCGTATTCAAGGGACTTGACATTGCCAACTTATACTTAGTCAAGCATATACTCCATAGTTAGTTCACTTTAACCTTAATCACTTCAAGATGCTTATGATAGGGGCAATGAGGGCTGAAAGCTAACAAGTACCATAATTTTTGGAAGCTCTTTTTGAAACTTGAAATCCCTGATTCCTTTACAAAAAGGCCTTTCTTCCACCATTACTTGAGTCTCCACCTTCTACCTTTAGGCACCATTAAGAGAGCATAGTTGTCATTCTGTGTGCACTATTCCAAAGCTTATTGATTAATGGATATTATGATATTACTTGTTCTTGTGCTATTTTTTTTCTAGTACCACCCTTGTGAACTTTGAAGGAGTCCTATGCATCTATATTGCTACTCTATGAGGGACAAGTTGAATGCCACTATGCCATGTTTTATGTATGTGAAACAAACAAATGTTTTTCAATGCATGTTATTCATGATCTTTGTTTGTAGCCTTTCATGTTGCATGCTTAGTAGTTACTATGTCCTATTGTTAGGAATCCATCTTCCATGCACATGTTTAGAGTTCTTTGATCCCATATTTCAATCCTTGCAAATGGTTTGATCTTTATTGTGAGGGTGCATGTCACCTCAAAAATTATTCTTTCATCACTTACCTACTCGAGGACGAGCAGGAGTTACGCTTCGGGATGCTGATATGTCGGAAACGTATCTATAATTTTTTATGCTCCATGCTTGTTTAGTATCTACTTTGCTTTGCTTTGTCTACACTTTGAGGTGCTTTTTACATGATTTATGGTACTAACCTATTAACAAGTTGCCATAGTGCCAGTTTCCTGTTTTCTGCTGTTTTTGGTTTCAAAAAGCTAGTAAGAAAATATTCTCGGAATTGAACGGGACAAAATCCAAAGTCAATAACTTTCCGTGGGGAACAAGAAGTCCAGAGGGGAGACGGAGAAGCGTGCCAGGGCGGCCAAACCCTCCCTAGGCGCGGGTGGGCCCTGCCCCGCGCATGGGTAGGGTTTGACCCCCCTGGCCGCCTCCTCGGCCTCCCCCTTCGCCTATAAGAAGTCCCCAGTGCATAAACCCTAAGCACCCGATCAAATCTCCACGAAACCGTCTGTAGCCGCCGCCACCATCGTCCCTAGATCAGGGGGATCTGAAGTTCTCCTCGGCACCCTGCCGGAGGGCAGATCATCCTGGAGGCCTTCTCTCTGGTATGATGCGTGAGTAGTTCCACCTTGGACTATTTGTCCATGTAGTAGCTAGATGGTTGTATCTCCTCCTTTGTGCTTTCATGTATAGATCTTGTGAGCTCCGTTCATGATCAAGATCTAATCTATTTGTAATCATGCATGTTGTGTTTGTGGGGATCTAATGGATATTAAGATTCTTATGTTGGTTTGATTAATGGTTTTGTCTTTATGATTTTATCATGTCTATGTTGTTTGTGATCTTGCATGCTCTATGTTGTTAGTATCTATCTTGGCCAAGTAGTTGCTAGTGACTCCAAGAGGGGGTATTTATGCTCGATAGTGGGTTCATGCCTCTAGTTTCCAAGGGAAGTGACAATAATCTCTTCGGTTGTAGATGTGTTGTTGCTACTAGGGAGAAAACAATGGTCTCTTGTTCATGAACATGTGGACTGTTTACCTTACACACTTTGCTTAAAGCAGTTGTCTGTTGCTTGCAACTTAATACTGGAGGGGGTTCGGATGATAACCTGAAGGTGGACTTCTAGTCATAGATGCAGTTGGATGGTGGTCTGTGTATCTTGTTGTATTGCCCAAATCGAATCTCATAGGATCTTTCTGACTAGTAATTGCATTGTTATGCCTTGCTTAGTTCCTGTCAATTGCCCTGCTGTAATTCGTT
Organism: Avena sativa; assembly: GCA_916181665.1. Lineage (NCBI taxonomy): Eukaryota > Viridiplantae > Streptophyta > Magnoliopsida > Poales > Poaceae > Avena > Avena sativa. The sequence continues at coordinate 238,305,392 of OV702282.1, forward strand.
TACCCTTCATGCCATGTTGATTATCTAAGGAGAGCAACTCTAGTGAACTATGGACCTCGATCCAATCTTTACCATTGATACATCTTCCACTGTTACTTGTTTACTTGCTGCAAACCATTACCTTCGACACCATATGTTTAATCCTTTGTTACAGCAAATCGGTGAATTGGACAACCTCACTGATTCATTGGGGCAAAGCCTTAAGTTTGTGTTGTGCAGGTCTCCGCGTTGCTTACAACACCTGTGTGACGTTTCCTTCCTCCTTATGGTTCGATAACCTCGGTCTCTACTAAGGGAAGACTTGCTGATGTGCTCATCACACCTTGCTCTTGGGGTTTCCAACGAAGTGCTCCACAACCAATACGGTGTGGGTTACAATCCATGTATGTGCCACGCAATACACTAAGGTTGAATTTGCGAGCCTAGCATGTGCAGACATGGCCTCGGAACACAAGATATTGAAAGATCGAGCATGAGTCACATGAATAATGTGATTGTCATTGGAGAATGTCTACCTTTGAAGCTATGTTTCCGGCCGTGATGATCGGGGATGGTATAGTTAATTGGGATCGTGTGATCGCTAAAATCGTCCAGGGGATGAAATTTTTAATGGGAACTCAATTATGAATTGAACACATATTATGAACTTAATCAAGATGTTTATTTGCAAATATCTTAGTAGATCATGGCCTATCCCATTGATGTATTTTTTACCATGGGAAATTCCTTGCTTGATGTGGAACTTAGCAGAAGGGTCCAACTTCATAGATTAATACCCACGCCTAAGGGATATCCTCAAACTAGATGATCTTCTCTTCTTGATACAATAACCATTAGGAGATCATCTGATGACTCTGAAACGTTTGTGTTTTCTCATTTATCATCCAATAAGTCATTCTCCATTCGATGGAGAGTTGGACTACATTTTTTGTTTGCTGCAAAATCAGGCACATAAAGTATGAGCTGTTGGATGAGTTTTCTTCTGTGATGGATGAACAGAATATTTGGAGCTACTTAGCAATCTTGCATTAGAGTTAAGAGCCCTCAGAAGAGATTGATTGCAAGTGGAGGTCATGGAAGAAAAGGGTATATGTTAGATATACAAAGTTATAAATGTAATTATGTTGGGTTTCCGTGCAGAAAATCAAAAAATTACTAAGCAGTAAACCCCAAAAGCCCAAGATCTATCTACTAGTAATGAAGTAACTGGAGGGGATACGGTATTCATACCTTTAAAGACTGAGCATGGTTAACATACCATGAGGAACATGTATTAATAAGATGTAGCACCCCGGGAAAATCCACTACTAGAAAATCGCGGTTGTTTGTATGTTACGCATCATCATACATATTTGTTCATAAAAGTAATTTGTAAAACCCTATTTTGTTTGACATTACTCCCCTTTTTTATTTCAAATTAAAATCTTAGGCTTTTCTGTCATATTTTTGTCTGTCAAAATCTGTTTGCAAAAATCTATTAAAAATAATCTAAATAAAAATAAAATGTTTTATTTGGGGGGGAGTCAGCCGACAAGGCCAAAAGCCCAGCTAGCCAGACTACTACCCCAGTGGCCCAACCCACCGAAGCTAACCCTAATCCCCAAACCACCCATCCAGACCCAAACACCCCCACCTCCGCCACCACACCCTCGCAGCAGCGACACACACACGTACGCCACGGTCCCGCTTGGCCTCACCTCTCTCCGCTCCTGTAACCGAACTCGTCGTTCACCCCCTGGCCCCACCACGTCGCACGCTCCCATCGCGTGAAACCACCAACCCCTTGTGGCCTCCTCTGCGCTCGCTTGCCTCGCCTCACCCTCCGCCGCCACCAGGCCCTACCCTCTGCACTGCCTTCCACCGGAGTTCAGCCGCCCTACGAGTTTCCCCTGGCGCCGCTCTCGCCTTCCCTCTCCCTCGCCCACAGAGTCGCTGCCCATCCTCTCCTCGGTGTCCCGCCGCTGGTCGCCCTACTCTCGTCTCCGACCCCGGCGTCTCCTCTGCTCGTCCCGACGGCCGCGGTTCTCCCCTCCTCCCTGTTGGCCGTCCGCCATCGGTACAAGATCTCTGTCGCGCTCGAGCCATCACCCCCTCGCCTCTCCGTCTCTGGTTGTCGGTCAACGCCTCCTGCAGCGCGTCTGCTACTCTGACGGCAATGGCTGTCGTCGGTGCCGCTCCACCTCCAGTGTGTCACTGTCCTCTCTGCCGAGCCCGCGCCTCTGCATGCCCTCGCCAAGTCCTCGTTGCCTCGGTTCCCTTCATCACAGACGCCACATCGTCGCCTTCCCGAGTACCATCTACAGGGACACCGACCCCTCATGTTGTTGTGGATGCCTATGTTAATGAACAGGGAGGGTGCAGGCGATGTGTTGCTGATCATTGTGTTTTTTGCGTGTTGGTGAGGCCGGGCTGATCACTTCACTGTTGACCTGATGCCTCGGATACAAATCTCCTGTTGCGATGCAAATACCACGATCCCCAAAGACAAGAGCGACACCGACCTTGAAGAATCCGATGAACCATCGGCGGTGCATCCGAGTCCGTCACCAACGCCACGACCTTCGACAAGGATCCGACAAGGTCGCCTACATGGACGCAAAGTTCTCCTCTCCGAACCCCGGGTACCTGAAGACCTCGCGGCCATGTGTAGACCCCTATCGCCACCAGATATGCAAGACCGAACCCTGGCACGCCAAGCTCTTCTTCAGGGAGATCGAAGGCCGTTGTCCGAAGACCGATCCCGGCGAGACCGATTCCGAACCCTCGGCGAACCCCAAGGCCACCGATACCGATGTGTGATCCCTTTCCTGAGCCCCATATTTTATAATATATAATATATCCATGTTGCATATAAAGTGTTCATATCGCATACATATTGTGGGTGTTTGGGGCCATTTCGATGATTCACCTCATAATTTAATATGGAGACGATATGCGGGCGAATATAGTCTAATATTGGCCCCATTTAAAATGGTGTAGCGAACCGGTGATATATTTTGCCATGTTAAGACAACATTTAAATTGCGCGGTATCTAAACAACATGAACTTAATAATTAATTGTCGGGATCCCGGTTCCGCTTAATATTGCCTAATCGCATCGCATATTTGCCATGTCATACATCATACATGCATCATGTCCGATCTTCTGTCGTAGTATTAAATAGTGCATCCTGTGTTTCTTCTAGTGTTTTGCTTCTTCACAGATTAGCCTGATGAGTTGATGAGAGTGTTGACCCGATCTTCGGATGAACCTTCGGCAATGCTTTCAGGCGATCATTCTCCCCCTTTCTACCTATTTTACATTTCTAGTCTTTACTTCCTCATGTTGATCTATTGCTGGTTGTGTTGCGATGCTATAGATTCCGTACCCCGTTATACTTCCCTGCAGCCCTTATATTGCCATGGACACAGCCTATTACCTGTTGTTTGGTAGATAGTCGGCCTTGCGAGTCATAGTTGCTTGCGCAGGTGATGCGTCGCGCCATCGATCTTCCATAGTTGTTGGAGTAATGCGGCATGTTTAATGTTGGAAATGATCATGGCTTTAATTATAGTTTAATAACTAAAATTGAAGTAGGTAAATAATGCAGAGGCACAGGTGGGCAATAGATGTTATTTGGTTTTTAACCGTCCACTTGTGTCCCGTAGGACCCAGAGTACTTGATACCTGTTATTTGAATATTCGCATTATCCGCATGTGGGACCATGAATCCCCTTAGCCAGAGCTTGAGTCATATATTATTTCTTGGGGCCACAAAGTAGTTTGGGGCTTTATTACTATCCTGTACCTATGCCATGCTTTATTGCTTTATTTACTATATGCATGGAGCGCCTGTACTATTTTGGATCGCGGCACGATTTCGCGGTATCGACAAGCCTAGTCAAACTTTCAGGTTCCCAGTCGTTTATAGCCGTTCTCGCAAACCTCTGGGTCCGTCTCGGAGCCGGCCAACTTCGTCGCAGGTAGCTTGGTGGGGTGGCCCCCTAAAATATTATATGAATCTTGCAGTTGCTCTGTCCTGATGCCTCGTTGGGTTTTCATTTGGTTTTTTCCGAGGTTGATCATGCGTGTGTTGCTATTTGTGCCCCCCTATAGGGTAAAAATTTCTGAAAGTTGTGTCCGCGGTTATGGACGACTTGGAGCACAGTATCTCGATCATAGACAACTATAACTAAAGTAGTGCTATAAATTTGACTTTATAATGACTAGTAATCAGCTTCACTATAACTGAATGGCTTAATAAAAGTACCATCAACTGCTGGTTTTGGGATGCCTTATGCTATATGTATCTGACTAGTAAGTATTGCAACTACAACAGAATGGTTAACTAAAACTGCCCACTGTTTATAATATCAGGATGACTCATGTTATCTATATCTGACTAGTAATTGCCGTAACTACAACGGAATGAATAAAACTGCCAACTGTGTGAGTTCCTCGGTTGACTTCCTCGTTTGGTCTCGAGGGGGAAATACCAGGATGGGTATGCTTGGTGATAGTTTCAGGTTGGATCCGAATAGGTCTTTCTTATCCCTATCTGATAGCCGCCAGTTGTATTGAGTCTCTATAGGTTGTTTAGTGCATGCTGCGCTGCTGCTTAAGTCCACCATACCTATGTAGGCGAGGAACGCCGAATTCTAGTCTCGCCGTGTACTGGCCTCAGTACTGACCGCTCTCTTTTTCCTTTAGCCTTTGTCGGCACCCCTTTTGTTTAAGCAGGTTTTGAGATCGATGTCGTTAGCAGGGTTACCATTCCGGCTTGGCCTAGGCAGGGTTATGGCGTCATTGGTTATTCTCCAGGTCTCTTAGCTCAATTTGCATCTTGTCTGTACTCGGACGCTGTATCGTTTTCAAGGTGATTTGGATCTTTGTACTATATATCTGTATTCTTGACTCTTGGAGTCGTTGTTGTATATATCTGTTCTATGGGTTCCATCGTGGACTATGGTGTAATGATATTACTTCGTTTTCCACCTGCACGCAAGTGCCTGGTGGGCACCTCTAAATCGTTTCTATGCGGGTTTGGCAGGAATCGCTAAAACTTGTATAGGACCGATCTGAGGGTGTTACATAACACTCCCTAACACTGACCTCAAGGTCACGAAGTCCTAGGGCTCCCTGACAACTCCTAGTACCGAAAGCACGGTACTTCTAGAGGGATTCACACACGTACGATGCTTGACGCTGACCCCCGCTTCTCTCCAATCCAACCAAGATTGTGGAAGTAGATCTCCTGGCTCCAAATCACGCAGCATGACGGCGCTCTGCGGTGAAGAACTCCTTGCTCGCATATCCCTGACAAGGGGGCCACGGTCGAGAGAGAGAGAGAGAGAGAGAGAGAGAGAGAGAGAGAGAGAGAGAGAGAGAGAGAGAGAGAGAGAGAGAGAGAGAGAGAGAGAGAGAGAGAGAGAGAGAGGCAACACATGCCTTTTATTTATTTTTAGGTGGAAATTGGTGTGTTGCAATCCTCCTATGGGCATCCCTTTATATAGGCGGAGGGAGGGGGTCCTTCCACCTAAGGGTTCCCATGTGGGGCTAAACCAAAAAAGAAAAAGGGGTGGGCCGCCAGCACCCAGCGGCCCGTGAGGCAGCAGCCGCTGCGACGGTGCCCAGCATCAGGCCCGGGTGGGCTGACCTGTGGCCCATGCACGTACGCGTGCTCGTCCACGCGGCAGCCTGCGGCGGCGACTCCCGAGTAGGCCTGCCAGCTGCACCGTGCAGGGACAGCCGCCCCGTGCGGCGCATACTATATGACGCCCATGGGTTGTTTCAAAAACAGCCTCCCGTTTGCCTTTTTCGTCTGTTTCTTTTTAGGTAAAATCCCTCCGGGATTTTTCCTAACTATTAAGATGTCTTTATTAACTTTATTTAAATATTCATTTACAATATATTAATTCATAATTAATATATAATAAACATTTTTAAATAACCATTTATCTGAAAACCCTTTTCTGGTACTTTTCCTTATCCTTTTTCTAAACACCTTCGGATCACCCAAAACTTTTCTTGTCTCTCTCTTCTCACTTCTTCAATGATTCAAACTTGCCATTACCGATCTCCAAGCTTCCTAAAGCCCTTAAGCTTTCTACCCAACAGTTTGAGAATACTAGAGACATGGCCAAGACTCCTCTCTGACCAATAACCAACAGCGGGACCTGGATGCCCATAATGATCACCTGTGTACTCAACGGAATTTATCGTTGAACAGTAAACACTGTGTCTTATTCCTTATGTCCTTGCAATACTTTATTGTTTGAGGCTTTGATCAAGTGACATCTCCATGTTAGTGTTCAGCCTCGTTACCGACAATACCTTCTTTACTTGATCCAATAAGTGATATCCCCGTGACATAGTCACACGCTGCGCAGCTTATGGATATAACTTATCCGAGTGGTCCCAGAGTATCTTCCATCACGCGGATGGACAAATCCCGCTCTTGACGCGGTCTCCTCAACATGTTTCTCCGGATACCCAACGAAACCGTTATGATCACAATTTCACTGAGTGTCATTAAGTGCCATCAAAGTAATCTTGGGAGACAATGATTTGGTTGTAGGGGTTCGTAGCATGGAAAAAAAAATTCTATCGCATACAAACAAACAAGCCAAGATCTATCTACTATATTGTAGCAACGAGTCGATAGAGGAACTCACCCTCGAAGATTCCAAAGCGGTTAACGAGAGCAGATTCTCGTGGGTGATGTAGTCGTACTCTTTCCGATCTCAAGATCGTGTAGACGATCCTTCTGGCGCTGCGTTCCGGCAGCGCTTCCGCAGTCGGTCACACGTTCGGTACTCGACGAAGACCTTCCTCTCCCTTGTTCCAGCAGGCAGCGGAGGTTGTAGCACTCTCCTCGCGATTCCGGCAGCACAACGGCGTGGTACCGGAAGTAGAGGGGAAATCCCGCAGGGCTTCGCCTTAAGCCGGTGCGAGTATGGTGGAGCTTATGAGAGAGGCTATTAGTGGTCTAGTAATTAGACACACCAATTAGAAGGCTCTAAACCAACTAGAAGGCTCTAAACCGCTGGCTAAAGCAATTAGAAGCTCTAAACCAAAACGGCTCTAAACCGGAGGTAGAAGATAGGAACTTGTGTGTTCTAGGAGGGGAGCCCTGCCCCTCCTTTTATGGGTGGGGAGGCGCGGCCAGGGGAGGGGAGTCCCTCCCCAAGTCGGCCTTGGGCTGGGCGCCGGCTTGGAGGAGTGGGACTCCTCCTCCAAGTTGGTTCCAACTCCTCTTGCTTGTTTCCCACAGTTTCCTGTTTCCCACAGTTTCCTGTTTCAGTCGTTTGACTTTCAAACTGGCAATTTGACTTTTATGTTTTTGGAACAGAGGGAACACTTAGTACATGATGCAATCATTCAATGACACACTCATGTACCCTCCCCCCCCCCCCGGAGTGCCGGACAATCCGGAACCTTCTAGAACATTCCCGATGAAAACACCGGAATCATTCCCGAACTCCGAAACGGGACTTTCCTTATATGAATCTTATTCTCCGGAGCATTCCGGATCACCTCGTGATATCCCGGATCCCATCCGAGACTCCGAACAACATTCGGTCTCTTTCTCATAATACCATAACTACTCAAACAACGTCGAATCCTTAAGTGTGTCTCCCTACGGTTCGTGAATTATGCGGACATGATCGAGACACTTCTCTGAACAATAACCAATAGAGGAATCTGGAAATTCATATGGCTCCCACATATTTCTACGATTACTTTGCGATCGAATGAACCACTTACATACGATACCAATTTCCCTTTGTCTCACGATAGTTTACTTATCCGAGGTTATGATCGTCGGTATCTCTGCATACCTAGTTCAACCTCATTACCGATAAGTACTCTTTTCTCGTTCCCGTGATATGTGATCCCTTGTGACCAAGTCACATGCTTGCAAGCCAATTGGATGACATTCCACTGAGAGGGCCCAGAGTATATCTATCCGTCATGTGGATGGACAAATCCCACTTTTGATCCATGTGTTTCAACCAATACTTTCCGAATACTTAATGCCACCTTTATAGCCACCCAGTTACGGTGTGGTGTTTGATGTTATCAAAGCATCCATCCGGTAAAGGTGATATGCATGATCTCATGGTCGAAGGAATTAGGTTACTATGTATCAGAAAGCATATAGCAATTGAACTATTGAAATGACTTGATCTTTATGCTACGCTTATCTATAGGAGTATGTCCACCATATCATTCTCCTAACGATATGATCCTGTTGTTAATAACATCTCTATGTTCATGATCAGGAAACCATGATCATATATTAACCAACAAGCTAGTTTAACAAGAGGCTTTACTAGGGATTCTTTTATGTTTACAAATCACACAAGTATTAATGTTTCCGGTTAATACAATTATAGCATGGTATGTAAACATTTATCATAAGTGTGAAGATATGATAATAACCACTTTATTATTGCCTCTTGGGCATATCTCCAACAGTCTCCCACTTGCACTAGAGTCAATAATCTAGTTTCAAACCTTTGTGTATTCAACACCTATGGCTTTCCAGTGTTGTATGTACACGATTGCTAGTGGTCAACTGATCTCCGGATCTGACACTTCTAGGTCCGTGTGTAATTGCATGTCTTTGCGTCTCTACGCATCACTCATTCTCTAATGAGATGGCTTTGTATAAATTTGGTCTTTCGGTGTGACCTTTAGCTCTTTGGGGTTAAAATATGTTGATAATATTGTCGCACAATATATCTTCATAGTATTATCCCACTGTGAACTACACCTAGTTTGATAACAAACTTCTTGACACAAATGCCCTCTTTTGCTGCTATAATAGCAGTCATATACTTAGCCTTTTGTTGTAGTATCTGTCACAATGTCTTAACTTTGGAAATCATCCAAATCCATTATGGAACTCACTTTCCATTATATTGTGCCACCCTTAGTTTAGATTGAGATAAACTTAATTTGTACTTTGTGACAAAGCTAGTATCAATGTAGTACTTTTACAATGAACTAACCATCTATTTGTCACTTCTACAAATATTATACTCTTAGTTCTTTCAAAAGATCATAAGAATATCCTTACTATTGTCCAATGATCATCTTACGAATCATTCTGGTATATGCTCACAACATTTAGAGCATAGGACATATCTGGATTTGTACATATCACAGTATGATTGATATAAATACTCTTTGTGATTTCATACATCAAGTATCAAACTATACTTGATTATTTGTTTCACTTTACCAAATGTCAATACACTTGAATATATCATCAACATTGAACTCATTCAATCCTTCCTGTGCGACAAGAACCTTTCTTGTAGTTTCTATATTGAACTCATTCAATATCTCGTCTATGTACTTCTGGCACAACCATATTAGCGTCTATTGATGCCAAATATTTGGGTTTTGCCTAAGTCTTTCATCGGGATGAAATTCTTAATATGTGTTAATAAAAGATACATTATTTCTAATCAACAATATGTCTTCCACATAATGTATTAGAAACATGTCTTAGCGCTCCCACTTAATTTCTTGCAAATGCAAGCACCTTCATCGTCTCTAATGAACTTTTAAACTCCTTTAACAGTTTCATCACAGTGAAGATTCCAACTCCGCGATACTCACTTCAACCATTGAAGTTTGCATATGCTTTTAGCATCCTTTGAATTAACAAAACCCTATGGACCGTGTTATGCACTTGTCCTAGGTAACGATTCTATTAGAAGAACTTGTTTTGTTTATTCAACTACCATATAACAAAATTATATGTAGTGGTTGCTACATAAATCCGTCTAGACTAAATATCGCTTATGAAAGATCAAATCTTGTCATAGTCAACTCTTTTGATTATTGTCGTGAACTCTTTCCCGACATGTCGATAACTTCATAGATGTGAAACATCCATGTCTATTTCTTTATAGATCCAAACACAACTATAAGGTCTTACACCTTTATCGAGGGTCCTTCAAGTTCAAAACTTGATTTCTCGTGTATGGAACTATCACGGATTTTATGGCTTCAAGCCATTTGACGGAGTCAGAGCCCATCATCGCTTCTTTGCATGTAGTACGTTCATTATTCTCAAATAATGATTCAACCCTCAAATCTTGGTATTTGATTGTTTACTCGACCTACTTGGTTCAATAGAAACTTTGACCTTCGTAATCACAACCTTTGAGGCACGTGAGCCATGAGCATTGTTGCTGCCTCCGGAACACTTTTCGGTGCTGCGCAACTCTGCACATATAGCTAAGGTTCTTTTAACCATATCAAAGTTCTATTGTCCTCCCACTTAACTTTTCACGAAAAATTCCTTCTAAAATAAACTTGACGTTCTAAGTGACAAACACTTTTGTCTTCGGTGTTATGGAGGAATACTTAACAAAGACAAGTTTATACGACTTTGGTTGCAAACATCTTTCTTATGCATAGCATACCAATGTTTAAGAAAGGACAACTTGGGTTTTATCCCAAACCATAACATATGGTGTCATTTCAACGGATTACGATGGAGCTCCTTTTAGTGGAAAAACGGTAATCTCTAAAGCTTTTAATCTTTAAAATACAATGGCAGTTTTATGATTTACACCTTCGATCTTACCATGTCAAACAAGGTTTAATTACATATCTCGAACGCCCCATACTCTTATGGTGTTTCGGGAAATGCAAATCCACGGAACGATTCCTTAAATCTTAGGTATTATGCTAAACTTGTAACTCAAATATCTTCTTTTATGATCTTATCATAAACTATCTATATTCTTGTTACAATGATTTTGCACTTCATCTTGAAAATCTTTGAACTTTTCAAATATTTCACACTTCATCCTTATTAAGTAAATATTCATATATTCACTCAAATTTTCGGAGAAAGCATATGAAGTTGAAATCCATCGCTCTTGACTACACATAATGGATTTCGTACAACAATATGTACAAGTTCCAATAAGCTAGTCATTCGTTCCCTTTTGGCCTATGAATGAAGTTTTAATTATCTCTAGGAAAGTTTCACAAGCGTCATTTGATCAAAAATCAAAAGACTCCAAAATTCCATCCACATGGAGTTTCTTCATGTTTTCTTTCCATTATAATTTAAACGGCGATGTCACTTCCTAAGTGATCTTTCAATCAATTTGTCTTTCGACATTTTTAGCACTAGTTTTATGGATGTGATTTCTCCAACGAGATTTGTGAATCATCCATCTTTTATGGATTACGGCAATTATTTGAACAACCCTTTTGTTCTCATAATACCTGATAAAACAAATCTTGAAGGCAAGCTTTGATGTTTAACGAGCAACACAATAACCCTTTATTTGTTCTCGATGAACATCATCACATATTCTTTTGCTAGTTACTTAGGCCATTGTAGTTCATGAATTGTGTTGTTTTGTATGACGATTCACACCAACAAATTCAGTATCAAATACTTAAGAACCACATTGTTTAATAAGCAAAGAATATAGCCATAACATGTATATCATCTATATACTTAAACTGAACGATTCCAGTCTTTTCTTTTCTGCCATATATTTATGAGATTCTCTTTCAGTATTTCCTTTTCAGTTTGAAAGAATCTATCAACATCAATAGTAGAGTCATACATATGACACACAGTCCAAAGCATGTATAGTTAAATACCAATGTCTTTGGACTTGCACTTTGAAGTAGATCACCATCATCAAATGTTTGGTGTTCTTTCAAATTCCTTTCTTTAGTAATCTCTTGGTGTAGTAAACATTTTACCTACATCAAATATTCACCTTTATCATGGACTCGTCCATGATCAAGCTACTTTTCTAACGATGAATTATGAGTATAATGTTGCTATCCAAAACCTTTTGGAGGATTAGGACAACAAGTGTCTCCAACCTTTTTGCAAATTCTCATCAAAATATGAGAACATGAACTTTGCCATATTATACTCTATCATGTTGTAACCAAAACTTCGTTTCAGATATCACAATATCTTCCACACATCATGGTTTCTGAAACAACTCTTTCAGATCCTAGATAACCTTGATATTAAGAGAATCCTTTGAATATCAAGAATCATGGAGACAAACATGATACTTATATACTAACACTTGGAATTGTTACTCTTGATTTAATACTAATTATTAAACTTCATGGAGTAACCGGAACTTACTGAAAGTTTGCAATAGGACTTTTAAACTTTAGATTAACACTTCAAAACAATACGATACCAGTTCGTAAAGTAACTAACCAGAATTCTATAGTTCTATCATCTCAATTATAACTAAACGCAAGGTGGTAAACGGATGCCAATGACTACAACAACTATGCAAATTCACTTTGATTTAGTTTATGATAAATTGAGTTCTAATTAATAATTAAATTAATCTAGGTGAACTCCCACTCAAAACAATATCCCTCACATTGTTTTAGTGATCACACGAACCAAATCAACCACATCAAAACCGATCATCACGAGAGTTGATATAGCTTCAATGGCGAACAATCAACATGTTCATCATATCTACTATATGACTCATGCTCTACCTTTCGGTAATCCGTGTTCCTAAGGCCATGTCTGTACATGCTAGGCTCGTCAAGATCAAACCTTAGCTACCGCATAAGCAAATCTAGCTTGCTTACGTTGTATACACTTGCGGAATCTAACACACCCGATCATCACGTGGTGCTTCGAAACAACAAGCATTAGCAACGGTGCATACTAAGGGTGAACACTTAAGAACTTGAAATTGTGTGCTTGAGGGATCATCTTATAATGCTACCGTCGTCTACTAAGCAATACAAGATGCATAAAAAGGATTAACATCACATGCAATTCATAATATGTGATATGATATGGCCTTTCTTCTTTGTGCTTCCGATCTCCATCTTCTAGCACAAACATGATCTCCATCATCACCGGCATTGCATCAAGGTCAATAACGCTTCTCCATGGTTGTCGTCCACCAGCTTCAACTATTACAACTACTTTGAATAGACACGCGGGTCTTAACAGAAATTTAAAGACAACCATATGGCTCCTGCCGGTTGCCGACTTACAATAAGGAACATTGCATACATCAAATATAATCACAATCATGGCCATATCACATCACTGCACACCCTTGCAAAACAAAGTTAGACGCCTCTACTTTCTTTGCATATTTTACGTGGTTTGGGGCTTTCAATAAGTGTCGTTCTAACTTACGAACAAGAACCACAACATTGATACTAGTATTGTTAATCACCCGTTGTAAATTGGATCTTAACTATGCTAGGAGAAACAGGCACCCGCAAAGCCACTTATGCAATACAAGTTGCATGTCAAGCGTGGAGCAAGTCTCATGAACGATGTCATGTAAGGTTAGCCCGGGCCGCTTCATCCCAACATACCGCAAGATGCAAAGTACACAAGAAGCAATCGACAATAAAAGCATCAACGCCCACAATGACCATTGTGTTCTACTCGTGCAACAGATCTACATATAGACACGGCTCTGATACCACTGTAGGGGTTCGTAGCATGGAAAACAAAAAATTTCTATCGCATACAAACAAACAAGCCAAGATCTATCTACTAGATTGTAGCAACGAGTCGATAGAGGAACTCACCCTCGAAGATTCCAAAGCGGTTAACGAGAGCAGATTCTCGTGGGTGATGTAGTCGTACTCTTTCCGATCTCAAGATCGTGTAGACGATCCTTCTGGCGCTGCGTTCCGGCAGCGCTTCCGCAGTCGGTCACACGTTCGGTACTCGAAGAAGACCTTCCTCTCCCTTGTTCCAGCAGGCAGCGGAGGTTGTAGCACTCTCCTCGCGATTCCGGCAGCACAACGGCGTGGTACCGGAAGTAGAGGGGAAATCCCACAGGGCTTCGCCTTAAGCCGGTGCGAGTATGGTGGAGCTTATGAGAGAGGCTATTAGTGGTCTAGTAATTAGACACACCAATTAGAAGGCTTTAAACCAACTAGAAGGCTCTAAACCGCTGGCTAAAGCAATTAGAAGCTCTAAACCAAAACGGCTCTAAACCGGAGGTAGAAGATAGGAACTTGTGTGTTCTAGGAGGGGAGCCCTGCCCCTCCTTTTATGGGTGGGGAGGCGCGGCCAGGGGAGGGGAGTCCCTCCCCAAGTCGGCCTTGGGCTGGGCGCTGGCTTGGAGGAGTGGGACTCCTCCTCCAAGTTGGTTCCAACTCCTCTTGCTTGTTTCCCACAGTTTCCTGTTTCACACAGTTTCCTGTTTCAGCCGTTTGACTTTCAAACTGGCAATTTGACTTTTATGTTTTTGGAACAGCAAGAACACTTAGTACATGATGCAATCATTCAATGACACACTCATGTACCCTCCCCCCCCCCCCCCCCCCGGAGTGCCGGACAATTCGGAACCTTCTAGAACATTCCCGATGAAAACACCGGAATCATTCCCGAACTCCGAAACGGGACTTTCCTTATATGAATCTTATTCTCCGGACCATTCCGGATCACCTCGTGATATCCCGGATCCCATCCGAGACTCCGAACAACATTCGGTCTCTTTCTCATAATACCATAACTACTCAAACAACGTCGAATCCTTAAGTGTGTCTCCCTACGGTTCGTGAATTATGCGGACATGATCGAGACACTTCTCTGAACAATAACCAATAGAGGAATCTGGAAATTCATATGGCTCCCACATATTTCTACGATTACTTTGCGATCGAATGAACCACTTACATACGATACCAATTTCCCTTTGTCTCACGATAGTTTACTTATCCGAGGTTATGATCGTCGGTATCTCTGCATACCTAGTTCAACCTCATTACCGATAAGTACTCTTTTCTCGTTCCCGTGATATGTGATACCTTGTGACCAAGTCACATGCTTGCAAGCCAATTGGATGACATTCCACCGAGAGGGCCCAGAGTATATCTATCCGTCATGTGGATGGACAAATCCCACTTTTGATCCATGTGTTTCAACCAATACTTTCCGAATACTTAATGCCACCTTTATAGCCACCCAGTTATGGTGTGGTGTTTGATGTTATCAAAGCATCCATCCGGTAAAGGTGATATGCATGATTTCATGGTCGAAGGAATTAGGTTACTATGTATCAGAAAGCATATAGCAATTGAACTATTGAAATGACTTGATCTTTATGCTACGCTTATCTATAGGAGTATGTCCACCATATCATTCTCCTAACGATATGATCCTGTTGTTAATAACATCTCTATGTTCATGATCAGGAAACCATGATCATATATTAACCAACAAGCTAGTTTAACAAGAGGCTTTACTAGGGATTCTTTTATGTTTACAAATCACACAAGTATTAATGTTTCCGGTTAATACAATTATAGCATGGTATGTAAACATTTATCATAAGTGTGAAGATATGATAATAACCACTTTATTATTGCCTCTTGGGCATATCTCCAACATTGGTATGGTCTCACGGTCTAAAGAAAGAGTCACTATGTTTCCTAATCTTCGTAACATGAACTCTATGAAATGATCATGATATGATGCTATAGATAGGGTATGTTCACCATCTCATTCTCCAATGAAATGACCTCATTGTAAATTAGGAGCCGAGGCACCAACATGATCAGAAAACTTTGATCATCTGTTGACCAATGAACCAGTGACTAGAGTTTCACCGGGAACTACTAGTTGTTTGTATATCACACGTGTATTGACGTTTCCTAATCAATACAGTTATAGCATGATATAAAACTTAATCATAAACTTCATGAAATATGCCATCTAATATTTTAATCTAGGGCATATTTCCTTCAAATTCTTGCAAAACTCGTTGTAGTTTACAAAGTATTGGATGCTTGTCCCATTTTGTGAAAACAGGATGGTCTGCTTGAGAATTGCTGGAATTGAGGAAATGTGGCTTGATGACAGTAAGAAAACTAGTTGATGGCCAACATCACTCCTTCCCTCAAAGTTTATCATTTGGATAAGTGTACTTGAATACAATTTTATAATCCTTGTTTGTGTGTCTTTCTTTTAGCGAGATGATTATTCATATGAATAAGTTCGCTCCAGTTGTATTCTTATGAATAATACCTTTATGGTCACATTACAATTATTAATGAGTTATTCTCATCACTATGTTAATCATAAAAGTTTAAGCATTTATAAATATTAGAATGCTAAAATATATCCAAAGATTAATCATAACACTATCATTTTAGTCATGGTGTTTATTGCATGTTTTTTATTCTAGATGAAAATTGGGGTCTTAGATATTTGATATAGACTTTGCAAAACCATGTCGCTTTTGGCGAAATGTCTAAAACTCCGCATTCTGGTAAAATGATGATATGCGAAGAAATGTTGAATTTTATACATAGTGATGTATCATATTTTCAAAAATAGTGGAAATCATTATTTCATTATGGCCTTAAGTGAATAAGTGTATTTATTTAATAAAACACGAGTTTTAAATTTTTTGAATTGTTCAAATGATTTCACAACAAAGTAGGATATTGAATTAACAAGAATACAAAGTATTTTCGATTCGATCAACGTGACTAAAGTATTTAAGTTAATTTTTGGAATAAAAGGACTTGTGAAAGATGTTTCACAAATTATTATAATTGGACAAATTCAAGCTATTGATATGTCTAAACATCATAATCATTTTGTATTAGATACATATGGTATAGTATTATCTCTTATCAGGGTTATAGTTATCGTTTAGAGTTAGAGATCGAAATAAGAAAAAACTCATTTGAAATATAAAGGAACATCTAAAGATTCATGGAAACAACACCATTAGAGTTATGGCATGTTTGAGTTTCTAGAGATTTCGATAATTCGAAATCATGGCAAATAAACAAGTCTTTATAGTGCATTCTTAGAAAACATGAATACATGTTCCACAAAGGGCAAACCTATTGTTGTCCTAAGTTTTATGTGTCTTAATTAAGATACAGGTGGAAGAAAGTAAAAGATGAAAACAAGGTATTTGACCTTACCTACTAATTGTTGAGTGGCACAGCGAAATTTGTTTCGTGAAACTGAACTCTACAAATAGAGGAGAAACTAATGATAATGATCATAAAGTTTCAGCTAATACTTTTACTAAAGAAAGTAGGATTCAAGAATATATATTCTGCAAATTTGAGGAATTATATTATTTATTCACTTTTCATGTTATTGGAACAGGACATACCTATGAATTACAAAGTAGCGTGATGGACCTAAGTACGAGAAATGACTAGGAGTCATAAAATCATGTACTAAGTTACATTGCAAAGTAATATGTTACTTGATATTATGAAGTAAACCGTTTATTTGATATTTGTAAATGAATGCAAAGTCATAAGAAGCAAATGAAACTCAATGAAGGACATAAATCTCGATTTGTCACAAAGTATGTTAGGACGAATTCAAGGAGTTAACTACAAATGTAGCGATCCTTGAGTCTATTGGATTTACACCAGCAATATATGGATATTGGAATCTCGTAGCTGGAATTCTCAACTTGATGATGATCAAATAATTTTGGAATGTCCAAGATTATTGAAAGGACCTTCATTTGAGTGGAAGCTAAGTAGGTTGGCTAAACCTTAATATGTAAGAGACATATTTTGAGTGGGAGCTAGGTGAAATCCCTGGATCTCATATATGGATGCCATATTTGAGTGGGAGCATGTCATCATTCTGAAATATATGGACGACATATATGAATGATGTGATTGGTATTAATAATATTTAAGTTAGTAAATGTGGATGAAGTTAAAAGAATTTATTAAACAATGAAATCTATCGAGATATATTGGTAAGTTTAATAAACATTAGATGTCAAATGCTTCCTGGACTTGATTCTAAAGATGTGCAGAGTGTCCTAAATAAGATTATGAAGTAGATCGGAATGGCACAAGGTTAAGAAAGAAATTCTTACTTGTATGAATCATTGAGTTAGTCCCAGTATTACAACTATGGTTAAAAGAAAGAAAGAGATGCGTTGCATCTCCTATGCCTCAGCCATAGGTTATTCCATACAACCATATTGTATACTCGACGTAATGTGACCCAAGGATTTGGTTGGAAGAACATGTATTGAAGTGATTCCTAAGTTAATCACTGCATTAGAGTTAAGTTTGTTCATAAATGGAAAGAAGCGAACTTAGGCACATAGTTGCATGTTATGCACTAGGATCTATATAGAGATAAAAGTATATTTTGGCTAAAGAAGTTCGTCTTTTGCTAAGTGCGTTTCAAAGTTTACATGACAACGGTGAAAGTTAAATTGACTGGTCGACCATCATTGTAAACAATAGAAACAAAGTCTCACTCTTTTGCCAAACTAAAACTTTAACCCATTATGAGATAATGGAGTAAATATCAAAATTAGGAAGACTTTAACGATTTGCAAAAGACATACTAATCTGGTAAAACAGAATAGGGACAGGACATTTTCCATGAGCATGCATGATAAATAAACGCATATGTGATATGATTAGTAAAATGCGAGCTAGATTATCTGTACTCTAGTGTAAGTGAGAGACTGAAGGGAATATGCACTAGAGGCAAATAATAAACGGTTATTATTGTCATATATCATTGAGTTCGTAATAGTTCCATATTTTGGTATAGCTATATCAAGTGGAAACATTCATACATGTGTGATATGAAATAAAAGTCACTAGTAGCATATATTCATACTAGTTCGTTGGGCAGCAGATGATCAAGGTTTCCTGGTCATGGGTGATAGTGTCAGCTGACAACAAGGTCATATCACTGGTAAATGATGTGATGTACATTAGTCAAATATTGCGACACGATCAAGTCACGAAGTTCATCGTGGAAATAGTTTAGAAATATAGTATCCTCCTCTTTATAACGTGAGATCATATTAATCACTGTCTCCCGAGGTTGCTTTGACTGCATCAAACATCACTCGGTGGAACAGTGATTCTAAAGGTGTACGTTGGGTATTCTGGAGGAACAGGTTGATGCCTATGCATCAAGACCGGGATTTGTTCACCCAGTGATGGGTAAGATACGTAAGGCCGACTTGGTGAGATTACATCTATAATGTTGCAACATGTGAATAGGTCACGGGGATGTAAATCGTGGAACAAGTGAAACAATACTTGGCGATGACGAGATTAAACAAGGTATGAGATACCAAATGATCGGATATCGGAAAAGTCATATCGAAGAAACAAAGGGAATTGGACTCGATGTTTACGGTTCAAACGACATTGTCACCGTGGAATGCACAGAGATTGATATGGGCACCCCGGTCCCGCTATTGATCACTGATGGAGATCATGTCTATGCTATTGCCGAGCTGTGGGGAAATTCTCTTAAGAGTACGATGAGCTAGAGATTGTGTGTAAGTTGGAATCATAGTAGAGAAAAATAAATCTGGAATTGTTCTAAGGAGAGATCCGAAGTTGTTCAGAGAAAGAAAGAAAAAAAGGAAAAAGGTCAAAAGGTGTTTCAGATAAATAGAAATTTATAATATGCATTTAGTATATGTTAATTATGAATTAATATATATTAAATATATATTTAAATTGAAATTTATAGAACAACTTACTTAATAGGCCAAAACCCTGGAGGGAATTCTCCTAGGATGAAGTCACCCTAAAAAAGGGTAAGTAAAAGTTGCAGCTACAACAACCTGGGCCGATTTGATCAGGCACATGCGCGAGTGGGCGCGCGGGCGCAAAGAACCGCGCGGGCGACAGCCAACATGCCTCCATCGCGCGCTGCGGACCACCCGGCCCACCTAATGGAGAAGGCATGCCCCCTTCACCTATATAAAGGGGTGCCCATAGGTGAGTTAAAACACATCAAAAACGAGGTTTTCTAAGACATTTTACTTAGGGGATTCTCTCCTCTATCTATCTAGTTGTCTTCTTGTGATAGTATGATCTAATGAAAGGACTACTCTCATAAGATACGACACACTAGCAGTACGCTGTTGCGCTGTGGAGATTCCGAGCCTGTTATCTACTTCTATACTCCTGACAGGGATCGGGGAGCCGGAGATCGTCATCGTACACCGTATGTGTACGAACCCACGAGGGTCCACATTTGGGTCGCCTTGGATGTCGTGAGCCGGACTGCTGCACGATGGAGCAGGAGATGGCTTGCGAGGAGCTTCGTGACCTTAAGGTTGGCTACGAGCATGACTACATCAGCCACATTCCCCTTGAAACATGAACCGCTTTCAGACTATAAGGATATGTATCTGAAACCTCGGCCGTTACTGCATTACTCCTAGATATATCTTTGGCAGTTAGGGTGTTCTAATGTAGGAATTTTTTTGTTTCATCGTGGAAGCCCAACACAAATACACCTATTTCTACACATATTCCCAACAAATGGAAGAATGTAAAAGCACATGGACAAATGTAAGAGCATATTATAGACCACCTAATAATATGAACTAATATTGCTAACAAATGGACAAATGTAGGAGCACATGTGACAAAATATTTTCAAGAACAATTATACTATAAATATGTATTCCAACAATATTTCAAGCACAAACATACTACAAAAATGTTTTCCCACCATATTTTCAAGCACAAACATACTACAAATATATATTCCCACAATTTTTCCAACCACAATCATACTAGAAGCTCATCCTAGACCTAAACATACTACCACAATATATCTATTCCCAATCTCAGTCAGCAACAAAGCTACTATACTTCTAGATTTTGGGATGAACTAGGGTTTCCCTAAACTAGCAAAATTATGGCAAAAGAGGGAGATTTCTTGGAAAAATTTGGGAGGAATACCTAGAGGATGTGGTCAACAACAAGATCAACGGAGATTTTCTTCAGATTTGGGGCGCCATGGGGAAGGATTAGAGGAAGGGGAGAAGAACCCTAGCCGCCTCCATGGAGCTCTCTATTCGTGCGCGTGTGGAGAGGAAAGAAAGAAAGAGGGTCTGGCCGGGCCGACCCGTGGTGAGATTTTTATATAGCGTGGTGCGGCACCGTGAGTGCTGGTGCTGCAAGCCTGCGTGCAGTGCCGTGCGAGCTGGTGTGGCACTTAAGACGCGAGACCCGCCTGGACCCACAACTCCATGATGGCAAAGCGTGTGGCACCGTCTGGCAGGGCGTTGTAAGCTTGCAAGCAGCTCCGCTCCATCTGGCGTTGCAGGTACAAGGTTAGGCCCACCGCCTGGAGGCACGTCCCCCAGCGAGCGAGCGTGGCACATGTGCGGCACTACAGCCCCTGGTGCCGCAAGCACCAGTGCAGCGCCATCACGGCGGGAGTTGCAGAAAATGGTTAGGCGTTGTTAAATATATTGCGAGAAGGTTTATTTTTTGAATTTTTTATACGTTTGGGTTATTTTTTTTTAATTTCTATTATGTACAGTAGCATTCAAGATAGTGCTATGGTGCGCCTCCACTTTACTTACTTAGTCTCCACGGTCATACTACCTATGTTACCGAATAGTAGACGTTTTGATAGGCTACTAGTTAAGTGTCTGTGCATTTCTACGGAGTGGAAAAAATACATGTCGAAAAGTATTTTCATGTCCAGCGATATTGAAGTCGGCATGCCCCTCAGCCCAAAATGCTCTTTGTGGCCTTACCGTTCCTTCATGCCCATCCCTTTCATGGGCATGGCCCCACATAGATGTCACAGGGCTAGCATTTGCATGTTCATTGTTGTCGAAGTAGTCATGCACGTACCATCAATTCTCGGTCAGGTCATATTGTGTTCATGGCCACAAGAACATGATTTTTTTCGTTGTCCAGCATGTGTTTGGGGTTCTCCTTGGAGACATTGCCCCTGGACGGGTCAGGCCCGAACGTAGCTTATCCACCCTAGGCATGCGTAAGATGGCCATCCTAGCGCCCCATCTTTTAATACATTTCATATGGAGTAAAAATTTCTGAAATCATGTTTGTCATATGCGGGTCAATTTTCCTATTATCTCTAACAAAAAAAGAAGACACCAATGTTTGTCATATGCGTGTCAATTTCCTGAAACTTTATGGGCCATGAGTTCTAACGAGGCAGTGCCTCAAGCCGACTCTCGAATGGAATTCCTTTACTACTTCCAGCACTAACTGGCGAAACATAACGTGGTAGGTGAGCTTGAAAACCATCTCATACATCGAGCTATCGGTCTGAGACGACCAGGGGACCACTTTCACCCAGTGTCTCTCTGCCTTCATTTGCACGAATCATTCGGCTCATGCGGACCAATCATACAATTCCATGGCACCATAGTCCTGAATGGCAAGCGGCGTGGGCGCCCATTATCTCGACTATGTCATGTCATGCCACGTGTATCAAGGCTCTTGGTGGCCGCGAGGGCCTTCAGCATGGCCCGTAATAACGGTGTTGGATGTGTTTGGTTGCTCGTGGCTTTTACTCATACCTGAAGATCATGGCTCCATGAAAGCTGCACGAGGCAATCTAACCTCTCGTATCAAAAAGGCCACTCGTTTGGTTCCATGTATTCTCATTTTCCTAGGGGTTGAGAAGTTAAGCCCGAGTCGTTTGGTTTCATGTATTTTAGAATTTTACAAAATTGGTGCTTGTTTAGCTAGCTGCATTGTTCTCGCTAGCCTTACCTCCGGGCTAGTGAGGTGAGTTTACCCAACATCGTCAAGGCAGAAAACAAAGTTTAGACAAGTGCAATTCAGATAACTATTAGCTTATATTAACACAGGTCTGACATAATAAGTCACGGCGTGTGTGTTGCAGCACGAGTTCACAAGCAACTGCCCGTGATGCAGCACTAGTTCAACATATGCGGAGGGGTTATAACTGAATACCACCTCCCAAAATATACAGACCAAAGTTCAGATGTCATCGCAACCATAGCTCATCAGCCTAACTGCTCCAAAATACACATCACATCCATCATCATCAACACCACTACTAGCACCTCCTCGAACAACTCAGTCAGCTGCTTAGAGGCAGTGCTTGTTTAGGAAGGCTGTGAACAAGTTCAACCTGCGCTCATTGGTCATGGCAAGATACCTGATTGCCTGTCTGTTGTGCTCCATCAGGTGGGTAAGAGCATGGTATATCGCGGTCACAAAGACGGCGTAGTGGGAATGTGAGGATTGTAGATGATCTTCATTTGAGCATAGTTGTCAATGGCCTTGTTGATCAACTCGGTGTCCGATGGCTGAGCCTACATGAGAAACACATTTAGTTTATGACATGTGGTTCATATGTGAGCATTACAAATATTGATGCATGTGAAAATATATCATACCTTGATGTGCACGTATTAATCATCTTCATCCACCATGATAGCACATGTCTCCTCAACCTAGCACACGTTCTCAACCCTCTTGATCCTCAGCACCCACATCCAGCGCACTCTCCAGTGCCTCATGTGGTAGTACACCTGGTTCGCAGTGACTGCCCGGCCACAGAACTTGAAGACGTCCTCTGCTATCAGGCGTATGTTCGCCTGTCTGAATCCCTACACTACTGAACCCCCTTTCTCGATCAACTGGACCACCCGATTCAGGACGAAGGTGGACAGAGATGCTGCCCATGACATGGAAAGCTTCCTCATGGCCACTACATCAGGCATCAGCACATGACGCAGAGGCAGCACAGTGGTTGCGGATAGATCAGGGGACGCAGTCTTCTCCTACGGCAGCAGGGATAATAATGTGTTCAGTTCTAGGGAAGAACTATACTTATACCATTAATCTTACCTATATCACATGGAAATCCTCACAGAACAATATGCTCAGGTCCAGATCTAGAACACCAGCTCACAGCTTAGAACTGTGAGCTAGAACATGGCAATAGATCTAAACTGCGAGAGCTAGGGTTAGATGTTTCTTATCACGGTCTCGATCTCGCCTGACGAGGACGACATGCCCGACACAGCCGAGGAGGAAGACTTGCCGGAGATGAGCTAGACCCACAGGAGTAGGAGGCGTCGCTTAACTGCTCGTCGGTGAGGAAGAGGATTTGGAGGGAGAGCTTGAAATTGGGGGAAATGGAGGAGGGAAATTTGGAGCCGGCGGAGGGGCGGTGTAAATAGCCACGGCGAATCGGCGGGAGGTAACCTCAGTTTCTCCCGCCGGATTTTGCGAGCTCCCGCCATTCCTCCCTTGCACGAGCGCGTGCAAGTTCTTCCCCCACGAGCGCGAGAAGAACTTGGTTTCATGGAAACGCCCTATTTCGGCGTTCCTCCAGGTCCTGGCTGAGGTGCGCTTTAAGAATCGTGTGATGCAAAGATTTCATCCGTCGCGCAGAACCAGACGCCCTTATTTCTTCCAGCCCCATGTGAAACAGGGAAACGAGCAACCAAACACGCCCGTTGTGAACGAACGCGTCCCGCACGGCGTATGTTTCCTCTGCGGTGGCATACCTTCGTTAATAGTTTAAAGTTTAGGGGTAGTTTTAAAGAGACATAGCAGACCATCAAGACCACAATACTTTTCATAGTAAAGAAGATTTTAGCATACCAAAACATCTTAAACTAGTCACAGTGGGAAGTAACATAGTTAGTGTCATGCATATGACACTAGCCTATGTTAGTACAGAGTATGTTACTACCTTTATAGTGTATAATGTTATATGGATAGTATTGTGGTCTTCATTAATCCCTTACTGGCACCATGCATCTAAGCGGTTTTCAATTTGCTACTGGGCACATTATAGCACCAAGATTCTATAGTGCAACTTTTTTCTCATGGGCTCGCATGACCATAGATAGAACAATAATTGATTCTATAGTGCAACTTCTGATTCACGGGCTCACATTACTAGCTTCTTCATTCCGAAATAATTGATGTTATTTGCTTATTATAAGTTTAACTATTTTAAGTTTGATTAATCTTATGAAAAACTATATCAACATCTAGAACATCAATTAAGTTTTATTAGATTCATCATACAATACATTCTCATACCATATAGATTTGACGTGTTGTAGGAAATTTGGTCAGACTTAGAAAACTATAGATATAAAGAGTATGAACCTCAACCAACAAAACCGTAAAACTGGTCGGATTCAAACTTTTTTCGAGAACCTGCAAGAGAGCTGCCGGTATTGTATTAAGCTTGCAAGAGAAAACAACTACTCCCTCCATTTCAAAATATAAAATGTTTAATTTAGCTTTGTGAAGCAAATGTATCTAGACTATTTTTAGTATGTAGGTTCACTCAGGTTTAGAGTGAATCTATACACTAAAACAAGTCTAGATATATTTTCTTTACAAATCTAAAACATATTATATACTTTGAAACAGAGGGAGTACACGATTACTCCCTCCGTTTGGAAATATAAGATGTTTTAGGTTTGTGAATGAGATGTATCTAGACATCTTTTAATGTCTAGATTCGTTTGAACCTATACACTAAAACGTGTCTAGATACATCTCCTTTACAAATCTAAAACATCCTATATTTCTAAACGGAGGGAGTACAACGCATTTCTCTAATAAAAAAATTAGCCACCACACCACACTCACTATGACAACAATAACAGGGACTAGCCAAGTCCAACAAGAGCATCAAGCCGCTTCCCGGCCAACATCAGCTACACCCGAAGAACAGCCACTTCATCTAGACCTCCCGAGCCAACGTACCATTACCCTTGAGCGCCTAAGGATAGGCAAGCGTATGGATGTACTTGACCAGAAGCGAGGAAGATACCATCTCGAAAGCAACAGCGATGGCGTATATAGCATCCTGATGGCTCATGCTTAAAGCGATACCGGCACGACACCGAGGACCGTATTTGCAACTCCATAACGATGCTTTCAACAAAGAAGGGACGTCAGATACTGCATGCCGGATCATGGTTTTAACCCGAGATAACACTCGAAGGATGGGAGGGAGATGCCTGAGCTTCACAGCTACGTCTCCACAGAGGAAACGACACCCGAAGGCACCGACATAAGTTGGTCAGGACTTTCATCTGAATTGCACCACCCAAGAACCCATCCGCCTGCAAAGCCCATCTGGTCCGTGTGCGCCGGAGCTTGCAGGTCGGCACAGCAGTGTTCTTGCCATTCTCTATTTCATAATAATTTATGTTTTAGGTTTTTTATAAGTTGACCTTGAATAGAGAATGGTGTCAAAGTATCAATATGGATAGGTAAAAAGCTCGATCGACCGGTACTCATGTATATATGGGGGTATTACATGGGGTACAATACAACACAAATACGGTGGTTTGTACAGGACCAAACCATATGCACCTTTTTGCATAGATCGATTTTTATATAATTTTTTTTATCCAAGGAAGTATGCAAAATTTATGGCCGTTTTATTGAGACATAAAATTTTTTATAAAAAAATGTCGAAATTCATATTTTATTTTTCCTAAGAACTAAATCACATTACATAACTATATCTTAACAGATTTTCAAATTTGAAGTTTTTACCATTTCTTTTAATTATTCTAATACTAAAAAGGCGATCCAGGGGTAGCTATGCCTATGTAAAAATAAAATAAAATAACCTGGGTCGATGGACAAGTCGTCGGCGTAGGTGTAACAACGTCGCTTCGTTGTCACAGCCAAGTCTTCTGGGACCACGTGTCAGCCCCTACGATGACGGTCTTCCTACGCCGACGGCCAGCCGGATGTTGCGTCGACGGCCCCATCTACGCCAACGGCTGCCGTCGGCCCAGCCGGTCCTATGCTGACGACTAAAATGGGCGGGTAGCCTCATTGCTAGACTACCCATCTCGGGTACACTGACGGCCCCGACTAAAAGCCGTCGAATTAGGAAACGGCCATCGACGCCTCGTCGTTTTCCTATTAACGTGGGGTTAACACGTCAATGCGCATTGTTGATAGACTTGGGTTTGAGGAAGAGGGGTGCACTCGAGATCTCGTTCGGCTAACAGGCAACAAGCAACACAGGGACACTGTGTTTACCCAGGTTCAAGTCCCCGGAGAGAAATTCTACTCTTGCTTGTCTTTTCTTGATTATCGAAGGAACCTAAGGTTACAAAGGATGCCTTGATGGCGATGGTGCGCAGACGTAATCTGGCGGGTGTATGTGCAAGGGTTTCGGATGATCCCTCGTCGTTCCCTCCTGCCCTTTATATATAGGAAGGCCAAATCTCAGAATAGAGGTTGAGTAGGTTAAAAGTTAGGATTTTCCCTTTAAAGTTTATCTCTTAAGCTAGACGTATCCTCCAAGAAGTCGCATCTTTCATGGGATTGGGATACCTGAATTAATCTTGTGCTTTTTCATCAAGTATGGATCATCACGTGGGCTCTCACTGGTACAAACCGGATAGACCAATCTTGGATACCCATAGGACATACTCATGTCAGTAGCCCCCAAGTGTCCAGTCGAATCGTAGATTCGGATGGAGACTCTGAAGTCTTCGAATGCTAGAAGTATTTGTTTATCATCCAAAGATTTATCGGGTCATATTATTCGGCTCATAGGGATAGTTTACGCGTGCCTGACTCACCCAATGAATCGGTGTCAGTTAACTATCTTCGGGCAAAACAACGCTATCTACTAAAAATCGAGTCCCCATACTCGAATTTAGAAAATTGTTGGTGTAATTTGACTCATGCCGTGGAGGCCTTACAGAGCCGAATTCAAGTGATTTTAAATAGGTACCCAACGCGTTCGTCGGGATTTTTCATCGCGCCTGTAGGCACAGTATATTTCTGGTAGACCACAGCAGGTGCATTACTAGGCTATCATATTGTATTTATAGGTCTTATCCTTGTGTCGTAGACACACATCCGAATGTTTTTTGTCATGAAGACAATTCGGGTGGCGGAGACATTGTCTCTTTATAGATTATTCGATGGGCGGAGTCGCCATATTGTTTGATTGAGTAGCATGCCTTATGGACATAGTCGTCGCGAGGGATCTAAGGGATCGTGATAGCTTTTATCATAGGGTGTGTGACCAGCGGTCCCTATGGGAGTGGCCCCCGAGTGTTTTTGCAAGTCATAGACTCGAGCGGGAACTTTATTCATGTCAATAGCTAGAACTCGAAAATGTGGTGGATGCCGCTGGCACCCGTACTTTGTCGAATGATAGCCAGCGCTCCCTATGGGAGTAGCCCCCGAGTCCATAATCGAATTGTAGATTCGAAGGAGTTGAGGCATGCGACCTTAATATTTTGTCATCATTGGGCATTCACTGGACCCAGAAGTGCTTCGGGTGCGTGACCAGTACTCTTGTTAGGAGTATCCCCCAAAAATTTGGCAGAGTCATAGACTCGATGTCGTGGGAATGACCACGGCAGACGCTGCAATCGGCAGCGAGTAGTAGAACATGGGGCAAGGGCGGTCGGCCATCTGCGGTGCGAGATGAGGGCGGAGACACAAGGATTTACCCAGGTTCGGCCCCCGGAGGGTAAATACCTACTCCTGCTAGATTGTATTATGGTGAGAGTACAATGGGGCGAGCTCGACGACTAGGCGGCGAGTCGCTCGGGTGTATGATGGAACATCCCCTATGCGTCCCCTAGGGAGGTTTATATAGTCTCATCTCGCTAGGATTTACAGATTATAACTGAATTGGTTAAGGATTCAGAGGTCCTATGACCTAGTCCGACTGGGCCTAGCTACGCTTCTGGGCCTTCAGCTTCCAGTCGCCGGAGTCCATGCCAAGTCTTGATCTAGTCGCCGCCCTGCAGGCCCACTCGCTGACGGCTTGGGCCGGCGGGAAACGTCCTGCTGGGTATACCCCGGTAGGCATATCCCCATCAGTAGTCCCCGAGGCTGTCGTTGATTTGTCGCAGGTGTTTGCTGGCAGTCGGAGTAAACGGGTCCAATGCGGACGCCTAGTCGAATCGGCGGCGGACTCCTGAACAAAGGAAAGAACTAGTCATTTGGTCGCAATAACGGCGACCAATCGTGTCGCAGCTCGGCGGACGGGTCGGCGAATACTTAGTCGCTATTATAGCGATCGGGTCGGCGAGTACTTTGTCGCTGTTATAGCAATCGGGTCGGCGAGTCAGCGAGTCACCGGGAGCAGCGAATCGAGTAGATGAAGTTGGACCGTCAACCGTGGTCAAACTAGCCGTTGGGTAACCCCAACGGTAACTTCGGCGTAATCATCGCGTAATAACGGCTCCCGGAAATGGCGGGTAACTACCGCTATATAACAGGAGCAAGGGGCGACCAGGGAAACGCTTCCTCCACTTCCTCTGATCTGGCATATCTTCGTCTCCTCATTCCTCGCAGCGATCGGAACACTCCCGAGACCCCCGACCACCGCGAACTCCCATCCGATGGCCCTCTCTACCAAGCCATGGGGCAGATCCAAATGTACTAAAGCGCTTCTAGCATCCTTCGAGGAGGCAGGGATCCTCCGCGCCGGTAGATGGCGCATCCCCGCGGCCGGGGAAGTGATTCCGGATCCGCGCGAGGGGGAGTTCATCTGCTTCACCAGCCACCTGGAGCAGGGGCTGGGCTTCCCTTCTTCCCTCTTCTTCCGGTGTTTCTGCGCCTACTATGGAATCCAACCATCGGATCTGGGTCCGCATAGTATCGAGCAGCTCGCCATTTTCGTGGTGTACTGTGAGTGCTATTTGGGCTGTAGGCCCTATTTTCCCCTGTGGCAAGACTTGTTCCACGGGAGAATCAGCCGCAAGGAGACAGGCGGTCCGATGCTAGCCGCGGGCGGCCTGACGTTCCAGCTGAAGTCGAAGGCCTCGTTCTTCGATCTGATGCTGCCCGCCAAGGCGGCGAACGAATGGAAGAAATTTTGGTTTTACGTCACCGAGTCGACTCCAAGCGATGAAGTGGTGCTTCCAAGATACTCCGCCGACCGGCCCGAACCTCATCGGCTCCAGGTCGCCAAACTCCCGCTAGATCAGCGGATGGTTGTTGACGAAATGTTGCAAACCATCCGCGGCCTAAAGAAGAAAGGCCTCCAGACCATCAACCTCTACAACTGTTGGCTCGGGCGGCGGCTCGTGCCCTTGGCCAGCCGCGACCACTATATGTATGATTATATGGGTAAGGACGACCTGACGAAGTCCTGCCTCGTTGAGTGGAGACTCAATGACTACACGCATGCCCTGAAGAAGATTACCCTGGTCGTGTACCTTGACACAAAGGCCGGGGTCGCCCCTTATACTGCAAGGTGCCTAGCTCCAACGGTAAGCTGTCACTCCGTTAGCACTCGCAGTCGCAGCTTGTGCATTCGCGGTCATGCTAAATTTGTTTGTTCTTGTTGCAGTTGTTCCAAGTGGTGGAAGGGTGGCTTCCACCTGCAGATGATGAGAACTCGAGCTCGTCCGTCTAGGACGGGAGCGAGTCACCACCCGCCAAAGACAATGCCGAGAGCGACGGAGGCGACGACAACGACGACGGAGAAGACGAGCCCATGGAGGTTGCTTCCCCCATGGTTCGTAAAACCCGCGGGCAACACCAGCGCGAGTCGAAGCGAGCAAGAGCCTCGAGCCCCACGATGATGACGACGACGAGCTTCCCGAGCACACCTCATATCACAAGGCCACGCCATCGAAGAAGAAGAAGAAATCTCCGCCGAAGAAGAAGACGAAGCCAGCGAAGCAGATATCTCTGCCCCGATCTGTGAGCAGCTCCGATGCCACCAGCTCGGCTGGGGACGCAGCGGCATACGCGACCGTGGCTACAGGCGCTACCGCCCCCAGGGACGAGGCGCCGCTGGCGTCGTTGCCACCGCCATTCGCCCCAATTGTTAGCTTGGGGGCTGCTCCAGCCGTAGGGGCCTCGCCACCAAGGGGTGCTCCCGCGGCTGTTACCACGGAAGCTCCTGTCGCGGCTTCATCTTCGAAGAAGCCATCAGTGTCTTGGGCACACGATGTGTTCGAGGCGGGCCTTACTCGTAGGTTAGGGCCCGAGCTGGAGAAGCCGTCCAGTATCCGCACCGGTCTACGGTTCCTACCATCCGCCAAGTGAGTGTGCTGCTCTGTCCCTTACTCATCTGATTGTCCTGTGTTTTCATCAGACGGTCTCCTTCACCAAACTGTTTCGCAGGACTGGTGTTAAAAATATCGTCCATCCTTCTGTGGCCAAGGTTCCGCCAGTCGCCTCTGAGGTGTCGGCCGATTCCTCACGGAAAAGGAAAGTCGGTGACGTCGCTGCTCCCGCCGAAGGCGTCAAGAGGGCAAAGGGGGACGAAGTCGTCACGGTCTCTGATGATCAGGCGGTTGCTCCTAGCGATCCTCCGACCGCAGCGGAAGTGGCCTCGAAGGTCAAGGAGGATGTTGGGTCATAGCATATGGTGATCGCAGACTCACCCGACGTGGCCGAGCCGACTCCGAGTGGTGCAGCCGCATCTGCGGCGGCCTTTCCTCGCTTCATGGTGAAGGCGGCTGCAGCGAGTGCCTCGGTGCTAGCGAGATGAATGCCTGGGGTTGCCGAAGTGGAAGTTGAACAACGCCGCGGCCATACTCCGGTCGTGCTTGCGTCGGTGGATGCGCTGGAACTCCACGGCATGCTAGGCGCTGCCATCCAGGTATGTCTAGTCCCCGAGGATCGGGCCACTGAAATTCAGTGGTCGGATTCTTAATGTTTTTATATCATCTAGTCCCCGAGTGCCTAGTCGCTGAATTTCAGCGGGTGAGCACTTAGGAATTTCATTTTCCAGTCCCCAAGTGCCTAGTCACTGAATTTCAGCAGGTGGGCACTTAGGAATTTCATTGTCCAGTCCCCGAGTGCCTAGTCGCTGAATTTCAGCGGGTGGGAACTTAGGAATTTCATTGTCCAGTCCCCGAGTGCCTAGTCGCTGAATTTCAGCAGGTGGGCACTTAGGAATTTAATTGTTGTTGACGCTGCAGTTTGTGCGCAGGGCCTGCAGCGCGAATCGACCGATCGGCTTGCTGTGAAGTGTCGCTTGGAGAAGGAGCTCTTTGCCGTCCAGAAGATGAACAAGGAACTTCAAGTGGTTGCGGACGAGGTGAAGGAGCTGAGGCCTTGTCCCGGTGGGTGATTTGACGGCGGCTTAGTCCGCTCTGAGTGCGGCCGAAAAACGAGTCGCTGACCTGGAGCGTGAGCTTAAGGAGGCGAGGGAGGAAGCAAGCTCGGCGGAAGGGCGAGCGAAAGCTGTTGTTACTTCTGCCGCTGAAGAGCGGAAAGTGTCTGACGCGCTCGTTGCTGGGCTGCAGAACGACTTCTCTTCTCTTCAAAGCTTCATCACGGGCCTCTGCCGACCGCTAATTGGTAAACCTTCCTTCTTCTTCCCTCTACCTGCAATAGCTGTATTGTGATGTCGTTGGTTTGCTCACTGCTTGTTTCTGTGCCGCAGGTCGGATCACTGATAACGCGGAGGAGGCACAGTCGTACGACGCGCGGCAATGTGTGGCCACCCTGGTCGACTCAGCCACGTTGTCCGCGACTTGCCTTCGAGCGTATCTTCAGGAGATATCGCCCACGGAAGTAATCCCCAGCGACCTTCACTACTAGGAAAACGGCTATAGGTAATCAGCACATCCGTGGCTCACATGGTTGAAGTGCCCCACGGCTAAAACAGGCGTGGCTCACCTGTGGGCAGTGCCCTACTAGTAACTAGAACAACCGTGGCGCACATGACTATAGTGCGCCACAGATGTGTGTGGGCCAGGGCCCTGTTGGCCGCACGCCAAACATCTGTAGCGCACTATAGTCATGTGCGCCACGGTTGTTAGTGTCATCTGTGGCGCACATGGGGGGGGGGGGGTGCGCTACGCCTAAGCGCACGCCCCTCTCTGATGTGAACCATCCGCAAGCATCTGTGGCGCACATGGCATAGTGCGCCACAGAAGTTTGTACTCTCTGTGGCGCACTATGGCATGTGCGCCACAGATGTAGTGGCATGCACCAACTCCAACCCCCCCCCCCCCCCCCCCCCGTGGATCACCTTTTTAGGGTTTGCAAAAAATAAAAGAAAATGATAAACACTTCAAAAAATTAAATCCTTTCATATTTAGGTAGGTAATGTGGTATAGCTTCTAGTAAAATTAACAAAAATGAGTTTTGACTTTATTTGCAAAAAAAAGTTATGCCACGGTAAAAAGGCCGTAACTTTTGCATACGATATCGAAAAAAATCGTATAATATACCAAAATGACGAGAACGAGATTTCGCATCTGCTCGCAACGACCTATGGTCGTTTAGCGATTTTTTAGATTTTCAAAATTCGAAAAGAGTAAAAAGTTACGGTCAAAAAACCGTTTTTTCCTGCAGAAAAAAAAAATACAGGGCGACTTATCCGTAGCGCACCTACACCTAGTGCGCCACGGATAAGCTTGGGCGGGATTCAAATTTGAATCCCCACCCCGCCCTCCTCCTCCCTTTCCCCTTTTCCCTCTTCCTCTCCCTTTCCCTTTCCACTTTTCCCTTCCCCTTTTCCCTCTTCCTCTCCCTTTCCCTTTCCCTTCTCCTTCTTCCTTCTTCCTTCTTCCTTCTTCCTTCTCCCTTCTCCTCCTTCCCCTTCTCCTCTTCTTGCAGTGATGGCACGACGTCGACCTCCTTCTCCTCCTCCTCGCTGTGACAACGGGCGACGGCGGTGCAACGGCGGCCTCCTTCTCCTCCTCCTCGCGACGGCGGTGCAACGGCGGCCTCCTTCTCCTCCTCTTCCTCCTCTGCCTCCTGTTCTTCTCCTCCTCTTCTTCTTCTCCTCCTCTTCCTCCTCTTCCTCCTCTTCTCCTCCTCCTCCTCCTCCTCTTCTTCTCCTCCTCTGCCTCATCTTCTTATTCTCCTCCTCTTCCTCCCATTCTCCTCTTCCTCCTCCTTGCAGTTCCGACGACGACACCGACGCGCGACCGCACTGACGGCGATGGCGACCTGCACCGACGCGCGACCGCACTGACGACGAGATCCAGATCTGCTGCTTTTTTTTTGAATTTTGAAATTTACATCTGTGGCGCACAGCACCTAGTGCGCCACGGTTATCTCTAAACTTCTGTGGCGCACCTGCCCAAACTTCTGTGGCGCACTGGCATGTGCGCCACGCCTGTCTCTAAACTTCTGTGGCGCACTAGGCAGTGCGCCACAGAAGTTTAAACTTCTGTAGCGCAAGGCACGTGGCGCACTGCTAGTGCGCCACAGATGATGTTTCATGGTGCGCCACTAAAGGCCATTTTCCTAGTAGTGCTTGTCGAGGTATGGCGCTACCTGGAAAAGGCTCCGTCAGTCGTCGAGTTCATGACGCGGTCGGCCATCTGTCGCGGGGCGGCGACGACGCTCAGCCTTGGGCCTGCCCACTTCCCGGAGGATTTTGACCTCGACGATGTCACGAGCGGCTACCCCTCGTCAACGGGCTCTGTGGAGATTGCCGAGGTGCTGGAGCTGATGGACCGGGCCGCGGTGTACTCCAATCGCGTTTGGGCGATGGACGACCTCATCCCCTATCAGGAGACGATTGTCGCTCCCAATGATCTTGAACCGAAGCATCGGGACTTCAAGGTCGAGCAGCCATTTCGTGCGGCGATGGCGGGCGAGCTGATGACGTACCCGTCGAACCCGTACGTGCCCTTCATCCGCAGCCGCAGGAACGGTGGCGCGTCTGCATCAAAACCTGCGGAGTAGAAGTGTTGTGCCCTTGGGCATTAGTGCAAAATAACTGTTTAACTTTCCTTGTATGTGGAACAACTTTGTGCTGCTATAAAGGAAACTCGTGTTATTTTGTCATTCGCTTTGTGATTTTGGATTTTGATTGAGCGAGTCCCCGAGAGCGTCCGCCCTTTTTATGGGGTTTACCTCGTTAGTATATGTTTGTTAACTTTTAATGAATTGAGGTCGACTCGCCATGGCTCGGAGAGCCAGTCGCATGGAGACTCCCAGGGGTGCTCTTTACTTGACCGTTTTCCCGGGCGCGAACGAGGTCGGGTTGCCGAGTCCCCGAGCGTGGTACTTGGTGGTTCTAGTCGCATCTCCAAGGTAGGTGAGGACTAAGCGCGTCGTTGTTAGCGCGTCTCTCCTGCCTGATCCGGAGGATCAGTCACGTGGCGAGTCCTGGGCGCGCTATCATACTTGGCGTTTTTCCCTAGTCGCTCGTATTTGGCTGAGTGTCAGTCCTCGAGCGTGGTACTTGGCCGTTCGAGTCGCTGCGCCAAGGATGCGGGGGACTTGGTCGCTGTGAGGAGCGAATGCAGTTGTCTTGGCTCGGTGAGCCAGTCGAGCTAGGCAACTCCAATGGGGCTCCGGGTTGGCGTTTTTCGTGGACGTTACGAGGCCTAGAGTTTCCCAGTGCCCTCGTACCGCACTACGTGGTCGTGCCCGTCGCTTTACCAGAGGTTGACTTCTGCGAATAGCATAACGCTGTTATTACGAGTGCGAGTGGCACAAGACATGGAGAGTAGACACAATTTTCGGTGACCGATCTTTTTTATTTCATAGCGGGTGGAGAGTACATGTATGGAGTTCTAGGAGTAGAACTTTCGTAGGAGGTTTACATTCCATGGCCGCTTGACGTCGAGTTTTCCGTCTCCTCGGACGTCGGTGAGGTAGTAGGCGTCGTTGCCTAGGACTCGCCCGATGGCGAACGGTCCCTCCCAAGGGGGGAGAGCTTGTGCATGCCCTTCTTGTCCTGGATTAGGCGCAGTACCAGATCGCCTTTCTAGAAAGTGCTAGTCCTTACTCGCCGGCTATGGTAGCGGTGGAGCCCTTGCTGGTAGATGGTGGTGCGGGAGTGAGCTAGGTCGCGTGCCTCGTCGAGCTGGTCGACTACGTCCTGCCGTGCGAGTTCGTTTGCAGCCTCCGTATAGTTGACCACCCTTGGTGAATCGTGCTCGAGGTCGGTGGGCATGACTGCCTTAACACCGTACACCATGAAGAAGGGGGTGAATCATGTGGACCTTTTGACGGAGGTGCGGATGCCCTAGATGACAGAGGGTAGCTCCTCGACCCAGCACCCGGCGGTGCGCTCAAGTGGGACTTGGAGCCGTGGCTTCAGGCCATGGAGGATGCTCTGATTGGTGCGTTCCGCTTGGACATTGGACTCCGGGTGGGCGACTGAGGCGAGGTCGAGTCGAATGTGGTGTTCCTCGCAGAACTCGGCCATGGCTCCTTTGGCGAAGTTGGTGCCGTTGTCTGTGATGATGCTGTTTAGGAACCCGTAGAGATAGATGAGCTCGCGTAGGAACTTGGTGGCGGTCTTCCCGTCGCATTTGTGGACTGGCTTGGCCTCCACCCATTTTGTGAATTTGTCGACTGCGACTAGGAGGTGGGTGAAGCCGAAGGGGGCCTTCTTGAAGGGGCCTACCATGTCCATGCCCCATACGGCGAAAGGCCAGGTGATGGGAATTGTTTTGAGCGCCGAGCTCGGTACATGGGTCTGGTTGGCGTATTTTTGGCATCCAACGCACCGTTGGACGATATCGACGGCGTCTGCGTGTGCGGTGAGCCAGTAGAAGTCGTGTCGCATAGCCTTTGCGACTAAGGAGCGGGCGTCGGCGTGGTGGCCAAAGTCGTCGGAGTGGATGTCTTGGAGGATTTTGCGTCCTTCAGCGGGTTGAACGCAGCGTTGAAACACGCCTGTCACGCTGCTCTTGTGGAGCTCGCCGTTGATGATGACGAAGGATTTGCAGCGGCGTGTTATCATCCGGGCCTCCGTTTCATCCGCGGGCAGAGTGCCCCCCTCCAGGTAGGTGACGTATGGCGCGGTCCAGTCGCTTGGCTCGGCGATTAGTGCGACCAGGGCTGCCTCTGGTTGCAGCGTGATTCCGATGTCGATCTCACGCGGGGGAGAGACGGAAGGTTTGGTGATGGTGTTAAGGAAGACGCCGGTGGGTGGTACGAGTCGAGCCGAGCCAATGCGGGAGAGTGCGTCGGCCTCCTCGTTCTTCCGCCTGTCGATTCACTCGACAGAGTAGCCTGCGAAGTGTCCACCCAGCTGGTCCACTGCTTGGCGGTATGCCGCCATGGTGAGGGAGACAGCGTCGCAGGGGGTGACGAGGTCGGAATCTCCATAGCAGCGCAGGCGGTTGACGTTCATCTCTTTGGCGGCTCGCATGCCGTGGAGTAGCGCCTCGTACTTGGCCATGTTATTGGTGCAGGGGTTGAAATCAAGGTAGAGGATGTAGCGGAGTTTGTCGCCCTTCGGAGATGTTAGCACGATCCCCGCTCCTGCACCGTCCGCGTTCTTGGAGCCGTCAAAGTGTAAATTCCAGTAATGGAGGTATGGCAGCTTCTCTGGCTGCTGGGCCTCCTCCCAGTCGGCGAGGAAGTCTGCTAGAGCCTGTGACTTGATCGCCTTGCGCGGCTCATACTTGATGTTGTGGACGCCGATCTCGACGGCCCACTTGGCGACTCGCCCAGTCGCCTCACGGTTGCGGATGATGTCCTGCAATGGTGCTGAGGAGACGACCGTTATCGGGTGCTCCTGGAAGTAGTGTGGCAGTCGCTATTGTGCTCTGAAGACCGTGTATACCAATTTCTGGTATTGCGGGTAGCGCTGGCACGACTTGGTTAGGACCTCACTGATGTAGCACACTGGTCGCTGCACCGGGCGCTCCTTTCCTTCCTCTGGCCGTTCGACGACCATGACGGCGTTGACGACGTGTTCAGAAGCCGCGACATAGACCAACATGAGTTCCTTGTCGGCGGGGGCGGCGAGTAGCAGTGCTGCGAGTAGCACCTCCTTGAGGGCGTGGAGCGCGTCGTCTGCCTCCTTGTCCCACTGGAAGGTGGGGTTCTTGTGCATTAGGCGGTAAAGGGGCATCGCCTTTTCGCCTAGCCGGGGGATGAAGCGACTGAGAGCGACGACTCGCCCGGCCAGCTTCTGGATGTCGCGCAGGCACTCGGGTCTGCCGAGTCGAGCGATCGTGTTGATCTTGGCGGGGTTTGCCTCGATTCCGTGCTTGGAGACGACGTATCCTAGTAGCTGTCCAGTTGGCACACCGAAGGTGCACTTTCCTGGGTTTAGCTTTATCTTGTACTTCCGCAGGTTGGCGAATGTTTCCGCCAGGTCGGCGAGTAGATCACCCTGGCGAGCGGATTTCACAACCACGTCGTCGATGTAGACGTGGATATTACGGCCAATCTGGCTCGCAAGGCACTCCTGCATGCACCTCTGGTAAGTCGCCCCGGCATTTTTCAGGCTGAAGGTCATGGCGGTGTAGCAGAAGGCTCCGAATGGCGTGATGAACGCCGTCTTCTCTTCGTCCTCGACGGCCATTTTGATCTGGTTGTACCCATAATAGGCGTCGAGGAAGCATAGCGCCTCCGAGACCGCGGTGGAATCGATGATTTGGTTGATCCACGGGAGGACGAATTGCTCCTTCGGGCAGGCGCTGTTTAAGTTTGTGTAGTCGATACACATTCTCCAGGTCCCATTTTTCTTCTCGACCAAGACTAGGTTTGCCAGCCACTTGGAGTACTTGATTGGCCGGATGAAGCCTGCAGCGAGTAGATGATGCATCTCCTCGGCGACGGCTCGGCGGCGCTCTTCATTGAAGGGCCGTAGCGACTGCTTGACAGGTCGCACTTTGGGGTCAGCGTTGAGTTTGTGCTGAGCGAGTTCCCTCGGGACACCAGGCATGTCGGATGGCTTCCATGCGAAGATGTCCCTGTTCTCACGGAGGAACTCGATGAGCGCGCCTTCCTATGCTGGGCTCATGCCCGTCCCGATCGTCATTGTCTGGATGGAGTCGCCTGGGACCAGCTCGACGGTGCGGGTGTGTGTCGTTGCCTCAAAGGCGATGGAGTTGCCACCCTCCGAGTTGGGCTTCTTGAGTATGGTGGGGTCGTCGCTGTTGACCCCGCTCGCGTATTTAGCGAGCTCCTCAGCGTGGTTGGCCTCCGCCGCGATGACGGCGTCAGCGAGTTCGGCCCCTTTGGCCTTGCATTCCGCGGCCATATCGGGGTCGCCATGGACCGTGATGATGCCGCACGGCCCAGGTAACTTCATCGCGTTGTACGCGTAGTGGGGTGCCGCCATGAACTTGGCAAACGCCTAGCAACCCAAGACGCAGTGGTAGGGGCTGTCGAAGGGCACCAGCTCGAAGACGATCCGCTCGGTGCGGAAGTTTGCTGGTGTACCGAAGGTGACTGGCAGCGTCACCTTGCCGATCGGATACGCCTTCCGACCGGGGACGATGTTGTGGAAGGTGGTGTAGGTCGTCTCGATCATCGACTGCGGGAGCCGCAGTCGCCTGAACGTGTCCAGGTACAGGATGTTGATGGAGCTGCCACCGTCCATCAGCGTTTTGGGGAGCCAGTAGTCCCCCACCTTTGGCTTGACCACCAGGACGACTCGGCACGGATACTCGATCCGTGGCGAGTGGTCCTCGCGGCTCCAGGTGATTGGTTGCTCGGACCAGTTGAGGAACTGAGGGATGTCTATCTGGGACACCGCGTTGACGGCGACGGCGCGGGCGATGACCTTCTTCTCACGCTTCGTGTTGAATCCTGTGAAGGTGTGGAGCGAGCCAGCGACGCTGCCGAACTTTCCGCTGTTTGGCGGGTTGTTGTCGGGGTCTTCCCGCACGCGCCGTGCCTTCTCGATCTCCTTGAGAGAGTGGCATTCGGCAGTCGTGTGCGTGGCGGGCTTTCCTTCCCTGCTATGAAACACACAGGGTTGGTTGAGAAGGGACATGGGATCGAACCTCGGCTTTTCCTTGTAGTTGCCGCCATCACGGCGCTGTCCTCCGTCGCGGCGAAAGCTCTTGGGCTCGCGCTGCGCTTACCCGGCGTTGGCGACGAAATCGACTCGCCCGTCACCGCGGCGCTTGCCGGTGAGGCGAGTACTGCTGTAAAGTAGCTCGGGCCGCCTCCCGTTGTCGTGGCCGCTCGTGCGGCGATGTCCTCCCGACTCGTCGTCGGTTTCCTGGTTTGGGTCCTCTTCCGCGTACTTCTTCGTGATCTCCAGGAGGTCCGGTATGTTGTCGAGTGTGTGGTACGCTCGTTTGAGCTTGGCGACCAGGGGCTCGTAGCGGCACGAGGTCTTGAAGCAGTGGATCGCGGTGTCCGGGTGGATTCCGGCCGCGTTGTACCACAGATCTTGCCACCGTTGGACCCAGGTGCGGGTCGACTCGTGGGGTCCCTGGACACACCGTTCCAGGTCCTCGATGGTGGTGGCACGGGTGTATGAACCCTCGAAGTGTATGACAAAGGCATCGCGCATCTCCTCCCAGGAGTCGATGCTATCCGCGGGGAGGGTGTTAATCCACTGCCTGCACGCCCCCTCCATCATCAGGGAGAGGTAGCGGGCGTCGAGTAGGTCGGTGTGGCCGGCGATCCCCATCTCCATGAGGTAGGTATCCAGCCACATAGAGGGATCGTACGAGGGGTCATACTTCTCTATTTCCTTTGGCGCTTTGAAGTTCGCCGGGTATCTTTTGCCTCGGATCATCTGTCCGAAGCACTGGGGCCCGATTTGGCTCAGCGATCCCCTTGGCTCATCGTCACGGCGGTTGGTGAGGGTGTGCTGCAGATCGTCGGGCTGGCGTGCGCGCCAACTCTGGTTGTTGATGATGTGGGTGCGTGCGTCGACGGGCTGCCCGTTGGCGGCGACGAAGTTGTTCGCTGGCCGCGGGTCGTTGGTGGAGAGTGCC
Source organism: Avena sativa (assembly GCA_916181665.1). Classification (NCBI taxonomy): domain Eukaryota; kingdom Viridiplantae; phylum Streptophyta; class Magnoliopsida; order Poales; family Poaceae; genus Avena; species Avena sativa. The sequence goes on from OV702282.1 coordinate 238,345,779, forward strand.
GTGTTCGCGTGTCGGTGTTGGAGCTGCAGGGGCTTGGGTGGTGGGCAGTTGAGGGTATTTGCCACCATGGGGCGGCCGCTCGAGGCCGCCCTGCTGCCCGATGAGCGCGAGTACATCCGACCTTGTGAGTCGGCGCCCGCATTTTGTTGCTCCACTGCTTTGGCGAGTAGAGCCTTGGCGTACTGGATCTGCATGGCACCTTCGCCGGTTACTTGGATGTTGTCAACCGCGGCTCGACTTGCCACGACGTTGTCCATTGGGGTGGAGAACAACGGGAGGCCGTTCGCGTCTCGCTCTCGTGAGGAGACCATGATCCTTGGTTGGTCCCTGGGGGCCGCGGTTGGGTGGTGGTGGGGTGCCATTGGCCGTCGCCCCTGGTGGGGGTCGAGCGCTTCCTCCTGGCTGCACGTTCTCGCAGATCGCACGCTCGGCTATGCGAGCCGGGTTGTTCTCGTCGTCGAAGTTCAGGGCACGCCCCTGGATGGCAGGGTTTAGGCGCGACCTGATTCGGAGTTGGTGATAACACGACAGCTCTTGCGCTGCCGCCTGCTCGAGGCGAAATTTTTCGCGCTCGGCTTGCTCCTTGCGGACTGCCTCCGCCAGCTTCAGGCGGAGTTCCTCAACCTCCGTTGTCGTCGTGTTTGGCGGGATCGGCGTGGAGAGGGGGTCTTTCGGTGGGTCGGCGCCAGTCGCCATGTAGGTCGCGGCGTGGCGACCGGTTCCGTCGTGGAGGTCGGCGGAGTTCTCCGACCCGGAGTCGAAGTCAAAGATCCAAAGGATGGAGGGATCCTCGAAGTCTCCGACATTGGAGACCTGGGTGATGGAGCCCGCGGGTGACGCGGCGATGATGGATCCGGCGCGTGATGCCGGGGTCGCCGAATCGGCGTCGTCATCGAGGGTCGCGTCGCTCGCGGCCGCGGTGCTCTCTGCCACGTTGTTGTGGGTCGAGTCGTACTCGGAGGCGAGGCGGTGGATCGTGCGGACCTGGATCTCAGAGAGCCGGTCACGTGGCGGCGACTCGCGGATGCGAGCCGAGTCCTCTGAAGTGATGACGTCGGTGAGACCGAAGAAATGGCTAATCGTGCCCACCGGCAGGATCACGCTGTGCGTGACGGGTCGCGCCGCCGAGACGTAGCTGCTCGGCAAGATCTGGAGCATCTCGCCGATCGCGATCATGCGGCCGGTGGCGATCGACTCGTTGATGGGCAGATTGGATCTCGCCACAGAACACCAGCCTGACCAGCCAGGCCCCACGGTGGGCGCCACTGTCGTGGGAATGACCACGGCAGACGCTGCAATCGGCAGCGAGTAGTAGAACATGGAGCAAGGGCGGCCAGCCATCTGTGGTGCGAGATAAGGGCGGAGACACAAGGATTTACCCAGGTTCGGCCCCCCGGAGGGTAAAGACCTACTCCTGCTAGATTGTATTATGGTGAGAGTACAATGGGGCGAGCTCGACGACTAGGCGGCAAGTCACTCGGGTGTATGATGGAACGTCCCCTATGCGTTCCCTAGGGAGGTTTATATAGGCTCACCTCGCTAGGGTTTACAGATTATAACTGAACTGGTTAAGGATTCGGAGGTCCTATGACCTAGTCCGACTGGTCTTAGCTACGCTTCTGGGCCTTCAGCTTCCAGTCGCCTGAGTCTACGCCAAGTCTTGATCTAGTCGCCGCCCTGCAGGCCCACTCGCTGACGGCTTGGGCCGGCGGAAACGTCCTGCTGGGTATACCCCGGTAGGCATATCCCCATCACTCGAGCAAAAATTTAATTTCTCGAATAGCAGAGCCGTTGACGTGCTCCACCTTTTGTTGTAGGTATGAACGATGTGACATCAGCGATGACGATTGGTGAGCACATCCGCCAGTGAGAGCAGAGTCAATGGTACTAGACGATCGGGGGCCCCATGGGCCCCATAGTCTGATTAGGATTTTGACTAGTCACACGTAAATTACGGTATTTTAATTGTGCCTTCTTGATTTCCGTGCGTAGTGAAGAGTGTGGCAGCGATGGTTCATGCAACTGCTGCCACGTGGTTGTTGCGATGCTTTCCACGCGTAATGTGTCATCTCCGTGTTTCCTTTACTTCCAATTCCTCCAGTGCGCCGCTTCTTTCTCCCTAATTTCACATCGCGCTGGAAAGTATCCGAACTTTTCCGAGCTACATTCTCCATGCGCAGCGAAAGAGACATCTTCTAAAGATGGTGAAGGAGAAGAAATCCGCTGGTTCTTGATCAAGTGTGGCTGCCGTGCCAAGAAGAAGGTCGCTGAGCTTTGGCAGATCCAACAGGCCGGGCTAATCTTGAAGGAAGAGGATGACCACCGCATCCCCGTCCCCAAGGTATTTCCCGATCCTTCTACCGGGTTTCGCGTCATGTTCTTGGATTTTGTCCTTCGGGGCCTTTCTCTTCCTCTCCATGATTATGTTTGTGGTCTCGTTTTTCTCTAAGGGCTATAGCTGCACTAGTTGTCGACCAATTCCATCTTCCATATTTCTTGTTTCATTATCCTTTGCGAGTGTTGGCTCGAAATCAAGCCACACTTCTTCCTTTTCAAAAAATTATACGGCATGAAGAGACAATCAGGTGCTGGCGGCACTGTCTACCAGGTTGGTGGGTGCGGCATCTTCATTTGCCCCGGTCAACAATACTTCAACTTGCGAGCGTTGAAAGGACCCGACAGCCTCTCCATGGCGGTAGGCGTGGCGTTGCCACACTTGCGTGGTTTTACTACTGTCGCGGTAGCTGCGTATGCGGTATCCTCCATCGCGGTTTCCATCATCGCGCATGTCGGTGTAGCGGGCTGTGACCATGTCTACCGCATCGTGGTCTCCGTAACCGCACATTCTCCTTTTTTTCCTCGGCGGTCGCGCTCGTGGCCAAGGTCGTGTTCATCATCCGAGCATGCTGGATTTTTGTGGATGGAGTCTTTGCAGTGTACCCAACGATTCGTGATGTCCATCAGGTGATCGATGATCCTGGGCTTGGTGCGTCCTACCTCCTCTTTGAGCTCTCGACGGTGTACGGTGCCGTTGAACATCGATTGCTCGTTCTTTGGAGATGTCCTTCATAGAGTTCTTGATTATGGACCACTACTGGATGTACGAGCATAGGGACTCGCTGGGCTTCTGCTGCAGGCACGAAGTTCTTTGATTGATGTCGGACGCTTATAGGTTCCCTTGAAGTTTCGGATGACACTATACACAAGATCCTCCCAGCTACGGATCGAACCCGGGGGAAGGTTGTTGAGCTAGGCTCGTGATGCGCCCTTCAGCTGTAGCTGTAGGCATTGCATGGATGTGTTCTTGCATCCGCTATGACACTTGACTGACTGAATGTGGTCATCCAGCCAGCTTTTCAACTCCTGTAGGACATCGAACTTCAGGTTGTCCGAAGGAAGCTTCAATCCTTTGGGCATCCGAGTTAGTCGTACGGCTCGACTGAAACACATGGCGACACAGAACTCCGTGTCTTCGTCTTCTGACTCGCTGGAGTAGGCGCGCTTGGCGCGCATCTTATCGACTTTGCACTACGTGATCTCGTTGCGAGCATCATAGTTGCGGCTTCTTCACCACGGCTTACGGCGTCACCGCGACAGGTCGTGGTCCTCCTCATCAGATGATGGCGATTCCTCATGAATGTCACCATTGATTTCTTTGGCTTTAGAGTTGGATCTTCGGTCAGTGCAGTTTCTACCAGCCTGAGGCTAGCTTATGGCAGATCGATGGACGGCGGATCGTGGATCTCCGACCGGTGGCTGGTTGGTTAGCAGGTACGTGGTAGCTGCTATCACCGTGGATTGCGGCATCTTGGGTATCATATTACCCAGCGAGTCCACCGACATGAATGAGAATTCAAGGGCTTTGGTAGCCTCGCGCCTTGCGTCTGTGCCTAGATTGTCCAGCTGAGAGCACCTCTTGTAGGCGTCACCGTTGTTGCCCTTTCAAGAGGACCCGGTGAGAGAAGAGAGTGTTGCTCGCACAACACTTGATTCGTCGGCTGCCTTCTTGCACTACTCGAGTTGAGCGTGCATTGCCTATTGGCGGTTTTGCTCCTTTACGACGAGCCAATGGTAGCCCATCAACATGTCGCCAGATGCGTCGTTTGGTAGTGGATTTCCTCGTAAGGCTTCCCTGACTCTCTAACACTCGGGGTCGGTGAGGTGGATCTGAGGATGACCCGACCCAACCCCGCCATTATCATTGGGGTCTAGAGGGGCGCCGTTGTTGGCGTTGTGATTGGGAGGGTCGTCGTTGTTGGCGTTGGGATTGGGAGGGTCGTCCATGTTCCTGGTGTTGTCGCGAGTGTCATCGTCGCCGTTGATGACGGCTGCGCACATGTAATGGTGGGGGAGATCGTTACTCTCGTATCTCTCTGGTCCGGAGTCGTACTGCTTTCCTGACAATGGATCATACAGATCGGAGTCACAACTGTTGTTGCTATCCGTGTCATAGATCGGCACGGGACCATTGAGCTCGCTCAGCGTGCCGATTGGTGGTGTGATCCATGAAATAGGTGCGATCGCCGGTGGCGTCACCCGCTCGGGAAGGCGAAGTGTGTCAATCTTGCCAACTTGGAAGCATAAGCTCCCGAACATCATGTCGACTCCGTCTCCTATGGAGTCAAAGGCCAGGCGTGTTACTGGCGAGTGGATGATGAAGTTGATGGCTCTGAAGAGAATGTGGTCCTCAGACACGGACGAGTTGTAGATCGCAGGTGATGTGACCGTCGAGATCGCAACATCAATGCTCCCGGTTCCCCACAGACGGCGCCAATTGACGTGAGGTTAACACGTCAATGCCCATTGTTAATGGACTTGGGTTTGAGGAAGAGGGATACACTGGAGATCTCGTTTGGCTAACAGGAAAGCAACACGGGGACGCAGTGCTTACCCAGGTTCAGGCCCCCGGAGGGAAAACCCTACTCTTGCTTGTCTGCTCTTAATTATCGAAGGAACCGAAGTTACAAGGGATGCCTTGATGGCGATGGTGCACTGATGTAATCTGGCAGGTGTATGTGCTAGGGTTTCGGATGATACCTCTCGAGTTCCCTCTTGGACTTTATATATAGGGAGATCGGGTCTCAGGATAGAGGTTGAGTCGGTTACAAGCGGGTTTTCCCTTTAAAGTTTCTATCTTAAGCTAGCCGTGTCCTCTAAGGGGCCGCATCGTTCATAGGCTTGGGCTACCCGAATTCCTCATAGGCTTCGTCATCAAGTATGGATCATCACGTGGGCTTCCGCTAGGCCAAACCGGATAGACCAATCTTGGTTACCCGCATGGCATACTTATGTCACCTATAGTGTGAATACTTCACAAAACCAAAGTTTTACATACAACGGTTCCAATGCTAATACTTCAGGTACTGTACAACCCAGTAGCTTCCCATCTTACAGTAAGGCGCTGCCCTTATTTATATTTTTCTTATAGCACACATTAATACCAGATACACACCATAATAGATAGCATGGGCGGTGCACCTTATGGGTAGACCTCGATGACACCCCGAGCTCCCAGCATCTTGATAATTTTATAGTCGCTAAACCCTGCTTTGGTAAATATTGAGCTCCAGTCATTTTCATCCCGTTGGCGTCCTCTGGTGCATGTCAGCATGAGCACATCCATCAGCAGCTGGGTTTCCAACATTGGCCCAGAAGAAGAAGGGTCAACCACTATATCTATGATGATCAACTTTCCCCCTGCTTCTCGGGAAGGAATGGCTTTCTTGCAGTGAGACAGGATATTGATGCTATCATCGTCGCTCCAGAAGTGTAGAACAAGCTAGCATGTAAACATTCCACATGGTTAAGTAGTGCAATATATATACTAATGATGTTCAAAGTTTAGCCGCGAGTCATTGTAGTTTTTACATGGAACAACACTAATTTGCTCAAAGTATGTGTAGTGAGCTAGATCCAACCTCTCAAATCCCCTTGGGTTATATAACCGCCGCAATATTTATTTTATTTTTTGCGATGGGATAATTAACAATTGTAAAAAAAATCACTTCATACCTTCAGCATCACAGCTTGAGCAGCTGGGATAGAATGGAACAGGTCACCGGCGACATAGTTAACGGCATCACTCGGCGGGGCTTTCTCGATGACCTTTGGAAGATCCAACACGTGGATCTTGATATGTGGGAATGCCTGGACGATGGCCCTCGCCGTCGTCCCATCGCCACCACAGCAGTCGGTGAGCGACTCCAGCCCCTTGAACAGGTCATGGCATTCCCGCAGTATGGTACCGATCCCCATATGGTCATGGGCAGCTACAGCTTCATGGATTACCTTGTCGGACTCCGGGTCGAGGAGAGCCATACTCTCCTCGAGGATCGTCGCGCCATGGACGTCCTCGAATGGCGCTGGCAGCGGATGTGCAACGTCCTTCTTGAACCAGTCGGCCAGCCCCATGGCCGCCTCCAGGTAATGGCGCGAGGTCGCGGCGAGCACGATGGCCACCTGACTGGCCTCGCCATCAATGAATATGCCGTCCACCAGGAGGTACGAGAGCGGGACGAGGCTGTAGATCCCCTCCTTGTGGGACGCCAGGACGCCGGACGTGACCAGCAGCCGCATGATGCGGCCGAGGTATGGCGTCTTGGATGGCGGGAGGGACAGCGCCGTGACCAGGTCGGAGAGCGACGCCGTGCCACCGAGACGGTGGATGGCGGTAGGGATGCCGAGCTGGACGGCGCACCTCAGTGCCATGGGCGTGAAGTAGCAAAGGCTGTGGCGCCACAGGTCTGCCTGCGCCTGGATCAGCTGGGCGTCGGTAGGGACTGCCATCGTCGGGGCGTGATGAGCTGCCATTTCTCTGTTTCTCTCTCACCCTCTCTTTCTCTCTCTATGAGCGTTGTAGTGTGTGATAACTCCTGAGGCAGGAGCACGGATACATATAGCTTGCATTTGCGATTTCTTGTACGCCACACAGCAGTTGACAAATTAAATAAGTATTTAATTATTCACTCGTGGAACGCGAGGCATGCCGTGCTTGTGCTTTGGATTGGGACAGATATATCTTATCCTTGTAAGGTGTACTGCACCAAGCATTTAAGATTCTATATTGAAACTTTATTACTTAAGTCTCAGTGTCACAGATAGCACATATATGAGTCCTACTAGCTGTATATATATAATCCCCTAACTAGCACTATCATCGAAGGGGTTGTTAATTTGTTGCAGGGCACATGTATAGAACCAAGCTGATTCAGGACCATAGATAGCACATGTATGGATACATTACTAGCTTCTTCGTTCCAAAATAGTTGGGAAGGTATTTTTTTATTCCAAGTTAAACTATTTTATGTTTGATTAAGCTTGGGAAAAACTATATCAACATCTCAAACACCATTTAAGTTTTATAAGATTCATCATACAATACATTCTCATACTATATAGACTTGAAGTTATAGAATATTTGGTCAAACTTAGAAAACTGTAGATATAAAGAGTTCGAACCTCAACCGACAAAACTGTAGAACTTCTTGGTTTCAAACTTCTTTTTTTGAGAACCCTTTGGAGAGTTGCACGTATTGTACTCCCTCCGTCCAAGAATAGATGTCTTAGGTTTTTCAAATTTTGGATAAATCTATATACTAAATATTGTCTAGATTCATTCAAATTTTGACAAATTTAAAACATCTATTTTAAGACGGGGGGAGTATTAAGCTTGCAAGAAAAAACAACCACACTATTACAACGCTTTTCGCTAATCAAAAGATTAGCCACCACACCACACTCACTATGGAAACAATAACAAGGACTAGCCAAGTCCAACAAGAGCCTCAAGCCGCGTCTCGGCCACATCAGCTACAACCAAAGAACAGCCACTTCATCTAGACGGCCTGAGCCAACGTACCCCTTCACCCTTGAGCGCCTAAGGATCGGCAAGCGAATGGCATGACTTGACCAGTCTTGAGGAAGACACCATCTTGAAAGCAGCAGTGATGGCGTAAATAGCGCGCGCCCTGAAGGCTCATGCCCAAAGCGAAACCGGCACGACACCCAGGACCATGTGTACAACCAAGTCTTCTCTCTATAACAATAATGCTTTCAACAGCGGAGTAACACGGAGGTGCCGTCATCACTGATCCGGCATGCCGGATCATGGTTTTCACCCGAGACAACACTGCAAGGATGGGAGGGAGATGCCTGAGCTTCACAACAATGCCTCCACGGAGAAAACAACTCATGGAGGCGGCGAGGCGCCGTCGTCGCGGGCACCGACATAAGTCGGGCAGGACTTTCGTCTGAATTGCACCCCATGGACAACACACAGTCCAAGTTTGGAAGAGAACCTCTACCGCACCCAGTCGTCATTGTCGTAGTATTATAGTCCACCGCAGTAGCCACCGACGTGCAGCAAGCCAGCTCAACGTGCACTGGGCAGCCAAACGTGCTGCAGCCGCGCAGACGGCCGCGGCCCGTGAAGTCCATCTGGCCCGCGTGGGCCGTAGCCTGCAGCAGGTCGGCCCACCACCACTCCTGCCATTCTCTATTTCACAATAATTGGTGCTTTAGGTTTGTTCTAAGTTGAACTTGAATAGAGAATGCATAGAATTGTAGTCATTGATTTAAAGTATTCAAGCATATAAAAGAATGGAACTGGCATATGAAAGATGTCAAAACGCAGCAGCGCATTCATTATCTGTTCAGTTCTACAGCTTACTCATTCTCTATTCAAAATACTTACTCCCTCCGAATTCCGATCCATATTACTTGTCACTGAAATAGATGTATCTAGACATGTTTTAGTGCTAGATACATCAATTTTAATGACAAGTAATATGGTTCGGAGGGAGTATTTCCTTTCTTTATTAAGATCACGCATGCATAGTGGTGTTCTCACCAGGAGAGAAAATTAGGTACTAAAGCATTCAAAAAGTTGCACTGTTGACTGAAATAAAGTAATCAGTGGTACAAAAGCAGCAACAAGCTAAGTTATATAGCACCACGTCTTTTATATATATGTCAGTTCCATTCTTTCGAAAAAGATGGTTTTCATTGTCAGCTTACCTACAGAAGGCACTCATAAATAAAATGCGGTAGTAAAGCATTCAAAAAGTTGCACTATTAACTGATGAAATAATGTAATTAGTGGTAGAAAAGCAACAACCAAGCTAAGCTATATATATAGCACCGCATCTTTTATAGTATGTCGCTTCCATTCTTTTGAAAAAGATGGTTTTCATTATCAGCATACTGACAGAAGACACTCATCAAAGAGAAGACGTGAGAAGAGAAAAGTGCCATCGGGTCTTCAATACATGAGTGATTCTCAAGAGACCGAATCAAGATCTACTCATCGCAGGCAAGATTCGGTGAGGGTATGATGGAATAGTGGCATCAATCTCTTGTCTGTTATCATCAAGGGACAAAAGAAGAACCGTACTTGATCATTTACCACCAGGCATGTCAAATTGCTTGAAAACGTGGAAAATACAGAATAGAACCAACAACAGGTCCATCCCAAGATCATGCAGGCATGTCAACACCTTAAGCTATTTCATCAAAACCTGGACTGAAATTTAAAAGGGTGCTATGCTCGCTGATGATAATGAAACGGAGCAGGAGCTGTCTTCTTGCGGCAGCTTAGCATGTCGAACAGAAGACAGGTGGCGGCCTTAAATACTTGTGTCCTGCTTTGCCACCACTTGGATGCGGCACTGGTCGTCTGGCCTTAGCTTAGGTTGTCGACAACAGAGGAGTCGTGGTCTCGTGGATCTGAGTCAGCGGCAGCCAGGGAGCTCAGCCAGCTCGGTATCCTAGGCGGCACCAGGAGGCGCTCCGGTGGCGCGGAGACCTAGGGGTTGGGGGAGAAGTTGGCGTGCAAGTCAGGGAGCGGGGGCGGCGCACTGGTTTGGGCTGCTGTGGCAGCGTGCTAGGTGTGGGTCCGAGACCGGTGAGTAGCTAGCAACAAAAACATGGGTTGTTGGAGACCAAAAAAACGTTCGTGTCCCCCTCCCCCGTGGGAGACGGAAGCGGCGACCGAAACCCTAGCTCCATCTTGTCCCAACCACCCCTCCCCCTCTGCCGCCGTTGGCGGTTCCGCGATGACGAGGAGATCCGAGCCGAAAGGTGACCCTCAACATGTGGTGTCTATTGGAGGTCAGGGTGGAGGCGGCCGATGAGCGGTGTGGTGACCCAGCATACCACTTCATGTTGTAGTACGCAAGTCATTAACATAATACTCTTGGAACACCGTTCCATAAATATTACATCCCTCAAAGTGGCATAACAGAAACATTGTGGCTCCAAGTATTACAAACTTATTATTAAAAGCCAAAAGTGTATAGTGACCTCAAGATCCTCATAGGTCCATAGAGGATATCCTGATGGCTCCAAAGTAACATAATACGACTTAGCAACAACGGAAGATAGCAAACTAAACATGATATGAGCTCAATGGCTTATTTAGTAGTGTTTTAGGCTGCTCGGCTCAACTACAATACTTGGAAATGATTATTGATCTCATGATCTGGCTAATCCTCGTCATATCCGTAGGAAATGGTGTAGTCAACCCCCTCTACACCCTTGGACAAGTCTGGATCTTCATAGTAGATCTCTTCATGTCCTTCAGTTGCGTAAATGGTCGCCTCCTCTAGGTCCTCAGAGTCTAGCAAGGGTTAAAAATATAAGGTTGAGTACGAGCATACTCAGCAAGCTCATTAAAAATGATTGTCTGATGTACTATCTAGAGCCATAGAACATATATCATAGGCTATGAAGGTTTTTGAAAACATGACTTAAAAAGATTGCTTTTACTTTTAAAAACTATGTTTGTCAGCCATCACGAGTTTACTAGAACTTCATGGAGTTCTTTTCCTGCCATGTTCCTAGCTAATTCCCGAAACAGGGAGTAACATGTCATGATTTGTACACTCTACAGAAGTGCATTGCTTTACCCATAAGAGATCACAGCTTTGTTACACAACCAGACAGCTTATTCTTGTCCACCCTTCCTTGGTGTGGGGCCTAGACTAAGACCCAAGCCTATCACTTCCCTTCTCCGTAACCCCGCATGTCCACCCTTTTTGTATGACTTGTTTCAAATTATGAATCTGACACGTATAATCCATCATATCATAGACAATAGATGTCGTGGGACGTTGAGAGATCTCACTCATATGCTACCAAACCCTGCAAGGATTACAATCACGACCCACCTGACTTCTCCGTCTCATTATAGGTTTTATGGTTAACGTGTAATATACGGCGCAAGAATCACTTATGAGATTGGTTATTAATCCTAAATGATAATTTCCCATGCAAAATGGAATCTCCACCAATCACATATATCATACCATGGTTCTATTTGCCTGCCATACTAGGTTACCACTTACCACCACTCGGACTAATGACCAATAAGCCATGTTATTATGAAAATAGTATTTTCTGCCATCTTTTCGAAATGCAGGTGATACAAATAATAGATTGCAAATATTTGATATAAAATAACCAAATGACATGATCAAGTATGAACTTGCCTGATGATTGCGAGATAATGCAATCAAACGCTCCTCTTGAACCTAGACCTCGAGTTCTCGAAAATACCATCGTTGCCCGATAAGGACAATGTTTAAAGAAGCAATGGATGTAATTATGCCTAATGTCATGCAATGCTTTATTTTAGGTTATTACCCTTCTTTGTGTGTTTTACCTAATTTTTGGATATTTAATAGTATCTACCTTAATAACAAATGATTAAAAGCACTTAAAAGCATTTTCTTTCAATTTAAATAAAATAATTCCATTTTATAAAATTAAATAAATTATTAATAGTTTTTAAAAGATAATTAGAATTTATTTTTATTTTTGAGTGACAAAAGAAAAATACTTTTCTTTTATTTTTAATATTAAAATGGATTTAATTATTTCATTATAGGCTTAATATTTAATAATTCTAATTTGATGTAGAATTTTGTATTTAGTATTTTATTAACATACTAGAATATTTTCATACACAAAAGTGATTTTTATTTGTTTTTAGGATGTTTTATGATTTTTCTAGGTTTGTTTAAAATTTAGGGTTTTTTATTATTTTTCTTATCTATTTCTTTTTAAGAAAATGGGCCTGGCCCACCTGTTAGCACATCCCACCTGGTTGGGCTAGACCACCCGGTCTTGGTTGATCGAGTTGATCAAACCGAGATGGTGCGCCTCTCTCTCTCGTTCCTCTTCTCTCTCGCTCACGCATGTGCTCGCATGGTCACCTTCGTCGTCACCCTATGATTCTGATTGACTCCAGCCATCTCGGCTATTGCTGCATGTATCAATTGGCGCGCCTCCTTCACGTCGTTCTTCTTATCTATCTCGATTTACTCCTATCTCTCGTGGTCGTTCTGAACCCCTACTGACATGGTTATACCCTACGGGTACACGACCTTAGCATACCTAGTCTAGCCCAAGGAAGGCCCATGACGAATACGCGCCAGCCCATGAAGACTTTCGGGTGGCCAGGGCCCATGACGCCTTCGAATTCTTGGAGAGCAAGACTAGAATAGATAAAATATTCAAAGGGGCAAACCCTAACACCTGTAACCGCCTCGATCTGTGCTTGGGACTTGCCTATCTCTATATAAATACTAGGAGGGCACGACGAGGAGGGCACTTCATACTACCGCATACACACCTCCACACCAGATTGCATCTACGCACCCCTGTACTTTTAGGTTCCGCCGTAATCAAGAGCAGACAAGCAGGAGTAGGGTTTTCCCTCCGGGGGCCTGAACCTGGGTAAACCTCGTGTTCCCGTTTTGCTTGTTTGCTAACCATTCTGCAATCTCCAGCATCCCCATCTTCTCCAAAACCCAAGCTCATAACAATGGGCATTGACGAGATCAATCCTCGTCAATTGGCGTCGTCTGTGGGAGACGGGGGCGCTGATTGTGCGATCGTGACGGTCCCAACCAAAGCGATCTACAACTCCGCGACGACGGAGAGTCATCTCTTCTTTTGCGCTTTCGACTTCACCGCCCACTCGCCAGCCACCCTGAAGGACTTCGAGCCCGTTGGCGACGGGCTCGAGATCCTGTTCGGGAGCTTCTGCTTCCAGGTGGGGCAGACTGGCACTCTCCGTCTCCCAGAGCGGGTGCCCCTGCCATCAATTAGGCCCGCTTCATGGGATCCGCATCCCGTGCTACGCACATCGCCATCAACAAATGAGTCCTATGATAGCAGCTGCTGCAACTCAGATCTGTGCGATCCACCATCGGAGGAAGGTACCTACGGTTCCGGATCCGAAAGCTGCAGCAGCAGCGATCCGATCTACGAGCACTACCAATGCTTCGTGGTCATCCAGAGCGACATGGAACAACATGCACCCAACCCGCCACCTAACCCGCAGGGTAGGAACGGCGAGAACAGGAGAAACTAGTCCCCCTGCCCACACCGATCCCAATCGGATTATCCACCTCAGCAAGGAAGGATGGGCTCAAGCACGCGAAGCCGTGGCAGGCAACAAGATCCTGCCCGTGGGTGCCTCACGGGACCTACTGATGGCATACCACTTGCTCCTAGTCGAAGAGCACAAGAAGCAGGTGAAGATGCAAGAGGTGCTTGACAAGCGCAAGCAAGCAGCCTCAGAGTATAGTGCGCGGCGAGATGCGCTCTCTGCCATGGGCGGCTCCAGCTCGCACGGCAACAATGGCAACAAGCACCGTTCTCGCACGGAGAACATGGACCCCAAGGAACGTCGCGAGGTAACTCGGACCCTTAACACGTTCTTCATGGAGATGGATGCCGAAGACACCGCAAGCTGCGATCATGGCAGCCACCACATACCTCGTGTCCCATCCACCTCCGGTGGGGGACCCAAAAAGGGACATGCACACGTCCTCACTTACCGGACTCGGACTCATTGGAGCTGCGCTCCACGGAGAAGCTCCTGCGGAGCCTAAGAAGAAGGTTGCGGTCCGGTTCAACCGCAGTCCCATGCCTTCATCCGACGAGGAGGAACACGACCTACCTCGGAGGCACAAGAGCTCGCGCCATCGCAGCCGCGATTACGACGCTCGAAGCGATCTCACCCAAAGGAAGATCGACAAGGCACGCGCCAAGTGTGTATGCTCGTCCGAGTCCGACGAAGACGACGATGAAGGAGAACTCTGCGGAGCCTGATGCTTCAGCAGATCCGTCTGGCGAACACGGATGCCGCGGAACTTTAAGCTTCCTTTGGACACTCCGAAGTTTGACGGTACACAGGACCCCAAGGCGTGGCTCAGCGACCACCTGTCGTCCGTCAAGCTACACGGCGGAAACAAGAACACCGCCCTGCAATGCCTTCAGCTGTAGCTGACAGGCGCAGTCCGGATCTGGCTCAGCAGCCTATCCTCGGGATCCATCTGAAGCTGGGAGGAACTGGCGTACAGTTTCATTCGAAACTTCAAGGGCACCAACAAGAGGCCAGCCTCGATCGAGGAGCTACGGGCCTGCACCCAACGAACGGGCGAATCCATTCGCTCGTACATACTACGCTGCACCAAAAACTCTACGGCGCACATCTCTGAGGAGAGCGCGATCGACGCCTTCAAGGATGGCGTCAAACGCCAGGACTTCAAGGAAGAACTTGGGCGCATCAAGCCAAAGACACTCGACCACCTCATGGACATCTCCAATAGGTGGGCAGATGGCGAGGACTCCGTCCACCGAGCGCACTCGGAGGAGGAAGATGACTACGGCCGTCGACGTGAACGCCGTAGCAACAGAATATCGCGCGTCTACGACGATCGCGACGGACCCGACTGTTGGAGATATGCCCTAGAGGCAATAATAAATGTAGTTATTATTATATCTTTGTGTTTATGATAAATGTTTACATTCATGCTATAATAGTATTAACAGGGAAACATTAATACTTGTGTGATTTGTAAACTTAATTTGAAGTCCCTAGTATAGCCTCTATACTTCACTAGCTTGTTGGTTGATAAATGATTGTGGTTTCCCTATCATGAACATTGAGATGTTATCAACAACAAGATCATATCGTTAGGAGAATGATATGGTGGACATACTCCTATAGATAAGCGTAGCATAAAGATCAAGTCATTTCAATAGTTCAATTGCTATATGCTTTCTGATACATAGTAACCTAATTCCTTCGACCATGAGATCATGCATATCACCTTTACCGGATGGATGCTTTGATGACATCAAACACCACACCGTAAGTGGGTGGCTATAAAGGTGGCATTGAGTGTTCGGAAAGTATTGGTTGAAATACATGGATCAAGAGTGGGATTTGTCCATCCATATGACGGATAGATATTCTCTGGGCCCTCTCGGTGAAATGTCATCCAATTAGCTTGCAAGCATGTGACTGGCTCACAAGGGATCACATATCACGGGAACGAGAAAAGAGTACTTATCAGTAACGAGGTTGAACTAGGTATGCAGAGATACCGACGATCATAACCTCGGATAAGTAACATATCGTGAGACAAAGGGAAATTGGTATCGTATGTAAGTGGTTCATTCGATCGCAAAGTAATCGTAGAAATATGTGGGAGCCATATGAATTTCCAGATTCCTCTATTGGTTATTGTTCGGAGAAGTGTCTCGATCATGTCCGCATAATTCACGAACCGTAGGGAGACACACTTAAGGATTCGACGTTGTTTTGAGTAGTTATGGTATTATGAGAAAGAGACCGAATGTTGTTCGGAGTCTCGGATGGGATCCGGGATATCACGAGGTGATCCGGAATGGTCCGGAGAATAAGATTCATATAAAGAAAGTCCCGTTTCGGAGTTTGGAAATGATTCCGGTGAATGTTCTAGAAGGTTCCGGAATGTCCGGCACTCCGGGAGGGGGGAGGGGTACATGAATGTGTCATTACATATTGGAATGATTGCATCATGTACTAAGTGTTCTTGCTGTCCCAAATAAAGGATTAAATTGAATCCTAAAACAGAAAAGTCAAATGTCCAGTTTGAAAGTCAAACGGCTAAAACAAGAAACTGTGGGAAACAAGCAAGAGGGGTTGGGAACCGACTTGAGGGAGGAGTCTCCTCCCCAAGCCGGCGCGCCACCCAAGGCCGACTTGGGGAGGGACTCCCCTCCCCTGGCCGCGCCTCCCCACCTATAAAAGGAGGGGCAAGGCCCCTCCTCTAGACACACAAGTTTCTACCTCTAATCTCCGGTTTAGAGCCGTTTTGGTTTAGAGCTTCTAATTGCTTTAGCCTGCGGTTTAGAGCCTTCTAATTGGTGTGTCTAATCTCTAGACCACTAATAGCCCTCTCTCATAATCCACCATACTCGCTCCGGCTTAAGGCGAAGCCCTGCGGGATCTCCCCTCTACTTCCGGTACCACGCCGTTGTGCTGCCGGAATCGCGAGGAGAGTGCTACAACCTCCGCTGCCTGCTGGAACAAGGGAGAGGAAGGTCTTCGTCGAGTACCGAACGTGTGACCGACTGCGGGAGCGCTGCCGGAACGCAACGCCGGAAGGATCGTCTACACGATCTTGAGATCGGGAAGAGTACGACTACATCACCCACGAGAATCTGCTCTCGTTAAACGCTTTGGAATCTTCGAGGGTAAGTTATTCCATCGACTCGTTGCTACAATCTAGTAGATAGATCTTGGCTTGTTTGTTTGTATGCGATAGAAATTTTTTGTTTTCCATGCTACGAACCCCTACAGTGGTATCAGAGCCGTGTCTATATGTAGATCTGTTGCACGAGTAGAACACAATGGTCATTGTGGGCGTTGATGCTTTTATTGTCGATTGCTTTTTGTGTACTTTGCATCTTGCGGTATGTTGGGATGAAGCGGCCCGGGCTAACCTTACATGACATCGTTCATGAGACTTGCTCCACGCTTGACATGCAACTTGTATTGCATAAGTGGCTTTGCGGGTGCCTGTTTCTCCTAGCATAGTTAAGATCCAATTTACAACGGGTGATCAACAATGCTAGTATCAATGTTGTGGTTCTTGTTCGTAAGTTAGAACGACACTTATTGAAAGCCCCAAACCACGTAAAATATGCAAAGAAAGTAGAGGTGTCTAACTTTGTTTTGCAGGGGTGTGCAGTGATGTGATATGGCCATGATTGTGATTATATTTGATGTATGCAATGTTCATTATTGTAAGTTGGCAACCGGCCGGAGCCATATGGTTGTCTTTAATTTATGTTAAGACCCGCGTGTCTATTCAAAGTAGTTGTAATAGTTGAAGCCGGTGGACGAC
Organism: Avena sativa; assembly: GCA_916181665.1. Lineage (NCBI taxonomy): Eukaryota > Viridiplantae > Streptophyta > Magnoliopsida > Poales > Poaceae > Avena > Avena sativa. The sequence continues at coordinate 238,362,965 of OV702282.1, forward strand.
AACCATGGAGAAGCGTCATTGACCTTGATGCAATGCCGGTGATGATGGAGATCATGTTCGTGCTTGAAGATGGAGATCGGAAGCACAAAGAAGAAAGGCCATATCATATCACATATATATTGAATTGCATGTGATGTTAATCCTTTATGCATCTTGTATTGCTTAGTAGACGACAGTAGCATTATAAGATGATCCCTCATGCACATCAATTTCAAGTCATAAGGTGTTCACCCTTAGTTAGCACCGTTGCTAAAGCTTGTTGTTTCGAAGCACCACGTGATGATCAGGTGTGTTAGATTCTGCAAGTGTATACAACGTGAGCAAGCCAGATTTGCTCATGCAGAAACTAAGGTTTGATCTTGACGAGCCTAGCATGTACAGACATGGTCTCGGAACACGGATCACCGAAAGGTAAAGCATGAATCATATAGTAGATATGATGAACATGTCGATTGTTCGCCATTGAAACTATGTCAACTCTCGTGATGATCGGTGTTGATATGGTGGATTTGGTTCGTGTGATCACTAAAACAATTGAGGGATATTGTTTTGAGTGGGAGTTCACCTAGTTTAATTTCATTATTAATTTGAACTCAATTTGTCATAAACTTAGTCTAAACTATTGCAAATATGTTGTAGATCAATGGCAGCCCCTACCATCAATTTTAATGCGTTCCTAGAGAAAGAAAAGTTGAAAAACAATGGAAGCAACTTCGCGGATTGGTTCCGCAATTTGAGGATTGTCCTCACAGCTGGTAATTTGACCTATGTGCTGGATGCACCGCTGGGTGACCCACCTGCAGATGATGCTCCCGATGAAGTAAAGAATGTTTACCTCGCTCGGAAGAATCAGTACTCCATAGTTCAGTGTGCTATCTTGTATGGTTTGGAATCGGAGCTTCAGAAAAGGTTTGAGGATTCAGACCCATATGATATTGTCGAGGATCTCAAATTGATTTTTGAGACTCATGCGGCAATTGAAAGTTATGAAGCTTCTGAAAAGTTCTTTAACTGCAAGATGGAAGAGGGCAGCTCCGTCAGTGAGCATGTGCTTAAGATGTCCGGGCACGCAAACAAACTTCAAAGCTTGGGTATTGTGATTCCTAATGCTTTGGGGATTTACCGTGTCCTCCAATCACTACCACCAAGTTACAAGAACTTTGTGATGAACTACAACATGCAGAACATGAACAAGACGTTGCCAGAACTCTTTGCCATGTTGAAATCTGCAGAAGTGGAGATTAAGAAAGAGCACCAAGTGTTGTTGGTCAATAAGACCACCAAATTCAAGAAAGGCAAGTCTAAGCAAAAGGGACACTTCAAGAAGGGTGGTAAGAAAGTTACCACGCCGGCGAAGAAGACCAAGGCTGGACCTAAGCCTGATACTGAGTGCTTTTACTGCAAGGGAGAAGGTCACTGGAAGCGGAATTGCCCAAAGTACTTGGCGGATTTGAAGAACGGCAACATCAAGAAGAAAGGTATATCTGATATACATGTTATTGATGTGTATCTCACTAGTACTCGTAGTAGTGCCTGGGTATTTGATACTGGTTCGGTTGCTCATATTTGTAACTCGAAACAGGTGCTGCAGAATAAACGGAAGCTAGCGAAGAATGAGGTGACAATGCGCGTGGGAAACGGATCAAAGGTTGATGTGATCGCGGTCGGCACGCTACCCCTTCATCTACCATCGGGATTAGTTTTATACTTAAATAATTGTTATTTAGTGCCTGTGTTAAGCATGAACATTATATCGGGATCTTGTTTATTGCGAGACGGTTACTTGTTTAAATCAGAGAATAATGGTTGTTCGATTTATATGAGTAATATGTTTTATGCACATGCACCTTTGATAGATGGTCTATTCTTATTGAATCTCGATAGTGGAAATACACATATCAACAACATTGAGGCTAAACGTTTGAAATCAAGCGATAATTCGACCTATATGTGGCACTGTCGTCTTGGTCACATTGGAGTGAAGCGTATGAAGAAACTCCATTCCGATGGACTTCTTGAATCACTTGATTTTGAATCACTTGAAAGATGCGAAGCATGTCTGATGGGAAAAATGACTAAGACTCCATTTTCTGGTATAATGGAGCGAGCTACGGACTTATTGGAAATTATACATACCGATGTGTGTGGTCCAATGAGTGTAGCATCGCGCGGTGGTTATCGTTATGTTCTTACCTTCACGGATGATTTGAGTAGATATGGGTATATCTGTTTCATGAAACATAAGTCCGAAACTTTCGAGAAGTTTAAGGAGTTTCAAAGTGAGGTAGAGAATCAACATAACAAGAAGATTAAATTTCTACGTTCTGATCGTGGAGGTGAATATCTAAGTTACGAGTTTGGCGAGCATTTGAAGAAATGCGGAATACTTTCACAGTTGACACCGCCGGGAACACCACAGCGTAATGGTGTGTCCGAACGTCGTAATCGAACTCTTTTAGATATGGTTCGTTCTATGATGTCACTTACAGATTTACCGCTATCATTTTGGGGTTATGCATTAGAAACAGCCGCATTCACTTTAAATAGGGCACCATCTAAATCCGTTGAAACGACACCATATGAATTATGGTTTGGGAAGAAACCCAAATTGTCGTTCCTTAAAGTTTGGGGATGCGAAGCCTATGTAAAGAAGTTACAGCCGGACAAGCTTGAACCCAAAGCGGAAAAATGCGTCTTCATAGGATACCCGAAGGAAACTATTGGGTATACCTTCTATCATAGATCCGAAGGCAAAATCTTCGTTGCCAAGAATGGATCCTTTCTAGAGAAGGAATTTCTCTCGAAAGAAGTGACTGGAAGGAAAGTAGAACTCGACGAGGTTGTCGAACCTTCTCTCGAAATTGCGAGTAGCGCAGCACCGGAAGAAGTTCCTATGGTGCCTGCACCAATTAGAGAGGGAACTAATGATGGTGATCATGAAACTTCGGTTGAAGTTGCTACAGAGCCTCGGGGGTCAACGAGAAATCGTACCACTCCAGATTGGTATGATCCCGTTATGAGTGTCATGTTGGTGGACAACACCGATGACCCCGAGACATATGAGGAAGCGATGATGAGCCCAGATTCCAATAAATGGCAAGAAGCCATGAAATCCGAGATTGGATCCATGTACGAAAACCAAGTATGGACTTTGGTGGACTTACCGGATGGCCGAAAGGCTGTCGAGAATAAATGGATTTTCAAGAAGAAAACAGATGCTGATGGTAATGTTACTGTCTATAAAGCTCGACTTGTCGCAAAAGGGTTTCGACAAATTCAAGGAGTTGACTACGATGAGACTTTCTCACCGGTAGCGAAGCTAAAGTCTGTGAGGATTATGTTAGCAATCGCTGCATATTATGATTATGAGATATGGCAGATGGATGTCAAAACAGCATTCCTCAATGGAGACATTGATGAAGAGTTGTATATGATGCAACCCAAAGGTTTTGTCGATCCTAAAGATGCTAACAAGGTATGCAAACTTCAACGGTCCATCTATGGATTGAAGCAAGCATCCCGAAGTTGGAATCAACGTTTTGATAAGGTAATCAAAAGTTTTGGTTTTATACAAACTTATGGAGAAGCTTGTATTTACAAGAAAGTGAGTGGGAGCTCTGTAGCATTCTTAATACTATATGTGGATGACATATTGTTGATTGGGAATGATGTAGACCTTCTTAATAGTGTCAAAGAATATTTGAATAATAGTTTTTCAATGAAGGATCTTGGTGAAGCAGCTTACATATTAGGCATAAAGATTTATAGAGATAGATCGAAACGCCAAATATCATTGTCACAGAGTACATATTTGGACAAAGTTCTAAACAGGTTTGGAATGGAAGAAAGCAAGAAAGGGTTCTTGCCCATGTTGCCCAATACGACCTTGAGTAAAACTCAAAGTCCGACATCGGCAGAAGATAGAGAAAGGATGAGTAAGACTCCCTATGCATCAGCCATAGGATCTCTAATGTATGCCATGCTATGTACTAGACCCGACATCGCATATGCTGTTAGTCTAACTAGCAGATATCAAAGTGATCCAGGAGTGGATCATTGGACAGCGGTCAAAAACATCCTTAAGTACTTGAGAAGAACTAAGGATATGGTTCTTTCTTATGGAAGTGATGAACAGCTCGTTGTTAATGGTTACACTGATGCTAGTTGGAACACCGATCCGGATGATTCTAAATCACAATCTGGATACGTATTTATTTTGAATGGTGCAGCAGTTAGCTGGAGGAGTGCAAAGCAAAGCGTTGTGGCGAGATCTTCAACTAAATCGGAATACATGGCTTCTTCGGAGGCTTCACAAGAAGCGATATGGATGAAAGAGTTCATTACAGAGCTGGGTGTGGTTCCTAGTGCGCTGGACCCAATGTCTATCTACTGTGATAACATGGGCGCCATAGCCAATGCGCAAGAACCAAGGTCACACAAGAAGCTGAAGCATATCAAGCTACGTTTTCACGCTATTCGAGAACATATCCAGGATGGGGATATAAAGATTTGCAAAGTACACACAGATCTGAATGTGGCGGATCCGTTGACTAAACCTCTCCCGAGGGCAAAACATGACCAACACCAAACTGCCATGGGTGTTCGGTATATTACCATGTAATCTAGATTAGATGACTCTAGTGCAAGTGGGAGACTGTTGGAGATATGCCCTAGAGGCAATAATAAATGTAGTTATTATTATATCTTTGTGTTTATGATAAATGTTTACATTCATGCTATAATAGTATTAACAGGGAAACATTAATACTTGTGTGATTTGTAAACTTAATTTGAAGTCCCTAGTATAGCCTCTATACTTCACTAGCTTGTTGGTTGATAAATGATTGTGGTTTCCCTATCATGAACATTGAGATGTTATCAACAACAAGATCATATCGTTAGGAGAATGATATGGTGGACATACTCCTATAGATAAGCGTAGCATAAAGATCAAGTCATTTCAATAGTTCAATTGCTATATGCTTTCTGATATATAGTAACCTAATTCCTTCGACCATGAGATCATGCATATCACCTTTACCGGATGGATGCTTTGATGACATCAAACACCACACCGTAACTGGGTGGCTATAAAGGTGGCATTGAGTGTTCGGAAAGTATTGGTTGAGACACATGGATCAAGAGTGGGATTTGTCCATCCATATGACAGATAGATATTCTCTGGGCCCTCTCGGTGAAATGTCATCCAATTAGCTTGCAAGCATGTGACTGGCTCACAAGGGATCACATATCACGGGAACGAGAAAAGAGTACTTATCAGTAACGAGGTTGAACTAGGTATGCAGAGATACCGACGATCATAACCTCGGATAAGTAACATATCGTGAGACAAAGGGAAATTGGTATCGTATGTAAGTGGTTCATTCGATCGCAAAGTAATCGTAGAAATATGTGGGAGCCATATGAATTTCCAGATTCCTCTATTGGTTATTGTTCTGAGAAGTGTCTCGATCATGTCCGCATAATTCACGAACCGTAGGGAGACACACTTAAGGATTCGACGTTGTTTTGAGTAGTTATGGTATTATGAGAAAGAGACCGAATGTTGTTCGGAGTCTCGGATGGGATCCGGGATATCACGAGGTGATCCGGAATGGTCCGGAGAATAAGATTCATATAAAGAAAGTCCCGTTTCGGAGTTCGGATATGATTCCGGTGAATGTTCTAGAAGGTTCCGGAATGTCCGGCACTCCGGGAGGGGGGAGGGGTACATGAATGTGTCATTACATATTGGAATGATTGCATTATGTACTAAGTGTTCTTGCTGTCCCAAATAAAGGATTAAATTGAATCCTAAAACAGAAAAGTCAAATGTCCAGTTTGAAAGTCAAACGGCTAAAACAAGAAACTGTGGGAAACAAGCAAGAGGGGTTGGGAACCGACTTGAGGGAGGAGTCTCCTCCCCAAGCCGGCACGCCACCCAAGGCCGACTTGGGGAGGGACTCCCCTCCCCTGGCCGCGCCTCCCCACCTATAAAAGGAGGGGCAAGGCCCCCTCCTCTAGACACACAAGTTTCTACCTCTAATCTCCGGTTTAGAGCCGTTTTGGTTTAGAGCTTCTAATTGCTTTAGCCTGCGGTTTAGAGCCTTCTAATTGGTGTGTCTAATCTCTAGACCACTAATAGCCCTCTCTCATAATCCACCATACTCGCTCCGGCTTAAGGCGAAGCCCTGCGGGATCTCCCCTCTACTTCCGGTACCACGCCGTTGTGCTGCCGGAATCGCGAGGAGAGTGCTACAACCTCCGCTGCCTGCTGGAACAAGGGAGAGGAAGGTCTTCGTCGAGTACCGAACGTGTGACCTACTGCGGGAGCGCTGCTGGAACGCAACGCCGGAAGGATCGTCTACACGATCTTGAGATCGGGAAGAGTACGACTACATCACCCACGAGAATCTGCTCTCGTTAAACGCTTTGGAATCTTCGAGGGTAAGTTATTCCATCGACTCGTTGCTACAATCTAGTAGATAGATCTTGGCTTGCTTGTTTGTATGCGATAGAAAAATTTTGTTTTCCATGCTACGAACCCCTACAGTGGTATCAGAGCCGTGTCTATATGTAGATTTGTTGCACGAGTAGAACACAATGGTCATTGTGGGCGTTGATGCTTTTATTGTCGATTGCTTCTTGTGTACTTTGCATCTTGCGGTATGTTGGGATGAAGCGGCCCGGGCTAACCTTACATGACATCGTTCATGAAACTTGCTCCACGCTTGACATGCAACTTGTATTGCATAAGTGGCTTTGTGGGTGCCTGTTTCTCCTAGCATAGTTAAGATCCAATTTACAACGGGTGATCAACAATGCTAGTATCAATGTTGTGGTTCTTGTTCGTAAGTTAGAATGACACTTATTGAAAGCCCCAAACCACGTAAAATATGCAAAGAAAGTAGAGGCGTCTAACTTTGTTTTGCAGGGGTGTGCAGTGATGTGATATGGCCATGATTGTGATTATATTTGATGTATGCAATGTTCCTTATTGTAAGTTGGCAACCGGCAGGAGCCATATGGTTGTCTTTAATTTATGTTAAGACCCACGTGTCTATTCAAAGTAGTTGTAATAGTTGAAGCCGGTGGACGACAACCATGGAGAAGCGTCATTGACCTTGATGCAATGCCGGTGATGATGGAGATCATGTTCGTGCTTGAAGATGGAGATCGGAAGCACAAAGAAGAAAGGCCATATCATATCACATATATATTGAATTGCATGTGATGTTAATCCTTTATGCATCTTGTATTGCTTAGTAGACGACGGTAGCATTATAAGATGATCCCTCATGCACATCAATTTCAAATCATAAAGTGTTCACCCTTAGTTAGCACCGTTGCTAAAGCTTGTTGTTTCGAAGCACCACGTGATGATCGGGTGTGTTAGATTCCGCAAGTGTATACAACGTAAGCAAGCCAGATTTGCTTATGCGGTGGCTAAGGTTTGATCTTGATGAGCCTGGCATGTACAGACATGGTCTCAGGAACATGTATTACCGAAAGGTAAAGCATGAATCATATAGTAGATATGATGAACATGATGATTGTTCGCCATTAAAACTATATCAACTCTCGTGATGATCGGTGTTGATATGGTGGATTTGGTTCGTGTGATCACTAAAACAATGTGAGGGATATTGTTTTGAGTGGGAGTTCACCTAGTTTAATTTCATTATTAATTTGAACTCAATTTGTCATAAACTTAGTCTAAACTATTGCAAATATGTTGTAGATCAATGGCAGCCCCTACCATCAATTTTAATGCGTTCCTAGAGAAAGAAAAGTTGAAAAACAATGGAAGCAACTTCGCGGATTGGTTCCGCAATTTGAGGATTGTCCTCACAGCTGGTAATTTGACCTATGTGCTGGATGCACCGCTAGGTGACCCACCTGCAGATGATGCTCCCGATGAAGTAAAGAATGTTTACCTCGCTCGGAAGAATCAGTACTCCATAGTTCAGTGTGCTATCTTGTATGGTTTGGAATCGGAGCTTCAGAAAAGGTTTGAGGATTCAGACCCATATGATATTGTCGAGGATCTCAAATTGATTTTTGAGACTCATGCGGCAATTGAAAGTTATGAAGCTTCTGAAAAGTTCTTTAACTGCAAGATGGAAGAGGGCAGCTCCGTCAGTGAGCATGTGCTTAAGATGTCCGGGCACGCAAACAAACTTCAAAGCTTGGGTATTGTGATTCCTAATGCTTTAGGGATTTACCGTGTCCTCCAATCACTACCACCAAGTTACAAGAACTTTGTGATGAACTACAACATGCAGAACATGAACAAGACATTGCCAGAACTCTTTGCCATGTTGAAATCTGCAGAAGTGGAGATTAAGAAAGAGCACCAAGTGTTGTTGGTCAATAAGACCACCAAATTCAAGAAAGGCAAGTCTAAGGAAAAGGGACACTTCAAGAAGGGTGGTAAGAAAGTTACCACGCCGGCGAAGAAGACCAAGGCTGGACCTAAGCCTGATACTGAGTGTTTTTACTACAAGGGAGAAGGTCACTGGAAGCGGAATTGCCCAAAGTACTTGGCGGATTTGAAGAACGGCAACATCAAGAAGAAAGGTATATCTGATATACATGTTATTGATGTGTATCTCACTAGTACTCGTAGTAGTGCCTGGGTATTTGATACTGGTTCGGTTGCTCATATTTGTAACTCGAAACAGGTGCTGCAGAATAAACGGAAGCTAGCGAAGAACGAGGTGACGATATGACTGGTTCGGCTTCAACTATTACAACTACTTTGAATAGACATGCGGGTCTTAACATCATTTCCAATCAACAATATGTCTTCCACATAATGTATTAGAAACATGTCTTAGCGCTCCCACTTAATTTCTTGCAAACGCAAGCATCTTCATTGTCTCTGATGAATTAAAACTCTTTTAACAATTTCATCATAGTGAAGATTCCAACTCCGCTATGCTTACTTCAACCATTGAAGTTTGCATATGTTTTTAGCATCCCTTGAAATTTAACAAAAAACCCTTTGGACTGTGTCATGCACACGTCCTAGATAACCCTTCTATTAGAAGAATTTGTTTTGTTTATTCAACTACCATATAACAAAATTATATGTAGTGGTTGCTACACTAATCCGTCTAGACTAAATATCACTATGAAAGATCAAATCTTGTCATAGTCAACCTTTGAACATTTTGTGAACTCTTTCCCAACATGTCGACTATTTCATAGATGCGAAACATCCATGTCTATTTCTTTATAGATCCAAACACGACTGTAAGGTCTTACACCTTTCTCGAGGGTCCTTCAAGTTCAAAACTTGATTTCTCGTGTATGGAACTATCACGGATTTTATGGCTTCAAGCCATTTTACGGAGTCAGGGCCCATCATCGCTTCTTTGTATGTAGTCCGTTCATTATTCTCAAATAATGATTCAACCCTCAAATCTTGGTATTTGATTGTTTACTCGACCTACTTGTTTCAATAGGAACTTAGATCTCCGTGACCACAACCTTTGAAGCACGTGAGCCATGAGCATTGTTGCTGCCTCCGGAACACTTTTCGGTGCTGCGCAACTCTGCACATACAGCTAAGGTTCTTTTAACCTTATCAAAGTTCTATTGTCCTCCCACTTAACTTTTCACGAAAAATTCCTTCTCAAAGAAACTTGACGTTTTAAGTGACAAACACTTTTGTCTCCGATGTTATGGAGGATTACTTAACAGTTATTCGAAATAACATACAAAGACAGGTTCATCCGACTTTGGTTGCACACATCTTTCTTATGCATAGCATACCAATGTTTAAGAAAGGACAACTTGGGTTTTATCCCAAACCATAACCTTATATGGTGTCATTTCAACGGATTATGATGAAGCTCTTTTCAGTGGAAAAACGGTAATCTCTAAAGCTTTTAATCTTTAAAATATAATGGCAGTTTTATGAATTACACCTTCGATCTTACCATGTCAAACAAGGTTTAATTACATATCTCGAACGCTCCATACTCTTATGGTGTTTCGGGAAAATGCAAATCCACGGAATGATTCCTTAAATCTTAGGTATTATGCTAAACTTGTAACTCAAATATCTTCCTTTATGATCTTATCATAAACTATTTATATTCTTGTTACAATGTTTTTGCACTTCATCTTGAAAGTCCTTGAACTTTTCAAATGTTTCACACTTCATCCTTATTAAGTAAATATTCATATATTCACTCAAATTTTCGGAGAAAGCACATGAAGTTGAAATCCATCGCTCTTGACTATACATAATGGACTTCATACAACAATATGTACAAGTTCCAATAAGCTAGTCCATCGTTCCCTTTTGGCCTATGAACGAAGTTTTAATTATCTCTAGGAAAGTTTCACAAGCGTCATTTGATCAAAATCAAATAGACTCCAAAATTCCATCCATATGGATTTTCTTCATGTTTTCTTTCCAATATAATTTAAACGGCGATGTCACTTCCTAAGTGATCTTTCAATCAATTTGTCTTTCGACATCTTTAGCACTAGTTTTATGGATGTGATATCTCCAACGAGATTTGCAAATCATCCATCTTTTATAGATTACGGCAATTATTTGAACAACCCTTTTGTTCTCATAATACCTGATAAAACAAATCTTGAAGGCAAGCTTTGATGTTTAACGAGCAACACAATAACCCTTTATTTTGTTCTCGATGAACATCATCACATATTCTTTTGCTAGTTACTTAGGCCATTGTAGTCCCATGCCTTCATCCGACGAGGAGGAACACGACCTACCTCGGAGGCACAAGAGCTCGCGCCATCGCAGCCGCGATTACGACGCTCGAAGCGATCTCACCCAAAGGAAGATCGACAAGGCACGCGCCAAGTGTGTATGCTCGTCCGAGTCCGACGAAGACGACGATGAAGGAGAACTCTGCGGAGCCTGATGCTTCAGCAGATCCGTCCGGCGAACACGGATGCCGCGGAACTTTAAGCTTCCTTTGGACACTCCGAAGTTTGACGGTACACAGGACCCCAAGGCGTGGCTCAGCGACCACCTGTCGTCCGTCAAGCTACACGGCGGAAACAAGAACACCGCCCTGCAATGCCTTCAGCTGTAGCTGATAGGCGCAGCCCGGATCTGGCTCAGCAGCCTATCCTCGGGATCCATCTGAAGCTGGGAGGAACTGGCGTACAGTTTCATTCGAAACTTCAAGGGCACCAACAAGAGGCCAGCCTCGATCGAGGAGCTACGGGCCTGCACCCAACGAACGGGCGAATCCATTCGCTCGTACATACTACGCTGGTCCAACACCAAAAACTCTACGGCGCACATCTCTGAGGAGAGAGCGATCGACGCCTTCAAGGATGGCGTCAAACGCCAGGACTTCAAGGAAGAACTTGGGCGCATCAAGCCAAAGACACTCGACCACCTCATGGACATCGCCAATAGGTGGGCAGATGGCGAGGACTCCGTCCACCGAGCGCACTCGGAGGAGGAATATGACTACGGCCGTCGACGTGAACGCCGTAGCAAGAGAATATCGCGCGTCTACGACGATCGCGACGGACCCGACATGGTCGCGGCCGGCTATGCCGACTACCGCAGCGGCGGATACCGTGGAAATAACTTCCGCGACGAACGACGCCCAGCGCAGTCATGGCAACGCTGCGGCCGTGACGATGGACCCTCAGCATACGACAAACTGTCGGGTCCATGCACCATCCACTTCTACATCGACAAGCAGGATGGTAAAAAGAAGGCAAGCCACATGCTCAAGGACTGCCGCGAGTTCCAGAAACTCAGCGAGAGCATGTCTCGGATGAGGCAACAAGCCCCGAACCCTGGGTACGGGAACGCACCCGCACCAAGTGAGATCGCACACAGAGCTCCTCCACCACCACCTAAGGGACCCTCGAATCACCCAATCATGCCCGCGCAGAATAGCGGTGGGCACGGGTACCCCGCGCCGAAAGGATTACTGATGATCAATCCTCGTCACCTACTACGACTAGGGTTTCGGTCCTTCGGTGCCATTGTGTTCTGGTGACCTCCCGGTGATGACATGGCATGTTGGTGGCCTTGACGTGTTGCTCATGTTGGTGCAGCTCAACACAAGTTGTAGCACCACAATGGTCCTTGTGTTGTCGTGCCGTCGACGGTTGTTCCCGCCAGTCTATTACTTCTTCTTCTCCTTCCCTACAGGGACCTACGATGCAAGGTACACCTCCTCTCATTCTTATCCATTCTAACCTGCCTCCCCTCTCGTTCTTCTCTCCAACCCTAGGTTGAGCATCAATAGATGCTCATCTACAAGCTTGTGTAGCTTTGATCCTTGCTAAAGTTAGTATGTTGCTATGTTTGATCTGTTGTAGATGCTAGCTTATCTAGGCTTGATTCTAGATTCTTATTATAGTGATGGTCCCCTTACTGAAATTTCTAGTGACACTAGGTTCAGACTGTGGTATTCTTGCTATTGTGGAGATTTAATTAACTGAATCCACTGTCCATTGAGATAGTGCTTACTCTGCTAGTACCGTTGTTGGTTTGAGAAGATGTTAGTGGATGAAAACCACTAGAGTACTGAACATGTGGTTCAATATGATGTTGGCCATGTCCCTATCATTCACTTGATAGTGAACACATAGCAAAGTTGATTCCTAGAATTAATTAGGAACATGATAGAGATTATTATCTAGTTTGTTACTGTACTCTTGAATTGCTGGTATAAAGAGTGTAGCACATGCCTAGTGTCTTCTGTAATAATGCCCTTGTTGAAGTGGTATCTCCTTGGAGGATGCATAGTAGAAGACCATTATTGCCCATGATCAGCTACTTGTGTTTGATGTGCTGAAGCTTGTATATGATCAAGGTTAATATGTTGTTAGCATAATTGAATAAAAAGAATTGGGATTCAAATCTTATGATGCAAAGATTGAAGCTTTAGTGGTTTATATTAATTCTAGATACTACTATTTCCCCTATATTTCTCTAGTATGATCTAGCATAGCTTCCCTATGCTCATCTGAGAGCCTACTCTCCTTTTTACTCTATTTCTGTTAATAAAATGATAAGAATAGATGTTGCTATTTATCTTAGTGAAGTATAACAACCTGCTTCTATGGAGGTTGTTGAATCTTGCATATGTTGCACTTGTGCTTGGTGTTCTAGCTTCTATTGTCCTTGTAATTGATTTTATAGATTCTCTAGTCATGGTGCTTGATCTGCATCTCCTTGCTACCGGTGCCTTCACCTTCTAGTGATCCTAGTTTGTCATTCCATGAGTTGTTGTTGTTGTTCTAAGCATGGTGAGGTGGTTGTGTGGTGGATGTGATGTGGAGATGGTAAATTGGTGTGGTTCAGCTGCTTGATGAGGCTGGACAAGATCTTGTATGATGTTTCCCTTGTTCTGTAGTGTAGACAAAACACAATTGTATGTGTTGTGTGTATTGCTTGCAGTCGGGTCCCACTAGTTCAAGTTTCAAGTGTTAGAACCTCTTTACATGTAGATCGACTCGACTGAGTGATATTTTCCTTCCTCCTTGCTCTATCATATTATGCCTATGATGCATTAAGGCTAAGGCTCTATCAAGATTAGATACTATAGTGGCCCCTAATCACTTACTCAATGTTGATATATTGGCTTAGCATAACAAAGCCAATTTTGAGAGTAAAACTAACCTAATCAACTCTTTGTCCTATTTGTTTTTGTTTTTGTTTTTCTGGTTGCAGGTTCAAGATCATCAAGAAGAAATCTTCAAGACATGAAGATTTAGTTAGGAATTAGTTTATGGATTTTTTCCAAATATTGTAATTTTATTTTTCATTCTTTATTGTAAATACGATGTAATTGTCATTATTGAGTAATAAAGTTTAATATTTTCATTTATTATCTCTTGACTTATTTAATTTATTGTAATCTAACATTTGTTTGAAAATAAGGATATATTCCTTAAGTAAATGAAGTACTACCTTCTATTTCTTATTGTGTTAACTTTATTTGAATTCAAATATGAAATGCAAATATCAAGTTTGAAATTATAACCCCCCTCCCCCCCCAAACAACAAATTCAACAAAGGCCATGCAGAATTCATAGAACTAAACCTAAATCATCAAAGAGAAACTTTGATGTTTTGTGTTTTAAAGGTTTGCGCTAAAATTTCCTAGATTTTCATATGCATGTATGCAAATGCACATAATCCTAGATCTACTCTTCATTAGGAACTAAATTCTGGGGTGTTACAAACGGCGTCGGGGGCGACCTCTCGCATCAGGAGGCGGCGACAGGTAGTGAGGCTCATAGATGTTGCGTCGGAGGTGGCAGGGATTTGATATCCCCCTGAAGATCTTAGGCAGACCGAACACTACTCGTTCGTGTGGTGAGGTGGCACGAGGTGGGGAAACCTATGGCGGTGTGATTCAGGAGACCGGGGATCATCTAGAGGCCAGGATTCGATGTGAAATGGTACCGGTACTCCAGTAGCGGCAGGACGGCACAGGGGTGGTAGGGCCGCCCTAGATGTGGGCGGCGTGCTGACATGCCTGCTCATCGTGGCACTCCATAGAGATGATGGCTATGGAATTATTGAGGCTGGGATGGCGGCACTAACGATTTGCCTGTTGCAGCGTGTCGGTGGGCTTTACGGGTCTGCTCAAGGCCCGGTCATACCCTTCTAGGAATGGTGTGCCCCGCGGGGGCTTTTGTTGGAGATATGCCCTAGAGGCAATAATAAATATAGTTATTATTATATCTTTGTGTTTATGATAAATGTTTATATTCATGCTATAATAGTATTAACAAGGAAACATTAATACTTGTGTGAATTGTAAACTTAAATTGAAGTCCCTAGTATAGCCTCTATACTTCACTAGCTTGTTGGTTGATTAAATGATTGTGGTTTCCATATCATGAACATTGAGATGTTATCAACAACAAGATCATATCGTTAGGAGAATGATATGGTGGACATACTCCTATTGATAAGCGTAGCATAAAGATCAAAGTCATTTCAATAGTTCAAATTGCTATATGCTTTCTGATACATAGTAACCTAATTCCTTCGACCATGAGATCATGCATATCACCTTTACCGGATGGATGCTTTGATGACATCAAACACCACACCGTAACTGGGTGGCTATAAAGGTGGCATTAAGTGTTCGGAAAGTATTGGTTGAAACACATGGATCAAGAGTGGGATTTGTCCATCCACATGACGGATAGATATACTCTGGGCCCTCTCGGTGGAATGTCATCCAATTGGCTTGCAAGCATGTGACTTGGTCACAAGGGATCACATATCACGGGAACGAGAAAAGAGTACTTATCAGTAACGAGGTTGAACTAGGTATGCAGAGATACCGACGATCATAACCTCGGATAAGTAACATATCGTGAGACAAAGGGAAATTGGTATCGTATGTAAGTGGTTCATTCGATCGCAAAGTAATCGTAGAAATATGTGGGAGCCATATGAATTTCCAGATTCCTCTATTGGTTATTGTTCGGAGAAGTGTCTCGATCATGTCCGCATAATTCACGAACCGTAGGGAGACACACTTAAGGATTCGACGTTGTTTGAGTAGTTATGGTATTATGAGAAAGAGACCGAATGTTGTTCGGAGTCTCGGATGGGATCCGGGATATCACGAGGTGATCCGGAATGGTCCGGAGAATAAGATTCATATAAGGAAAGTCCCGTTTCGGAGTTCGGGAATGATTCCGGTGTTTTCATCGGGAATGTTCTAGAAGGTTCCGGATTGTCCGGCACTCTGGGGGGGAGGGTACATGAGTGTGTCATTGAATGATTGCATCATGTACAAAGTGTTCTTGCTGTTCCAAAAACATGAAAGTCAAATTGCCAGTTTGAAAGTCAAACGGCTAAAACAGGAAACTGTGGGAAACAGGAAACTGTGGGAAACAAGCAAGAGGAGTTGGAACCAACTTGGAGGAGGAGTCCCACTCCTCCAAGCCGGCGCCCAGCCCAAGGCCGACTTGGGGAGGGACTCCCCTCCCCTGGCCACGCCTCCCCACCTATAAAAGGAGGGGCAGGGCTCCCTCCTAGAACACACAAGTTCCTATCTTCTACCTCCAGTTTAGAGCCGTTTTGGTTTAGAGCTTCTAATTGCTTTAGCCAGCGGTTTAGAGCCTTCTAATTGGTATGTCTAATTACTAGACCACTAATAGCCTCTCTCATAAGCTCCACCATACTCGCACCGGCTTAAGGCGAAGCCCTGCGGGATTTCCCCTCTACTTCCGGTACCACGCCGTTGTGCTGCCGGAATCGCGAGGAGAGTGCTACAACCTCCGCTGCCTGCTGGAACAAGGGAGAGGAAGGTCTTCGTCGAGTACCGAACGTGTGACCGACTGCGGGAGCGCTGCCGGAACGTGGCGCCGGAAGGATCGTCTACACGATCTTGAGATCGGAAAGAGTACGACTACATCACCCACGAGAATCCGCTCTCGTTAAACGCTTTGGAATCTTCGAGGGTAAGTTATTCCATCGACTCGTTGCTACAATCTAGTAGATAGATCTTGGCTTGTTTGTTTGTATGCGATAGAAAATTTTTGTTTTCCATGCTACGAACCCCTACAACTTTATGGTCCTACTGATCCCGACTAGAGCCATCCTCCCGTGTGGTCGTGGTGTTGTTGACCCTGATTCAAGCTATCCATTTTGCCTCCATCTTGCAGATCTTGTGTTTGGTTGCATCAGGGAGACGACAATGGTAACTTCTTGACCGTGGTGAAGCTTGTGTCCTTGTGACACCCCTAGGACTTCTTGACAATGGTAACTTCTGGTGGGTGGCGAATCGGTGGTGGTGAAGCTTCAACCTCGCAGGGCTCCTATGCAGCAAACCATCCGAGGATTGTGGATTTTTTTTGGAGAAATCCTTGTTGGTTCGCTCGACACCGATGTGGTGCCTCCTTCGAGTGACACCATTCCTCCCTAGAGGGTGTCGTGTCTACCTTGTGTCCTTGTGACACCCCTAGGATCAGGGCTAGACAAATATCAGACTTTCGTCTGCCATAAGTCTAACATAGAGTTTGAGAGCTTAAAGTGAGAGAATCGGTGACATAAAAGTGACCCGGTGACTCAAACAAGTAATACAAGAACTTAGCACATAAGCAAAATATTACATGCAGAGATCACTCACCACATGAACCAATCAACGAAAGCAAAAATTTCCTATTAGACATAGCAAACCTAACATATAGCCTGAGAGGCCTGAATCATAACGGTGACATCCTAGTCCGTAGATTCAGAAAAGATGTTCTTTTGCGCCGAAATTTTAAGTGCGGACATAAAATATCTGGATGTATAGGAGGATTTTCTTTTCAGAATTTTTTCATATTTAAAAAAATATGTATTTAGACAATGAATGCATTTACACATATGAGCTTAAGTGAATTTTCAAACTTTACTTAATTATTCTTAGAGTCATACTACCTATGTTCCAGAATATAAGACGTTTTGATATGAAATAGCAATACCAAAACGTCTTATGTTTTAAACTGAGGTAGAAGATAGCACATATAGAATCTCTTACTAGCTATATATATGAATTCCTTGCTAGCACCATGCATCGATGCGGTTGTTAATTTGCTGCACGGCACATGTATAGCACCAAGAATTTACGGTGCAACTTTTGTCTTAGGCTAGTCATAGTGGGGAGTAACATAGGCTAGTAACATGCACAAGTTACTAGTCTATATTACTATCTTTATAGTACGTAGTAACTTGTGTCTAGTATCATGCAAAGTCTTATTTATTAGTACGTAGACTCATCGTATCTTGGGCTATGTGATTTTATGATAACATAGTTAGTTATCACAAGGCTATTTTTTATCATTTACTGGCAATGCCACATCATGAAATTGCCTAGTTGGCATTGCATGTTAGGCCTTTCACAATGGGGTGTCTCTTAGCTTGTTATCCTAGGTAGTGGTGTATCTTAAAAAACAACTAGTACAATGGATTGTACTCCCTCTATCCGGAAATATCCTGCATTCTGGGTTTAGTCAAGATCAAACTTTGTAAAGTTTAACCAAATATATAGAAAAAATTATATACATTTATAATACAATATAAGTACCATTAGAATCATCATAAGATATACTTTCATATTATATACATTTAGTGTTACAAATGTTTATAGTTTTTTCTAAATTTTCTATTAAATTTTACAAAGTTTGACTTTGACTAAACCTAGAATGCACTATATTTAATGATTTTGGTATATGTATGCATGTGATTGGGATAACCATGTATTTTGCCTATGATACCGTGCAAGGCTTGTAGATACAACCTCACCTTCTCTCTTCATTAAGTATAGTGGCACATAATCAATTTGCCTATGATACCGTGCTAAGAAACACCCATTGAAAAACATCACTCTTTTTCTTCATTAACTATGATGCCACATAAGCAAATTTCCTAGGATATAGAGATAAGATACACCCATTGTGAAAGGCCTTAGAACATCTCCACTCGCCTACCCAGGACGCCGGTCCGGACGCCGAATTTCGGTTCGGATGCCGAAAATCGGCCCAGTCGCGTACTTAGGGACCTTTATTCGTTCGGATTTCGGCGTGTTTTGGTCCGGCCTACCCAGGCCGTACCCAGGATCCCGGGTACGCCCTAGGAACGCCGGACTCAGCGAAAACGGGCGTGGACCAGCTCTTTCGGCGAGAGGAGGCACCATTCCCGCCAATTCGCCGAGCTCTCCGCCCTTTTCTTCCCCCTCCCGCCTTTCTTCCCTATTCCCCCACCTCGAAGCTCGCCGATCACCGTTCCCGACATGCCGTCCAAGAGTTTCGTCCAACCCAGATCGATCCTTGGCGAGGGTCCGGCGGAGAAGAAGGCGAGGAAGCCGAGAGCGCCGCCGGCCAAGCCGTAGGGCATGTCCTCGGCCGAGTGGGAGAAGAGGAAGCATGCCAGGAAGATCTCGTCGGCCGAGCGGAAGTACAGGAAGGAGAGGGCGAAGCTCCGGCAGCAGCAAGCAGAGGAGTAGAAGGCGATGGTGAAGGCGGTGGCGGAAGAACATGCGATGCTGAAGGCGAAGCAGGCTGCGGCGACGCGTTCGGCGCTGATGGCCGTGCCGTACCCACCACACTGGGGGAGCCAGGCTAGCGTCGGCTCACCCGCCGGCTTCTCGCCGATCTCCCCGGCCAACTTCCAGGAGAGCCAGGCGGCTTTTCGGCAGAGGTACTCCCCGTCGCCGGAGTTCGACGGCGGCTTCAACCCCAACATGCTCTTCCCCTGCCCGGCGCCGCGCCCTCCTTCGGCCTTCGGCGTCGACATCAACATCCCCTACTCCACCTCTCCGGCGTACGCAAGCCCCGCTCTGCGCCACGGACCGCTGCCCTTCGACGGAAGCTCGGCGCCCTTCGGCGAGGCCAACGCGCGCAACCTGTTCGGCGTAATGTCGGGTGCCCTTCCGGGCGGCATGACGGCTGATGCATACATGGAGGACCTGATCGCAACAGGGTCGGCCTCCAACCACTCCTCCTTCTTCACGGAAGAGCAGACCCGGGCCGACGCCGAGCGCGGCATCGAGTCCCAGGACCTCGTCGACGTCGATGCTGAGGAGACCCAGGCTGAGCAGACGCCGCCAGAGGACGCCGAGACTGAGGCGAAAGGCAAGAAGGGGAAGAAGACGGCGGACGCTCGGCTCAAATGGACTGTGGCCGAGGACACCTGCCTCGCCGAAGCTTGGAAGACGGTGAGCATGGATCCGATAACGGGTGCGAACCAAATTCTGACAATTATTGGCGGCGCCTGAAGGCAGCATTCGATGAGCGAAGCATGTGCGACCCAAAGTATCGCAAGATCCACATGGAATGAGGGGAGAAGGCAATAACGAACCACTAGACGATCATCCAAACTGTGTGCAGCAAGTGGCACAGCTGCGTGGAAGAAGTCGACCGCACACAAGCCAGTGGGGAGAACATGGACAACAAGGTACTCGCGAACACTATCTTTGTCGTGCATTCTCTTGACACACTCGCGGACATGGATAACTTGACACACTTCCATTTTGTAGCTGCGTCGTGCCCTTGCTCTGTTTCGAGAGGACATGAAGATGGAGTTCAAGTTCCATCATGTCTTCGAGAAAATCGAGCATTGCGAGAAGTGGCGGGACACTCGGTTGAGTCTCTCCAAGAGCAAAGACGGCGTCTACAACCCCGAGGCCCCGGCCGCTTCTGCCAGCGAAGGAAGACCTGAGCTCGGCCAGAAGAAGGCGAAGATGCTCAAGGCCGCCGGACCTCCCGTCGAGCGTCTCCAGGCTTCGATCGAGAAATACCTCACCGACACGAGGGCACAGGCCGAGAAGAGGGCTGAGAAGAGCGAGGAGCGCTGGAAGAAGCTGATGGAGACACAAGGGGAAAAGGTGGCCCTCATCAAGGCCAGCCTCGCCGAGAAGAAAGCCAGCCTCGCCGAGAAGAAAGCCAACTACGCCGCCAAGAAGCGCCACACGGACCTCAAGTTCCTCATGGGCGACGAGGACATGTCGAAGATGAGCTCGCCAGTCAAGGCCTGGTACATGGCGCAACGTCAGGCCATCCTGGAGGGCATGACCACGGCTTCCCCTTCCTCTGCGTCGAACGTGCCAGCGCCGAACGCTCCCATGCCGAGCTCTGCTTCGACTTCCTCCAACCTGGGGGGGCCTTTTCACCGACGAGATGGACGACAACGGCGCGTCGACCACGCCGCAGGAGCCCATCCCCATCGACGAATGATCGTTGTTTCCCCTGTTATGTAATAAAAATATGTCGCCGAACATGTAGGCGCATCTGTCGAACACCTTGTGGCCGAGCACTCGCTGGCAGGAACTATGCATATTCAAATATATAGCCGTTTTGTGTCCGCCTGGGTACTCGGCCTAGGTAGCCGAGTGGGAAACTGGGCGTACCCAGGCCGAAAACTTGCGCCGTCCGGCAGGAAAAAGGTCCGGATTTTGGCCTAGGTTCGGCCAACGAGTGGAGATGCTCTTAGACTAGCCCCAATGGAGGTACCATATGTGGTATCATGCATTACATACATGCAAAATGCTTATGTGTCATAGCAATTAATGATGAAAGCAATTGTGTTGGTATCATAGATAGATACGGTATCATAGCAAATAAAACTAGAAAAAATAATCCCAAACAAATCTTGTCCATAATTTTACATTGAAATTCTACAAAACAATAAATGCACCAAGACTATGATACTACTATATAATACTATGCATTGTGAAGATGGTATCAAATACTAGTATCATATGCATGATACTACTATATGATATTTCCCATTGTGACTAGTCTTACAATCTATGTTACTCTCACTATAACTAGGCTCGCGGGCTCACATGACCATAGGTAGCACAATAATTGATTCTGTAGTGCAACTTTTGATTCACGGGCTCACATTACTAGGCTCGCGGGCTCACATGACCATAGGTAGCACAATAATTGATTCTGTAGTGCAACTTTTGATTCAAGGGCTCACATTAGTAGCTTCTTCGTGGGGATCCCTAACCTACTAAACTACACCTGACCACCTTTCCAATCTACTATCTGGGTTACCTGTTAGCGACAGGATGCTAACACTAAAGGATTAGGAATTCTAGTGGAGAAGTTGGGGCACATCGCCACATCCCTGTCAAGGAAAATTCATGTCATCGGTGGCAACGCTTATTCTCACGAAGGCTCCGCCTCCTGAGCCGCACACGCTTACCTGCTATACGATGGACACATGCGGGGCGGTAATGGAAAAGTGCACGTGTAGGTTCTACTGGAAAGGAATCGGGAACATAGAAAATGTTAGAAATAATAGGGCTAATCTATTTAGGCCCATGTGTATTTCAGATTTTCTTTAAATCTCAACGTCTAAATTTGTGGCAGCCCATATGTGTTTGGGCCCATGTTTGTAGCAGCTCACATGGAAGTGGAGTGGGAGCTCAAGTTTAGTCCCACATGGAAAGTTGGAGGAGAGGTGCACCACCTTATAAGGTGGAGTGTTGCACCACTTTATAAGTGAGTAGCAATAAGAGAGATACACGCGCGCGCTCCTCCTCCGACGACGCTCGCACGCCACGACGCGCGCGCCGCGGGTTACTCGCCCTTGTGATCCTGTACGGGAGAGGGCGAATAAGGTTTTTGGGAAGCGGTCCGCTCGCTCCATCACGGGTCGTCTTCCATCCAAGTCAGGCGGTGCTGCCTACCGCCGTCTTCGTTGCCATCTGCTGCGATCACTCTTCCCCAAAGTTTCTACTACGACAACCGAACGGTACGTGCTACGTGCTCCTGTTTGGTTATTCATCATGTTCTGCGAATACATGTTAAGCTGCTGTTTGTTTCCGATCATCCTGTTGTTTAGTACATCTAGTATGTTCGAGTTATATGAGCTAGTAGCTGGTTTTGTCATGGTTTATATTTTGGAATTAATCGTGAAAATTATGCCTAATAATCCAACAGAACCCCAAAGACCATGGTGGTTTGGGGATCATCGACACCAAATGGATTTGGAAGTTTAGCCAAAACGGGCATGGGCTCTGGGCTGATATGTTGTCAGCTAAATACCTAAGAGACCAAGATCTCTTTATTTATTGCTCCTATCAAATAGGTTCCTATTTTTCTGAAAAAATATCCAAAGGATCAAACTATGATGTCTACTATGGAAAAAACCACAATGTTTTGGATGGACTGATGGGTGGGCCAGGCCAACTTAGGGAGCCGTACCCGAGACTTTTTAATATCTGTGCGGAGCTGTATATCCCATCTATGTGGCGCATAACCAAACATGGTGTTTGCACTTTAGACGAACCTTACGGCACGAAAGAGAGAGTAGATTGGGATAACCTATCTAGGGAGACCGACTTATCAACGGGGGATGGGCGGCACGACAATGTCTCATGATCTCTCACTACTAGAAAAAGGGCTATTTCAGTAGTGCATCTTGACCGTCACGTCGCGCATAATAATTATGCGAGACGCATCTCATATGCGTCGTGTATATCTCGCATATACGAGAAGCATATCAACATGGGTCCTGTATATGTTTCAGATGTGCCTCGGCGCAATGCGTATCGAATAGCACACGATATACGACTCGAATAGCAATTTCGAAAATCAGTTTTTATAGATCCACTATAGAGTACAGAATACAGGTATTCTAATATACAATACAGTCCAGAATATAGTATAAACAACACAAATATACAGAAAGTTGCAACAGGCTAAAATAGACATAGTAGTACATCACATCCGACATAGCTACAAGTGCCAAGTTTATGTCTCTCGGGACCGAGTACAAGTTCACCATCACATTACAACGACAACGGAGCTAGGCAAAGTAGAGTACACAACCATCTACGATGAGCAAGGTGGTGATCAGTATGAAGTTCTTCATCCGGTTCTTCTTCCTGGGGTCGACGTTGGGATCTTCGGAAGATCTTGCATTGGGGCGGATCTCGTCGGTGGTCTTGAGTGCCTTGTGCGACTTCTGGATCTTGTACACCGACATGTCCCAAACATCTTGCCGAGAGATTATATCCGAAGATCCGCACCATCTTGTCTTATCGAAACCAAAGGATCAAACATGATGCCTACCATGAAAAAAACCACAATATTTTGGATGGACTGGTGGGTGGGCCAGGCCCACTTAGGGAGCGGTACCGGAGACTTTTTAATATCTACGCGGATCTGTACGTTCCCATCTCTATGGCCAGGCATAACCAAACATGATGTTTGCACTTCAGGCGAACCTTACGGCACTGAAGAGAGAGTAGATTGGGGTAACCTACGTGGGAGACCGACTTATCATCGGGAGGATGAGCTTCAGGACAATGTCTCCTCATCTCTTGATACAAATGGGAGCTTTTGGACGAGATCAATTTATTTGAAAATGTGCCAAGGCTCCATGTTGACGTACTTCAAGGAAATTTGGGCCACTAAAATTCCGCAAAAAATTATGAACTTCCCGTGGCAGCTCATTAGAGGCCGGTTACTTTCCAGTGAAAATGTAGTGAAGAGGTTGGGATCCTCGAATAGTCCATCCTGCCTTTGCAATGAGTTAGAGGGCGCCAATCATATTTTCTTCGGTTGCCATATCGCTTGCTTTATGTCGGCATGGATAGTTTTTTTTTGCAAATTTAAAATTTATTTATTAAGGCCGAGCCATAATGTCCTGCTTACAATCATCTAAGATAATGTCTGGACCATGGCCGATCCAGACTTTAGTGCACTGATCCGTGCATCCCACTCTAGCTAAACTATGGCTAACATTGTTCACATGTCTACTTATATGATTAACCAGACACTCTCTACCTCCTTGACATAGGCGTTTCACTTCATTAACCTGGGCAGCTATCAGTGATCTATTTATCTCTGCAACATTAATCATAGTCGTGAGCTGCAAGCAATCACTCTCCAAAATGATGGGTTTGTCCGTCCATTCCAGAGCCAAGGAGAGGCCTTCCACACAAGCAAGGACCTTAGCTTCTGACGCACGTCCACAGATGTCTACAAGCAGAAAAAATAATGTTGCCTTCCTCATCCCGTAGAACCATGCCGGTACCTCCAGATTGCTCTTCTTCCTTCCATGAGCCATCAACATTGAGCTTCGTCCATCCCGGCGGTGGTTTGGACCACCACTTCGGCTCGCGAGTTATCTCCTTTGCTTCCTCCTGGCGCTGCTCTTTCTTCTGTGTACGATCATAGTGGATTATTGTTTTACCTTTAGCCGAGTCAGCTCCAGGATGCCTCTTGATCGTCATCAGGGACTCGACATAGCTGGATAGGAACCTTCTTGACGCTTCTATGGGTGGCGGCGGCTTGTTATGGACCACCTCATTACGGACATGCCAGGCTCGCCAAAAGGTCATCAGCATCATCATTCTTGTTTGTTCATCAGCCTTTGCCAAGGCATGGAGCAGCCATTCTGTCCCAGTATTAGTGATGGACTCGATGTCCTCCAGGGGCCAGACCTCCTTCATCGCCTCCCACAGCTGACGCGCCATGGGACACCTGCAGAATGTGTGAAAATTATCCTCGCATTCAATACCACAAACAGTACACGTATCAGATATCTGAAGGTTTCTTTTCATCTTATTTTCCTGAGTTGCTAAGGAATTAGTTGCCAATCTCCACGCGAAGACTCGTACCTTAGGGGGAGCAGGACACCCCCATACCGTGTCCTAGACGACACGGTTGCCGTCCGGTGCCCTGCTCGCTGCGCACGTCGACGTGCGGTGTTTTAAGTCCCAGGCCAGCTTGTACGCGCTCTTGACGGAGAAGAGACCGTTACGATCTGGACCCCAAGCGAGCACATCCTCCCCACGGCTTGGAGATGGTTTCATCTTCAGGATCTCCTCCACATCCACACGAGAGAAATATTTTCGAACAAGGCTTGTGTTCCACGTACCAGCTTCCGTGAGTAGGTCAGACACCCGCCGTAATCTGCACTTCCCCTTGTCCGTGATAGGCCGGTATGACATGGGTCTTGGCAGCCAAGGGTCTCGCCAAATTCGAATTTGGCTGCCATTCCCCACCCGCCATACCAGTCCCTTCTTCAAGAGCTCCAACCCGTACTGGCTTGCTTGCCAAGATGATGACGCGTTACCTGCAAAAACAGTATCTTCCAATCGACCATTAGGATAATCGCGCCTTAAGGATCAAGGAGCAAAGGCTGTTCGGCTTTGTCAATAAGTGCCAGGTCTTCCTAGCCAGTAGAGCCTGGTTAAAGAGCCGAAAATCCTTAAACCCAAGTCCACCTTGATTCTTCGGATGGGTTAGAGCCTCCCAAGATTTCCAATGCATTTTCCTTTTTCCCTTCTCTGATCCCCACCAGTAGTTTTGAACCATACTCTTTAGCTCGTCAGACAAAGCTAACGGAATTTTAAACACACCCATTATGTAGATGGGAATCGCTTGCGCCACTGCTTTTATCAAAATCTCCTTGGCTGCTTGAGATGCAAAGGTATCTCCCCACTCCATAAATCTCTTTGTAAAACGAACCTGCAGATTTTGAAGTTTCCCTCTATTCAACCTGCCTTCTGGTGTTGGGAGCCCAAGATACCTGTCTTCAAATTCAGATCGATGTATCTGCAGTATCAATCGTATTTTCTCCTATGTGTTCTGGTTACGGCCTGGGCTAAACATGATGGAGCATTTTGAGTTATTAATTAGCTGACCCGTTGCGGTACCATATATATCCAGAACACTACGAACCTCCTGTGCCTCTTGGGGTGTAGCTTTGAAAAACAGCAGAGTGTCATCGGCAAAAAGCAAATGTGATACGCCCGGCGCCCTAGCACAAATCTTGACAGGGGATATAGCTTGTTGCATCATACCATGCCTCAAGAGTGCGGATAAACCATCAGCGATAAAGAGAAATAAGAACGGGGATAGGGGATCACCTTGCCGTAATCCTCGAGACGGTGCAAACGAATCCAAGATGGTTCCATTAAATTTAACCGAGTATCTCACCGTGGTGACACATAACATGATCCACTTCACCCAACGATGATCGAAACCTAACTTTTGCATCGCTTGCTCCAAGAATCTCCAATCCACCCGATCATATGCCTTTGACAAATCAAGTTTATATGCACAAAAACCTTTCTCCGGAACCTTCTCCTGTTGTATGTGATGGAAGCATTCAAAGGCCACTATAGCATTATCAGTAATAAGTCGTCCAGGAACGAAAGCGCTCTGATTTGGGGATACTATCTCATCCAACAAGGGCCTCATTCTATTGACTAGGCATTTTGCAATTACCTTGTAGATTACATTGCACAAGCTAATGGGTCGAAAGTCCGTTACCTTAGAAGGAGTATCCACTTTAGGAATGAGAACAATGGTCGCATCATTGACACCTTCTAGCATGACACCTGTCCTAAAGAATTCCCTGACAGCTGGAATTATTTCCGCCTTCAAAATACACCAATTTCGCTGAAAAAACCGGGTTGGAAAACCATCAGGCCCAGGTTCCTTGAGTGGCCCAATCTGGAACAGTGCGTCAGCAATCTCCTTATCTGTGAACTCAGACATCAGGTTTTCATTCATTTGTTGTGTCACTTTTGGCTCAATGAGGGATAAAACAAAAGGGCACTGCTAAGAATCAGAAGCCGATATTTGCTTCCAATCGGACTACTACATCACCATAGGATGAGTCGTATCCAATGCCTACGATTTCCCCTCAAAACAAGGGCTCATGTGGTCGATGGTCTCCTAATTACTGTAGTAAATGCTAGATCTGATTCATGTCGCTAATTGGTCATTACCACTCAGGTTTAAATCTGGAGTGCTTGATTATAGGAAACAAATTATTTTATCTAAATAAATTTCTATATATGCTTCCTTATGATTTTGTTTTTTTAATTATATCGCAATGTGCTTCCATGTGAATAAAATATTTGTCCGTGGAAATTTGCTTACATATGTTTAACTTCGAAGCATGTATGCAATATTGAAAGCACAATTTAGATATCGTTGAAGCATGAGCAAGGTAGAAGAGAAGCACGCCAAGGTTGCAAAATTGTGCTTCCAATCAAAAGATAATTTGCCTCCTATGCTAAAATCGTTTTCAGCAAACAGAGAAATGTTTCATTCGTGTTTTGTTCATAAATAAGGTTTTCAATGGTACTGAAATTTGCTTTGTTCAAACACTATTTTGTTTCAGTGTATTGGCATAATTTTTTTAACCCATCGACAATTTTGTTTCTCAATTATACAATATGGTTCGAGTATAATTTTTTCTTCTTCTTTTAAAATAATATGCCTCCTTTTGAATGCATAACATATGTTTCCATCTATACAAGAATTTGCTTCCAGGGCAATCACAATGTATTTCCATCAAATAAACCGATACTTCTATGCAATGAGCATCTACCAGTAGCAACGTATGGTCGTGCAGACAACAACAGGGTCTGACGATAGTGCAAGATGGTTGCAGTAGCATAGCAACATGTGATGCTCGCAGATGTGGACATCACCTGAAGGTTTCTGCCTGGTTATTGGAGCTATCTTACATCGCTTGCACTTTATGAAGACTTATGACATGTGTAAACAAGACACGGTCTACAAGTACATCAGGACCTCGTCCTTTCCAAAGAAAAAGAGAAAAAAGAAGGATTTGTGAGTTGTGACAGATAATGGAAGCACGCACGAGAAATCAAGGAAACATGAAAATTATGTAGTAGTTACGTTGACACTCAGAGCTTGCTATTAATCTCGTTGAAGAGATCGAGACGGCACATGGATCAGTGGAAACAGTATCCACTGCGTTGCTCATCCACCAAGCTCCTTCCCAACCTACTGTGCCGGCTGCCGACAATAAGGGACATCCCGACCAAGATTCCCCATGGCGGAATAGCAGGGTGTCGATGCATGACTCAATCCTGGTGGAGGCGCAGGTCCCCGCCGAGATAGGAGGTGGCGGCGTGGCCTAGATGGAGTGGCGACGCGGTGGACAGAGCCGAAGCGGTGAGCACTAGATCTATTGGCGTTGTTGCAAGGAGCATAATGCGCAACCGTCCGGGAATTGTGGGGATAGAGGAGGGTAATGTGCGGGGTTAACGGGTAAAACGTTAAGAGAACCAAAGACAAATACAAACCGTGCGATGGAATAGATTTGGACGATGTTAGATTGGTCCGATGGTTTGCTTTCCATCGGCCTGCGATAGGTAGTGTTTACCAAAACAAAAGTAGGGTCAAGAGAAGGATCAGCCGAAAAGAGACTTTCAAAATAGATAGAGAAAGCTTGCCCATCGTACTATGGTCATCATGTCAGTGTACCTGCATCATCAATGAGGTGTTTCACTCTGTTTTTTCGAGCCCGCCACACAGCCTTGCTATGGAAAAATTTGGTATTTTTGTCTCCTTCTCGCAGCCAGTCAATACGTGACCTTTGCATCAACATCATCTCCTCTCTATATAATATTTCATTCATTTGATCAGTTACTTCTCTTATTTCAGCTCGATCCACGTTCATATGTAATAGCTCTTCTAGTCTGGTACTGGACTTCTCAAGCTGGACACGCACGCTGCCGAACTTCTCTCTGCTCCACTCATGCAGCATCTTCATCACACGTTCGAGTCCCAAACTGATCTGACCCAGGTCTACTTTCGGGCCAGCATCGACCCAAGCATTTGAGATATGCTCTGGAAGGCTAGCTTCCCGCTCCCACATCACCTCATACCTCCTATAATTCGGTCGATGCATCCTCTGCTGTTCCTTTTCACAGTGTAGCACAATCGGACAGTGATTAGAGCAGGGAGAAACTTTATGCACCACCCTTGCTTCCGAGAACAAATTCCGCCACTGATTGTCTGCCACTATCCGGTCAAGCCTGACCTTCACATTTTTCCTTCCACCACGCCCATTATCATAGGTGTAGGGCAGGCCAGAGAATCCCAAATCTACAAGCTCGCACGTTTCCAATATATTGCGAAAGGCTAGCATTTGAGGCTCAGCTCTTTTAGTTACTGAAAAATGCTCAAAGGACCACGTCGCCTCATTGAAATCTTCCAGCATACACCAAGGCAGATCAGATTGGGTTTTGAGATCTTGCATTAGTGACCACATATTGTGTCGATTCTCCACCCTAGGCTCGCCATATACACACGTTAGACGCCATTGTGGCTCGTTCTCCGACAACCTTACATGCACATCTATGAATCTTTCACACATCGATTGGACCTCAACTATAAGTTGGTCATTCCAGAACAAGGCTAGACCGCCACTTAGACCATCACTGTCTACCCCGGCGAATCCACGCAAGCCCAATCTACCCCTCAAACGCCGGACTTTCTCCGCTTTTAACCTCGCTTCACACAGAAAAACCAGGCTTGCTTTGGTGGCACGGGTGAGATCACCCAGTTCGCGGACTGTCGGTTTGCCACCTGCTCCCCGACAATTCCAGCCAAAGCAATTCATTGTTGCTGACGGGTCGCAGCGTGCGATCCCGTCAGTTGACCAGCGGCCCCAAGGTTGGTTGCCTCCAAAGTTCCCGACTGCACCAAGTTGTTTCTCTCCTCCCTGACTCGACGTCCTTTCTTCAATTTTCCTTCAGTTCCCACATTTCCCATGACTGTTAATGCTCTTGACCGATCTTCAGATTCGCACTCCTGATGCTCAGAACCTCTCTTGCCTAGGATGGAGTCTGCATCAGACATAACAGTATCTGCTGAAAATATCATTGAGGCCCCGTTCGTTTAATCCCTCAAAAGTCCTGGATTGGCCTGGGTTGGCTTGGATTGCATTGGATCCTGGTTTTCCAGCCTAGTAGTGTAATTTTTTCCAGCCCAAGAAACATGTGGTGTTCGTTTACTCCAAGACAGAAATATTTACCCAGCCCATCCCGTCCTTCATAGCTGAGTTGGCTTGGAAAAATATTATCGCCACTCTACGTATGGAATAAATCCACGACCTCGCGAGCG
Source organism: Avena sativa (assembly GCA_916181665.1). NCBI lineage: Eukaryota > Viridiplantae > Streptophyta > Magnoliopsida > Poales > Poaceae > Avena > Avena sativa. Next base: position 238,393,358 of record OV702282.1, read on the forward strand.
AGCGTCACACGGCAAGGCACGCGTGGGTTGCAGCCTAGCAATGGATTAATCGAACGGTTGAAATTTAGAAGAGATTATGGGGAAGAAATTAATTGGGTTTAGTGTGGATTGGGTGTGTAAGGCAGGATCAACCAAATCCTAACCTGGATCTTTTCCAGGTCTGGATTCCTCCCCAACAAAACGAACAGGGCCTAACGGGGCAAAATTCACCCCTGATCTCAACTTCCAAACCTTGACGTTAAAGTGATCAGTCATATCATCAGTATTAGGCCTCCTTTGACTGATGTATCGTCCCATCAGACGCCAGCGCTGCAGAGCCTCCGGTGGCCGTTCCTCCTCGTCAGGTTCAAGCTCCACAATATCTTCCTCCTCCATGTCTACTTCCCCTTCCAGAAATCCATCTAGATTCTGTAGGCCCTCCGCTCTCGCCGAGTGCCAATTGCTATTCTCCGACATCCCAACCCCTGTTGCCGTCCCGTTCCTCTGATCGCGCCTAGCCACAGACGCAGCTCCCATGAGCAACTTCGGGTGGGTAGGTGCCTCAGCGGCCCCCCTTCTTCACCCCCATTGCCCACAGCAGCCATCGTTCGCGGTTGCGCGTGATCTTGATCTAAGCACGGATCGTAGGCGAAGAGAGGATTTTCGAAGACTGCAGACGGATTGGAAATTTCCCCCGTCTCCCTGGTACCTTTAAGAGTCCCGCGATCCAATCTGCCCATCGCTCCAATGGCAGAACCAGGGCGTACTTCTCCCGGACTCTTTCCCTTGACCGATCTGGACTCTCTCCTGACCTCAGAGACCCGATTACCACTTAGACTCATGATGCTCCCGTGTTTGGGTGGGTGGCGGCGGACGGTCGCCGTGAGTTGCCAGAGCCCTAACCCTAATAACGCGTAGCCAGACTTCCCTAACGACGGTTTTATGTCAGCATGGATAGTTGAGCTCCTTTCCTACTCATGGACCCCCTCGGGAGTTTATCTCAATTTCTCAACGGCTTCGTGGGCGCATGCGTAGAATAGTACGATTAGAAATAAAATGACAATTGAGCACATCTTTGTAAATCAGCCGGCTGATTGTATGTTCAAAACAAATGTCAATTTGCGGAGATGGAGGTTCCTAAGCAAGCCAGGGGATAGACGTGTGTTGGACGTGGCGATTGCGGTGATGAGAAGCCTCGGTGCAAGGCGCGCTGAGTTCAGCCTAGACCTGTTCTTAACTTGGTTTCTGCACTTATGGTATGGTCTGTACTATGCTATTGGTGACCATTTTTTAGCTTGCCAAAAAGACTTATATTATGAAGTAAGAGGAAGTCCAAAGTTAAGCTTCGGCCTTCGGTTAAAAGACTCAAAACGGAAAAGGAAGAGCGCGCCAAACTGACGAAAAAGCAACAGCACGACGAAAAGCCCGATGAAAAGTTGGCCCAAGATCATTGGGCCTTATCTGGTCGGCAGGTGGGCGTTGGTTCCGCTGTGGGCCTGTGGCTGCCTGAAGCTGCAAATCGGAGCTCCAGACTTTAGCGACTTTCCAAACTAAAAAGAAAAAAAAAGACTTCAGCCTCTAGCGACATCGAGCAGATTGGGCGGCGGCGCGCAGGCGTGGAGCTGCGACGGCCGGCGCAGGCCGCAGCCAACGGTGCGGAGGCGTGGACCCGGCGTGGAGAGGCGGTGTCCCTTCGCGGTAGCCCGCAGAAGTCGGCGGGGGCGGCGCGTGTGCTGCGGGGGACTGCGGCGGCCGACGAAGGCGACCCGGCGTCTGGCCACACCTAGACGTCTGCCGTGCAGAATAAGGATTTGTTTTCTCTTCGACTTGGAATAGTCAAGATCAGGTGCGCGCCACCGGGCCACCGCTCGCCGACTCAGCTCGGGGGCTCTTTCTCCCCTTCAATTGCTTGTTCCGCCGCCGCAGTGTATACCATGATGCCAGGTACGATGCCGAAGCTCCCCATTGCTATCATCCCTCAGTACGACCCAATTTTATCACACGATTTTAAGTCCTTGTTTCCTAAGCTGATTTCCTGGTGTCTTCTTCTTGTTAATTCTCTAGGCGGGGAGAAGGAGGAGAGGGTGACCATGGAGGTCACGGACGAGATGCTCAAGACCATGGAGGTCGGCTTGGCCTTCCGGGACTATGTAAGGACACCGATACATTTCTCTTGGTGCTGGTTGGAACAATGAACTTTCACTCTATGATTGATACTTCTGCTCGAAAAGCAAGAAGCTCATGCGGGTAGATGATTGTCTCAGTCTGCAGGGACTTACTTTTGTCGGCAGAGGGGATTGTAATGGTGCTATTTGTTTCGGTAAAAAAACAGTAGTGCTCTTGCATTCGTTGGAAGATGGATTGAAATAGTGCTTCCTGTAAGGACGCAGTTAACCCGAAGGAGTACAGATGTTTGTCGATTAGGTTCAGATTCTGCACGGTTTAAAATGCATGACACATTGGATAGTAATGCCGAATCAGTTTGTTTGTTGCTACTCCAGTTTCTTCTTTTTTAATTGCCACAGGAGTGTGTGACAGCATAGAGCTCACAGGAAATCTGTGCTAGCTAGTGACCGTAATTTTTGTGAACAATTATGCTAGCTAGTGACCGTAATTTTTGTGAACAATTATGCTAGCACACAAACAGTGGTTTTGAACTAGCAATGAACGAATCAGTGAGCTTGAATATAACAACAGCCACCTCTCAGAAGTGAGGTCCTAGTTTTGTATTTGAAAAGTATCCCTTTCAAAGAAACATGCATATGAGAAATGTTTCAGATTTGTAGGCTTTATACAGATTCAGCTTTTTTTCCATGCATCTTTTCCGGATCACAAAATATTCAGTTTACAAATAGTAACTTGATTTTATGCAACACTGTAATTGTATGGCAGAATGGCAGAATTAGTTCTATGGATTTCCACAGCAAGCTTACAAACTATCTTGTGACAGCCAGTGACGATGAATCTATACGCCTATATGACATTCAGAGTGCTGTGTAAGTAACTGAGTACTCAAGTTATTCCTTAATTTTCTTCTGAAGTTCGTGTTCTATAATAAAGTAAAGAGGCTGATTAGATATTATTAGTACAAGACACAATCTCCTAAGATCTAGCTACTATTTGGTTTGCTAGTTGCCCTCTTCAGTTTTTAATATATTGCGACATTTTGGCATTTCTTCAAAAGCTAATTGTTCGGCTTAGGCATTACTACACTTGGCTGCTGGAAACGATTTATTTTACAACTATAGGTGGCAGATCAATATTTAAAACTAGTCTTATAACTATGTAGTGCTAGAATTTGATATGTATCTGCTGATTTCATTTGTAGTATAGGAAATTTCGTAGTGATTTCATTTGTAGTATCATAGTGACTATCATAGTGATTTCATTTGAAGTATAGGAAATTTCGTAGTATGCAACTAATTGATGCATATAGACTATTGTAGTTATTTATTTTGTTTGTCAGTACTGTATTATTATGTAATATATGTATTTGATTTCTAACTCAGTTCAGAATTTCAGATGTTTGAAGACCATTAATAGCAAAAAATATGGGGTTGAATTGGTGTGCTTCACTACTAACCCAACTCTCGTCTTGTATTCCTCAAAGAATGGCTGGGATGGTAAGTGATGCCTTGTGTTAGCTTAAGAATGATTTAAGACTTCTACTGAAAAAATGCACTAATGCAGAATCTCTGCGGCTGCTCTCTCTGAATGATAACCGGTTTGTAAGATATTTCAAAGGCCATCTTGACAGGTATGCCGTATTTATGATAAATTATACCCACATATTTCAGTTAAGCTAATACGAATGGAAAATCCTTATGCTGTATCTTTTTTTCCAGGGTTGTTGCTATGTCGTTATGCTATGAGAAAGATAGTTTCCTTTCTGCTTCACTTGATCGAACTGTTCTTCTTTGGGATCTGAGGGCCGACAAAGCACAGGTACAACTATTGATACTGTTAACTAGAAAACGCTATCTGATGAAACATCTTTCTGATTGATCGCTCATTGCATCACTCAACAAGCTGCTGTCATAGTTCACAGAGCTATTATGGTTTGTTGTCTGCTTCTCCGTTAAACCAACTTCTTAACCTCCTTCTTCTCCTCTAAAAAAAGAACTTAATCTCTCTCAGATGATGAGAAATCACCCTGTATGATGTATGACTGTTTGAATTGAATCCTCAACGTTCCTGAAGTTACCAATATATTATGTTCTGAGATGATAGAACTTGGGTTCACTGTATTCCTATCTTTAAAGGCACAAGGTGTCTTGGTCATTGTCTATTATTTATCTGGACTTCTTTACATCTATACACGTATGGTGGCATCACAGTTGAAGTATTGGATAACTTGTGACTAGTAAAATGTTCCCTTTGGATTTTGTAGGGGTTACTGCGTGTGCAAGGGAGGCCTGCAGTTTCCTATGATGATCAGGGTTTAGTTTTTGCAGTTGCGTATGGTGGTTTCATAAGGATGTTTGATGCTCGAAAATTTGAGAAGGTAAGGGTGATTGAATGTCTTGTTTGATCCTTAATTTTCCGATACTTTTTAACCTCTTACGTCCATAGGGGCCTTTTGATATTATCTCTGTTGGTAATGATGATTCAGAAGCCAATGTCATAAAGTTCAGCAGTGATGGACGGCGGCTTCTTTTGACCACCAAAGCAGGGCATATTCATGTGCTAGATTCATTTCATGGCAGCAATGTAAGCATTTTAATTACCCAACTAATTTAAGTTGTGCAGGCTAAAGGCCTTGGTGATAACTCCTGTGTCTTTTTTTTTGCAGCTAGCAACTTACAATGTTAAGCCAGCTATAACCAATTCAACTTTGGAAGCATCATTCAGCCCTGATGGGAACCATATCATTGCTGGTTAGAAACATTTCCCTATCACCCTCTTTGATCATTGTTGCATTCTCTTTTACTAAATCAATAGACCTATTCACTATTGTTAATGTTTTATTGTTCTTGCAGGCTCTGGTGATGGCAGCGTTTTTGCTTGGAGTGTTAGAAGCGGAAAAAAGGTATGGAAGAACTCGGCATGTAACGTTTATAGTTAATTATTATTTATATGTTCTAAATTGACTTGGGTGATATACAATGATGGTCGGGCCTGCAGGTTGCACGCTGGGGGAGCACAGATAATGAGCCACCACTAGTTCGGTGGGCTCCAGGATCGTTGATGTTCTTGACTGGATCTTCAGAACTATCCTGCTGGGTCCCAGACCTATCCAAGCTAGGATCGTTTGCCATCACTAAGTAAATTTGAATGATATGATATCGATTATTCTTGTAAGTTTGCAAGCTTAACTTCTAGCCATCTCATGAGAGTAATTTGGTTTGTGCCACTCCTAACTTCCAAACCTGAGAAATGGCATTGAAGAAAACTGTTTGGACAAACGCCATAGCAAAACTGCAGATACATTCCCAGAAATTTCGTATTAGCTGGATACTGGGTTTAATTAGTCATAGTGGCATCTGGATGTGTGTGGGATTTCTCCAAGCTGGTTTTTGTATACACATTTCTCAGTTAAGGCAAGTTGGGGGTGGCATAAATTTAAATAACTCTAACCCTTGATTTTTCTTCCTATGTTAAGCAAGAATCACTCTTTCTGTAGATTCTGATATATGACTAATTGATGGGTCTGATCAAGAAAGCATATCTAGAGAGCAAGGTTTATCAAAACTTCTACTGACATTCAGCAATGTCTGGCATCAGCTGCCAATATGAGGAACAATACAGTCTTCATACAGTGTAACATGGGGACATAGGTTGCTTTCTTAGAGTGTTCAAATGTAAAGCAAGCTCTTCATTGTTCACAGATGTGATGCTGAATTGAAACTATTCACTGATTGGGGAGATCTTAGCGATTTATCGTGTTTTTAGTGATGTGTTATATCATGTAGCTAGTAGCTGATATTACTGTTTGGAAGTTTAAATGTGCCAAATGATTTGTTACAACGGCGTACCCTAGCACCGATACACCTTTGTAACGAGATGAACTGCTGATATTAACAATTTGAGCTTATGTCTTCGTAGTTAGACATGGTTACCACTTACCAAGTATGTATTTGTTCGTTGGTGGCTTGAATGCTTGATGATAATACACGTGGCCTGTAAGTAAGGTCTCTACTGCTGTATAGTGTACACGGGGTTTGGTACATGACAGGGATGGGATCGATACCATATACTCCATCCTTAGAAATATGTATGTAAGATGTTTTAGGCTTATATAGTATGTGCATCTAGACATCTTTTAGTACTTTTGTCGATTCATATTAGTTGACTTAAATTTGTCTAGATTTAGATGAATCTAGACACTATTTAGTATATAGGTTCATCCAAATTTTGATAAATCTAAGACAATTAATATGGATCAAAAGAAGTATGTAAATTTATTTAAACCTATACACTAAAATGTGTCTGACATACATTAGCTTCACTAACTAAAAACATCTTATATTTCTGAACCGAGGAAGTATTTATCGTAGCAAATAGTACATGATAGATATTCATGACATGTTTTCAATAATTATAACATAATAAAGTCTAAAAAAAACTACTATCAAAGAGGTCTTTAAACTCTTTTTTCTTTCATGAACATCTTGTACTTTTCTACTAGTAAAAAAGAAAACTTGTCAAAAAAACTTATACTTTTTCGAAGGCGTATAAAAAAATATGTACCAGACTATGTAAATACCTACAATGGTTCTCCCATAATTTAAATTTAAGTCGCAGTAAGACTACATGCAAGCGCATAGTCATTAGAGTAATCATCCAAGCAAAAGCACAAATACCGGTATTCAGGGAAGACAAACCGAACAACCTCCTCGATATCGCTGGAGAGACGAGAGTATGAATCACCATTGTCGACAGCATCACAGTCGGAAAATATATTGCAAGGACAAATCTCCTCGCGACAACCAACAAAAATCATCCAAGATCGATCCGGTGAGGTAAGATCTGAAAAACCATACCTAAAAAATTTGATCTTTCAACACCACCATTAACGTCGAGAAGAAACTCAAGTCATCGAACGAAGGTCCGAAGAACACTTGTTGTAGACGATGTCATCTCCATTGATGTGGAGGCCGAAAAGGAGCAGCAAAACTCCAATATAATTTATTGAAAACACTACTTTTATCAAAGGCTCAACTCATATATTAGGTTCCCCACTCCTCCCGACGCCGATGAGGCCGGTCGAAGGAGGATGAACCGACTACGGAGGGGGCGGTGGAGGCGGCTATGTGATACGTCGGAAACGTATCTATAATTTTTGATGTTCCATGCTTGTTTAGTATCTACTTTGCTTTGCTTTGTCTATATTTTGAGGTGTTTTTATATGTTTTCTGGTACTAACCTATTAACAAGATGCCACAGTGTCAGTTGCCTGTTTTATTCTGTTTTTGGTTCCAGAAAGGTAGAAAATCAATATTCTCGGAATTGGACGGGACAAAGCCAAAGTCAATATTTTACCTTGGGGAACATGGAGCCAGAGTACGAGACGGAGGGGAGGCACCAGGGGGCCACGCCCCCTGGCGGCGCGGGCTAGCCCTAGCCGCGCCTGGGGGTGTGACCACCCTGGCTGCCCCCTGCCTCGCCTCTTCGCCTATAAAGACCACCCATGCATAAACCCTAAGTACCCGATCAATATTTCACAAAACCGTCTATAGCCGCCGCCACCATCGTCCCTAGATCAGGGGGATCTGAAGCTCTTCCCAGCACCCTGCCAGAGGGGAGATCATCCCGGAGGCCTTCTTCTTCATCATGCCAGCCTCCGGTATGAAGCGTGAGTAGTCTCACCTTGGACTACGGGTCCATGTAGTAGCTAGATGATTGTATATCCTCCTTTGTGCTATCATGTTTAGATCTTGTGAGCTTCGTTCATGATCAAGATCATCTATTTGTAATCATGCATGTTGTGTTTGCGGGGATCCGATGGATATTGAGATTACTATGTCAGATTGATTAATGGTTTGGTCTTATTGATTTTATCATGTCTGTGTTGTTTGAGATCTTGCATTCTCTCCGTTTCTAGTAGCTATCTTGGCCAAGTAGAAGCTAGTGACTCCAAGAGGGGATATTTATGCTAGATAGTGGGTTCATGCCTCTATTTAATCTAAGGGAAGTGACAGAAATCTCTAAGGTTGTAGATGTGATGTTGCCACTAGGGAGAAAACAACGGTCTCTTGTTCATGAAACAAGTGGATTGTTTACCTTACACACTTTGCTTAAAGTAGTTACCTGTTGATTACAACTTAATACTGGAGGGGGTTCAGATGATAACCTGAAGGTGGATTTCTAGTCATAGATGCAGTTGGATGGCGGTCTATGTATCTTGTTGTATTGCCCAATCAAATCTCATACGATCATGAATGTTTAGTATTGCATTGTTATGCCTTGCTCAGTCCTGTCAATTGTCTCGCTGTAATTTGTTTACCCAGCATGCCATGTTTGTTTATCTAAGGAGAACACCTCTAGTGAACTATGGACCTCGGTCCAATCTTTACCATTGATACATCTTCCATTGTTCCTGTTTACTTTCTGCAAACCACTATAACCTTCCACACCATACAGTTAATCCTTTGTTACAGCAAACCGGTGAGATTGACAACCTCACTGTTCGTTGGAAGAAAGTCTTGAGTTTGTGTTGAGTAGGTCCCCAAGTTGCTAGAAACACCTTTGAGTCGTTTCCTTCCCCCTAATGGTTCGATAACCTCGGTCTCTTACTGAGGTAAAACTTGTTGCAGTGCTCATCACACCTTGCTCTTGGGGTCTTCTAACGAAGCGCCTACCACGCGCTATCAACAAGTTTACTGGCGTCGTTGTCGGGGAGGCTAAGGACGTTTTCACAAGGGGAGTCCTTCACAACCTTTCTCTTTACTTTGTTTTTGTTTTGCTTAGTTTATTTTGCTTGGTTTTATTTGCCTCTTTTATCAAAAACTCCAAAAAAATAGTTTCGTTTGGTTTGCTTTCTCTTATCAAAAACACAAAAAATATAGTTCCTACTCTAGTTGCTGGTCTGTTATTGCCTTGCTTTGTCATGCTTTCTATCAATGGATGGTTTCTTTTAAAACTAGTTCTTATTGGCAAGGTGGGTTCACGGAAGAACAAAAGTATTTTTATAAGGACCACCGTTTGTCACAAAAAGTAAACACTTATGGGAACAAATTGATAAATTGAATACTATTGCTAGAGAGGTGTGCTCTACTAATCATGTTACTTATTGCTTTGATAAATATTGTTGCTGTAGGAGGTATAAACACCTACCTTTTCAATATGAGTATAATGATAATGTTACGATATCTTCTTATGTTAATGGAAATTATGACTTTTATGATGTGGAACAAATTGAAGAATTTGTTGCCTTCAAGGGTGCAATTGAACTTGCCAGTTTGCTTGAAAATACTGATGATGCACCTTATGAATATGAGGTTTATGAGATACTTAAATTTTGCTTTGACAATTACAAGGAATAAAATGGCTATATTCTTGAATATTTTAATAGGTGTTTTCCACAAACGGAAGAGACTAATGCCTTGTAGGAGTCTATGGAAGAAGAATTTGCCGAACCTGAAAGATCATTAGATGAAAAAGAGGAGGAGAGTGATGAAAAAAGGAGGAAGAATGGATTAGCTACCCATGCCTACCTTATAATGAGAGTAACTCTTTATCCCTTACAATATTTGATTGTCCCCCATGCTTACCAAAGGAGGATGAATGTTATGTTCCTGTGGATTCTTTTGCTACTATGGATAAAAATTGTGATAATAGTTATGCTCCTGTTATCTATGATAATCCTATATCTGTGCCTAACTTAGATATGCATGGTACTAAAGAGTTTTGCTTAGAAAGTGTTTATGATAAAGCTCTAGATGATGGTCCTATATTGAATGATCAATCACCTTATTATAAAATTGTTAAAAGTGGGTTTGAACGTTTTAATCCCACTATTTTTGAGCTTGATAGAAATTATGTGTTTGTAGATCATGAAAATTATGTTTTATGTGATAGTTATATTGTTGAGTTTATTCATGAGGCTACTGAAAATTACTACGAGAGAGAAAATATGGTTGTAGAAGTTTTCATGGTACTGAAACACCTCTCTATGTGTTGAAAGTTTTGAAGTTGCTCTTGTTTTATCTACCCAGTCTTGTTACTATGTGCTTCTTTGATTTGTTTTCTTACAAGATTCCTATGCATAGGAAGTGTTTTATACTTAAGTGTGTTTTGAATTTGCTTCTTGATGCTCTCTTTTTCTTCAATTCATATTTCTTATGTGAGCATGTTCTCAAACTATCATGCCTAACTTAAAGGCGTTAAAGAAAAGTACTTATTGGGAGATAACCCAAATGTTTTCTTGAGTCTTGGGAGTTATTACTTCAGTACTGACCTCTCCTTATCCTTTTTATTTGCTTTTGGTGCCAAGGATGACCTCTAATGAGAGGGAAGCAAGATTTGGGGAGTTGCTGTCCCGAAACAGATTTTTGTGCTCCACCGTAAAAATTCATGAGAAATCTCTGTAAGTCGTATTGAGCTGATATTTTCGGAATAAATCCCCCGGTATGTTAGCTAACTTTCATTAGTTCAACACTGATACGTCGGAAACGTATCTATAATTTTTGATGTTCCATGCTTGTTTAGTATCTACTTTGCATTGCTTTGTCTACACTTTGAGGTGTTTTTATATCTTTTCTGGAACTAACCTATTAACAAGTTGCCATAGTGCCAGTTGCATATTTTCTTCTGTTTTTGGTTACAGAAAGGCAGAAAATTAATATTCTCAGAATTGGACAGAACAAAAGCCAAAGTCAATATTTTTCCGCGGGGAACACGAAGCCAGAATACGAGACGGAGGGGAGCCACAGGGTGGCCACACCCTCCCAGGCGCGGCTAAGCCTGGCCCGCGCCTAGGTAGGGTGTGGCCCCCCCGCCCCCTGCCTCGCCTCCTCAACTATAAGAAGACCCCGATGCCTAAACCCTAAACACCCGATCAATATTCCACGAAACTGTCTGTAGCCGCCGCCACCATTGTCCCTAGATCGGGAGGATCTGAAGTTCTTCCCGGCACCCTGCCGGAGGGGAGATCATCCCGGAGGCCTTCTTCTCCGGTATGATGCGTGAGTAGTTCCACCTTATACTATGGGTCCATGTAGTAGCTAGATGGTTGTATCTCCTCCTTGTGCTTTCATGTATATATCTTGTGAGCTCCGTTCATGATCAAGATCTAATCTATTTGTAATCATGCATGTTGTGTTTGTGGGGATCCGATGGATATTGAGATTATTATGTCAGTTTGGTTAATGGTTTTGTCTTTATGATTCTATCATGTCTGTGTTGTTTGTGACCTTGCATGCTCTCCGTTGTTAGTAGCTATCTTGGCCGAGTAGTTGCTAGTGACTCCAATAGGGGGTATTTATGCTTGATAGTGGGTTCATGCCTCTAGTTTCCAAGGGAAGTGACAGAAATCTCTTCGGTTGTAGATGTGCTGTTGCCACTAGGGAAAAACAATGGTCTCTTGTTCATGGAACAAGTGGATTGTTTACCTTACACACTTTGCTTAAAGCAGTTGTCTGTTGCTTGCAACTTAATACTGGAGGGGGTTCGGATGATAACCTGAAGGTGGACTTCTAGTCATAGATGCAGTTGGATGGCGGTCTATGTATCTTGTTGTATTGCACAATCGAACCTCATAGGATCTTTCTGACTAGTATTGCATTGTTATGCCTTGCTCAGTTCCTGCCAATTGCCCTGCTGTAATTTGTTTACCCTTCATGCCATGTTGTTTATCTAAGGAGAGCACCTATAGTGAACTATGGACCCCGGTCCAATCTTTACCATTGATACATCTTCCACTGTTACTGTTTACTTGGTGCAAACCACCATTACCTTCCACACCATACAGTTAATCCTTTGTTACAACAACCGGTGAGATTGACAACCTCATTGATAGTTGGGGCAAAGTCTTAAGTTTGTGTTGTGCAGGTCTCCATGTTGTTTGCAACACCTGTGTGACGTTTACTTCCTCCTACTGGTTCGATAACCTCGGTTTCTTACTGAGGGAAGAATTGTTGTTGTGCTGCTTCACACCGTGCTTTTGGGGTTCCCAACAGGCTCCACTTCAACTGAGCCATCAACAAAGTTTTCTGGCGCCGTTGTTGGGGAGGCTAAGGACGTCTTCACGAGGGGAGTCCTCCACTTACTTTCTATTTACTTTGTTTTTAGTTTGCTTTGTTTCTTTTGTTTGGTTTTGTTTGCCTCTTGTTTTCAAAAAACTCCAAAAAAATTAGTTCCTGATCTAGCTGTTGCTGCTGTTTTTGGCTTGCCCCACCTTTGCCAAAATGAACTCTAATGAGAACACCAAGTTGTGTGACTTCACTAGCACCAACAACAATGATTTCCTAAGAACTCCCATTGCTCCACCTGCTCCTGATGCTACCTTTTATGAAATTAAGCCTGCTTTGTTGAATCTTGTGATGAGAGAGCAATTTTCTGGTGCTAGTTCTGATGATGCTGCTGCCCATCTCAATAGCTTTGTTGAACTTTGTGAGATGCAAAAGTATAAGGATGTAGATGGAGATATTATTAAGCTCAAGCTGTTTCCTTTTTCCTTAAAAGGAAAAGCTAAAGAATGGTTGCTATCTTTGCCTAGAAATAGTATTGATTCTTGGACTAAGTGCAAAGATGCTTTTATTGGAAAGTACTACCCTCCTGCTAAGATTATATCTATGAGAAGTGATATTATGAAATTTAAACAAATTAATAATGAACATGTTGCTCAGGCTTAGGAAAGAATGAAATCTTTGGTTAAGAATTGTCCCACTCATGGACTCGCTGCTTGGATGATTATCCAGACTTTTTATGCAGGTTTGAACTACTCTTCAAGAAACCTGCTGGATTCAGCTGCTGGAGGCACCTTTATGGTCATCACTTTGGGTGTTGCAACAAGACTCCTTGGTAATATGATGGTAACTACTCTTAATGGCACACTGAAAGGGCTCCACATGGTAAGAAGGTAAATTCTGTTGAAGAAACCTCCTCTTTGAGTGATAAGATTGATGTTATAATGGCTATGCTTGTTAATGGGAAAGCTCCTTTAGATCCTAATCATGTTCCCTTAGCCTCTTTGGTTGCTCCAGAAGAGCAAGTTGCTGTGAACTTCATTAGAAACAACAATTTTGGTAACAATACTTATGGAAGTAACTATAGGCCTTATCCTCCCAATAGTGGAAATACTTACTATGGTAGATCTGGAATGCCTAGTGAAGAGAGGATTCTAGAAGTTGAAAGATCCACTAAAATTTTTATGCAGATGCAATATGAGCAAAACAAGATATTCACTAAAACTATGGAAGAACAATCTATTATCTTGAAAAATATTAGTCATCAGCTTGAAAATCTGAATAGATAAATTCCTAGTTTACAGTCAAAAATTTTGAGCGCTGAGAAAAATATATCCTCTTTGTCTGAAGCTTAGTCCTCCTTGATTAATAAAATGACTGCTAAACCTGAAACCATGGAAAGTATCTTTGCTGCTACTCATGCCATACAAGTTAATATTGATGAAAATGTTAGACTGTTAGCCCAACTTCATGCTACGTGGGAAAGGGAAGCTGAAATTGATAGAAACAATAGTGTGTGCACCATCACCACTAAACCACAAGTAGTCCCTATTACTCCTCCTACTATGCCTAAGCCTATTGAGCCTACTACTAGTGATGCTAAGTTTGATCTTGATATAGATGGTTGCAATATTTCTGAAGTGATTATGTTCCTACAAAAGCTTGCTAGAAGTCCTGATGCTAGTGACATGCATGTTGCTTTCACTAAACATATTACTGATTCTCTTGTTAAGATTAAGGAAGAGAAGTTAAAACACAAAGCTTCTATTCCTAGGAAAGTAGAAGATAGTTGGGAACCCATTATTAATATGCAAGTGAATGACTTTGATCTCAAAGCTTCATGTGATTTTGGTTCTAGTGTCTCTATTATGCCTAGGAAGATTTATGAAATGCTTGATTTGCCACCTTTGGAAGATTGTTATTTAGATGTCCCACTTACTGATAATGCTAAGAAGAAACTCATGGGGAGTGTTAATGATGTTCTCATTATGGTTAACAATGCTTATGCCCCATTGATTTCTATGTTTTGGATGTTGAATACAATGCTTCTTGTCCTATTACTTTGGGAAGACCTTTTCTTAGAACTGTTGGTGCCATCATTGATATGAAAGAAGGCACCATTAAATATCACTTTCCATTCAAGAAAGGTATTGAACACTTCCCTATGAGGAGAGAGAATTTGCTTTTTGCTCCTCCTTTGAAAGCAAGGTTTGATGTTAATGCTTCTTCATTTGAAAATACTTGATTTTTCTTCCTTCTTGTGCCTAACTTAAAGGCGTTAAAGAAAATTACTTGTTGGGAGATAATCCAAGAGTTTCCTTGAGTCTTGAAAGTTATTACTTCAGTAATGACCTCTCCTTATCCTTTTTGTTTGATTTTTGTGCCAAGAATGACCTCTAATGAGAGAGAAGTAAGATTTGGGGAGTTGCTGTCCCGAAACAGATTTCTGTCCTCCACCATAAAAATTCTTGAGGAGTCTCTGTAACTCGGATTGAGCTTACATTTTACGAATAAATCCCCAGTATGTTATCTAACTTCCGTTAGTTCAACACTTTTTGATTTGAGCAATAGAAGATTTTCGCAAAAATTGGTTTCTGCCTGTTGTTCTATTTTGATAGATTTCTGCCATTATTTGCATTTGCTTCTTATTGATTCCTTTTTGAGTTCTCTTTTGGGGAATTGAGCTTTTTGAAGGAGTTGCTACAGTATCTTGTGTTTTTAGTGAAAAGTCTTGCTGTTCCAAAGCTTTTCCTAAAGGTCTATTATCTTTTGAAAACAAATGTTGCTAATGAAGATTGTGCGAAGTTTTGTATGAAGGAAAAAATTTAGGTGTAGAGAGAGAATGATGCAATGAGATGAAGAATGGAAAAAAGCCCAATCTTGGGGATGCCACCATGGTGTCACCCCAAGAAATATCCAAGAGGTACAAGCATCAAAGCTTGGGGATGCCCAAGGCATCCCCTTCTTCATCAATAAAAAGCTCAGGTCTGTCTAGACACTTCGTTTTTATTGTTTCATGCACAGTTGTGTTGTTCTTGGAGCGTCTTAGTTTTTGTTTGATTTGCTTAGTTTGCTTGAGTAGTTTGGACCCCCGCTCTCGCTGTGCTTTATTTCAAATAAGTATATTGGTGTTGGAAAGGAGTAGAAAGTTCTTGCTTGGAAGTGCAAGAGGAGCTTGCTTGGACTGTGACTTAGACTATATCATGCCATGCTAGGTGTTGTTTTGACTTTATGACTATTAATTATTGCTATAGCATGTCTTGCTTCAAGTAATTGGTATTGCTTAGTGTGCCTTGAAGAAATCATGCGCTGTTTTAGCATACAAAAGCATAGTATTGTGGTTTTCTCCTTTGAGGTTTGTTTGGGTTGATTTGGCACATGCTCACACCATGTTATGACTATGAACAAGTCACCAGAGCCTCTATGATCATCTAATCCTTGACTTGTAGTACCACTGTATGCTTTGATTAGTAAAGTTTTTTTGCTCTACATGATTATGGCCATTATTGTTCTCTTAGTTGGTTGCTCCCAGTATTTTGCTAGCCTCCACTTGTATGAGTAAGTCCTACTCATGCCTCCAACTCCCAAGAAACCAAGTTATTCCAAAGTGTCCACTATAAACTCCTACGCATGGTGCGTTACACCATTCCAAGTATATTCTTGTTTTCAGCTATCTTCCAATTAAAAATTATTTTGTTATGTGAAAACTTAGTGATTAAATCCCTCATGAACTTGATGGCACACTTTATATTCCCTGCCCCTAATAAACTTGAACCATTGTGTCGTCTATGTTGTATATGCTTGCACTTATACGTTGGAATTAGCAGAACCATGCTGTCATGGGGAACGTTTTCAACATTGCACTTGTACTTTGTACTCAGTTGATATCATGCTCTTTTGTCTATGGATGTCACCGGTGTGAAATAAAAAGGGAACTTGTAAGTCTATGGAGTTTGTATTTTGTGTTAGAGAAACGCCTGGACATCTAGCCTAAGCCATGCCTAATCATGCTGGAAACTTGCAGCATCACCATAATGAGCTATCTATGAAGCATCCTCAATGAGATGCTCATTGTCTGCTTGCCTTGTCATTTTGGTTATGGAAAAGCTCCTGTACCATGTGCAAGGGGTACCCCGTTGGCGGTTCTCTATGATACGCATGTACAATGACAAGAACTTACAAGCTATGCATCTATTTGCTATCCTTTGTCTGTATCTTGTCATGTTGAAACAATAGTTGCTTTGTCTTACTGTTAGAACTCCATATTTTATGCACATGTTTAGAGTTCTTTGATCCCAGCTTTCAATGCTTTCAAATGGTTAGATATTTATTGTGAAGGTGCATGTCACCTAAAAAAATATTCTTTTATCACTTACCTACTCGGGGACGAGCAAGAGTTAAGCTTGGGGATGCTTGATACGTCGGAAACGTATCTATAATTTTTGATGTTCCATGCTTGTTTAGTATCTACTTTGCTTTGCTTTGTCTACACTTTGAGGTGTTTTTATATCTTTTCTGGAACTAACCTATAAACAAGTTGCCACAGTGCCAGTTGCCTGTTTTCTTCTGTTTTTGGTTCCAGAAAGGCAGAAAATCAATATTCTCGGAATTGGACGGGAGAAAAAGCCAAAGTCAATAATTTTCTGTGGAGAACATGAATCCAGAATACGAGATGGAGGGGAGCCACGGGGTGCCCACACCCCCCATGCACGGCTAAGCCTGGCCCGCGCTTGGGCAGGGTGTAGGCCCCCCGGGCACCCCTGCCTATCCTCCTCGCCTATAAGAAGCCCTCGATGCCTAAACCCTAAACACCCGATCAACATTCCATGAAACCGTCTGTAGCCGCCGCCACCATCGTCACCTCGATTAGGGGGATCTGAAGTTCTTCCCGGCACCCTGTCAGAGGGGAGATCATCCCGGAGGCCTTCTTCTCCGGTATGATGCATGAGTAGTTCCACCTTGGACTATGGGTCCATGTAGTAGCTAGATGGTTGTATCTCCTCCTTGTGCTTTCATGTATAGATCTTGTGAGCTCCGTTCATGATCAAGATCTAATCTATTTGTAATCATGCATGTTGTGTTTGTGGGGATCCGATGGATATTGAGATTATTATGTCAGTTTGGTTAATGGTTTTGTCTTTATGATTTTATCATGTCTGTGTTGTTTGTGATCTTGCATGCTCTGTGTTGTTAGTAGCTATCTTGGCCGAGTAGTTGCTAGTGACTCTAAGAGGGGGTATTTATGCTCGATAGTGGGTTCATGCCTCTAGTTTCCAAGGGAAGTGATAGAAATCTCTTCGGTTGTAGATGTGTTGTTTCCACTAGGGAGAAAACAATGGTCTCTTGTTCATGGAACAAGTGGATTGTTTACCTTACACACTTTTCTTAAATCAGTTATCTGTTTCTTGCAACTTAATACTGGAGGGGGTTCGGATGATAACCTGAAGGTGGAATTCTATTCATAGATGCAGTTGGATGGCGGTCTATGTATCTTGTTGTATTACCCAATCAAATCTCATAGGATCTTTCTGACTAGTATTGCATTGTTATGCCTTGCTCAGTTCCTATCAATTGCCCTGCTGTAATTTGTTTACCCTTCATTCCATGTTGTTTATCTAAGAAGAGCACCTCTAGTAAACTATGGACCCCAGTCCAATCTTTACCATTGGTACATCTTCCATTGTTACTGTCTACTTGCTGCAAACCACCATTACCTTCCACACCATACAGTTAATCCTTTGTTACAGCAACCAGTGATATTGACAACCTCACTGATAGTTGGGTCAAAGTCTTGAGTTTGTGTTGTACAGGTCTCCACGTTGTTTGCAACACCTGTGTGGCGTTTCCTTCCTCCTACTGGTCCGATAACCTCGGTTTATTACTGATGGAAGACTTATTGTTGTGCTGCTTCACACCTTGCTCTTGGGGTTCGCAACAGGCTCCACTTCAACTGAGCCATCAAACACTTTTTGATTTGAGCAACATAAGGTCTTCAAAAATATTGATTTCTACCTTCTCGTCTGTTTTGATAGATTTCTGCCACTTTTTGCATTTGCTTCTTTGCAGTTGTTGCACGACACTTGGCTAATTTCCTTATACTTCTTCTTCTTCTCTAGACATTCATTAGCATAGTGTCCCATCTCTTTGCAATGGCAACACTGCACTTGGCCTTTGTCCTTCTTCTTCTTGGGTTTCTCCAAAGCTAGGAGTTCTTCTAGTTCATGCTCTTCATATCTCACCTCAAAGGTGGGAAAGTCTCCTTGTCTCCTTAATCGTTTCCTTGGATAATACATATGTTTCTTCTTCTGTCCATCAATGTGAGTCATAGTGCATGGAGGTGCAAGCTGAGATTTGCCTTTGTCTTCATCCTTCTTGATAGAAGTTGTTTCCACAAGGGGGTTTTCGAACTGTTGATGCACTCCACCTTGTTTCCTTTGTTGAACTATAGAATAGATGGGGCATTGGATAGGGACATGATTATTTCCTTCACTTAGGAAACAAGTAGCTTGAGATGTGGGGCATTGATTAGTTGGATGCTTCTCTTCACAATTAGGGCATTGATCTTTATGCTCTTTGGAAGTGTGATCCATGTCTCCACAAATATTGCAAGCTTGAGTTCCTTCTATAATATCATCCTTGACATCATTGTTGTCACAAACTCCTTGGGAAGGGTTGTCTCCCATGTTTATCATTTGATTTGTTACCTTTTGCATCAATTGGGTTTGGGTTTCCAAAAACCTTTGCATGGTTGGGTCTAACTCATTGTTGTTGGCTAAAAACTGAGTTGTCACTTGGTTCAACTGGGTTTGGGTTACTATGAGTTCCCTCATGTGCATCTCTTGGTTGTTGTTGTCACCATTCTTGATGTTGGAGTTTCTTGGGGAAGTCATCTGTTTGGGTTGGATTGGGATTAGAATAGGCAAAAGATTCCTATAGGAAAAATTCTATTCACACACATCACAATTCACACAAGCAATGTGCAAGCAATCACAAACAAACATTCCACTCAAACAACAAGGTCCAAACATATTTTTAGGCAACAAAATATTTTTTCTACACCACATAAGTTGGTGGGTTTGATCTAAACTAAATATGTTGGTCCAACTATATGGTTCACTTGAGATCATTCCATTCTTCTTAGTTGTTTCTTCTTGAATAAGATCATGGTTTCCTTGGGAAAATTCTTGGGTCTTGGTCACAAAACTTCAAAGGTGATGATGGTTCCTTCTAAGTTGTGTTTCCTTAGTCTTCAAGTCTTGAGTAATATTTCTTCTCTCACTTGTAGTCCTTAGTGATATCCAAGTTGAAGTCCTTGGTGAAAATAAAGTTGAAGTCTCTGAGGATGTTGAAGTTGAAGTCATTTGGTGAAGTCCTTTGCTCATGTTGAAGTCTTTGCTCATGGTTGAGGTTTTGTCCATCAAGTTGAAATGGAAGAGATGTAGAATCAAAACCAAAAAGGTTGAGGAAAGAGTTTACAAGATTGTTTGTAATTAAGTTTTGGAACAAATACATCTCCTATTTTTCTAAGGGGTTTTGTCCAATCCTAGGGTTACAATCCTACAGGAAACACAGTGCTCTGATACCATCTGTAGAGGTCCCAACCTTTAATAAGGTAGAGATCCCTGTGTTTACAATGCTAGTCCCTGGATCAATAGCTAGCATCCACAGTTAAGATGTAATATCAAGAAACAAAAGTCATATTACAACTTTATAAACAGGAATAAAATAATTCATTACATCTTACATAGCTCATTTGGCTATCTCATTACAATGTAGCAGAAATAACTATAGCATGGAGTCCTTCATCTTCAGAGTGCCATAGGCAAACATGTTGGTTGCAGACTTGTAATCCTAATCAACACACTTCACTAACATCAAACAAACCTGCAACATAATAGGTTACAGCCACAAGGGTCAATACTGTGGATTTATACAAGTACCATTAATCTATGATTGTTTCCATTATTCTTGCCATGATGGTTATTTCCTCCATGTCTGAGTAGATCGTTAGTTCTTGAGGAGATGGAGAAACCCTAGCATATGATTGAGATAAGATAGGGATTATCATGTTATACATCATTATGTGTATGTGTTAATTGTCTATGGTGACCCAACATACTACTGCATGATGTAGTATACTATATTCATTGACATAACACCAATGAAACACCATTCACTAGTATTACATCCCTTAGATTGGTACAACCGAAACACAGCATGTCCAAGACATGATTATAGGTTACAACTCGACTCTTTACAAAAGATCTACAAAACACTCTAGGTCAAAGAGAGAGAGAAAGAAACTTCTAACAAAGAAGTGCTAGAAATAATTAACTCATAACTATCATACTAATAGACTAGTATTTAAACTATTGGGCTTGCATCAATGCTATTGCAATACTCTACAAAAGTAGGTTATATGGCTAGAGATTATATTCGTATCTAATCAGCAACTTGGTATTCACTTTAGCTGATGTATATGTTGACTTCCTTGACTTCATTGAAGAACTTGAGCTTTTGGTGACGATTCCCTTGAGCATAAGTTGATGTAGATGTCGTATTTACTGGCTTCAGAATCTATCAAGGGTTAAGATAATACGTTGAGTACGAGCGTACTCAGCAAGTTCACTAAAAAGGAGTGTTTGATGCACTATATCTACAGCCACATACCATAGGTCGTAGGCAATGCAGGTTTTTGTAAACATTTCTTCAAAGATTGCTTTTATTCTAAAAAGCTATGTCTGTCAGCCTTCACAGGTTTACCAGAACTTTCATGGAGTTCCTTTCCTGCCGCGTTCATAGCTCCTTCCTGGAACAGGGAGTGACAAGTTACAGTTCTTACACTCTGCAGAGGTGCGTTACTTTTCCCATGAGAGATCTTAAGCTTTGTTACACGGCCGAGAGTATGTCCCCGTTCAAACTTCCATGGTTCGGGGCCCAACCTAAGATCCAGCCAATCACTACCTTCTCCGTGACCCCACATGTCTCCTTGGTGTACGCCATGCCCACATATTGAATTACGACAATGGTTAGTACAAACCGTTCAGATCCCAGAACTATCATGGGACGTTGAGGGTTCCCACCCATATGCTGCATATCCTCTATGAATTACCAATTAATGCACGCTAAAAGGATAACAGCCATGACCCGCACATCCGGATACATGCGAGAGGGAAAAGATATAGCTGACTTCTCCATCCCATTCAAAATCTCATGGTCAACGCATAATATACGACGCAATAATAACTGGTGACATTGGTTGTTAAGTCCTAGATGATATATTCCCGTGCAGTGTATTCCAATTGCCAGAAATAGATTAGCTGATCACCCTGATCAGTAACCGATACTTTAAGTTAATTATGAAAATAGTGTTTTCAACTTTTTTGAAGTGCAGTGATGACACAACAGTTTGCAATTATTTGATAGAAAATATGCAAAGGACATGAGCAAGTGTGAACTTACCTTTTGTGATTCCAAGATTATGCACTCACAGTCTTTGAGACAATAGAAGATCCAATATCTGAAAATAGCATCATTGGTCTGATAAGGACTACTGTTTAAAGAAGCAATATGCTATTATGCATAAGTAATTCTATGCATTTTATAAAACTCCCGAAATGGATCCCCAATACTTATAAGTGAAGTGAACTTAGTTGATTCCTTTAAGAGTTGGTTTATCTTTCAATTTTACTTCACAAGCAAATGTATTTATAAGGCACTTAAGTCTTAACACATAAAATATAACCACAGAGCATAAAGCAATTTAAGATTTAGGATAACCGCCATTTGGTGACTATGATAAAACTCCTTGGATTGAGTTGTTAAGAGTTAAAGGTACTATTATAGAGTTGTTTTTTGAAGTGGTAAAAGGATAACCTTAGAAGAAAAGGTTTATTTTCTAAGGTTTAAGCAATCTTAATGGTTAATAGAATGTGGTCGATGTCTCTTGGCGTTTGCTCGATTAGTTTGGTCTTGAGATGTTTTAGGTCTTAAATGAAACACACCAAAGTTAACTATAAGAACATAATTAGTTTATTAGATATAATGTTTATACGCTTTGAGACTAAAGTTAACTTTTAAAGGGTAAATCAACTTAAGGTGTAATTTGCTTTAATTATTCCCAAGTTTTAGATTTATAATAAGTATGACTAAGGTGTGGGATTATTCACTTTGTATTTAAGTGAATGATTAGATAAATTTTTTTGCTATTATGAAAATAATATGCAACTATTCAATGGAAGTATAATTTGGATGATATTATTAATGTGTTACAATTAAAGTCATGTTAAATATTATTTATATATTAAGATCTCTCCCCCTTAATATTAGTGAATGATGTATAAAGTTATCTTAAAAACTGAGGGTTTGAATTTTGATTTAAGGTTTCAAAAGTGTGTTAGTATTATAAAGTTAATAATTTACACTTAGATTTTAAGGTTTTAATATTTCTAAAGAAATATAATTATTTCTTACTTAAGAATTTTTTTAAAGAATTTTCAAAATAGGTAATAAACAAGGATTTATTACTTTTAAATATTAGAAACTTTTTTAATAATATATTTAATATTTTTCTAGTGTAATATATTTCTTCAAGATCTTAAAAATGATTTTTATTTATTTTTAAGTATTATTCTTATGTTTATAAAATCCCATAAAGGAATAAATGTCTTTGAAGAACTACTTTAAATTTTATTTATAAAAAATTAAGTTAGTATTTTTATACACAAAAAATATTTTATTGATTTTTAGGACTTTTCCTTATTTTATGAAATTTCACCTAGGATTTAATACTGTTAATACTTATGTGCACTTTATTTGACATAAATAGGTAAGATTATAGTTTTTTAGGTAGATATTATTTTTATGGTCATTTTGATGTATAATATATATTTTTAGGAATTTTCTTTGTTTTTCTCGGGATTAAAGTATTTCTAGGGTATTTTGATAATTTGTTTATTTGATTTTATTTAATTTCTTTTCCCTAATGTACTGGGCTTGGTTCCTGAGCGAGCCCATCCAACATTTAGCCCAGCAGGGCCAGTTGCCCTGGTAGACCAAATCGGGTTAGGTCCAACCCAAATAAGCCGACCCATCTAGTTCCACTCCTCTCCCCGAGCTTCCTCTACTTCTCTCCTTCGACGCCTCCTGTAACATCCCAGGATTAGCACCTAGAATTATAGAGGACGCGGGTGCGTGCATTGCATTCATGCATCAGAAAATCTGGGGAATTTTCGCGCAAAACTAAAGAAGTTATAGAGGGAACGAGATCTCTCTTGTTCTGATGGAAACATCAGGACATGTGCGATGGATTTCAAAATGACCTCTATTGTACTTTTGTATTTTAGGGGAAGACAATTCAAATTTGAATATTTAATTGATAGATTTGAATATTAAAAGAATTTGAAATAGAATAAGAATTGGAAATTAAATTATAATAAAAGATAAGAGGTGAATCCTTATTTATGAATAAGATACAATATTCACAATTATTCGAATTGAAATTTAAAACACAAAGAGATAAGTGTTTCTCTTGCCTTGGAGAAATGGGGTTTAGTTCATCATAGATGGGTGTTAGGAATTTGGACATGACCTTTGTTGATTTTATAATTTTGGGGGAAAGAATTTGCATTCAAGACTTCAAATATGAGATCATACAATTCAAATATAACTTAGATTTAAATTTAAATCTTAAACTATTATAGGATATTTCATAATCATAATACAAAATGGTATAAGTAAATATAATCTTTATTACATAAATAAGAATTTAAGAAATTACAAGTTACAAATAATAAAGGTCAATTACAATTAGAGAATATACTAATATAATGTTTAAGAGGAAAAGGTTAATCTTCATTACTTTAATACAAATATTACAAGGTTCTTACAAGTAAATAAAATTACAAATGAATAAAGGAAAAAATTCCTCAATCTACTCCTGATCCTTTATCTGTATCTTTTCCTAATTCCTGATCCCTGTAAAATAACACAAAGGATAACAAAAAACAAAAGAAAGGAAAACAAGAAATAAATGGGGTTAGTTTGGTTTAGTGCTCTCAGTCTTAACAGTGAAATGCACTATTGATAGTCATCATTGAGCTAGAAAGGAATGAGGGGCAAGTTTCACCAAATAGAGCATTTGTTCTTATCAGATGTGTAGCCTCAGTCCTACATCATTGGCAGTAAGAGGGGCAAGTTTCACTAGAGGAGATAGAAAGGAAGAAGTAAAACCACTGCAATTACTTGTGCTGATCTATAACAGAGCAATCTAGTAGGCAAGCAACATGCACATAACTGCATGTGTGTGTGCTGTCAACACAAGGAAGCCTCAAAGATAGATAAGAGTGAACCAGCCGTAACTAGCACACCATTCTCATCTCCCCAGTGACACCACATTCATTTCCACCACATGTAGTCAAGAACACTGCTCTTAGCAAACCACTAGGAATTCTCCTGCCTCTCACCCAAATAACCCCACAGATTAGATCCACCATACCATCACATCCCTAACTCTGGTTGCTCATTGGAGCCATCCAAGAGCTAGGACAAGGAGGAGATGAAGAGCAGCAGCAGTTTGAGGAGAAGCAGGCTGTCAGTAGCAGAGAAGTTATAGGAACTCAAGTAGACCAAGCAAGAAATCAAGATCCACTCAAGAAATATCAACTGCTATTCTGCATATCAGGTTGGCAGCTTACAAGAGTAATCATCATCTGCTCTACTCACTTATTTCTTTAGAACATGGTTTAAGTGGGGATAATACAAGGCTCTCAGACTGGTGTAGAAATGCTACAGCAATGTCATCATTGATCTAGGATAAACATTCAAGCATCTGTTCTTATTTACAAAAATAATTAAGCCTCAGACTATGCATCATTGGCAGCCAAAGTTTCATCTTTAGTGAGTAAAATCAAGCAGCAGATCATGTTGCTATAGATATCACTACTGTGCACACTCATTTGAGGCACCGCAATTGGATTCTACAGCTAGCAGAAGCCACCATTTAGGGATCAAATAACTCATTCCCAGTGAATTTTGTCATGTTTACAATACAAACAGGGCACGCCAAATGAATTCAAATCATTTCCCTATTCAAGAATTCTAGGAATCATCTACAAATACACTCACTTGTTAACATTATATATGGATAGCAATCCATGTTAAATGCTACTAGAACACTACATCTTGGAACTATCTTAGTTGACAATACTAGAGCTAGTAATTATTTCACTAGCAGCAGTCAGGAGATAAAGAAGCATCCCAAAACAGCAAGACTAAGTATGTTGTATCTGTTCTTATTAAAAGCATACACTACAACACCTCAATTCACACATGATCATTGTCACAAGGCTTAACTAAACCAAACATAGTAATAAATTCCAGGAAGTAAATCTTGAAGATACAACCAGTTCAAGTATAATATTCACAAACTTATATTTACAGAAAAATATTAAAACATGATATGTTTGGCCATCTATTTATTGCAGCACCTATACTTATCAGTTTGAGAAATGATGATAAGAGAGGGATACTATAGAAATAAATAGAGTTACTGAACAATAACTAAAACCATCTAGAAATCTATCTCTAGATCACTATAGCACCTCTCGAGGAATCAAAATCATTTAAAACACTAAATACTTGTTTCATACAAAGTTCTATACATCCTAACAATTATATGAGCACCAAGAACACTAAATAACCTCACCAGAGATAGATCATAGCAAGCTCACATATTAATAATTATCTGATAGCATATCTAACTCAAGAAATACATTTCCAATATACAAGAACTTGCAAAATGGAACAAAGATATGTATCGTAGCAAGTATACCAGCAATAGATCATATATGTGTATAAACTTGATCAAAACACCTCTATGATACTCATAAATTTTTCCAACATATATTGCATATGTGTATATACTACAACACCTCACATACACATAATCTAAGAGATAATTGTGTGGAACATACGCATCTTAGAATATATGCAAGCATTTAAATGAAAAACACATGTTATAGTATGCTTAAATCTTCGATGCCCACTCTTATACCTCATATACATCTTGTTTGCTACATATTCATGTGGATGCATTTAGCCAAAACAGTTTTAGATATATATTTTACAAGAGCATCCGTGAATTGTTTATCAGATTGCTAAACCAAGTAGAACCATTGGCCATACAAGTTTTGCTCCTAGCCATCACTAGAACTAAGCCCGAATATTCGGAATAGATTAGAATTTCCCATCTAGAGTGATAGCAATCCATATACATTTGGCCACCAGATGAAAGTAACAAATAATATTTCGATGAATCAAAACCTAAACAGAAGGGGGAAAGTTGAGACATACCTCACCATAGTGAAGGAAGGAGAAGCAGGGGGCAGTCAGACCAACTACTACACCGGAGTGCTGGAGGCGAGCCAGTTAGACCGATAGTAGCAGTAACACTCCACCACCATGGGGTAGGCCAAACATGGGGGGGGGCAAAGCGGCATCGTGGTGAGGGGAACCTTGGAGGATTGTCCGGTGAGGTAGCGCCAGCCAGCGGCAAGGCCCAGAGCCGCCGGTAAGGGTCGAAAAGATTTACAAGGCGGTAAGCTAGGGTTTCTCCCGGGTGAGCGCGCGAGGGTGCTAGGCACCATAGCAGAGGAGAATCGAGGGAGGAGATATAGAGAGGCATAACGGTGCTAGGAGATGCCGACGATCGTCAGCAAGACAGGCGGCGACACTGGCGGCGGCAACGACATCGCCAACGACCTGGAGGGGCGATGCATGCGTGGTTGACGCGTGAGGGGAGAGATGGGGCCGAGATGGGGGTGCCTTGAGCAAGATTGGACTGGGCCGGACCGACCCAATCCCCACACCAAACAGACCCTAATTTTTAAAAGAATAAAATGAAAAAATAAGGAAATTACTAAATGAATCCTATAAATATTTTAGCTCCAGATAATTATAGAAAATCCTAACAATATATATAATATATTTAAATCATCACAAAAATAATATCTACCTAATAAAAATATAACTTTATTTGTTTAAAATAAATATAAAGAAAATAATTATTAACACCATTAAATCCTAAGTGAAATTTCATAAAATAAGGAAAAATCCTAAAAATGAATAAAAATCATTTTTGTGTATAAAAATAAATCTACTATTTTATAAAAATACTAGCCTATTTTTTTATATATGAAAAAATTGAAGTAAGTATTCAAAAACATTTAGTCCTTTATGGAATTTTATAAACATAAGAATAATACCTAAAAATAAATAAATAAAATCATTTTAAAGGTCTTGAATAAATTTATTACATTAGAAAAATATTGTATATATTAGTAGAAAAGTTTTTAATATTTTAAAGTAATAAATCCTTCTCTATTATCTAATTTGGTAAATCCTTCAAAAACAATTCTGAAGTAAAAAATATATATATATATCACAATTTTATATAAAATCTTAAATAATTAATATCTAAGTACTAATTCCAAAACCATAATTTGAATTCATAATCAAGCTTAAGTATAACTATTAACTTTAGAATATTCTCTTAAAAATCTTAAAAATTCAGATTAAAAATCCTTTTAAATTAGTATTGTGTATCACTCATATGTAATATAGTGAATAATCATTATATCTTAATCATACTCAACATAACTCCAAAACTTGAGATTAATTAAAACAAATTACACCTTAAGTTTATTTACCTTTTAAAGTTAACTTCAGTCTCAAAGGTTATAAAAATCATGTATAATAAACTACTTATGTTTTTATAATTAAATTTGGTCTATTTCAATTAAGACATAAAGCATCTCAAGTCCAAATTAATCAATCAAACACCAAAAGACATTAATCATGTTCTATTAACAATAAAGATTGTTTAAACCTTAGAAAGGAAATCTTTTCTTCAAATGTTATTCTTTTTGCCACTTCAAACAATAATCGCATAATAAGTTCTTCAACTCTTAACAACTCAACCCAAGGACTTTTGTCATAGTCACTCTATAACAATTTATCATAATCACATTACTTTATCCTTTACTTGTATATTTTTGATTGTTAACACTTAAGTTCCTTATAAATGCCATTACTTGTAAAGTAAAACTTGAAGATAAACCAACTCTTAAAAGAATCACCTAAACTCACTTCATTCAAAGTATTGGGAATCCACTTTAGGAGTTTTACAAAATGCATAACATTACTTATGCATAATTGCATATTGCTTCTTTAAACATTAGTCCTTACCGGACCAATGATGTTGATTTCAGATATTGGATCTTATATTGTCTGGAAGATCGTGAGTGCATAATCTTGCAATCACAAAAGGCAAGTTCACACTTGCTCATGTCCTTTGATTATTTTCTGTAAAGTATTTTGCAAATCCAGTGTTATCATCACCTGCATTTGAAAAAGGACAGAAAACACTATTTTCATAATAATGTGATTATAGGTTATTTACCATGAGGTAATAACCTACTATAAGAGTTCAGGTGGTAAAGGAACATATTATCTAGGACGTAAAAACCATTTTCTCTAGTGATTCTTGCGCCGTATATTACGCATTGACCATGAGATTTGGAATGGGACGAAGAAGTCAGGTGTATCTTTTCCCTCTCGCATGGAGCCGGATGTGCGGGTCATGGATGTTATCACTCGTAGCATGCATATTAATTGGTAATTCGTAGAGGATATGCAGCATATGGGTGGGATCCCTCAACGTCCTATGATAGTTCCGACATCTGAATGGGCTGTACGACCAATAGCCGTAATTCAATAGGTGGGCTGCCGTACACCAAGGAGACATGCGGGGTCGCGTTGAGCACTGGACTGGCGGCTAGGGTTCAGATGCCTCGGCCTTACTATGTCCCGTGACCCATCGTGGCTGTGCGGGTGATCTAGTGATGTGGTGGTCATCTGCTTCCACCATCTCTGTCATGGTGATGATGCTGTCATGGCTTGGTGTGGATTGAGCACCGTTAGTGCTCTCTGTGCCACCATTCTTGGTGTCATTATTCTTGGATTCCTTTTAAAAAAATAACATGGTTGCCTTGTTATAGCTCTAGGATGTAATTAGCATCGAAACTCTATGCTTACTGAGAGCTCCCTCTCCAAATCCTTTATTAAATTGAGATGATATAACATATGCTAGGCTTGGTTTGGGAATAACAACCTGCTTGGCAGGGTTGGACAACATGGTAGTTTTTATTAAGATCATCATTTCTTTAAATGATAAAATATGCGAAGTGATGAATTTTCATTTTCAAGTGGAACTGTGATACTGTAACATCCCAAAAATATAAAACAATAATCATCAAACTCTAATCACTAAAATTAGGGTTAACCAAAACTTTGATTAATCAAGATCATATGAATGCATGTCTGTATGTGATGATTTGATGAATGCAGGATTGGACTTGAGTGATTAACCTAAATATCAAGGAATGGTTTAAAAATGAAAATAACATCATCTAAAACATTTACAAGCAGAAACAAATCAAGAGAAAATCAAAAAAAATTCAAATAAGGCAAATGGTCATTTTTGCCAATCTTGCTCACTAGGTACTTTGAGTGTTTCTAGTCCAAGATTTCAAACATAAACTTTTCCAATTCTTTTCACCCCTTGCTAGACCAAGTAAAAGTGAACCAAAGCCCACTCTTCAAACTTGCAGAAACATTTGGCAACCTCATTCAAATCACAAGTAAAAATTGAATCTTCATCATATGTGAAGATCACACATTTTGAAAACCCAACCAAACCAGTGCCCCTTGACTAATCCAACTAACTAGAGACTCCCTAGTATGTGCCTACGAAACCCACCAAGTTTGAATCAAAAATTCAAATTTGAATTTCTTGCGGCCATTTTATCAAACACCTTCCTAGCATCAAACAAACAAACAACAAACAATATTGTGAGTAGTGAATTGGCCTAACTTGTTCCATCTCTAGCTCACTCTACACTCTCAGTAGATGATCTAGCCCAATTAACAAGCCTTAGCACTACTATGAGCTTGGCATAGCCATTAATGGTGACCATGCCGAGCCCAATTGCCAACCCCAACATCGACAGCAAGCTACAAGCCTAACTAGCCTCGCCAACCTTGTCTAGCAGGCACTCCACCGTCCATCGCCACTCCCTGTCCGAGCCCCTAGCGCAGCCAACCCCTAGACCACCCTAGAATCGCCGCGCCCTACCTCTCTGCGACCATGCCGAGAGCGCGCTAGAGCGCCGCGCTCGACACGCTCGCACAAACCACGCGCCGCCCTTGCCACTTGCAGAGATGATCACCAGCACCCCATCACCCTCCAGACATGCTCGTTCGCCGTCGCGCGGACCATGCACCCTGTACGCCATTAAAATCCCCGTCGGACCCGCCCAGAGCGTCGGCGTGTTCCGACCGATCAGCACCGCCCCACGCCTCGCCACCATCCCGTTGAGCTTCCCCAAGGAGCACAACACCACCCCCTACCGTCGCCCATGCCATTAGCCCTATGTGCCGTCGACCACGACGATCTCAGCCTGCGCCCGTCGGTCCCCTTCAGCCACTATAAATAGAGGCCTTCCCCACTCGTTTTCTTCACACCATCTCACTCCCCACCTCTCACTGACCACCCCCCACTCACCCCCAGAGCAAGGCGAGCACCAGGTGGCCGGAATTTCACCGGAGATCGCCGTTGCAGAGGAGGAGAGGCGTCGATTGGAGCCACCCCAGGAGGAGCCGCCGTGTAAGGGTCCCAACCTTTAATAAGGTAGAGTCCCCTGTGTTTACAATGCTAGTCCCTGGATCAATAGCTAGCATCCACAGTTAAGATGTAATATCAAGAAACAAAGGTCATAATACAACTTTATAACCAGGAATAACATAATTTTATTACATCTTACATAGCTCATTTGGCTATTACATTACATTGCAGCAGAATATATATAAGCATGGGGTCCTTCATCTTCAAAGTGTCTCAGGCAGACATGTTGGTTGTAGACTTTGTAATCCTAATCAACACACTTCACTAAATCAATCAAACCTGCAACATCACAAGTTACAGCCACTAGGGTCAATACATTTGAATTGTATTGGCAAGTGATACTATGGTAGTATAGTGGAGTCTATCATCTATATGCAATTGGCTAAGTGGAGTTGAGGCTTGCATTGCTCAAAATAGATTTTTCCTTAACATTTGAAAACACTAAGTTTTTTCTTGACAAAATCATTTTTCTCAATCAAAGATTGAAGATCCTTTAACCTTTGTTCAACCACAATTTTTTAACTTAGAAATTTGAATGATGAGATTCTTGATTGCTTCCATGTCTTGATGCTCAAATTGTCCTTTACCAGGGACATGGCTAATTACTTAGATTTTACACTCTGCAGAGGTGGTGCACTTTCCCCACAAGACTTGGTTTCCCAAGACAAGATCTTTCAGAAGCCTTCCCTTAGACCAAAATGGACGCGTTCCAACCTATCAAACTCTACCACCAACTGTCCATATGGCTAAGTTCTTGCAACCTATGTGATCCAGGCAGAGCCCATAATGCCAAGTGGCTGCACTTGAAGCTTCTCAACATTTGACATCTCAAATCTCTTTGTTCCTGGGTGGCCATCCACAAGTGAGATACACAAGGTCAACCATAGACATGGGCCTTGTGAACCACTCAACCAAAAACCACCAAGCAATTACCATTCCACCCAGGTGATTCATTAACTTAGTTGTTTTATTAAACAAAAACACAAGTCCTCAGACTTAGAAATTTTTCCATAGTATGGATATATATTCCACCCTTGTATTCTATTAGCTAGGCTAAGATTGATAGTAGTAGGAATCTTAACTTAGGAAAATTTCTACTAAGGTTTCATCTACTAGGTTTTCCTATAGCAAGGTTTATACTTAGCAAAATTCCGTGCAACTTTTACTTAGAAAAATCACTAATGCATAGTGAAAGTAATGGGACAAAAAGTATGAAGCATCACTTGACTTTTTGGTAGAGCATAGGTTCACTCCTTGTACTTGCAACAATCACACTCTTCAAGTCACTACAAATCAATCAAGCAAGGCACAATCTCAATCTACCAATCAAACAAAACATCACATAAAATCATATAAACAAGATAATGCATGCAAGCATGCCAAGGATTGTTTTATTTGAAAAAGTGGTTCCTAATGGGTCATGAACATTTGAAAACACCTAATGGTCATTTTATAAAGTGGCAAAGTCATTTGCAAAAGAGCTTTATTCATAAACCATTTTTAAATCCATTCATCATTTTATGTGGTGGAAAATGTTTTTATCAAATCAAAACTTTATGTCTTTCACCAAATAAGTTGCTAATTCTCAAAACTTGGTGTTTAGGGTAAGTAGGTTTGATTCAAATCATTTTCCCAAAGTTTTTACTCCAAAAACATTTTCATAAGAAAACCATTATTTTTAATTGGCTAGAAAAGGGCTAAATCAATTAATCCATCCTAAACTTCACCAAATCCATTTTCAAAACTATGGGTTGGTTCCTAGGGTCAGTAAGTTCACCACAAACCAATTTGCAAAGATTTTATCCTTGAAAACATTTTGGAATAATTTTTCTAATCTAAACAA
This sequence comes from Avena sativa, assembly GCA_916181665.1. Lineage (NCBI taxonomy): Eukaryota > Viridiplantae > Streptophyta > Magnoliopsida > Poales > Poaceae > Avena > Avena sativa. The sequence continues at coordinate 238,426,050 of OV702282.1, forward strand.
GCATATATATGTTTCTGCAAAAACAAACATTTTACCAGAGGCTTTTTACTAAACAAATGGAATGGTTGGATAGGGCTTGTTCCACTGATTCCATTGATATAAAGTTTGTAATTTTTAGACGTGTAGAACTAAAGTTATGCAATTTACAAATTTGATAATCTAATAGATCAAATTCTGTTTTTAAAACAAACACTGGACACGTGGGCTATTCTGATTCGTCGAAAACGGTTCGTGCGGATCGACTAACACAGACCATAGGATTTAAGTGAAATCATACGGCTCAGAAGAGTGCGTACCCATTCGCTTACTTTCTATCCTAATCGTCAGATTCAAATCCAACGGTCCCAACTACTCTGACCAATACTCAGCGGCGCTGGCGGCGGCGCTCTGGCGGCAACGCTCAGGCGAGGTCGTCGCCGGTGATACAGGACGCAAGGGAGAGGAGGAGAAGGCTCACCGTGTTCGCCGAAGCTTGGGGAAGCTCAAGGAGGTACTGGCTGGCGAAGGGGCGCACGGAGGTGAGAGTAATGGCTCGCCGGAGTTGCTCCTGGCGTCGGGTGCGTTCAGGCGTCGCTGGGGATGTTGCTACAGAGCACGGGAGAGGGAATAGAGGTTGCGGTTAGCTTCGTACGCGGTTCACTGACAAGCGAGCATCAACGAGAGGAAAGGGGGTGGTTAGATTCTACCTGGAATGCTTGACGGAGCAATGGCAGACGGCGGCACACGCTCGGTGTCGACGAAACCAAGGTTACAGGGCACTCGCGGGAGAATGAGTGGCATGGGGAGATGCGCCAGGAGGTGGAGAGTATGTGTGCGTGGTCGAGGAGGCAAGGGGCGGCACGGGGTCGCCGGAATTTGCACCAGACCTCGTCGGAGCCAGTGGGTTTGCCAAGAGCAATTCGAGCAGCCCTGGGGCGGAGAGGAGCTGGAAGCAGAGGGGAAATGGAGAGGAGAGGGACGCGTTTAAGGAGGCGTGGTCGCAGCGAGGTTAAGGCGCGACATTGAAGCAAATTCAACCACGGCATTAGTGGCAGGAAACGGCCGACGTGGTCGTCGCGGGGTGAAGACGATGCTGAGCTGGCGGTGGGGCCTGCTCGTCAGCGAAAGAAAGGGAGTGGAGGTGGGGGCCAGTGTTCAGTGACTGTGCGGGTCGTTTCGCGAGTGAGGGAAAACGCTTCAGGGGGAAAGGAGGAGGTGGGCTGCTGGGATTAGTGGGCTAGGATAGTTGGGCTGGGCCGTTTCATATTTTTTTCTGTCTGATTGATTTATCCTTTTCTATTTCTATTTACTGTTTTGAAATTCAATCAAACAAATCAATTCCAAACATTCACCAAACTTTGTATTGTGTTTTGGTTCTGTTTAACAACATAAACCAAAGTCCCAAAATAAAATATTAATTTCATTCTTTTTAGGATCTATTTAATAATTAAATAAAATAGACCCTAATTATTAATTCAAATAGGTTTTGATTTATTTAATAAAATCTCCATTAAAATCTAAATATTTTCAAAACCAAATCAGTAGGTTTTATTTGAAAATATAAGATACTTGGAACACTTGTTTAAAATAAAATAACATTTTTATTTTAGGGTCCATTAATAATTAAATAAAAATGGACCTTAGTTATTAAATCAAATAGGATTTGTTTTATTAAAATCTTTATTTTGAAATCTAAAATAGAACCAAAAACACTTCAGTAGGTTTTAATTAAGAATAATAAACACTTGGAAAATTTATTTAAATTAAATTAATAAGTTTTGGTGTTTAATTAAAATGGTAAAACCTTTTATTTAAATAAAATTTGATATTAAATCCTTATTATTTTATTTAAATAAACCTTTACTATTTTTAATCAAAACAAAACATTTTATTTCAAAATATTGGCCAAGGTTTAATTTGGCTTTATAAATAATCCTTATTTATAAATCTACCTTTTCTTTTGAAAACCAAATCTTTTATTAAAAGATCCAAAATAGTAATTTTAAATATTTTTAAGTTTTATTGTTTATTTATCTTTTTAAATTCCTTTAGGATTTTATTTGATCCAAATAGGCTTTGAAAGTTCTTAATTGGATTCAAAAAGTTTCTTCTCACCCTGAAAATCAACAAAGTTTTATTTTATTCATTTATCTTTCACATTACAAGATTTGGAAAATCTTGGGATGTGACAGGCTACCACCCTTAAAATAAATCTCGTCCCGAGATTTGGGGAGGCCTGGGTTACAAGTTGGCTCAAAACAACTGGGGTACTACCACCCTTAAAAGTTTTCAACTAAATTACATATTGGCCTTCTTGGGATCCTGGGGAAACTTCTCTGGGCAAACATGGTCATAGTGTCCTTTGTTTTCACACTTGAAACATGTGACAAGGCTGAGATCTTTTATAGGTTGGTTTATATTGTGCTTCATCTTTTCTGGACAGAAGTTTGCATAGTGGCCTAGTTCCTTGTATTTGAAACACATCACTTGGCTGATATCTTTCTTTTCCTTTGGTATCATTGTCTCTTGTTTGTTTCTTTGGTTCTTCTTCTTTTCTGGGCATTCACTGGCATAGTGTCCCTTCTCTTTGCAATTGTAGCATTGCAATTGGCTTATGTCCTTCTTCTTCTTTTTGGGTCTCTCCAAAGCTAGGAGTTCTTCTAGTTCATGTTCTTCATATCTCACCTCAGAGGTGGGAAATCTTTCTCTCTTCTTGGGGCATTGATCTTCATGCTCCTTGGATGCATGATCCTTGTCTCCACAAGTATTGCTAGCTTGGGTTCCTTCTAGAATAGCATCCTTGTTGTCATTAGCTCTTTGGGAAAAGTTTTCTCCCATGTTGATCATTTGAGTAACTAATCCTTGCAACAATTGGGATTGAAGTTTTAAAATCCTTTGTATGGCTGGGTCTAGTCCATTGTTGTTGGCTAAAAGCTGAGTTGTCTCTTGGCTCAACTGGTTTTGGGTTGCTATAAGTTCTCTCATGTTGTCCTCTTGGTTGTTGTTGTTGTCATCATCCTTGATGTTAGAGTTTCTTGGAGAAGTCATCTGTTTGGATTGGATTGGAATTAGAATAGGCAAAAGATTCCTAAGGATTCTAATCACACACATCACAATTCACACAAGCAATGTGCAAGCAATCACAAACAAACATTCCACTCAAACAACAAAGTTTCAAGCACATTTTTAGACAACCAAAAATATTTTTGTTACACCACCTAATTTGGTGTGTTTAACTTAACTATATATGGTGGTCCATCTATATGGTTCACTTGTGATCTTTCCATCCTTCTTGGTTGATTTTTCTTGAATGAGATCATGGTTTCCTTGGGAAAAACTTTTGGTCACAAAACTTCAAGTGATGCGGGCTCCTTCTAAGTTGTGTTTCCTTAGTCTCCAAATCATGAGTAAGATTTCCTTGTCTCACTTGTAGTCCTTAGTGGTATCCAAGTTGGAAGTCCTTGGTGAAAATGCTGAAGATGTTGAAGTCATTAGAGTTGAAGAAGTTGAAGTCATTAGAGTTGATGAAGTCCTTAGCTCATGGTGAAGTCTTTGGCCATGGGGTAGGTTTTCCATCAAGTTGAAATAGAAGAGATGTAGAATCAAAATCAAAGTGGTTGAGGAAAGAGTTTACAAGATTGTTTTGTAAATAAGTTTTGGAACAAATACAACCCCTATTTTTCTAAGGGGTTTTGTCCAATCCTAGGTTTACAAATCCTACAGGCAACACAATGCGCCGATACCATCTGTAAGGGTCCCAACCTTTAATAAGGTAGAGTCCCCTGTGTTTACAATGCTAGTCCCTGGATCAATAGCTAGCATCCACAGTTAAGATGTAATATCAAGAAACAAAGGTCATAATACAACTTTATAACCAGGAATAACATAATTTTATTACATCTTACATAGCTCATTTGGCTATTACATTACATTGCAGCAGAATATCTATAAGCATGGGGTCCTTCATCTTCAAAGTGTCACAGGCAGACATGTTGGTTGTAGACTTTGTAATCCTAATCAACACACTTCACTAAATCAATCAAACCTGCAACATCACAAGTTACAGCCACTAGGGTCAATACATTTGAATTGTATTGGCAAGTGATACTATGGTAGTATAGTGGAGTCTATCATCTATATGCAATTGGCTAAGTGGAGTTGAGGCTTGCATTGCTCAAAATAGATTTTTCCTTAACATTTGAAAACACTAAGTTTTTGCTTGACAAAATCATTTTTCTCAATCAAAGATTGAAGATCCTTTAACCTTTGTTCAACCACAAGTTTTTAACTTAGAAATTTGAATGATGAGATTCTTGATTGCTTCCATGTCTTGATGCTCAAATTGTCCTTTACCAGGGAGATCGCTAAGTACTTAGATTTTACACTCTGCAGAGGTGGTGCACTTTCCCCACAAGACTTGGTTTCCCAAGACAAGATCTTTCAGAAGCCTTCCCTTATACCAAAATGGACGCGTTCCAACCTATCAAACTCTACCACCAACTGTCCATATGGCTAAGTTCTTGCAACCTATGTGATCCAGGAAGAGCCCATAATGCCAAGTGGCTGCACTTGAAGCTTCTCAACATTTGACATCTTAAATCTCTTTGTTCCTGGGTGGGCATCCACAAGTGAGATACACAAGGTCAGCCATAGACATGGGCCTTGTGAACCACTCAACCAAAAACCACCAAGCAATTACCATTCCACCCAGGTGATTCATTAACTTAGTTGTTTTATTAAACAAAAACACAAGTCCTCAGACTTAGAAATTTTTCCATAGTATGGATATATATTCACCCTTGTTTTCTATTAGCTAGGCTAAGATTGATAGTAGTAGGAATCTTAACTTAGGAAAATTTCTACTAAGGTTTCATCTACTAGGTTTTCCTATAGCAAGGTTTATACTTAGCAAAATTCCGTGCAAGTTTTACTTAGAAAAATCACTAATGCATAGTGAAAGTAATGGGACAAAAAGTATGAAGCATCACTTGCCTTTTTGGTAGAGCATAGGTTCACTCCTTGTCCTTGCAAAAATCACACTCTTCAAGTCACTACAAATCAATCAAGCAAGGCACAATCTCAATCTACCAATCAAACAAAACATCACATAAAATCATATAAACAAGATAATGCATGCAAGCATGCCAAGGATTGTTTTATTTGAAAAAGCGGTTCCTAATGGGTCATGAACATTTGAAAACACCTAATGGTCATTTTATAAAGTGGCAAAGTCATTTGCAAAAGAGCTTTATTCATAAACCATTTTTAAATCCATTCATCATTTTATGTGGTGGAAAATGTTTTTATCAAATCAAAACTTTATGTCTTTCACCAAATAAGTTGCTAATTCTCAAAACTTGGTGTTTAGGGTAAGTAGGTTTGATTCAAATCATTTTACCAAAGTTTTTACTCCAAAAACATTTTCATAAGAAAACCATTATTTTTAATTGGCTAGAAAAGGGCTAAAACAATTAATCCATCCTAAACTTCACCAAATCCATTTTCAAAACCATGGGTTGGTTCCTAGGGTCAGTAAGTTCACCACAAACCAATTTGCAAAGATTTTATCCTTGAAAACATTTTGGAATAATTTTTCTAATCTAAACAAGCATATATATGTTTCTGCAAAACAAACATTTTACCAGAGGCTTTTTACTAAACAAATGGCATGGTTGGCTAGGTCTTGTTCCACTGATTCCATTGATATAAATTTTGTAATTTTTGGACGTGTAGAACTAAAGTTATGCAATTTACAAATTTGATCATCTAATAGATCAAATTCTGTTTTTAAAACAAACACTGGACACGTGGGCTGTTCTGATTCGTCGAAAACGGTTCGTGCGGATCGACTAACACAGACCATAGGATTTAAGTGAAATCATACGGCTCAGAAGAGTGCGTACCCATTCGCTTACTTTCTATCCTAATCGTCAGATTCAAATCCAACGGTCCCAACTACTCTGACCAATACTCAGCGGCGCTGGCGGCGGCGCTCTGGCGGCAACGCTCAGGCGAGGTCGTCGCCGGTGATACAGGACGCAAGGGAGAGGAGGAGAAGGCTCACCGTGTTCGCCGAAGCTTGGGGAAGCTCAAGGAGGTACTGGCTGGCGAAGGGGCGCACGGAGGTGAGAGTAATGGCTCGCCGGAGTTGCTCCTGGCGTCGGGTGCGTTCAGGCGTCGCTGGGGATGTTGCTACAGAGCACGGGAGAGGGAATAGAGGTTGCGGTTAGCTTCGTACGCGGTTCACTGACAAGCGAGCATCAACGAGAGGAAAGGGGGTGGTTAGATTCTACCTGGAATGCTTGACGGAGCAATGGCAGACGGCGGCACACGCTCGGTGTCGACGAAACCAAGGTTACAGGGCACTCGCGGGAGAATGAGTGGCATGGGGAGATGCGCCAGGAGGTGGAGAGTATGTGTGCGTGGTCGAGGAGGCAAGGGGCGGCACGGGGTCGCCGGAATTTGCACCAGACCTCGTCGGAGCCAGTGGGTTTGCCAAGAGCAATTCGAGCAGCCCTGGGGCGGAGAGGATCTGGAAGCAGAGGGGAAATGGAGAGGAGAGGGACGCGTTTAAGGAGGCGTGGTCGCAGCGAGGTTAAGGCGCGGCATTGAAGCGAATTCAACCGCGGCGTTAGTGGCAGGAAACGGCCGACGTGGTCATCGCGGGGTGAAGACGATGCTGAGCTGGCGGTGGGGCCTGCTCGTCAGCGAAAGAAAGGGAGTGGAGGTGGGGGCCAGTGTTCAGTGATTGTGCGGGTCGTTTCGCGAGTGAGGGAAAACGCTTCAGGGGGAATGGAGGAGGTGGGCTGCTGGGCTTAGTGGGCTAGGATAGTTGGGCTGGGCCGTTTCATATTTTTTTCTGTCTGATTGATTTATCCTTTTCTATTTCTGTTTACTGTTTTGAAATTCAATCAAACAAATCAATCAACAAATCAATTCCAAACATTCACCAAACTTTGTATTGTGTTTTGGTTCTGTTTAACAACATAAACTAAAGTCCCAAAATAAAATATTAATTTCATTCTTTTTAGGATCTATTTAATAATTAAATAAAATAGACCCTAATTATTAATTCAAATAGGTTTTGATTTATTTAATAAAATATCCATTAAAATCTAAATATTTTCAAAACCAAATCAGTAGGTTTTATTTGAAAATATAAGATACTTGGAACACTTGTTTAAAATAAAATAACATTTTTATTTTAGGGTCCATTCATAATTAAATAAAAATGGACCTTAGTTATTAAATCAAATAGGATTTGTTTTATTAAAATATTTATTTTGAAATCTAAAATAGAACCAAAAACACTTCAGTAGGTTTTAATTGAGAATAATAAACACTTGGAAAATTTATTTAAATTAAATTAATAAGTTTTGGTGTTTAATTAAAATGGTAAAACCTTTTATTTAAATAAAATTGGATATTAAATCCTTATTATTTTATTTAAATAAACCTTTACTATTTTTAATCAAAACATAACATTTTATTTCAAAATATTGGCCAAGGTTTAATTTGGCTTTATAAATAATCCTTATTTATAGATCTACCTTTTCTTTTGAAAACCAAATCTTTTATTAAAAGATCCAAAATAGTAATTTTAAATATTTTTAAGTTTTATTGTTTATTTATCTTTTTAAATTCCTTTAGGATTTTATTTGATCCAAATAGGCTTTGAAAGTTCTTAATTGGATTCAAAAAGTTTCTTCTCACCCTGAAAATCAACAAAGTTTTATTTTATTCATTTATCTTTCACATTACAAGATTTGGAAAATCTTGGGATGTGACACGCCGGTACCAGGAGAATCATCGTCGTCGACTTCGTCATTCGCCCCCGTAGCCGACCATCGCCTGAGCCCTGGTGAGCCTCCCACGACCCCCACCTTCCGCTAGGGTTCTGTCTCGCTGGCGCTGCCTGACGTGGACGATGAACCAGAGCCGTTCGATTAGAGTTAGATCCTACGGTCCCGATTGCCCTATACCGCTTCACCACTCGTTGTCTCACTGACGGGTGGGGTCGCTCACTTAACCAGCCCACGCGTGCTATGCGTAGTTTCCCGGCCCAGTTAAACATCCCGCGCGACCCACTGATTCAAATTTAATTTTATTCATTTAGTTCCAAACTTAGTTCTGTACCCAGATTTAAAAATCAACCTAGCTCGATTCACTGAACCAAAATGCATGAAACCAATTTTATTAGAGAGGTACTGAAATGCTTAATCCAAGCCCGTTGGATTCAAACCATTTATAATTATAGATCACCCATGGTAAAAATAATAAGGCAAAAGCTTTTCTACATTCAAACATTTTTCAAAATTCAACCATAAGAGCTTTTGAGTTGATTCCAACTCTCAAAAATCACATTTAACCATACCTTTCAGAATATATAAAAATATATAGGTTTCCTTACATAAATAATGTTCAAGTAATAAAAAAATTCCCCATAGGAATTTCTAGTCACTTTAATTAATTAAAATAAAAAGGTTAAACCTTATTAAATTGTGACACCACTTTAAATCACATTCCCATGTACTGAAATATATGGTGATGAAATGTGTCGACATGATCCCATGTTTTAGTTGGAGAATATTAAATCTTAAGTAGTTTTTCAATGAGTAGAAATTACTTTTCTAAAAAAAAATGAGACAAGTGCTTTAATCTTGTAATGTTAGTGATGATGCTAGAGCATCTAGTGTGAACCTTTGTGTGATGATTAGAAATAGTTAAGTATTGTTTGGTGATTATGTACCTCGTATTTATTTATAGACGCTAGTACCGATCAAGGATACGAGGAGGAAGGAGGATACTACGAGGAAGAAGCCGAGGAGAACTTCAACCACTGCTCTGCACAAGGCAAGCCTAATACTACTAGTAAATTAGCAAGCTACTATCTGAGCAAGCTAACTCTTGCAACTATAAAAGTTAGATAACCTATGCAATGCACTAAGCATGCTTGGTTAGATAAAGTTGGATTATACCCAATCCTAGTTTTACTTGCAAGCTTAGTTATTTATTTCTTTATCAAAGCTTTCATTTGAGTTTACTTAGTGACTTCTAGATATTAGAAAGATAATTAGAGGTAGCATAAAGAGCATAAAACTTGGCCTAAGTTAGATAATCTTGATGTCATCCTAAGGCATAAGATTAGACTTAGATAAGATACATTTGTTTACCACCCCTCATTAGTATTTACCCCCACCCGTAGATGCTAGTGCTAAAGCATGAAACTTGATCAACTTTAGATGGGAATACTTGGTGAAAATGGTTATGAAAACCTTAGAATGATGAGTCATTCTACTGAAATGTTTTGAAATGTGTTTCCGAACACCAGATGATTTTGATGATGAGTCATTCTACTGAAATGAGCCTTAGCCCTTTATAAAACTGATGGTTTTCTGGATGCGATACCATTCCAATTTTATCATACAACCACAATACCCGAAAATTGGGCAGGGCTTGACTGGAAAGTTATATATTTTAGTATGGGTTCCCTTGCGGCCAAGGTCTGAGCTGAGGCTACCTTGTGAAGATTGTCCACCTGTGTAGTACCTAAGATGACAGTTGGTCATGATTGGGAGGCCAAACTCACATGATAGGTGCCTATACTAGGGCGTGTAATTGAAAGGTTAGGATTGATTATCCGCATACTGAGTATGGTGAATTCAGGATTGTTCCTGATGGATGTCTCGAATGTTGTGGTGAAAGTGTACAATCTCTGCAGAGTGTCAAACTATTCGAATAGCCGCGTCCGCGGTTAAGGACAGTTGGAGTGGCCATACTGTTCCCCTTTCAGATGTTTTCAAAATGACTTGTGAAATGATTTGTGACTTTGACTTGACCACAACAGAGTTGTGATATGAAATTCAAGTTCCCACTTAGGTGTTATAAAACTCTCAACCAGATTTCTTTGCTTATGAACTTAGTAGAGGTAAATCTGGATTTTTGCAAAAACAACCCTAGAGCTTAGTACCCGACTACAAAAACCCCCTCCACTTGTTAGTATTAGTTTGCGAGTACTTAAAGAGTACTCATGGCTTTGTCCCTGGCTATTCCCGTGGCCAGACTATGAAGAGGATTATCAGGAGGATGGACAACAGGAAGGTTACGACAACTAGGATCATCTCCCATCGTCAGCATTGCCTGTGACCCTGAAGATGGATCTTCACCTATGCTATAGTTATCTTTACGTTATTCCGCTGCTTGAATTGTATTAAGAACTGGATCATGAGATCCTTATTTGTGTAAGACCTTATGTATGGTTTGTAATGGATGATGTACTATGAGATCCAATCTGTTATGTCTCGCAAAAATGGTAATCCTGGGATTGCGATGTATGGCATAACAGGCATCTATGATTAAAAATCTGGGTGTTGACAGATACTATGTGAATACTTTCCACAGGATAATACATGTTGAAATGCTTCATAGTTATTTAAACTGATGGTATAGATTGTATTCGTTGCTAGATAGCTTTCACTTGGGTTTGGTTACACAATTACCATCTGGTTATTGATGGTGTTAATGTTGTGACACCTCAATTAAGGATACATAAATGTTTTAGAAACATTGACTAGCCATATTTGGTGCTATAGCTAACTATCTCAGGTTTTAGTTGCCAGCAGGAATCCTTTCTATAACCAAATGATGGATTTACTTAAATGAGCCAATGATGTATGAACCGAGGCATTACTTTTGTTGCACATGAACATATACTGTTGCTGCCCTTTTGTTAGCTCTAGGATGATTCTGGAGTAGCACTACTACCCAGTCTAAGAGCTCTCTCTCTCCCACAAAACTCCATTCTTAGAAATAAATGGACAAGAATATATACTATATTGATCTAAGAAACTAACCTGCTGGTGTGAAGTATAAAAGTGGATTGGGGATATGTGCTTATAACGAATCTTGTGGTGAATCTTGATCAGATTCCACTTTATATTGCTGGTAAGCCTTCACCTTGTGCTCTTGGTCCTCTTCTCCTGGAGCTATCACCTTTCCTGTAAGACTCCTCCCCAACTAGATCTTGGGTGGATTTTCAAGTAAACATATGCTTGTGATGTGGTGGTGATTTTTGTCAGGATGATCTGGTTTACTTGATCTGTTGTACTCCTCCTTGATCTATTGCTTGACCTTCATTTTGCTGATGGTGGATTCAGTTAGTGTTATAATAAGAACAGTGATGTTCTTATGTTGATGATAAAATGAGAGATGTGCTCTAGAGTGTGGATATGGAATGGTAGCTTTGCTGCTACGGCTGGTTCACTCCCCTTGTGTACAGAAATTGATTCCTTCTTGTCTACTTCCTGGGTCGCTACTGTGTTGACAACACAACATTTGCATGCTGATGTGTGAGTTGCTTACAACTAGGCCCCCACTGGGTGCAAGGTCCCACCTGGAAACTTGGTGCAGTGGATGTGCTCGGCTGATCTGATATTTTCTGAGATATGGATATTTCCTTTGCATACGAAGTGTGATTTCCCCAAGCTTGTGATGCAAAAGGTTGAGGCAAATATTCTGATAAGAACATATACTACTATTTGGACCCTCTTTGAGAAATACCCAATGATGAGATTAGCAATGCATTTCATTGCAAATATGAGGGTACAACTAACACCCATAACCCATGTTTTCCATTTCTTTTCTTTTGTTTTATTTTGAAATGTTTTGTAGGTACAGAATAAGAAGAACTAAAGAACAGAGGACATAGGAGTAGTTAGGAAAATAATTTAGGTTTTCATTTTATTCTTTTGTAACATTATTTTATTCTTTTACTGTAAAGACAATGTAATTGATTATTATTAAAATAAATCATTTTTTCCTATATTGTAATTTCTCTTCCACTTTTAGTCTCTAGTTAAAAATACATTGTAATATTGTTTATGTAATAAAGTTTACCTTTTCTTTTATTTTACTATTTTTGTAAGTTCCTTCTTAATTGTAAACATTGTATTATTATTTATATGATAATAAAGTAAATGTTTTCTCCATCATTGGATCTTGGACATAATTACTTGTATCTCATTTATGTTCTTGAATGTGTAACTATTATATAATATTAATTAATAAGAATTCAATTCTTATTTATTTGTGGAAACTTTAGTATTCCTTCTTCTTAACTACATTTCATTTATTCTAAGTATTTATATATTCTTTAATTCAATTTATGAATTTTCTAAATTAATTTGAATTCAAATTTGAAATCCAAATATATGTTTGAATTATTTTCCCCTCAAAACACAAAGATTCAATAAGAGTCATGTCGAAATCCATCCCACTTATCCCGATGGTTCCACCAGAACAAGAGAGATCTCGATCCCTCTATAGCTATTTTAGTTTTGCACAAAAATTCTTTGAATTTTCTTATGCATGAATGCAATGAACAAACATGTGTCCCGTCTATTTCGAGGTGCTAATCCTGGGATGTTACAGACTCTCCCCCTTAAAATAAACTTCTTCCCCGAAGTTCGTACTCTCTTACATTTTGAAATGAGGAAGTGACTTATGTTGGTCATGTCATTTATCAATTCCATGGTAATATCAAATGGGAGTAATTGTAATATCCCATATCCAGAACTTTTCCTTGAAATTTCATCATACTTGACAATCTCCAACTTGTTGTCTCCAATATCCCAAATTTCATTTTACTATCATCCCTTAGGGATATGTCCTTATTATAAAGTCCTTACATTGGGGTCTCTTCTTTAGTTCATTTCCCTGATTAGGTATCCTAATCCAACTCCTTTACTTGATCATCGAGCTTCTTTACTATACTGTAACATCCCTAAAATCATGTTTTCAAAGCTTTGCATATCATCCATGCATTCATAATCATTTAGGGATCAATTTCAAACTCATTTCAAAGAAACAGAAGCTTTCAGTGCTATTATTTTATGTGGACAAGCATTAATCCAATGCTACTCTCTAGTGAGAGAATATTGTTTCAAACCAAGTTTTGTTTGTTAATAAGTTGGTTTGATTGAGTTCTAAAGCTTGGATAAAAATTTCCAAAACAAAATATGGTTTTAAAACCATTTTCATATTTTTTAAATCTTGTGCTAAGGCACTGTTTATTTTGAATTTTCAAAAAGGACCAAGCAAGTCTAGCAAGACATCATGGTTTTATGCTCAAAATTATGCAGGTTTCACTTTATAAAAGTCCAAAAAGATTTGGAATTCAAATGCTTTTGAATTCATTTGAAAAGGTTTCCTAAAAATCGATTTAGAAAAAGAAAAAGGATTAGAAAACATAACTGGGCCTGGCGCCACTCTTTCGGCCCAACAGTCAAAGCAGCCCACCCGGAGTTTTCCCTTTCCCTCTGTTTCTCACCGCAGCCGCGTGCACCCACCCGCTGACAGCCTGACCCCATCGTGCCCCGTCAGCTTCGTCCCCAATCAACGTGTGGCCGAGCCGCTCCGCCGTTACCTCGCCGCAGTCACTGCCCAGTTAAATCCCATAGATGCAGGGAGTAATCGCCGCCTCGCTCCTGGCTATTTAATCTCCTCTTCACCATGGCCATTTCCCCTCACCCCACTCGCTCGCTCCGCCACCAGGCTGCTCGGATTTCGCCAAACCCCGCCGCTATCCCGACGAACTCCGACGTCTGATTATGGTGAGTACCGAGCGCCCCTCGTCTTCTGCTTGACACTATCAAGTTCGCTGTGTCTCTGTGCTTATCCTGATGCTTTTGTTTTGCCCGCGCATGACCCAGGTCGCCGTCCCCGACAACCTCTGCAAACGGCAGAACCGCCGCCTAACTCCGGTGAGCATTTAGGTAATACCAGGCCGCCCTGTGCTTTCTGCTTGACCCTATCTTGTTCGCCAGTTTGTTGTGCACACCCAGATGCCTTCGGTTCGTGTTAGGGCGGTCCACATCGTCGGCAACATCGTCAACTGCAAGAACCCGACACCGCCCGCTACTCCGACGAGACCCAGTGACCTCGACAGCACGCCCCCGTCCACGCCAGCAAGAGGTTGAGCATCAGTACGACCTTGCGAGTTCGGTAAGCCCCTCCATTGACCCCAGCCCCCTCTGTAGCCACCGGAGCGTCACTGACAGAGCGCCGCCGCCGCGCCACCGTCGCCAGCGCCGCCAGACTTTGGTCGTTTGATCTATAGCCGTTAGATCTAGATCCAACGCGTGCGATAGATTCATTTAACGAAGGGGTATGAGTTAGATCTGGCCGTGCGATTTCATTTAGATCGTGCGGTCCGTACTGGTCGATCCGGCTGAACCGGTACGGGCCAATCAGAACACGCCGCGTGGCCTAAGTTTAGATTTAAAATCAGAATTTAGATCTATTAGTGATTCAAACTTGTAATATTCATAACTTTTGTTTGCCACATTCGAATTTTGCAAATTTTATATCATTGGAATCAGGAGGGAAATTCCTATCTGTTTATGCAATGTGTTTAATGTTTTGCCTCTGTGAAAATGGTTGTTTTTGCAGAGACATTTGTAGGCTTATTTTGGGTATAGAATTAATTTGAAAAATATTTTAAAAATCAAATAAAGTTTATTTTGAGTATCTTGGTCTTATTTATGTTTCAGTACTATACACTTGTCTTGTTTGGTGTAGAAAAACTATCACATGGCATTTGCATGCATTCATATATTTTTTTTTGTATATTTTGTTATTTGATTTTGGTGCCATTATTTTATGTGTAGATTTTGGTTCTAATAGTGATTGTGGTTGTGAAGATTGTTGCTACTCCCCAAACTACCAAGGCAAGTGGTGCTTCATGTTTTATTTCCTATATTTTCACCTATGCATTAGAGATATTTTGTATAGGATTTGCATGATTATTTTGCTAAGTATCTATATGTTATGCTTGGGAAATCCTAGTAGTTGTAGTGTTGTTAGAATTTCCTCTAAGTTAAGATGCTTACCATTTCCATGCTTAGTCTAGCTAGTAGCAACCAAGGGTGGATTATATTCATGATATGATAAATATTTCTAAGTCTTTGACTTGTGTTTTTGTTTAATAAAACAACTAAGTGAATGAAACACCTGGGTGGAATGGAAATAATCGTTTGTGTTGAGTGGTTACACAAGGCCCATTTGTATGGTTTACCTTGTGTATATCACTTGTGGAAAGCCACCCAGGAACAAAGGGATTTGAGATGCCAAATGTTAAGAAGCTTCTAGTGCAGCCACATGGCATTATGAGCTCTGCCTGGATCATATAGGTTGCAATAACTTAGCCATTTGGACAGTTGGTGGTAGTGGGATGATAGGTTTGGAGCGCGTCCATTTGGTCTAAGGGAAGGCTTCTGAAAGGTCCTGTCTTGGTGAAAATCAAGTCCTGTGGGGAAAGTGCACAACCTCTGCAGATGGAAGAATCTAAGTACTTAGCCATGTCCCTGGTATTGGACAACTTGAGCATCAAGACATGGAAGCTATCAAGAATCTCCTCATCCCAATTTCTAAGTTAAAACTTGTGGTTGAACAAGGGTGAAGGTTCGCCAATTTCTATTGGTGATTCCTTGGGAAAGTTTTGTCAAAGAAAAACTTAGTGTTTTTCAACTGATAGGTAAAACCTATTTTGAGCAAAGCAAGCCTAAGCTACACCTAGCCAAATGCATGTAGTATCTAGATGCTAATATTCTACTAAGGTATCACTTGCCAATACTATTCCAAATGTATTGACCCACTGTGGCTGTAACTTGTGATGTTGTAGGATATTCTGATGATGATTAGGGGTTATGAGTCTACACTCAACATGCTTGCATGTGGCACATGAAGATGAAGACTTATTTATATTATTTTATATTTGAACTCTTGTATTAGGCCTGTGGCCATGGAGTTGTAAAAGACTATTTTTGTCTCTGGATTGATATGTAATAATGAACTTTGTATTTGTGTACTTCATCTTAAACTGTGGATGCTAGCATTGATCCAGGGACTAGCATTGCAATCACAGGGATCTTTACCTTTATAAAGGTGGGATCTTACAGATGGTATCAGAGCACTGTGTTGCCTGTAGGATTATGACCCTAGGATTGGATTAGAAACCACTAAGGAAAAAAATTCAACAATTTCCACACTTGTCTTTTTCTTCTCATAAACTTTTCTAATTCTTCTTTCTCATCTCTATTTGTAGATGAACTCCATCAACGAAGCTGTAAGGAAGGGACCACTCATGACCATGACCCTAGAGTGTGAGACTGAATTTCCAAAGGCCCTCAAGAACCTTGTGGATACCATGGGGATACATGGTGCAGCTGTGTACAAATGTTTCCCTGTGATGGATGAAGGAGAAGAATATTGGTGGGTGTAACTTCACTTGTACAAAAACAAGGAAGACAACCACAAAGAATCAGGATTCTGCATGGTCACCAACTCAGTGATGCACACCACATTCTTTGATTCTGCAAGGGATGCAGCTTGGAAGGACATCAAAGAGCTTGGTGAAAGACTCAAGTGCAGAATGCTCAACACCCAAAATGACCTTAGGGAAGAAAAGAAGCATACCCAAGAGTTGGAAACTACCAACCAACAACTAAGGGAAGACATCATAGACTTGATTTGGGAATCTTGTGAACAAGATAGGCAGATGGCTACTAAGGATGCTTTGATAGCCATTTTGTCTAGTGAGTGAGAGTTGTAACGTACTTCGTTAGTTGGACCACCACACTTATCATTTTATTTCCAAAATTTTGTCTAAGTTATGTTGAAACTTGGATGTTTGTAGTGGATTTATGTATACCATGACTTGTGTGTTTGTTTGCAAATGATATGTTTTTGCTACCTTGTCTTGTGTATTTCTGTTGATGTTGTTTCTAACTTTTCTCTCTTATAAAATAGATGCCTAATGTTACTATCAGCACGGCTGAAGAGTTCAAGGGAACTCATTTTGGCACTCGTCTTATTGAGCTCACTAGTGTGCTCAATCTTCCGCTTCCTAGCATCATGATGCTCCCCCTCACCAAGTTTGAGAGGAAGGACCTTTGGGGCTTCAAGGTTACTCAGCCAGGACGCCAAACTGAGCCAGCCATGGAGGCTATCACCTTCAAGCTCATGCATGACGACGAGGAGAGAGGCCTAGAGGTATTCATGCAGGATTTACTTGGGCGTTTGTTAGGGAGACACTCTCAGGAGATTAGAGGTACTCACTTCCACGCCTTCGGTAGACGTGACATGGATGGTGAGGCTATTGAGTTCGAGGATGCTGCTAGAGAGACGGCAGAGCCGATTCGTCTGTACCTCCAGGACCTAGAGGTTCTTCTTAGGCACCTAGACACTGATAGGACCAACGTCATGCTTAGAAATGACGAACTCCAGGTGCAGCTTCGTGAGAAGGACAAGATCTTCGCGGAGCAAGATGAGATAGTCAAGGAAATGGAGGCCAAGTTTGAGAGTCAGGATAGAAAGTTCAAGAGTCAAGAGAAAAGATTCCAAGATAGGAACAAGAGGATTCGAGATATGACTGCAGAACTAGAGGCCAAGGACTTCGAGCTCGAGCATCAGCAGAGTGTGATTGAGAGGATTCGTTCACAGAAGAGGGCTCTCAAAGCCAAAGTAGAGGCCTTGACTACCAATGTTGAGGAATACAAGACCGCTATGGAGAATGCATGTCTTACACTTGTTGATGAGGAGGTTGATGTAGAGGAGTAGTGATGACTACTCATTTACCTTTTATTTACCATGCTTTTGATTGTTGAGTCGCAATGACCATCCAACATGTGGATGGCTTGCTATTGGTGTGTTTGCTTTTCAAAACTTGTTGTCTATGTTGTTGAACTTTTGCTATTTTGATGCTTGTTTGTGATTGTCTATGTGATGTATTGTGCATGTTAAGCATCTATGGGTATCTCATTCTTATCCTTATTGAAAACCATAGATGCCTCTCGACGTGCCAACCCCAACCCGAACAACAACAATGTCACCCCAGAGATGCAGCAGCTAATGACAGCTCAGACACAGCTGATGCAGATGATGACCACCTTTATGCAGAATCAGAACAACAACAATAACAACAACAACAAAAACAACAACAATAACAACAACAACAACAATCAAAACAATCCACCAGGTTTTGACATGCTCACCAGATTCCTAAGACTGAGACCAGCAAAGTTCTCAGGAACTACTGATCCCATGGTGGCCAATGATTGGCTACGCTCAGTGAACAAGGATTTGGTAACTGTCGGCTGTACCGACAAAGAGAAAGTCAGGTTTGCATCACACTTGTTGGAAGGACCAGCAGCTACTTGGTGGAATAACTTCCAGATCACCACTCCCATTGAGGATGTGACATGGGCTATCTTTGAAGATGGTTTCCGTAAAGCTTACATCTCATCCGGAGTGATGAGTTTGAATAAGAAGGAATTTCATAACTCGAAACAGCGCCACCGTAGCATGGCTGAATATATTGAGGAGTTCAACAATCTGGCGCATTATGCACCAGATGAAGTTGACACTGATGCCAAGAGGAAAGAGAAGTTCCTCGAAGGATTGAATGATGAATTGAACCTGCAGCTATCTGTGGCCTATTTCCCCACCTATCAATCCCTTTGTGACAAGGCTGCCATCTTGGAGAGCAAGATGAAACAGGTTGAAAGCAGAAAGAGGAAACACAACTCTGACAAGCACAGCTCGGGATCGTCTCACAAGCGTTCCCATTATGATGATAGTGGGACTTCTGGATCCCACAAGCATGGAAAGTACAACAGCCACCACAACCACAACCGTCATCATGACAACAAGCATCACCGTAGTCATGACAATGACAAGTACAAGAATCACAAGAGTGGATACAAAAGCCACCACAATGGCAGTGGAAGTGGTAGTGGAAGCCAGCCTGTCAAGAAGGACCTTAGTCAGGTTGAATGTTTCAAGTGCAAAAATATGGGGCATTATGCAAATGAATGCCCAAAAAAGAAAGTTGAAGGACCCAACAAGCCCAACCCTTTCCAGAAGGGACAAGTGAACCACATCAATGTGGAAGAAATCTATGAGGAGTCCGATGCTGTGGCTGGTAAGTTCAAACTCAATTCTATTCCAGCACTTGTTATTTTTGATACTGGTGCATCACATTCATTCATATCAAAAGCATTTGTTGATAGAAATGGGTTTCCAACTGAAAACATTGGGTGTCCAATAAAAGTAAGTTCTCCCGGTGGAGATATGATAGTAAGTCTTGGATATCGTGATCTAGTGATAGAGTTTGGAAAACATAAGTTTCCAGTGAGTCTGATAATCCTAGATTCTCAAGGACTGGATGTAATTTTGGGAATGGACTGGATGACCAAATATGAAGGAGTACTAGATTGTGCCAATCGTACTGTCGCACTCACAACCCCGGAAAAGAAACGAATAAGATTCAAATCTAACTTTGAATCAAAAGGAAGTAAGATAAATTCCCTTAAGGGGGTTAGCATAGACAGTGTGCCAATTGTGAGTGAATATCCGGATGTGTTCCCGGAAGAATTACCGGGAATGCCACCAGATAGAGATGTGGAGTTTCTTATTGACTTGCTACCAGGATCAGGAACAATAGCAAAGAGACCATACAAGATGTCGGTTGATGAGTTGAAAGAACTCAAGAAACAACTTGGAGAACAGTTGCAGAAAGGATTTATTCAACCAAGTTCTTCATCTTGGGGAGCGCCAGTTTTGTTTGTGGAAAAGAAAGATAGAAGTCAAAGGTTATGCATAGATTACCGTTCACTCAATGAGGTGACTATCAAGAACAAATATCCTTTGCCTAGAATCAATGACTTGTTTGATCAGTTAGAAGGAGCCTGTGTGTTCTCAAAGATTGATCTCCAATCAGGTTATTTCCAGATCAAGATAAGATAACAAGACATACCTAAGACAGCTTTCACCACTAGGTATGGATTGTATGAGTACACCGTGATGCCATTTGGTTTGACCAATGCACCAGCTTACTTAATGAATATGATGAACAAGGTGTTCATGGAGTTCCTGGACAAGTTTGTTGTCGTTTTCATCGATGACATTTTGATCTACTCCAAGAGCAAAGAAGAGCATGAAGGACATTTGCGTTTGATACCTGAGAAGCTTAGAGAGCATAAGCTGTATGCCAAATTCAGCAAGTGTGAATTTTGGTTAAATGAAGTTGGATTTCTTGGACACGTTGTGTCAGGAGATGGTGTAGCAGTTGATCCTGCTAAAGTTTCAGCTGTAACTGAATGGGAATCTCCTAAGTCAGTAAAAGAGGTTCGTAGTTTCCTTGGCTTGGCGGGATACTACAGAATATTTATTGAGAATTTCTCCAAGGTAGCTAAACCAATGACAGAGTTGCTCAAGAAAGACAAGAAATTTGCTTGGTCTGAAGGATGTGAACTTAGTTTCCAAGAATTGAAGAAGAGACTAGTGACAGCACCAGTCTTATGTCTACCGGATTTGGAGAAAGATTTCCAAGTATATTGTGATGCATCTCATCATGGATTAGGTGCAGTGCTAATGCAAGAAGGGAAAGTTGTGGCTTATGCCTCGAGACAACTCAAAACTCATGAGGTAAATTACCCTACTCATGATTTAGAGTTATCCTCTGTTGTCCATGCACTCAAAACATGGAGACACTATATTTTGGGAAAGCGATGTGAAGTGTTCACAGATCACAAAAGTTTGAAGTATATCTTCACCCAGAAAGAAATCAACATGAGACAAAGAAGATGGCTAGAACTCATCAAGGACTATGACTTGAGTTTGCAATACCACCCCGATAAAGCAAATGTTGTAGCGGATGCTCTAAGCCGTAAGGTATTTGTGAATGGCCTTACTAAGGGAGAGTTGCCAGATGATCTATGTGCCCAATTTAGAGATCTCAGATTGGAGATTGTACCAGAAGGACATCATGTCATTGGATGTTCAACCCACTTTGTTGGACAAAATCAAAGAAACCCAAAAGACAGATAAGGAAATTGAAGAGATTAAGGAAAAGATTGGCAAAGGAAAAGCCAAAGGATTTCATGAAGACGAACAGGGTACTTTATGGTATGGAAAACGTATCTGTGTTCCACAAGATCCGGAGCTTCGGAAACAGATTTTACAAGAAGCACACAACTTACCATATTCCATTCATCCGGGTAACACCAAAATGTACATGGATATGAAGGAAATATTTTGGTGGAATAACCTCAAGAAGGACATCGCTGAACATATTGCTTTGTGTGATGTATGTAGTAGAGTGAAAGCGGAACATCAGAAACCAGCGGGATTGCTACAACCACTACCCATTCCTGGTTGGAAGTGGGATAAGATTGGCATGGATTTCATCACTGGATTGCCAAGGACCAGGTCAGGATATGATTCTATATGGGTATTAGTGGATCGCCTAACTAAAGTGGCTCATTTCATACCCATGAAGACAACCTATACAAGTGCTAAGTTAGCCAAGATCTATATGAGTAGGATTGTATGTCTACATGGAGTACCCAAGAGTATTGTGTCTGATAGGGGTACTCAATTCACTTCTCATTTTTGGAGGCAACTACATGAGTCATTGGGAACGAGGTTGGAATTCAGCACTTCTTTTCATCCTCAGACTGATGGACAAACATAAAGGACCAACCAGATTCTTGAAGATATGCTGAGGGCATGTGCCCTAGACTATGGAGCTAGTTGGGATGAAAGTCTGCCTTATGCAGAATTCTCTTACAATAACAGCTATCAAGCCAGTATTGAGATGGCACCTTTTGAATTTCTCTATGGGAGAAAGTGTACCACCCCATTATTATGGAATGGTGTGGGTGAAAGAAAGTTGTTCGGACCGGAACTAATCAAAGAGGCTGAAGAGAAAGTCAAGCTAGTTAAGGACAGATTGAAGATAGCACAGTCCCGACAGGAGAGCTACACAGATCCTAAGCGTAGATAAGTCACCTATTAAGTGGGTCATAGAGCTTATCTTAGAATGTCACCACTTCGTGGAGTGAAGAGATTTGGAGTTAAAGGAAAATTGGACCTAAGATATGTTGGACCATTCAAGATTCTGAGTCGTAAAGGCGAAGTAGCTTATGAGATTGAATTGCCATAATCATTGTCTACCGTTCACAATGTGTTCCATGTGAGTCAGCTAAAGAAATGCCATCCAGAGATGGGAGAGACTTCTTTGAAGGATACTATACCTTTGGAGGAGGTTCAATTGGAAAGTGGTCTCACCTATGAGGAAAAACCTATCAAGATTCTCGAGACTACAGAAAGAGTTACTCGGACTAAGACTATCAAATTCTGCAAAGTTCAATGGAACCATCATTCCGAAGAAGAAGCAACATGGGAAAGAGAAGATGATCTTCAGAAAGACCACCCTCACCTATTTGCTATCCAATCCGAATCTCGAGGGTGAGATTCACCTTAAGGGGGTTAGATTTGTAACATCCCTAAAATCATGTTTTCAAAGCTTTGCATATCATCCATGCATTCATAATCATTTAGGGATCAATTTCAAACTCATTTCAAAGAAACAGAAGCTTTGAGTGCTATAATTTTATGTGGACAAGCATTAATCCAATGCTACTCTCTAGTGAGAGAATATTGTTTCAAACAAAGTTTTGTTTGTTCATAAGTTGGTTTGATTGAGTTCCAAAGCTTGGACAAAAATTTCCAAAACAAAATATGGTTTTAAAACCATTTTCATATATTTTTTAAATCTTGTGCTAAGGCACTGTTTATTTTGAATTTTCAAAAAGGACCAAGCAAGTCTAGCAAGACATCATGGTTTTATGCTCAAAATTATGCAGGTTTCACTTTATAAAAGTCCAGAAAGATTTGGAATTCAAATGCTTTTGAATTCATTTGAAAAGGTTTCCTGAAAATCGATTTAGAAAAAGAAAAAGGATTAGAAAACATAACTGGGCCTGGTGCCACTCTTTCGGCCCAACAGTCAAAGCAGCCTACCTGGAGTTTTCCCTTTCCCTCTGTTTCTCACCGCAGCCGCGTGCATCCACCCGCTGACAGCCTGACCCCACCGTGCCCCGTCAGCTTCGTCCCCAATCAACACGCGGCCGAGCCGCTCCGCCGTTACCCCGCAATCATTGCCCACTTAAATCCCATTGATGCAGGGACTAATCGTCGCCCCTCTCCTGGATATTTAATCTCCTCTTCACCACGGCCATTTCCCCTCACCCCACTCGCTCACTCCGCCACCAGGCTGCTCGGATTTTGCCAAACCCCGCCGCTGTCCCGACGAACTCTGACGTCTGATT
This sequence comes from Avena sativa, assembly GCA_916181665.1. Lineage (NCBI taxonomy): Eukaryota > Viridiplantae > Streptophyta > Magnoliopsida > Poales > Poaceae > Avena > Avena sativa. Next base: position 238,449,200 of record OV702282.1, read on the forward strand.
CCGGTGAGTACCGAGCGCCCCTCGTCTTCTGCTTGACACTATCAAGTTCGTCGTGTCTCTGTGCTTATCCTGATGCTTTTGTTTTTACCACGCCTGACCCAGGTCGCCATCCCCGACAACCTCTGGAAACGGCAGAACCGCTGCCTAACTCAGGTGAGCGATTTAGGTAATACCAGGACACCCCGTGCTTTCTGCTTGACCCTATCTTGTTCGCCAGTTTGTTGTGCACACCCTGATGCCTTCGGTTCGTGTTAGGGCGGTCCACATCGTCGGCAACGTCGTCGACTGCAAGAACCCGACGCCGCCCGCTACTCCGACGAGCCCTAGTGAGCTCCACAGCACGCCCCCGTCCACACCAGCAAGAGGTTGAGCATCAGCATGACCTTGCGAGTTCGGTAAGACCCTCCGTTGACCCCACCCCCCTCTGTAGCCGCCGGAGCGTCACTGACAGAGTGTCGCCGTCGCGCCACCATCGCCAGTGCCGCCAGACTTTGGTCGTTTGATCTGTAGCCGTTAGATCTAGATCCAACGCGTGCGATAGATTCATTTAACGAAGGGGTATGAGTTAGATCTGGCCATGTGATTTCATTTAGATCATGCGGTCCACACTGGTCGATCCGGCCGAACCAGTACGGGCCAATCAGAACACGCCGCGTGGCCTAAGTTTAGATTTAAAATCATAATTTAGATCTATTAGTGATTCAAACTTGTAAAATTCATAACTTTTGTTTCCCACGTTCAAATTTTGCAAATTTTTTATCATTGGAATCGGGAGGGAAATTCCTATCTATTTATGCAATGTTTTTAATGTTTTGCCTCTGTGAAAATGGTTGTTTTTGCAGAGACATTTGTAGGCTTATTTTGGGTATAGAATTAATTTGAAAAATATTTTAAAAATCAAATAAAGTTTATTTTGAGTATCTTGGTCTTGTTTATGTTTCAGTAGTGTACACTTGTCTTGTTTGGTGTAGAAAAACCATCACATGGCATTTGCATGCATTCATATATTTTTGTTTGTATATTTTGTTATGTGATTTTGGTGCCATTATTTTATGTGTAGATTTTGGTTCTAATAGTGATTGTGGTTGTGAAGATTTTTGCTACTCCCCAAACTACCAAGGAAAGTGGTGCTTCATGTTTTATTTCCTATATTTTCACCTATGCATTAGAGATATTTTGTATAGGATTTGCATGATTATTTTGCTAAGTATCTATATGCTATGCTTGGCAAATCCTAGTAGTTGTAGTGTTGTTAGAATTTCCTCTAAGTTAAGATGCTTACCATTGCCATGCTTAGTCTAGCTAGTAGCAACCAAGGGTGGATTATATTCATGCTATGATAAATATTTCTAAGTCTTTGACTTGTGTTTTTGTTTAATAAAACAACTAAGTGAATGAAACACCTGGGTGGAATGGAAAGAATGGTTTGTGTTGAGTGGTTACACCAGGCCCATTTCTATGGTTTACCTTGTGTATCTCACTTGTGGAAAGCCACCCAGGAACAAAGGGATTTGAGATGCAAAATATTAAGAAGCTTCTAGTGCAGCCACATGGCATTATGGGCTGTGCCTGGATCATATAGGTTGCAATAACTTAGCCATTTGGACAGTTGGTGGTAGTGGGATGATAGGTTTGGAGCGCGTCCATTTGGTCTAAGGGAAGGCTTCTGAAAGGTCCTGTCTTGGTGAAAATCAAGTCTTGTGGGGAAAGTGCACAACCTCTGCAGATGGAAGAATCTAAGTACTTAGCCATGTCCCTGGTATTGGACAACTTGAGCATCAAGACATGGAAGCTATCAAGAATCTCCTCATCCCAATTTCTAAGTTAAAACTTGTGATTGAACAAGGGTGAAGGTTCACCAATTTCTATTGGTGATTCCTTGGGAAAGTTTTGTCAAAGAAAAACTTAGTGTTTTTCAACTGATAGGTAAAACCTATTTTGAGCAAAGCAAGCCTAAGCTACACCTAGCCAAATGCATGTAGTATCTAGATGCTAATATTCTACTAAGGTATCACTTGCCAATACTATTCCAAATGTATTGACCCACTGTGGCTGTAACTTGTGATGTTGCAGGATATTCTAATGATGATTAGGGGTTATGAGTCTACACTCAACATGCTTGCCTATGGCACATGAAGATGAAAAATTATTTATCTTATTTTATATTTGAACTCTTGTATTAGGCCTGCGGCCATGGAGTTGTAAAAGACTATTTTTGTCTCTGGAATGATATGTAATAATGACCTTTGTATCTGTGTACTTCATCTTAAACTGTGGATGCTAGCATTGATCCAGGGACTAGCATTGCAATCACAGGGATCTTTACCTTTATAAAGGTGGGATCTTACATATACCATGTAAGGTCTAGGAAGTCTCACTAAAACAGGGGTTGTAAGTTCTATTAGACAATAGTTGTGGCCAAAAATCTAAACTTTTTGGTTTGTCAGTGTATGGTTTATACTCATAGTCCTTCCGAATATTGATTTTGAATGCACTTAGTCCATTCCCATTGGAATTGCTTGTTCCTCTACACATGTCCAATTGGATGTGCTCTATTCCCTCTTAAGGACCACTTAAGAGTTGTTTCCTCTAGAATTAGTCGGTTAGGATTAATCTATTTTATCACCTTCAAGCTTTTACCTTATCTAGATTTAGATAATCTTTTGTTATAACCTTAATTACTTCTTCAACTTCCTTTTATTAATTATCTTAAGGTTTGAATCCTATTATTTCAAAGTAAACTTCGATTTTTCATCCAAACATACTTCCGAGAGTACTTTTATAATTATGACTTCTTTTAACCTTATGAAAATAAGGCTTAATATTTTCATAGTTTAATACTTCTTCTCCAAACTTTACTCGGATATTCAGATAACAATTCTTCTATTTACTGTTTACTCTCCCCTTGGGGTTTCCTAATGGTCTCTAAACTACATGTATAATAGCCATTGGCTTTATAACTAGAATGTTGATCTCTGTTTAGCTTATACTTTACCTGTTTAAGGTCTCACGAAAGAACTTACGGCATACCCACACAATTTTGGATCTCCGAAGTGAATCTTCTAACATTATTTGTCTTATTTACTGTTTGGACATTCTCATTTTGGTAGGCCTAATTTCGCGAAGCGTTTTGGAAAACGTTCACTTTAATTTGCATACTCCTTTATGTCTTACTTAACTTAGGCCAAGTTTTATACTCTTTATGACATACTAAGATGATCTGGTTAACTAAGTCAACCAAATACCAGCTGCGGACCATCCTAGGGTGTATGAATTACCCTAAGGTTTCCGACATACTACTGTCATTCTCTCTGAATTGTCAGAGATTGAATACCATTTTTTCCAAAACTTCTTTTTTGCACTTATTCATGATACTTCCATGAACTTGGTATTACTACTCCATCAACTTCTTAGCAACATCACCTAGTTTGGGTGAACTTAAGTTCATCACTTCTTATTGCTCCATACATTTTCTACACTAATCTTCCTTTTTATTGCTTCCCAACTAATGATCTAAACTTGATCCATCCTTAAAATTGTGTTGATACTCCTTATACTTGGCTTCACTCTTCATGTAAGTCTTCATCTTTCTCTTTGGAACTCGTCACTCCCTTACACGAATTCCATTTTCTATCTAAGTCTATAACATCAAGTAGTAACTGGATGTTGCAACATGCATTTGCACACCAAGTCAGACTTCATGTACAGATCTAGTCAATCAAAAATATCCAAGAAAAACCAATAAATCCAAATGTGGTATATATAACACACAATACTATAAGCCCGGAATATAGTAGTTGAGTATAGCATCTCTTGAATGCAGGCTTAGATGTGCAGTATATGACACCTCCTAGTATAGCTTTACATCGTGATACTTAGCACTTAGGTTCATACTACTCTCTGCCTCAATATTTACCCAAATTGCTCAACTACAACAAGATAATTTTAAGCAAAGTGGTCTCAAATTGGTTACACCAACTTATTATTTCTCTTTTGGAATGACTAACTATATCCAACCTTGATTTATTTAGTAAACTAACCTCACATGATCACTCCAAATGGCTAACCAGATTCTATTTACTAACTTAAACCAAAGATTATTGAATTGTGTGATAACTATGACTCCCATCATGATTATACTCCGTTCTAATCTTACTCTACTTCTAAATAATTTACTAATTACTTGCCATATTTACACTTATATCATGGTTTCGAAGCTAATATCACCATGATCTTGTTATGTTTCATCTATTCATCATGATTTAAGAGCTAGCCTCACTATGATGACTCTACTTCTTATATTGATATTATTGACTTTAACATAATTTTACTTCTTCACGTAGAATTCTGAAGTGAATACCACATGATTTACTACCCATTACAACTATACATGCTATAATGGTCTTCATTATGTTGTCTATTGTTATCAATTAATAATAAGATTTTTACTGTCTTACTTGAATTCTATGATTACACTACACCATTTGAACTACTTCCAATGATGTCTTGAACTTGGTCCTATTCTACTGTGACCAGTTGACGTTCCTAGAGTATCTTAGTGGGTTATATCTCCTTCCGAAGACACTCAATAGAACTTTGCTAAGAAAATACAGATAACTACTCCTAAGAAAGAATGACTTAAGTATCTGGTGACAAAGTTATCGTCAAGTGGATATCATCACAAGTAATAAGAATATTTGGTTCAGATAAGATGGCTTCCTATAGTCACTATCCAACCTACATATCTCCTAAAAGGGTTTTAATCCTAAGGTCAAAGCATATGCTCTAATACCAGCTATGGTGACCCAGCATACCACTACATGATGTAGTATACTATAGTCATTGAAATAACACCAATGAAACACCATTCACTAGTATTACATCCCTCAAAGTGGTACAACAGAAACATAGCAGGTCCAAGACATGACTACAGGTTACAACTCGACTCTTTACAAAAGATCCGGAGGACACTCTAGGTCAAAATGATAGAAAGAAATTTCTTACAAAGAAGTGCTAGAAATAATTAACTCATAACTATCATACCAATAGACTAGTATTTAAACTATTGGGCTTGCATTGCAGCTATTTCAATACTTTAAAGAAGTACTCCTTCCGTTTGGAAATATAAGATATTTTAGGTTTGTGAATGAGATGTATCTAGACACCTTTTATGTCTAGATTCATTTGAACATATACACTAAAATGTGTCTAGATACATATCTTTCACAAACCTAAAACATCTTATATTTCTAAACGGAGGGAGTAGGTTCTATGGCTAGAGATTATATTCCTATCTAATCAGCAACTTCGTGTTCACTTTAGTTGATGTATATGTTGACTTCATTGAAGAACTTGAGCTTTTGGTGACGATTCCCTTGAGCATAAGATGATGTCGACGTCGTCTTTACTGGCTTCAGAATCTAGCAATGTGTCAACATCCGGATTTTTCAATCCTAGATGCCTGTTATGCCATACATCGCAATTCCAGGATTACCATTTTTGCAAGACATAACAGAAGTGGATACCATAGTACATCATCCATTACAAATGATACATAAGTTCTTACACGAATAGGGATCTCATTATCCAGTTCTTAATACAACATCAAGCAGCGGAAAACGTAATAATAACAGTAGCGTAGGTGAAGCTCCATCTTCGGGGTCACAGGCAATGCTGACGATGGGAGATGATCCTAGTTGTCGTAACCTTCCTGGGGTCCATCTTCCAGGTACTCATCTTCATAGTCTGGCCATGGGAATAGCCAGGGACAAAGCCATGAGTACTCTTTAAGTACTCGCAAACTAATACTAACTGGTAAAGGGGTTTTTGGATAATAGGACACTAGGCTCTAGGGTTGTTTTGCAAAAGCCAGATTTATCTCTACTAAGTTCCAAAGCTAGTCAAAATTTTATAACTCCTAAGTGGGAACTTGTATTTCATATCACAACTCTGTTGTGGTCAAGTCAAAGTCTCAATTCATTTCACAAGTCATTTTGAAAAGTCTGACGGGGGAACAGTATGGCCACTCCAACTGTCCATAACCGTGGAAGCGGCTATTCGAATAGTTTGACACTCTGCAGAGATTGTACACTTTCACCACAACATTCGATACATCCGTCAGGAACAATCCTGAATTCACCATACTCAGTATGCGGATAATCAATCCTAACCTTTCAATTACACGCCCTAGTATAAGCACCTCTCCTGTGAGTTTGGCCTCCCAACCATGACCAACTGTCATCTTGGGTACTGCACAGGTGGACAATGTTCACAAGGTAGCCTCAGCTCCGACCTTGGCCGTGAGGGAACTAATACTAAGGGATATAAGTTTCTAGTCAAGCCCTACCCAATATTCGGGTATTGTGGTTGTACGATAAAATTGGAATGGTATCGCATCCAGACAACCATCAGTTTTATAAAGGGCTAAGGCTCATGCCTCAACATTTTTATCACCAAAATCATCAAGTGTTCGGAAACACATGTCCAAAACATTTCAGTAGAATGATCCATCATTCCAAGGTTTTCATAACCATTTTTCCACCAAGTATTCCCATCTAAACTTGATCAAGTTTTATTCTTAGCACTAGCATCTAAGGGGGGGGGGTGTAGTAGTACTGATGAGGGTTGGTAACTAGTGGAGTTTCAACTAAGTCCAACCTTATATCTTAGGCTGATATCAAGGTTTCTAGCTTAGGCCAAGTTTAATGCTCTTTATGCAACCTTTAGAATCTTTACAGTATCTACAAGTTACTTAAGTCAACTCTAAGTTGAAGCTTTGATAAAGAAATAAAGTAAGAAGCTTGCAAATAAAACTAGGATTGGTTTATCAAGTGGTTATGATCTCATAGGCTTAAAGCATATGATAGGCATAGTAACAAGTAGGGGTTTGTTGCATCAGTAGGGTATCTTGCACGGGTTAACTTGCATTGGTATAGTATCAGCTTGCACATTGAACTAGTAGTAGTAGGCTTGCATCAGTGTCAATATAAGCTTGCCTTGTGCAGAGCAGTGGTTGAAGTTCTCCTCGGTTTCTTCTTTGTAGAATCCTCCTTCCTCCTCGTATCCTTGGTCGGTACTAGCGTCTATGAATAAATACGAGGTACACAATCACCAAACCATACTTAACTACTTGCAATCATCACACACAAGGGTCCTATAGATGATCTAACATCATCTCTAACATTACAAGATTAAGGTTTGGTTTAATTCCTTTTATTTTTAGAAAAGTAATTTCTACTCATTGAAAAACTACTTAAGATCTAATATTCTCCAAACCAAACATGGGATCATGTTGACACATGTCATCACCACATATTGTAGTCCATGGGAATGTGATTTAAAGTGGTGTCACAATTTAATAAGGTTTTACCCTTTTATTTTAATTAATTAAAGTGGCTAGAAATGCCTATGTAGCATTCTTTTATTACTTGAACATTATTTCTGCAAGTAAACCTATATATTTTTATATATTCTGAAAGGTATGGTAAAATGTGATTTTTGAGAGTTGGAATCACTCAAAAGCTATTATGGTTTAAATTTGAAAAATGTTTGAATGCAGAAAAACTTCTGCTTTGTTATTTTTACCATGGATGATCTACAGATCCAAATGACTTGAATCCAACGGTCTTGGATTCAGCATTCACAGACCTTTCTAACAAAATTGGTTTCAATCAATTTGGTGCACTGAATCGATCTGGGTTGATTTTTGAAGTTGGGTACAGAAGTGTGTTTGAATTGAAATAGAAAAAGTTTAATTTGAATAACCGGGCTTGCGCGGGAAAGTAAACGGGCCGGCCTGCTAAGCGCAGTGCTCCCGCGGGATGCTTAAGTGGGTGTCCCCACTCGTCAGTGACACGTGGCTGGGCGAAGCGGTATGGGGCAACGTGGATCGTTCGATCTAGTTCTAATCCAATGGCTGGGGGTCATCGTCGACGCGAGACAGCGCCGGCGAGAACGAGACCTAGCGCGGCCAGTGAGGGGTGTTAGGGGCTCACCGGGGTACGGGCGAGGGTCGGCGAGGCGGGCGAACGACGAAGTCGACGACGGCGAACTCAGGGGTGGTCGCGGCAGCTCCTGGGGTGGACGAAATCGATGGCTCCCTTCTTCTCCAGAGGCGGCGGTCTCCGGTGAAATTCTGGCGGGGTGGTGCTCGCCTTGCTCCGGGAACGGTGTGGCACGATCAGTGAGAAGAGGGGAGTGAGATGGTGTGAAGAAATCGAGCAGGGGTGGCCTCTATTTATAGTCGAGCGAGGGGACCATCAGGGCGCACGGTGAGCTCGTCGGGGGCGATTTTACAGGCGGATAATGGCATGGGCGAAGGTAGGGGACGGTGCGGTGTCTCCTGGCGATGCTCAACGACATGGTCTCGAGGCATGGGGCGGTGCGGTTTGGTCTGGAACGGGCGATGCTCTGCGCGGCAGAGGCGGCGTCTTCGACGGCGAGCAGTGGCTATGCGGCACGGGGCGGCAAACAGGGATGTCTGGCGGTCTCCTGGGTCGGTGGTGATCACGGATGCACGCGGCGAGGGCGGCGCGCAGTCTGTGGGCGCTGGTCGAGGGTGGTGCTCTGGCGCATGCTCGGCATGCTCTTTGGCGGTCTGGGCGTGGCTTGTGCGCGTGGTCCAGGGCTTGGCAACGCTCGCGGCTGGGACAGGGAGTGGTGGTGGACGGTGGGCTGCCTCCCAGACAAGTTTGGCACGGCTAGTTCTTCCTCTATCCTGCTGTCCACACTGGGGTGACAAGGGGGTGCTCGGCTGTTCACCATTGATGGCAATGGCAAGCTCACAGTGGTGCTAGTGCTTGGCTAATCTTCCTAGATGATCTACTGAGTTGGGTTTGAGCTAACTAGGGGACAAGTTAGGCAAGAATCACTGCTCACAATAGTGTTTGATGTTTGTTTGATTTGTGTTTGCAACCTGTTTGATGAAATGGCCGCATGAAATCAAGTTTTGAATTTTGAAATGAATTTTGGTGGGTTTGCTAGATTGGTTCTGATGAGTCTGCAGATGCTTGGATTTTGAAAGTTGAGCTTGTTTGAGTGGTTTTTGAAAAAGTGGGATCTTCCCATATGATAAAGATTCAATTTTGAATTGTCATTTAAACTATGTATTTGAAAGTTTCTGGATGATCACAAAGTGGGCCTTGATACTTTGTTATGAGTACATTCAAGGGGTGCAAATATCCAGAAAAGTTTTTGTTACGTTTTGAAAGTTTGAGACAGCCAAAGTAGGCATGGGAGTTAAATTGGCAAAAATGACCATTCATTTAATATATGTGTTTTGATTTACTTGTCTTTAGGAAAAATGTGGGAAATGTTTTAGATGATGTTTATTTCACCTAAGAAACATTTTACAAGCAATGAAACAAACAAACAAGGTGGTTTTAAAAGAATTAAAATTCAATGCATACACATATGCATGCATTCATAATTTTATTTAGAAAAGTTTTTGTTAACCCTAAATGTGATGATCCAAGCTTAGTATTTTTGGGATGTTACAAATGTTCCCCCCTTAAACCAAATCTCGTCCCGAGATTTGAAAAAGGACGAAAAGATTACCTAGGATTTGAAGAGATCTGGAAACTCCGTTCTGATGTGATCTTCGCGTTCCCAGGTAGCTTCTTCTTCTGTGTGGTTGCTCCACTGAATCTTGAGAAACTTGATACTTCGGGTTCGGGTAGTTCGAAAAGCTTCTTCCAAAATGCGGATGGGTACTTCGGGATAGGTCAGGTCATCGTTGATCTCTATGGTCCGATGGTCAGGTCATCGTTGAACACTTCGGTCTTCTCGGGGACTTCGAGACACTTGCGAAGTAACGAGATATGGAACACATTGTGCACGGCTGACATCTCTTCAGGTAGCTCCAATTGGTACGATACTTCTCCTCAACAGTTCAGAATCTTGAAAGGTCCGATATATCTGGGGGCTAACTTTCCTTTAAGTTGGAAACGCTGCATTCCCTTCAATGGCGACACTTTCAGATAAACAAAATCTCCTATGTTGAAGGCGAGATCTCTATGTCTCTTGTCGGCCTAACTCTTTTGTCGGGATTGGGCGGTCTTGAGGTGCTCACGAATCTTGTGAACCTTCTCTTCTGCTTCTCGTATGATGTCGGGTCCGAAAATCTGACTCTCTCCTACTTCCGACCAGTTCAAAGGGGTGTGACACTTCCTTCCGTACATAAATTCAAATGGGGGCATTTGCAAGCTGGCTTGGTAACTGTTGTTGTATGAAAATTCTACAAACGGCAGACAATCTTCCCATTTGGATCCATATTCTAACACACATGCTCTCAGCATATCTTCGAGTATTTGATTTACTCGCTCCGTTTGTCCATCGGTCTGAGGGTGATACGCGGTACTGAAATCTAGGTGGGTTCCTAAACCTTCTTGGACCTTCTTCTAGAATCTCGAGGTAAACTGAGTTCCGCGATCCGATACTATGTTCTTGGGGACTCCGTGCAAACTGACTATTCTAGCGATGTACAACTCCTCTAGCTTCCAACTCTGATATGTGGTTTTGACGGGCAAGAAATGGGCGACTTTGGAAAATCTGTCCACTATGACCCAGATAGAGTAATTTCCACTACTAGAAGTAGGTAGTACAGTGATAAAGTCCATTCCTACAGAATCTCATTTCCACTCCGGAATCTGCAAAGGTTGCAACAATCCAGCGGGTCTTTGATGTCCTGCCTTGACTCGCTGACAGATATCACACTTGGCGATATAGCTTCCGATTTCTCTCTTCATCTTATGCCACCAAAATTGCTCCTTTAAATCTTGATACATCTTAGTTCCTCCGGGATGGATAGAATAAAGAGTATCATGAGCTTCCTTCAAGATAACTTCTTTCAACTCAGAATATGATGGTACACAAAGGCGTCCTTTGTACCACAAAACTCCTTCATCTTCGGTGAATCCGGGTACTTTGCCTGTACCGATACGACTCTTGATTCCGTCGATACCAGCATTTCCTTTCTACGCCTCTTTAATCTGACTGACCAAAGTGGGCTGAAGTTCTATGCTAGCCAAAAATCCTTCACTTACTAATTCCATCCGAAAATCTTCCATATCCTTGTGCAAACTTGGTTGCTCCTTCAAAATCATGGAGTTCAAGCGGCACGGCAATCTGCTAAGGGCATCGGCTACCACGTTGGCTTTACCAGGGTGATAGTGAATGTCCAGGTCGTAATCCTTGATTAGCTCAATCCATCTCCTCTGCCTCATATTCAACTCCTTCTGAGTGAATATATACTTTAGGCTCTTGTAATCTGAATAAATTTCACAACGGTTTCCCATTAGGTAATGTCTCCATGTCTTCAGGGCTAGAACTACGGTTGCGAGTTCGAGGTCATGGGTTGGGTAATTTTGCTCATGTTGCTTTAGTTGTCGCGATAGATAAGATATAACTTTGCCTTCTTGCATTAGCACACATCCGAGACCAATCTTGGATGCGTCACAATACACATCGAAGGGCTTCTTGATATCTGGCATGATCAAGATTGGGGCTGAAATCAATCTCATTTTGAGTTCTTGAAAACTCGCTTCACATTTGTCGGTCCATTCAAACTACTTGTCCTTCTTCAGCAATTGGGTCATGGGTCTGGCGATACTAGAGAATCCTTCTACAAATTTGCGTTAATATCCCGCCAATCCAAGAAAGGCACGAACTTGGGTTTGAGTGGTTGGGGCTTGCCAATATTCTACATCTTTCACTTTGGCAGAGTCAACGGCAATTCCTCCAGCTGATACAATGTGACCGAGGAATCCTACCTCCTGTAACCAGAATTCACATTTGCTGAAATTGGCATACAACTGATGCTCTCTAAGGGTTCCAAGAATGGTCCTTAGGTGTAGCTCATGTTCTTCTTCTGACTTGGAATAAATCAGAATGTCATCAATGAAAACAACGACAAACTTATCCAGGAAGTCCATAAAAATCTTATTCATGAGATTCATGAAATAAGCTGGGGCATTGGTTAATCCGAAAGACATGACCGTATACTCATAGAATCCATATCTGGTGGTAAAGGCGGTCTTTGGAACATCCTCTGCACGAATTTTGAGTTGATGATAGCCAGTTCTAAGATCAATCTTAGAAAACACTTTGGCACCGGTCAACTGATCAAACAAATCTTCTATCTTGGGCAAGGGGTACTTGTTCTTGATGGTGAAATCATTCAACTTCCGATAATCCGTACACAAACGGTTACCTCCATCCTTCTTGTTCACAAATAAGACAGGTGATCTCCATGGTGACGCACTTGGTTGAATTAATCCTATTTCCAACATGGAATCCAGTTGCTTCTTCAGTTCTGCGAGCTCTGACGGATTCATACTATAGGGTCTCTGGGCTATGGGTCCTGTTCCGGGGATTAGTTCGATGATGAACTCGATATCCCGATCTGGGGGCATACCGGGCAAAACATCTGGAAATACATCGGGGTATTCGCAGACTATCCGGACTTGGTCAATGGTAGGTTGGGCTATACTCTTGTTGCATTTGAAATGGCGAGGTAAGGTTTCAGATATATGTTCGACTGATATTCCGGCTGTACTGGTCATGGTGATGGCTTTCTTAGCACAGTCAATCACTCCTTTATGTTTGGACATCCAATCCATTCCTAGTACTACTTCCAAACCTTTAGTTCCGAGTACTATTAGATTAGCATAAAAATCTATGCCATGGATTCGGATAGGAACGGCTTTGCAAATTTTCCTAGCCTTGGTGGTTGATCCGGGAATTTGTACAATCATCACATGCTTCAATTTGGTTGGTTGAATTTTACTAGTGCAGGCAAATTCTTCGGTGACAAATGAATGCGATGCACCAGAGTCAAACAACACTCTTGCAAGTACTGAATTAACAGAAAACATACCCAGCACGACGTCTGGCGCTTCCTGAGCTTCTTCAGCATGCATGAGGAAAAGACGGCCATTGCGGTTGAGTGAATTCCCTGGGGCAAATCTTCTTCCGGGCTGAACACGACGTTGTTGCTGAGCTGGGGCATTGGCATTAGGGGCTGTAGCATTCTTCTTGTTGGGGCACTCGTTGGAATAGTGGCCTTTATTTCCACAGTCATAACAGGTCACTTGTGACTTGTCCTTGGCTGCGACAGGCACAACATTGCTTCCAGTCCTCGGGGCAGTGTTGGTGTTGGTGGTAGCATTGTTGGTGTTGAACTTGGGTGGGGCACGATTGAAATTGCTAGAGTTGCCAGGGTTGTTGTGATTTCCTCCGGGTCTAGGGTTTCCACGGTTTGGATAGGTCAGACGGTTCATCGAGGGTCTGTTGGTTCTTGGGGCAAATCCTGGAGATGGGTTGGGGCGATACTTTGGGGTCTGATGGGTTCCTGGCTGATGCATCATGCGACGCTTGCGTTTCTCATTGGCTTGGTTGATCTTTCCTTCCATCTGGATAGCAGAGTCGACAAGGGCTTCAATATCCGCAAAGGGGATATTGACTAACACTGTCTGCATCTCGTCATGCAGACCATTCAGGAATCTTTCTTTCTTCTTGGCTTCAGTGTCTATCTCATCCGGGGCATACCTAGCTAATGACAAAAATTTGTCACGGTATTCCACTACAGTCATCCTTCCTTGCTTCAGCTCTCTGAACTCGTCTCTCATTCTCTTGATCAAACCCGGTGGCACATGGGTTCTACTAAACTTGACCTTGAATTCTTCCCAGGTCATCATTTGGCCTCTGGTCATTGCGCGAACACTGTTCCACCATGCTCTGGCATCTCTGGCTAGATAATGGGTGGCAAACAGGACTTTCTCGTTGGCTTCCACTCCGGCGACTTCTAAGTTATTTTCCATGGTTTGTAGCCAATCATCGGCGTCTAGGGGTTCTTCTGACTTAGTGAAAACGGGTGGGTTGGTATTCTAGAAATTCTTGAGCTTAGATCCATGGTTGTCCTGATTTCCGTGGCCTTGGTTGTTGTGGGCTAGCTGGGCTATCTGTTGCAGAGTGGCTAGGTTGGCTTGACGTTCCGCTCTTTCAGCTTCGCGGTCAGAAGTCAACATTTGCAGAATCTGCAACATCGGGTCCGGGGTTGAACCACTTCCTCCACGTGGCATCTGAAGATTTAGATAGATCATGAGAAAAGAAGGAAATTTCTAAGGTTCTGGGATTTTGAAAAGTTTTTAAAGTTTGACTCTGATTTTTCTAGCAACTTGCTTTTTCATTCATTCATTCATAGCACACAGTACAACACACACCACATCAAAGAAAAACAGATGGTTTTAAGAACCATTCTGGAAACTACGAAACAGTGGGACCGAATACTACTCACTACGCTAGTGCTCAAGTGCTACTACTCCTCGGAGTCTGTGGCTTCATCATCTTCGTCATCATCGATGAAGGAGAAATCATCCTCATCGGTGAAGAAGTCCATAGCCCGATCCTCCAGAAAATCATCGTCATCACTGAGATAGGAGTAAGGGTCTCCACGAAGATCCTCTCCGGCATTCTCCCTTTCCTCCAACTGCATGTCTCTCTCGTGGATGGTCTCCTCCAAAGATGAGATGCGGTGGCAAAGACGGGAAATAATGCGCTCCTTCTTGTCAAGATGACGGCAGCGAGACTTGCGATCCTTTGCTAGCAGGGCGATGGTCTGGTCCTTCGTCTTGATGATGGCAGACTTGTGGTTGCAGTATTCACGGCAGTTGTCCAACTCATGCTGACGATCATACATCATGAAGCTAAGGTGCTCCAATTGAGTCTTCAGCTCGGGGTGGTATGGGGCTTCCAGGGGTTGTCCATTTGCATCACGCCTTGGGAAAAACTCAAAGCGAGTACCCTTGATCTGATTGATTCTCTGTCCACACAGACGGGAAAGAGCTTCCTGCATTGCTCTGGCAAGTCCATCGAGCCAGTTGTTTTCCCTCAAGGTAAACTGAATTACCTCCGCAGTGGGAGGTTCAATCTTTCCTCGGAGACTTGCAACAATTAGCCACTGCAGATCTTCTCCTCCTTGATCATTGAGCTAAGCTCCGAAGAACTCGGGGTGCGGACGCTCCAGAAGTTTCGAAAGCTGGTCCAAATCCCTCTCAAAGATAAGGTCTCCACCATTCCCAAGTTGGTAAAACTTGCTGTACTTCACGTCCATCTATAAAAATAGAGGATGAGTAGGTTAGCAGGGTGATCAAGTGTGTAAATTTTTTATCTATTTTGCAAGATTTTTTGAGGAACATGAACTTTTATGAAAGAATTAAAGAGGTAAGAATAAGAATAAGTTTTCGTAAATATTTGTTTTCTTGGCTTTTGAAACTAAGTTTTTGGTTCAACGTCCAATCTAACTAGGGTCTCCTATGGTCAGGATGGCTCTGATACCAACTTGTCAACACCCGGATTTTTCAATCCTAGATGCCTGTTATGCCATACATCGCAATCCCAGGATTACCATTTTTGCGAGACATAACAGAAGTGGATACCATAGTACATCATCCATTACAAACGATACATAAGTTCTTACACGAATAGGGATCTCATGATCCAGTTCTTAATACAACATCAAGCAGCGGAAAACGTAATAATAACGGTAGCGTAGGCGAAGCTCCATCTTCGGGGTCACAGGCAATGCTGATGATGGGAGATGATCCTAGTTGTCGTAACCTTCCTGGGGTCCATCTTCCAGGTACTCATCTTCATAGTCTGGCCATGGGAATAGCCAGGGACAAATCCATGAGTACTCTTTAAGTACTCGCAAACTAATACTAACTGGTAAAGGGGTTTTTGGATAATAGGACACTAGGCTCTAGGGTTGTTTTTCAAAAGCCAGATTTATCTCTACTAAGTTCCAAAGCTAGTCAAAATTTTATAACTCCTAAGTGGGAACTTGTATTTCATATCACAACTCTGTTGTGGTCAAGTCAAAGTCTCAATTCATTTCACAAGTCATTTTGAAAAGTCTGACGGGGGAACAGTATGGCCACTCCAACTGTCCATAACCGTGGAAGCGGCTATTCGAATAGTTTGACACTCTGCAGAGATTGTAAACTTTCACCACAACATTCGATACATCCGTCAGGAACAATCCTGAATTCACCATACTCAGTGTGCGGATAATCAATCCTAACCTTTCAATTACACGCCCTAGTATAAGCACCTCTCCTATGAGTTTGGCCTCCCAACCATGACCAACAATCATCTTGGGTACTGCACAGGTGGACAATCTTCACAAGGTAGCCTCAGCTCAGACCTTGGCCGTGAGGGAACTAATACTAAGGGATATAAGTTTCTAGTCAAGCCCTACCCAATATTCGGGTATTGTGGTTGTACGATAAAATTGGAATGGTATCGCATCCAGACAACCATCAGTTTTATAAAGGGCTAAGGCTCATGCCTCAACATTTTTATCACCAAAATCATCAAGTGTTCGGAAACACATGTCCAAAACATTTCAGTAGAATGATCCATCATTCCAAGGTTTTCATAACCATTTTTCCACCAAGTATTCCCATCTAAAGTTGATCAAGTTTTATGCTTAGCACTAGCATCTAAGGGGGGGGGGTAGTAGTACTGATGAGGGTTGGTAACTAGTGGAGATTCAACTAAGTCCAACCTTATATCTTAGGCTGATATTAAGGTTTCTAGCTTAGGCCAAGTTTAATGCTCTTTATGCAACCTTCAGAATCTTTCCAGTATCTACAAGTTACTTAAGTCAACTCTAAGTTGAAGCTTTGATAAAGAAATAAAGTAAGAAGCTTGCAAATAAAACTAGGATTGGTTTATCAAGTGGTTATGATCTCATAGGCTTAAAGCATATGATAGGCATAGTAACAAGTAGGGGTTTATTGCATCAGTAGGGTATCTTGCAAGGGTTAACTTGCATTGGTATAGTATCAGCTTGCACATTCAACTAGTAGTAGTAGGCTTGCATCAGTGTCAATATAGGCTTGCCTTGTGCAGAGCAGTGGTTGAAGTTCTCCTCGGTTTCTTCTTTGTAGAATCCTCCTTCCTCCTCGTATCCTTGGTCGGTACTAGCGTCTATGAATAAATACGAGGTACACAATCACCAAACCATACTTAACTACTTGAAATCATCACACACAAGGGTCCTATAGATGATCTAACATCATCTCTAACATTACAAGATTAAGGTTTGGTTTAATTCCTTTTATTTTTAGAAAAGTAATTTCTACTCATTGAAAAACTACTTAAGATCTAATATTCTCCAAACCAAACATGGGATCATGTTGACACATGTCATCACCACATATTGTAGTCCATGGGAATGTGATTTAAAGTGGTGTCACAATTTAATAAGGTTTTACCCTTTTATTTTAATTAATTAAAGTGGCTAGAAATGCCTATGTAGCATTCTTTTATTACTTGAACATTATTTCTGCATGTAAACCTATATATTTTTATATATTCTGAACGGTATGGTAAAATGTGATTTTTGAGAGTTGGAATCAACTCAAAAGCTATTATGGTTTAAATTTGAAAAATGTTTGAATGCAGAAAAGCTTCTGCTTTGTTATTTTTACCATGGATGATCTACAGATCCAAAAGACTTGAATCCAACGGGCTTGGATTCAGCATTCACAGACCTTTCTAACAAAATTGGTTTCAATCAATTTGGTGCATTGAATCGATATGGGTTGATTTTTGAAGTTGGGTACAAAAGTGTGTTTGAATTGAAATAGAAAAAGTTTAATTTGAACAACTGGGCTTGCGCGGGAAAGTAAACGGGCCGACCTGCTAAGCGCAGTGCTCCCGCGGGCTGCTTAAGTGGGTGTCCCCACTCGTCAGTGACACGGGGCTGGGCGAAGCAGTATGGGGCAACGTGGATCGTTCGATCTAGTTCTAATCCAACGGCTGGGGGTCATCGTCGACGCAAGACAGCGCCGGCGAGAACGAGACCTAGCGTGGCCAGTGAGGGGTCCTGGGGGCTCACCGGGGTACGGGCGAGGGTCGGCGAGGCGGGCGAACGACAAAGTCGACGACAACGAACTCAGGGGTGGTCGCGGCAGCTCCTGGGATGGACGAAATCGATGGCTCCCTTCTTCTCCAGAGGCAGCGGGCTCCCGTGAAATTCCGGCGGGGTGGTGCTCGCCTTGCTCCGGGAACGGTGTGGCACGATCAATGAGAAGAGGGAAGTGAGATGGTGTGAAGAAATCGAGCAGGGGTGGCCTCTATTTATAGTCGAGCGAGGGGACCGTCCGGGCGCACGGTGATCTCGTCGGGGGCGATGTTACAGGTGGCTAATGGCATGGGCGAAGGTAGGGGACGATGCGGTGTCTTCTAGCGATGCTCAACGACATGGTCTCGAGGCATGGGGCGGTGCGGTTTGGTCTGGAACGGGCGATGCTCTGCGCGGCAGAGGCGGCGTCTTCGTCGGCGAGCGGTGGATGTGCGGCACGGGGCGGCACACGGGGAGGTCTGGCGGTCTCCTGGGTCGGTGGTGATCACGGATGCACGCGGCGAGGGCGGCGCGCGGTCTGTGGGTGCTGGTCGAGGGTGGTGCTCTGGCGCACGCTCGGCATGCTCTCTGGCGGTCTGGGCACGGCTTGTGCGCGTGGTCTAGGGCTTGGCAACGCTCGCGGCTGGGACAGGGAGTGGCGGTGGACGGTGGGCTGCCTCCCAGACAAGGTTGGCATGGCTAGTTATTCCTCTAGCCTACTGTCCACACTGGCGTGACAAGGGGGTGCTCGGCTGTTCACCATTGAAGGCAATGGCAAGCTCACAGTGGTGCTAGTGCTTGGCTAATCTTCCTAGATGATCTACTGAGCTGGGTGTGAGATAACTAGGGAACAAGTTAGGCAAGAATCACTGCTCACAATAGTTTTGATGTTTGTTTGATTTGTGTTTACAACCTGTTTGATGAAATGGCCGCATGAAATCAAGTTTTGAATTTTGAAATGAATTTTGGTGGGTTTGCTAGATTGGTTCTGGTGAGTCTGCAGATGCTTGGGTTTTGAAAGTTGAGCTTGTTTGAGTGGTTTTTGAAAAAGTGGGATCTTCCCATATGATAAAGATTCAATTTTGAATTGTCATTTAAACTATGTATTTGAAAGTTTCTGGATGATCACAAAGTGGGCCTTGATACTTTGTTATGAGTACATTCAAGGGGTGCAAAGATCCAGAAAAGTTTCTGTTAGGTTTTGAAAGTTTGAGACAGCCAAAGTAGGCATGGGAGTTAAATTGGCCAAAATGACCATTCATTTAATATATGTGTTTTGATTTACTTGTCTTTAGGAAAAGTGTGGGAAATGTTTTAGATGATGTTTATTTCACCTAAGAAACATTTTACAAGCAATGAAACAAACAAACAAGGTGGTTTTAAAAGAATTAAAAATCAATGCATACACATATGCATGCATTCATAATTTTATTTAGAAAAGTTTTTGTTAACCCTAAATGTGATGATTAGAATTTGATGATCCAAGCTTAGTATTTTTGGGATGTTACACAATGGTTAAGAAGATATATTGAGTACGAGCGTATTCAGCAAGTTCACTAAAAAAGAGTGTTTGATGCACTATATCAACAGCCACAGACCGTAGGTCGTAGGTAATGCAGGTTTTCCTAAACATTTCTTCAAAGGTTTCTTTTATTCTGAAAAGCTATGTTCGTTAGCCTTCACAGGTTTACCAGAACTTTCATGGAGTTCCTTTCCTGCCGCATTTGTAGCTCTTTACTAGAACAGGGAGTAACAAGTTAGAGTTCTTACAGTATGCAGAGGTGCGTTACTTTTCCCATGAGAGATCTTAAGCTTTGATGCACGGGCGGGAGTATGTCCCCGTTCAAACTTCCATGGTTTGAGGCCTAACCTAAGATCCAAGACAATCACTGCCTTCTCTGCGACCCCACATGTCTCCTTGGTGTACGCCATGCCCACATATTGAATTAAGACAATGGTTAGTACAGAACGTTCAGATGCTAGAACTATCGTGGGACGTTGAAGGTTCCCACCCATATGCTGCATATCCTATACAAATTACCAATTAATGCACGCTACAAGGATAACAGCCACGACCTACACATTTGGCTACATGCGAGAGGGAAAAGATACAACTGACTTCTCTGTCCCATTCCAAATCTCATGGTCAACGCGTAATATACGTCGCAATAATCACGGGTGACATTGCTTGTTAAGTCCTAGATGATATATTCATGTGCAATGGTATTCCAACTGCCAGATTTAATAGATTAGATGATCACCCTGGATCAGTAACCGATACTTAAAGTTAATTATGAAAATAGTGTTTTCAACCTTTTTGAAATGCAGGTGATGACACAACAGATTGCAATTATTTGATAGAAAATAATCAAAGGACATGAGCGATACGTCGGAAACGTATCTATAATTTTTGATGTTCCATGCTTGTTTAGTATCTACTTTTCTTTGCTTTGTCTATACTTTGAGGTGTTTTTATATGTTTTCTAGAACTAACCTATTAACAAGTTGCCACAGTGCCAATTGCCTGTTTTCTTCTATTTTTGGTTCCAGAAAGGCAAAAAATCAATATTCTCGGAATTAGACGGTACAAAAGCCAAAGTAAATATTTTACCATGGGAAACACGAAGCCAGAATACGAGATGGAGGAGGCTCACCAGGGGGGCACACTCCCTGGCGGCGTGACCTAGGGTTGGGCACGCCTGGGGGGTGCATCCGCCCTGGTGGCCCCTGCCTCGCCTCTTCGCCTATAAAGTCCCCCGATGCCAAAACCCTAAACACCCGATCAATATTCCACGAAACCATCTGTAGCCGCCGCCACCATCGTCCCTATACCGGTGGGATTGAAGTTCTTCCTGGCACCCTACCCGAAGGGAGATCATCCCGGAGGACTTCTTCTCCGGTATGAAGCGTGAGTAGTTCCACCGTGGACTACAGGTCCATGTAGTAGCTTGATGGTTGTATCTCCTCCTTTGTGCTTTCATGTATAGATCTTGTGAGCTCCATTCATGATCAAGATCTCATCTATTTGTAATCATGCATGTTGTGTTTGCGGGGATCCGATGGATATTGAGATTACTATGTCAGATTGATTAATGGTTTTGTCTTATTGATTCTATCATGTCTGTGTTGTTTGTGATCTTGCATGCTCTCCATTGTTAGTAGCTATCATGGCAGAGTAGTTGATAGTGACTCCAAGAGGGGGTATTTATGCTCGATAGTGGGTTCATGCCTCTACTTATCAAGGGAAGTGATAGAAATCTCTATGGTAGTAGATGTGTTGTTGCCACTAGGGATAAAACAACGGTCTCTTGTTCATGGAACAAGTGGATTTTTTACCTTACACACTTTTCTTAAAGCAGTTGTCTGTTGCTTGCAACTTAATACTGGAGGGGGTTCGGGTGATAACTTGAAGGTGGACTTCTAGTCATAGATGTAGTTGGATGGCAGTATATGTATATTGTTGTATTGCCCAATCGAATCTCATAGGATCTTTGTGTCTGGTAATTGCATTGCCATGCATTGCTCAGTCTTGTAAATTTCCCTGATGTAGTTTGTTTACCCTTCATGCCATGTTTGTTTATCTAAGGAGAGCACCTCTAGTGAACTATGGACCCCGGTCCAATCTTTACCATTGATACATCTTCCACTGTTACTGTTTACTTGCTACAAACCATCATCACCTTCCACACCATACAGTTAATCCTTTGTTACAGCAAATCGGTTATCTTGACAACGTCACTGATTCGTTGGGACAAAGTCTTGAGTTTGTGTTGTGCAGGTTTCCACGTTGCTTGCAACACCTTTGAGATGTTTCCTTCCTCCTTCTGGTTCGATAACCTCGGTCTCTACTGAGGGAAACTTGCTGTTGTGGTCATCACACCTTGCTCTTGGGGTTTCCAACAAAGCGTCCCACATCAACACCAGGTGAACGCATCAAAGATTTCTGGTGCCGTTGTCGGGGACATATATAGGACAGATTAAACCTTTTCCTCCCCATCAAGATCCATAAAGATTTATCGCGCCATTGACGGGGAGGCCAAGGACGTCTTCACAAGGGGAGTCCTCCTCAAACTTTCTCTTTACTTTGTTTTTAGTTTGCTTAGTTTCTATTGCTTGGTTTTGTTTGCCTATTTTTATCAAAAACTCCAAAAAAAATTAGTTTAGTTTGGTTTGCTTTGTCTTATCAAAAACACAAAAAAAATTAGTTCCTGCTCTAGCTGCTGCTGCTGTTTTTGGCTTGCTCCACCTTTGCCAAAATGAACTTTGCTAAGAACACCAAGTTGTGTGACTTTACTAGCACAAACAACAATGATTTCCTAAGCACTCCTATTGCTCCACCTGCTCCTGATGCAACCTTTTATGAAATTAAGTCTGCTTTGTTGAATCTTGTGATGAGAGAGCAATTTTCTGGTGCTAGTTCTGATGATGCTGCTGCCCATCTCAATAACTTTGTTGAACTTTGTGAGAGGAAAATCTAAAGAATGGTTGCTATCCTTGCCTAGAAATAGTATCGATTCTTGGATTAAGTGCAAAGATGCTTTTATTGGAAAGTACTACCCTCATGCTAAGATTATATCTATGAGAAGTGATATTATGAAATTTAAACAACTTGATAATGAACATGTTGCTCAAGCTTGGGAAAGAATGAAATGTTTGGTTAAGAATTGTCCCACTCATGGACTCACTGCTTGGATGATTATCTAGACTTCTTATGCAGGTTTGAACTTCTCTTCAAGAAACCTGGTGGATTCAGCTGTTGGAGGTACCTTTATGACCATCACCTTGGGTGCTGCAACAAAACTCCTTGATAATATGATGGTTAACTACTCTGAATGGCACACTGAGAGAGCTCCACATGGTAAGAAGGTAAATTCTGTTGAAGAAACCTCCTCTTTGAGTGATAATATAGATGTTATTATGGCTATGCTTGTTAATGGGAAAGCTCCTTCAGATCCTAATAGTGTTCCCTAAGCCTCTTTGGTTGCTCAATAAGAGCAAGTTGATGTGAACTACATTAGAAACAACAATTTTGGCAACAATACTTATGGTAATAACTATAGGCCTTATCCTCCTAATAATGGAAATAATTATTATGGTAGATCTGGAATGCCTAGTGAAGAGAGGATTCTAGAAGTTGAAAGATCCACTAAAAACTTTATGCAGATGCAATATGAGCAAAACAAGATATTCACTAAAACTATGGAAGAACAATCTGTTACCTTGAAAAATATTAGTCATCAGCTTGAGAATCTGAATAGAGAAATTCCTGGTTTACAGTAAAAAAATCGAGTGCTGAGAAAAATATTTCCTCTTTGTCTAAAGCACAGTCCTCTTTGATTAATAAAATGGCTGCTAAACCTGAAACCATGGAAAGTACCTTTGCTGCTAATCATGCCATACAAGTTACTATTGATGGAAATGTTAGACTGTTATCCCAACTTCATGCTAAGTGGGAGAGGGAAGCTGAAATTGATAGAAACAATAGTGTGTGCACCATCACCACTAAACCACAAGAAGTCCCTATTCCTGCTCCTACAATTCCTAAGCCTAATGAGTCTACTACTAGTGATGCTAAGTTTGATTTTGATATTGATGGTTGCAATATTTCTGAAGTGATTATGTTCCTACAAAAGCTTGCTAGAAGTCCTGATGCTAGTGATATGCATGTTGCTTTCACCAAGCACATTACTGATGCTCTTGTCAAAACTAAGGAAGAGAAGTTAAAACACAAAGCTTCTATTCCTAGGAAAGTAGAAGATAGTTGGGAACCCATTATTAATATGCAAGTGAATGACTTTGATCTCAAAGCTTCATGTGATCTTGGTTCTAGTGTCTCTATTATGCCTAGGAAGATTTATGAAATGCTTGATTTACCACCGTTAGAAGATTGTTATTTGGATATCCCACTTAATGATAATGCTAAGAAGAAACTCATGGGAAGTTTTAATGATGTTCTCATTATGGTTAATAATGCTTATGTCCCTGTTTATTTCTATGTTTTGGATGTTGAATACAATGCTTCTTGTCCTATTACTTTGGGAAGACCTTTTCTTAGAACTGTTGGTGTCATAATTGATTTGAAAGAAGGCACCATTAAATATGATTTTCCATTAAAGAAAGGTATTGAACACTTCCCTATGAGGAGAGAGAAGTTGCTTTCTTCTCCTCCTTTGAAAGCAAGGTTCGATGTTAATGCTTCTTCATTTGAAAATACTTGATTTTCTTGCTTCTTGTGCCTAACTTAAAGGCGTTAAAGAAAAGTACTTGTTGGGAGATGACCCAAGAGTTTTCTTGAGTCTTGGAAGTTATTACTTCAGTAATGACCTCTTCTTATCCTTTTTGTTTGCTTTTTGTGCCAAGAATCACCTATAATGAGAGGGAAGTAAGATTTGGGGAGTTGCTGTCCCGAAACAGATTTCTGTCCTCCACCATAAACATTAGTGAGGAGTCTCTGTAAGTCGGATTGAGCTGAAAATGTACGAATAAATCCCCCAGTATGTTAGGTAACTTTCGTTATTTCAACACTTTTTTATTTGATCAACAGGAGGTCTTCGAAAAAAATGTTTTCTACCTGTTGGTCTGTTTTGACAGATTTCTACCATTATTTGCATTTGCTTCTTATCGATTTATTTTTGAGTTCTGTTTTGGGGAATTGAGCTTTTTAAAGGAAGTTGATTCAGTATCTTGTGTTTTTAGTGAAAGTTTTGCTGTTCTAAAGCTAAAACCAAGGGTCTATTATCTTTTGAATACACTAATGTTGCTAATGAAGATTGTGTGAAGTTTTGTATGAAGGAAAAATTTCAGGTGTAGAGAGAGAATGATGTAATGAGATGAAGAATGGATAAAAGCTCAAGCTTGGGTATGCCACCATGGTGTCACCCCAAGAAATATCCAAGATATACAAGCGTCAAAGCTTGGGGATTCCCAAGGCATCCCCTTCTTCATCAATAAAAAGCTCAAGTCTTTCTAGACACTTCGTTTTTATTATTTCATGCACTGTTGTGTTGTTCTTGGAGCACCTTAGTTTTCATTTTATTTGATTAGTTGTTTAGTTTGCTTTAACAAATTATTTTGGACCCCCATTCTCACTATGTTGTTTCAATAAGTCGATTGGTGTTGGAAAGGAGTAGAAAGTTCTTGCTTGAAAGTGCAAGAGGAGCTTGCTTTGACTGTGACTTAGACTTTAGCATGTCATGCTAGGTTTTGTTTTGACCTTATGCTTAGTGATTATTGATGTAGCATGACTTGCTCCAAGTAATTGAGAGTGCTTAGTGTGCCTTGAAAGAATCATGCGTTGTTTTAGCATACAAAAGCATAGTATTATGGTATTCTCCTTTGATGCTTTGTTTGGGTTGACTTGGCACATGCTCACACCATGTTATGACTATGAACAAGTCACCATTAGCCTCTATGATCATTTAGTCCTTGACTTGTAGTACCACTCTATGCCTTGATTAGTAATGTTTTGTTGCTCTGCATGATTATGGCAATTATCGCTCTCTTAGTTGGTTGCTCCCAGTCTTTTGCTATCCTCCACTTGTATGAGTAAGTTCTACTCATGCTTCCAACTCCCAAGAAACCACGTTATTCCAAAGTGTCCACTATAAATTCTTATCCATGGTGTGTTACACCATTCCAAGTAAATTCTTGTTTTCATCTATCTTCCAATTAAAAAGTATTTTGTTATGTGAAAATTTAGTGATTAAAGCTCTCACGAACTTGATGGCACACTTTATATTCCTTGCCCCTAATAAACTTGAACCATTGTGTCTTCTATGTTGTATATTCTTGCACTTATACGTTGGAATTAGCAGAACCATGCTGTCATGGGGAACGTTTTCAACATTGCACTTGTACTTTGTACACAGTTGATATCATGCTCTTTTGTCTATGGATGTCACCGGTGTGAAATAAAAAGGGATCTTGTAAGTCCGTGGAGTTATGTATTTTGTGTTAGAAAAACGTCTGGGCCGCTAGCCTAAGCCATGCCTAATCATGGTGGAAACTTGCAGCATCACCATAATGAGCAATCTGTGAAGCATTCTCAATAAAAATCTATGCAAATAGTAAATAAAAAGATCGCTGAGATGCTCATTGTCTGATTGCCTTGTCATTTTGGTTATGGGAAAGCTCCTGTACCATGTGCAAGGGGTACCCCATTGGTGGTTCTCTATGATACGCATGTACTTACTATGACAAGAACTTACAGGTGACTGAAGTTGAGTAGCATGAGGTGTAGCCCTCATATTCAAGGGACATGAGATTGCCAACTTATATTTTGTCAAGCATATACTCCATGGTTTGTTTACTTTAACCTTAATCACTTCAAGATGCTTATGATAGGGGCAATGAGGGCTGAAAGCTAACAAGTACCATAATTTTTGGAAGCTCTTTTTGAAACTTGAAATCCCTGCTTCCCTTTATGAAGGGCCTTTCTTTCACCATTATATTGAGTCTCCAACTTCTAACTTTAGGAACCATTAAGAGAGCATAGTTTCCATTCTTAGTTTTATGTGCATTGTCCCAAAACTTATTGATTGATGCATATTGTCATATTGCTTGTTCTTGTGCTATTTGTATCTAGTCACTCTTATGAACTTTGAAGGTGTCCTATGCATCTATGTGCTACTCCATGAGGGACAATCTGAATACCACTATGCCTTGTTTTCTGTATATGAAACAAACAAACATTTTTCAATGCATGCTATTCATGATCTTTGTTTGTAGCCTTTCATGTTGCATGCATAGTTACTTTATCCTATTGTTAGAACTCCTTCTTTCATGCACATGTTTAGATTTCTTTTATCCCAGCTTTCAATGCTTGCAAATGGTTTGATCTTTATTGTGAAGGTGCATGTCACCTCAAAAATTATTCTTTTTATCACTTACCTACTCGAGGACGAGAAGGAGTTAAGCTTGGGGTTGCTTGATACGTCGGAAACGTATCTATAATTTTTGATGTTCCATGCTTGTTTAGTATCTACTTTGCTTTGCTTTGTCTACACTTTGAGGTGTTTTTATATGTTTTCTGGAACTAACCTATTAACAAGTTGCCACAGTGCCAGTTGCCTGTTTTATTCTGTTTTTGGTTCCAGAAAGGTAGAAAATCAATATTCTCTGAATTGGACGGGACAAAATACAAAGTCGATATTTTACCGTGGGCAACATGAATCCAGAATACAAGATGAAGGAGGCTCACCAGGGGGCGTTTAGCGATTTTTTAGATTTTCAAAATTCGAAAAGAGTAAAAAGTTACGGTCAAAAGACCGTTTTTTCCTGCAGAAAAAAAATAGAGGGCGACTTACCCGTAGCGCACCACCACCTAGTGCTCCACGGATAAGCTTGGGCGGGATTCAAATTTGAATCCCCACCCCGCCCTCCTCCCTTTTCCTTTCCCCTTTCCCTTCCCCTTTTCCCTCTTCCTCTCCCTTTCCCTTCTCCTTCTTCCTTCTTCCTTCTTCCTTCTTCCTTCTCCCTTCTTCCTTCTTCCTTCTCCTCCTTCCCCTTCTCCTCTCCTTGCAGTGACGGCGCGACGTCGGCCTCCTTCTCCTCCTCCTCGCAGTGACAACGGGCGACGGCGGTGCAACGGTGGCCTCCTTCTCCTCCACCTCGCAGTGACAACGGGCGACGGAGGCATCCTTCTCCTCACCGACCTCCCTTCCTCCCTCTCTTCCTCCATCTCTTCCTACCTCCCTCTCTTCCTCCATCTCTTCCTTCCTCCCTCTCTTCCTACCTTCCTTTCTCCAACCACACCCTTCCTACCACCTCGACACCGGCGAGGACTAGAGCGGCCACGACCCCTCCCGCACCGCCCTGCCACGACCATGCTCCGGCGAGGTGACACGACTGCGGCGGCGATGCACGGACCCGGTTGCTTTTTCAATTCAAAACGAGGGTGTTTTTTGCATTTTTTTTTGTTTTTTGAAAAACACATCTGTGGCGCACCCTGTACCCCTACCCGTGGCGCACCTGGTAGTGCGCCACGCCTATCTCGATATAACCGTGGCACACCATGCAGTGTGCCACGGCTACGAGATATCCGTAGCATGAGGCTCGTGGCGCACTGCTAGTGCGCCACGGAAGGCCTTTTCAGGTGCGCCACGAATAGGCGTTTTTCTAGTAGTGTGAAGCATGAGTAGTTCCACCTTGGACTACGGGTCCATGTAGTAGCTAGATGGTTGTATCTCCTCCTTTGTGCTTTCATGTATAAATCTTGTGAGCTCCATTCATGATCAAGATCTCATCTATTTGTAATCATGCATGTTGTGTTTGCGGGGGTCCGATGGATATTGAGATTATTATGTCGGATTGATTAATGGTTTTGTCTTATTGATTCTATCATGTCTGTGTTGTTGTGATATTGCATGCTCTCCGTTGTTAGTAGCTATCTTGGCCGAGTAGTTGTTAGTGACTCCAAGAGGGGGTATTTATGCTCGATAGTGGGCTCATGGC
This sequence comes from Avena sativa, assembly GCA_916181665.1. Taxonomy (NCBI): domain Eukaryota; kingdom Viridiplantae; phylum Streptophyta; class Magnoliopsida; order Poales; family Poaceae; genus Avena; species Avena sativa. The sequence goes on from OV702282.1 coordinate 238,477,560, forward strand.
TCTGCTTATCAAGGGAAGTGACAGAAATCTCTACGGTAGTAGATGTGTTGTTGCCACTAGGGAGAAAACAACGGTCTCTTGTTCATGGAACAAGTGGGTTGTTTACCTTACACACTTTGCTTAAAGCAGTTGTCTGTTGCTTGCAACTTAATATTGGAGGGGGGTCGGATGATAACCTGAAGGTGGACTTCTAGTCATAGATGTAGTTGGATGGCGGTCTATGTATATTTTTGTATTGCCCAATCGAATCTCATAGGATCTTTATGTCTGGTAATTTCATTGTCATGCCTTGCTCAGTCCTGTCAATTGCCCTACTGTAATTTGTTTACCCTTCATGCCATGTTTGTTTATCTAAGGAGAGCACCTATAGTGAACTATGGACCCCGGTCCAATATTTAAAATTGATACATCTTCCACTATTACTGTTTACTTGCTGCAAACCATCATCACCTTACACACCATATAGTTAATCCTTTGTTATAGCAAATAGGTTGTATCATCCCCATTTCAGCAACCCTGGTCAAATATAAAAGGCAAAAATCAGGGGGAACAAAAACTTTTTCTTGCAATGAGTGCCTACTTGTTTTCGTGTGCTCAAGTAACTGCTTGTATATTAGGTAATATACTTCTCATCTCAACACTAGCTTACAAAAACTATTTCACAAAAGAGATGTCTTGGCTTATCTTTCATATTCTCAAATGTTCTGGCATTTCAAAAACCTGAGCCAAGATGACTTTGACACCACCAAATACTTTACTAGTTTCTATTGCCAAAACTATGGAGACTTATATATACTCTCCTTATGTTTTCAAGACAGAACTTCAACTACCCTTATCTCTAGGTTTTCCAAAACCTTTATTAAAACCTTTTCATCTGAATCTTGGTGGAGATACCAAGATGGTACTTATCCTCCTTCAAAGCACAACCCCTTTTCAACATACCCATCTGTGCCCCAAGCTAGGCTTGATGGTAACCCTAGTAGTAGAGCATAAGTAGTAAGATGAATTGCCTTGATCTGCTGTCTGATGAATTGCCTTGATCTGCTAATTGCCTTGTTTGCTTGGGAACTAGAAGAGAGCTAATCTAGTAGCTCATCCCTTAGGACCCAATCCTTACTTTTGATCATCAATCTCAAAGAAAGCATCCAAAATCTGGATCTATCCTGAGTCACTCTAGTGATCATCTCACTCTAGTGATCATCTCATCTCATCCTCCTGATGTTTTCCAACTCAGTGAAGACCCCATCTAAGATTGGATCCCATCTACTTAGTTAGTACCTCAACATCCTCCCCTTTGCCTCTAGTTTGGAACCTAGATTTCTCTCAAAATCATCTACACTTGCACTTTAGTCTAAAACCCTAAATCTGCCAAAATGGCTAAGTCTGGAATTACCTATTTGGATATCATTCTTGGAGCTCCACCTCTTACAACCCTTGTGCATTTTTGGGAATGCTCCTGAACCATCTTGTAGTACATCTTTAGTAATACCAAGGCCCACTATTGCCCTTGGCTAAGCCATTCTAATTCCCACTCATCATTGATGGTTTTGTAGGCAAGATACTAATCTTTTCTGCAAATCTTATCATCTTGCCTACTTTGGCAGAAGCTCACATCTATATTCCACCTCTCCTTGACCAACTCTTGGCATGGTTATAGTCTACTAACCATGGTATATAAACCCCCACCTCACTTGGTTCCATTGGATCCTTGTGCTTCCTAAAACCACATGGTTTAGGAAGCTAACTAAGGTGTCTGCTATGGCAGCCTTACTTTCAACAAACTTTACCATCACTTCAAAGTCACCCCAAATCCAACCAAGCCCAACTCTTGCTTACATGATCATCTATATGACATGGTCTATCCATCCATATACCCCTTGTACCAAGGTGAGCTCTGAGCTCCCTAATCCAACTCTGTTTAGATGGCATCAGAATAACAAAACCCTAGATCCTCCCCAAATCTAGTTTCCAACCTTTTCACCATTTTTCTTCAAACCCAAGGTGGACCTTGATGCCTACATCAAGTCTACATCATCTACCTTGGATATGAACAATTCCCAAATAATTCTCCCAATTATTTGGATTATTAAAATATTTCTTTTCCTTACTTACCAATTTCTCAAAATCCTTGTCTATAAAGACAAGTTTGTTTTTCTCCACATCACCTTGCCAACTCAAGGCACATTTGATGCCTATATATCAAATCCTATCTCCCCAACTCAAAAATAAATATTTTTGAGATTCTTAATGATTTCTTTCTGCCCTTGTTCTTAAATGGCTAAAACAAGAAATAATTCTCTAAAAATACTTTCCCGTCTCAATAAATTATCCAATGTGTGTTATGGTATCTAGGACCATACCATGTCAAAAACCAAGCCTTCCCAATGTAAAAATATCAAATAAGCTTCTAGAAACTACTTCTGGACTATTTGAATAACTGAGTTTAAGTGGACTTTTATTCATTAGAAAAATCCCAAATAAATCCTGGAAGTATACAAGGACCTTATCACTCCACCAGTAACCTTCCCCCATCCTGGCCAATGTAAAATTATGAACTTCATTCATAACCCAAGCTTTGGTCAATTTTGGCAAACAAATTCAAAATCATTCAACCAACCCCACCAAACCCCATCCAAACTTGTCTCACACACCTCCCCAGCACCCTCCCTCCTCCTGGTCGCAGCACTAAAGATCTACACTAATCAAGCCCTAGTTCTTGTCCTTTTGCTCTTGATAGAAGGGAGACAAGGCATCCTTGTCTTGCCCCATCATATTAAAAATCCTTGCAGCAACCTCTCTGCCTCTCTCCCCTCCCTCCTACACGACCAGGGCACACCCCCAGGACCCACTCCACCACCCACCTTGCCCTATCCCTGGCCAACACTTCCCTCAAGATCCCTATGGACAATGTTCATTCTACCCTCTTCCCTCCTCGGTTTAAATAAGTCTGAGGCCACCCCAGCCTCCCCTCGTGGCTCATTTGCCACCAATCACCTCCCAGACCACCTCCTTCCTCTCCCCTGCTTAGTTCTGCTCGAAGGTGAAGAAGAAGGGAGCTTCAGCTCGTTCCCAAAAATCGAGCAAAGCTCTTCTCCCCGAGCTCCCCCTCCGCTGCATGTCACTCACCCTCCTTCCCCTCACCATTCTAGTGCTAATGGTGCTCTCTTTTATTCCATGCATGCAGCCCCCGAAGCAGCGCCGGCGAGCCCCGAGTCAGCGCTGTCGGACTCCTCTCACGTGACCGCTCCCGGTGTCTATCCCGAGCTTGTTGCCCCTCTCCAGGCTCGCCATCGACTACCGCGCCTCCTCTGCACCTACCCGACACTCCTCCCCTCCCAGGTGAGTGCCCCGAGCTCTTTCGAGCCCGCTAGGGTTTCCACCCCAGGCTCCCATGCCGCGGGAAAATGATGTGTGGGCACCGTCGGATCCAAGCCAATCCGGCGGCGCAGATCTTCCCATACCCCTTCGGGGATGAGGGCCGCCAGCAGGCCGGCCCACTCCTGGCCGGCTAGCCTCTGTCCCTCGCGGGTGCCTCTACGCCGTTCGGGTCGATTCCCCTCTCCCGGCCCATTCCCCTTAAGACCCTAGCCCAGCTTCCTTTTTCTTTACTAAAGCATTTTCCACCAAATCTGTTTTCTTCCAGTTTAGTTTAAATACTTAATAAAACTAAAATGACCCAAATAAATCTAAACACTATTTTTCTCGAGTACCCCAGCCTCTGTTCTATCATGCAGACTTGGTTCTGTACCAAAATAATGTATAGTTTAAATATGATAAATCTTATACCTAGATTTGTCCAGCACACCAAATAACTTCTCCATTAAGTTTGGTATATCCAAATAAACTAAATCCAATTTTCTCTGGAAGGTACTAACCATAGCTTTCATACCCCACTGGCCCCACCCTAAATTGTTTCCTATTTTGCCCTTGACAAAAATATCAAAAATAGATAGTTTCTGCCTTTAGGAATTTCTCTAGGTCAAACAAAATGGGGTTATGACCTAATTCCAACTCCTAGAAAACACACATAACCATATATCCCTAAATCCAGCAGCTCATAATCTTATAAGTCTCTGATAAATTGTAGTGAATTAAACCTTTCTATGCATGGTTTATTCACTAGCAAAATCACCACAGTAACTCTGTAACTCCAAAGTGATTGACTCCAATTTATACAGAAAGGTACTCCCAGTACCTAACATGTTTCCTTGGAATCAACTAAAAAGCTTCTGTAAAATAAATCTGATGAAAAAGACAAATCTGGCCCAATACTGCCTTTGGGAATTACCCAAGGGCATTCTGGTAATTGTTTTGAGGTGATTCCAACTCCTATGGTTTCAGTAAACCAAATAATACCTAATCACCCAAGGATATAATTTTTGGAACTCCAGATAAGTTCTGGTGAATTATTTCCTAAAACTAACGTTTTTCCCACTATAAAATCCATTAAAAATCAAGGGAAAATGATAAAATAGTGAAACCACTTTTGTTGGCTTCATTTTATCAAAACCTATCTGATGATATCATTTTTAATACAATGTTATCACACATATCAAATCCTTGATCAAAAAAACCCATCCTTTGGTAGTTCTAGAATATAAATCAAAGGGGAGCCCTTCTTCCTAATGCCTCCAAATCCTTGCTAACCTCTACTTGCTGTTTGGTTTGTTGTTTGTATGCTTGTATTGATTGTAGTATTGTCTGCTTGCATGTATGCCCGATAACTAGCGATAGCTGCGATTGTGTGACGCCGAGAAGAAGGAAGCTCTGGGTTATTCTTTTATTATTATTATTGTGTAGGGGTTCATAGCATGGAAAACAAAAAAATTCTACCGCATGAACACACAATCAAGATCTAATCTATGATCAGGCCAAGATCTATCTACTAGATCGGTGCAACAAGTTGATAGAGTACTTACCCTCGAAGATTCAAAGTGGTTAACGAGAGCTGATTCTCGTGGGTGATGTAGTTGTTCACTTGTCGATCTCAAGATCGTGTAGACGATCCTTCCGGTGCCGCGTTCTGGCAACATCCCGCAGTCGGTCACACGTACGGTACTCGATGAAGACCTTCCTCTCCCTTGTTCCAGCAGGCAGCGAAGGTTGTAGTACTCCCCTCACGATTACGGCAGCACGATGGCGTGGTGTTGGAAGTAGAGGGAAGATCCCGCAGGGCTTCGCCTAAGCCGGAGCGAGTATGGTGGAGTAGAGAGAGGACCTTGGCAATCTAGGGTTTAGAGGGCCAAAGGGTTTAGAGTAACCGGCATCTAGGGTTTAGCTAGACGGCGGTTTAGAGGTGATCTAGGGCAGCTGCATCTAGAAGGGGGGCGGCGGCTGGCCTAGGGTTTAGAGGGGGCGCCGGCTAAGGGGCAAGGTGTAGGGAGAGGGGGTGCCCCCTCCCTTTCTCTTATAGGTGGGAGGGGCGGCTAGGGCTAGCCGAGTCCTCCCCTAACTCCCTTGCTGGCCGGCGGTTTGGAGGAGGGAAGGGAAACCTTCTCTCCCCAGGTTTCCTTCTCTTCCTCCACTTGGAAACTAATGTCCCAGTTTGACTTTTTCAAACTGGAATTTTTACTTTCAAACTAGAGTTTGATTTCTCTCTTCCAAGTGTCCAGCCAAGTGACCTAGGACATGATGCAACCATTCCACTTGGTCATGACACATCCATGTACCTTTCCCCTTCCGGATCGGTGAACCTTCTAGACCCTTCTAGAACATTCCAATGAAAACACCGGAATCATTCCCGAACTCCGGATTTGGACTTTCCTTATATGAATCTTATTCTCCGGACCATTCCGGATCTCCTTATGATATCCCAGATCCCATCCGAGACTCCGAACAACATTCGGTCTCTTTACTCACTTTTGATATCTACTAAACAACATCGAATCCTTAAGTGTGTCTCCCTATGGTTCGTGAATTATGCAGACATGACCGAGACTCTTCTCTGATCAATAAACAATAGAGGAATCTGGAAATTCATATGGCTCCCACATATTTCTACGATTACTTCGTGATCGAATGAACCATTTACATACGATACCAATTTCCCTTTGTCTCGCGATAGTTTACTTATCCGAGGTCTGGTCGTTGGTATCTCTGCATACCTAGTTCAACCTCGTTACCGATAAGTACTCTTTTCTCGTTCCTGTGATATGTGATCCCTTGTGAACCAGTCACATGCTTGCAAGCTAATTGGATGACATTCCACCGAGAGGGCCCAGAGTATATCTATCCGTCATATGGATGGACAAATCCCACTCTTGATCCATGTGCCTTAACACATACTTTCCGAATACTCAATGCCACCTTTATAGTCACCCAGTTACAGTGTGGTGTTTGATGTCATCAAAGCATCCTTCCGATGATGGTGATTAACATGATCTCGTGGTCGAAGGAATTAGGTTACTATGTATCAGAAAGCTTATAGCAAATGAACTATATTAAATGACTTGATCTTTATGCTACGCTTAACTATAGGAGTATGTCCATCACATCATTCTCCTAATGATATGACCATGTTGTTAATAACATCTCTATGTTCATGATCAGTAAACCATGATCATATATTAACCAACAAGCTAGTTTAACAAGAGGCTTTACTAGGGACTCTTTTATGTTTACAAATCACACAAGTATTAATGTTTCCGGTTAATACAATTATAGCATGGTATGTAAACATTTATGATAAGCGTGAAGATATGATAATAACCACTTTATTATTGCCTCTTGGGCATATCTCCAACAGTCTCCCACTTGCACTAGAGTCAATAATCTAGTTTCAAACCTTTGTGCATTCAACACCTATGGCTTTCCGGTGTTGTATTTACACGATTGCTAGTGGTCAAATGATCTCCGGATCCGACACTTTCAGGTCCGTGTGTAATTGCATGTCTTTGCATCTCTATGCATCACTCATTCTCTAATGAGATGGCTTTGTACAGATTTGGTTCTTTGGTGAGACCTTTAGTGCCTTGGGGTTAAAACATGTTGATAATATTGTCGTACAATATATCTTCATAGTACTATCCCGCTGTGAACTACACCTAGTTTGATAACAAACTACTTGACACAAATGCCCTCTTCTGCTGCTATAACAACAGTCATATACTTAGCCTTTTGTTGTAGTATCTCTCACAATGTCTTAACTTTGGAACTCATCCAAATCAATTATGGAACTTACTTTCCATCGTATTGTGCCACTCTTAGTTTAGATTGAGATAAAGTTAATTTGTACTTTGTGACAAAACTAGTATCAATGTAATACTTTTACAATGAACTAACCATCTATTTGTCACTTCTACAAAATAATATATTCTTAGTTCTTCTAAAAGATCATAAGAATATCTTTACTATCGTCCAATAATCATCTTATGAATCATTCTGGTATACGCTCATAACATTTAGAGCATAGGACATATGTGGATTTGTACACATCACAGCATGATTGATAAAATACTCTTTGTGATTTTATCTATCAAGTATCAAAAATACTTCAATCCTTCCTATGCAACAAGAACCTTTCTTGTTGTTTCTATATTGAAATCATTCAATATCTCATGTATGTACTTCTGGCACAACCATATTGGCATCACAATTTATCCATATAAACATTGATGCCAAATATTCGGGTTCTGCCTAAGCCTTTCATCGAGATGAAATTCTTATCCTGTGTTAATAAAGAGATACATCATTTCCAATAAACAATATGTCTTCCACATAATGTATTAGAAACATGTCTTAGCGCTCCCACTTAATTTCTTGCAGATGCAAGCATCTTCATCGTCTCCGATGAAATTAAACTCTTTTAACAGTTTCATCATAGTGAAGATTCCAACTCCGCGATGCTCACTTCATCCATTGAAGTTTGCATATGCTTTTAGCATCCTTTGAATTAACAAAACCCTTTGGACCGTGTTATGCACACGTCTTAGGTAACCATTCTATTAGAAGAACTTGTTTTGTTTATTCAACTACCGCATAACAAAATTAAATGTAGTGGTTGCTACATTAATCCGTCTAAACTAAATATCGCTTAATGAAAGATCAGATCTTGTCATAGTAAACTCTTTGAACATTGTCGTGAACTCTTTCCCGATATGTCGATAATTTCATAGATGTGAAACATTCATGTCTATTTCTTTATAGATCCAAACACGACTGTAAGGTCTTACACCTTTCCAGAGGGTCTCTCAAGTTCAAAGCTTGATTTCTCGTGTATGGAACTATCACGGATTATATGGCTTCAAGCCATTTGACGGAGTCAGAGCCCATCATCGCTTCTTTGCATGTAGTCGGTTCATTATTGTCAAATAATGATTCAAACCTCAAATCTTGGTATTTGATTGTTTATCCGACCTACTTTGTTCAATAGGAACTTAGATCTCCGTGTCCACAACCTTTGAGGCACGTGAGCCATGAGCGTTGTTGCTTCCTCCGAAACACTTTTCGGCGCTGCGCAACTTTGCACATATAGCTAAGGTTTGTTTAACCTTATCAAAGTTCTATTGTCCTCCCACTTAACTTTTCACGGAAAAATTCCTTCTCAAAGAAACTTGACGTTCTAAGCGACAAACACTTTTGTCTTCGGTGTTATGGAGGATTACTTAATGGCTATTCAAAATAACATACAAAGAAATATTCATACGACTTTGGTTGCAAACATCTTTCTTATGCATAGCATACCAATTTTTAAGAAAGGACAACTTGGGTTTTATCCCAAACCATAACTTTATATGGCGTCATTTCAACGGATTATGATGGAGCTCTTTTCAGTGGAAAAACGGTAGTCTCTAAAGCTTTAATCTTTAAAATGTAATGGCAGTTTTATCAATTACACCTTTGATCTTACCATGTCAAACAAGGTTTCATTGCATATCTCGATTATTCCATACTCATATGGTGTTTCGGGAAACGCAAATCCATGGAACGATTCCTCAAATATTTAGGTGTTATGCTAAACTTTATAACTCAAATAACGTCCTTTATGATCCTATCATAAATTCTTTATTTTCTTGTTACATCGATTTTGCACTTCATCTTGAAAGTCTTTAAACTTTTCAAATGTTTCACACTTCATCCTTATTAAGTAAATATTCATATATTCACTCAAATTTTTGGAGAAAACATATGAAGTTGAAATTTATCGCTCTTGACTACACATAATGGACTTCATAAAACAATATGTACAAGTTCCAATAAGCTAGTCATCCATTCCCTTTGGCCTATGAGCGGAGTTTTAATTATCTCTAGGAAAATTTCACAAGTGTCATTTGATCAAAATCAAAAGACTCCAAAATTCCATCCACATGGAGTTTCTTCATGTTTTCTTTCCAATATAATTTAAACGGCGATGTCACTTCCTAAGTGATCTTTATTATCAATTGTCTTTCGACATTTGTAGCAATATTTTTATGGATGTGATTTATCCAACGAGATTTGTAAATCATCCATCTTTTATGGATTACGGCAATTATTTGAACAACCATTTTGTTCTCATAATACCCGATAAAACAAATCTTGAAGGCAAGCTTTGATATTAACGAGAAACATAACAACCCTTTATTTGTTCTCGATGAACATCATCACACATTCTTTTGCTAGTTACTTAGGCCATTGTAGTTCATGAATTGTGTTGTTTCATATGATGATTCATACCAACAAATTCAGTATCCAATACTTAAGAACCACATTGTTTAATAAGCAAAGATTATAGCCATAACATGTATATCCTCTATATACCTAAGCTGAACAATTCTAGTCTTTTCTATTCTGCCATATATTTCTGAGATTCTATGTCAGTATTTCCTTTTCTGTTCGAAAGAATCTATCAACATCAATAGTGGAGTCACACACATGACACATAGTCCAAAGCATGTATAATTAAATACCAATGTCTTTGGACTTGCACTTTGAAGCATATCACCATCATCAAATGTTTGGTGTTCTTTCAAATTCGATTCTTTAGTAATATTTTAGTGCAGTAAACATTTTACTTACATTAAATATGCATCCTTATCATGGAACTATTCATGATCAAGCTGTAGGGGTTCGTAGCATGGAAAACAAAAATTTTCTATCGCATACAAACAAACAAGCCAAGATCTATCTACTAGATTGTAGCAACGAGTCGATAGTGGAACTCACCCTCGAAGATTCCAAAGCGGTTAACGAGAGCAGATTCTCGTGGGTGATGTAGTCGTACTCTTTCCGATCTCAAGATCGCGTAGACGATCCTTCCGGCGCCACGTTCCGGCAGCGCTCCCGCAGTCGGTCACACGTTCGGTACTCGACGAAGACCTTCCTCTCCCTTGTTCCAGCAGGCAGCGGAGGTTGTAGTACTCTCCTCGCGATTCCGGCAGCACAACGGCGTGGTACCGGAAGTAGAGGAGAGATCCCGCAGGGCTTCGCCTTAAGCCGGTGCGAGTATGGTGGAGCTTATGAGAGAGGCTATTAGTGGTCTAGTAATTAGACACACCAATTAGAGGGCTCTAAACCAATTAGAAGGCTCTAAACCGAATAGCTCTAAACCGGGGTTTTAGATCTAGGGTTTAGGTCTAGAGGATAGGAAGTAGTGTTGTGTCTAGAGGAGGAGGCCCTGCCCCTCCTTTTATAGGTGGGAGGGCCGGCGCCATGGGGAGGAGTTCCTCCCCAACTCGGCCTAGGGAGGTGCGCCGGCCTAGGGGAGGAACCCTCCTCCAACTCGGCCTCCACCTCTCCTCCTCTTTCTCCACTTTCCGAAACTGGCAGTTTGACCGAAAACTGGCAGTTTGACTTTTCCAATTAGGATTTGAATTAACCCTTTATTTCGGACAGCGAGAACACTTAGTACATGATGCAATCATTCCAACATGCAATGACACATTCATGTACCCCTTCCCCTCCGGAGTGCCGGACATTCCGGGACCTTCTAGAATGTTCCCGATGAAAACACCGGAACCATTCCCAAACTCCGAAACGGGACTTTCCTTATATGAATCTTATTCTCCGGACCATTCCGGATCACCTCGTGATATCCCGGATCCCATCCGAGACTCCGAACAACATTCGGTCTCTTTCTCATAATACCATAACTACTCAAACAACGTCGAATCCTTAAGTGTGTCTCCCTACGGTTCGTGAATTATGCGGACATGATCGAGACACTTCTCCGATCAATAACCAATAGAGGAATCTGGAAATTCATATGGCTCCCACATATTTCTACGATTACTTTGCGATCGAATGAACCACTTACATACGATACCAATTTCCCTTTGTCTCACGATATGTTACTTATCCAAGGTTATGATCGTCGGTATCTCTGCATACCTAGTTCAACCTCGTTACTGATAAGTACTCTTTTCTCGTTCCCGTGATATGTGATCCCTTGTGACCAAGTCACATGCTTGCAAGCTAATTGGATGACATTTCACCGAGAGGGCCCAGAGAATATCTATCCGTCATGTGGATGGACAAATCCCACTTTTGATCCATGTGTTTCAACCAATACTTTCTGAACACTCAATGCCACTTTTATAGCCACCCTGTTACGGTGTGGTGTTTGATGACATCAAAGCATCCATCCAGTAAAGGTGATATGCATGATCTCATGGTCGAAGGAATTAGGTTACTATGTATCAGAAAGCATATAGCAATTGAACTATTGAAATGACTTGATCTTTATGCTATGCTTATCTATAGGAGTATGTCCACCATATCATTCTCCTAACGATATGATCTTGTTGTTAATAACATCTCAATGTTCATGATAGGGAAACCACAATCATCTATTAACCAACAAGCTAGTTTAACAAGAGGCTTTACTAGGGACTCTTATTTTAGTTTACAAATCACACAAGTATTAATGTTTCCGGTTAATACAATTATAGCATGGTATGTAAACATTTATCATAAGTGTGAAGATATGATAATAACCACTTTATTATTGCCTCTTGGGCATATCTCCAACAGTCTCCCACTTGCACTAGAGTCAATAATCTAGTTTCAAATCTTTGTGTATTCAACACCTATGGCTTTCCGGTGTTGTATGTACATGATTGCTAGTGGTCAACTGATCTCCGGATCTGACACTTCCAGGTCCGTGTGTAATTGCATGTCTTTGCGTCTCTACGCATCACTCATTCTCTAATGAGATGGCTTTGTATAAATTTGGTCTTTCGGTGTGACCTTTAGCTCTTTGGGGTTAAAACATGTTGATAACATTGTCGCACAATATATCTTCATAGTATTATCCCACTGTGAACTACACCTAGTTTGATAACAAACTATTTGACACAAATGCCCTCTTTTGCTGCTATAATAGCAGTCATATACTTAGTCTTTTGTTGTAGTATCTGTCACAATGTCTTAACTTTGGAAATCATCCAAATCCATTATGGAACTTACTTTCCATTATATTGTGCCACCCTTAGTTTAGATTGAGATAAACTTAATTTGTACTTTGTGACAAGACTAGTATCAATGTAGTACTTTTACAATGAACTAACCATCTATTTGTCACTTCTACAAATAATATACTCTTAGTTCTTTCAAAAGATCATAAGAATATCCTTACTATTGTCCAATGATCATCTTACAAATCATTCTGGTATATGCTCACAACATTTAGAGCATAGGACATATCTGGATTTGTACATATCACAGTATGATTGATATAAATACTCTTTGTGATTTCATACATCAAGTATCAATCTATACTTGAATCTTTGTTTCACTTACCAAGTGCCAATACACTTGAATATATCATCAACATTGAACTCTTTCAATCCTTTCTGTGCAACAAGAACCTTTCTTGTAGTTTCTATATTGAATTCATTCAATATCTCGTCTATGTACTTCTGGCACAACCATATTAGCGTCTAATGATGCCAAATATTTGGGTTTTGCCTAAGTCTTTCATCGGGATGAAATTCTTAATATGTGTTAATAAAAGGTACATTATTTCCAATCAACAATATGTCTTCCACATAATGTATTAGAAACATGTCTTAGCGCTCCCACTTAATTTCTTGCAAATGCAAGCATCTCCATCGTCTCTGATGAAATTAAACTCTCTTAACAGTTTCATCATAGTGAAGATTCCAACTCCGCTATGCTCACTCTAACCATTGAAGTTTGCATATGCTTTTAGCATCCTTTGAATTAACAAAACCCTATGGACCGTGTTATGCACATGTCCTAGGTAACGATTCTTTTAGAAGAACTTGTTTTGTTTATTCAACTACCATATAACAAATTATATGTAGTGGTTGCTACATTAATCCGTCTAGACTAAATATCACTATGAAAGATCAAAATCTTGTCATAGTCAACCTTTGAACATTGTTGTGAACTCTTTCCCAACATGTCGACTATTTCATAGATGTAAAACATCCATGTCTATTTCTATATAGATCCAGACACAACTGTAAGGTCTTACACCTTTCTCGAGGGTCCTTCAAGTTCAAAACTTGATTTCTCGTGTATGGAACTATCACGGATTATATGGCTTCAAGCCATTTGACGGAGTCAGGGCCCATCATCGCTTCTTTGCATGTAGTCGGTTCATTATTCTCAAATAATGATTCAACCCTCAAATCTTGGTATTTGATTGTTTACCCGATCTACTTGTTTCAATAGGAACTTAGATCTCCGTGACCACAACCTTTGAGGCACGTGAGCTATGAGCATTGTTGCCGCCTCCGGAACATTTTTCGGTGCTGCGCAACTCTGCACATACAGCTAAGGTTCTTTTAACCTTATCAAAGTTCTAATGTCCTCCCACTTAACTTTTCACGAAAAATTTCTTCTCAAAGAAACTTGACGTTCTAAGCAACAAACACTTTTGTCTCCGGTGTTTTATGGAGGAATACTTAACAGTAATACAAAGACAGGTTTATCCGACTTTGGTTGCAAACATCTTTCTTATGCATAGCATACCAATGTTTAAGAAAGGACAACTTGGGTTTTATCCCAAACCATAACCTTATATGGTGTCATTTCAGCGGTTTATGATGGAGCTCTTTTCAGTGGAAAAACGGTAATCTCTAAAGCTTTTAATCTTTAAAATACAATGGCAGTTTTATGAATTACACCTTTCGATCTTACCATGTCAAACAAGGTTTAATTACATATCTCGAACGCTCCATACTCTTATGGTGTTTCGGGAAATGCAAATCCACGGAACGATTCCTTAAATCTTAGGTATTATGCTAAACTTGTAACTCAAATATCTTCCTTTATGATCTTTATCATAAACTGTTTATATTCTTGTTACAATGATTTTGCACTTCATCTTGAAAGTCTTTGAATTTTTCAAATGTTTCATACTTCATCCTTATTAAGAAAATATCCATATATTCACTCAAATTTTCGGAGAAAGCATATGAAGTTGAAATCCATCGCTCTTGACTACACATAACGGACTTCGTACAACAATATGTACAAGTTCCAATAAGCTAGTCATTCGTTCCCTTTTGGCCTATGAACGAAGTTTTAATTATCTCTAGGAAAGTTTCACAAGCGTCATATGATCAAAAATCAGAAGACTCCAAAATTCCATCAACATGGAGTTTCTTCATGTTTTCTTTCAAATATAATTTAAACGGCGATGTCACTTCCTAAGTGATCTTTCAATCAATTTGTCTTTCGACATTTTAGCACTAGTTTTATGGATGTGATGTCTCCAACGAGATTTGTGAATCATCCATCTTTTATGGATTACGGCAATTATTTGAACAACCCTTTTGTTCTCATAATACCTGATAAAACAAATCTTGAAGGCAAGCTTTGATGTTTTAACGAGCAACATAATAACCCTTTATTTGTTCTCGATGAACATCATCACATATTCTTTTGCTAGTTACTTAGGCCATTGTAGTTCATGAATTCTGTTGTTTTGTATGACGATTCATACCAACAAATTCAGTATCAAATACTTAAGAACCACATTGTTTAATAAGCAAAGAATATAGCCATAACATGTATATCATCTATATACTTAAACTGAACGATTCTAGTCTTTTCTTTTCTGCCATATATTTATGAGATTCTCTTTCAGTATTTCCTTTTCAGTTTGAAAGAATCTATCAACATCAATAGTGGAGTCATACATATGACATATAGTCCAAAGCGTGTATAATTAAATACCAATGTCTTTGGACTTGCACTTTGAAGTAGATCACCATCATCAAATATTTGGTGTTCTTTCAAATTCCTTTCTTTAGTAATCTCTTGGTGTAGTAAACATTTTACCTACATCAAATATTCACCCTTATCATGGAATCGTCCATGATCAAGCTAATTTTAGCTTATAACGATGAATTATGAGTATAATGTTGCTATCCAAAACCCTTTTTGGAGGATTAGGACAACAAGTGTCTCCAACCTTTTTGCAAATTCTCATCAAATATGAGAACATGACTTTTGCCATATTATACTCTATCATGTTGCAACCAAAACTTCGTTTCAGATATCACAATATCTTCCACACATCATGGTTTCTGAAACAACTCTTTCAGATCCTAGATAACCTTGATATTAAGACAATCTTTGAATATCAAGAATCATGGAGACAAACATGATACTTATATACTAACATTTGGAATTGTTACTCTTGATTTAATACTAATTATTAAACTTCATGGAGTAACTGGAACTTACTGAAAGTTTGCAATAGGACTTTTAAACTTTAGATTAACACTTCAATACAATACGATACCAGTTCGTAAAGTAACTAACCAGAATTCTATAGTTCTATCATCTCAATTATAACTAAGCGCAAGGTGGTAAACGGATGCCAATGACTACAACAACTATGCAAATTCACTTTGATTTAGTTTATGATAAATTGAGTTCTAATTAATAATTAAATTAATCTAGGTGAACTCCCACTCAAAACAATATCCCTCACATTGTTTTAGTGATCACACGAACCAAATCCCCCATATCAAAACCGATCATCACGAGAGTTGATATGGCTTCAATGGCGAACAATCAACATGTTCATCATATCTACTATATGACTCATGCTCTACCTTTCGGCGATCCGTGTTCCTGAGGCCATGTCTGTACATGCTAGGCTCGTCAAGATCAAACCTTAGCTACCGCATAAGCAAATCTGGCTTGCTTACGTTGTATTCACCCGCGGAATCAAAGACACCCGATCATCACGTGGTGCTTCGAAGCAACAAGCTTTGGCAACGGTGCATACTAAGGGTGAACACTTTAGAACTTGAAATTTATGTGCATGAGGGATCATCTTATAATGCTACCGTCGTCTACTAAGCAATACAAGATGCATAAAGGATTAACATCACATGCAATTCATAATATGTGATATGATATGGCCTTTCTTCTTTGTGCTTCCGATCTCCATCTTCAAGCACGAACATGATCTCCATCATCACCGGCATAGCATCAAGGTCAATGACGCTTCTTCATGGTTGTCGTCCACCAGCTTCAACTATTACAACTATTTTGAATAGACACGCAGGTCTTAACAGAAATTAAAGACAACCAAATGGCTCCTGCCGGTTGCCAACTTACAATAAGGAACATTGCATACATCAAATATAATCACAATCATGGCCATATCACATCACTGCACACCCCTGCAAAACAAAGTTAGACGCCTCTACTTTCTTTGCATATTTTACGTGGTTTGGGGCTTTCAATAAGTGTCGTTCTAACTTACGAACAAGAACCACAACATTGATACTAGTATTGTTAATCACCCGTTGTAAATTGGATCTTAACTATGCTAGGAGAAACAGGCACCCGCAAAGCCACTTATGCAATACAAGTTGCATGTCAAACGTGGAGCAAGTCTCATGAACGATGTCATGTAAGGTTAGCCCGGGCCGCTTCATCCCAACATACCGCAAGATGCAAAGTACACAAAAAGCAATCTACAATAAAAGCATCAACGCCCACAATGACCATTGTGTTCTACTCGTGCAACAGATCTACATATAGACACGGCTCTGATACCACTGTAGGGGTTCGTAGCATGGAAAACAAAAATTTTCTATCGCATACAAACAAACAAGCCAAGATCTATCTACTAGATTGTAGCAACGAGTCGATAGTGGAACTCACCCTCGAAGATTCCAAAGCGGTTAACGAGAGCAGATTCTCGTGGGTGATGTAGTCGTACTCTTTCCGATCTCAAGATCGCGTAGACGATCCTTCCGGCGCCACGTTCCGGCAGCGCTCCCGCAGTCGGTCACACGTTCGGTACTCGACGAAGACCTTCCTCTCCCTTGTTCCAGCAGGCAGCGGAGGTTGTAGTACTCTCCTCGCGATTCCGGCAGCACAACGGCGTGGTACCGGAAGTAGAGGAGAGATCCCGCAGGGCTTCGCCTTAAGCCGGTGCGAGTATGGTGGAGCTTATGAGAGAGGCTATTAGTGGTCTAGTAATTAGACACACCAATTAGAGGGCTCTAAACCAATTAGAAGGCTCTAAACCGAATAGCTCTAAACCGGGGTTTTAGATCTAGGGTTTAGGTCTAGAGGATAGGAAGTAGTGTTGTGTCTAGAGGAGGAGGCCCTGCCCCTCCTTTTATAGGTGGGAGGGCCGGCGCCATGGGGAGGAGTTCCTCCCCAACTCGGCCTAGGGAGGTGCGCCGGCCTAGGGGAGGAACCCTCCTCCAACTCGGCCTCCACCTCTCCTCCTCTTTCTCCACTTTCCGAAACTGGCAGTTTGACCGAAAACTGGCAGTTTGACTTTTCCAATTAGGATTTGAATTAACCCTTTATTTCGGACAGCGAGAACACTTAGTACATGATGCAATCATTCCAACATGCAATGACACATTCATGTACCCCTTCCCCTCCGGAGTGCCGGACATTCCGGGACCTTCTAGAATGTTCCCGATGAAAACACCGGAACCATTCCCAAACTCCGAAACGGGACTTTCCTTATATGAATCTTATTCTCCGGACCATTCCGGATCACCTCGTGATATCCCGGATCCCATCTGAGACTCCGAACAACATTCGGTCTCTTTCTCATAATACCATAACTACTCAAACAACGTCGAATCCTTAAGTGTGTCTCCCTACGGTTCGTGAATTATGCGGACATGATCGAGACACTTCTCCGATCAATAACCAATAGAGGAATCTGGAAATTCATATGGCTCCCACATATTTCTACGATTACTTTGCGATCGAATGAACCACTTACATACGATACCAATTTCCCTTTGTCTCACGATATGTTACTTATCCAAGGTTATGATCGTCGGTATCTCTGCATACCTAGTTCAACCTCGTTACTGATAAGTACTCTTTTCTCGTTCCCGTGATATGTGATCCCTTGTGACCAAGTCACATGCTTGCAAGCTAATTGGATGACATTTCACCGAGAGGGCCCAGAGAATATCTATCCGTCATGTGGATGGACAAATCCCACTTTTGATCCATGTGTTTCAACCAATACTTTCTGAACACTCAATGCCACTTTTATAGCCACCCTGTTACGGTGTGGTGTTTGATGACATCAAAGCATCCATCCAGTAAAGGTGATATGCATGATCTCATGGTCGAAGGAATTAGGTTACTATGTATCAGAAAGCATATAGCAATTGAACTATTGAAATGACTTGATCTTTATGCTATGCTTATCTATAGGAGTATGTCCACCATATCATTCTCCTAACGATATGATCTTGTTGTTAATAACATCTCAATGTTCATGATAGGGAAACCACAATCATCTATTAACCAACAAGCTAGTTTAACAAGAGGCTTTACTAGGGACTCTTATTTTAGTTTACAAATCACACAAGTATTAATGTTTCCGGTTAATACAATTATAGCATGGTATGTAAACATTTATCATAAGTGTGAAGATATGATAATAACCACTTTATTATTGCCTCTTGGGCATATCTCCAACACAAGCTACTTTAGCTTATAACGGTGAATTACGAGTATAATTTTGCTCTCCAAAACCTTTTGGAGGATTAAGACGACCAGCGTCTCCAACCTTTTTGCAAATTCTCATCAATTATGGGAACATGACTTTTGCCATATTATACTCTATCATGTTGCAACCAAAACTTTGTTTCAGATATCACAATATCTTCCACACATCATGGTTTCTGAAACAACTCTTTCAGATCCTAGATAACCTTAATATTAAAACAATCTTTTGAATATCAAGAATCATGGAGGCAAACATGATACTTATATACTAACACTGGAATTGTCACTCTTGATTTAACACCAATTATTAAACTTCACGAAGTAACCGGAACTTACTGAAAGTTTGCAATAGGACTTTTAAACTTTAGATTAATACTTCAAAACAATACGATACCAGTTCATAAAGTAACTAACCAGAATTCTATAGTTCTATTATCTCAATTATAACTAAGCGCAAGGTGGTAAACGGATGCCAATGACTACAACAACTATGCAAATTCACTTTGATTTAAATTATGATAAATAGTGTTCAACTTTCAATCCTATTGTTGTTGAACTCCCACTCAAAACAATATCCCTCACATTGTTTTAGTGATCACACGAACCAAATTCATTACACCAAGTCCGATCATCACGTGACATGATATAGTTTTAAAGGCGAACAATCATCATGTTCATAATATCATCTATATGACTCATGCTTTACCTTTCGGTATTCCGTGTTCCGAGATCATGTCTATACATGCTAGGCTCATCAAGATCAAACCTTAGCTTCCGCATGCGCAAATCTGTCTTGCTCCCATTGTATACACTCGCAGAATCTAACACACCCGATCATCACGTGGTGCTTCGAAACAACGAGCTTTAGCAGCGGTGCTTACTAAGGATGAACACTTTATAACTTGAAATTTTTGTGCTAGAGGGATCATCTTATAATGCTACCATCGCGAACTAAGCAATACAAGATGCATAAAAGGATTAACATCACATGCAATTCAAAATATGTGATATGATATGGCCTTTCTTCTTGTGCTTCCAATCTCCATCTTCAAGCACGAACATGATCTCCATCATCACCGGCATGGCGTCAAGGTCAATGGCTCCGCTTCATGGTTGTCGTCCACCAGCATCAACTATTACAACTACTTTGAATAATAGACACGCTGGTCTTAACGGAATTTAAAAGACAACCATATGGCTCCTGCCGGTTGCCGACTTACAATAAGGAACATTGCGTACATCATATATAATCACAATCATGGTCATATCACATTACAGCACACCCCTGCAAAACAAAGTTAGATGCCTCTAATTTTCTTGGCATGTTTTACGTGGTTTGGGGCTTTCAATAAGTGTCGTTCTAACTTACGAACAAGAACCACAATGTTGATGCTTGAACTATCAAGTGCCCGTTGTAAATTGAATCTTTACTATGATGGGAGAGACAGACACCCGCAAAGCCACTTATGCAATACAAGTTGCATGTCGAACGTGGAGCAAGTCTCATGAATGATGTCATATAAGGTTAGCCCGGGCCGCTTCATCCCACCATACCGCAAGATGCAAAGTACATAAGAAGCAATTGATAATAAAAGCACCACCACCCACAATAACCATTGTGTTCTACTCGTGCAACAGATCTACATATAGACACGGCTCTGATACCACTGTAGGGGTTCGTAGCATGGAAAACAAAAAAAATCTACCGCATGAACACACAATCAAGATCTAATCTATGATCAAGCCAAGATCTATCTACTAGATTGGTGCAACAAGTTGATAGAGTACTAACCCTCGAAGATTCAAAGCGGTTAACGAGAGCAGATTCTCGTGGGTGATGTAGTCATTCACTTGCCGATCTCAAGATCGCGTAGACGATCCTTCCGCCGCCGCGTTCCGGTAGCGCTCCCGCAGTCGGTCGCACGTACGGTACTCGATGAAGACCTTCCTTGTAACATCCCTAAAAACATGTTTCAAACTCATGCATATCATCCATGCATCCATGATCATAAGAAATTCATTTCAAACAAATCATTTCAAAACAGAAGCATATATGCTTATTATTTCATGTAAGTTTGCTCTAGCCTTAGTGCTAACTTCCAATGAGAAGAGTACTTTGTTTGGTTCAGTAAGGTTTGAATTCAACTTAGGCACCTTCAAAAGCTTGAGCAAAGTTTTCAAAACAAAATGAGTAAGTAAAACCAATATTATGCCTATTGAATATATCACATAAAGGCTTGGTTTTATTTTTATTTTCATTTGATCAAAGTGTTTTGAGTAAACAGTAGTGTTTGACACACATTTGAGTGCAAGGTTTGCAGTATAAAAACCTAGAGAAGTTTTGAATTCAAACTCATTTGATTTGGAGTTGAAAATAATTTCAGAAAAATCAAACAGAAAAAGAAAAAGGTTAAAAGGGAAAAAAATAAGCTAACATGCGAATCTGGCCCAACTAAGCCCAGCAACCCTCCCCGCGAACCGTTATTCGTTACTCGCACCCACACCCGCCGAGTGACTGACAGACAGGAACCACTCCCTCTCTGTTTCTCTCGCTGACAGCCGCGGCCCACACGGCGTCGTCGTCTCCACCCCGCGACGTGTTCTTCCCCAAATCACGCCGGCCGTTCCCTATATTGATTCGCGGCGTCAATTCACGTTGAATGGCGGAGTAAATCTCGCTCGCGACCATGCTATTTAAACCCCCTCGGCCCCCTCTCCATTTTCCCCCAGACTCCGAGCACAAAGCGGCCCCAGGCTGCCCGCAATCATCCTCGCACGGTCGCAGACAGAGCTCACTCCGGCGACCAATCCCAGTGAGACCCATGCGCCCCTTCTTCTCTAGTTCTCGCAGACAGCTTCGCCACTTCCTTGCGCACCTTCTGACACCGTTGGTTCCTCCTATACCTCCCCAGGTCGTCGGCTTCGTCAAGCACAGCAAGGTTCCGACGACGTCCTCAACTCCGGCGATTAAATTCGGTGAGCCCCTTATTCCCCTTCGCCTCTGATTCAGAAGAACGAGTTCGCCGCAGTCTTGCGCATCTCCTGATGCCGTTTGTTCATGCTAGGGTGCCAGGAGCGTCGCCAACGTCGTCGTCCACCCGAGCCCGACGCAGCCTGCAACTCCGACGAGCCCGTGCAGCCGTGTCCGTGCGCCCCTTTCCAAGCCATCGCCAAGTTGAGCATCAGTGCATCGCCACGATTCTGGTAAACATCTCCAACGACCCTAGAGCCACCTGTAGCGCCGCGCCGCCGTAGACCGAGCTCGCCGCCGCCAGTAGCCACCGCCAGCGCCGCCCATCTGTGGTCGCTTGATCCAGGACCGTAGGATCTAGATCCAGCGCGTATAAACAGATCACTTATCGAAGTGTTATGAGTAGATCTAGGCCGTGCAGATTAAGTAGATCTAATGGCTCACAGACGCGATCCTGAGCGAACCGGTATGCACCAATCAGATTAAGACGCGTGGCTAGAGATTAGATTTAAAAACAGGATTTGAATCTATTAGTGGTTTGAATTTGTTTTAGCTATAACTTTTGATCCCCACGTTCAAATTTGACAAATTTTATATCAATGGAATCAATAGAACAAGCCCTTTCTAAATATACAATGTGTTTAATGTTTTGCTTCTGTTAAAATGGTTTTATTTACAGAAACATGTGTAGGTCTATTTTGAGTATATGAATTGTTTGAGAAATGTTTTAAGGTTTAAATAAATGTTGTTTGGAAAGTTTTGAACTTGTTTATGAACCAGTACTGTACACTTGCTTTGTTGAGTTTTAAAAATCATCACATATCATATTTCATGCATTCATATATTTTTGTTTGTATATATTTTGTATGTGATTGTTGCTGTGATTTTATGTGTAGATTTTGGTGCCAATAGTGATTGTGATTGTGAGGAGTGTAGCTACTCTCCAAACTACCAAGGCAAGTGGTGCTTCATGATATTTTTATCCCTATGTTTTCTACTAAGCATTAGAAATATTTTGCTAGTCTCGCATGTTATATTTTTCTTATATGCCATGTTGGGAAATCCTAGTAGTTGTAGAATTGCTAGGAAATTTCTAAGTTAAGATGCTTATCTATGCCATACTTAGCCTAGCTAGTAGCAACCAAGGGTGGTGAAATATACATGCTATGATAAAAATATTTCTAAGTCTTTGGACTTGTGTTTTGCCTAATAAAACAACTAAGTAAATGAAACACCTGGGTGGAATGGAAAGAATGGTTTATGTTGAGAGGTTACACAAGGCCCATTTCTATGCTTTACCTTGTGTATCTCACTTGTGGGAAGCCACCCAGGAACAAAGGGATTTGAGAGGCCAAATGTTAAGAAGCTTCTAGTGCAGCCACTTGGCAATATGGGCTCTGCCAGGATCATATAGGTTGCAATAACTTAGCCATTTGGACAGTTGGTGGTAGTGGGATGATAGGTTGGAGCGCGTCCATTTGGTCTAAGGGAAGGCTTATGAAAGGTCCTGTCTTGGTGAAAATCAAGGCTTGTGGGGAAAGTGCACAACCTCTGCAGATGGAAGAATCTAAGTACTTAGCCATGTCCCAGGAAAAGGACAACTTGAGCATCATGACATGGAAGCTATCAAGAATCTCCTCATCCAAATTTCTAAGTAAAACATGTGGGTGAACAAGGGTGAAGGACTCCAATGTCTATTGGTGGTTCCTTGGGAAAAGTTTTGACAAAGAAAACTTAGAGTTTTCAACTAATAGGCAAAACCTATTTTGAGCAAAGAAAGCCTAAGCTACACTTAGCCAAATTGCATATAGTATCTAGTCCACCAAAAATTATACTAAGGTATCACTTGCCAATACTATTCCAATGTATTGACCCACTATGGCTGTAACTTGTGATGTTGCAGGTTACTCTGATGAGGATTAGGAGTCATGAGTCTACACTCAACATGTTTGCCTGTGGCACATGAAGATGAAGACTTTTATCTATTTACTTATTTAAACTCTTGTAATAGGCCTGTGGCCATGGAGTTGTAAAGACTATGTTGTCTCTGGAATGACTGTAATAATGACCTTTGTTTCTGTGTACTTCATCTTAAACTGTGGATGCTAGCATTGATCCAGGGACTAGCATTGCAATCACAGGGATCCTTTTCCTTTATAAAGGAGGGATCTTACAGATGGTATCAGAGCACTGTGTTGCCTGTAGGATTATGACCCTAGGAGTGGAAACCACTAAGGAAAAAATTTCAACAACTTATACACTTGTCTACTCATCTCGTAAACTTTTCTAATCTTCTTTCTCATCTCTATTTGTAGATGAACTCCATCAACGAAGCTGTAAGGAAAGGACCACTCATGACAATGACTTTAGAGTGTGAGACAGAATTCCCCAAGGCTCTCAAGGACCTCATGGTTGCAATGGTAATACATGGTGCACCTGTGTACAAAGGCTTTCCTGTGATGGATGAAGGAGTTGAGTACTGGTGGGTGCAACTTCACTTGTATAAAAACAAGGAAGACAACCACAAGGAATCAGGATTCTGCATGTTCACCAATTCAGTGATGCACCCTACATTCTTTGATTCAGCAAGGGATGCAGCTTGGAAGACCATCAAAGAACTTGGTGATAGAGTCAAATGCAGAATGTTCAACATCCAAAATAGCCTAAAAGAAGAGAAGAAACATACCCAAGAGTTGGAGGCTACCAACCAAACCTTAAGAGGAGACATTATAGACTTAGTAATGGAGTCATGTGCTCAAGAGAGAGTGATTGCTTCTAGAAATATTGTGTTAGCCAACATATCTAGTGAGTTGGGATTGTAACTTACTTCGTTAGTTGGACCACCACCTATCACCTTATTTTCCAAATGTTGCTTAAAATAGGTTGAACCTTGGTTGTTGTAATGGATACATGTATGCCATGACTTGTGTGTTTTGATTTCCAATGATATGTATGTGATGCTTTGCCTTGTGCTTTATCTTAAATTGTGTTGTTCTAACTTTTTCTATCTTATAAATAGATGCCTAATGTTACCATCAGCACTGTTGAGGAGTTCCAGGGAACTCGCTTTGGTCCTCGTATTATTGAGCTCACTACCTTGCTCAATCTCCCTCTTCCTACCATCATGGTGCTTCCCCTCACCAAGTTTGAGAGGAAAGTCCTTTGGGGTTTCAAGGTCAATCAGCCCGGACGCCAGACTGAGCCTACCACGGAGGCCATCATCTTCAAGCTCATGCACGATGACAAGGAGAGAGGCCTAGAGGTAGTCATGCAGGACTTGATTGGACGTCTGTTAGGGAGACACTCTCGACAGGTTAGAGGTACTCATTTCCACGTCTTTGGTAGAAGTGATGAGGATGGAGAGGCCATCGACTTCGAGGGATACAGCTGAGCCGATTCGCCTATACCTCCAGGACTTAGAGGTTCTTCTTAGGCACGTGGACACTGATAGGACCAACTTCATGCTTAGCAATGACGAACTTCAGGTGCAGCTTCGTTAGAAGGACAAGCTCTTCGCGGAGCAAGATGAGATAGTCAAGGAGATGGAGGCAAAGTTCGAGAGCCAGGACAGAAAGTTCAAGAGTCAGGAGAAGCGAGTCCAAGACAGGAACAAGAGGATTCGGGACATGACTGAAGAACTGCAGGCCAAGGACTTCGAGCTCGAGCATCAGCAGACTGTGATTGAGAGGCTTCGTTCTCAGAAGAAGGCTCTCAAAGCCAAAGTAGAGACCTTGACCACCAATTTCGAGGAATATAAGACCGCTATGGAGAATGCAGGTCTTACCTTTGTTGAGGAGGAGGTTGATGCCGAGGAGTAGTGACGACTACTCATTTATCGTTTATTTAACATATTTTATTTGAGTCACAATGACCATCCAACATGTGGATGGCTTGTTATTGGTGTGTTTACTTTGCAAACTTGTCGTTTTTGTTGTTGAACTATTTTTATTATGATGCATGCTTGGTGATTGTCTTATGTGATGTATTGTGCATGAAAGCATCTATGGGTATCTCATTCTTATCTCTATTGAACAAACCACAGATGCCTCCCCGTCGTGCCAACCCCAACCCCAATAACAACAACATCACTCCTGAGATGCAGCAAATGATGACAGCTCAGACCCAACTGATGCAAATGATGACTACATTCATCCAGAACCAGAACAACAACAACAACAACAACAACAACAACAACAACAACAACAACAACAACAACAACAACAACAACAACAACAACAACAACAACAACAACAACAACAACAACAACAACAACAACAACAACAACAACAACAACAACAACAACAACAACAACAACAACAACAACCCACCGGGTTTTGACATGCTTACCAGGTTCTTGAGATTGAGGCCAGCAAAGTTCTCAGGAACAACTGATCCCATGGTGGCCAATGATTGGCTACGCTCTGTGAACAAGGACTTGGTAACTGTGGGCTGTACTGATGCAGAAAAAAGTCAGATTTGCAGCGCATTTGTTAGAAGGACCAGCAGCTACTTGGTGGGATAACTTCCAAATCACCACTCCTATTGAGGATGTGACATGGGCTATCTTCGAAGATGGTTTCCGTACTGCTCACATCTCATCCGGAGTGATGAGTCTGAAGAAGAAAGAGTTTCATAACCTGAAGCAGCGCCACCACAGCGTGGTAGAGTATATTGAGGAGTTCAACAATCTAGCGTGATATGCACCGGATGAAGTTGACACTGATGCTAAGAGGAAGGAAAAGTTCCTCGAAGGGTTGAATGATGAACTGAACCAGCAGTTAGCTGTGGCATATGTTCCCACATACCATTCTCTTTGTGACAAGGCTTCTATTTTGGAGAACAAAATGAAGCAAGTTGAGAGCAGGAAGAGAAAGCACTCGGACAAGCACAGCTCGGGATCGTCTCACAAACGTTCCCATTACGATGATAGTGGAAGCTCAGGATCCCACAAGCATGGGAAATTCAACAAGCACCACAACCACAACCGTCATCATGACAACAAGCATCACAGTAGTCATGACAATGACATGTACAAGAACCACAAGGGTGGATATAAGAGCCACCACAGTGGTAGTGGAAGTGGTAGTGGAAGCCAGCCTGTCAAGAAGGACATTAGTCAGGTTGAGTGCTTCAAGTGCAAGAAGATGGGGCATTATGCAATTGAATGCCCAGAAAAGAAAGTTGAAGGACCCAACAAGCCCAACCCTTTCTAGAAAGGGCAATTAACCACATCAATGTGGAGGAAATCTATGAGGAGCCTGATGCTGTTGCTGGTAAGTTCAAACTCAATTCTATTCCAACACTTGTTCTTTTTGATAGTGGAGCATCGCATTCATTCATATCAAAAGCATTTGTTGATAGAAATGGGTTTCCAACTGAAAACATTGGGTGTCCAATAAAAGTTAGTTCTCCAGGTGGAGACATGATAGTGAGTCTTGGATGCCGGGATCTAGTGATAGAGTTTGGAAAGCATAAGTTTCCAGTGAGTCTGATAATCCTAGATTCCCAATGACTGGATGTAATTTTGGGAATGGATTGGATGGCTAAGTATGAAGGAGTACTAGATTGTGCTAATCGTACTGTTGCACTCACAACCCCGGAAATAAAACGGATTAAATTCAAGTCTAACTTCGAATCAAAAGGGAGTAAACTAAATTCTCTTAAGGGGGTTAGCATAGACAGTGTGCCAGTTGTGAGTGAATACCCGGATGTGTTTCTGGAAGAATTGCCGGGAATGCCACCAAATAGAGATGTGGAGTTCCTTATTGATTTGCTACCAGGATCTGGACCAATAGCAAAGAGACCGTACAAGATGTCAGTTGATGAACTAAAAGAACTCAAGAAACAACTTGGAGAACAGTTGCAGAAGGATTTTTTCAACCAAGTTCTTCATCTTGGGGAGCACCAGTTTTGTTTGTGGAAAATAAAGATAGAAGTCAAAGGTTATGCATAGATTACCATTCACTCAATGAGGTGACTATCAAGAACAAATACCCTTTGCCTAGAATCAATGACTTGTTTGATCAGCTAGAAGGAGCTTGTGTGTTCTCAAAGATTGATCTCCGATCAGGATATTTCCAACTCAAGATAAGAGAACAAGACATACCTAAGACAGCTTTCGCCACAAGGTATGGATTGTATGAGTATACCGTGATGCCATTTGGTTTGACCAATGCTCCAGCATACTTTATGAATATGATGAACAAGGTGTTCATGGAATTCCTTGATAAGTTTGTTGTTGTTTTCATCGATGACATTTTAGTCTACTCCAAGAGCAAAGAAGAGCATGAAGGACATTTGCGTTTGATACTTGAGAAGCTTAGAGAGCATAAACTGTATGCCAAATTCAGCAAGTGTGAATTTTGGCTAAATGAAGTTGGATTTCTTGGACACGTTGTGTCAGGAGATGGTGTAGCAGTTGATCCTGCTAAAGTTTCAGCTGTAACAGAATGGGAATCTCCCAAGTCAGTGAAAGAAGTTCGTAGTTTCCTTGGCTTAGCAGGTTACTACAGAAGGTTCATTGAGAATTTCTCCAAGGTAGCTAAGCCTATGACAGAATTGCTAAAGAAAGACAAGAAATTTGCTTGGTCTAAAGGTTGTGAACTCAGCTTTCAGGAATTAAAGAAGAGACTTGTGACAGCACCAGTCTTGTGTTTGCCAGACTTGGAAAAAGATTTCCAAGTATATTGTGATGCATCTCATCATGGTTTGGGTGCAGTACTTATGCAAGACGGGAAAGTTGTGGCTTATGCCTCGAGACAACTCAAAACTCATGAAGTGAACTACCCTACTCATGATTTAGAGTGAGCCTCTGTTGTCCATGCACTCAAATCATGGAGACATTATCTTTTGGGAAAGCGTTGTGAAGTGTTCACAGATCACAAGAGTTTGAAGTATATCTTCACCCAGAAAGAAATTAATATGAGACAAAGAAGATGGCTAGAACTCATCAAGGACTATGACTTAAGTTTGCAATACCATCCCGGTAAAGCAAATGTTGTATCAGATGCTCTAAGTCGTAAGGTTTTTGTGAATGGCCTTACTAAGGGAGAATTTCCAGATGATTTGTGTGCCCAATTTAGAGATCTCAGATTGGAGATTGTGCCTGAAGGACATCTCATGTCTTTGGATGTTCAACCCACTTTGTTGGACAAGATCAAAGAAGCCCAGAAGACTGATAAGGAAATTGAAGAAATTAAGGAAAAGATTGGCAAAGGAAAAGCCAAAGGATTCCATGAAGACGAACAGGGTGCTTTATGGCATGGGAAACGTATCTGTGTTCCACAAGATCCGGAGCTTCGGAAACTGATTTTACAAGAAGCACACAACTCACCGTATTCCATTCATCCGGGTAACACCAAAATGTACATGGACATGAAGGAAAGATTTTGGTGGAATAATCTCAAGAAGGACATCGCCGAACATATTGCTTTGTGTGATGTGTGTAGTAGAGTGAAAGCGGAACATCAGAAACCAGCAGGTTTGCTTCAACCACTACCTATTCCTGATTGGAAGTGGGACAAGATTGGTATGGATTTCATTACCAGATTACCAAGGACCCGGTCAGGATATGATTCTATCTGGGTAGTAGTGGATCGCCTAACTAAAGTGGCTCATTTCATACCCGTGAAGACAACCTATACAAGTGCTAAGTTGGCCAAGATCTATATGAGTAGAATTGTGTGTCTGCATGGAGTGCCCAAGAGTATTGTGTCTGATAGGGGAACTCAATTCACTTCCCATTTTTGGAGACAGCTACATGAGTCATTGGGAACGAGGTTGGAATTCAGTACTGCTTTTCATCCTCAAACTGATGGAGAAACAGAAAGGACTAATCAGATTCTTGAAGACATTTTGAGGGCATGTGCCCTAGACTATGGAGCCAGTCGGGATGAAAGTCTTCCTTACGCAGAATTTTCTTATAACAACAGCCACCAAGCCAGCATTGGGATGGCACCATTTGAGTTTCTCTTCGGGAGAAAGTGTACCACCCCATTGTTATGGAATGGTGTGGGAGAAAGAAGTTTGTTCGGACCAGAACTTATCAAAGAAGCCGAAGAGAAGGTCAAGTTGGTTAAGGACAGATTGAAGATAGCACAGTCCCGACAAAAAAGCTACGCAGATCCTAAGCGTAGAGAAGTCACCTACGAAGTTGGTGATAGAGCTTATCTTAGAGTGTCACCACTTCGTGGAGTGAAGAGGTTCGGAGTCAAAGGAAAGTTGGCCCCAAGATATGTTGGACCATTCAAGATTCTGAGTCGTAAAGGAGAAGTTGCTTATGAAATTGAATTGCCAGAGTCTTTGTCAGCTGTCCATAATGTGTTTCATGTGAGTCAGCTTAAGAAATGTCATCCAGAAATGGAAGAAACTTCCTTGAAGGATACTATACCTTTAGAAGAGGTTCAGATGGAGAGTGACCTCACTTATGAGGAGAAACCTATCAAGATTCTTGAGACTGCAGAAAGAGTCACACGGACTAAGACTATCAAGTTTTGCAA
This sequence comes from Avena sativa, assembly GCA_916181665.1. NCBI lineage: Eukaryota > Viridiplantae > Streptophyta > Magnoliopsida > Poales > Poaceae > Avena > Avena sativa. The sequence continues at coordinate 238,507,938 of OV702282.1, forward strand.
AGTTTAGTGGAACCATCATTCCGAAGAGGAAGCAACATGGGAAAGAGAAGATGATCTTCGGAAAGACCACCCTCACCTATTTGCTAACCAATCCGAATCTCGAGGGCGAGATTCACCTTAAGGGGGTTAGATTTGTAACATCCCTAAAAACATGTTTAAAACTCATGCATATCATCCATGCATCCATGATCATATGAAATTCATTTCAAACAAATCATTTCAAAACAGAAGCATATATGCTTATTATTTCATGTAAGTTTGCTCTAGCCTTAGTGCTATCTTCCAATGAGAAGAGTACTTTGTTTGGTTCAGTAAGGTTTGAATTCAACTTAGGCACCTTCAAAAGCTTGAGCAAAGTTTTCAAAACAAAATGAGTAAGTAAAACCAATATTATGCCTATTGAATATATCACATAAAGGCTTGGTTTTATTTTTATTTTCATTTGATCAAAGTGTTTTGAGTAAACAGTAGTGTTTGACACACATTTGAGTGCAAGGTTTGCAGTATAAAAACCTAGAGAAGTTTTGAATTCAAACTCATTTGATTTGGAGTTGAAAATCATTTCAGAAAAATCAAACAGAAAAAGAAAAAGGTTAAAAGGGAAAAAAATAAGCTAACATGCGAATCTGGCCCAACTGGCCCAACTAAGCCCAGCAACCCACCCCGCGAACCATTATTCGTTACTCACACCCGCACCCGCCGAGTGACTGACAGACAGGACCCACTCCCTCTCTGTTTCTCTCGCTGATAGCCGCGGCCCACACGGCGTCGTCGTCTCCACCCCGCGACGTGTTCTTCCCCAAATCACGCCGGCCGTTCCCTGTATTGATTCGAGGCGTCAATTCACGTTGAATGCCGGAGTAAATCTCACTCGCGACCATGCTATTTAAACCCCCTCTGCCCCCTCTCCATTTTCCCCCAGACTCCGAGCACAAAGCGCCCCCAGGCTGCCCGCAATCATCCTCGCATCGCCGCAGACAGAGCTCACTCCGGCGACCAATCCCGGTGAGCCTCGTGCGCCCCTTCTTATCTAGTTCTCGCAGACAGCTTCGCCACTTCCTTGCGCACCTTCTGACACCGTTGGTTCCTCCTATACATCCCCAGGTCGTCGTCTTCGTCAAGCACAGCAAGGTTCCGACGATGTCCTCAACTCCGGCGATTAAATTCGGTGAGCCCCTTGTTCCCCTTCGCCTCTGATTCACACGAACGAGTTCTCCATAGTCTTGCGCATCTTCTGATGCCGTTTGTTCATGCTAGGGTGACCAGGAGCATCGCCAACGTCGTCGTCCACCCGAGCCGACGCTGCCGGCAACTCCGACGAGCCTGTGCAGCCGTGTCCGTGCGCCCCTTGCCAAGTCGTCGCCAGGTTGAGCATCAGTGCATTGCCACGATTCTGGTAAGCATCTCCGACGACCCCAGAGCCACCTGTAGCGCCGCGCCGCCGTAGACCGAGCTCGCCGCCGCCAGTAGCCACCGCCAGCGCCGCCCATCTGTGGTCGCTTGATCCAGGACCGTAGGATCTAGATCCAGCGCGTATAAACAGATCAGTTATCGAAGCGTTATGAGTAGATCTGGGCCGTGCAGATTAAATAGATCTAACGGCTCACAGACGCGATCCTAAGCGAACCGGTACGCACCAATCAGATTAAGACGCGTGGCTAGAGATTAGATTTGAAAACGGGATTTGAATATATTAGTGGTTTGAATTTGTTTTAGCTATAACTTTTGATCCCCACGTTCAAATTTGACAAATTTTATATCAATGGAATCAGGAGAACAAGCCCTTTCTAAATATGCAATGTGTTTAATGTTTTGATTCTGTTAAAATGGAATCAGGAGAACAAGCCCTTTACAGAAACATGTGTAGGTCTATTTTGAGTATATGAATTGTTTGAGAAATGTTTTAAGGTTTAAATAAATGTTGTTTGGCAAGTTTTGAACTTGTTTATGAACCAGTGCTGTACACTTGCTTTGTTGAGTTTTAAAAATCATCACATATCATATTTCATGCATTCATATATTTTTGTTTGTATATATTTTGTATATGATTGTTGCTATGATTTTATGTGTAGATTTTGGTGCCAATAGTGATTGTGATTGTGAGGAGTGTAGCTACTCTCCAAACTACCAAGGCAAGTGGTGCTTCATGATATTTTTATCCCTATGTTTTCTACTAAGCATTAGAAATATTTTGCTAGTCTCGCATGTTATATTTTTCTTATATGCCATGTTGGGAAATCCTAGTAGTTGTAGAATTGCTAGGAAATTTCTAAGTTAAGATGCTTATCTATGCCATACTTAGCCTAGCTAGTAGCAACCAAGGGTGGTGAAATATACATGCTATGATAAAAATATTTCTAAGTCTTTGGACTTGTGTTTTGCCTAATAAAACAACTAAGTAAATGAAACACCTGGGTGGAATGGAAAGAATGGTTTATGTTGAGTGGTTACACAAGGCCCATTTCTATGGTTTACCTTGTGTATCTCACTTGTGGGAAGCCACCCAGGAACAAAGGGATTTGAGAGGCCAAATGTTAAGAAGCTTCTAGTGCAGCCACTTGGCAATATGGGCTCTGCCAGGATCATATAGGTTGCAATAACTTAGCCATTTGGACAGTTGGTGGTAGTGGGATGATAGGTTGGAGCGCGTCCATTTGGTCTAAGGGAAGGCTTATGAAAGGTCCTGTCTTGGTGAAAATCAAGGCTTGTGGGGAAAGTGCACAACCTCTGCAGATGGAAGAATCTAAGTACTTAGCCATGTCCTTGGAAAAGGACAACTTGAGCATCAAGACATGGAAGCTATCAAGAATCTCCTCATCCAAATTTCTAAGTAAAACATGTGGGTGAACAAGGGTGAAGGACTCTAATGCCTATTGGTGGTTCCTTGGGAAAGTTTTGACAAAGAAAACTTAGAGTTTTCAACTAATAGGCAAAACCTATTTTGAGCAAAGCAAGCCTAAGCTACACTTAGCCAAATTGCATATAGTATCTAGTCCACCAAAAATTATAATAAGGTATCACTTGCCAATACTATTCCAATGTATTGACCCACTGTGGTTGTAACTTGTGATGTTGCAGGTTACTCTGATGAGGATTAGGAGTCATGAGTCTACACTCAACATGTTTGCCTGTGGCACATGAAGATGAAGACTTTTATCTATTTACTTATTTAAACTCTTGTAATAGGCCTGTGGCCATGGAGTTGTAAAGACTATGTTGTCTGTGGAATGACAGTAATAATGACCTTTGTTTCTGTGTACTTCATCTTAAACTGTGGATGCTAGCATTGATCCAGGGACTAGCATTGCAATCACAGAGATCCTTTTCCTTTATAAAGGAGGGATCTTACATTCCTCTCCCTTGTTCCACCAGGCAGCGGAGGTTGTAGTACTCCCCACGTGATTCCGGCAGCACGACGGCATGGTTTCGGAAGTAGAGGGAAGATCCCGCAGGGCTTCGCCTAAGCCGGAGCGAGTATGGTGGAGTAGAGAGAGGACCTTGGCAATCTAAGGTTTAGAGGGCCAAAGGGTTTAGAGTAACCGGCAGCTAGGGTTTATCTAGACGGCGGTTTAGAGGTGATCTAGGGCAGCCGCATCTAGAAGGGGGGTGGCGGCTGGCCTAGGGTTTAGAGGGGGCGCCGGCTAAGGGGCAAGGTGTAGGGAGAGGGGCGCCCCTCCCTTTCTTTTATAGGTGGGAGGGGAGGCTAGGGCTAGCCGAGTCCTCCCCCAACTCCCTTGCTGGCCGGCGGTTTGGAGGAGGGAAGGGAAACCTTCTCTCCCCAGGTTTCCTTCTCTTCCTCCACTTGGAAACAAATGTCCCGATTTGACTTTTTCAAACTGGACTTTTTACTTTCAAACTAGAGTTTGATTTCTCTCTTCCAAGTGTCCAGACAAGTGACCTAGGACATGATGCAACCATTCCACCTGGTCATGACACATCCATGTACCTTTCCCCTTCCGGATCGGTGAACCTTCTAGACCCTTCTAGAACATTCTAATGAAAACACCGGAATCATTCCCGAACTCCGGATTTGGACTTTCCGTATATTAATCTTATTCTCCGGACCATTCCGGATCTCCTCGTGATATCCCGGATCCCATCCGAGACTCCGAACAACATTCAGTCTCTTTACTCACTTTCCATATTTACTAAACAACATCGAATCCTTAAGTGTGTCTCCCTACGGTTCGTGAATTATGCAGACATGACCGAGGCTCTTCTCCGATCAATAACCAATAGAGGAATCTGGAAATTCATATGGATCCCACATATTTCTACGATTACTTCGTGATCGAATGAACCATTCACATACGACACCAATTTCCCTTTGTCTCGTGATAGTTTACTTATCCGAGGTCTGATCGTCGGTATCTGTGCATACCTAGTTCAACCTCGTTACCGATAAGTACTCTTTTCTCGTTCCCGTGATATGTGATCCCTTGTGAACCAGTCTGTCACATCCCAAGATTTTCCAAATCTTGTAATGTGAAAAACAAATGAATAAAATAAAACTTTGTTGATTTTTAGGGTGAGAAGAAACTTTTTGAATCCAATTGGAAACTTTCAAACCAAATTGGATCAAATAAATCCTAAAGGGATTTAAAAAGTTAAACATCTAATAAAAGGAAAATAAAAATATTTTAAAATTACTATTTTGGATCTTTTAAATAAAAGGTTTTGGTTTTCAAAAGAAAAGGTGGATTTATAAATAAAGATTATTTTATAGAGCCAAATTAAACTTGGCCAAGCCTTTGAAATAAACATATTTCTATTTGGGAAAATTTGTAAAAGTTTATTTAAATAAATTAATAAGGATTTAATATCCAAGTTTTATAAATAAAGATTTTACCATTTTTAAATCAATCCTCAAAACTTATTTATTATTTTAAATAAGTTTTCCAAGTAAATTATATTCCCAAATAAAACCTACTGATTTGGTTTTGAAAATAATTGGATTTCAAAAGGAGTATTTAAATAAAACAAATCCCATTTAATAACAATGGTCTATTTATTTAATTAATAATGGACCCTAAAATAAAATTATTATTTTGGTTTTGGATATTGGTTTATGTTATTGAACAGAACCAAATTCAAAGTTGTATAGTGTGGTGATTGTTTGATTTGAATTAGTTGTTTGAATTTCAAAACACAAAAAAGAATTGGAAAAGGAAAAACAATTTGAATAGGAAAAAAATAGAATTGGACCAGCCCAGTCGACAAGCCCACTAAGCCCAGTACCAGCCCACCTATTTCCCCCTCTGCCGAAACGTTTTCTCACTCACCAGCCGACCCGTGCAGTGAATGACTGGTGGACCCATTCCCCTCACTCCTTTTCTCACTGACCAGCCGACCCCACCTTCCTGTCATCGTTTCCACCCGCCGCGACTTCTTCTTCCCAAACCACGTCGCCGTTTCTGCTGTTGAATGCATGCTTGATTCCTCCTTAACCACGCATTGATTCAGCCCGTGACTGCGTGCACTTAAGCGCCTCTCCTCCCTCTATCATTCCCCTCAAACGCCAACTCCACATCGCCACGAGGCTGCTCGGAATCATCTCCAAACCGTCAGTCTCCGACGCTCTCCGGCGAAAATTCCGGCCACCACTGCTAGCCCCACTGCCACCAGAGCACACTATCTTGCTCGCCATCATCTCCTGCATCTGCCAGTACCTTTCCCTCACTCGCGAGTGCTCTGCAACGACGACTTCGTCTTCGACTGAACGACTCCGCCGTCCGCTGCAACTCCGACGAGATCCCCAGGTAGTATCCGACCGCCCCTTTCCCTCGCGTTGATGCTCCCGCACGCTCCTCACTCTCCTGCACCTAACTACACCCTCTGTTTGCCTCCGCGTGATCTACAGCGTCGCCTCCAACCACGAACAGGACCGCCCGACGCCGTTCTCCACTCCGGCGAGCAATTGCTACTGCCCCTGAGCGCACCTTGCCGAGCCGACCGTACGTTGAGCTTTCCCAGGCTTCTGCGATCACGGTGAGCCTCTCCTCCTCTTCTCTCGCTTCCTAGACCGTCGGCACCGTCCACGCCTGACCGCGCCGCCAGTCGCCGCCGCGTCAGCGTCGCCCGAGTATGGTCGACTAGCTGTACACCATTAGATTTCGATCCTGCGGTTAGAAATAGAACCAGAGCGAAAGGGTACGAGTGAGCCTGCGCCGTGCGATCTGCTTAAGATCCAACGCACCAGAGAGGCTGATCCGCACGAAGCGGTACCGCCCAATCAAAACGCGCCACGTGGCCAGACTTCGTTTTAAAAACAGATTTGAATCTGTTAGAGATTCAATTTTGAAACCTTTGTAACTTTTGATCCACACGTCCAAAAATTACAAACTTTATATCATTGGAATCAGTGGAGCAAGCCCTAGCCAACCATGCAATTGGTTTAGTAAATAGTATCTGTTAGATTGTTTGTTTTTACAGAAACTTTTGAATGATTGTTTAGATTAGAAAAATTGTTCAAAAATGTTTTAAAGGTTGAAATCTTGGCAAATTAGTTTGTGGTGAACTTACTGACCCTAGGAACCAACCCATGGTTTTAAAAATGAATTTGGTAAAGTTTAGGAATAAAAACTTGGCTTAGCCCATTTCTAGCTAAATAAAAATATTGGTTTTGTTATGAAAATGTTTTTGGAATAAAAAAACTTTGAGAAAATGTTTTGGATCAAACCTACTGACCCTAAACACCAAGTTTTGAGAAACAACAACTTATTTGGTGAACAACTAAAAGTTGTTGCTTTGATAAAAATATTTTCGACCACATAAAATGATGAATGGATTTAAAAATGGTTTATGAACAAAACCCTTTTGCAAATGACTTTGCCACTTAGGAAAATGACCACTTTGAACCTTACAAAGTTTAGAAGCCTAGTGAAGACCATCTTTGCAAACAAACCTATCTTTTGCATGCTTGCATGCATGACTTAGATCCCATTGTTTTATGTGAGTGAATTGTTTGATTGATTATTGGTTTGGAATGCTAGTTGATATTGTGTTTGCTTGATTGATTGTAGTGAAGTTAGAAAAGTGTGAGACTAGCAGGATCAAGGAGTGAACCAACATTCCCTACCAAAAGGCAAGTGACACTATCATCTAAAGTCCTACTATTTTCATTATACTTAGTGGATTTTGAAACATGCATGAAAAGAATTTCTATACTTATGCTATGCTAAATCCTAATAGGATTCCCTATACATTCCTTAGTGAAAACAATGTAGTTGTTACATGCTTAGCCATGCTATATTTTGAAAAGAGATACATGTTGAGATTTTATGAAGTTGAGAAAAGGACTTGTGATTTTACATAATAAAACAAGGACTCAATGAACCACCTGGGTGGCCAAGGATACTTTGAGTTTTGGAGAAGGTGGCAACAAAAGGAACCATGTCTATGGCAATCTCTTTGTGTTGTGCTCCAAAGGAAACCACCCAGGAAACTTAGAGATTGAACATGTTTCTCCAATTGTGGCTTTCGTGTGCAACCACATGCTATTTATGGCTCTGGCTTAGTCAACTACATTGGGAAGACCCATGCATTGTGTTCAGTTTACTGGACATGAGGACCTGGAATCCTACATGGGTGCTGAAGACAAGCTAGCAATGGTGTATGGGAGGACCCTCTGGAAAGACTTCGTCACATTCTCAATCTGCCGGTACTCCATCTTGGTGAGCACTAATCCAGTGGCCACTGGTGGCAACAAGATGGGATTGTGACATGTGGGTAAAGTGTACTACTTCTGCAGAAGATAAAATAATCTAAGTACTTAGCCGTGTCCCCGATTATGGACAATACTGAGCAACTAAAGTATGAAGCTATGGGAAATCTCGACATTCTAATTTCTAAAAGAAAACTTTCAAAAACTTGATGCACTTGGGGGTACCAAGGAGCTCAAGAGATTTTGATAAAACTTGATGCACTTGGGGGTACCAAGGAGCTCAAGAGATTTTGATAAAACTTGATGCACTTGGGGTTACCAAGGAGCTCAAGGGATTTTTGACAAAGACTTGAACACTTGGGAATTTACCAAGGAGTTCAAGGAATTTTGAAAAGGAGAATTGACAAAGGACCAAAACCATTTTGAAAAGATAGGATAAATTATTGCTTTATGCAAATGAGCCCAAAACTCTACCTAGCCAAATATGCATGTAATGATAGGATCCACTTATATTCCACATAGTAGTGAAACTTGCCAATACAATTCAAATGTATTGACCCTTGTGGCTGTAACTTGTAATGTTGCAGGTTTGATTGATTTTAGTGAAGATTGATTGATTAGGATTACAAAGTCTACAACCAACATCTGCCTGTGGCACTTTGAAGATGAAGGACCCCATGATTATAGTTATTCCGCTGCAATGTAATGTAATAGCCAAATGATCTATGTATGATGTAATAAAATTATGTTATTCCTGGTTATAAAGCTATATTATGACCTTTGTTTCTTGATATTACATCTTAACTGTGGATGCTAGCTATTGATCCAGGGACTAGCATTGTAAACACAGGGGACTCCACCTTACATTGTGTAAAGGTTGGGACACTCCCTCTACACAGTCACATGCTTGCAAGCTAATTGGATGACATTCCACCGATAGGGCCCAGAGTATATCTATCCGTCATATGGATGGACAAATCCCACTCTTGATCCATGTGCCTCAACACATACTTTCCGAATACTCAATGACACCTTTATAGCCACCCAGTTATGGTGTGGTGTTTGATGTCATCAAAGCATCCTTCTGGTGATGGTGATTAACATGATCTCATGGTCGAAGGAATTACGTTACTATGTATCAGAAAGCTTATAGCAAATGAACTATATTAAATGACTTGATCTTTATGCTACGCTTAACTATAGGAGTATGTCCATCACATCATTCTCCTAATGATATGACCCTATTGTTAATAACATCTCTATGTTCATGATCAGGAAACCATGATCATATATTAACCAACAAGCTAGTTTAACAAGAGGCTTTACTAGGGACTCTTTTATGTTTACAAATCACATAAGTATTAATGTTTCCGGTTAATACAATTATAGCATGGTATGTAAAAATTTATCATAAGCGTGAAGATATGATAATAACCACTTTATTATTGCCTCTTGGGCATATCTCCAACATATTGGTTATCTGGTTATCTAACGCCGTCAAGGGACTTCTCGCTGATCATAGGCAAGCCACCATTCCTAAACTCCCGCATGTACCTATCTCTGTTTACTAACTGTTTTATTATCTCGTTTATCAATTGCATGATCAAAGGCATGTTTTGTTTCAAATAAATGCGTGTGAGTAACTTGGCTCCTCCAAGTTACGAATAAGGGCCCATTGGACCCACACCCTATTTTACGCCTACTCTTACCCCTTAGAACGAGGCTAAGATGATTAGCATCTTCCCTCTTGGAACCCTCGGATTTTCAAAGATAAAACTATTTTGGGTTTTACCCTACTACAAAGTTTTCAAAATAAAACCCTTGGAAAGAGGCATCGTTCCAAGTGGAAGTTTTACTAAAGGAGTTATGAGAAGGATAAAGAGAAAGTGGAACAAAGGAAAGAGAAGGAAAGGGGTACTCGAGTTTATTACCAGAACAATTTTACCCGTGCAACCACATTACCCTGGGTGGTACTCAGGGCTAGCTCGTAGTTTGTCCTTCTTAGTATGGGCTACGCCATAACGCGTAGAAAGGGGTTAAAGTCCCCGGAAGTCGGTTCCTTTCCACTTAGGGGGTCGTCGTGCCCGGAGAGGTTCCATTCAACTCCACGGAGTCGGCTGAAACTATTGAGCTCCCGAGGACGGTACCAGGTTAAGGAAGTATGTGTAGGGGTTCGTAGCATGGAAAACAAAAAATTTCTATCGCATGCACACAAACAAGACAAGATCTATCTAATAGATTGTAGCAACGATTCGATAGAAGCACTCACCCTCGAAGATTCCAAAGCGGTTAACGAGAGCAGATTCTCGTGGGTGATGTAGTCGTACACTTGCCGATCTCAAGATCACGTAGACGATCCTTCCGGCGCTGCGTTTCGGTAGGGCTTCCACAGTCGGTCACACGTTCGGTACTCGATGAAGACCTTCCTCTCCCTTGTTCCAGCAGGCAGCGGAGGTTGTAGTTCTCCCCTCGTGATTTCGGCAGCACGACGGCATGGTGTCAGAAGTAGAGGGAAGATCCCGCAGGGCTTCGCCTAAGCCGGTGCAAGTTATGGTGGATCTAGGGTTTCCCGGTGATCTAGGGTTTAGAAGACCGGGAGGAGGAGGTGTCGGCGGCGGCTAGGAAGGCGGCGATGAGGCGGCGACGGTGCAAGGCAGCGACGGTGCGAGGCGGCGGCGCGGCGGCGGCGACGCACGGGGTGGAGGCTGGCTCTTGTGTGTTTGGGGCAGCCCTCCCCTTCTATTTATGAGAGGGGGCAGCCTTGGGAGGGGAGGGTTTGAATCCAAACCCAAACCCAAGTTGGATTGAAGGAAGGACTCTTTCCTTCTTCCACTAGGAAACCGTTGTTCCAGTTTGACTTTTCAAACCTCCCGTTTGACTTTCAATTTAGAGCTTTAATTCTCTCTTGCAAATGCCCAAACCAAGTGACCTAGGATATGATCCAATCATTCCACTTACCCATGACACATTCATGGTCCATTCCCCTTACGGTCCGGTGAACCTTCTAGAACCTCTCCGATGAAAACATCGGAATTTTTCCCGAACTCCAGAATCGGACTTTCCTTATATGAGTCTTATTCTCCGGACCATTACGGATCTCCTCGTGATATCCCGGATCCCATCCGAGACTCCGAACAACATTCAGTATCCCTACTTACATTCCATATCTACTAAACAACATCGAATCCTTAAGTGCGTCTCCCTACGGTTCGTGAATTATGCGGACATGACCGAGACACTACTCCGATCAATAACCAATAGAGGAATCTGGAAATTCATATGGTTCACACATATTTCTATGATTACTTTGCGATCGAATGAACCACTTACATACGATACCAATTTCCCTTTGTCTCATGATAGTTTACTTATCCGAGGTTTTGATCGTCGGTATCTCTGCATACCTAGTTCAACCTCGTTACTGATAAGTACTCTTTTCTTGTTCCCGTGATATGTGATCCCTTGTGAGCCAATCACATGCTTGCAAGCCAATTGGATGACATTCCACCGAGAGGGCCCAGAGTATATCTATCTGTCATATGGATGGACAAATCCCACTCTTGATCCATGTGCCTCAACACATACTTTCCGAACACTCAATGCCACCTTTATAGCCACCCAGTTATGGTGTGGCGTTTGATGTCATCAAAGCATCTTTTCGGTAATGGTGATTAGCATGATCTCATGGTCGAAGGAATTAGGTTACTATGTATCAGAAAGCTTATAGAAAATGAACTATTGAAATGACTTGATCTTTATGCTACGCTTACCTATAGGAGTATGTCCATCATACCATTCTCCTAATGATATGATCTTGTTGTTAACAACATCTCAATGTTCATGAACGGGAAACCACGATCATCTATTAACCAACAAGCTAGTATTACATAGAGTCTTTACTAGGGACTCTAATTTAGTTTACAAATCACACAAGTATTAATGTTTCCGGTTAATACTGTTATAGCATGAATGTAAACATTTATCATAAACACAAAGATATAATAATAACCACTTTTATTATTGCCTCTAGGGCATATCTCCAACAGTCTCCCACTTGCACTAGAGTCAACTAATCTAGATTACATGGTAATATACCGAACACCCATGGAGGTTTGGTGCTGGTCATGTTTTGCCCTCGGGAGAGGTTTAGTCAACGGATCCGCCACATTCAGATCTGTGTGTACTTTGCAAATATTTATGTCACCGTCTTGGACATGCTCTCGAATAGCGTGAAAACGTAGCTTCATGTGCTTCATCTTCTTGTGTGACATTGGTTCTTGCGCATTGGCTATGGCTCCCATGTTATCACAGTAGATAGACATTGGGTCCATCGCACTTGGAACCACACCGAGCTCTATAATGAACTCCTTCATCCATATCGCCTCTTGTGAAGCCTCCGAAGCAGCTATGTATTCCGATTCAGTTAAAGATCACGCCACAACGCTTTGCTTTGCACTCCTCTTGCTAACTGTTGCACCATTCAAAGTAAATATGTATCCAGATTGAGATTTAGAATCATCCGGATCGGTGTTCCAACTAGAATCGGTGTAACCATTAACAACGAGCTATTCATCACCTCCATAAGAAAGAACCATATCCTTAGTTCTTCTCAAGTACTTAAGGATGTTTTTGACCGCTGTCCAATGATCCACTCCTGGATCACTTTGATATCTGCTAGTCAAACTAACAACATATGCAATGTCGGTTCTAGTACATAGCATGGCATACATAAGAGAACCTATGGCTGAGGCATAGCGAGTCTTACTCATCTTTTCTCTATCTTCTGCTGTTGCGGGACTTTGAGTTTTACTCAAGGTCGTATTGGGCAACATGGGCAAGAACCCTTTCTTGCTATCTTCCATTCCAAACCTCTTTAGAACTTTGTCCAAATATGTACTCTGTGACAATGATATTAGGTGTCTTGATCTATCTCTATAAATCTTTATGCCTAATATGTAAGCTGCTTCGCCAAGATCTTTCATTGAAAAACTATTATTCAAATAATCCTTGACACTATTAAGAAGGTCTACATCATTCCCAATCAACAATATGTCATCTACATATAGTATTAAGAATGCTACAGAGCTCCCACTCACTTTCTTGTAAATACAAGCTTCTCCATAAGTTTGTATAAAACCAAAGCTTTTGATTACCTTATCAAAACGTTGATTCCAACTTCGTGATGCTTGCTTCAATCCATAAATGGACTGTAGAGGTCCCAACCTTCAATAAGGTAGAGATCCCTGTGTTTACAATGCTAGTCCCTGGATCAATAGCTAGCATCCGCAGTTAAGATGTAATATCAAGAAATAAAGGTCATAATATAACTTTATAACCAGGAATAACATAATTTTATTACATCTTTCATAGCTCATTTTGCTATTACATTACATTGCAGCAGAAGATCTATAAGCATGGGGTCCTTCATCTTCAAAGTGCCACAGGCAAACATGTTAGGTGTAGACTTTGTAATCCTAATCAACACACTTCACTAACATCAAACAAACCTGCAACATTATAAGTTACAGCCACAAGGGTCAATACATTTGAATTGTATTGGCAAGTTTCACTAATATGTAGAATATAAGTGGATCCTATCAATACATGCATAATTGGCTAAGTAGGGTTTAAGGCTCATTTGCAGAAAGCAATAATTTATCCTATCTTTTCAAAATGGTTTTGATCTTTTGTCAAATCTTTCTGAACTCCTTGGAATCCACCAAGTGTCTTTGTCAAAATCTCTTGAGCTCCTTGGTACACCCCAAGTGCTTCAAGTTTTCATCAAAATCTCTTGAGCTCCTTGGTAAATCCCCAAGTGCTTCAAGTCTTTGTGGTCACTTAAAAGTTTTTCTTTTAGAAATTGGAATGTCGAGATTTCCCATAGCTTCAAGCTTTAGTTGCTCAGTATTGTCCATAACCGGGGACACGGCTAAGTACTTAGATTTTTATCTTCTGCAGAAGTTGTACACTTTACCCACATGACACACCCTCATCTTGTTGCCACCAGTGGCCGCTGGATAAGTACTCACCAAGATGGAGTACTGGCAGATTGAGAATGTGACGAAGTCTTTCCAGAGGGTCCTCCCATACACCATTGCTAGCTTGTCTTCAGGCACCCATGTAGGGTTTCGAGTTCCCTCATTTTCAGTACCTGAAGACAATGCATGGGTCTTCCCAATGTAGTTGACTAAGCCAGAGCCATATGTAGCATGTGGCTGTACACGAAAGCCACAATTGGAGAAACATGTTCAATCTCTAAGTCCCTGGGTGGTTTTCTTTTGGTGCACAACACAAAGAGATTGCCATAGAAATGGTTCCTTTTGTTGCCACCTTATCCAAAACTCAAAGTATCCTTGTCCACCCAGGTGGTTCATTTAGTACTTGTTTTATTATATAAAACATAAGTCCTTTTCTCAACTTCATAAAAATCTCAACATGTATCCCTTTTCAAAATATGTAGCTTGGCTAAGCCTTGTACAACTACATTGTTTCACTAAGGAATATATAAGGTATCCTATTAGGATTTAGCATAGCATAAGTATAGAAATTCTTTTCATGCATGTTTCAAAATCCACTAAGTATAATGAAAATAGTAGGACTTTGGATGATAGTGTCACTTGCCTTTTTGGTAGGGAATGTTGGTTCACTTCTTGATCTTGCTAATCTCACACTCTTCTAACTTCACTACAAGTCAATCAAGCAAACACAAATTCAACTAGCATTCCAAACCATAATCAAACAAACAAAACATCACACATAAAACAATAGGAACTAAGTCATGCATGCAAGCATGCAAAAGATAGTTTTATTTGCAAAGATGGTTTCTACTAGGCTCTAAACTTTGTAAGGATCAAAGTGGTCATTTCCTAAAGTGGCAAAGTCATTTGCAAAAAGGTTTTATTTATAAACCATTCTTAAATCCAATCAATATTTTATGTGGTGGAAAATGTTTTTAGCCAAGCAATAATTTTATAATGCTCACCAATTAAGTTGTTAGTTCACAAAACTTGGTGTTTAGGGTCAGTAGGTTTGAATCAACACATTTTCCAAAGGTTTTTCTCAAAAGTCATTTCCTTAACAAAACCAATATTTTTATTTGACTAGAAATGGGTTAATTCAATTATTCAATCCTAATCTTTACAAAATACATTTTTAAATCCATAGGTTGGTTCCTAAGGTCAGTAGGTTCACAACAAACCAATTTGCAAAGATTTCATCCCTAAAATCATTTTGGAACAATTTTGATAACCTAAACAAGCATACAAATGTTTCTGCAAAAACAAACATTTTACCAGAAGCTTTTTACTAAACAAAATGCATGGTTTGCTAGGGCTTGTTCCACTGATTCCATTGATATAAAGTTTGAAATTTTTGGACGTGTGGATCAAAAGTTACAAGGTTTTCAAAGCTTCATCTAAATCAGATTCAAAATTTCTTTTAAACAGATCTAGTGCCACGCGGCGAGAACTCATTGGGCGGTACCGGTTCGCGCGGATTGCGTTCTGCGGGCGTTGGATCTAAACAGATCGCACGGCTCAGGCGTGCTCTTACCCTTTCGCTCAGGTTCTATTATCAGCCATAGGATCAAGATCTAACGGTGTGAATCGATTCGACCATACTCAAGCGGCGCTGACGGCGGTGAGCGGCGGCGCACGGTCGGACGAGATGCTAACGGCGGTTAAAGGAAGCAAGGAAGAGGTTGGCGGGGCTTACCAGACTCGCAGAGGCTTGCTGAAGCTCGAGGTGGTACTGGCTAGCGAAGGGGCGCACTGGCGTAGGAGTAATCGCTCGCCGGAGTGGAGGACGGCGTCAGGCGGTTCTGGAGGTCGTTGAGGATGGTGTTGCGGTTCGCCCTGTGGGAAAACAAGCGCATGGTCAGATGCAGTTGAGTGTGGCGAGTGTAGGAGCATGAACGACAGAGCGTGGGGCGGTCTGGGCTTACCAGGGAAGTTCGCTGGAGTTGCTTGCAGACGCGGCGGTGCTCAGAGGTGGTCGGAGTCGACGTTATTGGGCGCCCGCAGGTGAATGGGAGGTACGGACAGATATGCCTGTGAGTGGGGATCACGGCGGTGTGCTTAGGAAGGCAAGGGGTAGCGCAGAGTCGCCGGAATTGGCTGGGGACGATGGTCGGAGCAGTGGCGGTGCGACTTCGATTAAGGGCAGCCCGGTGGCTCTCGTGCAACGGTGTTTGAGGGGAAAGGAGGAGAAGGCGCAGGCGATTAAAATAGCGTGGTCGCAGGGGGAGTAATGGCCGTTAACAGCGCGAATTGATCGCCGGAGTAAAGGACAGGAAACGGCGAGGAGGATTCAGCGCGGTTTGAAGACGATGACCAGTAGCGTGGGGCCTGCCTGTTAGTGAGGGAGAGTGGGGAAAAGAGGGGCCAACGGTCAGTCGCTCTGCGGGTGCGGGTTCAGGTGGAAAACGCTTCGCGCGTGGGAAAGAAGCTGGGCTGCTACCAGGCTTGTTGGGCTTGGCCAGTTGGGCTGCATCTGACTCTATTTTTTTCTTTCAAATGCTTTTTTTCTTTTGTATTTCTATTTTCTGTTTTGAAATTCAAACAACTATTCAAACACTCACAACAAACTTTCACCAAACTTTGTACTGAGTTTTGGTTCTGTTTAACAACATAAACCAAAGTCCGAAGACCAAAATAATATTATTTTTTTAATTTTAGGGTCCATTAATAATTAAATAAATAGACCTTATTTATTAAATCAAAATAGAATTTGATTTATTTAAAATCTCCATTTGAAATTTAAATATTTTCAAAACCAAATCAGTAGGTTTTATTTGAAAATACAAAATACTTGGAAAACTTGTTTTAAAATAATTCAACAAGTTTTGATGTTTTAAATAAAATGGTAAAACCTTTATTTTTAATAAACTTGGATATTAAATCCTTATCATTTTATTTAAATAAACCTTTACTATTTTTATCAAATAGAAATATTTTATTTCAAAGGCTTGGCCAAGTTTTAATTTGGCTTATAAATAAACTTTATTTATATTTCTATCTTTTCATTTGAAAACCAAATCTTTTTATTAAAAGATTCAAAATAGTAATTCTAAATATATATATTTTTTATTTTCCTTTATTAAATGTTTATCTTTTTAAATCCCTTTAGGATTAATCTTGATCAAGATAGGTTTTGAAAGTTTCCAATTGGATTCAAAAAGTTTCTTCTTACCCTGAAAATCAACAAAGTTTAGTTTTATTCATTTATTTTTCACATTACAAGATTTGGAAAATCTTGGGATGTGATAGGCTACCACCCTTAAAATAAATCTCGTCCCGAGATTTGGGAAGGCTAGGGTTACAAGTTGTCTCAAAGCACCCAGGGTACTACCACCCTTAAAAATTTTCCAACTAAATTACATGTTGGCTTGCTTGGGATCTTGGGGAAACTTCTCTGGGCAATTATCTGCATTGTGTCCTTTGTTTCCACACTTGGCACATGTGTCAAGGCTGAGATCCTTCATAGGCTTGTTTATCTTGTTCTTCATCTTTTCTGGACAGTTGCTTGCATAATGTCCTGGGTATTTGCAATTGAAACAGTTGATGAGTTTAAGTCCTTCACGTGTCTCTTGTGGACAAGTTGCTGCATAATGGCCTAGCTCTTTGCAGTTGTTGCACCATACTTGACCAATTTCCTTATACTTTTTTTTCTCTGGACATTCACTGGAATAGTGTCCCATTTCTTTGCAATGATGACATTGCACATGGCTTTTGTCCTTCTTTTTCTTTTTGGGCTTCTCCAAGGCTAGGAGTGCATCCAGTTCATGTTGTTCATATGTTATCTGGTAGGTGGGAATGTCTACATGCTTCTTGGACCTTCTATTGCTCTTTGGATAATTCATATGCCTCTTCTTTGGTCCTTTGAATTGGGTTGTATTGCATGGAGGTATAAGTGGAGCTTTTCCTTTGTCCTCATTCTTCTTGGTAGATTTGGATCCTTCTTGATAGTTTGCAATCATTTGTTGCACTCCACCTTGTTTCCTTTGTTTAACTATGGAATAGATGGGGAATTGGATAGGGACATGGTTATTTCCTTCACATAGGTAGCAAGTAGCTTGAGAGGTGGGACATTGGCCAACTGGATGTTTCTCTTCACAGTTAGGGCATTGATCTCCATGTTACTTAGTAGTGTGGTCCTTGTCTCCACAAATATTGCAAGCTTTGGTTCCTTTTAGAATAACATCCTTGTCATCCTTGGAAAAGTTGCTTTCCATGTTGAGCATTTGGTCTGTCACCTTATGCAACATTTGGGCTTGGTCTTCCAAAAACTTTTGCAGGGTTGGATCTTCCCCACTGGTGTTGGCTATGAATTGAGCTGTCATTTGGTTCAGCTGGTTTTGGGTTGCTATAAGTTCCTCCATGTTGTCCTGTTGGTTGGTGTTGGTGTCATCAACCTTGATGTTGGAGTCTCTTGGAGTAGTCATCTGTTTGGGTTGAATTGATATTAGAATAGGCAAAACATTTCTAAGGAAATAGTTCTAATACCACACTTCACAATTCACACAAACAAGGTGCAATCAATCACAAACAACTTTTCACTCAAACAACAAAGTTCAAGCACATACTTGGGCAACAAAAATATTTTTGTTACACCACATAAGTTGGTGTGTTAGACTTAACTATATATGGTGGTCCATCTATATGGTTCACTTGTGATCTTTCCTTCCTTCTTGGTTGATTCTTCTTGCATGAAATCATGGTTTCCTTAGGAAAAACCCTTGGTCACAAAAACTTCAAAGGTGAGGATGGCTCCTTCTAAGTTGTTTTTCCTTAGTCTCCAAATCTTGAGCAAGATTTCTTGTCTCACTTGTCCTTAGTGATATCCAAGGTTGAAGTCCTTGGTGAATATGCTGACGATGTTGAAGTCATTCGAGTTGAAGATGTTGAAGTCATTAGAGTTGAAGAAGTCCTTTGCACATGGTGAAGTCTTTGGCCATGGGGTAGGTTTTTCCATCAAGTTGAAGTAGAAGAGGTATAGAGTGGAAACCAAAATGGTTGAGGAAAGAGTTTACAAGATTGTTTGTAAATTACAACTCCTATTCTTCTAAGGGGTTTTGTCCAATCCTAGGTTTACAAATCCTACAGGCAACACAATGCTCTGATACCATCTGTAGAGGTCCCAACCTTCAATAAGGTAGAGATCCCTGTGTTTACAATGCTAGTCCCTGGATCAATAGCTAGCATCCACAATTAAGATGTAATATCAAGAAACAAAGGTCATAATATAACTTTATAACCAGGAATAACATAATTTTATTACATCTTTCATAGCTCATTTGGCTATTACATTACATTGCAGCAGAAGATCTATAAGCATGGGGTCCTTCATCTTCAAAGTGCCACAGGCAAACATGTTGGTTGTAGACTTTGTAATCCTAATCAACACACTTCACTAACATCAAACAAACCTGCAACATTATAAGTTACAGCCACAAGGGTCAATACATTTGAATTGTATTGGCAAGTTTCACTACTATGTAGAATATAAGTGGATCCTATCAATACATGCATAATTGGCTAAGTAGGGTTTAAGGCTCATTTGCAGAAAGCAATAATTTATCCTATCTTTTCAAAATGGTTTTGATCTTTTGTCAAATCTTTCTGAACTCCTTGGAATCCACCAAGTGTCTTTGTCAAAATCTCTTGAGCTCCTTGGTACACCCCAAGTGCTTCAAGTTTTCATCAAAATCTCTTGAGCTCCTTGGTAAATACCCAAGTGCTTCAAGTCTTTGTGGTCACTTAAAAGTTTTTCTTTTAGAAATTGGAATGTCGAGATTTCCCATAGCTCCAAGCTTTAGTTGCTCAGTATTGTCCATAACCGGGGACACGGCTAAGTACTTAGATTTTTATCTTCTGCAGAATTTGTACACTTTACCCACATGACACACCCTCATCTTGTTGCCACCAGTGGCCGCTGGATAAGTACTCACCAAGATGGAGTACTGGCAGATTGAGAATGTGACGAAGTCTTTCCAGAGGGTCCTCCCATACACCATTGCTAGCTTGTCTTCAGGCACCCATGTAGGGTTTCGAGTTCCCTCATTTTCAGTACCTGAAGACAATGCATGGGTCTTCCCAATGTAGTTGACTAAGCCAGAGCCATATGTAGCATGTGGCTGTACACGAAAGCCACAATTGGAGAAACATGTTCAATCTCTAAGTCCCTGGGTGGTTTTCTTTTGGTGCACAACACAAAGAGATTGCCATAGACATGGTTCCTTTTTTTGCCACCTTATCCAAAACTCAAAGTATCCTTGTCCACCCAGGTGGTTCATTTAGTACTTGTTTTATTATATAAAACATAAGTCCTTTTCTCAACTTCATAAAAATCTCAACATGTATCCCTTTTCAAAATATGTAGCTTGGCTAAGCCTTGTACAACTACATTGTTTCACTAACGAATATATAAGGTATCCTATTAGGATTTAGCATAGCATAAGTATAGAAATTCTTTTCATGCATGTTTCAAAATCCACTAAGTATAATGAAAATAGTAGGACTTTGGATGATAGTGTCACTTGCCTTTTTGGTAGGGAATGTTGGTTCACTTCTTGATCTTGCTAATCTCACACTCTTCTAACTTTACTACAAGTCAATCAAGCAAACACAAATTCAACTAGCATTCCAAACCATAATCAAACAAACAAAACATCACACATAAAACAATAGGATCTAAGTCATGCATGCAAGCATGCAAAAGATAGTTTTATTTGCAAATATGGTTTCTACCAGGCTCTAAACTTTGTAAGGATCAAAGTGGTCATTTCCTAAAGTGGCAAAGTCATTTGCAAAAAGGTTTTATTTATAAACCATTCTTAAATCCAATCAATATTTTATGTGGTGGAAAATGTTTTTAGCCAAGCAATAATTTTATAATGCTCACCAATTAAGTTGTTAGTTCACAAAACTTGGTGTTTAGGGTCAGTGGGTTTGAATCAACACATTTTCCAAAGGTTTTTCTCAAAAGTCATTTCCTTAACAAAACCAATATTTTTATTTGACTAGAAATGGGCTAATTCAATTATTCAATCCTAATCTTTACAAAATACATTTTTAAATCCATAGGTTGGTTCCTAAGGTCACACAACAAACCAATTTGCAAAGATTTCATCCTTAAAATCATTTTGGAACAATTTTGATAACCTAAACAAGCACACAAATGTTTCTGAAAAAACAAACATTTTACTAGAAGCTTTTTACTAAACAAAATGCATGGTTGGCTAGGGCTTGTTCCACTGATTCCATTGATATAAAGTTTGAAATTTTTGGACGTGTGGATCAAAAGTTACAAGGTTTTCAAATCTGCATCTAAATCAGATTCTAAATTTCTTTTAAACAGATCTAGTGCCACGCGGCGTGATCTCATTGGGCGGTACCGGTTCGCGCGGATTGCGCTCTGCGGGGCGTTGGATCTAAACAAATCGCACGGCTCAGGCGTGCTCTTACCCTTTCGCTCAGGTTCTATTATCAGCCATAGGATCAAGATCTAACGGTGTGAATCTATTCGACCATACTCGAGCGGCGTTGACGGTGATGAGCGGCAGCGCACGGTCGGATGAGATGCTAACGGCGGTTAAAGGAAGAAAGGAAGAGGTTGGCGGGGCTTACCAGACTCACAGAGGCTTGCTGAAGCTCGAGGTGGTACTGGCTAGTGAAGGGGCGCACTGGCGTAGGAGTAATCGCTCGCCGGAGTGGAGAACGGCGTCAGGCGGTTCTGGAGGTCGTCGAGGATGGTGCTGCGGTTCGCCCCGGGGGAAAACAAGGGCATGGTCAGATGCAGTCGAGTGTGGCGAGTGTAGGAGCATGAACGAGAGAGCGTGGGGCGGTCTGGGCTTACCAGGGAAGTTCGCCGGAGTTGCTTGCAGACGCGGCGGTGCTCAGAGGTGGTCGAAGTCGATGTTCTGGGGCGCCCGCAGGTGAATGGGAGGTACGGACAGATGCGCCTGTGAGTGGGGATCACGGCGGTGTTCTTAGGAAGGGAAGGGGTGGCGCAGAGTCGCCGGAATTGGCTAGGGACGATGGTCGGAGCAGTGGCGGTGCGACTTCGATTAAGGGCAGCCTGGTGGCTCTCGTGCAACGGTGTTTGAGGGGAAAGGAGGAGAAGGCGCAGGCGATTAAAACAACGTGGTCGCAGGGGGAGTAATGGCCGTTAACAGCGCAAATTGATCGCCAGAGTAAAGGACAGGAGACGGCGAGGAGGATTCAGCGTGGTTTGAAGACGATGACCAGTAGCGTGGGGCCTGCCTGTCAGTGAGGGAGAGTGGGGAAAATAGGGGCCACCGGTCAGTCGCTCTGCGGGTGCGGGTTCAGGTGGAAAACGCTTGGCGTGTGGGAAAGAAGCTAGGCTGCTACCGGGCTTGTTGGGCTTGGCCAGTTGGGCTGCATCTGACTCTATTTTTTTCTTTCAAATGCTTTTTTTCTTTTTCTATTTCTATTTTCTGTTTTGAAATTCAAACAACTATTCAAACACTCACAACAAACTTTCACCAAACTTTGTACTGAGTTTTGGTTCTGTTTAACAACATAAACCAAAGTCCAAAGACCAAAATAATATTATTATTTTAATTAAATAAATAGACCTTGTTTATTAAATCAAAATAGAATTTGATTTATTTAAAATCTCCATTTGAAATTTAAATATTTTCAAAACCAAATCAGTAGGTTTTATTTGAAAATACAAAATACTTGGAAAACTTGTTTTAAAATAATTCAACAAGTTTTGATGTTTTAAATAAAATGGTAAAACCTTTATTTTTAATAAACTTGGATATTAAATCCTTATCATTTTATTTAAATAAACCTTTACTATTTTTATCAAATAGAAATATTTTATTTCAAAGGCTTGGCCAAGTTTTAATTTGGCTTATAAATAAACCTTATTTATATTTCTATCTTTTCATTTGAAAACCAAATCTTTTTATTAAAAGATTCAAAATAGTAATTCTAAATATATTTTTTTTATTTTCCTTTATTAAATGTTTATCTTTTTAAATCCCTTTAGGATTAATCTTGATCAAGATAGGTTTTGAAAGTTTCCAATTGGATTCAAAAAGTTTCTTCTTACCCTGAAAATCAACAAAGTTTTATTTTATTCATTTATTTTTCACATTACAAGATTTGGAAAATCTTGGGATGTGACATGGACCGTTGAAGTTTGCATACCTTGTTAGCATCTTTAGGATCAAAAAAACTTTGGGTTGAATCATATACAACTCTTCATCAATGTCTCCATTGAGGAACGTTGTTTTGACATCCATCTGCCATATCTCATAATCATAATATGCAGCGATTGCTAACAAAATCCTCACAGATTTTAGCTTCGCTACTGGTGAGAAAGTCTCATCGTAGTCAACTCCTTGAATTTGTCGAAAACCTTTTGCGACAAGTCGAGCTTTATAAACAGTAACATTACCATCAGCATATGTTTTCTTCTTGAAAATCCATTTGTTCTCGACAACCTTCCGGCCAACCGGTAAGTCCACCAAAGTCCATACTTGGTTTTCGTACATGGATCCAATCTCGGATTTCATGGCTTCTTGCCATTTATTGGAATCTGGGCTCATCATCGCTTCCTCATATGTCGCAGGTTCATCGGTGTTGTCCACCAACATGACCTTCATAACGAGGTCATACCAATCAGGAGTGGTACGAGTTCTCGTTGACCTGCAGGTTTCGTAGTAACTTCAACCGAAGTTTCATGATCAACATCATTAGCTTCCTGTCACATCCCATATTGAACAAACCTTGAATGAGAAGGGAATCAAACAAATTTCTATCAAGTGAAATGCATTCATCAATGAATGTATCTTGAAATTTAAACACTTGGAAAAGTTAAACCAGAACCCTAAAACCCTAATGGAATAATTCATTTCCAAGATCTCTCTAAGATTATGGATTTGATCCATATAAAAATTTATAAACAAACATTTATAAATGTTCAAGAATGATAAAGAAAAATATTATAAAACCATGGAAATTGGTTTCACTCAATTTGGAGTCATAGATAAAAACTTATGAATTTATTAAGATAAAAGGAATTAATTTCCAAAGCTAATAAAGCCCTATGTAAAGTCCATGACATATCTTGAGCATCAATCCTAAAGGGATTTAAAAAGATAAACAAATATTAAATAAAATTATATAAATTGTAATCATCAATTTTGGATCTTTAAATAAAAGATATGGATTTTATAAGGCAAAGAAAGAAGTAAATAAATAAGGAATATTTAAAAGTCAAATTAAATATTGGCCAAACAAATGATATGAAAGATTATGGATTAATAAAAAGAGTAAAGGTTTATTTAAATAAAATCATAATGATTTATTAATATCCAATTTTATTTAAATAAATACAATTCCCAACTTAAATTAACATTAAATCATATTAGAGTATTTTAAATAATAAATTCAAAGTGAATTATTTTGCACTGAAGAATAAATAAAACCTACTGAAAAAGGTGTGGTAAAATTTAGAATTCAAATAGAGTTTAAAAACATATTTAAATCTTATTTGAAATAAAGACAAATGTCTATTTAAAATAAATAATAGACTCTAAAAGAATAAAAGAAATATTCTAAAATGGACTTTAGAATATGTTAATAAACTGTATTAAAAATATACACAAAGTTTGGTAAAGGTTTGAATTCAAATGGTGTTTGAATTATTTGGACAAAAATCAAAATAGAAAAGGAAAAAGAAAAAGATTCAGTATAAAAAACAGAAACAAAGCCAGCCCAGAAACAGGCCCAGTCCAGCCCAACTATCTAGCCCATCTTCCCTTCCCCGCGAACAGTTTTCCTCACTCGCGTCCGCACCCGCAAAGTCACTGAACGAAGGACCCCACCTAACCCCCACTCACCTCGCTGACCATTGGACCCCACCTGCTCTGTCATCATCGTCTACCCCGCGACGACCGTTCCCCCTCGCAACCTCGCCATTTCTTCCCCGATTACTCCTCGTAAATTCGCGTGAATGCACGATTAATTCTCGCCAGTGATGACGCACCCTTAAACTCCCACGCCCCCTCTTCCTTCCCCCCAGACACCGCTCCCTCTCGGCCACCAGGCTGCATGAATTGCAAGCCCAAGCACCCACGGCTCCGACGATCTCATCGGCCGATTCCGACGACGTCGACCCTCCCCTTGCCTCCCAGTACACATGAGTCTGCTCCCCATCTACTTGTGCTTCACCCAGTACCACTCACATGCTCGCGCGCACTTCAGAACGTCGACAAGGACCACCTCCGAACGCCGCCGTCGTCTGCCACTTCTCCGGCAACCCCTCCCCGTAAGTACAGACTGCCCCCTCCTCTCTGGTTGTTAGCCGCATGTTCAGCATCTTTGCACACACCTAAAAGTGTCATCCATTTGCCTTGGCATGGCCTACAACCTCGCATCCGACAACGAACAGACGAACCCGACGACGCCAGGAACTCCGATGAGCAATCACTGCTATTCCCGAGCGCCCCTCGATGAACAGAGACCATGTTGAGCATTGCCACACTCCTGTGAGGCTGGTAAGTCCCTTATCCCTCTCTCGCGCTTCCTAGTTCATCGGCAACGACACCGCCTGAGCGTGCGCCGCCGTCCGCCGTCACCCAGCGCCGCCACGTCGTAGCCGCTAGATCTAAATCGTCTGGCTAAGATTAGATTTAGACGAAGGGGTAAGTTATGACCGGTACGTGCCAGTAAGATTAAGACACGTGGCCAGTGATTCGATTTAAAACAGAAATTTGATCTATTAGATGATAGGATTTGTAAAATTCATAACTTTTAATCCACACGTCCAAATTTTACAAATTTTATATCACTGGATTCAGAAAAATGTGAACTTTCCAACCATACACTTTGTTTAGTATTTTGGTTCTGTAAAATTAATTGTTTTTGCAGAAACTTGTTTAGGCCTATTTTCGATATAAAATTATTTCTAAAAATGTTTTTAGCGTAAAATATTTTTTAAATGGATTGTTTTGAACCTACTGACCATGGAAATCAACTTGTAGATTTAAAAGTATATTTGGTGACACTTAGGAATTAAATCTTTGAATAAAAGCATTTCTAGCTAAATAAAAATATTGATTATGGTTTAAAAATGCTTTTAAAGTAAAACCTTTTGTAAAATGATGTGATTTAAACTCTATGACCCTAAACACCAGGTTTTGGGATTTGAAAACATATTTGATGAACCTTAGTAAATTATTACTTTGTTAAAGGCATTTGTAGCAAATAAAAATATTGTTTGACTTAAAAAAATGGAATTTAGGTGAAACCTTTTGCAAATGGATTAATATTAAACCCTTTAACCATAAACACTAACATTTGCGTTTAAAGAATATATTTGACTAACACTACAAAATATTACTTGGGTTTAAATCATTTTTAGCAAAACAAAAATGATTTAAATGGCCCTTTTCACCAACTTGAATTTAAATGGTTTTACCACTTTTGTAAATGACCAATAGGATCTTTAAAATGATTAGAGCCTACTAGAAACCACATTTCCAAATAAAACAATCTTTTGCATGCTTGCATGCATTGCTTGATTTTATTGTTTCATGTGATAAATTGTTTGAATGTTAGTTTGAATATGTGCTTGCTTGATTGAATTGTAGTAAAATTTGAAGAGTGTGATTGTTGCAAGATCAAGGAGTGACCCAATATTCTCTACTAAAAAGGAAAGTGACACTATCATCCATGTCCTACTATTTTCACTACACTTAGTAGTATTTTTGTAGTATGCATGATAGGGCTACTATGTTATTATGCTATGCTATGTCCTATTAGGAAATCCATCTTCCTTAGTGAAAACCTCATAGGTGTAGTATGTTTAGCCATGCTATAGACTTGGGATGGAATACATGATGTGATTATATGAAGTGTTGGGAAAATATATGTTTTATATAATAAAACAAGTACTCAATGAACCACCTGGGTGGAATGAGGATACTCAATTTTGGACAAGGTGGCAACAAAGGGAACCATGTTTATATGGCTATCTTTTTGTATGTGCACTAGAAGAAAACCACCCAGGGACTTAGAGATTGAACATGTTTCTCGTACAGTGGCTTCCGTGTACAGCCACATGCTAAATGGGCTCTGGCTTAGTCAACTACATAGTGGAAGACCCTTGCATTGACATCTTCAGGTTAACTAGAATTATGTATTGGAAATATATCCTTACATTGGTGCCTGGTAGACAATCTAGCATTGTGTATTGGGAGGACTTATATGGAAAGACTTTGTCACATTATCGATCTGCCGGTACTCCATTTGGTGTGTACTTATCCAGCGGCCACTTGTGGCGTCAAGACGAGATTGTGTCATGTGAGTAAAGTGTACAACTTCTGCAGAAGATCAAATTCTAAGTACTTAGTCGTGTCCCCGGTTACGGACAACTCTGAGCAACTAAGGCCTAAAGCTATGGAAGATCTCGACATTCCAATTTCTCAAAGTAAAACTTGATGGTGCCAACAAGGGATTAGAAGCACTTGGAGTTTTCCAAGGAGTTCAGAAAGATTGTCAAAAAATCAAAACTATTTTGAAAAGATAGGATAAAACTATATTGCTTTCTACAAATGAGCCTAAACCCTACTTAGCCAAATATGCATGTATTGAGAGGTTCCACTTATTTCTACTTAGTAGTGAAACTTGCCAATACAATTCAAATGTATTGACCCTTGTGGCTGCAACTTATTATGTTGCAGGTTTTTTGATGTTAGTGAAGTGTGTTGATTAGGATTACAAGTCTACAACCAACATGATTGCCTGTGGCACTTTGAAGATGAAGGACTCCATGCTATAGTTATTTCTGCTGCATTGTAATGAGATAGCCAAATGAGCTATGTAAGATGTAATGAATTATTTTATTCCAGGTTATAAAGTTGTATTATGACCTTTGTTTCATGATATTACACCTTAACTGTGGATGCTAGCTATTGATCCAGGGACTAGCATTGTAAACACAGGGATCTCTACCTTATCAGGTTGGGACCTCTACACTTCCTCTCTTATTGGTGTAGGCGCCACAGGAACTACTTACGGTGTTGCGCTACTTGCAAGATCGAGAGAAGGTTCAACAACCTCGTCGAGTTATACTTTCCTTCCAGTCACTTCTTTCGAGAGAAACTCCTTCTCTAGAAAGGATCCATTATTGGCAACGAAGATTTTTCCCTCGGATCTATGATAGAAGGTATAGCTAATAGTTTCTTTTGGGTATCCTATGAAGACGCATTTTTCCGCTTTGGGTTCAAGCTTGTCGGGCTGTAACTTCTTTACATAAGCTTCGCAACCCCAAATAATTCATACAATGTTGTTTCAATGGATTTAGATGGTTCCCTATTTAAAGTGAATGCGGCTATTTCTAATGCATAACCCCAAAACGATAGCGGTAAATCTATAAGTGACATGATAGAACGAACCATATCTAAGAGAGTTCAATTACGATGTTCGGACACACCATTACGTTGTGGTGTTCTCGGTGGTGTCAATTGTGAAAGTATTCTGCATTTCTTCAAATGCTCGCCAAACTCGTAACTTAGATATTCACCTCCACGATCAGATCGTAGAAATATAATCTTCTTGTTACGTTGATTCTCTACCTCACTTTGAAATTCCTTAAACTTCTCGAAAGTTTCAGACTTATGTTTCATGAAATAGATATACTCATATCTACTCAAATCATCCGTGAAGGTAAGAACATAACAATAAACACCGCGCGATGCTACACTCATTGGACCACATACATCGGTATGTATGATTTCCAAATAGTTCGTAGCTCGCTCCATCATACCAGAAAATGGAGTCTTAGTCATTTTACCCATCAGACATGCTTCGCATCTTTCAAGTGATTCAAGAATTCCATCGTTTTCTTCATACGTTTCACTCCTATATGACCAAGACGACAGTGCCATATATAGGTCGAGTTATCGCTCAATTTCAAACGTTTAGCTTCAATGTTATTAATGTGTGTATTTCCACAATCGAGATTCAATAAGAATAGACCATCTATCAAAGGTGCATGTGCATAAAACATATTACTCATATAAATCGAGCAACCATTATTCTCGGACTTAAACAAGTAACTGTCTCGCAATAAACATGATCCGGATATAATGTTCATGCTCAACACAGGCCCCAAATAACAATTATTTAAGTATAGAACTAATCCCGATGGTAGATGAAGAGGTAGCGTGCCGACCGCGATCACATCAACCTTTGATCCATTTCCAACGCGCATCATCACCTCGTTCTTCGCTAGTTTTCGTCTATTCTGCAGCACCTGTGTAACATCCCTAAAATCATGTTTTCAAGTTTTGCATATCATCCATGCATGCATACTCATTTAGGGCTCAAATTCAAACTCATTTTGAAGAAACAGAAACTTTGAGTGCTATGATTTTATGTGAGCAAACTTTAACTCAAATGCCACTCTCTAGTGGAGGAATGTTTGTTTTAAAACCATTATTGTAAGTTCATAGTATTGGTTTGATTGTGAGCAAGGCTTGGACAAAATTTCAAAACAAATATGGCTTTAAACCATTTTCAAAACCTATTCCAATCCAATACTAAGGCACTGTTTATTTTGATTTTTCAAAAAGACCAAGCTAGTCTAATGAAACAGCAAGGTTTTATGTTCAAAATTATTAGGTTTACAGTTTACAAAAATCCAGGAAAAATTAGTTTTCAAATACATTTGATTTCATTTGAAAATGATTCCTGAAATTCATTAAAGAAAAAGAAAAGGCATTAGAAAACCCAACTGGGCCAGGCGCCACCAATCTGTTGGGCCACGCAGAGATAAAACAAAACTTTTCCCTCTAACGTGGTGATCCCAAGATCTAGCTGAGGTATAAGGCCACGAGGTTTACCACTAGACGCGCGGTTGCGGATTACTGATGAAGCGCGTCAGTTGATGTAGTGCAGTCCTCATGATCCGATCGTCCTGGTGCTGATTGCACAGCACCTCTGATGGTATCCACACGTACAAGGAGGAGCGCCGGCGGCGAACTGCTAGGTTCGTTACGGCGGCTGGACTGCTGTGGAGCTAGGGTTTCCAACACATGGAATGACCTAACCGAACAACGATTAACCTTTCTGGGTTACGGTGCTCCACTATATATAGGGAGTGAACGTGGGATTGGCTCGCGCGACCCATTCACTAAAGCCCATATAACACTAGTCACCGTGAGTCCAACTCACTAACTCAGTCCTAATCTGATTTAGGTCCAACCCAACCAGATTACAGATTCAGATCCAATCCGAACTTGCTCCCGCTCTTAAGTGTGTGACCCCGCAGGGTCATGGCTACTTGGACACGATTAGAGTCCGACTCACAATCGATCAATCGGCATCGGCTCCTAGCAGAACGTGCCGATTCCCAAGTACCAAAGAGTCATGACGACTTGCCTTTCCAATGCGACTTACGTCTGAGTCCTTTTTGCCTCACGATATACCTTGTCAGACTATAGGCGAATATATGTCATCCCTTAAATAGTCCGACTCTCTTCTCGATCCGAGATAAGTGATTCACCAGACTAACTCTTAGCCGATCGCCTCGGTTAACACTTAACCGAGTCGTGCATGGCCATGCTTTCCAAATCATATCTCACGAGAGGGCCCAGAGAATATCTCTCCGAGTGGAGGGGCAAAATCCCATCTTGGTTATTCACATCACGCAGCTTGATTCTCAGTCGACCCGAACTCTGCCTTTATAACTGCCCAGTTACGGATCAGCGTTTGATAGAACCTAAGTCGGTGATCCTCAACTCGGACTATGCAACAACCTCAGGTCTAAGGATTACATTGATTGAGATATACAAATGACAACTAGTTCGTTGTACCTCAATATGGGTCAATCCGACTCGCTAAACTCTTTAGCCGAATCTGTGTAAGTTGGAATAGCATCTCCATGCCCATGACAAGTGGAACCGAGTCATCAAGCCAACTTTCACATTGGTCTAAGTTGTGTGTCCAGCACAACCTCAATGACCAAGGATATTTAGTATAAACAACATGAATGCATAGTTCCACAACTGAATCACATATTCAATGATACACATCAGATGTTTATACAAGGACTACTTAATAACTTTTTGAATACAATGGGAAATATCATCATACATGATTGCCTCTAGGGCATATTCCCAACAGTCTCCCACTTGCACTAGAGTCAATCTTTCGACATCACATGTCTAAGCATCTAATGCCCATGGCTCTCAGGTGCGCCTCATGCTTCGGCTGGGGTAACGGCTTTGTCAACGGATCTGCAATATTTGCATCCGTGTGTACCTTGCATAACTTGATATCACCCTGATCCACGAACTGGCGAATCAGGTGGTACCGCATGAGTATGTGCTTGTTCTTCTGGTGTTGTCTAGGTTCCTTGGCTTGTGCAATAGCACCATTGTTGTCACAATACACGTCCAACGGATTGGACGAGCCCTGAACCACACCAAGATCCATGAGGAAATTCCTCATCCAAACAGCTTCCTTTGCTGCCTCCGAGGCGGCAATATACTCAGCCTCTGTTGTAGATGCAGACACAGTCTCTTGCTTGGAACTTTTCCAGCTCACAGCACCTCCGTTTATAATAAACACGTATCCGGATTGCGAACGAGAATCATCAGAGTCGGTGAGATAACTCGCATCCGTGTAACCCTTTACACTGAGTTCATCTTCACCACCATAAACCAAGAACATATCCTTAGTCCTTCTCAAGTACTTTAGGATATTTTTAGCCGCTGTCCAGTGGATCTCTCCAGGATCAGCCTGGTATCTGCTCACAACACTTAGAGCATAGGAAACATCCGGCCTAGTACAAATCATGGCGTACATGATGGATCCAACTGCAGAAGCATATGGAATCGCACTCATCCGACTTCGCTCATCAGTTGTCGAAGGACACTGAGTCTTGCTAAGTTTTACACCATGGGACATCGGTAAGAACCCTTTCTTAGACGATTCCATGTTGAACTTCTTCAACACTTTGTCCAAATAAGTACTCTGACTCAATCCAATGAGCCTCCTTGATCTATCTCTATAGATCCGGATTCCGAGGATGTATGTTGCCTCACCCAAGTCTTTCATTGAGAAACTCCTTTCCAATGATTCCTTGGTTTCTTGCAACATCTGGACATCATTTCCAATCAGTAATATGTCATCCACATATAAGATTAGAAAATTTACTTTGTTCCCACTAAACTTCTTGTATAAACAAGAATCATGATCACTCTTGATGAAGCCAAACGATTTGACTACCTCATCAAAGCGAATATTCCAACTCCGAGATGCTTGCTTCAACCCATAAATGGATTTCTGAAGTTTGCATACCTTGTCAGCATTAGCCGGATCGACAAAACCCTCGGGCTGTATCATATACACGTCCTCGGTTAAATTTCCGTTAAGGAAAGCCGTTTTGACATCCATATGCCATATCTCATAGTCGAAATAGGCTGCTATAGCTAACATGATCCGAACTGATTTAAGCATCGCTACGGGCGAGAAAGTCTCGTCGTAATCAACTCCTTGAACTTTTCTGAACCCCTTCGCGACAAGGCGTGCTTTATAGACGGAAACATTTCCATCCATATCAGTTTTCTTTTTAAAGACCCATTTGCACTCGACGGGTCTTGCACCGTCTGGCAGATCAACCAAGTTCCAAACTTGATTTTCATCCATGGACTTTAACTCGTATCTCATGGCTCCAAGCCATGACTCGGAATCAGATCCCACCATCGCTTCCGAATAATTTGTCGGCTCATCACTGTCTAACAGTAACACATCACGAACACTTCGTAATCTTGCCGATCTTCGTAGTACAGGTGCGGCTATCGGCTCAGCTGCCACGATCGGCTCATCCTCCAAGGTTTTTGCCGACTCGCTACTTGCCGATTCCTCTCGAATTTCTTCGAGTTGCACCGTGCTCCCACTTACTCCCCAACTGAGAAACTCTTTCTCTAGGAAGACACCGTTCCGAGCGACAAACACTTTGCCCTCTTCTCGGTTGTAGAAGTAGTAACCCAAGGTTTCCCTCGGATACCCCACGAAAATACACTTATCCGATTTGGCTGTAAGCTTGTCCGATTGGAGTCGCTTGACAAAAGCTTCACAACCCCAAATCTTAAGAAAAGACAAAATCGGCTTTTTGCCTGTCCACATCTCATGCGGTGTCTTCTCTACCGATTTTGATGGTACTCTGTTTAGTGTGAACGCCGCTGTTTCTAGACAATAACCCCAAAATGATAAAGGCAGATCTGTCCGACTCATCATTGATCGTACCATGTCTAACAAGGTCCGATTCCGCCTTTCCGAAACACCATTCCTTTGTGGCGTTCCTGGCAGAGTAAGTTGAGGAACTATTCCACAACTTTTCAGATGGTCATCAAACTCATGGCTCATGTACTCGCCTCCTCGGTCCGACCGAAGAAACTTTATTTTCTTGCCGAGTTGATTCTGTGCTTCATTCTGGAATTCTTTGAACTTTTCAAAGGCTTCCGACTTATGTTTCATCAAGTAGATATATCCATACCTACTCAAATCATCAGTGAAGGTAATGAAGTACTCATAACCACCCCTGGCTGTCGTGCTCATTGGTCCACATACATCACTATGTACTAGTCCCAATAAGTCGGACGCCCTTTCGCAACTCTTTGCAAAAGGTGTCTTGGTCATTTTGCCGAGTAGGCAAGATTCGCATGTCTCGAACGACTCCAAGTCGAACGAAGTTAGGAGTCCATCATCATGGAGCTTCTTCATGCGTTTCCAACTTATATGACCAAGCCGACAGTGCCAAAAGTAAGTCATATTCAGATCATTTGGTTTCAACCTTTTAACATTTATGTTATAAACCGACTCACCATCAAGATTAAAAATAAATAACCCGTCCTGGACGGGTGCAAAGCCGTGAAACATATCATTCAAATACAAAGAACAACCATTATTCTTGATATTCGACTCATAGCCTTGCCTCATCAAACATGAAGCAGAAATAATGTTTCGACTGAGCACTGGAACATAATAACAATTATTTAGTTCCATAATGAATCCAGAAGGTAAATGAAGTTGCATCGTGCCGACTTCCAACGCAGCAACTCTTGCTTTGTTGCCGACTCGAATATCAACCTCGCCTCTTGCTACGCTCCTAGTTCTTACCAGTCCCTGCAACGAGTTGCAGATGTGAATAACTGATCCGGTATCATATACCCAAGAACTATTAGGTGCATCAGCAAGATATATGTCTATAACATTGAAAACAAGTGTACCTGAGTCGGAAGTCATACCTCCACTCTTGGCTTTATCGGCCAAGTACTTGCTGCAGTTCCTCTTCCAGTGGCCATCCGCCTTGCAGTAGAAGCAAGTGGATCCGGCTGAAGGAGATGGTTTAGTCCCTGAGGAAGCGCTTGGGACCGGGTCCTGATCCTGCTTTCCTCCTGACTTAGCCTTCTTCTTAGTCCAAGAACTCTTCTTGAACTTAGCCTTATTCTGCACCATCAACACTTGACTGGTGCCCTTCTTGAGATCCGCCTCTGCCTGCTTGAGCATCCCATGCAATTCAGTGAGCTTCTTATCCATACCATGCATGTGGTAGTTCGAAATGAACTGCCCATATGCACTAGGAAGAGAGTTCAGAATTATATCCGTAGCGAACTCTTCGCTAATGGGGTAGCCAAGCCTCTCTAGAGACTGCACGTAACCAACCATTTTGATCACATGCGGACTCAGTGGATCACCATCCTTAAGCTTGCAACTCAGCAAAGCCTGAGAGACTTGATACCTCTCAGTCTTCGCCTGAGCCTGGAACATACTTTTGAGGCTTTCGATCATATCGTAGGCCTCAACATGATCGAACTGCTTTTGCAAGTCCGGTTCCATGTGAGCAAGCATAAGACAGCTAATATCCGTGGACTCATCCTTAGCCCGACGGTAGGCATTGGTGGCTGCGACAGTCGCATTCTCATTCGGCTCATCTGGAAGTGGGTTGTCTAGGACATGGTCCTTCTTTTCTTGTTTGAGAACAATTCTCAGATTTCGATACCAGTTGGTAAAATTAGTGTCGTTCAGTTTATCTTTCTCAAGAATGGTTCTCAACGCAAAACCGGATATCTGAGAGTGACTGCTACTTGGTGCCATGATCTACAACAGAAGATATGCAAAAACACTTAAGACATGTATTCATAAAAGAGCAAGCATATTAAACATTTTAATATTTTATGCTCCCACTAGAACCAACACCCCTCCGATGGTTACTTAGTGATTCAGGATCCTAGATAAGCAAGTCGGCTAGTGAGCTTTAGCATCACCGCTAGCCGCCAAGTGATCTAGGTAGACAACTCCTTGTCAATCGCATCTCATGCGACTCCTGTTGGACGGGTGGCATCACATGCCCCGGCTCCCATCCGACTTTTCCCCGAGTCCCACAACCGTTGTGATAGACCCGTCTAGCTTACCGAGTGTTTCTGCAGTAAGAGTCCGACTCGAACACACCTAGTCGGAAAGAATTGGCAGCACCTCAATTTTATGAGCCCACTACCAAAAATGTCCGACTTGTGATGGTGCAAACACTGGCGGGAAAACCGACTAGACCTTCTTTGAGGGATTAAATTTTACCGACTATCTAATAGAGGTAAAACAGAGACATAACAATAACACAAAATAAAGCAATTATAATGTGAAATGGTATGGCTCTCTTCATGGCGATCTCCATCTCCACAAAGCCTGTAATCCGACTCATGCCAACTCTTGTCACTTGCCGTATTACTCCATGTCGCCGACATGTACAACGCCTTGCATGCCTTCCGGGTTCTCCAACAGCTACACTAGCTTAGTAAAGTAAATTACATAGAGAATCCGACACGCAGGTCGTTATACAATAAAAGGACAGCACCTAGGCTCCAGCCGGCTGACAAAAACCGTGATTCGCAGATCACGTATGGATTACACACATACATCACATGCACATGAACCATACCATTCACAACTTCCTGCAAAAACAAGTTATGCATAGATACAATATCTACCGGCGTTGTGAAACTCGCAACGACATCTAAGGCGCTGTGAAACGTAGATCTCATCTACGATCCGGACATGGATTCCGACCATCGTTCCGATTCGATCAAACTCTTTGATCTTCGATCACCGCTTCTGGATTTACGTGTCACAGTCTACCCCGATGGCGGAAGCCGACCGGTAGGGGTATGTCGTTCCACGACCTCAGCAGTATGATCACGGAAATCAGATCTACCATTCCCCGAGTACAGTTGATCCAATCAACCTCGTACAAAACCGATCTATCTCATAGATCGACCACAAAAACAGCACATAGATCTCATCTATAGCCTACCGCATATCACATATGCGAGATCTCGAGCCTAAAACCAGAAGCTATCGCTCTGATACCACTGTTGGGCCACGCAGAGATAAAACAAAACTTTTCCCTCTAACGTGGTGATCCCAAGATCTAGCTGAGGTATAAGGCCACGAGGTTTACCACTAGACGCGCGGTTGCGGATTACTGATGAAGCGCGTCAGTTGATGCAGTGCAGTCCTCACGATCCGATCGTCCTGGTGCTGATCGCACAGCACCTCTGATGGTATCCACACGTACAAGGAGGAGCGCCGGCGGCGAACTGCTAGGTTCGTTACGGCGGCTGGACTGCTGTGGAGCTAGGGTTTCCAACACATGGAATGACCTAACCGAACAACGATTAACCTTTCTGGGTTACGGTGCTCCACTATATATAGGGAGTGAACGTGGGATCGGCTCGCGCGACCCATTCACTAAAGCCCATATAACACTAGTCACCGTGAGTCCAACTCACTAACTCAGTCCTAATCTGATTTAGGTCCAACCCAACCAGATTACAGATTCGGATCCAATCCGAACTTGCTCCCGCTCTTAAGTGTGTGACCCCGCAGGCTCATGGCTACTTGGACACGATTAGAGTCCGACTCACAATCGATCAATCGGCATCGGCTCCTAGCAGAACGTGCCGATTCCCAAGTACCAAAGAGTCATGACGACTTGCCTTTCCAATGCGACTTACGTCTGAGTCCTTTTTGCCTCATGATATACCTTGTCAGACTATAGGCGAATATATGTCATCCCTTAAATAGTCCGACTCTCTTCTCGATCCGAGATAAGTGATTCACCCGACTAACTCTTAGCCGATCGCCTCGGTTAACACTTAACCGAGTCGTGCATGGCCATGCTTTCCGAATCATATCTCACGAGAGGGCCCAGAGAATATCTCTCCGAGTGGAGGGGCAAAATCCCATCTTGGTTATTCACATCACGCAGCTTGATTCTCAGTCGACCCGAACTCTGCCTTTATAACTGCCCAGTTACGGATCAGCGTTTGACAGAACCTAAGTCGGTGATCCTCAACTCGGACTATGCAACAACCTCAGGTCTAAGGATTACATTGATTGAGATATACAAATGACAACTAGTTCGTTGTACCTCAATATGGGTCAATCCGACTCGCTAAACTCTTTAGCCGAATCTGTGTAAGTTGGAATAGCATCTCCATGCCCATGACAAGTGGAACCGAGTCATCAAGCCAACTTTCACATTGGTCTAAGTTGTGTGTCCAGCACAACCTCAGTGACCAAGGATATTTAGTATAAACAACATGAATGCATAGTTCCACAACTGAATCACATATTCAATGATACACATCAGATGTTTATACAAGGACTACTTAATAACTTTATGAATACAATGGGAAATATCATCATACATGATTGCCTCTAGGGCATATTCCCAACACAATCCAACCCATCAGACGAAGCAGCCCACCCGGGGTCCCTCTTTCTTCTCTGTTTCTCACCGCACCCGCGTGCACCCACCCGCTGACAGCCAGACCCCACCATGCCCCGTCAGCATCGTCCTCAATCAACGCGCGGCCGAGGCGCTCCGTCGTTACCTCGCCGCAGTCACTGCCCGCGTTATTGCCATTGATGCAGCGCGTAATCGCCGCCCCCCTCCTGGCTATTTAACCCCCTCTGCACCGCGAGCATTTCCCCTCACCTAGCGCCACCACTCCGCCACCAGGCTGCACGCATTCGAGCTCAGAACCCCACAGCACCGACGACCTCCGGTGACCGAGGTGAGCATCGACCGCCCCCCTCTCTCTGCTTCAAACAAGCTTGACTAGCACATTCTGGCGCATCCCCTAATGCTTTTCTTTTTCCTTCTCGTGACCCAGGTCGTCGACTCCGTTAGCATCCGCAACCACCAGAACCGCCGCTCAACTTCGTCAAGCAATAGCGGTAAGAATCGAGCGCCCCTTGTCTTCTCCTTGAAACCATCTTGCTCACCGTGACCTTGCGCACCCCCTAATGCCACTGACTCGTGCTAGGGCGAAGCAGAACGTCGGCAACATTGTCGTCTGCAAGCACCCGACGCCGCACACGACTCCGACGAGCTCCAGCGACATCCACGGTGCGCCCCTCCGCCAACAAAGCCTACCTTGAGCATCAGCAGCACACGGCAAACTCGGTAAGCCACCTCACCCTCTCCCGCGCGACCTAAATCGTCAGCAACGTCACTGAGAGAGCCGCCGCCGCCACTCGCCGCCGCTAGCGTCGCCAGTCTTTGGTCGCAAGCTATTGGAGGCTCGGGATTAGCTCACTTACTCGAACCGTTACGCGCAAATCTGACCGTGCGCTACCACTTAAATCTAACGGCCCTCGTTGATCGATCCACATGAAGCGGTATCGACGAATCAGAACACGCCGCGTGTCTGTAGGTTTGATTTAAAATCATAATTTAGATCTATTATTTGTTTAAACTTGAAAAATTCATAACTTTTGATTCCCACGTCCAAATTTGACAAATTTTATATCATTGGAATCAGGAGAGAAAATCCTTTCCATTTATGCAATGTGTTTAATGTTTTGCCTCTGTAAAATATGGTTGTTTTTGCAGAAACAAATGTAGGCATAAATTGTGTATAGTAATTATTTTAAAATTGTTGTGTTGTTCAAGGAAGATTTATTTGGCAAGTTTTGAACTTGTTTAAGATTCAGTGTTGTGCACTTGTCTTGTTTGGTGTAGAAAATCATAACATGGCATTTTGCATGCATTCATATATTTTTGTTTGTATATATTTTGTATGTGATTTGGTGCCATTATTTTATGTGTTGATTTTGGTGCAAATAGTGATTGTGATTGTGAAGATTGTTGCTACTCCCCAAACTACCAAGGCAAGTGGTGCTTCATGATTTTATTCCTATGTTTTTCAACTATGCACTAGAAATATTTTGTATAGGACTTGATTGAATATTTTGATCTATATGCTATACTTGGGAAATCCTAGTAGTTGTAGAATTGCTAGAAATCTCTAAGTTAAGATACTTGTCAATGCCATGCTTAGCCTAGCTAGTAGCAACCAAGGGTGGTTATATATTCATGCTATGAGAAAATATTTCTAAGTCTTTGGACTTGTGTTTTTGCTTAATAAAAACAACTAAGTGAATGAAACACCTGGGTGGAATGGAAAGAATGGTTTGTGTTGAGTGGTTACACAAGGCCCATTTCTATGGTTTACCTTGTGTATCTCACTTGTGGAAAGCCACCCAGGAACAAAGGGATTTGAGATGCTAAATGTTAAGAAGTTTCTAGTGCAGCCACATGGCATTATGGGCTCTGCCTGGATCATATAGGTTGCAATAACTTAGCCATTTGGACAGTTGGCGGTAGTGGGATGATAGGTTGGAGCGCGTCCATTTGGTCTAAGGGAAGGCTTCTGAAAGGTCCTGTCTTGGTGAAAATCAAGTCTTGTGGGGAAAGTGCACAACCTCTGCAGATGGAAGAATCTAAGTACTTAGCCATGTCCCTGGTATTGGACAACTTGAGCATCAATACATGGAAGCTATCAAGAATCTCCTCATCCCAATTTCTAAGTAAAAACTTGTGGTTGAACAAGGGTGAAGGTTCCCCAATTTCTATTGGCGGTTCCTTGGGGAAGGTTTTGTCCAAGAAAAACTCAGTGTTTTCAACTGATAGGTAAAACCTATTTTGAGCAAAGCAAACCTAAGCTACACTTAGCCAAAATGCATATAGTATCTAGATTACAAATATTAAACTAAGGAATCACTTGCGAATACTATTCCAATGTATTGACCCACTGTGGCTGTAACTTGTGATGTTGCAGGTTATTCTAATGATGATTAGGGGTTATGAGTCTACACTCAACATGCTTGCCTGTGGCACATGAAGATGAAGACTTATTTATCTTATTATATATTTGAACTCTTGTATTAGGCCTGTGGCCATGGAGTTTGTAAAAGACTATGTTTGTCTCTGGAATGATATGTAATAATGACCTTTGTTTCTGTGTACTTCATCTTAAACTGTGGATGCTAGCATTGATCCAGGGACTAGCATTGCAATCACAGGGATCCTTACCTTATAAAGGGAGGGATCTTACAGATGGTATCAGAGCACTGTGTTGCCTGTAGGATTATGACCCTAGGATTGGAAACCACTAAGGAAAAAATTTCAACAACTTCCACACTTGTCTTTTTCTTCTCGTAAACTTTTCTAATCTTCTTTCTCATCTCTATTTGTAGATGACCTCCATCAACGAAGCCATGGGGAAGGGACCACTCATGACTATGACTTTGGAATGTGAGACAGAATTCCCCAAGGCTCTCAAGGACCTCATCGTTGCCATGGGAATGCATGGTGCAGCTGTGTACAAAGGTTTTCCTGTGATGGATGAAGGAGTTGAGTACTGGTGGGTGCAACTTGACTTGTATAAAAACAAGGAAGACAACCACAAAGAATCAGGATTCTGCATGGTCACCAACTCAGTAATGCACACCACATTCTTTGATTCAGCAAGGGATGCAGCTTGGAAGGCCATCAAAGAGCTTGGTGATAGAATCAAGTGCAGAATGCTCAACACACAGAATGACCTTAGGGAAGAAAAGAAGCATACCCAGGAGTTAGAGGCTACCAACCAACGTTTAAGAGAGGACATCATAGACTTAGCAATGGAGTCATGTGATCAGGATCGACAGATTGCCTCTAGGCATGCCCTGTTAGCCAACTTGGCAAGTGAGATGGGATTGTAACGTACTTCGTTAGTTGGACCACCACACTTTCATTTTATTTCCCAAATGTTGTTTAAAATAAGTTGAACCTTGGATGCTTGTAATGGTTTTATGTATGCCATGACTTGTGTTTTGATTGTCAAAGATATGCATGTGATGCCTTGTCTTGTGAGTTGTCTTTAATTGTGTTAATTCTAACTTTTTTCTGTCTTATAAAATAGATGCCTAATGTTACTATCAGCACGGCTGAAGAGTTCAAGGGAACTCGTTTTGGCACTCAACTTATTGAGCTCACTAGTCTGCTCAATGAGCCGCTTCCTAGCATCATGGTGCTTCCCCTCACCAAGTTTGAGAGGAAAGACCTTTGGGGCTTCAAGGTTAATCAGCCAGGATGCCAGACTGAGCCTACCACGGAGGCAATCATCTTCAAGTTCATGCATGATGACAGGGAGAGAGGCTTAGAGGTAGTCATGCAGGATTTACTTGCACGTCTGTTAGGGAGACACTCTCGGGAGATTAGAGGTACTCATTTCCACGCCTTCGGTAGACGTGATGAGGATGGTGAGGCCATTGACTTCGAGGACACTGCTAGAGATACGGCAGAGCCGATTCGACTATACCTCCAGGACTTAGAGGTTCTTCTTAGGCACTTAGATACTGATAGGACCAACGTCATGCTTAGAAATGACGAGCTCCAGGTGCAGCTTCGTGAGAAGGACAAGCTCTTCGCGGAACAAGATGAGATAGTCAAGGAAATGGAGGTCAAGTTTGAGAGTCAGGATAGAAAGTTGAAGAGTCAAGAGAAAAGAGTCCAAGATAGGAACAAGAGGATTCGAGAGATGACTGCAGAACTAGAGACCAAGGACTTCGAGCTCGAGCATCAGAAGACTGTGACTGAGAGACTTCGTTCAAAGAAGAGGGCTCT
Organism: Avena sativa; assembly: GCA_916181665.1. Taxonomy (NCBI): domain Eukaryota; kingdom Viridiplantae; phylum Streptophyta; class Magnoliopsida; order Poales; family Poaceae; genus Avena; species Avena sativa. The sequence goes on from OV702282.1 coordinate 238,549,600, forward strand.
CAAGTACAAGATAGAGGCCTTGACTACCAATGTCGAGGAATACAAGACCGCAATGGAGAATGCAGGTCTTACACTTGTTGATGAGGAGGTTGATGCAGAGGAGTAGTGATGACTACTCAATTACCTTTTATTTACCATGTTTTTGATTATTGAGTCGCAATGACCATCCAACATGTGGATGGCTTGCTATTGGTGTGTTTACTTTGCAAAACTTGTTGTCTTTGTTGTTGAACTTTTGTTATTTTGATGCATTCTTGGTGATTGTCTATGTGATGTATTGTGGATGTTAAGCATGTATGGGTATCTCATTCTTATCCTTATTGAAAACCACAGATGCCTCCCCGACGTGCAAATCCCAACCCTAACAACAACAATATCACCCCTGAGATGCAGCAGATGATGACAGCTCAGACGCAGCTGATGCAGATGATGACCACGTTCATACAGAATCAGAACAACAACAACAACAACAACAACAACAACAACAACAATAACAACAACAACAACAACAACAACAACAACAACAACAACAACAACAACAACAACAACAACAACAACAACAACAACAACAACAACAACAACAACAACCACAACAACGACGACAACAACGACAACGACGACAACAACGACAACGACAACAACGACAACGACAACAACAACAACAACAACAACAACAACAACAACAACAACAACAACAACAACAACAACAACAACAACAACAACAACAACAACAACAACAACAACAACAACAACAACAACAACAACAACAACAACAACAACAACAAGAACAACAACAACAACAACAACAACAACAACCCTCCGGGTTTTGATATGCTCACCAGATTTATGCGATTAAGGCCGGCAAAGTTTTCAGGAACAACTGATCCCATGGTGGCCAATGACTGTCTACGTTCCGTGAATAAGGACTTAGTAACCGTGGGCTGCACGGATGCTGAAAAGGTCAGGTTCGCAGCACATCTGTTGGAAGGACCAGCCGCCACATGGTGGGACAACTTCCAAATTACCACTCCGTTCGATGAAGTAACTTGGGCTATCTTTGAAGATGGCTTCCGCACTTCTCATATCTCATCAGGAATGATGAGTCTGAAAAAGAAGGAGTTTCACAACCTGAAGCAGCGCCACCGCAGCGTGGCTGAGTACATAGAAGAGTTCAACAATCTGGCGCGCTATGCACCGGATGAGGTTGACACAGATGCAAAAAAGAAAGGAAAAGTTTCTGGAGGGCTTGAATGATGAACTGAATCTGCAATTGTCTGTGGCATATGGTCCAACTTATCAGTCTTTGTGTGACAAGGCTGCTATTTTGGAGAGTAAAATGAAGCAAGTCGAGAGTAGGAAGAGGAAACACTCCGACAAGCATAGCTCGGGATCGTCTCACAAACGAAATCACTATGATGACAGTGGCAGCTCAGGATCCCATAAGCATGGGAAATTCAGCAAGCACCACAACCACAACCGTCATGACAACAAGCATCACCGCAGTCATGACAATGACAAGTACAAGAACCACAAGGGTGGACATAAGAGCCACTATAGTGGAAATAGTAGTGGAAGTGGAAGCCAGCCTCCTAAAAAGGACATCAGTCAGGTTGAGTGCTTCAAATGCAAGAAGCTGGGGCATTATGCTAATGAGTGCCCTGAGAAGAAAATTGAAGGACCTAACAAGCCAAATCCTTTCCAGAAAGGACAGGTTAACCACATCAATGTGGAGGAGGTCTATGAGGAGCCTGATGCCGTTGCTGGTAAGTTCAGACTCAATTCCATTCCAGCATTTGTACTCTTTGACACTGGTGCATCTCATTCATTCATATCAAAAGCATTTGTTGATAGAAATGGGTTTGCATCTGAAAACATTGGGTGTACAATAAGAGTTAGCTCTCCGGGTGGTGATATGATAGTAAGTCTGGGATGCCGGGATCTTGTCATAGAGTTTGGAAAGCATAAGTTTCCAGTAAGCCTGATAATCCTAGATTCCCAAGGACTAGACGTAATTTTGGGAATGGATTGGATGGCTAAGTATGAAGGAGTACTAGATTGTGCCAATCGTACGGTTGCACTCACAACCCCAAAAGGGAAAAGAATAAAATTCAGGTCAAACTTTGAGTCCAAAGGAAGTAAGTTGAATTCTCTTAAGGGGGTTAGCATGGACAGTGTGCCAATTGTATGTGAGTATCCGGATGTGTTTCCGGAAGAGTTGCCAGGAATGCCACCGGATAGAGATGTGGAGTTTCTGATAGATTTGGTACCAGGTTCTGGACCAATAGCTAAGAGACCGTACAAAATGTCAGTTGATGAACTGAAAGAGCTCAAGAAGCAACTAGGAGAACAGTTGCAGAAAGGGTTTATTCAACCAAGTTCTTCGTCTTGGGGATCCCCAGTATTGTTCGTGGAGAAGAAGGATAGAACACAAAGATTATGCATTGATTACCGTTCTCTCAACGAGGTAACTATCAAGAACAAATATCCTTTGCCTAGAATCAATGACTTGTTTGATCAGCTAGAGGGAGCATGTGTGTTCTCAAAGATTGATCTTCGGTCAGGCTATTTTCAACTCAAGATAAGAGAGCAAGACATACCTAAGACAGCATTCACCACAAGGTATGGATTGTATGAGTACACTGTGATGCCTTTTGGTTTAACCAACGCTCCGGCATACTTCATGAATATGATGAACAAGGTGTTCATGGAGTTTTTAGACAAGTTTGTTGTCGTTTTCATCTATGACATTTTAGTCTACTCCAAGAGCAAGGAAGTGTAGGGGTTCGTAGCATGGAAAACAAAAATTTTCTATCGCATGCAAACAAACAAGCCAAGATCTATCTATTAGATTGTAGCAACGAGTCGATGGAATAACTCACCCTCGAAGATTCCAAAGTGTTTAACGAGAGCAGATTCTCGTGGATGATGTAGTCGTACTCTTTCCGATCTCAAGATCGCGTAGACGATCCTTCCGGCGCCGCGTTCCCGCAGCGCTCCCGCAGTCGGTCACACGTTCGGTACTCGACGAAGACCTTCCTCTCCCTTGTTCCAGCAGGCAGCGGAGGTTGTAGCACTCTCCTCGCGATTCCGGCAGCACAACGGCGTGGTACCGGAGGTAGAGGGGAGATCCCGCAGGGCTTCGCCTTAAGCCGGTGCGAGTATGGTGGAGCTTATGAGAGAGGCTATTAGTGGTCTAGTAATTAGACACACCAATTAGAGGGCTCTAAACCAATTAGAAGGCTCTAAACCAAAATAGCTCTAAACCGGGGTTTAGATCTAGGGTTTAGGTTTAGAGGGTAGGAACTAGTGTGTGTAGAGAGGGGAGCCCTGCCCCTCCCTTTATAGGTGGGAGGGCCGGCGGCCAAGGGGAGGAGTTCCTCCCCAACTCGGCCTTGGGAGGTGCGCCGGCCAAGGGGAGGAACCCTCCTCCAACTCGGCCTCCACCTCTCCTCCTCTTTCTCCTCTTTCCGAAAACTGGCAGTTTGACCGAAAACTGGCAGTTTGACTTTTTCAATTTAGGATTTGAATTAACCCTTTATTTCGGACAGCGAGAACACTTAGTACATGATGCAATCATTCCAACATGCAATGACACATTCATGTACCCCTTCCCCCTCCGGAGTGCCGGACATTCCGGGACCTTCTAGAATGTTCCCGATGAAAACACCGGAACCATTCCCCAACTCCGAAACGGGACTTTCCTTATATGAATCTTATTCTCCGGACCATTCCGGATCACCTCGTGATATCCCGGATCCCATCCGAGACTCCGAACAACATTCGGTCTCTTTCTCATAATACCATAACTACTCAAACAACGTCGAATCCTTAAGTGTGTCTCCCTACGGTTCGTGAATTATGCGGACATGATCGAGACACTTCTCCGAACAATAACCAATAGAGGAATCTGGAAATTCATATGGCTCCCACATATTTCTACGATTACTTTGCGATCGAATGAACCACTTACATACGATACCAATTTCCCTTTGTCTCACGATATGTTACTTATCCGAGGTTATGATCGTCGGTATCTCTGCATACCTAGTTCATCCTCGTTACTGATAAGTACTCTTTTCTCGTTCCCGTGATATGTGATCCCTTGTGACCAAGTCACATGCTTGCAAGCTAATTGGATGACATTTCACCGAGAGGGCCCAGAGAATATCTATCCGTCATGTGGATGGACAAATCCCACTCTTGATCCATGTGTCTCAACCAATACCTTCCGAACACTCAATGCCACCTTTATAGCCACCCTGTTACGGTGTGGTGTTTGATGATATCAAAGCATCCATCTGGTAAAGGTGATATGCATGATCTCATGGTCGAAGGAATTAGATAACTACGTATCAGAAAGCATATAGCAATTGAACTATTAAAATGACTTGATCTTTATGCTACGCTTGTCTATAGGAGTATGTCCACCATATCATTCTCCTAACGATATGATCTTGTTGTTGATAACATCTCAATGTTCATGACAAAGAAACCACATCATCAATCAACCAACAAGCTAGTGAAGTATAGAGGCTATACTAGGGACTTCAAATTAAGTTTACAAATCACACAAGTATTAATGGTTTCCTTGTTAATACTATTATAGCATGAATGTAAACATTTATCATAAACACAAAGATATAATAATAACTACATTTATTATTGCCTCTAGGGCATATCTCCAACAGTCTCCCACTTGCACTAGAGTCATCTAATCTAGATTACATGGTAATATACCGAACACCCATGGCAGTTTGGTGTTGGTCATGTTTTGCCCTCGGGAGAGGTTTAGTCAACGGATCCGCCACATTCAGATCTGTGTGTACTTTGCAAATCTTTATATCCCCATCCTGGATATGTTCTCGAATAGCGTGAAAACGCAGCTTGATATGCTTCAGCTTCTTGTGTGACCTTGGTTCTTGCGCATTGGCTATGGCGCCCATGTTATCACAGTAGATAGACATTGGGTCCAGCGCACTAGGAACCACACCCAGCTCTGTAATGAACTCTTTCATCCATATCGCTTCTTGTGAAGCCTCCGAAGCAGCCATGTATTCCGATTCAGTTGAAGATCTCGCCACAACGCTTTGCTTTGCACTCCTCCAGCTAACTGCTGCACCATTCAAAATAAATACGTATCCAGATTGTGATTTAGAATCATCTGGATCGGTGTTCCAACTAGCATCGGTGTAACCATTAACAACGAGCTGTTCATCACCTCCATAAGAAAGAACCATATCCTTAGTTCTTCTCAAGTACTTAAGGATGTTTTTGACCGCTGTCCAATGATCCACTCCTGGGTCACTTTGATATCTGCTAGTTAGACTAACAGCATATGCAATGTCGGGTCTAGTACATAGCATGGCATACATTAGAGATCCTATGGCTGAGGCATAGGGAGTCTTACTCATCCTTTCTCTATCTTCTGCCGATGTCGGACTTTGAGTTTTACTCAAGGTCGTATTGGGCAACATGGGCAAGAACCCTTTCTTGCTTTCTTCCATTCCAAACTTCTTTAGAACTTTGTCCAAATATGTACTCTGTGACAATGATATTTGGCGTTTCGATCTATCTCTATAAATCTTTATGCCTAATATGTAAGCTGCTTCGCCAAGATCCTTCATTGAAAAACTATTATTCAAATATTCCTTGACACTATTAAGAAGGTCTACATCATTCCCAATCAACAATATGTCATCCACATACAGTATTAAGAATGCTACAGAGCTCCCACTCACTTTCTTGTAAATACAAGCTTCTCCATAAGTTTGTATAAAACCAAAACTTTTGATTACCTTATCAAAACGTTGATTCCAACTTCGGGATGCTTGCTTCAATCCATAGATGGACCGTTGAAGCTTGCATACCTTGTTAGCATCTTTAGGATCGACAAAACCTTTGGGTTGCATCATATACAACTCTTCATCAATGTCTCCATTGAGGAATGCTGTTTTGACATCCATCTGCCATATCTCATAATCATAATATGCAGCGATTGCTAACATAATCCTCACAGACTTTAGCTTCGCTACTGGTGAGAAAGTCTCATCGTAGTCAACTCCTTGAATTTGTCGAAACCCTTTTGCGACAAGTCGAGCTTTATAGACAGTAACATTACCATCAGCATCTGTTTTCTTCTTGAAAATCCATTTGTTCTCGACAGCCTTACGGCCATCCGGTAAGTCCACCAAAGTCCATACTTGGTTTTCGTACATGGATCCAATCTCGGATTTCATGGCTTCTTGCCATTTATTGGAATCTGGGCTCATCATCGCTTCCTCATATGTCTCGGGGTCATCGGCGTTGTCCACCACCATGACATTCATAACGGAATCATACCAATCTGGAGTGGTACGAGTTCTCGTTGACCTCCGAGGCTCTGTAGCAACTTCAACCGAAGTTTCATGATCATCATCATTAGCTTCCCCTCTTATTGGTGCAGGCACCACAGGAACTTCTTCCGGTGCTGCGCTACTCGCAATTTCGAGAGAAGGTTCGACAACCTCGTCGAGTTCTACTTTCCTTCCAGTCACTTCTTTCGAGAGAAATTCCTTCTCTAGAAAGGATCCATTCTTGGCAACGAAGATTTTGCCTTCGGATCTATGATAGAAGGTATACCCAATAGTTTCCTTCGGGTATCCTATGAAGACGCATTTTTCCGCTTTGGGTTCAAGCTTGTCCGGCTGTAACTTCTTTACATAGGCTTCGCATCCCCAAACTTTAAGGAACGACAATTTAGGTTTCTTCCCAAACCATAATTCATACGGTGTCGTTTCAACGGATTTAGACGGTGCCCTATTTAAAGTGAATGCGGCTGTTTCTAATGCATAACCCCAAAATGATAGCGGTAAATCTGTAAGTGACATCATAGAACGAACCATATCTAAGAGAGTTCGATTACGACGTTCAGACACACCATTACGCTGTGGTGTTCCCGGCGGTGTCAACTGCGAAAGTATTCCACATTTCTTCAAATGCTCACCAAACTCGTAACTTAGATATTCACCTCTACGATCAGAACGTAGAAATTTAATCTTCTTGTTACGTTGATTCTCTACCTCACTTTGAAACTCCTTAAACTTCTCGAAAGTTTCGGACTTATGTTTCATGAAATAGATATACCCATATCTACTCAAGTCATCCGTGAAGGTAAGAACATAACGATAACCACCGCGCGATGCTACACTCATTGGACCACACACATCGGTATGTATGATTTCCAATAAGTCTGTAGCTCGCTCCATCATACCAGAAAATGGAGTCTTAGTCATTTTACCCATCAGACATGCTTCGCATCTTTCAAGTGATTCAAAATCAAGTGATTCAAGAAGCCCATCGGAATGGAGTTTCTTCATACGCTTCACTCCAATGTGACCAAGACGACAGTGCCACATATAGGTCAAGTTATCGCTTGATTTCAAACGTTTAGCTTCAATGTTATTAATATGTGTATTTCCACTATCGAGATTCAATATGAATAGACCATCTATCAAAGGTGCATGTGCATAAAACATATTACTCATATAAATCGAACAACCATTATTCTCGGATTTAAACAAGTAACCGTCTCGCAATAAACAAGATCCCGATATAATGTTCATGCTTAACGCAGGCACCAAATAACAATTATTTAAGTATAAAACTAATCCCGATGGTAGATGAAGAGGTAGCGTGCCGACCGCGATCACATCAACCTTTGATCCGTTTCCCACGCGCATCGTCACCTCGTTCTTCGCTAGCTTTCGTTTATTCTGCAGCTCCTGTTTCGAGTTACAAATATGAGCAACCGAACCAGTATCAAATACCCAGGCACTACTACGAATACTAGTGAAATACACATCAATAACATGTATATCAGATATACCTTTCTTCTTGATGTTGCCGTTCTTCAAATCCGCCAAGTACTTTGGGCAATTCCGCTTCCAGTGACCTTCTCCCTTGCAGTAAAAGCACTCAGTATCAGGCTTGGGTCCAGCCTTGGTCCTCTTCGTCGGCATGGTAGCTTTCTTACCACCCTTCTTGAAGTGTCCCTTCTGCTTAGACTTGCCTTTCTTGAATTTGGTGGTCTTATTGACCATCAACACTTGGTGCTCTTTCTTGATCTCCACTTCTGCAGATTTTAACATAGCAAATAGTTCTGGCAACTCTTTGTTCATGTTCTGCATGTTGTAGTTCATCACAAAGTTCTTGTAACTTGGTGGTAGTGATTGGAGGATGCGGTAAACTCCCAAAGTATTAGGAATCACTATACCCAAGCTTTGAAGTTTGTTTGCGTGCCCAGACATTTTAAGCACATGCTCACTGACGGAGCTACCCTCTTCCATCTTGCAGTTAAAGAACTTTTCAGAAGCTTCATAACTTTCAATTGCCGCATGAGTCTCAAAAATTAATTTGAGATCCTCGACAATATCATATGGGTCTGACTCTTCAAACCTTTTCTGAAGCTCCGATTCTAAACCATACAAGATAGCACACTGAACTATGGAGTACTGATTCTTCCGAGCGAGGTAAACATTCTTTACTTCATCGGTAGCATCAGCTGTAGGTGGGTCACCTAGCGGTGCATCCAGCACATAGGTCAAATTACCAGCTGTGAGGACAATCCTCAAATTGCGGAACCAATCCGCGAAGTTGCTTCCATTGTTTTTCAACTTTTCTTTCTCTAGGAACGCATTAAAATTGATGGTAGGGGCTGCCATTGATCTACAACATATTTGCAATAGTTTAGACTAAGTTTATGACAAATTGAGTTCAAATTAATTAATGAAATTAAACTAGGTGAACTCCCACTCAAAACAACATCCCTCACATTGTTTTAGTGATCACACGAACCAAATCCACTACATCAACACCGATCATCACGAGAGTTGATATAGTTTTCAATGGCGAACAATCGACATGTTCATCATATCTACTATATGATTCATGCTTTACCTTTCGGCGATCCGTGTTCCTGAGGCCATGTCTGTACATGCTAGGCTCGTCAAGATCAAACCTTAGCTACCGCATAAGCAAATCTGGCTTGCTTACGTTGTATTCACCCGTGGAATCAAAGACACCCGATCATCACGTGGTGCTTCGAAGCAACAAGCTTTAGCAACGGTGCTAACTAAGGGCGAACACTTTAGACTTGAAATTTATGTGCATGAGGGATCATCTTATAATGCTACCGTCGTCTACTAAGCAATACAAGATGCATAAAGGATTAACATCACATGCAATTCATAATATGTGATATGATATGGCCTTTCTTCTTTGTGCTTCCGATCTCCATCTTCAAGCACGAACATGATCTCCATCATCACCGGCATAGCATCAAGGTCAATGACGCTTCTTCATGGTTGTCGTCCACCAGCTTCAACTATTACAACTATTTTGAATAGACACGCAGGTCTTAACAGAATTTAAAGACAACCATATGGCTCCTGCCGGTTGCCAACTTACAATAAGGAACATTGCATACATCAAATATAATCACAATCATGGCCATATCACATCACTGCACACCCCTGCAAAACAAAGTTAGACGCTTCTACTTTCTTTGCATATTTTACGTGGTTTGGGGCTTTCCATAAGTGTCGTTCTAACCTACGAACAAGAACCACAACATTGATACTAGCATTGTTGATTACCCGTTGTAAATTGGATCTTTACTATGCTAGGAGAAACAGGCACCCGCAAAGCCACTTATGCAATACAAGTTGCATGTCAAGCGTGGAGCAAGTCTCATGAACGATGTCATGTAAGGTTAGCCCGGGCCGCTTCATCCCAACATACCGCAAGATGCAAAGTACACAAAAAGCAATCTACAATAAAAGCATCAACGCCCACAACGACCATTGTGTTCTACTCGTGCAACAGATCTACATATAGACCTGGCTCTGATACCACTGTAGGGGTTCGTAGCATGGAAAACAAAAATTTTCTATCGCATGCAAACAAACAAGCCAAGATCTATCTATTAGATTGTAGCAACGAGTCGATGGAATAACTCACCCTCGAAGATTCCAAAGTGTTTAACGAGAGCAGATTCTCGTGGATGATGTAGTCGTACTCTTTCCGATCTCAAGATCGCGTAGACGATCCTTCCGGCGCCGCGTTCCCGCAGCGCTCCCGCAGTCGGTCACACGTTCGGTACTCGACGAAGACCTTCCTCTCCCTTGTTCCAGCAGGCAGCGGAGGTTGTAGCACTCTCCTCGCGATTCCGGCAGCACAACGGCGTGGTACCGGAGGTAGAGGGGAGATCCCGCAGGGCTTCGCCTTAAGCCGGTGCGAGTATGGTGGAGCTTATGAGAGAGGCTATTAGTGGTCTAGTAATTAGACACACCAATTAGAGGGCTCTAAACCAATTAGAAGGCTCTAAACCAAAATAGCTCTAAACCGGGGTTTAGATCTAGGGTTTAGGTTTAGAGGGTAGGAACTAGTGTGTGTAGAGAGGGGAGCCCTGCCCCTCCCTTTATAGGTGGGAGGGCCGGCGGCCAAGGGGAGGAGTTCCTCCCCAACTCGGCCTTGGGAGGTGCGCCGGCCAAGGGGAGGAACCCTCCTCCAACTCGGCCTCCACCTCTCCTCCTCTTTCTCCTCTTTCCGAAAACTGGCAGTTTGACCGAAAACTGGCAGTTTGACTTTTTCAATTTAGGATTTGAATTAACCCTTTATTTCGGACAGCGAGAACACTTAGTACATGATGCAATCATTCCAACATGCAATGACACATTCATGTACCCCTTCCCCCTCCGGAGTGCCGGACATTCCGGGACCTTCTAGAATGTTCCCGATGAAAACACCGGAACCATTCCCCAACTCCGAAACGGGACTTTCCTTATATGAATCTTATTCTCCGGACCATTCCGGATCACCTCGTGATATCCCGGATCCCATCCGAGACTCCGAACAACATTCGGTCTCTTTCTCATAATACCATAACTACTCAAACAACGTCGAATCCTTAAGTGTGTCTCCCTACGGTTCGTGAATTATGCGGACATGATCGAGACACTTCTCCGAACAATAACCAATAGAGGAATCTGGAAATTCATATGGCTCCCACATATTTCTACGATTACTTTGCGATCGAATGAACCACTTACATACGATACCAATTTCCCTTTGTCTCACGATATGTTACTTATCCGAGGTTATGATCGTCGGTATCTCTGCATACCTAGTTCATCCTCGTTACTGATAAGTACTCTTTTCTCGTTCCCGTGATATGTGATCCCTTGTGACCAAGTCACATGCTTGCAAGCTAATTGGATGACATTTCACCGAGAGGGCCCAGAGAATATCTATCCGTCATGTGGATGGACAAATCCCACTCTTGATCCATGTGTCTCAACCAATACCTTCCGAACACTCAATGCCACCTTTATAGCCACCCTGTTACGGTGTGGTGTTTGATGATATCAAAGCATCCATCTGGTAAAGGTGATATGCATGATCTCATGGTCGAAGGAATTAGATAACTACGTATCAGAAAGCATATAGCAATTGAACTATTAAAATGACTTGATCTTTATGCTACGCTTGTCTATAGGAGTATGTCCACCATATCATTCTCCTAACGATATGATCTTGTTGTTGATAACATCTCAATGTTCATGACAAAGAAACCACATCATCAATCAACCAACAAGCTAGTGAAGTATAGAGGCTATACTAGGGACTTCAAATTAAGTTTACAAATCACACAAGTATTAATGGTTTCCTTGTTAATACTATTATAGCATGAATGTAAACATTTATCATAAACACAAAGATATAATAATAACTACATTTATTATTGCCTCTAGGGCATATCTCCAACAGGAAGAACATGAAAGACACTTACGCTTGATACTTGAAAAGTTAAGAGAGCATAAACTTTATGCCAAATTCAGCAAGTGTGAGTTCTGGTTAGAGGAAGTTGGTTTTCTTGGTCATGTTATGACAAAGGATGGTGTGGCAGTTGATCCTGCTAAGGTTTTAGCTGTGACAGAATGGGAATCACCAAAGAATGTGAAAGAAGTTCGTAGTTTCCTCGGCTTAGCAGGTTACTACAGAAGGTTCATTGAAAATTTCTCGAAGGTTGCTAAGCCAATGACAGAATTGTTAAAGAAGTACAAGAAATTTGCTTGGTCTGAGGGTTGTGAAGTCAGTTTCCAGGAATTAAAGAAGAGACTTGTAACAGCACCGGTACTATGTCTGCCAGATTTGGAAAAGGATTTCCAAGTATATTGTGATGCGTCTCATCAAGGTTTGGGTGCCGTACTTATGCAAGACGGTAAAGTTGTGGCTTATGCCTCAAGACAACTCAAAACTCATGAAGTTAACTATCCTACTCATGATTTGGAGTTAGCCTCTGTCGTCCATGCACTCAAAACATGGAGACATTATCTTTTGGGAAAGCGTTGTGAAGTATTCACCGATCATAAGAGTTTGAAGTATATCTTCACCCAGAAGGAAATCAACATGAGACAAAGGAGATGGCTAGAACTTATCAAAGATTACGACTTAAGTTTGCAGTACCACCCCGGTAAAGCGAATGTAGTAGCAGATGCTCTAAGTCGTAAGACGTTTGTAAATGACCTTACTAAAGGAGAATTGCCAGATGACTTGTGTAAGCAATTCAAAGAACTCAGATTGGAGATTGTGCCTGAAGGACATCTCATGTCCTTAGATGTTCAACCCACTTTATTGGACAAGATCCGAGAAGCTCAGAAGACTGATAAGGAAATTGAAAAGATTAAGGAGAATATTAGTCTAGGGAAAGCTAAGAGTTTCCATATAGACGAACAAGGTACATTATGGCACGGGAAACGTATATGTGTTCCACAAGATCCGGAGTTGTGGAAACTGATTTTACAGGAAGCCCACAACTCCCCGTATTCTATTCACCCAGGAAACACCAAGATGTACATGGATATGAAAGAAAGATTTTGGTGGAACAATCTCAAAAGGGATATCGCCAAACATATTGCCTTATGTGATGTCTGTAGCAGAGTAAAATCGGAGCATCAGAAACCAGCGGGTTTGCTTCAACCACTACCTATTCCTGAATGGAAGTGGGAAAATATCGGTATGGATTTCATTACCGGATTACCAAGAACCAGGTCAGGGTATGACTCCATATGGGTAGTAGTGGATCGCCTAACTAAAGTGGCTCATTTTATACCCGTAAAGACAACTTATACAAGTGCCAAGTTAGCCAAGATCTACATGAGCAGAATTGTATGCCTTCACGGTGTGCCTAAGAGTATAGTGTCTGATAGAGGAACTCAGTTTACTTCTCATTTTTGGAGACAGCTTCATGATTCTTTGGGAACAAGGTTGGAATTCAGCACTGCTTTTCATCCTCAAACTGATGGACAAACAGAAAGGACTAACCAAATTCTTGAAGACATGTTGAGGGCATGTGCCCTAGACTATGGAGCAAGTTGGGATGAAAGTTTGCCTTACGCATAGTTCTCTTACAATAACAGTCATCAATCTAGTATTGGAATGGCACCATTTGAGTTACTCTACGGAAGGAAGTGTACCACCCCGTTGTTATGGAATGGTGTGGGAGAAAGAAGTTTATTTGGACCTGATCTTATCAAAGATGCCGAAGAGAAAGTCAAATTGGTTATGGACAGGTTGAAGATAGCACAGTCCCGACAGAAAAGCTACACGGATTCTAAGTGTAGAGAAGTCACCTACGAAGTTGGGGATAGAGCTTATCTTAGAGTATCACCACTTCGTGGAGTGAAAAGATTTGGAGTCAAAGGGAAGTTGGCACCAAGATATGTTGGGCCATTCAAGATTCTAAGTCGCAAGGGAGAAGTTGCATATGAAGTTGAATTGCCAGAGTCTCTGTCAGCTGTCCATAATGTGTTTCATGTGAGTCAGCTTAAGAAATGTCACCCAGAAATGGAAGAATCTTCTCTGAAGGATACTATACCATTGGAAGAAGTCCAGCTAGAAAGTGATCTCACCTATGAGGAAAAGCCTGTCAAAATTCTTGAGACCGCAGAAAGAGTTACAAGGACTAAGACTATCAAGTTTTGCAAGGTGCAATGGAATCATCATTCCGAAGAGGAAGCAACATGGGAGAGAGAAGATGATCTTCGGAAAGACCACCCTCACCTATTTGCTAGCCAATCCGAATATCGAGGGAGAGATTCACCTTAAGGGGGTTAGATTTGTAACATCCCTAAAATCATGATTTCAAACTTTACATATCACTCATGTATGCATATAGATTTTAGAGATCATATTCAAACTCCCTTCAGAAAACAGAAGCTTTTGATGTTATGATTTTATGTGGACAGATTAATCCAAAAGACCAACACCATTTGAAACTTGAATGTTTAGGAACTTGTTTGCTTGCCTCCATTGTTGGAAAGTTAGGTATAAAAGTTTGACCAAAGTTTTCAATTTGGAAATAAATTCAAAACCCTATTTTTAAAACATTTGCAAACTAGAGGCAATGTCTCTGATTGTTTTAGGTTCAAGCTTGACCAAGCCCTTACAGGGTAACCACATGGTTAAATGACTGGTTTTTGAAACCACAGTACCCTGCAAAAATCCCCAGAATTGTTTGAATTCAAAAAGGATTTGAATTCATATCTAAATCTACCCAGAAAATCAAAATAGAAATGGAAAAAGAAATAAACAAAGGAAAAGGGCCACGCTCCAGGTTTTAGGCCCAGCATCGGATCGAGCCCAACAAGCCCACCCGGGAATTTTCTTTTCTTCTCTCACGCGCGAGCGCACGCAGCCTGTCGCTGACAGACGGACCCCACACTCACTTCGCGCACATCGCTGACGAGCGGGCCCTGCCCACGCTGGCATCGTCTTCCCCAAACTGCACCCGCGACCACGTCGCAGCTGCAGTCACTGCCGGTAATGGCGCGGCATAATTGGGCATTAATCCGCGGGCGTTTCCTGTCGAGGCACCGGCTATAAGATCCCCACCTCCCCACGACCATTTTCCCCCAGTCGATTCTACCTTCACGCCACCAGGCTGCCCACGACTCACCCAACACCGCCGCAGACAGAGCTTGCTCCGGCAAACGATTCCGGTGAAACCCGTACGCCCCTTCCTTTCTGATTCATTCGGGACACTTCGCAATCTCCTTGCGCACATCCTGACCCCCACCAGTTCATCCTGTATTGCCCCAGGTCGCCGTTCCCGCTCGACGCCGCAAGCATCCGACGACCACCTCGACTCCGGCGACCAAAATCCGTAAGTCCCGTGCGCCCCTTCACCTCTGACTCACACTAGATTGTTCGCCACGGTCTTGCGCATCTTCTAAACCCCCTGGCTTGTGTTAGGGCGACGCGGAACCTCGGCAACTACTCCGACAACAACCACCCGACGCCGTCCGTAACTCCGACGAGCAATCCTCGCCGTGACAGCACGCCCCTCCGCAAACCAGTACCACGTCGAGCTTTAGCACGTCTTGGCGGATCTGGTAAGCACCTTCCTGCTTCCTGGAGCGATGTAGAACGCCGGCGCCGCCGTAATCAGACGCGCCGCCGCCAGTTAATGCCGCTAGCGCCGCCAGATTGTGGCTTGATGGTTTGGTCCGTTGGATTTGCATCGTAGGGCTAGGATAGATCTTGAACGAAGGGGTACGCGCGCATCTGAGCCGCCAGATCCCACTTAGATCGTGCGGTCCGCAGAAACCGATCCAACCGAAGCGGTACGCACCAATAGGGACACGACGCGTGGCAAGGGTTAGAAATAAAAACAGATTAAAAACCAGATTTTGATCCAAATTTCAAATGCTTATAACTTTTGATTGCCACGTTGGATTTTTGCAAACTTTATATCGTTGGATTCAGTGAAACAAGACCTTTCTGAATATCCAATGTGTTTAGCAAATAGTAACAGTTAACATGACTTTATTTGTAGAAACATGTTTAAGGCTATTTTAAATATAGATTTATTTTGGTAAATTGTATTAGTGCCAAATAAGTTT
Source organism: Avena sativa (assembly GCA_916181665.1). Classification (NCBI taxonomy): domain Eukaryota; kingdom Viridiplantae; phylum Streptophyta; class Magnoliopsida; order Poales; family Poaceae; genus Avena; species Avena sativa. Next base: position 238,565,541 of record OV702282.1, read on the forward strand.
AGTTGGCAAACTTGTGACTTGATAAGTTTCTGTAAACATGTGCATGCTTGGTAGAATTTTCAAAAATCACCACTTGGTAAATTCTTGCATGCATGCATTCATATTATTTTTGATTGAATATAATTGTGTGTAATTGTATGCTATAATTTTTGTGTAGATTTTGCTAGTGATTGTGATTGTGAAGAGTGCTACTCTCCCCACTACCAAGGCAAGTGATATTTTCATGAATATTTCTATCCTATGTTTTTGTACTTGCATTAGATATTTTGCTAAGTCTTGCATGCTATTTTTTCCTAGTGCTAAGTTGGGAAATCCTAAGTAGTGTAGAATTGTAAAATTGCTAGGGAATTTTCCTAAATTATGCTATCTTACCATGCTTAGCCTAGCTATTTAGCAAAAAAGGGTTGGTGAAAATCTATACCTACTATGAAGAAAATATTTCTAAGTCATGAGACTTATACTTTCCTGATAAAACAACTAAGTTAAATGAACCTCCTGGGTGGAATGGAAGGATTGGGTTATGTTGAGTGGTTACACAAGGCCATGGACTTGGGTTGTGTATCTCACTTGTGGTATGCCACCCAGGCACAAAGGGATTTGGAGGCCAAGTGTTGAGAAAGCTTACAGTGCAACCACTTGGCAATATGGGCTCTGCCTTGATCACATAGGTTGCTAGAACTTAGTCACTTGGACAGTTGGTGGTAGTGGGAATGATAGGATGGAGCGCGTCCATTTGACTAAGGAAAGGCTTCTGAAAGGTCCTGTCTTGGGAAACCAAGTCTGGTGGGGAAAGTGCACAACCTCTACAGATGGAAAAACCTAAGTACTTAGCCTAGTCCAAGGCAATGGACAACTTGAGCATCAAGACATGGAAGCTACAAGAATCTCATCACTCCAACTTCTAAGTAAAATTTGTGGGAGAACCAGGGTAAAGGACCCCAATGTCTATTGGTGGATTCTTGGAAAGTTTTTGACAAAGAAAAACTTAGTGATTTCAACTAATAGGTAAAACCTATTTTCAAGCAAAGCAAGCCAAGCTACACTTAGCCAAATGCATGTAGTAATATAGTCCACTTAAAATATACTAAGGTATCACTTGCCAATACTATTCCAAAGTATTGACCCTCTGTGGCTGTAACTTGTGATGTTGCAGGTTACTCCGATGATGAGTAGGAGTCATGAGTCTACACTCAACATGCTTGCCTGTGGCACATGAAGATGAAGACTTATGTTATTTACTTATTCCTTAAACTCTTGTATTAGGCCTATGGCCCTGAGTTGTAAAAGACTATGTTTTACCTCTGGAATGAATGTAATAAACGACCTTTGTATCTGTGTACTTCATCTTAAACTGTGGATGCTAGCATTGATCCAGGGACTAGCATTGCAATCACAGGGATCCTTTTCTTTATAAAGGAGGGGTCTAACACCTGTCTTGGTGAAAATCAAGTCTTGTGGGGAAAGTGCACAACCTCTGCAGATGGAAGAATCTAAGTACTTAGCCATGTCCCTGGTATTGGACAACTTGAGCATCAAGACATGGAAGCTATCAAGAATATCCTCATCCCAATTTCTAAGTAAAAACTTGTGGTTGAACAAGGGTGAAGGTTCCCCAATTTCTATTGGTGGTTTCTTGGGGAAAGGTTTTGTCAAAGAAAAACTCAGTGTTTTCAACTGATAGGTAAAACCTATTTTGAGCAAAGAAAACCTAAGCTACACTTAGCCAAAATGCATATAGTATCTAGATTACAAATATTCAACTAAGGAATCACTTGCCAATACTATTCCAATGTATTGACACAATGTGGCTGTAACTTGTGATGTTGCAGGTTATTCTAATGATGATTAGGGGTTATGATTCTACACTCAACATGCTTGCCTGTGGCACATGAAGATAAAGACTTATTTATCTTATTATATATTTGAACTCTTGTATTAGGCCTGTGGCCATGGAGTTTGTAAAAGACTATGTTTGTCTCTGGAATGATATGTAATAATGACCTTTGTTTCTGTGTACTTCATCTTAAACTGTGGATGCTAGCATTGATCCAGGGACTAGCATTGCAATCACAGGGATCCTTACCTTATAAAGGGAGGGATCTTACAACCTGTTTCGAGTTACAAATATGAGCAACCGAACCAGTATCAAATACCCAGGCACTACTATGAGTACTAGTGAAATACACATCAATAACATGTATATCGGATATACCTTTCTTCTTGATGTTGTCGTTCTTCAAATCCGCCAAGTACTTTGGGCAATTCCGCTTCCAGTGACCCTCTCCCTTGCAGTAAAAGCACTCAGTATCAGGCTTAGGCCCAACCTTGGTCTTCTTCGCTGGCGTGGTAACTTTCTTACCGCCCTTCTTTAAGTTTCCCTTTTTCTTAGACTTCCCTTGCTTCTTGAATTTGGTGGTCTTATTGACCAACAACACTTGGTGATCTTTCTTGATCTCCACTTTCGTATATTTTAACATGGAGAAGAGTTTGGGTAACGACTTGTCCATGTTTTGCAAATTGTAGTTCATCACAAAGTTCTTGTAACTTGGTGGTAGTGATTGGAGGACACGGTGAATCCCCAAAGCATTAGGAATAACTATACCCAAGCTTCTAAGCTTGATTGTATGCCCAGACATCTTTAGCACATGCTCACTGATGGAGCTGCCCTCTTCCATCTTGCAGTTAAAGAACTTTTCAGAAGCCTCATAACTCTCAACTGCCGCGTGAGCCTCAAATATCATTTTGAGTTCACGGATAATATCATGTGGGTCATGGTTCTCAAACCTTTTCTAAAGCTCTGATTCCAAACCATACAAGATAGCACACTGAATTGTGGAATACTAATTCTTCCGAGCGAGGAAAACATTCTTTACCTCATCGATAGCATCAGCTGCAGGCGGGTCACTCAACGGTGCATCCAGCACATAGGTCAAATTACCAGCATTGAGGACAATCCTCAAATTGCGGAACCAATCCGCGAAGTTGCTTCCATTGTTTTTCAACTTTTCTTTCTCTAGGAACGCATTAAAATTGATGGTAGGGGTCACCATTGATCTACAACATATTTGCAATAGTTTAGACTAAGTTTATGACAAATTGAGTTCTAATTAATAGTTGAATTAATCTAGGTGAACTCCCACTCAAAACAATATCCCTCACATTGCTTTAGTGATCACATGAACCAAATCCACCACATCAAAATCGATCATCACGAGAGTTGATGTAGCTTCAATGGCGAACAATCAACATGTTCATCATATCTACTATATGACTCATGCTTTACCTTTTGGTGATCCGTTTCTGAGACCATGTCTGTACATGCTAGGCTCGTCAAGATCAAACCTTAGCTTCTGCATGAGCAAATCTGGCTTGCTCACGTTGTATACACTCGCAAAATCTAACACACCCGATCATCACGTGGTGCTTCGAAACAACGAGCTTTAGCAATGGTGCTTACTAAGGATGAACACTTTATAACTTGAAATTTTGTGCTTGAGGGATCATCTTATAATGGTACCGTCGTGAACTAAGCAATACAAGATGCATAAAAGGATTAACATCACATGCAATTCATAATATGTGATATGATATGGCCTTTCTTCTTGTGCTTCCGATCTCCATCTTCAAGCACGAACATGATCTCCATCATCACCGCTATGGCGTCAACGTCAATGGCGCCGCTTCATGGTTGTCGTCCACCAGCATCAACTATTACAACTACTTTGAATAGACACACAGGTCTTAACGGAATTAAAAGACAACCATATGGCTCCTGCCGGTTGCCGACTTACAATAAGGAACATTGCATACATCATATATAATCACAATCATGGCCATATCACATCACAGCACACCCCTGCAAAACAAAGTTAGACGCCTCTAATTTTCTTTGCATGTTTTACGTGGTTTGGGGCTTTCGATAAGTGTCGTTCTAACTTACGAACAAGAACCACAACATTGATACTAACCTATACTAGGGACGATAAATGAAAGGTTATGTTCGATTATCCGGACCCCCGTCTACAGTATGTAGAGGGCCGTAGTTGTATCCCGGCGGATGTATTGATTCCTGTGGGTAAAGTGCACAAACTCTGCAAAGTCTAATCTATTCGAATAGCCGTGTCCATGGTCAAGGACGGTTGGAAAGGTGATTACTATGAGTACCGGGAGATATGTTGAGATAACTGACAAGGATGTGCCTTGGTCACGAGGAAAGATAAGAATAATATGGTTTTGACCAGAGATGGTCGATAAGGTTTTAAAAGGGGTTTTACAACAAAACATTTTCTAAATCTTTTTAACAAGGATGTGGAGATGTACATGTTTTCAAAAAGGAGTCATACTTTACAAAAACTCTTTTTCAACAAAGATATAGAGATGCCAAGGTTAGGTTTTTCTTTCAAAAACAACTATAGTCTAGAGCTATCTCGCCACAACCCAATATGCATGATTCTTCTTACCCTTGTCACGGTGGTTTGCGAGTACATTCAAAGTACTCACCGGCATTGTCCCTGGCTATTTAATTGGCCAGGTTGCAGATGATAAGAAGCGACGAAGGTGCTGACGTTTATGCGAGCTAGGCCGTATTCCCAGTCAGTGGCCTGTAGGTTAAGGCACAGGCTCTGCACTGAAGACTTTCACTACTTATGTGAAATCGCCATAAAGGCCTTGTTGTAAGTTGTTGTGTTCGTTAAATTAAGGATGATGTAATCATACTTGTTGGTTATGCTCACGGCTCACTGATCATGGGAACGTGAATTATATGCATAACGGGTATTCTCGGACCGTAAATCTGGGGTGTCACACTTGTGGTTTAGTGGCATCCATATTGGTGGTGGTGATAGTGCACACACTATTGTTTCTAGCAATTTCAGCTTCTCTTTCCCACTTAGCATGTAGTTGAGCTAACAGTCTAACATTTTCATCAATAGTAACTTGTATTGCATGAGTAGCAACAAAGGTACTTTCCAAAGTTTTAGGTTTAGCGGCCATTTTATTAATCAAAGAGGATTGTGCTTCAGACAAAGAGGAAATATTTTTCTCAACATTCAAAAGCTTTTCCTCCATTGTCTTGTTGAAAGTGGTTTGTTTACTAATAAAGTATTTAAGCATGACTTCAAGTTCAGAGGGGGCACTTCTAGAATTGTTGTAGGAGTTTCCATAGGTATTGCCATTATTAGGAGGATAAGGCATATAATTGTTGTTACAACCAAAATTATTCCTATAGGCATTGTTGTTGAAATTGTTGTTTCTAATGAAATTCACATCAACTTTCTCTTCTTGAGAAACCAAAGAGGCTAACGGAACATTATTTGGATCTAAAGGAGCTTTCCCATTAACAAGCATATCCATGATAACATCAATCGTATCACTCAAAGAGGAGGTTTCTTCAACAGAATTTACCTTCTTACCATGTGGAGCTCTCTCAATGTGCCATTCAAAATAATTAACCATCATATTATCAAGGAGCTTTGTTGCAGCACCCAAGGTAATGGTCATAAAGGTACCTCCAGCAGCTGAATCCAACAGGTTTCTTGAAGAGAAGTTCAAAGCTGCATAAAAAGTCTGGATAATCATCCAAGCAGTAAGTCCATGAGTGGGACAATTCTTAACCAAAGATTTCATTCTTTCCCAAGCTTGAGAAACATGTTCATTATATATAAAGTTGTTTAAATTTCATTATTTCACTTCTCATAGATATAATCTTAGCAGGAGGATAGTATTTTCCAATAAAAGTATCTTTGCACTTAATCCAAGAATCAATACTATTGCTAGGCAAGGATAGCAACCATTATTTAGCTTTTCCTCACAAGGAGAAATGAAACAATTTAAGTTAATAATATCTTCATCTACATCCTTATATTTTTGCATCTCATAAAGTTCAACAAAGTTATTGAGGTGTGTCGTGGGAATGACCACGGCAGATGCTGCAATCGGCAGCGAGTAGTAGAACATGGGGCAAGGGCGTCCAACCATCTGCGGTGAGAGATGAGGGCGGAGACACGAGGATTTACCCAGGTTCGGCCCCCCGGAGGGTAAAGACCTACTCCTGCTAGATTGTATTATGGTGAGAGTACAATGGGGCGAGCTCGGCGGCTAGGTAGCGAGTCGCTTGGGTGTATGATGGAACGTATCCTCTATGCGTCCTCTAGGGAGGTTTATATAGACTCACCCCCTAGGGTTTACAGATCTCAACCGAATCAGTTAAGGATTTAGCGATCGTTTAACCTAATTCGACTGGGCCTATCTACGCTTCTGGGCCTTCAGCTTCCAGTCGCTTGAGTCCACGCCTGGTCTTGATCCAGTTGCCGTCCCGCAGGCCCACTCGCTGGCACCTGGGCCAGTCGGAAACGTCCTGCTGGGTATACCCCGGTAGGCATATCCCCATCAAGGTGGGCAGCAGCATCAGCAGAACTAGCACCAGAAAATTGCTCCCTCGTCACAAGATTCAACAAAGCAGGTTTAATTTCATAAAAGGTAGCATCAGGAGCAGGTGGAGCAATAGGAGTACTTAGGAAATCATTGTTGTCTGTGCTAGTGAAGTCACACAACTTGGTTTTCTTAGCAGAGTTCATTTGGTCAAAAGTGGAGCAAGCCAACAGCAGCAGCAACTAGAGGAGGAACTAATTTTTTTGTGTTTTTGATAGAAAAGAGGCAAACAAAACCAAGCAAAAGAAACTAAGCAAAACCAAAACAAAGTAAAGAGAAAAGTTATGAAGGACTCCCCTTGTGAAGTCGTCCTTAGCCTCCCCGGCAACGGCGCCAGAAAATACTTTGATGGCGTGTTGTTGACGTGGGAGCTTCTTCTTCTTTAATTCCCCGGCAACGGCACCAGAAAAAGTCTTAATGGTGCTTAGAAGCTTCGTTGGGAGACCCCAAGAGGAAGGTATGATGAGCACAACAGCAAGTTTTCCCTTAGTAAGAAACCGAGGTTATCGAACCAGTAGGAGGAAGGAAACGACTCAAAGGTGTTGCTAGCAACTTGGAAACCTGCACAACACAAACTCAAGACTTTTCCCCAACAAACAGTGAGGTTGTCAATCTCACCGGTTTGCTGAAAACAAAGGATTAACTGTATGTTGTGGAAGGTAATAGTGGTTTGTAGAAAGTAAACAGTAGCAGTGGAAGATTTATCAATGGTAAAGATTGGACCGGGGTCCATAGTTCACTAAAGGTGTTCTCCTTAAGATAAACAAACATGGCATGCTGGGTAAACAAATTATAGCAGGGCAATTGACAGGACTGAGCAAGGCATAACAATGCAATTCTAGACATTCATGATCCTATGAGATTCGATTGTGCAATACAACAAGATACATAGACCACCATCCAACTGCATCTGTGACTAGTAATCCACCTTCAGGTTATCATCCGAACCCCCTCCAGTATTAAGTTGCAAGCAATGGATAACTGCTTTAAGCAAAGTGTGTAAGATAAACAATCCACTTGTTCCATGAACAAGATACCGTTGTTTTTCCCTAGTGGCAACATCACATCTATAACCTTAGATATTTCTATCACTTCCCTTAGATTAAATAGAGGCATGAACCCACTATCGAGCATAAATACCCCCTCTTGGAGTCACTAGCATCTACTTGGCCAAGATAGCTACTAGAAACGGAGAGCATGCAAGTCACAAACAACACAGACATGATAGAATAAATAAGACAAAACCATTAATCAATCTGACATAGTAATCTCAACATCCATCGGATCCCCGGAAACATAACATGCATGATTACAAATAGATGATCTTGATCATGAACGGAGCTCACAAGATCTAAACACGGTAGCACAAAGGAGGAGATACACCCATCTAGCTACTACATGGACCTGTAGTCCAAGGTGGAACTACTCACACTTCATACCGGAGGTTGGCATGATGAAGAAGAAGGCCTACGAGACGATCTCCCCTTTGAAAGGGTGCTGGGAAGATCTTTAGATCCCCCCATCTAGGGACGATGGTGGTGGCGGCTGCAGACGGTTTCGTGGAATATTGATCGGGTCCTTAGGGTTTCTGCATTGGGGGGTCTTTATACGCGAAGAGGCGAGGCAGGGGGCAGCCAGGGGGACCACACCCCCCAGGTGCGGGCTGGGCCCAGCCGCGCGGCCAAGGGTGTTGCCCTCTGGTGGCTCTCCTCCGTCTCATATTCAGGCTTCGTGTTCCCCACGGTAAAATATTGACTTTGGCTTTTGACCCGTCCAATTTCGAGAATATTGATTTTCTGCCTTTCTGGAACCAAAAACAGAAGAAAGCAGGAAACTAGCACTATGGCATATTGTTAATAGGTTAGTACCATAAAACATATAAAAACACCTCAAAGTGTAGACAAAGTGCGCCATCAAGTTCATGAGAGCTTTACTAACTAACTTTCTCAAAACAGACAAACATTTTATTTGGAAGAAAACAACGCATATTGAATATGCACTGAAATAACAAACCATGCTAATAGGTAGGTATGGTGGACACTGTTGGCAATATTGGTTTCTGGGAGTTGGAAGCACATGTAGAGCTCATACTCAGTGCAAGTGAAGAATAGCAATAGAGAGGGAGCAACAAACGAGAGAGCAATAACTGTCATAATCATGCTTGCAACAAAATAGGACTAATTATGGCATGAAAGTGGTACAAGAACTCTGAGGCAAAATAAATCATCGAGTCTTACTGACTATTGTTCAGTCATATGCATGCATGAGCATGTGCCAAGTCGATTCACATGAACAGTCAGAGGAGAATACCACAATATCATACCAAGATATGAATAAAACAATGCAAGTAAACATTCATATGACATGCTACAAACTATTAGCAAGCTGGAGCTAATCACAAGAAAGCAAGAACTACTAAGCATTCATAACAACATACACCTTACACGAACAGGCTAAGCATGCTCCAATGATTAGTATATGTATAAAAATGAAACAAGTAGAGTTCGTTAACAGCCTCTTACCACACCTCAAGTTGTCTTAACATTCATTATTGCCCTTCACTTGTGTGACTTGAATAATAACATGAAACCAAACTCCACTGAGGACGGCTAAACCCTGCAAAGAACTCACGAAACCAAAGAAGAACAATAAATATTTTTGGTGTTTTCGATTTTTTTAGAAACAAGCAAACAAAGAAAAAGCAAACCAAACAAGAAGCAAACAAAGCAAAATATTTTTGGATTTCTCTTTTAAGGAAAACCAAAAAGCTAAACAACGAAAATATTTTTGGATTTTTGTGTTTTTGAGAAAGCAGCAACAAGAACCAAAAAGAAAGCGAAACAATGGATATACAAAGAACCGACCGAACATGATATATAGATGAGTGTGATGTCGGTATACCTCTCCCCAAGCTTAGGCTTTTGGCCTAAGCGGGGCTCAACAGCGCGGGCAGTAACTCCAAGAACAACACAACAGTGCATGAAACAATAAAAACGAAGTGTCTAGAAAGAGACCTGAGATTTTTATTGATGAAGAAGGGGATGCCTTGGGCACCCCCAAGCTTTGACGCTTGTACCTCTTGAATATATCTTGGGGTGACACGGGGTGACATCCCCAAGCTTGAGCTTTTTGTTCATTCTTCATCTCATTACATCATTCTCTCTCTACACCTGAAATTTTTCCTTCATACAAAACTTCACACAATCTTCATTAGCAACATTAGTGCATTCAAAAGTAATAAACCTATGGGTTTAGTTTCAAAACAGAAAAACTTTCATTAAAAGCTACTGTAGCAACTTCCTTTAAAAAAACTCAATTCCCCAAAAGAGAACTCAAAAATAAATCAATAAGAAGCAAATGCAAATAATGGCAGAAATCTGTCAAAACAGACCAGTAGGTGAAAACCGATTTTTTCGAAGACTTTATGTTGCTCAAATCAAAATGTGTTGAACTGAAGAAAGTTAGCTAACATACTAGGGGATTTATTTGTATAATATCAGCTCAATACGACTTACATAGATTCCTCGCGAATTTTTATGGTGGAGCACAAAAATCTATTTCGGGACAGCAACTCCCCAAATCTTAATTCCCTCTCATTAGAGGTCATTCTTGGCACAAAAAGCAAACAAGAAGGATAAGTAGAGGTCATTACTGAATTAATAATGTAAGGTTCCCAACCTTTAATAAGGTAGAGATCCCTGTGTTTACAATGCTAGTCCCTGGATCAATAGCTAGCATCCACAGTTAAGATGTAATATCAAGAAACAAAGGTCATAGTACAACTTTATAACCAGGAATAACATAATTTATTACATCTTACATAGCTCATTTGTCTATCTCATTACAATGCAGCAGAATATAACAATAGCATGGGGTCCTTCATCTTCAAAGTGCCACAGGCAGACATGTTGGTTGTAGACTTGTAATCCTAATCAATAAACTTCACTAACATCAAACAAACCTGCAACATAATAAGTTACAGCCACAAGGGTCAATACATTTGAATTGTATTGGCAAGTGATATTATGGTAGTATAGTGGAGTCTATCATCTATATGCATTTGGCTAAGTGGAGCTTAGGTTTGCTTTGCTCAAAATAGATTTTCCTTATCTTTTGAAAACACTAAGTTTTTGCTTAACAAAATCACCCAAGGCATCTCCCAATAGAAATCGGTGATCCTTCAACCCTTGTTCTAAGTTTTTGCTTAACAAAATCACCCAATGCATTCATGAATTGATTTAGAAAAGTTTTTGTTGACCCTAAACTTGAGGATTAGTGTTTTGATGATCTAAGTTTGATATTTTTGGGATGTTAAAAATAGCATCAGTCAAAGGAATTTGCAAAAATAAAGGTTTCATCCACTCATAAAACTTGTTGTAGTGTTCTTCCTCCTTTGACTTGTGTTTCTTACCTGGAAAAGGCATAGGTTTCTGCATCCAAGGTTCTCTCTCTTTACCATGTTTATGAGCAATAAAGTCTTCCTTAGTGTACCTAATGTTCTTAGTGTGCTTCTCAGGTTCTTCCTCAACTTCCTCCTCAGGAACATCATTTTTATCAATACCACTCTCAATTTAAGCATCAGACACAGATATACTATTAGGATCTACAGCAGGTTCAAGTAGTTCCTCAACTATTCTATGTTTCTTTTTCTTTCCCTTACGAGGATTACCACTATGTTCACCTTGTTGGGAATCATGCTCAATTATTTTAGGGTGTCCTTCAGGATATAAAGGATCTTGAGTAACCATACCACTGCTAGTTCTAATTACATAAGCATGTTTATCTCCTGAAGCATTAACTAGCATATACTTTTGCACCTTAGCAAGTTGATCAATTTGAGTTTGAACCATTTGAAAGTGTTTACAAAGCATTTTAATATCATTAGAAGTTCTTTCCATAATATCTTTCAACTCTTTAATAGCTCTAGAGTTTTCCAATAAATGATTCTGAATTTGTTTATTAAAATGTCCTTGTTTAACAATGAAAATGTCAAGTTCCTCTAAACATTGATCAGGAGGCTTACCATAGGGAATATCACCTTCATCAAAGTGTTGGAGAGAGTGTACCTCAATAGTGGATGGGTGAGGAATTGGCTTACATAATTCTTCTATATGAGGTAGATTCTTCACATCTGTAGCTCTAATACCTTTCTCCTTTAGACACTTCTTAGCTTCCTTCATCACTTCATCATTTTATGCAATAACTCCTCTCTTCTTTGGTGTTGGTGTTGGAACTGGTTCAGGCACAACAGGCTCAGGTGTATTTAGCTCAGTTGAAGTCTAATCATCATAATTATTGCTTATCTTAGCCATTAATTCTTCAGCATCTGTAGGAGTTCTTTTCCTGAAAACACAATCAGCAAAGCTATCTAGGTATGTCCTAGAATCATCAGTTAGTCCATTATAATAAATATCAAGCAGCTTATTCTTAGGCAATGGACATCTAGGATGAGCATGAATCAAGGCACAGAACCTTGTCCATGACTCAGGCAATTTCTCTTCTTCTCCCTGTTTAAAATCAAAAAGTCTTTGCAAAGCAGCATGTCTAGCACTAGGAGGAAAATATTTATGGAAGAAAGAAGCAATCAAACAATCAGGGCTATCAATGGAACCAGGAGGTAATCTATTAAACCAAGCCCTATCTTCTCCTTTTAGTGAAAAAGGGAAGATCTTAGTAACAAAGTACTTGTGATTCTTAAAATCATTAGAGAATAAAGCACTCATAGTAGAACGCTCATTCATATGAGCCACAACACTCTCATTTTCAGTCCCACAAAAAGGTTCTTTCTCAACAATATCTAAATAGGATAGATCAAGAGAGGAATCATAATCTTTATCTTCAATATCTATGGGAGAGGTGGCAAACTTAGGATCAGAGGACAACTTAGGAATAATGGTGTGTCTAGCTAGGAGACTCTTAATACCACTAGTACCATGTGTGTTTTGGCACTCTTCAATAAATTCATCAGTAAACTCAATGTAACCATCATTAATATCATATCTCTCTCTAGACTCAGGTGAGCTAACAGGTGTAACAATGTCTTCACTAGGAGTTTCGGTATTTCCTAGACTAGCCATAGTAGCATCTATGAAATGACCTAATGAACCACTCGCATTAAGCACAGTAGAAGTAACATCATGAGTATCAAAAGCACTTTTAGACTCAGCAGTAGTAGTAGTGTGTGTAGCATGTGTATGTGGTGGTGGAGTAACAAGCTTACTTATAACAGACGGTGAATCAAGAGTAGTAGAGGTGTTCAGGACCGTACCTCTTCTTGTACTGGATGGTAAAATAGGAAACTTTCCATCACGAGACTTCCCCATGATTAAAGGAGTAACAATGAACAATAATAGATCCAAGTGAACTCACAAATAAAGCTATGCTCCCCGGCAACGGCGCCAGAAAATAGTCTTGATGACCCACAAGTGTAGGGGATCGCAACAGTCTTCGCGGGTAGTATTACCCAATTTATTGATTCGACACAAGGGCAGACAAAGAATACTTGCAAGCCTTAACAACTGAGTTGTCAGTTCAGCTGCACCTAGAAATAGTTCTTTCTCACAGAAGTTTATCAGTAGAAACAGTTTGATAGTAGCAAACAACAAAGCAATAGCAACAGTGAAACAGGAGCAATAGTAACAGTAACAGTAAACAGAGGGATTCGAGTGCGGTAGGCATAGGGATGGACGGACAGGTGTTGCATGTACGAGTCTAAACATGTAACTTCAAGATCTAGGGCATTGCAGATAAATAATAACAAGCATCCAAGTACTAAACAATCCTAGGCATGTGCTCCAAATATAGTCATACGTGCTCGCAATGAGAACTTGCACAACATCTTCTGTCCAGCCAGCCCGTGGCAGCGGGGCCTCTAGGGAACTACTGGCAATTAAGGTGCTCCTTTTAATAGAGCACCGGAGCAAAGCATTAACACTCCATGAACACATGTGATCCGCACACCACAGCCATTCCCTCCGGTTGTCCCAATTATTGTCACTTTGGGGCCTTTGGATCCGGACAATGATATGTGTACACAACTTGCAGATAAGATCACAAACAATACTATCATAATGATTCAATAATAAGTTCAGATCTGATATCATGGCACTCGGGCCCTAGTGACAAGCATTAAGCACAACAAGTTGCAACAAAGTCAAATAGTACTAATAGAGATACTAGGCACTATGCCCTAACAAATCTTATTCGATTACATGATAGAACTCATCCAATCCCTACCATCCCCAAGCCTACAGCGGGGGATTACTCACTCAAGGATCAGGGAAACATTGATGGTTGATGGAGATGCATTGGTGATGACGATGACGATGATCCTCTCCAAATTCCCCGTCCCGACAGGGTGCTAGAACGGAGTTTCTGGATCCGGATCTTGGTTTCTGGTGGCAGCGGTGTAGCAGAACTCTTTCTCTAAAACTATCGACCCCTCCCACGGTTTTTAGGTCAAGAGGCAACTTATAGGCACAGAGGGAGGCCGAGGGGGTGCCTCGGGTGGCTGCACCCCCTATGCTCGCGCCTAGCAGGGGTGTGGGCCCCCCAAGCCCCTTCTCCGTCTCGTCTTCTGGCTCCGTGGATCTTCTGGTGAAATAGGATTTTTGGCATATTTTCCCGGATTTTTCCTGATAGTTGATTTTCTACACAAAAACTAGACACCAAGGCAATTCTGCTGAAAATAGCGTCAGTCTGTGTTAGTTGTATCCAAATCACATAAGTTTAGAGAAGAAACAATAGCAAAAGTATTCGGGAAAGTAGATACGTTTTGGACGTATCATGGTGATTCTATAAAACCATCACATGATAAATCTTATCTAGATTATCAAATCATGTGTTGTTTCATATGAAATTTTCTCAAAAAAAACACCCAAGTGGGGTGTATCCTTCACAGAAGGAAATAAATAGAGCCAACAATCAATCTTTGCAAACCATACCAAGATCTCAGCTTGTGCATCACTGATCTTGGGCAATAATTCCTATTTTCCCAATCAAATATACAAGCATCCTTAAGTGAATAATTTTTGGCACATCTTTTGGAATAGTAGCACCTCAGAAAATATTTCATCATAAGAATGCATCTCAAACAGTAAGGATCTATTATATGGTCATTCCAAGGGATTATCAAATTAATTCCCAAGAACTGTAGTAATTATATTTGGTATGATCCATCATAGATTACTGAACAATGGAGGCAACATATAAAAACAATTGTTTTTACCTAGCTATGCCTCAGACCAGCATCACATGCGAAAGGAAATCCATAGGCATCATAGGCTAATATATCCAGCAGAAGATTTCAAATCTTATTAGCACCAAGCCACTCTAGAACACAACCAAAATAAAGCGCATTACCAGAATAAACTCTTGTGTACCATTCCAAGGAAGGTGTCATAAGGATTTATTCTAACCGAGCAAATCCTACACAAAGATTTCACCATCAAACTCTTGCAGAAAGATATTCAATCATATTCCTCATATAGTAACTAGGAATCTGTAACATCCCAAAAATATTAATCAAGGTTATCAAGTTCCAATCACCCAAATTTAGGGTTAACAAAAACTTTTGTTAATTTAAATCAATATGAATGCATGTGTGTATGTGATGAATGCATGAATGCTTGCAATGACTTGTTTGATTACTATGAATGACAAGGATTGGTTTAAAGATGGAAACAACATCATCTAAATCATTTCCAAGCAGAATCAAATAAAGAGAAAAACAAAAATAACCAATATAAGCAAATGGTCATTTTGGCCAAACTTGTTCACTAGACCACTTTGAGTGTTTCTAGTCCAAGTTTTCTAACATAAACAAATCCAATTATTTTCACCCCTTGCTAGAGCAAGTACAAGTGAACCCAAGCCCACCTTCCAAACCCACAGAAACATTTTGCAAATCTATGCCAAGGACAATTCAAAATTGAATCTAGTTCATATGGTAAGATCACCATTTCTCAAAACCCAACCAAACCAGTTCACCTTGACAAATCCAAGCAACCAGAGACTACCAAGTATGTGACCAGTGCACTCACCAAAATTCATCCAAAAATTCAAATATAAATTTATTTCGGCCATTTCATCAAACATTTGGCAGACACAAATCAAATTGGCCAAACTTTCACTGTTTTGAGCAGTGATCATTCAAACCATTGTCCCCAATTCTTAACCATTGTCCCCCCGGTGAGCACACTTGCATTGAACAGCCTAGCAAGCTACCCTTGCACCATGTCGTGCCAACCCGACCACCCCCTTGTCCACCTTAACATCGACAGCACGATGCAAGCGTCGCTAGCCTCGCCAACCTTGTCTAGCACGCTGCCCGTGCCTCACTGCCCCCTTTAGTCCAGCCCTAGCTTAAGGACAGAGAGAGGAGATGCCAGGAATGCCATGTCCGTGCCGCTGTCGACCATGCCGACGCGCACCACAGTTCACGCCTCGTTCCGGCTCGACCCGACCACCTCGAGCTCTTGTCACCCGCCTACACGATCACCACCGTCCTAGGAGACCAAAAGACATGATCGTTCCCTCGACCGTGCCCCGTAGCCGCCGCACGCCGCGAAGTTCGCTGTAAGTACCACACATAGCACCGCCATGTTTCGACCGCTGCAGACCTCCATTGACTGAGCCATGCTGCCCGTGATGACCGCCAGGCGACCGCCCACCGTCCTAGCCTCCGAACCATGCCACTATCTCGCTGTACCGTCGCCTCCGTCAACCTTTGCCCATGCCATGATGCACCCCTCGCCCTGCTAAAAAAGGGAGCTCCCCCGCACCAAATCTTCACACCACCGCACTACACACATCCTCAGCAATGCCTCCGAGCAACCCTAGAGCAAGCCGCTGCCTGTAGCTCCCCAATTCCACCAGAGACCACCGCGGCAGGAGGAGAAGGGCGCCGTCGATTTAGGCCACCGCAGAAGACAACGCCGGTACCAGGAGAACCGCCAAAGCCGCCTCGTTCGTTTGCCCCTTTCGCCGACCCTCACCGGAGCTTCGGTAAGCCTCCCTCGACCCTCACTGGCCGTGCTAGGGTTTCTCCCCATCGTATCCCGTTCGAGGATGAAGATGAGTTGTGGACCGTTGGATTCCAATCTAATCTAACGACCCAGTTTCATAGATACCCCTTCGGTACCCCTATCTCACTAACGAGTGGGGACATCACTTAAACCAGCCTACGCGCGCGCTATGAGCAGTGGGTCGGACCAAATAGCTCTCCCACGCAACCAAGTAGTTCAAATTTAGATTTTTCAATTTTGTTCAAACTCTAGTTCAGGCAGCAACTTTAAAAATCAATTAAGAGAGATTCACTGAACCAAATTGCATGAAACCAATTTTGTTAGAAAGGTATTCAAATTTTTAATCCAAGCCCGTTGGATTCAAACTATTTGAAATTATAGAACATCTATAGTAAAAATAACAAGGCAGAGACTTTTATGCATTCAAACATTTTTCAAAAATCAATCATAAATGCTTTTGAGTTGAGTCCAACTCTCAAAAGTCACATTTGACAAGACCTTTCTGAATATGTAAAAATATATAGGTTTACTTGCAGTAATAATGGACAAGTATTAAAAGAATGCCCGTAGGCATTTCTAGTCACTTTAATTAATTAATTAAAACAATACTATTAAACCTTATTAAATTGTGACACCACTTTAAATCACATTCCCAAGTATTAAAATATGTGGTGATGACATGTGTCAACATGATCCCATATTTTATTTGGAGAATATTAAATCTTAAGTAGTTTTCAATGAGTATAAATTACTTTTCTAAAATAAAATAAATAAGGCTAAGTCTTTAATTATTGTGATGATTGTGATGATGCTAGATCATCTAGTGTGAACCTTTGTGTGTCAAATAGAAGTAGTTAAGTATTGTTTGGTGATTGTATACCTCGTATTTATTTATAGACGCTAGTACCGACCAAGGATACGAAGAGGAAGGAGACTACTACGAGGAAGAAGGAGAAGAGAACTTCAATCACTTCACTACTCAAGGCAATCTAACACTTGCAAGTTTCTTAACCATGCAAGCTAATACTTGCAAGCCCCACAATAACAATTAACCTATGCAATGCCTTAGGCATATTTGGTTATGCAACTTTGATTATACCAATCCCAGTTTTACTTACAAGCTTTATTCTTTTATTTCCTTATCAAAGTTCTTTGTTTAATTTTACCTAGTGACTTGTGAATTTTTGGAAAGATATTATAGTTAGCATAAAGAGCATAAAACTTGGCCTAAGTTAGATAGAACTAGATGTCATACTAAGGCATGATATTAGACTTAGATAAGTCACACTTGATTAGCAACCTCATTAATGATTATCCCCAACTTTAGTGGCTAGTGCTAAGCATAAAACTTGATCACTTTAGATGGGAATACTTGGTGAAAATGATTATGAAAACCTTAGAATGATGAGTCATTCTAATGAAATGTTTTGACATGTGTTATGGACACCAGATGATTTGACGATGAAAATGTTGAGGCATGAGCCTTAGACCTTTATAAAACTGATGGTTGTGTTCGGATGTGATACCATTCCAATTTTACCGTACAACCACAATACCCGAATTTGGGTAGGGCTTGACTGAAAATTTATATATCTTAGTATGGGTTCCCTTGCGGAAGAGGTTGGAGCTGAGGCTACCTCGTTATGATTGTCCACTTGTGCAGTTCCCAAGATGACGGATGGTCATGGTTGGGAGGCCAAACTCATAGGGGAGGTGCCTATACTAGGGTGTGTAATTGAAAGGTTAGGATTGATTATCCGCATACTGAGTATGGTGATTCAGGATTGTTCCTGACGGATGTATTAAATGTTGTGATGAAAGTGTACCACTTCTGAAGAGTGTCAAACTATTCGAATAGCCGCATCCGCGGTTATGGACAGTTGGAGTGGCCATACTGTTCCGTCGTCAGATGTTTTCAAAATGACTTGTGAAATGAATCCTAAATTGACTTGACCACAACAGAGTTGTGACATGAAAATTAAGTTCCCGCTTAGGTGTTCTAGAACATTAAATTAGTTTTCTTTACTTCTAAACTCAGTTAGAGATAAATCTGGCTTTTTGCAAAACAACCTAGAGCTTAGGATTCCTACTCAACTACCTTACTTGTTACTATTAGTTTGCGAGTACTTAAAGAGTACTCATGGCTTTGTCCCTGGCTATTCCTATGGCCAGACTATCAGGAGGACTACCAGGATGACGGACAACAGGAAGTCTATGACAACTAGGATCATCTCCCATCATCAGCATTGCATGTGACCTTGAAGATGGAGCTTCGCCCATGCTACCGTTATTATATTATTTCTTTGTGTTGATTGTATTAAGACTTGATCATGAGATCCTTTTTTTTGTAAGACCTTTATTATGGTTTGCAATGGATGATGAACTATGGTACCAATCTGTTATGTCTCGCAAAAATGGTAATCCTGGGATTGCGATGTATGGCATAACAGGCATCTGGGATTAAAAATCCGGGTGTTGACAAGTTGGTATCAGAGCCATCCTGACCATAAGAGACCCAAGTTAGAATGGACGCTTGAATCAAAAACTTAGTTTAAAAACGAAAGAAGTGAGTATTTATGAAAACCTATTCCATTCTTATCACTTAGATTCTTTCATGAAAATTCATGTCCCTCAAAAATTCTTGCAAACTTACATAAAATTTGACACACTTGATCACTCTACTAACTTACTCATCCTACACTCTTATAGATGGACGTGAAGTACACCAAGTTCTACTAGTTGGGCAAGGGAAGGGAGCTCATCTTTGAGCGCGATTTGGACCAACTCTTGGAACTTCTTGAGCACCCGCACCCTGAGTTCTTCGGAGCCCAGCTCAATGATCAGCAAGGAGGAGAATTGCAATGGCTGATTGTTGCAAGCCTCAGAGACAAGATGGAAGCACCCACCTCGGAGGGAATCCAGTTAACCTTAAGAGAGAACAACTGGCTAGACGGACTCGCCAGGGCTATGCAGGAAGCTCTTGCCCGTCTGTGTGGGCAAAGCATCAATCAGATCAAGGGCACCCGCTTTGAGTTCTACGCAAGGCGTGATGCTATGGGACAACCATTGGAGGTGCCATACCACCCAGAGCTGAAGCATCAGGTGGATCATCTTAGCTTCATGCTGTATGATAGGCAGAAGGAGTTAGACAATGCCCGCTCCTACGCCAACCACAACTATGCCATCGCAGTCAAGAAGGACCAGACCATCGCCGTCCTTGCAAAGGAGCGCAAGACCTTTCGCCGTCTACATGACAAGAAGGATTGCATAATTGCTTGCCTTCGTCACAAAGTGTTTGCCTTGGAGGATACCATCCATGAGCGGGACATGCAGCTTGAGGAAAGGGAGAATGCAGGGGAATATATCCGTGGAGACCCTTACTCCTACCTCAATGACGATGATGACTTCCTAGAGTACCAAGCCATGGACTTCCACACTGATGATGATGATTCCCCCTTCATTGATGATGATGAAGCCACCGATTCTAATGAGTAGTACCACTTGAGCACTAGCGATCACTATGTGTGAGTTGTATCCGGTCCCATTGTATCGTAGTTTCACAGAATGGTTCTTAAAACCATCTGTTTCCTTATTGTGGTGTGTGTTTGTATTGTGTGCTATGAATGAATGAATGAAAAGCAAGTTGCTACTGGTAAAATCTGACTCAAACTCTAAGTTTAAAAGCTTTTCAAAAACAAATCCCTGAACCTTAGAAATTTCCCTCTTTTCTCATGATCTCTCTCAATCTTTAGATGCCTCATGGAGGAAGCATCTCATCCCCGGACCCAATCCTGCAAATCTTGCAAATGTTGGTTTCGGACCGTGAAGCTGAAAGAGCCGAACGTCAAGCCAACTTAGCCACCCTTCAATACATAGCTCAGATGACCCAGAATAATCAAGGCCATGGAAACCAGGACAACCATGGATCCAAGCTCAAGAACTTTCAGAACACCAACCCACCCATTTTTAGTAAGTCTGAAGAGCCATTATATGATGATGACTGGCTGCAGACCATGGAGAACAACTTAGAAGTCGCAGGAGTGGAGGCCAATGAGAAAGTACTGTTTGCCACCCTGTTGCCTGCCAAAACCCACCGGCGAGCAACGACGGGCAACACGAAGAGCCGGGAGGCTCCCAGAACTGCTGGTGGGCCCTGGTCCCTCGGGCAACGGCCCGCAAAACTCCGGCACACGTCCTGGCTGGTGCAAGGGCGTGCCACCTGACCTATACCTGGTCAGGAAGGTGATGGATTGCTTCGATTGGTTTCCTGCATGGCAAACAAACATACGTAAAATTCGAGCCGCGACCGGCTCCCAGGTTTCCCTGTGAATCGGCTCCTGGAGCCGATTATCCCATGGTTCTGCATTAGATCTACGATAACATGGGGTTTTGCTTCATCAATATAAGTTAAATCGATCTACGACAGTTTAACGTTTTCACCACATAATTGGAACATCCTACACGTAATTGAGCCTGGTAGATACAAAAGATGATAGAAAACTAACCCTAGAGGAGGCCTAACAACCGACTTAAAGTCAATTCCCGGAACAACTCCTCTCGAATTGGCAAACCATATCCTTACATACTACTGGATCATTCAACCCGTTTGCAAGGCCTGACCATGTGGATATCAAACTAAACCTTGGAAAACAAGGCATAACTATAACAGATCAAATCAACTGAATAAAGATCAAGCAAGATGCTGCCCTTACACTCGGGAAAAGGTGCAGAGGCAGCGAGACAACTAAAGGCAGCATAACTAAGCAATCATAACAAAAAAGGTACCGATGCTAGCCCAAACAGATCTATGATAACAGTATTACTCGCCATCAACAAGGCTTCATCACGAGTAACACTAAATAACGCATAAGCAGATACTGCCTAGACCGCAAGATGCGATCTAGGCAGCATGGCACTTACCCGAGAAAAACCCTAGAAACAAGGGGTGGCGATGCGCCGAGATTGTGTTTGTTGTGAACGTGATCGTCCTCTTTTCTCAATAACCTTAGGCACATATTTATAGTCCGGAGACTTTCTATCTTTGGAATAACCCTAACAACTCTATCTCTTACTTAAACCGAAACGTAACCTACCATAATATACAGATACACGGGCAATTTAGCCCAAATCCACGCACAAGGCTGATCCAGCAATACATTGCATATATGTATCCTCCAAGCCCATCTTGATTACAGCCCATCTCCTCCTTTGGCCAAAATGTGGCGATAACACATGCCCCCCTGGTTTTGGCAATAATAATTCCAAAACCATTCTGTCTTTTTTTTCTTTTATCGGGTTACGCGTTGCAGAGCAGAATCGTCACGCCGCCCCCTCATCATGATGCCTTGTCTTCTCAACTTCTCCGCAGTGCATGATTTGACCGTTTTGGCACCGCATTATGAAAAACTGCTATGGCATTGAACCACCTTCCACTATTCCCCTTATTTAAATTCATCTGAGCAGTTTGCGCCCCCATCCTCTTCCATTAGCCAAAAAACCCTCTTTCTCCACCATGGCCTCCTCTTCTTCCTCCAAATCATCCGGCCTTTCCTTCCAATCCTCCAACACACTGAGCGACCGGGAGCCGACGCCGGAGCACCCGCCAATGGCGGCGTACGAGGCTCTCGCCCCACAATGGTGGGACGAGAGGGACTGGGACTTCGCCGCCTGGTCAGAGGACGATGAGTCCCTGACCGACGGCGAGGAGGGCCTCCAGTTCCTTGTCGACGGGGAACTGGATGCGGAGAGCGCCGACGACGCCGTGTCCTGGGGCGAGGACGCCGAATCCTCCGACGAGGAGGAGGAAGCGGAGGAGGACACCTCCTCCGACGAATACCCGCCAGTGAAGCGCTTCCGCGCCGGGTCCAGCAAGGACACCGACGACGACGACGAGGACGAGGAGGCCCCCGCTGACAACTTCAGCAGCAGCGGCGAAGACGACGCCGGCAGCAGCGCCGATGATAGCGAATACGACGACGGCGAAGACAGCGGCGACGACACCGGCTTCTAGATTAGGAACTAGTAGTAGTAGTACTAGTAGTAGATTTCCATTTGTAAGCAATCGGCTTCATTGTACACACCCGTCTTTTGGATCAACAAAGATTGCTTTCCCAATTCGATTTTGCCGATAGTCAAAATACGTCAACGTTCCAGAAGCCGATAGCAACGTATCGGCTTTCACCATACTACGCTCATATGGTCAACCAAGTCAAAGCCCATAGAGCCGATGGTAACACATCGACTTTCCCCACAAACGTTGACAAGGTCAAATTTGGTCGCACATTTAGATAAATCTGAATGGCCACTTTCCAATTTCAAACGGTAGTCTGCGACCCTCTTCAAAAAGGCTAAACCAGATCTCCAATTTCCTCACCGCATAGATCGAGCTTACAGCGACAAGAACCCTCGATCCCCAATCGCATAGATCCATCTCCACCGGCAAACTAGATGGCGGAATCGTCCAATACCAACACAGCGGTCTCTGGTCTGAAGGTACGCCTGCTCCTCGCAGTCTGAACACGGTGCTAGAATTAATAGCAAACACCTGAATTAATGCTTTATTCCACCGTTAAATTTTTAGGTTTCAGACATCCTGCTGCCGCATCCTTCTCTCCCAAATTCTCTCTGTCTGGGCCCCCGTACCGAATCTAGTCCTGCCCATCTGATCTCTTGCGAGGCAAACAGAATCCCCTTCGTAAGCCAAAACCTAGATTTGAATTCTTGGGCCGACTGCTTGCGAGCCTGGCCTAATCCTCCTGAACATTGGGTCTCTTGGTACAGCAGGGTAGCCAAAACTTACCAATCTCAATGGGAAACCACGGGAATAGCTGATGCCTTGTGTTTGTCATTGTCTCCCCTTGAGAAACATGAAAATCTTCTAAAAACCATCGGTTATTTCTGGTCCGATGCTCTGAACTGCTTCATGTTCGGTCATGGCCCCATGACACCAACTCTGTTAGACGTGGTGATGATTACTGGTCTGGACGTTACATCACCCAGCCCCTCTGCTTTTAAGCTGACAAAGGTCCCCTACAAGCTTTCTTCGAAAACAAACTGCACGAACTGGGGTGCCTATCTTCAACGCCACATGAAAACTAAAGGCCCTGTCACAGAGAAAGAACACACGGCTTTTCTCAACTTCTGGCTGGAACATTTCATATTCTGTGGCCCTTCCCTTGCTCCAACCAAGAATTATCTCTCCTTGGCCTACGAACTTGCCAAAGGCACTCAACTTGGCATCGGCAAACTGTTCCTTGGAGAAGTCTATCGATATCTCCAGTTGATGTCTGTCAAATTATTCTCCGTCCTAGCAGTCAAAACAGGAGGTCCTTGGTGGTTCATTCAGCTATGGTCTCAGCTGTATTTCCAAAACCATGTCCCAAACTTCCCCCTTTTGGCGAGCTGCACCTTTCCAGATGCCAAAGGGAAGCAGATCCGATGCACCAGCTACGGCCAAGCTCTGTATAGACTGCCAGGTAGTAAACTGATCCCTCAGGAAGCATCCAAGTGGTTCAGCATTTTCTTCCAAGGCCTGGACAATCCTATCTTCTATCCTTACACGGAAGAATCGGAACATTTTGAAAATCCAATCTCCTTCAGGCTAGACAACTTTGCCGATGACACCAGCACTCGGCAGCTATTTTCCACTGTGATCCGTCCCTGCTTCCTTCCAGTTGGCATGAGTACATCCAACAGAATAATCAAGCCTGGATACGAATTCTACCAGCCGGTCGTAGTGGCTTGGCAATTTGGCCTTGGACAAGTACCTCCCCATTTCTTTCTCCACCATCTTACAGAGAGCAGAGCTGACCTGCCCGATCCTCTCACCAGTCAAAGGTGTTATTCCTTCTTTGATGCTCTGACCATCCCAATTCCTAACAACCTCACCTTCGCTTCATCAACCGATGGTTTTGAGAACTGGTGGTCGATGTGGAAGTCTCATGCCTTCAGGAGAGCTCTGGGACCGTTGCTGAAACAGCTCGATGCTGAATATGATATCCCCATAGAACAGGTACCACTACTTGTAAATTTTCTTGATGCAGCTCATAAATGATTCTTCTGATAACCGGCTCTGTCTTCTTGCAGCAACAAGATGGTCCTGAACCTACACACGGTGATGGCTCCCCCTTCGAATTCTTCCCACCAGCTCCTGTGGTTCTTTTCTGCAAAAACTCACCCCCTTTGAAAAAGGTCGTGATGCAGAATCAGCCGATATCACCACAATCGGCTTCCAAGAGCCAAGCAACTTCTGGGTCAGCCGCCTCTCGAGTTCCAACTAAAACAAGAACGGCGGTGAGGAAGGTAGCTGCCAGGAAGACTTTGAGGCGCCGGAGCCCTTCTCCAGAAAGTTCGCATGTACGCTGATCCATGCCTTGGTTGATCTCTTTCATCCTTGCAAACATGCTTGTGCCTACTAGCTCTCCTTTTCTTACAGGCTTCCATCGAAGACACCTCCAGCGGGGACACACAATCCGATCGAGGAGAATCGGGCCCAACCGACTCTGAGAGGACCACCACACCGAGCCAGCCAGATTTGCCACCATCGGCTCCCAGGAAAAGGCCGGTTCCTGAACCTACTGCCCCCCGAGTATCAGTCGAGGTGGGGCCAGCTGCGAGCCCCAAGAGGGCTCGCAAGGGTCTGCAAACTTCTTCGTCGAGCCAAGAGGTTTCGAAAGTCATCACCCTCCATGTTCTTACCAATTGTTTCTTTTTATCTGCCGATTCATTTACATCGGCTAATCACCTTCCATGCAGACGACTGACACCTCTAGTGGGAAAGCCGGGGAAGTGTCGATGCCCTCCGCAAGGCTGGATCTAGTAATCCCTGAAGGTGTAGATGAAACGGTTACCACTCTGGCCAAGCCCCCAGCAACAACACACAAGCCGATTGTCTCGTCATCTGCTATCCCCTTGATCTTAGGAGAGGTACGTTTGCTTCGTTCGGCTCATCCTTCCATGTTGGACGCATACTGACGCCATTTCGGCCTGCCAGGGTTGTGATATCTCAGGCCTGCTGACGTTCGACCCTGAATCCATCGAACCAACTCTCTCTGTTGCCAACGATGAACCACGAGCAAGGGCTGTTCTACCTCAATTCCAGCGTCTCAAAGCCTTGCTGTCCTCCCCGATCGAGAAGTTGATCGAGGGTTCTGAAGAGGTGAAGAGTGTTCTTGCTGAAATCAAGGACCAACTCCCAGTAGCACTGCAGGTGAAGCTTTGGCCAGTTGTAACTCTGTCTTTCTACGGGTCAAGGGTGAAGTTGGCTCGTGAGAGGATTAATCTGCGCCGCGCCCAACTCCCACTGAAGGCCAATATTGCAGACAAATGTCAGCAGCTCAACGAGAAAAAGGCGTCTCTGGATGCCAAAACTAACACCTCTGTCAGCACCGCCGAGCTTGCATCCTTGCAAAAGGAATTGGGAGATCTTGAAGAGAAGGTCCGGGCGACTAAACAGCTCATTCGTGATAAGGAGGCATTCATCGCCCGCTCCCAAGACGAAGCAGAAGGCCTCAAAGCTCAACTGAAGACTGATCTGGCGGAAATACGTGCCCTAAACAAGCAGCTAGTGATGGGCAAGGACGAAGATGACGAAGCCGAGATCGCTGAGGTGGATCGTGTCCGCGCTGACGCCCTCCACGCCTTCGAGGCATTCCTTCAGTAGCTCATTCATGTAAACTGACACCTGCTCGTAACAGTTTGAACCTCTAGAGTCGATGGCTGTGCATCGGCTATAATTTTTTTTATTGGCCGATTTCATGTATCGGCCCCCGTATTTCACTGTCCATCATCCCACATGCTTGGGAAATATTTCTTGAGATGCTGACCGTTGACAGCCACTGGGAATTTCACGCCGTCCAGCTCCTCAAGCATGTACGCGTTTCCCCTTAAAACTTGATCGACCCTGTATGGCCCGTGCCAATTTGGAGACCATTTACCATATGCTGCATCCTTAGTCCCCAATGGCAATACAGCTTCCCATACCAGGTCGCCAACGTGGAACTCCTTTGGTCTCACCTTCTTATTATATGCACGAGCTACCTTGGCCTTGTTCCCTTTGATTTTCTCAAGCGACCACAGCCTAAGCTCAGTTAAATCCTCAACACTGTCACTCATCAGGGCCGCATATTCTTCAGTTGTTAGATCGTTCTGAAAAGTGACACGTCTCGATCCAGCCGTAATCTCCCAGGGCAATACGGCTTCTTGTCCATAGACTAGATGGTATGGCGAGGTTTTTATCGCTCCATGACATGACATGCGATAAGCCCATAAAGCCTCTGACAAAACCTCGTGTCAACGCCTAGGGTGCTCATCGATTTTCCTCTTGATCAACTTGATAAGGCTCTGGTTGGACGCTTCAGCTTGCCCATTTGCTTGAGCATAGTATGGAGATGATCGGATCAGCTTAATTCCCGTGTCCTCACAGAACTCTCTAAACTCGTGAGAAGTGAAGACCGAACCTCCATCGGTCGTGATAGTTTGGGGAATCCCGAATCTATGAATGACATGTTCTTTCACAAAATCGATAACATCCTTCGAGGTCACTGACTTCATAGGGACGGCTTCCACCCATTTAGTGAAATAATCCGTAATGGCCAAAATCCACATGTGGCCTTTGCTTGATGGAGGATTGATCTTGCCAATCATATCCATGCCCCAACCTCGGAATGGCCAAGGTTTGATGATGGGGTTCATTGCTGACGCGGGTACCGTCTGAATTTTTCCAAATTTCTGACATGCTTGACACCCTTTGTAGTACTTAAAACAGTCCTCAAGCATGGTGGGCCAATAAAACCCTGATCGCCTGATCAACCATTTCATCTTGTGAGCCGATTGGTGAGTTCCATAGGCGCCTTCGTGTACCTCGTGTAGGAGCCGATTGGCCTCGGTTGGCCCCAGACATTTGAGCAGTAATCCTTCCAGAGTCCTGTAGAACATGTCGTCGCCAATAAGCACATACTTCATGGCCTTGTACCTTATCCGTTTAGGTGCCCCCCGAGCCGAATCTTTCAAGTAATTGAAGATATCGGCTCTCCAGTCGTCCGCCTCCAGGAACTGTACCTGAACATCAGCTCCCTCTGCTACATCCTTGTAGCCTGAAGCCGTTTGTGCGAGGTCATTTGCCTCGGTATTCTGCGATCGCGGGATCCAGTTAAAGTTTATGTACCGGAACTATGCCATCAGCTCACGGCATTGCAACCATAATGGGAAGAGCGACTCGCTCTCACACTTGTATTCCTCCATGAGTTGGGAAATCACCAATTTGGAGTCTCCAAAAATTTCCACTGCTTCTGCCCTAGCTTCGATGAGCAACTCCATTCCCTTGCGTATCGCCTCATACTCAGCGACGTTGTTGGTGCAAGGGGTAGATAACCTGATGGAGAAGGAATATGTTGCCCCCCGGGGCGACACGAGTAGAATGCCGATGCCGCAACCATCATCACAAACCGATCCATCGAAAAACATAGCCCACGCTTGTATAGACAGTGCTGCTATATCAGTGTTGATTCATTCAGCAATAAGGTCGGCCAATGCCTGACCCTTAACCGCTTTCACGGGTTGATACCGGATATCAAATTCTGATAATGCAAACATCCATTTGCCGAGTCGGCCTTTCAACATAGGAGCCGACAGCATATGTTTTATGACATCTGATTTGCATATAATGATAATCTCCGCTGAGAGCAAGATGTGGCGCAGCTTGGTGCAGGTGAAAAACAGGCAGAGGCATAACTTATCGATCTCAGGATACCTCGTCTCTGCATCCAGCATCCTTCTGCTGATGTAAAACACAACTCGCTCCAGACCATCATAAACCTGCACCACCACCGAGGCGATGGACGTGTCAGCTACTGACAAGTAAATGTAGAACGGCCTATCTGGCTGGGGCGGAACCAACACTGCCGGCTTCGTTAAATATTCTTTGATCTCTTCAAAGGCTCGTTGTTGTTCTGTCCCCCAGCGGAACTCCTCATCAGATTTAATTTTCACCAGTCCCATGAACGGCTCTATTCTTCCTGATAGATTGGAGATGAATCTTCTGACGAAGTTGATCTTGCCGATGAGAGACTGCAGTTCTTTCTTCGTGGTAGGTGGTTTCATTGTTCGCACTGCCTCCTGACTTTTCAGGCCGATCTCAATTCCGCGCTCATGGACCAAGAAACCCAAGAACTGACCGGCCGTTACACCGAAGGCACACTTCTTTGGATTCATCCGTAGCCCGAATTTTCTTGTTCGGTCCAGAACGCGTTGCAGATCGGCCAAGTGTCCTTGTACTGAAGCAGACTTGACCACCACGTCATCGATATAAATTTCCACCAGCTTGCCGATCAGATCATGGAAAATGTAATTCATGGCTCTTTGGTATGTGGCGCCGGCATTCTTCAGTCCAAACGTCATGACTACGTATTCAAACAACCCCACCGAACCTGGGACTCTGAATGCCGTCTTGTGTATATCTTCCGGATCCATAAAAATTTGGTTGTAACCGGCATTGCCATCCATGAAGCTCAAGACCTTATGACCAGCAGCTGCGTTGATTAATGTCTCTGCTACCGGCATCGGATACTCATCCTTTGGAGTAGCTCTATTGAGATCCCGAAAATCTATGGCAACACGCCAGCGGCCATCTTTTTTCTCTACAGGTACGATACTAGAAATCCACTCAGCATACCTGCATGGCCTGATTAACTTAGCTGTCAACATTTTCTCGATCTCCTTCTTGACTTCTTCCAAAATTTCGGCCTTCATCTGTCGTGCTCGCTGCTGGAATGGCCGAAACCCTTTTTTAAGCGGGAGTCGATGCTCAATGATGCTCCTGTCTAACCCGGGCATCTCTGTATAGTCCCAGGCAAAGCAATCTGGATATTCTTTCAACAAAGCTATCATCGGACCCCGCAGATTCGGATCTAACTTCTTGCTGATAAATGTTGGTCGCGGCTTATCCCCAGGACCGATGTCAATCTCTTCTAGCTCATCAGCGGAGGTGAACCCATACCCTAGCTTTCCGTCACCTGCTAAATCGATGCTAAACACAGGGTAAGCAGCTGGTGAGGATAACAAAGATAATTTGGGCCGATTGCCGGAATCGGCCCCCTTTTTGATTGCATTAGTCAAGGAGGGTTTACAACTTATTTGTGCTCTACAATGGCAGGGAATCTCCCTACTACGACTGCATGATCTGTTTGCCGTAAGATTACCGCTTTTCATTTTTTGTGGCCGATCGCAGGGATCGGCCCTACCACGTACGATCGTGGACTTTGCTACTCTGTCAGGCCAGTGGATAAGACCAGCCTCACCCCGTCTTTTGCTGTCAACGATGAAGAATGACGTAGGGATGGTTTTTCTGCCCACGGTTAGATCCACGTTCAGAACGCCTTGCGTTTCTGAAGTTTGGCCGTTGAAGTCGCTTAACGTGACGTTGGTTTTGATTAGATCTGCAGTGGAGCGTCCCAAACGCCGTAGCATGGAGTATGGCATTATATTGACTGCCGCTCCGGTGTCAACCAACATCTTGCGGACAGGCTGCCCATTGATATAACCTCGCAGGTAAAGGGCTTTCAGATGTTTGTAGCCCTTCTCTCGTGGCTTTTCAAAGATAACCGGCCGTGGGCCGCAGTCAAACTGTGCCACTGGTAGTTCTTTGGTTCTTGGAGCGCAAAACTCCGACGGAAGTGTGAACACCATGTTTGTGCCAGCCGATGTCTTCGCATCGGCTTTTACTGGTTTGGGGCGCCACTCTTTCCTTTTCGGACGAGCCTCCGTTTCCAAGGTTTGCCGAACTTTCACGGCCAGATCGGGCCGTGCCTTCCTTAAAGCGTGGAGGTACTGCGCTTCGGCTTCCTCCAAGCTACGCAGTCGCTGAACTCTACGCTTTTGGGTGTGTCTGAGTCCATCGGGACACCACCTTGGCCGGTGATATCTGTCTTCTTATTCTTTACCCTTTGGCTCCTCGAGATCTTTTGCTCGAGATGACTCCTCTTGCCTGTTCTGAGGCGGGAGAGGCCCTAGACGCTTGAACACTGAAACTGGACCTGTGTCATCCTTCTGCTGTCCACATTCCGGGCAGTTGTCGATTGTAGGCAATCGGCTCATTCCCG
Source organism: Avena sativa (assembly GCA_916181665.1). NCBI lineage: Eukaryota > Viridiplantae > Streptophyta > Magnoliopsida > Poales > Poaceae > Avena > Avena sativa. The sequence continues at coordinate 238,596,091 of OV702282.1, forward strand.
CATCCCAGCAATACTTGAAGAAAGGACAATCCCAATGTTTATCCACGCCTTCCTTTTCCTTTAGCTTTCCCCTAGCGAGGTGCTCATATCCTTCATCATCTCTATCGTGCCGGCGACGTCGGTCATACTGACGCTCATACTTGTTAAGGAGATGCGTGGAGTGTGGCTTCTGATATCGCACGCTTCTCACTTGTTCCTCGGTTAAATACCGCCTGTCATCATAACGGGGCCGATCACGTGGACCGGCCTCCTCTCTTTCTTTGCCCCGAGAGCGACCGCCTTCCTCCTTATATGTGCCATGGTGGTACACAGGCCCTGCCATATTAACGTCGAACGAGAAATCGAACTGACGCCTCGCGGAGTGGCTGTGTTCTACCATGTTGACGCCGGAAAACGGGTTTGTGTCTACTTTCATGGCGAACTGCCCAAGGATCAGACGGCCCTGTTCTATCGCCGTTTGGATCTGGCGACGTAGCTCTTTGCAATCATTGGTGGTGTGGGTGAACGAGTGATGCCACTTGCAGTATGGTCTCCCGTTCATCTCTTGATCCGTAGGGATTTTATGGCCTTCGGGTAACTTCAGCTGCTTTTCTTTCAGTAGTAAATCGAATATCTGCTCGGCTTTGCTCACATCGAATTCGAACCCTTTCGCAGGCCCTTGATGTTTCACCCATTTGCAGGACACAGGATCTGCCCCCCGAGCCCATTCAGCCACGACCACCTCCTGGTCTTGTACGGGATCCTCTTCTTCTGTATCGACCAGGCCTATCGGACGTTTGAACTTGTCTTGGTACAACTCAGGGTGGCGCTGTTCATACATTGTCAGTTTCTGGGCCATGTGCGCCAATGAATTGTATTCTACCTGGAAAGCCAGATCCTTGATAGGTGCTGAGAGACCCAACACTGCCAGCTCGACTGCTTCTTTCTCGGTTAAACGAGCCGAATAACATCGGTTCTTGACAGTCCTGAAACGCTGAATGTACTCGGCTACCGTTTCTCCCCGCTTTTGCCGCACCTGCGCCAGATCTGCAATGCCAGCCTCGGTAGCTTCTGAATGATACTGAATGTGGAACTGCTCTTCCAGTTGCTTCCAGGTCTGGATCGAATCCGGTGGCAACGAGGTGTACCACCCAAAAGCTGGTCCTGTCAGAGATTGCGCAAAGAACCTCACGCGTAACTGATCCGATGCTAAAATCATGCCTAACTGTGCCAGGTATCGGCTCACGTGCTCGATCGAGCTCGACCCTTCTGATCCGCTAAACCTTGAGAACTCAGGGAGCCGATACTTGGGTGGCAGCGGAATCAGATCAAACTCGTTGGGGTACGGCTTGGAGTAGCCGATTGTCCTTCTCTTCGGCACGAAGCCGAACTGGTCCCTCAGGATGGTACGGATTTGCTCCACCGTTTGAGCTGCAGGGGCTAAATTCTCATGACTCGTTCCGGTGGCATACTTGGCTAGCCATGCCTGTTTATCAGCGTCCATCCCAGACATCCCTGCTCCAGAAATACCTGCTCCCGAAGCCCCTGCTCCAGAAACTCCTGCCCCAGAAATCCCTGCGGTTGCAATCTGGTTCGTGCGTGGCAGGTTATTGCAGTCCGGCATGTAGGTGCACACATATCCATGTGGGATTTCTTTAGGTGGTTCAAACAGGAATTGGCAATCGCCAGGGTCACCTCCAACCTTGTAGACGACGTACGCCGGTGCCCCTGGTGGCTCCGGAGCTGCAAGCGCGAATGGCAGCTGTGGCCTGGTCTGGAGCGGTCTTTCTCCCTGGTGAGTCCCTAGAGTAGGCCCCGACGGAGAGTACTGATGTTTCATGATCTCCTGAACTACGCGAACCGCGACGCGCTCGAAAGCGTTCACTAGGCTCTCAGAATGGCGGTGAAGCGAATGAGCCACCATGTAATTGACTTCCTGTCGCAGAGCTCTGGTGCGCTCCTCTGAAGGAACAGACAGATCCACCTCATCAAGAGCACCTTCGGGTGAGAACCCTTTCCACCTGATGCCATGCTTACGGGTCCTCTCAAAAGAGCCGATGAGATCGGCTTCGAAGAGAGCTTTGATATCATCATACTTCGCCTTGTGCTCATCAGGCAGATCGTCGTACGTGACCGGTCTGTTCTCCATCGCAGCGTCGGATGTTGATGCAGACGTTGTTGAATGTCCCACCGGGCGTGCCAGAATGTGTTGCCTGCCAAAACCCACCGGCGAGCAACGACGGGCAACACGAAGAGCCGGGAGGCTCCCAGAACTGCTGGTGGGCCCTGGTCCCTCGGGCAACGGCCCGCAAAACTCCGGCACACGTCCTGGCTGGTGCAAGGGCGTGCCACCTGACCTATACCTGGTCAGGAAGGTGATGGATTGCTTCGATTGGTTTCCTGCATGGCAAACAAACATACGTAAAATTCGAGCCACGACCGGCTCCCAGGTTTCCCTGTGAATCGGCTCCTGGAGCCGATTATCCCATGGTTCTGCATTAGATCTACGATAACATGGGGTTTTGCTTCATCAATATAAGTTAAATCGATCTACGATAGTTTAACGTTTTCACCACATAATTGGAACATCCTACACGTAATTGAGCCTGGTAGATACAAAAGATGACAGAAAACTAACCCTAGAGGAGGCCTAACAACCGACGTAAAGTCAATTCCCGGAACAACTCCTCTCGAATTGGCAAACCATATCCTTACATACTACTGGATCGTTCAACCCGTTTGCAAGGCCTGACCATGTGGATATCAAACTAAACCTTGGAAAACAAGGCATAACTATAACAGATCAAATCAACTGAATAAAGATCAAGCAAGATGCTGCCCTTACACTCGGGAAAAGGTGCAGAGGCAGCGAGACAACTAAAGGCAGCATAACTAAGCAATCATAACAAAAAAGGTACCGATGCTAGCCCAAACAGATCTATGATAACAGTATTACTCGCCATCAACAAGGCTTCAGCACGAGTAACACTAAATAACGCATAAGAAGATACTGCCTAGACCGCAAGATGCGATCTAGGCAGCATGGCACTTACCCGAGAAAAACCCTAGAAACAAGGGGTGGCGATGCGCCGAGATTGTGTTTGTTGTGAACGTGATCGTCCTCTTTTCTCAATAACCTTAGGTACATATTTATAGTCCGGAGACTTTCTATCTTTGGAATAACCCTAACAACTCTATCTCTTACTTAAACCGAAACGTAACCTACCATAATATACAGATACAAGGGCAATTTAGCCCAAATCCACGCACAAGGCTGATCCAGCAATACGTTGCATATATGTATCCTCCAAGCCCATCTTGATTACAGCCCATCTCCTCCTTTGGCCAAAATGTGGCGATAACACACCCACTATCTGGAAGGAGATGCAAGAGCTTGGTGGAATAGCATACTGTAACATCCCTAAAATCATGTTTCAAAACTCATGCATATCATCCATGCATCCATGATCACTTAGGATTTCATTTCAAAATCATTTCAAAAACAGAAGCATTTTTGCTCATTATTTCATGTATGAATACTCTAGCCTTTGTGCTACTTGCTAATGAGTAAGGTACTAATTTTCATTCAGTAATGTTTTGAAAGCTTGAATAAAGTTTCAAAACAAAATTTGAAATAAAACCAAGTTTATGCCTATTTTTATATCTCATAAAAAAGCTTGATTTTATTTTATTTTTCAAAGGACCAAGTTTGTTTGAGTAAACAGAAGGGTTTGACACTTATTTGAATACAAGATTCACTATACAAAAGTCCAGAGAAGGTTTGAAATCAAACTGATTTGAAATGGAGTTTGAAAATCATTTTTAGAAAATCAAACAGAAAAAGAAAAGGAATAAAGAGGAAAAAATAAGCAATCAGCCAAATCTGGCCCAACCCAGCCCAACTCGACCCAGCTAGCCCAACAACCCCTCCCGCGAACCGTTTTTCTTCACTCACAATCAAACCCGCAGAGTGACTGACTGCCTGACCCCACCTCCCCTCTGTTTCTCTCGTTGACAACGCGGCCCACGCAACGGTCATCGTCTCCACTCGGCAACGAGTTCCTCCCCCCAAATCACTCGGCCGTTTCTGGATTGATTTGCGGCTTCAATTCACGATCAATGCTCGAGTGAATCACGCTCGCGATCTTGCTATTTAAACCCCCTCTGCCCTCTCTCCATTTTCCCCCAAACACAGAGCGCCCCCAGGCTGCGAGAATTCCTCGCTGCAACCTCGCTGCTCCGACGAGTTCGCCGATGAATTCCGGTGAGCACCGCACTCCCCTCTGCCTATGGTTCATGTTGGCTTGTTCTGCATCTCCGTGTGCACCTACTGATGCTTTCCATTTGCTCGCGCATGATCTGTAGCCTCGGCAACATCAACGACTGAGCTCCGTCGCTCTCTGCTCGAACTCCGGTGACCTTTTCCCGTAAGTCCCAGCCTCCCCTCTCCCTCTGTTTGATACGCGTGAGACCCCCAGTGTCCTGCGCATCTAACGGCACCTTTCTCTCGTCTGAGCGCGGACTAGAGCGTCGCCAACATCGACGAACAGAAGCCACCGTCGCCAGGGACTACTCCGACGAGCAATCCGCGACAACTCCGAGCGCCCCTTCGCCAACCGAGCATACGTCGAGCTTCTCCTCGTCACGGTGATTCTGGTGAGCATCCTCCCACCTCCCCGGGCGACCTAGTTCGCCGGCTCCGCCACTGACTGAGCGCGCCGCCGCCTGTCGCCGCCGCTAGCGCCGCCACTTGATGGTCTGTTGCTTAGGACCGTTAGATCTAGATCCAGTGGGTGAAATTAGAAGCTAAGCGAAGAGATAAGGGCAGATATGAGCCGTGTATGATTAGTTAGATCCAACGGCGCACGAGCGTGATCCGGTGCGAAACGGTATCGTCCAATCAGACGCCTCCGCGTGGCCAACCCTTTGATTTAAAATCAGATTTTATATCAATTAGATGTTTAAACTTGTTTAATTCATAACTTTTGATTCCCACGTCCAAATTTGATGAATTTTATATCAATGGAATCAGGAGAGAAAGACCTTTCCATATATGCAATGTGTTTAATGTTTTGGTTCTGTTAAAATGGTTTTTTTACAGAAACATGTGTAGGCCTATTTTGTGTATAACAAATATTTGGGAAATGTTTTATTGTTCAAATAAAGTTTGTTTGGTAAGTTTTGAACTTGTTCATGAATCAGTACTGTACACTTGTCTTGTTGAGTATACAAAATCATCACATATCATATTGCATGCATCCATATATTTTTTCTTGTATCTATTTTGTATGTGATTTGGTGCTATCATTTTATGTGTAGATTTTGGTGCAAATAGTGATTGTGATTGTGAGGATTGTAGCTACTCTCCAAACTACCAAGGCAAGTGGTGCTTCATGATTTTATTCCTATGTTTTTCAAATATGCATTAGAAATATTTTCCTAGACTTGCATGGATAATTTTTGGTCTTTATATACTATGCTTGGGAAATCCTAGTAGTTGTAGAATTGCTAGAAATTTCTAAGTTAAGATGTTTATCTATGCCATGCTTAGCCTAGCTAGTAGCAACCCAGGGTGGTGAAATATTCATGCTATGATAAAATATTTCTAAGTCTTTGGACTTGTGTTTTGCTTAATAAAACAACTAAGTGAATGAAACACCTGGGTGGAATGGAAGGAATGGTTTGTGTTGAGTGGTTACACAAGGCCCATTTCTATGGTTTACCTTGTGTATCTCACTTGTGGAAAGCCACCCAGGAACAAAGAGATTTGAGAGGCCAAATGTTAAGAAGCTTCTAGTGTAGCCACTTGGCAATATGGGCTCTGCCTGGATCATATAGGTTGCAATAACTTAGCCATTTAGACAGTTGGTGGTAGTGGGATGATAGGTTGGAGCGCGTCCATTTGGTCTAAGGGAAGGCTTCTGAAAGGTCCTGTCTTGGTGAAAATCAAGTCTTGTGGGGAAAGTGCACAACCTCTGCAGATGGAAGAATCTAAGTACTTAGCCATGTCCATGGTATTGGAAAACTTGAGCATCAAGACATGGAAGCTATCAAGAATCTCCTCATCCCAATTTCTAAGTAAAACTTGTGGTTAAACAAGGGTGAAGGACCCCAATGTCTATTGGAGGATCCTTGGGAAAGATTTTGACAAGGAAAAACTTAGTGTTTTCAACTGATAGGCAAAACCTATTTTGAGCAAAGCAAGCCTAAGCTACACTTAGCCAAAAAGCATATAGTATCTAGTCCACCAATATTCTACTAAGGTATCACTTGCCAATACTATTCCAATGTATTGACCCACTGTGGCTGTAACTTGTGATGTTGCAGGATATTCTGATGATGATTAGGAGTCATGAGTCTACACTCAACATGCTTGCCTGTGGCACATGAAGATGAACACTTATTTATCTTATTATATATTTGAACTCTTGTATTAGGCCTGTGGCCATGGAGTTGTAAAGACTAAGTTTGTCTCTGGAATGATATGTAATAATGACCTTTATTTCTGTGTACTTCATCTTAAACTGTGGATGCTAGCATTGATCCAGGGACTAGCATTGCAATCACAGGGATCCTTTCCTTTACAAAGGAGGGATCTTACACATACGTACCATGAATGGATGATATATGGTGGCTTGGGATGAATTCAAACTCAAGTTCAGTCGAACCCATGTGCCACCAGGTTTGATTCTACAGATGAGGGATGAATTCAAGGAGCTGAAGCAGGGAAGAATGATTGTGGTAGAGTACCATGACAGATTTCTATCTTTGTCTAGGTATGCCCCTGATGAGATTAGCACTAAACCCAAGAAGAAGGAGAGATTCTTGAATGGTCTACATGATGAGATGCAGACAGTGTTAGTCAATATTTCGTTTGCTGACATTGAAGCCTTAGTGGATTCTGCAATCCAGATGGAATGCAAGATCAACCAAGCCAATGAGAATCGCAAGCGTAGAATGATGAATCAACCAGGAACCCACCATACCCCAAAGTATCGCCCCAACTCGTCTACAGAATTTACCCCAAGAAACAATAGACCCCCGATGACCCGTCCGAACTATCCCAACCATGGAGGAGGAAATCCAAGGCCCGGAGGAAACCACAACTACCCCGGCAACTCCAACAGTTTCAACCGTGCACCGCCCAAAGTCAACAACCCCACCAACACCAATACTGTTGGGAATATGCCCTAGAGGCAATCATGTTTGATGAGATTTCCCATTGTATTCGTAAAGACATTAAGTTGTCCTTGTATAAACATCTGATGTGTATCATTGAATATGTGATTCAGTTGTGGAACTATGCATTCATGTTGTTTGTACTAAATATCCTTGGTCATCGAGGTTGTGCTGGACACACAACTTAGACCAATGTGAAAGTCGGCTTGATGACTCGGTTCCACTTTTCTAAAATAAAATAAATAAGGCTAAGTCTTTAATTATTGTGATGATGCTAGATCATCTAGTGTGAACCTTTGTGTGCCAAATAGAAGTAGTTAAGTATTGTTTGGTGATTGTTTACCTCGTATTTATTTATAGACGCTAGTACCGACCAAGGATACGAAGAGGAAGGAGACTACTACGAGGAAGAAGGAGAAGAGAACTTCAATCACTGCACTACTCAAGGCAAGCTAACACTTGCAAGTTTCTTAACCATGCAAGCTAATACTTGCAAGCCCCACAATACCAATTAACCTATGCAATGCCTTAGGCATATTTGGTTATGCAACTTTGATTATACCAATCCCAGTTTTACTTACAAGATTTATTCTTTTATTTCTTTATCAAAGTTCTTCGTTTACTTTTACCTAGTGACTTGTGAATTTTTGGAAAGATATTATAGGTAGCATAAAGAGCATAAAACTTGGCCTAAGTTAGATAGAACTATATGTCATACTAAGGCATGAGATTAGACTTAGATAAGTCACACTTGATTTGCATCCTCATTAGTGATTACCCCCAACTTTAGTGGCTAGTGCTAAGCATAAAACTTGATCACTTTAGATGGGAATACTTGGTAAAAATGATTATGAAAACCTTAGAATGATGAGTCATTCTAATGAAATGTTTTGACTTGTGTTATGAACACCAGATGATTTGACGATGAAAATGTTGAGGCATGAGCCTTAGCCCTTTATAAAATTGATGGTTGTGTTCGGATGCGATACCATTCCAATTTTACCGTACAACCACAATACCCGAATTTGGGTAGGGCTTGACTGGAAGTTTATATATCTTAGTATGGGTTCTCTTGCGGAAGAGGTTTGAGCTGAGGCTACCTCGTTATGATTGTCCACCTATGCAGTTCCCAAGATGACGAATGGTCATGGTTGGGAGGCCAAACTCATAGGGGAGGTGCCTATACTAGGGTGTGTAATTGAAAGGTTAGGACTGATTATCCGCATACTGAGTATGGTGATTCAGGATTGTTCCTAGCGGATGTATTAAATGTTGTGGTGAAAGTGTACCACCTCTGCAGAGTGTCAAACTATTCGAATAACCGCATCCGCGATTATGGACAGTTGGAGTGGCCATACTGTTCCATCATCAGATGTTTTTAAAATGACTTGTGAAATGAATCCTGAATTGACTTGACTATAACATGGTCGTGACATGAAAATCAAGTTCCCACTTAGGTGTTATAGAACATTAAATTAGTTTTCTTTACTTCTAAACTCAGTTAGAGATAAATCTGGCTTTTTGCAAAACAACCTAGAGCTTAGGATTCCTAGTTAACTACCTTACTTGTTAGTATTAGTTTGCGAGTACTTAAAGAGTACTCATGGCTTTGTCAATGGCTATTCCTATGGCCAGACTATGAGGAGGACTACCAAGATGATGAACAACAGGAATTCTATGATAACTAGGATCATCTCCCATCATCAGCATTGCCTGTGACCCTGAAGATGGAGCTTCGCCCACGCTACCGTTATTCTATTATTCCGTTGCGTTGATTGTATTAAGACTGGATCATGAGATACTTTATTTGTAAGAACTTTATTATGGTTTGTAATGGATGATGAACTATGGTACCAATCTGTTATGTCTTACAAAAATGGTAATCCTGGGATTGCAATGTATGGCATAACAGATATCTGGGATTAAATATCCGGGTGTTGACAGAATCATATTGTTTTGCATAAAGGAACTATCACCAGAGGCATCAATAGTAATTACCCAGGAAGCCAAATACATGTTCCAGTACTAGAACAAGTTAACCATCATCAACAACTAGATATCAATCCTGATCAAAGTCACAACATCATCAATATTACAATTGACAGTAATCTAAATTCAGACAATAATTCATCTAATAGGATCACTGTATCAATTCCAATTCCACAAATAGCGAGTAATTCTGCATAGTCTAGTTACCACAAGCACTCATGAATCAATTCCTATCTTTGATAATCAACACAAAAGGGGTAGAACCCTAACAGAGTCGATGAACCCTAATTAGGGATTCCTCACTAGAAGCATACATAGACTAGCAAAAGAAACAAAGGGGGAACAAAAAACATACCCAAGGTCCTCGCTGGGGTTTAGAAGAGGAAGCATAATGGCCGACGAGCGCACACGGTGACACGTGGAGCATCAAGGGCGCTGCAACCCGCACCAAGCCATGGCATAGTGGCCACAGCCACACAAGCGGCCTAGCAGCACCATAGAGTCACCATGAGCACAACACAGCACCACCAGGAGCGACAAAGTACACATCGCCAACGAGCACCAAACCCTAGGGTTCAGGGTGGTGACAGCCTGGCCAAGAGAGAGATCTAGAGACGATCCGAGCAGGACCAATCGGTGGAGCGGTGTCGTCTACCTCGACACACACCACAGTGGCGGCCGAAGAGGCCTAGAGCGGCCGAAATCGAGCGATGATGTAGAGTTCCCAACCTTTAATAAGGTAGAGATCCCTGTGTTTACAATGCTAGTCCCTGGATCAATAGCTAGCATCCACAGTTAAGATGTAATATCAAGAAACAAAGGTCATAATACAACTTTATAACCAGGAATAAAATAATTCATTACATCTTACATAGCTCATTTGGCTATCACATTACATTGTAGCAGAATATCTATAAGCATGGGGTCCTTCATCTTCAAAGTGCCACAGGCAAACATGTTGGTTGTAGACTTGTAATCCTATTTAACACACTTCACTAACATCAACAAACCTGCAACATAATAAGTTGCAGCCACAAGGGTCAATACATTTGAATTATATTGGCAAGTTTCACTACTATGTGGAATATAAGTGGATTCTATCAATACATGCATATTTGGCTAAGTAGAGTTTAAGGCTCATTTGCATAAAGCAATATTTTATCCTATCTTTTCAAAATGGTTTTGGTCCTTTGTCAAACCTCCTTTCAAAAATCTCTTGAACTCCTTGGTAAAAACTCAAGTGTTCAAGTCCTTGTCAAAATCTCTTGAGCACCTTGGTAACCCCAAGTGCATCAAGTTTTAAAAGTTTTCTTTTAGAAATTAGAGTGTCGAGATCTTCCATAGCTTCAGGCCTTAGTTGCTCAGTATTGTCCATAACCGGGGACACGGCTAAGTACTTAGAATTTGATCTTCTGTAGAAGTTGTACACTTTACCCACATGACACAATCTCGTCTTGACGCCACCAGTGGCCGCTGGATAAGTACTCACCAAAATAGAGTACCGGCAGATCGAGAATGTGACAAAGTCTTTCCATAGGAGTCCTCCCAATACAAAATGCTAGCTTGTCTACCAGGCACAAATGTAGGGTTACTCCCTTACACAAATCTAGTTAACCTGAAGATGCCAATGCATGGGACTTCCACTATGTAGTTGACTAAGCCAGAGCCCATTTAGCATGTGGCTGTACACGGAAGCCACTGTACGAGAAACATGTTCAATCTCTAAGTTTCTTGGGTGGTTTTCCTTTGGAGCACAACACAAAGAGATTGCCATAGTCATGGTTCCTTTTGTTGCCACCTTCTCCAATACTCAAAGTATCCTTGGCCACCTAGGTGGTTCATTGAGTTCTTGTTTTATTATAAAAAACACAAGTCCTTTTCTCAACTTCATAAAATTTCAACATGTATCTCTTTTCAAAATATAGCATGGCTAAGCATGTAACAACTTACAATGTTTTCACTAAGGAATGTATAGGGAATCCTATTAGGATTTAGCATAGCATAAGTATAAAATTCTTTTCATGCATGTTTTCAAAATCCACTAAGTATAATGAAAATAGTAGGACTTTAGATGATAGTATAACTTGCCTTTTTGGAAGGGAATGATGGCTCACTCCTTGATCTTGCTAGTCTCACACTTTGCTAATTTCACTACAATCAATCAAGCAAACACCAAATCAACTAGCATTCCAAATAATCAATCAAACAACAATTTCACACTCACAAAGCAATGGAATCTAAGTCATGCATAAGTATGCAAAGGATGGTTCTATTGCAAGGATGGTCTCCACTAGGTTTCTAAACTTTGTAAGGTCCAAATTGGTCATTTACCAAAATGGCAAAGTCATTAGTTAGAGGGTTTTGCCCAAAAACTATTTTAAAATCCATTCAACATTTTATGTGGTGAAAAATGTTTTTATCAAAGCAAAATTTTATGTTTTTCACCAAATGAGTTGCTATTGCAAAACTTGGTGTTTTGGGTCAGTAGGTTTGGTCCAAAACATTTTCCCAAAGTTTTCTTTACAAAAACATTTTCATAATAAAAATCAATAATTTTATTTGGCTAGAAAATGGCTAAGTCAATTAATCCAACCTAAACTTTACCAAAATCATTTTCAACACCAAGGGTTGGTTCCTAGGGTCAGTATGGTCACAACAAACCATTTTGCAAAATCTTTAATCCAAAAATCATTTTTAAACAATTTTTCTAATCTAAATAAGCACACAAATGATTCTGCAAAAACAAGCAAGCTAACAGATACTATTCTCTAAACCAAGGGCATGGTTGGCTAGGTCTTGTTCTCCTGAATCCAACGACATAAAATTTGTAAAATTTGGACGTGCGGTTTGAAAGTTCCAAGGGTTTGAAAATCACTTCCAAATCTGTTTCAAATTTCTGTTTTTAAACAAAACTGGCCACGCGGCGCGTTCTGGTTGGACGGTACCGGTTCGGGTGGATCACGCGCTGTAGCCATTGGATCTAATTAGATCGTGCGGTTCTGAGAGCGTACCCCTTCGCGGTTTAAGTGACTCTATCGTGCCCGCCCGATCTAGATCGAACGGTTCTCAGTGCCCCGACCATAAGCTGGCGGCGCAATGTCAACGGCGAGTGGCGGAGCGGCCAGATGGCGGCGGCGCTGGCGAAGCAGGAAGCAAGGAAGTGTAAGGAGATTCTCACCAGGCTCAGGAGAACACGGCGAAGCTCAAGGTACTCGCGGTTGGTCAAGGGGCGCACTAGGGTTGCAGGAATTCCTCGTCGGAGTTGCGAACGGCGTCAGGTGGTCCTGGTTGTGGTCGGAGGCGACGCTACAGATCACACGAAGGTAAACAGAGGGCAAGGTTAGCTGCGCAAGGTCAGTGCGGTGACGCGTGCGTGAAAGAGAAGAGGAGGGCGGTCTGGTTTACCGGGGAGTCGTCGGAGAAGAACCAGACGGCGGCGCTGGCTCGAGGAAGATGTTGCCGACGCTCAGGGTCGCGCGTGGTCGAACGAGGGGTACGGATGGATGCGTCAAGAGGTGGGGAATCTACTAGGGTGCTCAGGGAGGCGCGGGGTGAAGAGGCTCGGCCGGATTCCTCACCGGAGTGTCGTCGGACAGAGGCGGTGTTCGAGTAAAATTCGACGGCCTGGGGGCGTGCTCGAGGGAGGAGTCAGGGGGAAACGAGAGAGGAGAGGAAGACAATTTATCGTGCGTGATCACTGCAGGTTTTACTCGCGGCATTAAGGCGAATTAAGCCGGAGAAATCAAAGCTTGCAACAGTGACGAGGGAGGAAGAACAGGTCGTGGGGGTGGGGAGGATGAACAGGGAAAATGGGTCCAGTAGTCAGTGGGGAAAGAAGTGAGCGAAGGGTCCACCAGTCATCGTCTCTGCGGGTCAAATAATGAGTGCGAATCGTTTTCTTTCGGGGAGGGAATACTGGGCTGCTTCTGGGCCTGTTGGGCTGCTGGGTTGGGTTATCCTATTCTTTATATTTTTCCTGTGCTGAACTCTTTTCTTTTTCCATTTCCAATTTCTGTTTTGAATTTCCAAACAAACAAACAAGGTCCAAATTAATTCAAACCATTCCAACACATTCATCACATTTGTAATTGAATTTTGGTTCTGTTTATCAACATAAAACCAAAGTCCAATAATAAAATATTATTTTTTTTATTTTAGAGTCCATTTATTAATTAAATAAAATGGACCATGGTTTATTAATCAAATAGGGTTTGATTTATTTAATAAAATCCTAATTTGAAGTCCAAATATTTTCAAAACCAAACCAGTAGGTTTCATTTGGAAATAAAGATATTTGGAAAACATGTTTAAAACAAAATAGCATTTTTATTTATGGTCCATTAACAATTAAATAAATGGGCCTTAGTTATTAAATCAAATAGGATTTGTTTTATTTAAATATTTATTTTGAAATCTAAAATAAAACCAAAACATTTCAGTAGGTTTTAATTAAGAAAATAAAATACTTAGAAAACTTATTTAAAATAAATAAATAAGTTTTAGTGTTTTATTTAAAATGGGAAAAGCCTTTGCTTTAATTAAATTTGGATATTAAATCTTTCTTATTTTATTTAAATAAACCTTTGCTATTTTTATTCAAAACAAAATGTTTTAATTCCAAAGCTTGGCCAAGGTTTAATTTGGCTTTATAAAATAATCTTTATTTATAAAACTTTCATTTCTATTGAAAACCAAATCCTTTTATTCAAAGATCCAAAATAGTAATTCCAAAATATTTTAATTTCCTTTATTTAAAATGTTTATCTTTTTAAATCCCTTTAGGATTTTATTTAATTCAAATGGGTTTGAAGTTCCAATTGAATTCAAAAAGTTTCTTCTGGCCCTGAAAATCAAACAAGTTTTATTTTATTCATTTATTTTTCACATTACAAGATTTGGAAAATCTTGGGATGTGACAGGCTACCACCCTTAAAATAAATCTCGTCCCGAGATTTGGGAAGGCTTGGGTTTACAAGTAGGCTTAAAATAACTAGGGTACTACCACCCTTAAAAATAAAGTCTCATAGGGTTACATTGATGGTTCTCTTGGCTAAAAGTTCAACTCAATAATCGGACAAGGAGTCCTTATTTGACTCTTCTGAGTTTTCTAAATCCTGACATCCACTTCTTCTATCTCTTCAAAGTTCTCATTCATGTCAATGTGGTTCACATGTCCTTTCTGGGTCACATTGGAGTCATTTCCATTGGCTCTTCTGGCATCCTTTTTCTTTTTCTTCTCTGGACAGTCTAATGCATAGTGTCCAAGTTCCTTACAATTATAGCATTGCAACTGGCTAATGTCCTTTTTCCTGTATGTGTTATGTTGGTTCTGACCAAGGTCATCTCCATTGTCAGTATCATTTCCATTATTCTCACTTTCATTGTTGTTGTGGTGATACTGATGTGGTTCAGAATCTTCATTGCTCTTTCTGTATGAATGCTTCTTCTTTGATGATCCTGAATAGTTCTTGAGTTTATGTTTTCTCTTTCTGTTCTCCACTTGATCCATCTTGTTTTCCAATATTGTGGCTTTGTCACAGAGTGATTGATAAGTTGGGACATAGGCAACAGCTAGCTGCAGATTTAACTCATCCTTGAGTCCTTCAAGAAATTTTTCCTTTCTCTTAGCATCTGTATCAACTTCATCTGGTGCATAGCGTGCCAGATTGTTGAATTCTTCAATATACTCAGCCACACTGAGGTGACGTTGTTTCAGATTGTGAAATTCCTTTTTCTTCAAGTACATTACTCCAGGTGAGATGTGAGTGGTTCTGAATCCATCTTCAAAAATAACCCAAGTCACATCTTCAAGGGGAGTGGTGATTTGAAAGTTGTCCCACCATGTTGCTGCTGGTCCTTCAAGCAGAAATGCTGCAAACCTTACTTTTTCTTCATCGGTGCAACCAACAGTCACTAAGTCTTTGTTTACTGAACGTAACCAGTCATCAGCTTCCATTGGATCAGTTGTTCCAGAGAACCTTGCAGGCCTAAGTTTCAGAAACTTGGTGAGCATGTCAAGTGCTGGAGGATTATTCTGATTGTTGTTGTTGTTGTCATTCAAATTCTGTATGAATGTGGTCATCTGCTGCATCAACTGTGTCTGAGCTGCCATCATCTGCTGCATCTCAGGGGTGATGTTGTTGTTTTGGTTGGGGTTGGCACGACGGGGAGGCATCTGTTGGTTTGATAGGGATAAGTATTGGTGGATAGGTTTTTAAGAAGTCCTAACACACAACTCAAAACAATCAAGTTCAATCAAACAATCAAACCATCAAACATTCAACAAGCAACCAATCACTTAACAACTTATGAGCTTAACTCATGAGTTGAAGGAAACAACAAGTTTTCTTGAATTAACAACTTAGTATGATCATACCTCATAGGACAATATGATCCATACTCTAACTTGATATCAATGTTTTTGGTAGGCAATCTAATGTCTCTTGGTTTTCACTAGTAGTCCTTAGTGATATCCAAGTTGGAAGTCCTTGGTGAATATGCTGAAGATGTTGAAGTCATTAGAGTTGAAGAAGTCCTTTGCACATGGTGTAGTCTTTGGCCATGGGGTAGGTTTTTCCATCAAGTTGAAAATGGAAGAGAAGTAGAGTTGAAACCAAAATGGTTGAGGAAAGAGTTTACAAGATTTTGTATATAAGTTTTGGATCAAAATATAACTCCTATTTTTCTAAGGGTTTTTGTCCAATCCTAGGTTTACAAATCCTACAGGCAACACAATGCTCTGATACCATTTGTAGAGTTCCCAACCTTTAATAAGGTAGAGATCCCTGTGTTTACAATGCTAGTCCCTGGATCAATAGCTAGCATCCACAGTTAAGATGTAATATCAAGAAACAAAGGTCATAATACAACTTTATAACCAGGAATAAAATAATTCATTACATCTTACATAGCTCATTTGGCTATCACATTACATTGTAGCAGAATATCTATAAGCATGGGGTCCTTCATCTTCAAAGTGCCACAGGCAAACATGTTGGTTGTAGACTTGTAATCCTATTTAACACACTTCACTAACATCAACAAACCTGCAACATAATAAGTTGCAGCCACAAGGGTCAATACATTTGAATTGTATTGGCAAGTTTCACTACTATGTGGAATATAAGTGGATTCTATCAATACATGCATATTTGGCTAAGTAGAGTTTAAGGCTCATTTGCATAAAGCAATATTTTATCCTATCTTTTCAAAATGGTTTTGGTCCTTTGTCAAACCTCCTTTCAAAAATCTCTTGAACTCCTTGGTAAAAACTCAAGTGTTCAAGTCCTTGTCAAAATCTCTTGAGCACCTTGGTAACCCCAAGTGCATCAAGTTTTAAAAGTTTTCTTTTAGAAATTAGAGTGTCGAGATCTTCCATAGCTTCAGGCCTTAGTTGCTCAGTATTGTCCATAACCGGGGACACGGCTAAGTACTTAGAATTTGATCTTCTGCAGAAGTTGTACACTTTACCCACATGACACAATCTCGTCTTGACGCCACCAGTGGCCGCTGGATAAGTACTCACCAAAATAGAGTACCGGCAGATCGAGAATGTGACAAAGTCTTTCCATAGGAGTCCTCCCAATACAAAATGCTAGCTTGTCTACCAGGCACAAATGTAGGGTTACTCCCTTACACAAATCTAGTTAACCTGAAGATGCCAATGCATGGGACTTCCACTATGTAGTTGACTAAGCCAGAGCCCATTTAGCATGTGGCTGTACACGGAAGCCACTGTATGAGAAACATGTTCAATCTCTAAGTTTCTTGGGTGGTTTTCCTTTGGAGCACAACACAAAGAGATTGCCATAGTCATGGTTCCTTTTGTTGCCACCTTCTCCAATACTCAAAGTATCCTTGGCCACCTAGGTGGTTCATTGAGTTCTGGTTTTATTATAAAAAACACAAGTCCTTTTCTCAACTTCATAAAATTTCAACATGTATCTCTTTTCAAAATATAGCATGGCTAAGCATGTAACAACTTACAATGTTTTCACTAAGGAATGTATAGGGAATCCTATTATGATTTATCATAGCATAAGTATAAAATTCTTTTCATGCATGTTTTCAAAATCCACTAAGTATAATGAAAATAGTAGGACTTTAGATGATAGTGTAACTTGCCTTTTTGGAAGGGAATGATGGCTCACTCCTTGATCTTGCTAGTCTCACACTTTGCTAATTTCACTACAATCAATCAAGCAAACACCAAATCAACTAGCATTCCAAATAATCAATCAAACAACAATTTCACACTCACAAAGCAATGGAATCTAAGTCATGCATAAGTATGCAAAGGATGGTTCTATTGCAAGGATGGTATCCACTAGGTTTCTAAACTTTGTAAGGTCCAAATTGGTCATTTACCAAAATGGCAAAGTCATTAGTTAGAGGGTTTTGCCCAAAAACTATTTTAAAATCCATTCAACATTTTATGTGGTGAAAAATGTTTTTATCAAAGCAAAACTTTATGTTTTTCACCAAATGAGTTGCTATTGCAAAACTTGGTGTTTTGGGTCAGTAGGTTTGTTCCAAAACATTTTCCCAAAGTTTTCTTTACAAAAACATTTTCATAATAAAAATCAATAATTTTATTTGGCTAGAAAATGGCTAAGTCAATTAATCCAACCTAAACTTTACCAAAATCATTTTCAACACCAAGGGTTGGTTCCTAGGGTCAGTATGGTCACAACAAACCATTTTGCAAAAGTTTTAATCCAAAAATCATTTTTAAACAATTTTTCTAATCTAAATAAGCACACAAATTATTCTGCAAAAACAAGAAAGCTAACAGATACTATTCTCTAAACCAAGGGCATGGTTGGCTAGGTCTTGTTCTCCTGAATCCAACGACATAAAATTTGTAAAATTTGGACGTGCGGTTTGAAAGTTACAAGGGTTTGAAAATCACTTCCAAATCTGTTTCAAATTTCTGTTTTTAAACAAAACTGGCCACGCGGCGCGTTCTGGTTGGACGGTACCGGTTCGGGTGGATCACGCGCTGTAGCCATTGGATCTAATTAGATCGTGCGGTTCTGAGAGCGTACCCCTTCGCGGTTTAAGTGACTCTATCGTGCCCGCCCGATCTAGATCGAACGGTTCTCAGTGCCCCGACCATAAGCTGGCGGCGCAATGTCAACGGCGAGTGGCGGAGCGGCCAGATGGCGGCGGCGCTGGCGAAGCAGGAAGCAAGGAAGTGTAAGGAGATGCTCACCAGGCTCAGGAGAACACGGCGAAGCTCAAGGTACTCGCGGTTGGTCAAGGGGCGCACTAGGGTTGCAGGAATTCCTCGTCGGAGTTGCGAACGGCGTCAGGTGGTCCTGGTTGTGGTCGGAGGCGACGCTACAGATCACACGAAGGTAAACAGAGGGCAAGGTTTGCTATGCAAGGTCAGTACGGTGACGCGTGCGTGAAAGAGAAGAGGAGGGGCGGTCTGGTTTACCGGGGAGTCGTCGTCGTAGAAGAACCAGACGGCGGCGCTGGCTCGAGGAAGATGTTGCCGACGCTCAGGGTCGCGCGTGGTCGAACGAGGGGTACGGATGGATGCGTCAAGAGGTGGGGAATCTACTAGGGTGCTCAGGGAGGCGCGGGGTGAAGAGGCTCGGCCGGATTCCTCACCGGAGTGTCGTCGGACAGAGGCGGTGTTCGAGTAAAATTCGACGGCCTGGGGGCGTGCTCGAGGGAGGAGTCAGGGGGAAACGAGAGAGGAGAGGAAGACAATTTATTGTGCGTGATCACTGCAGGTTTTACTCGCGGCATTAAGGCGAATTAAGTCGGAGAAATCAAAGCTTGCAACGGTGACGAGGGAGGAAGAACAGGTCGTGGGGGTGGGGAGGATGAACAGGGAAAATGGGTCCAGTAGTCAGTGGGGAAAGAAGTGAGCGAAGGGTCCACCAGTCATCGTCTCTGCGGGTCAAATAAGGAGTGCGAATCGTTTTCTTTCGGGGAGGGAATACTGGGCTGCTTCTGGGCCTGTTGGGCTGCTGGGTTGGGTTATCCTATTCTTTATATTTTTCCTGCGCTGAACTCTTTTCTTTTTCCATTTCTAATTTCTGTTTTGAATTTCCAAATAAACAAACAAGGTCCAAATTAATTCAAACCATTCCAACACATTCATCACATTTGTAATTGAATTTTGGTTCTGTTTATCAACATAAAACCAAAGTCCAATAATAAAATATATTTTTTTATTTTAGAGTCCATTTATTAATTAAATAAAATGGACCATGGTTTATTAATCAAATAGGGTTTGATTTATTTAATAAAATCCTAATTTGAAGTCCAAATATTTTCAAAACCAAACCAGTAGGTTTCATTTGGAAATAAAGATATTTGGAAAACATGTTTAAAACAAAATAGCATTTTTATTTATGGTCCATTAACAATTAAATAAATAGGCCTAGTTATTAAATCAAATAGGATTTGTTTTATTTAAATATTTATTTTGAAATCTAAAATAAAACCAAAACATTTCAGTAGGTTTTAATTAAGAAAATAAAATACTTAGAAAACTTATTTAAAATAAATAAATAAGTTTTAGTGTTTTATTTAAAATGGGAAAAGCCTTTGCTTTAATTAAATTTGGATATTAAATCCTTCTTATTTTATTTAAATAAACCTTTGCTATTTTGATTCAAAACAAAATGTTTTAATTCCAAAGCTTGGCCAAGGTTTAATTTGGCTTTATAAAATAATCTTTATTTATAAAACTTTCATTTCTATTGAAAACCAAATCCTTTTATTCAAAGATCCAAAATAGTAATTCCAAAATATTTTAATTTCCTTTATTTAAAATGTTTATCTTTTTAAATCCCTTTAGGATTTTATTTAATTCAAATGGGTTTGAAGTTCCAATTGAATTCAAAAAGTTTCTTCTGGCCCTGAAAATCAAACAAGTTTTATTTTATTCATTTATTTTTCACATTACAAGATTTGGAAAATCTTGGGATGTGACAGATGACGACAGCGGTAGCACCACGCCGCAACGGGATGAGAACAAGAGAGGAAAGAACGCAAGTGAGCATAAGAGAAGGGGTGCGTACTGGGCCGGTATAATCCAGTACCACTCTATTGAGTGGGTTTGACCAGCCCAGGTGGGCCGGGTCAGGGATGGGCTAGCCTAATGGGCTAGGTCCAGATTTCAAATAGAAAATCTAAAATAATTTAATAAAAGACCAAAATACCCTAGGACTTGATAAGTCCTAAGAAATAAAATATAAATCCTAAATAATACAAATAATATATTTGTAGGTTCATAAAAATATAAACTACCCAATAAAATTAAGAATTCTATTTTTAATAGAATAAATTTAGGTTAAAGATTTTTCTAATATGTATTCCTTATGGAATTTTATAAAAATAAATAAAATACCTAAAAATAGATAAAATTTACTTTTATCATTCTTAATTAGTGTAGTATTTTATAAAAATACTAGATTGCTATTTAAGGTAGCAAAATAAAATCTTATAAATTAAAATACTTATTCTTAAAAAGAATATTAAGAAAATAATATTAGGAGTTAAAAATAAATAAAAATTGGTTTTAAGCTCTTCTACTAATATATTGTATTACAAAAATAATAAATATAATATTTCCAAAATGATAAGAATTATTCTTTAAACAACTTTCTTTATTGCATAAAGAAATTTAAGAAACTAATATAATGGGTAAAACACACAAAGAAGGTAAATAATAAATGATGCACTGCATTACTATGCATATTCATTTGCTTATTTAAATATTTTTCTTACCGGGCAATAATGGTGTTTTGTAGAAATAGAAGCTCAAGGTCGAGTGCAAGCATCCGACTTCACTACCTTGTAATCACAAGGCAAGTTCATCACTTGCTCATGTCCTTTGATGTGTCTTTCTCAAAGTAATTGCAAATTGTGTGTTATCATCTATGTTCAAAAGAAATAAAATATTATTTTCCCAAATAAATAAGATGGTATTATCACCCTAAGTGGTGGTAAAGATAAGGTGAGCAATGGAACTTAGGTTTCTAGTTGCAATGAGAATCATCACATAGGAATTAATAACCAATGACATCAGTAATTCTAGCGCCGTATATTACGCGTTAACCATGAGATGTGGAATGGGGCGGAGAAGTTAACTGTATCCTTTTCCTTTCATATGTAGGCAAGACGACCTTAACGTGACATTGTGTTTCCTTGCGAGGAGCCAGCATATGGGTGGGCACCCTTAGGCCCCACGATTTTGGTGTCTAGATTATCTATGAGTGGCCGTGGTAGGTATAGTCGGACCTATATGGAGCTTGCCAGGGGCATCACCAGCTCATAGAGTCTTCAGGAACTCATCAGGGTTGTAGCTTGCCCGAAAGGGGGCTTAACAGAGATGTATTCAGCCCCAAAGGACCGTGTAGACATATGGGATCGCAGAGAGGGCAGTGATTGGCTTAGATCACCTACTATGCCCCACATCATGGTACTGTGGATGAGAAAGTACACCCGGTTATGCAACAAGGGGTTGATCTCTCATGGGTAAAGTAACGCACCTCTGCAGAGTGTAAGAACTGTAACTTGTTACTCCCTGTTTCGGGAAGGAACTACGAACGCGACAGGAAAGAAACTTCATGAAGTTTTGGTCAACCTATGAAGATTGATGGGCATAGTTTTTGAAAATAAAATCAATCTTCGAAGAAATGTTTACGAAAACTGCATAGTGCCAAGGGCTAATAGTCCGGGGTGGTAGTTAGAGCATCAAACTTCCCAACTTGCATATAATGAACTTGCTGGGTAACATTGTTACTCCTTCCTTCCTTTAATCCCCTACTTAGACTCTAAGGAGCCAGAAGACACTCCGATGTACGCAACTAAAGGACAAGAGGATGCCTACTATAAGGAACTCGACCTGTCCGGAGGAGTGAAAGGGGTGGACTATGAGATACGCTATGGAGTGGAAGGCAACAAGTCCGAGTAGTTGCCTTAGTTATTAGTAGAACAATTGAGCCGAAGAACATGAACTTTATATAATAAGTTGTTGAGCTCAATTCAGAGTATGAGTTTGAAAC
The DNA here is from genome assembly GCA_916181665.1 of Avena sativa. Classification (NCBI taxonomy): domain Eukaryota; kingdom Viridiplantae; phylum Streptophyta; class Magnoliopsida; order Poales; family Poaceae; genus Avena; species Avena sativa. Next base: position 238,618,269 of record OV702282.1, read on the forward strand.
TTTGATCTTCTGCTGAAACTACTTAATTTTGGTTTGTAAGTTTGAATAACTGAAGTTCCAAAGTTCCAAATCACCAAAGTCCCACCTCTAGTTCATTTTTCAAAATCTAGTAGCAAAAATTTACACTAGATTTTGCTAAATGAACTAGAAGTGAGATTTAGGCGGAATCCCACTCGACACCCTAACGATTGTGACCATGGTCGTAAGCGGTTGGTTTTGTTTGTTTTTTCTGTGTTACCATCTGTGCTTGTGTCTACGGCTTGCTCTATCGAGTGATGATGGTCGTTTTCTGTACTCCTTCCTTTATTTTTGTTGGTTCGACCCTTTCTTCCAATTTCAGCTGCTTGGTTTTAATGTTTGTTTGTCTATTTGTTTGGCTTCCGGGTACCCAAGCTTTTCTTGGCCAGCAGATCTTTGATGTTATATATGCATGCTTCTCATTAGATTTACACGGCTAGAAGTTTATCACCAAAAGGGTTTTCTCATCAGGCCCACTATGAAATTATGCTAGCCCGCTGCTAACTCTCTGGTTGCTCCTTCATTGCGCCGCCCTATGCTTCCGCCCATGGTCACCGGGAAGGAGTGGGTCCACAGACATGCGGAGGTCGGCCGAGCGCCGGAGGGGAACCGGATGGCCCTTGCCATAAAGTTGGTCGCCTGCTTGCACGATCCAGTCTTTGCCATGATAGACGAATAAAATGATTGTAATCAGTTTGTATTTGCTATGAACCATGTCGTAGTGTCGTTCTAACTATGATATTCCTGTCTTGCTACTACATATGTTGCACCGTTGTTAAGTATGTTATGTCTATCAATGCTTCTTGGGGTTTATCTTATCAGGGTTTTTTCCTTTTGGGTTTGTCTTGTTGTTGTTGTTGTTCATGTGTGATAAGCTTACCATCTGGAGAAGAGGTTACCAAACACACGATCACAACACAAGTTTTTGTTTTTTCCAGACCTAATACAGCTCACAAACGAAACAATATGGCTCATTTCTGCCCAAATCCTAAATAGTGTCCATAGGGGCCACCAAACGATGGATCAAAGCCTTGAGGCGAATTTGGTTCGCTAGGCCCGTGAAGCGACTACGAGTGAACTATGAAGAATCAACTGGACTACATGTCGTTCGGCCCAAGTACCCAACATGCCAGTCCCTAGACCTCATTCCAATCCCCCCGCTATCCCCGCGCCCGCCGCCCGCCGCCCGCCGCCCGCAGCCGTCGTGCTGCCCCGCAGCTCCTCTTCGTCGACCTTGATCCAAAGGCAAGTAGGCAAACCCTGTTTCTTTTGTAGTACCTGTGAGGACGGGTTTTATTAATTTTTCTGAGGATTTTCTGCTCTAATGCTTTCCTTTCTGTTCTGGATTTGAAGGGTTTTGAAGCAAGCTCGGATTTTTCAACCATGAGTCTCCGGCGGTACGTCAATCTGGTGACGGGGGACGGCCTTCAAGGCATTTATTCGCTGCGCCTCCTCGACAGCGACAAGTTCTTCTACCCGGCACAGGAAGCAGCAGCAAAGGCGCGAGATCTGCCCAGACTTGAAAGAGTGCCGGAACATAATCTGTCTTCCTGGATCGCCCAAAAGAAGAAGACCAAAAAGGCGGCAGCTCGCTCGGGTCGGCAGCAGCAGAAGCTGGAGCGTACTATTCTGCCGCCGCGACCAATCCACAACTTCCGGCCAACGAAATGCCCGGCGACCAATGGCGACAAACCTCGGCTGCACTCCTTTGCTCTCTCCGGAACCAAGATCTTCTTCGCCGACAGCGGGAAACGCACCACCTTGTACGACACCGAGGCCCACTGCACGATCACCACGCCCTGCCTGCATGCGCGCAAGGACTTCCCCATCGCCCTCTCCATCCCCAGCCCTGCAGGACCTGAAGCAGAAGGTGAGCAGGACCAGGACAGCGGAAGCAGCCTCTACATCATGGACACAACGATCGATCCGAAGAATACCACTCCGTTCGAGGTCCTCACCTGCCGCATCCGCCCAGATGAACACTTTAGTGCCCAGAAGACATGGCACTGTGACGCCCTCCCGCGGCCACCCTTCTTCCATCGCCGACCTGACCAGTATACCTCGGTATCATCTTATGCTGTGGTGGGCAATGTAATCTGCGTCTCTCTGGCCGCCGTTGGCACATACTGCTTTGACACAGTCAGCCGGATGTGGAGCTTTGCTGGTGACTGGCAGATGCCCTTCTCTGGCAAGGCCGAGTACGTCCCTGAGCTCAAGCTCTGGTTCGGCATCTCTGCTGATAATCACCAACTCCCCTGTGCGGCCAACCTCTCCCTTGTCCCGGGAGGGCATGCACCCGAGAAGCAGGAGTGCTACATTTGGGGGGATCCAAATCTGCCGGTGGATTGGCTCCCAGATCTGTATTATCCTGCCCAAATGGTCTGCTTGGGTTCTGGTATGTTTTGTATCATGAACTACTTCGAAGATATGGTAGGCAGGTCCTCTTGGATGGGTGAACTATCGGATGCAGATGGCGATCCAATTGCTGTTTTCTCTGGGTTGGAAGTGTTGGCTGGCAATGGGAATGGCAATGACAATGGCAAAGAAAGCAGCAGTGACAGCGGCAAAAACAGCAGCAGTGACAGTGACAAAGAAAGCAGCAGTGACCGTGGCAAAGAAATTGGGCTACGCATGATTAAGCATAAGTCTAGACTTTTTAGACATTCTGACACCCACTGCATCGAGTCGGTACTCTGACTGACTCTTGCTATGCTTTCTTTGAAAGCTTCATCCTTTTATCTATCTGTCTATGCAAGGAGGGATTGTCCGGACTTGGCTATAAACAAGTCTCGATGTTTTACCCACCACACGAGACTACCAAATGTGTGTGTTTGAATAATCTTGGGACACTGATTGTATGAAACCACCGAATTATTCTGTATGCTTGTTCCAGGGCCTAATTTATATTGCAGTATTGTCTTCAGATATACTGCTGTGCAGCTAATCTGTAGTACTCCTGTTTGATGGGCACTTCCTCCTACTTGAAGTACCTCTAAAGATTCTGTCTTGCCTAACTTGTGCTGCTGTTGTTGGAAGTAAAGTATAACAGCTTGTGTAAGTTTCTTGTCTATCACTTTGCTGTTTGAACGCTGGGTTGTGCTTCTGTAAAATGATGCTGTTTAATGCAAAAATCAATTTGCTTTTTTTGAGAAGGATCAGAATACTTGTCTGGGCTGGGGCCTGGCAAACTACTTTGACATTGACACGCTTGTCTGGATGTATGGTTCCAGTGCACCGGCAAGGTCTTCATTGTGAAGTTGGCTCTGTTTTGCTGTGCAATGTTATCTATGTAGGAGGGTCTGCATGGTTATTGTTGTTTCAATTTATGTTTCTATTTGGTTTTTTCTTTTGGCTTTGGCCATTGCTCATGGTTGTTTTGGATTCTAAACAAATTTGTCTTTGAATCTGTTTGTCAACGCCAACAGATTAATTTTTCAGAAGCATTGGATTTGACGAGCTCAAACCATGTAGTTCAGCTTGGTGCTGAATTCCACTCAATACTTGCTGATTCATTCTTACTTCAAGCCTTTATTGAAGTCATAGTATCTTCTCATTCCTTCAGATGACTATGTAATATCTTTGGCCGAACCTTCTATCCATTCCAACTACAGTCCCAGGAGGTGTGTGTCTGATATTTACATGGGTAGTTCCTGGTTCTTCATCTACCAAGAGATGTGACAACTCACTGATGGTTTCTTGCATCACAGTTTGCTGGGGGAAGGATCTGGAAACAGGTGACTAAGAGATGGTATTGGTCAAAAGGAGAATGTGAGTTCCAAGCTGAAGTGGGGATAATTAGTTTTGTACATAATCACATTTGTTTTCTTGAGTGGGATATTTCATTCCCAATAACCAAAATTTTCTTGTTTATGATTTTGTGTCTAACTACGCCCTACATTATCATATTTGTGGCAAGCTTTGAACATTTTGCTATATTGTGCAAGACCATTGCCATATTCGGGCTATACAGAACTTAGGTAATTCTGATTGTTATGCAACCACATGACATGGAAGGCCTTTTAGACTGGTCCGCCAGGGTTAAAATTTCTGCTGGTGCTCCTTCCCATCGTCTTTCCCATATATTTTTTGTTTCTGTTAACACCCGAATTCTTTGCCCTTTTGCAGGTCATTCAATGATAATCCAGAGACATCAAATCCTCGAAAATTTGACGTGCTGGTAATTACATTCCCTCAATAAGCCTGACAATATTCTCATGAAACTCTTAATTTGCTGATTAGATGCTATCTGTTAATTCTAGGTTGCTATCTTGGTCTTGCGAGATTAGCTTTGGATGCTGTGATGCATGTAACGACCGGTATTATGGGGACATTTAGGTGAGCAAAGTATTGTCACATTCAGAAACGTTCATTGTGATCTTAGTAAATTGGTGACTAAAATGTTTCTTTCGTTCTTGCAGATGCATGGCAAATTGACTGACAAGTCTGATGTATTCTCTTTTGGCGTTGTTCTCCTAGATTTTATCTGTTCGAAAGCCTACTGATGCATCAAGACAATTTGCTGATGAGAGCCTTGTTGAATGGGTGAGATATATCACTGAACTTATTGCCTAAAACTGTTCTCACTTAGTGAACATTGATATTTGTAGCTGCCTAGCTGCTATCTAGTTCACATGTGCGTATCACATTGAAGGTCTTTGCTTCAATATTGATAGTCATGCAGTGTGACTTGTTTCATCGGATTTGCCGTATTAGTTGTTGTAGAGGTTGTATTTGAATCTTAATTTAAATGCCGGGCTCCTATATCAGTTATTTCAGCAATTTAAGTTTGTGTTGGGAACATCACTTGGTCACCATTTAGATATTATGAATTTAAGGACTTATGATATCTGTGCCCGTGGCATGTGACTCTGATAAAATGAGATGTGGAGGAAACACTCCCACACACTTACAGTTACAATTTGTAAGAAGGGAGAGTTGAACCCAACCACTCGCAGAAAGAGAAATGCAACATTGCACAAATATAGAATACTATCTCAAGAACCATGTGTGGAAATATTTATAGGATATCTCAAGAACAATGAGTGGGAGTAAAAGGAGAATATAAAAAATACATAAGGGTATAATTATGCTGCCAGAGGTAAGGTGCAAAGTTTATCCACTCCTGCTCTGCTGGGAGTCAGAAACTTTGTGTGAATCATGCTTTACCTAGGTAAGGTGTAGTTGATGTCCCAATATTATGTGAATATGGAGCGACTAAATAGAATATAAACATAGTGCATACTCCTTGAAATGTAGTGCATTCTAAGTTCGATTTAAGTAATTTTGAGAAGGATTTTTAAGGAAACATCTCAACATTTAGAATATAAAATTAGTATTCACCAAGGCTTTTTAGTCGCTGTATAGCTGCGGCGTGGCTGAAACGTGCACGAGACTTGAGTCACTTAGCGAGTCGCGCTACTTGCTGCTATTAGTTGGTGGTTAGTAGTCGCCGGTTGCCTGGCTTGGTCTGCCAGAACTTTCTTTGGGGCAATATAGGCTCCCTCCTGCCTTAGGATTTCAGAGAGGAAGAGAGGGAAAGGGAGAGAAAGAGCGGGAGCTCAGGAGGAGAGGAAGCAATCGTGCTCGTGGCCGTGACCTAGGAACCGCCGCCGCTCCTCGGTGGCGCAGAGGAAGGAGGGAGTTCGAGGGGAGAGGCTCGAGTGAGGCTGCGTGCGGGAGTGCGCCTATGGGCTGGTGGCGCTAGGAGGATTCACGTGATGGGGTGCTAGTGCTAGGATTAGCAAGTTGGTGGGGCTGGAAGTGGTTATCTCTTATCTGGGCAGTGCTGGGCCTGGTGTGGCTGCGATAGATGAGAAACCAACTAAGCTCATATGGCATCAATGGGCTATGCAAAGGAGAGAATCATGTGCGGCTGTCCTCTGTTTGCTGCTTGTACTCAAGCCAGCAAGTCACTGGCCACAGTCAATGCAACTTGGCCTGCCTCAGCTACTCCAAAATCTTGGTATTCACTAAATGCGTTATTCTGTCATGACACATTTACTTGGTATTGTAAATGTTGATGTTTTCTTATATGTTTTCCCAGACTTTAAAATGTTTGACTTTGAACAAAAACAGAATGAACTTCCCTATAAGGCCTTGTTTGGTACTAGAGTATTTTGTGGGGATTAGAGGGGATAATCCCCACTAAACCCCAAATCCCCACTTGCTTCAAATAGTATATTTGGTTTTAGAGTATTTGACTGATTCAATCCCCCCTAATCCCCACTAATCCCCAAGTTCTAGTGTATTTTTCTCCAAATCCAATACACTACTCCTACCTAGTGGATTGGTGGGGATTTGGATTTTGTGGGGATTAGAGAGGTTTGGGTGTAGGTGGGGGTTTCACCCAATCCCCTTGGGAATTATCCCCTCTAATCCCTACTAAGACACTAGTACCAAACAAGGCCTAAAGGAGTAGGTGCAATCTTGGATCGAATTGGAGTTGTTTGCAAACCTCCTCTTCTTGCACAAACAATAATGTGTTGTGAGCCTGTGTGCAAGTATCTTTTTGAACTTCATACATGAAACCTGGCAGTTTAAGCTGGACATTTTGTCGGAGTCATGTATGTACGCATATCAGTTATATTTTGTTCTGTTTTAGACCCTGACTTGGGTTGCGGCTTTACAAGTAGACAAAGACATGAGCTTTTGAGCATGCTTCTCGTCTATCACGTTGATCCTGCATGTTGGAACGCTGGATTGTGCTTCTGTCAAACGATCTAAGCGGTTGCTTAATGCAGAAACTGATGTTGGTTTGGGAAGAAGTACTTGTCTAGGCGTATGGTTCCACTCCCTCCGACCTGCCTTCTTGCAGGTTCTTTCTTATTCGCTGCCTATCGAGGACCAAATCCAGCAGGGAATGGAGGCCGGTGAACTGTCCTGAAGACACATGACCCACGTCTCTTCTGCGGTAAATCTCAGGTACTACAGTGCTAGTTGTTCTAAATGTTTAGTTTTCTGACGTCTCTGGTTTGGCACATGACTGGATTTATATTTGCATAGGTTGGATTTTGTTCAGGATCGTACAGTTGGCGTGATGAATGGATGAAGCCGCTGTCTCTTTCCGGAACTTTTGTCAGCTCTTGCTATGTACTAGAAGTGCGTACGTCATCATTCAGTATTTGCCTTCAGAATAATGGAATGCCGGAGTTTTAGTTATTTTCGGTATATGCATAGTCGTAACAAAATGCAATAATGTCTGCTTGGAAATGTTATTGTCAAGTGCTATGGATCTGCGCTGATGAAGGAAGCCGTTGATTCTGAATCCTGTAAAGCTTAAGATAGGTTCTGTCAAATACTCATTCCGTTCCGTAATATAAGATCCTGGAGGAAAATTCCGACCATGTGAAATCGTGTAAGTTTGCCCTCGTTTGAATTTTGAAATACATCGCGGTCGGTTCTTTTTCCCGTCCCCTTCTTCCCTGCGTCGCTGCCCATCTTCCTGCCGTCGCCCAAGCCCCACGTCGCCCGGGATCTCCTGGTTGGGCCTTCCATGCGCCACCTAGGATCTGTGTTGGGATATATTTTATAGGTATACCTAACCCTGTGCAAAGCCGGTTTGAGCTAGTTCAAAATTTTACACTAGTTCCAAAGTTTAGATTGGATTTGTGAATGAGATTGAACTAGGGATTTTTTGGCTGGTTTAGACGGTTTGAACGGTTTTACTTTTTGCACAGGCTTAGGTATACCCAGGATCTCTTGGTTGGGCCTTCCCTGCGTCACCTAGGATCTGCTGGTCCGACAGCCTCTCTTCTTCCCTGTGTCATCGCCCAGGACGCCGTTTCCCTTCCCCGTGTCACCCGGGACCAGCCTTGCCTAGGCCAGCACCAGCCTCGCCCACGCCCAGCCTCGCCTGGCACCAACCACGATCTTCCCCTCCTCGTTGGCTCCTCCTCCTTGGGTCCACAGCAGCATGGTTATTACCGATCTAAATTCTAGTCCACCTGCACAAGGAATCATACCTGGAGAAGATCAAAATGCAGGTAAAATCGACCATTGTATTTCCTGCAAGTTTCCGTGACTGAAATTATGCAAGAAAAAGATAAAATTGGTACACTCAGGGAACCTTTCTTAACAATTATGGCACTGCAATTTAGCTTATCACGAGTAGTCCTCTCTCTGAACACATGAAGCTTATATTAAGGGCAAATACTATACAAGGGAGGCCGATGAGAGTCGATTCGTCTGCCCACTCCAGCTACTTTCCGATCGAACGGTTCCTCAAGTTTTGTTTCACGCGGTTAAACTAGATCGAAATCCCGAAAATCATGGCATTGCTAGTAGTTGCCTCTTGTAACGCCTCCTAAATCGTCGACTTCAGAGATCAATCCCCAAATCTGAGAGCGACCTTCCCATCCTCGTCTCTTGCTCCCGATCAACCCCTACTCTCCTCCTCTCACCCCAATTCTTCAACCATGCCACTTGATCCCGATCGAGAACCGGTGGTGGCGACCGGTTTCTCTCCTGCACCGGCGACACGCATGTCACTCTTTCGGCATTACGGACCAGAAGTAGTTGTATGAGGCAGCTCAATCCGGTTGTATGAGGCAGCTCAATCCGGTTTCTGCTCCCACCGCACATGGTTGCCTGCTCTCTCCCTTCAACACCAACACGATCCATGGAGAAGGTAATAACTAGAACTAGCTCTCCATGTGTGTCTATTTTTCTAAAATTTATGAATCCTTTGTAACATTTGGAATTGTGAAATCAATTTATCTAGTCTAATCATGTAGGAGAATTGTGAGACTCAACACACAAACAAATGATGCTTCTATGTTTCCAAGCTTCCAATTTTACAACCGATTCATATATCCGTATGTTCTCTTGCACCGGCAAGCAAGACGCTTTGCCGTGGCGAGGCCTCGCCGGGGCAAAACTGACATGCGGCCTCCCTTGTTCTGCTTCCTCGAGTCACTGTGATATGAAGCACACATCTAATTGACGAGGAGCGTGTATTAATCTTGTTGGAAGCATAACTGAAGATTAGTGTTTCTTCGGTACATACATTTTGTTGCATATTCTCATTTTTTTGCTTCCACATCATGTTCATTTTTCTTATCATGTTATGCCTCTTGTTATTTGTAGGAATCATGAAGGAGGCTGGTTTCAAGCGTATGCCGAAGACTTGATTTGTAGCAGGACGATTGAATGATGTATGGTACACACAGTCAATGCATTGCCTCATTGACGCAAGCTCACGGTTATAAACTAGTGCAACAGCCACTAAAGCAGTGCAGCAGCGATAGAGTAATCGACGCGTGGTGGAGCGGTGTGTAGGCGACCGAGCAAATTGTCCCTGTCCAGCAACGATGGATGCTCACATTGTTGTTGTTCTCCTGCGTCAACAGTACTTGTAGAAACCTTGTAATGTGTATGCTGGGAGCTGACATGACACTGATCATGTGTGTAGGAGGAAATAGAAGAAATAATGGAAACATGGAAAATTATGAAATGAAATTTATACTGTTATATGAAGCACTGATCTAATGGGAGTGTGTATTAATCTTGTTGGAAGCATAGTTGTGTAGGGGTTCGTAGCATGGAAAACAAAAATTTTCTATCGCATGAACACGCAAAAGCCAAGATCTAATCTACAAGATCAGTGCAACGAGATTGTAGAGAACTAACCCTCGTAGATCCAAAGCGTTTAACGAGATCAGATTCTCGTGGTTGATGTAGTCGACCACTTGCTGATCTCAAGATCGTGTAGACGATCCTTCCGGAGGTGCGTTTCGGCAACGCTTCCGCAGTCGATCACACGTTCGGTACTCGATGAAGACCTTTCTCTCCCTTGTTCCAGCAGACAGCGGAGGCTGTAGATCTCCTTGTAATTCCAGCAACATGACGGCGTGGTGGTGGAAGTGGAGGAGTAGATCCTGCAGGGCTTCGCCTAAGCCGGAGCAGGTATGGTGGATTTAGAGAGGCCCTCGGTGGCTAGGGTTTAGACGCCGATGGGAGGAGGGAAGCCGGTGTAACACCCCAAAAATATTGAACAATGATTATTCATTTCAAATCACCAAAATTAGGGTTAACAAAAACTTTTGTTAATTCAAATCCATATGAATGCATGTGTGTAGGTGATGTTTGTATGAATGCATGAATGGACTTGTGTGATTGTTCTAAATAGAAAGGAATGGTTTAAAGATGAAAACAACATCATCTAAAACATTTCCAAGCAGAAACAAATCAAGAGAAAATAAAAAACAAATCAAATAAGGCAAATGGTCATTTTTGCCCATCTTGCTCACTAGGTCACTTTGAGTGTTTCTAGTCCAAGATTTCAAACAGAAACAATTCTATTTCTTTTCACCCCTTGCTAGACCAAGTAAAAGTGAATCAAAGCCCACCTTTCAAACTCACAGAAACAGTTGACAACTTGATTCAAAAGACATTTCAAAATTGAATCTGATTCATATGGGAAGATCACCCAATTCTCAAAAACCAACCAAACCAATTCCACTTGACCTTTCCAACTAACCATAGACTACTGAGTATGTAACTAGTACACCCACAAAATTTGAATCAAAAATTCAAATTTAAATCTCTTTCGGCCATTTCCTCAAACACCTTGCAGACACAAAACAAACAAACATCAAACACTATTGGAAGCAGTAAAATTGGCCTAACTTGTTCCCTCTCTGGTTCACAACAGCTAGTAGTAGATCATCTAGCCCAATTAACAAGCTCTAGCATCACTGTGAGCTTGCCATTGCCATCAATGGTGAGCATGCCGAGCTCACCTTGCCACCCCTCAGTCGACAGCAAGCTAGAAGCTTCTCTAGCCTCGCCAACCTTGTCTAGGACACTCACCACCGTCCACCGCCACCCCTTGTCCAAGCCTCGACCCTTGCCAGCCCCTGGACCACACGAGATGCTCATGCTCAGCCTCTCTGTGAGCGATCCGAGAGCGTGCCAGAGCGCCACCCGTGACACACGCCCATAGACCGCGCGCCGCCCTCGCCGCGTGCAGGCATGATCGCCACCACCCCAGCAACACCGCAGACAGGCCCGTTCGCCGCCGCGCGGACCGTAGACGCTGTGCGCCATTAAAATTGCCGTCAGACCCGCACAGAGCACCACGATGTTCCGACAGTCTCGCACCACCCCACGCCGCGTGACCATGCCGTTGAGCTTTGCCAGGGAACACCGCACCGCCCTACCTTCGCCTATGCCAGTAGCTAGCTATGCCGATGACCACGACGAGCTCCACCCGCGCCCGTCGGTCCCCTTATGGCACTATAAAAGGAGGCCACCCACGTTCGAATTGAGCACACCATCTCACTCCCCTCTCTCTCAGAACCACCCCACCTCACCCCCGAAGCAAGGCGAGCAGCACATCGCCGGAATTTGGCCGAAGTCTGCCGCGGAGGAGGAAGAAAGGAGCCAGCGATTGGAGACGCCCCAGGAGGAGCTACCAGTGCCAGGAGGATCGCCGACCCTCGCCTGAACCCCGGTGAGCCCCAGTAGACCCCCACTGGCCATGCTAGGGTTCTGTCTCGCCGGCGTTGCCCGACGTGGACGATGAACCACAGCCGTTGGATTAGAGTTCGATCGTGCAACTTAGATCGCCCCGTACCGCTTCGCACCCCTGTCTCGCTGACTGGTGGGGACATCCACTTAAACCCGCCCGCGCGTGCGCTGTGCACCGTTGGCTGGCCCAGTTAACATCCCGCGCAACCCAGTTAGTTTGAATTTATATTTTCCAATTTAGTTCAAACCCAGTTCTGTACCTAGATTCAAAAATCAACCCAGCTCGATTCACTGAACCAAATTGCATGAAACCAATTTTGTTAGGAAGGTACTGGAATTTCCAAGCCCATTGGATTCAAATCATTTAGAATTGTAGATCACCTATGGTAAAAATAATAAGGCAAAAGCTTTTCTGCATTCAAACATTTTTCAAAATTCAACCATGGAAGCTTTTGAGTTGATTCCAACTCTCAAATATCACATTTAATAAGACCTTTCTGAATATATAAAAATATCTAGGTTTACTTGCAGAAATAATGGACAAGTAATAAAAGGATGCCTCATAGGCCATTCTAGTCACTTTAATTAATTAAAATAAAAGGGTTAAAGCTTATTAAATTGTGACACCACTTTAAATCACATTCCCATGTACTGAAATATGTGGTGATGACATGTGTCAACATGATCCCATGTTTTAGTTGGAGAATATTAAATCTTAAGTAGTTTTTAATGAGTAGAAATTACTTTTCCAAAAATAAAATAATTAAGACAAGTGCTTTGGTGATTGTAATGTTTGTGATGATAATATATCATCTAGTGAAAACCTTGGTGTGATAAATAGAAGTAGTTAAGTATTGTTTGGTGATTGTGTACCTCGTATTTATTTATAGACGCTAGTACCGACCAAGGATACGAGGAGGAAGGAGGATACTACGAAGAGGAAGCCGAGGATAACTTCAACCACTGCTCTACACAAGGCAAGCTACTACTTGCATGTTACCCACTGCAAGCTTATACTTGCAATTATGCAAGCCTAATACTATCAGTTGACTTGGAAAGCTTACACCACTTGATACCCCATCCTAGATTTTTCTTGCAAGCTTAATATTTTATTTCTTTATCAAAGCTTCTTAGTTTGGTTTACTTAGTGACTTGTAGAGCTTAGAAAGATGTTTTAAAGGTAGCATAAAGAGCATAAAACTTGACCTAAGCTAGATAAATCTTGATGTCATCCTGAGGCATGAGATTGAACCTATATATGATACACTTGTTTACCACCTTTCATTAGTGTTTACCCCCACTTGTAGTTGCTAGTGCTAAGCATAAAACTTGACCACTTTATATGGGAATACTTGGTGAAAATGGTTATGAAAACCTTAGAATGACGAGTCATTCTACTAAAATGATTTGCCATGTGTTCTTAAACACCAGATGATTTTGATGATTAAAATGTTAAGGCATGAGCCTTAGCCCTTTATAAAACTGATGGTTGACTGGATGCGATACCATTCCAATTTTACCGTACAACCACAATACCCGAAATTTGGGTAGGGCTTGACCAGAAATTTATATACCTTAGTATGGGTTCCCTTGCGTCCAAGGTTTTGTTGGACATATGCCCTAGAGGCAATAATAAATGTAGTTGTTATTATATCTTTGTGTTTATGATAAATGTTTCCATTCATGCTATAACAATATTAACCGGAAACATTAATACTTGTGTGATTTGTTGTAAGGGTCCCAACCTTTAATAAGGTAGAGTCCCCTGTGTTTACAATGCTAGTCCCTGGATCAATAGCTAGCATCCACAGTTAAGATGTAATATCAAGAAACAAAGGTCATAATACAACTTTATAACCAGGAATAACATAATTTTATTACATCTTACATAGCTCATTTGGCTATTAAATTACATTGCAGCAGAATATCTATAAGCATGGGGTCCTTCATCTTCAAAGTGCCACAGGCATACATGTTGGTTGTAGACTTGTAATCCTAATCAATCAACTTTACTAATATCAATCAACCTGCAACATAACAAGTTACAACCACGAGGGTCAATACATTTGAATTGTATTGGCAAGTGATACTATGTTAGTATAGTGGAGTCTATCATCTATATGCATTTGGCTAAGTGGAGTTGAGGCTTGCATTGCTCAAAATAGATTTTTCCTTAACATTTGAAAACACTAAGTTTTTGCTTGACAAAATAATCTTTTGCAAGGCATCTCCCAATCAAAGATTGATGATCCTTTAACCCTTGTTCAACCACAAGTTTTTAACTTAGAAATTTGGATGATGAGATTCTTGATTGCTTCCATGTCTTGATGCTCAAATTGTCCTTTAACAGGGACATGGCTAAGTACTTCGATTTTTACACTCTGCAGAGGTGGTGCACTTTCCCCACAAGACTTGGTTTCACCAAGACAAGATCTTTCAGAAGCCTTCCCTTAGACCAAAATGGACGCGTTCCAACCTATCAAACTCTACCACCAACTGTCCATATGGCTAAGTTCTTGCAACCTATGTGATCCAGGCAGATCCCATAATGCCAAGTGGTTGCACTTGAAGCTTCTCAACATTTGACATCTCAAATCTCTTTTTTCCTGGGTGGCCATCCACAAGTGAGATACACAAGATCAACCATAAACATGGGCCTTGTGTAACCACTCAACCAAAAACCACCAAGCAATTACCATTCCACCCAGGTGATTCATTAACTTAGTTGTTTTATTAAACAAAAACACAAGTCCTCAGACTTAGAAATTTTTCCATAGTATGGATATATATTCCACCCTTGTTTTCTATTAGCTAAGCTAAGCTTGATAGTAGTAGGAATCTTAACCTAGGAAAATTTCTACTAAGGTTTCATCTACTAGGTTTTCCTATAGCAAGGTTTATACTTAGCAGAATTCCATGCAAGTTTTTACTTAGAAAAATCACTAATGCATAGTGAAAGTAATGGGACAAAATTATGAAGCATCACTTGCCTTTTTGGTAGAGTATAGGTTCACTCCTTGATATTTGCAATGTTCACACACTTCAAGTCACTACAAATCAATCAAGCAAACAATATTTCAATCTACTATTCAAGCAAATCAATCACATAAAATCATAAAGTCAAAGTAATGCATGCAAGCATGCCAAGCTTTGTTTTATTTGAAAAAGTGGTTCCTAATGGGTCATAAACATTTGAAAACACCTATTGGTCATTTTGTAAAGTGGCAAAGTCATTTGCAAGAGGTTTCACTTCCTAAACCATTTTCAAAACAAAGTATCATTTTATGTGGTGTAGAAATGTTTTTACTAAGTCATTAATCCATAGGGTTCACAAAATACATTTTAAAATCATAAAACTTGGTGTTTAGGGTCAGAGAGTTTAAAACAAAACATTTCCCAAAGGTTTTCTTCCAAAACCATTTTTTAATAAATAAACTATATTTTTATTTGACTAGAAATGGTTTTAAATCAAAGAATCATTCTTTTGCATCACCAAATACATTTTTGAAATCACAAAGTGTTTCCTATGGTCATTAGGTTGAAATCACACCATTTTCCAAAGATTTTATCCCCAAAATCATTTTTGAACAATTTTTATAATCTAATCAAGCATACAAATGTTTCTGCATAAACAAACATTTTTCCAGAAGCTTTTTACTAAACAAATGGCATGGTTGGCTAGGGCTTGTTCCACTGATTCTATTGATATAAAGTTTGTAATTTTTGGACGTGTGGATCAAAAGTTATAAGGTTTTCAAATCTACATCTAAATCAGATTACAAATTCTGTTTTAAATCGATCTGTGCCACGCGGCGTGTTCTGATTCGTCCATACCGCTTCGGTTGGATCGAGCACTCTGGTGCGTTAGATCAAGTCAGATCGTGCGGCACAGGTGGATACTTACCCCTTCGGGTTAAATCTATTCTCACGCGTCGGATCAAGATCCTACGGCGTGCAGCACGCTTGCCAACTAGTGGCGGCGCTGGCGGCGACTGTGCGGCGGCGGCGCTCTGGCGGCGAGGTTGCCGGCGATACAGGAAGCTAGAGAAGGAGTGGGGTGGCTCATCAGAATCTTCGACGCTTGCTGATGCTCAACGTGGTACTGGCTGGTGAAGGGGCGCACAGGGTAGTCCTGAATCGCTCGCCGGAGTTCGCTCGGCGTCGGGCACGCTCTGGTCGTCGTTGTGGGCGAGACTACAGGGCATGCCGAAGCAAAGTAGAGGGTGCGTTAGACGCGCATGGTTCCAGGGAGCATGTGAGTATCACTGAATAACTTCGGGGCGGTCTGAGCTTACCAGGAATCCTCGTCGGCGTGAATGGCAGGCGGTGGCGCTATGGGTCGTCGTCGTAGTCGATGCTGCAAGGCACGCGCGGGTGTGGGGTTGGTGCTAGGAGATGCAGGAGATGATGGGGTCACACCCGTGTGCTCTGGGGGCAGTGGGTCGGTTCGTGCTCGCCGGAATTTGCACGGTGGCTCGTCAGAGCAGAGGGTGGTGTGGAGAGGAATTGGGCGGCCTGGGGGCGTGTTGAGGTGGGGCGACTGAGGGGAAGTGGAGAGGAGGGGCAGACGCTTTAACGTGCGTGGTCAAGGGGCCGATTAATGGCGTGGTTAACGTGTATTACGCCGGACTTTATTCGCCTGCAACGGCCGGCGAGGGGAGGGGCGTAGTCCGCGGGTGAAGACGATGGATACGTGGAGGTGGGGTCCACTGGCAGCAAGAGAGAAGGAAAGGGAACGGGGTCCACCTGTCTGCGACTTAGTGGGTTCAATCGCGAGTGTGAATCGTTTTCTGCGGGAGAGGGCAGTGGGCTGGTTGGGCTTAGTGGGCTAGGATAGTTGGGCTGGGCTGTATCCTTTGCATATTTTTTTTGTTCTGATTCTTTTCTCTTTTTCTGTTTGATTTTTCTGTTTTGAATTTCAAACAACAAGTCAAACATTCAAAACAATTCAAACATTCACCACACTTGTATTGAGTTTTGGTTCTGTTTAACAACATAAACCAAAGTCCAAAACAAAATAAAATAATTTTATTCTTTTTAGGATCTATTTAATAATTAAATAAAATAGACCTTAATTATTAATTCAAATAGGTTTTGATTTATTTAATAAAATCTCCATTTGAAAACTAAATATTATCAAAACAAAATCAGTAGGTTTTATTTGAAAATAGAAGATACTTGGAAAACTTGTTTAAAATAAAATAACATTTTATTTTAGGGTCCATTAATAATTAAATAAAATGGACCTTAGTCATTAAATCAAATAGGATTTGTTTTATTAAAAACTTTATTTTGAAATCTAAAATAAAACCAAATCACTTCAGTAGGTTTTATTTGATAATATAAAATACTTGGAATTTTTTTAAATAAATAAATAAGTTTTAGTGTTTATTTAAAATGGGAAAAAGCCTTTATTTTTAATAAAACTGGATACTAATAAATCCTCATTATTTTGTTTAAATAAACCTTTACTCTTTTAATCAAAGCAAAACCTTTTGTTTCAAAATCTTGGCCAAGGTTTAATTTGGCTTTATAAATAATCCTTATTTATAAATCTACCTTTTCTTTTGAAAACCAAATCTTTTATTAAAAGATCCAAAAATAGTAATTTTAAATATTTTTAAGTTTATTGTTTATTTATCCTTTTAAATCCCTTTAGGATTTTATTTGATCCAAATAGGTTTTGAAAGTTTCCAAATGGATTCAAAAAGTTTCTTCTCACCCTGAAAATCAACAAAGTTTTATTTTATTCATTTATTTTTCACATTACAAGATTTGGAAAATCTTGGGATGTGACAGGCTACCACCCTTAAAATAAATCTTGTCCCGAGATTTGGGAAGGCTAGGGTTGCAAGTTGGTTCAAAAACAACTAGGGTACTACCACCCTTAAAAATTTTCCAACTAGATTACATCTTGTCTCACTTGGGATCTTGGTGTAACTTTCCTGGACAGAAGTTTGCATAGTGGCCTAGTTCCTTGCATTTGAAACATGTGATAAGGCTGAGGTCTTGAGGTGGCTTCTCTGGACAATATGATGCATAATGTCCTAACTCTTTGCAATGGTTGCACTTCACTTGGCTAAAATCCTTCCTCATCTTGGGTTTCACTAGTTTTTGTTTGTCTTCTTGTCTCTTCTTCTTTTCTAGGCATTCACTGGCATAGTGTCCCATCTCTTTGCAATTGTAACATTGTACTTGGCTTATGTCCTTCTTCTTCTTTTTGGGTCTCTCCAAAGCTAGGAGTTCTTCTAGTTCATGCTCTTCAAAGGTGGGATTTCTTTCTCTCTTCTTGGGGTAGTTACTAGAGATATGACTTTCTCCTTCACAATTAGGGTATTGATCTTCATGCTCCTTGCATGTATGATCCTTGTCTCCATAAACATTGCAAGCTTTGGTTCCTTCTAAGATAACATCTTTGTCATCCTTGTTGTCATTAGCTCTTTGGGAAAAGTTTTCTCTCATGATGATCATTTGAGTAACCAACCCTTGCAACAATTGGGATTGAAGTTTCAAAATCCTTTGTATGGCTGGGTCTAGTCCATTATTGTTGGCTAAAAGCTGAGTTGTCTCTTGGCTCAACTGGTTTTGAGTTCCTATGAGTTTCTCCATGTTGTCCTCTTGGTTGGTGTTGATGTCACCATCCTTGATGTTGGAGTCTCTTGGAGTAGTCATCTGTTTGGGTTGGATTGGGATTAGAATAGGCAAAAATATTTCTAAGGGAATAATTCTAATCACACACATCACAATTCATTCAAGCAATGTGCAAGCAATCACAAGCCAAACATTCCACTCAAACAACAAGTTTCAAGCATATTTTTAGGCAACCAAAAATATTTTTGTTACACCACACAAGTTGGTGGGTTTGTCTTAAACAAAATATGGTGGTCCATCTATATGGTTCACTTGTGATCTTTCCATCCTTCTTGGTTGATTCTTTTTACATGATATCATGGTTTCCTTGGAAAAATTTTGGTCACAAAAACTTCAAAGGTGTTGATGGCTCCTTCTAAGTTATATTTCCTTAGTCTCCAAATCTTGAGTAGGATTTCTTGTCTCACTAGTCCTTAGTGAATATGCTGAAGATGTTGAAGTCATTAGAGTTGAAGATGTTGAAGTCATTAGAGTTGAAGATGTTGAAGTCATTAGAGTTGATGAAGTCCTTTGCACATGGTGAAGTCTTTGGCCATGGGGTAGGTTTTTCCATCAAGTTGAAATAGATGAGATGTAGAATCAAAACCAAAATGGTTGAGGAAAGAGTTTACAAGATTGTTTGTAAATAAGTTTTGGAACAAATACAACTCCTATTTTTCTAAGGGTTTTTGTTCAATCCTAGGTTTACAAATCCTACAGGCAACACAATGCTCTGATACCATCTGTAAGGGTCCCAACCTTTAATAAGGTAGAGTCCCCTGTGTTTACAATGCTAGTCCCTGGATCAATAGCTAGCATCCACAGTTAAGATGTAATATCAAGAAACAAAGGTCATAATACAACTTTATAACCAGGAATAACATAATTTTATTACATCTTACATAGCTCATTTGGCTATTACATTACATTGCAGCAGAATATCTATAAGCATGGGGTCCTTCATCTTCAAAGTGCCACAGGCAGACATGTTGGTTGTAGACTTGTAATCCTAATCAATCAACTTTACTAATATCAATCAACCTGCAACATAACAAGTTACAGCCACAAGGGTCAATACATTTGAATTGTATTGGCAAGTGATACTATGGTAGTATAGTGGAGTCTATCATCTATATGCATTTGGCTAAGTGGATTTGAGGCTTGCATTGCTCAAAATAGATTTTTCCTTAACATTTGAAAACACTAAGTTTTTGCTTGACAAAATAATCTTTTGCAAGGCATCTCCCAATCAAAGATTGATGATCCTTTAACCCTTGTTCAACCACAAGTATTTAACTTAGAAATTTGGATGATGAGATTCTTGATTGCTTCCATGTCTTGATGCTCAAATTGTCCTTTACCAGGGACATGGCTAAGTACTTAGATTTTTACACTCTGCAGAGGTGGTGCACTTTCCCCACAAGACTTGGTTTCACCAAGACAAGATCTTTCAGAAGCCTTCCCTTAGACCAAAATGGACGCGTTCCAACCTATAAAACTCTACCACCAACTGTCCATATGGCTAAGTTCTTGCAACCTATATGATCCAGGCAGAGCCCATAATGCCAAGTGGTTGCACTTGAAGCTTCTAAACATTTGACATCTCAAATCTCTTTGTTCCTGGGTGGCTATCCACAAGTGAGATACACAAGGTCAACCATAAACATGGGCCTTGTGTAACCACTCAAACATGATTGCAATGCTAGTCCCTGGATCAATAGCTAGCATCCACAGTTAAGATGTAATATCAAGAAACAAAGGTCATAATACAACTTTATAACCAGGAATAAAATGTTTTATTACATCTTACATAGCTCATTTGGCTATCTCATTACAATGCAGCAGAATATAACAATAGCATGGGGTCCTTCATCTTCAAAGTGCCACAGGCAGACATGTTGGTTGTAGACTTGTAATCCTAATCAATAAACTTCACTAACATCAAACAAACCTACAACATAATAAGTTAACAAGGGTCAATACATTTGAATTGTATTGGCAAGTGATACTATGGTAGTATAGTGGAGTCTATCATCTATATGCTTTTGGCTAAGTGGAGCTTTAGGCTTGCATTGCTCAAAATAGATTTTCCTTATCATTTGAAAACACTAAGTTTTTGTTTGTCAAAATCATTCCCAAGGCATCTCCCAATAGAAATTGGTGATCCTTCAACCCTTGTTCAACCACAAGATTTTAACTTAGAAATTGGGATGAGGAGATTCTTGATAGCTTCCATGTCTTGATGCTCAAATTGTCCTTTACCAGGGACATGGCTAAGTACTTAGATTGTACACTCTGCAGAGGTGGTGCACTTTCCCCACAAGACTTGGTTTCACCAATACAAGATCTTTCAGAAGCCTTCCCTTAGACCAGAATGGACGCGTTCCAACCTATCAATCCCCTACCACCAACTGTCCATTTGGTTAAGTTATTGCAACCTATACGATCCAGGCAGAGCCCATAATGCCATGTGGCTGCACTTGAAGCTTCTCAACATTTGACATCTCAAATCTCTTTGTTCCTGGGTGTCATTCCAGAAGTGTGATACACAAGGTTCACCAGTCCCCTGGCCTTGTGTAACCACTCAACACAAACCATTCCTTCCATTCCACCCAGGTGATTTATTCACTTAGTTGTCTTATTAAACAAAACACAAGTCCTTGACTTGGAAATATTTCATAGTATGATTATATATTCCACCCTTGTTTCTATTAGCTAAGCTAAGCATGATAGTAGTAGGAATATTATCTTAGGAAATTTCTACTAAGGTTTCATCTACTAGGATTTCCCATGGCATAGTTTATACTTAGCAAAATTCCATGCAAGTCCTACTTAGAAATATCACTAATGCATAGTGAAAATATGGGACAAAGTATGAAGCATCACTTGCCTTTTTGGTAGAGAATATGAGTTCACTCCTTGTCCTTGCAATATTCACACTCTTCAAATCACTACAATTCAATCAAGCAAGGCACAAATTCAATCTACCACTCAAGCAACAACACATAAAATGATAGAAACAAAACAATGCATGCAAGCATGCCAAACTTTGTTTTATTTACAAAATTGGTTTATAACAGGTTATAAACATTCTAAAACACTTATTGGTCATTTTATAAAGTGGCAAAACTATTTGCAAAAGATTTTACCTATAAACCATTTTCAAACCAAATCATTATTTTATGTGGTTGAAAATGCCTTTATCAAAGTAACAATCTTTATAGGGTTTACCAAATATATTTTTAAGTCATAAAACTTGGTGTTTAGGGTCAGAGAGTTTAAATCAAAACATTTCCCAAAGGTTTTCCTACAAAATCATTTTTAACAATTAAACCATATTTTTATTTGGCTAGAAATGTTTTAATTCAAGGTTTTATTCTTTTGCTTCACCAAATACATTTTTGAAACCACCAATTGATTCCTAAGGTCAGTAGGTTCAAAACAAACCATTTTACAAAGGTTTCATCTCAAAATTCATTTTAGAACAAATTTTATATTCTAAATATGCATACACAAGTTTCTGCAAAAACAATCAACTTAATAGAAGCTTTTTACTAAACAAAGTGCATGGTTGGCTAGGGATTGTCTTGCTGAATCCATTGATATAAAATTTGCAAAATTTGGACGTGTGGTTTGAAATTTATGAGTTTTACAAAATTGAGCAACTAATAGATCAAATTCTGATTTTAAACCAGAGTCTGTGACACGCGGCGCTATCCTATTGGCGCATACCGTTTCGCGCGGATCGGCTGCTGACAGCCATTGGATTTAAGTAGGATCACACGGCTCAGAGGCAAGCGTACCCTTTCTCTTAAGTTTCTATCGTAACCTTCTGATCAAGATCCTACGGTTCATATTGCTCTGACCATGTTCTGGCGGCGCTCGAGAGAAATTGAGCAGCCTGGGGGCACGCTAGGGTGGGGTAATGAGGGGGAACGGGAGAGGATACGCAGGCGACTAAGTACGCGTGATCACGGGGTCGTTTAATGGCGTGGTTAACGCGAATTAAATCGAGTTTTAATCGCCTGCAACGGCCGGCGAGGTGAGGGGCGGAGTCAGCGGGTGAGGAAGATGAATACGTGGTAGTGGGGTCCGTATATCAGTGAGAGAGGGAGTGGGGAGATGGTGTAACATCCCAAAAATACTAAGCTTGGATCATCAAACTCTAAGCATCAAAATTAGAGTTAACAAAAACTTTTCTAAATAAAATTATGAATGCATGCATATGTGTATGCATGGATTTTGAAATTCTTTTAAACCACCTTGTTTGTTTGTTTCATTGCTTGTAAAATGTTTCTTAGGTGAAATAAACATCATCTAAAACATTTCCCACACTTTTCCTAAAGATAAGTAAATCAAAACACATATATGAAATGAATGGTCATTTTGGCCAATTTAACTCCCATGCCTACTTTGGCTGTCTCAAACTTTCAGAACCTAACAGAAACTTTTCTGGATCTTTGCACCCGTTGAATGTACTCATAACAAGGTATCAAGGCCCACTTTGTGATCATCCAGAAACTTTCAAATGCATAGTTTAAATGACAATTCAAAATTGAATCTTTATCATATGGGAAGATCCCACTTATTCAAAAACCACTCAAACAAGCTCAACTTGCAAAACCCAAGCATCTGCAGACTCACCAGCACCAATCTAGCAAACCCACCAAAAATCTTTTCAAAATTCAAAACTTGAGTTCATGCGGCCATTTCATCAAACAGGTTGCAGAAACAAATCAAACAAACATCAAACACTATAGTGTGCAGTAAAATTGGCCTAACTTGTTCCCTAGTTAGCTCACACCCAACTCAGTAGATCATCTAGGAAGTTTAACTAAGGACTAGCACCCCTGTGAGCTTGCCATTGCCATCAATGGTGAACAGCCGAGCACCCCTTGTCACCCCATTGTGGACAGCAGGCTAGAGGAGGAACTAGCCATGCCAACCTTGTCTGGGAGGCAGCCCACCGTCCACCGCCACTCCCTGTCCCAGCCGCGAGCGTTGCCAAGCCCTGGACCACGCGCACAAGCCGTGCCCAGACCGCCAGAGACCATGCCGACCATGCGCCAGAGCACCACCCTCGACCAGCGTCCACAGACCGCGCGCCGACCTCACCGCGTGCACACACGATCGCCATCAACCCAGGAGACCACCAGACATCCCCGTTTGCCGCCCCGTGCCGCACAGCCACCGCCCGCCATCGAAAACGCCACCTCTGCCGTGCAGAGCACCGCCCGTTCCAGACCCAACCACACCGCCCCATGCCTCGAGACCATGTCGTTGAAGATCGCCACGAGACACCTCACCGTCCCCTACCCTTGCCCATGCCATTAGCCGTCTGTAACCTCGCCCCCGACGAGCTCACCGTGCGCCCCGACGGTCCTCGCTCGACTATAAATAGAGGCCACCCCTGCACGATTTCTTCACACCATCTCACTCCCCTCTCCTCACTAATCGTGCCACACCGTTCTCAGAGCAAGGCAAGCACCACCCCGCCGGAATTTCACCGGAGCCCGCCGCCTCTGGAGAAGAAGGGAGCCAGCGATTGGAGCCGCCCCAGGAGAAGCCACCGGTACTAGGAGATTCGCCATCATCGACTTCGTCGTTCGCCCGCCTCGCCGACCCTCGCCAGTACCCCGGTGAGCCCCCATGTAACACCCTCAGAATCGGACCTATGCAAGTTTTGGCGAAATTCGCCAAACCCGCATAGAAACGATTCAAAGGTGCCCACCAGGCACTTTCGTGCGGGTGGAAAACGAAGTAATAACATTACACAACAGTCCTCGATGGGACCCACAGAACAGATATATATATATAACAGCGACTCCAGGAGTCAAGAATACAGATATACAATACAAAGATCCAAATCACCTTGAAAACGATAAAGCGTCCAGCTACGGACAAGATGCAAATGGGGCTAAGAGCCCTGAAGAATAACCAATGGCGTCCATAACCCTGCCCAGGCCAAGCCGGAAGGGTAACCCTGCTAACGGCGTCGATCTCAAAACCTGCTTAAACAAAAGGGGTGCCGACAAAGGGCAAAGGAAAAAGAGGAGCATCAGTACTGAGGCCAGTACACGGCGAGACTAGAACTCGGAGGTCCTCGCCTACAAAGGTATGGTGGACTGAGCGGCAGCGGCAGCATGCACTAAACAATCTATAGAGACTCGATACAACTGGCGACTATCAGAGAGGGGTGAGAAAGACCTATCCGGAACCAGCGTGATACTAACACCAAACAAACCCATCCTGGCATTCCCCCTCGAGACCAAACGAGGAAGTCAACCGAGGAACTCACACAGTTGGCAGTTTTATTTATTTAGTTTTCGTTGCAGCAATTACTAGTCAGGTATAGATAATCATCCTGATAAATAAACAGTGGGCACTTTTAGCTAATCATTCCGTTATAGTGGCAACACTTACTAGTCAGATACAATTAGCATGAGATAACCCCAAAACCCAGCAGTTGTTGGTACTTTTATTGAGCCATTCCGTTGTAGTGAAGCTGATTACTAGTCATATCGGATACAAGTCAATTTATAACAGTAAACTTTAGTTATAGTTGTCTATGATCAAGCACTGTGCTCCAAGTCGTCCATAACCGCGGACACGGCTTCTCGAAAAGATTTAACCCTGCAGGGGTGCACCAAAGTATCCACACGCACCTCGACCCTTTTTGCCAGATCAGCTAACATACACCCATCGGTATGTCGGCGGGGCCTAAGTCATGACGTTTCCCAGACCCAAAGCAAGCACGGGGGGCCACCCCACTAAGTACACCCGCAACGAAGTCGGCCGGTCTCCGAGACGGACTCAGGGTTTGTGACAATGGCTGTAAACGACAACAAATCCCCAAACGGGGACTGTCGATACCGCGAAAACATTCTGCTTCCAAAACAGTACAGTGTGCAGTACCTCGCACAATCGTAATAAAGCAGTAAACATGGCATAAGTACAGGATAGTAATAAAGCCCCAAACTACTTGTGGCCCCCAGTACAATACTTTGAAATCAGGTACTAAATCGATGGGGGGCCCATATCTCCCCACATGTGGTTAGCGCGCTCGATCTCGGAACAGGTGTCAAGAACTCGGGGGTCCTACGGGACACAAGTGGGCGGTCGGAAACCAAATCTTACCTATCACCCACCGATGCCTCTGCTTAATTCAATTTTAGTTATTAAACAGGAATTAAAGTGAACGAAAAGTAAAGCCATGATCATCTCCAACATCAACATGCGGCAATTCTCCAACAGCTGTGGTACTTGACGACACGCAACAGTAATATAGCAAGCGACTACGACGCGCAAGTCCAACTATCTACCAAACATCAGGTAATAGGATGTGTCCAAGGCAATATAGGGCTGCAAGGGATATTACGGGCACGAAACTAGAGCATCGCAACACAGATAGCAATAGATCAACAAGAGGAAATAAATACTAGAAAAGTAAGATAGGTAGAAAGGGGGAGATGCTCGCCTGAAAACATTGTCGAAGGTTCATCCGAAGATCGGGGCGAAGCTCACATCAACTCAACGGCCTTATCCGCGAAGAAGCAAAACACTAGAATACACACCGGATGCAATATTTAATACAACGGCAGAAGATCGGCATGATGCATGTATGATGCATGGCATGGCAAAGGTGCGATGCAATTAGGTCATATTAAGGGGAACCGGGGTCCCGACAATTAATTAGGTGGTTCATGTTTGTTTAGCTACCCCGCAATTTAAATGTTGTTTAACAAGGCAGAAAGTATCACCGGTTCGCTACACAAGTTTAAATGAGGCCAATATAAGGCTAGATTTGCCCGAATAAGGACCCCATATTTAATTATGAGGTGAATCGGTATAAGGCCACCAAACCACATGACAAGATGCATGCAAGTAATTATTATGCGACAAGTTGTATTATGTTATAAAATAGGGTTTCGAGAAAAGGGGTCACACATTAGGGTTCGACGCTCTTGGGGTTCCGGGGTTCGGGGTCGGTCTTAGGGTCCAGGGTTCGACGGGGTCGTTCTCGGACTCCGGGAAGGACTTGGTTCGGTGTCGTTCTTGTCGCATGCAGATCTTGTCGGGTTCCACGGGGTCGGTCTTGGCGTTCGGGGTGAAGCACTCGGCGTCCTACGGTTCCCTATCGACGGCCTTGGCGCTCTAGATCGGTCTTTAGGGCAGCGGCCTCATGTAGACGGTCGTGGCGGCTTCAGGGGGAGTCCTTGGCGTCCCTTGTAGGTGACCTTCGGCTTCGGGGTCTTCAGGGTCTCGACGGAGTTTGGTCTTCGGCATCCGAACAGGCTTCTTGAATTCCGTGAAGGAGATCTTGTCGATTCCACTGCAACGGTCTGGTGGTTCCGATGACGATGTTGGCGGTTCCGAGGGATTCTTGTCGCATCCGAAAACTATGTGGAGTCATCGTCGGTTTTTCTTGAAACTCTCGGGTACATCTCCAAAAGGATATTGTGGTACTTGGGCTAGCACACGGAACACATCCTCTGCAACATGACGCTGGTGTGGTGCCCGCGGAGGTGAGGGGCAGGACGGCGACGCGAGGGGTGAGGTTCGCCGGCGGGGCGCTACCACGCGCCGGAGAGGCGCCAGGCGGTGGCGGGACGGAGAGGCGGAGGGACCGGCAGCGGGCTTGGGGAGGCCAAGGGCGGCGGGGTCGACGCCGGCGACGCGGCGACGCGGAGGCAGAGGGCGTGGGCGGCTAGGCGAAGCGGGGTCGTCGGGGCAGACTCTGCCTCAGGACGAGGTGGTGGAGGCCGGGGCCGACGCGGGAGGGGCCGGGGACGAGGGCGCGGCGGAGGGGAAGAGCCCAGGTCGGCGACGGCGGGAGCGGCACAGAGGGCGGGGTGCGGTGCGGGCGGCGCCGGCGGGATGAGCTCGGCGGTGCTTGCGGGGAGCGGCAGACGGGCGGCCGCGGTGCCGGCGGCAAGGGGCTCGGGCGCGGAGGAGGGAGCAGAGCTCGAGCCGGCGGTGGAGCTGCGGTGCTCGGGGGCAAGCGGGGCGAGCCGGCGAGGGAGGTTGGGCGCGAGGTCACTGGCGGGGGAGGCCTCCGTCGGCGGCGGGCGGAGGAGAACGAGGTGGCGGGGCGGCGCAGCGAGCCAGAGGAGGGGAAGGGGAGGACGGAGCCAGGGAGGAAGAAGGGGAAAACGCGGCGCGTGGGGAAGAGAGTGCGGGACCGGGGTGGGCTGCACGCGGGATCGGGGTGGGGATCGGGTGTGGGCGGTTGGCGTGTGTGCGCGTGTGTGTGTGGTGTGGAGGCAGGGTGAGTGTGTGTGGTGTGGGTTGGGTTTAGTCTAGGTGAGGTGGCATAGAGTGATAGGCTGAGGGGGAGGGAGAGATGACGTGGCGAGCACTGATAGGATGGGGTGAGGTGGAGGGGAGGGCTGGGTAGATAGGTTGGTAGGAATAGGATTATGGGTGGGACTGGTTGGACCGATTTAAAATCCTGGGGGTGGTCGTTCGGGTCAATCGGCCCGTTCGACTGCCCCCACTGAAACAACTTAAACATTTTATTTATTTTAAACGGGCCGTATGCAAACCGATAGCGGCCAAAATAATTAATCCGGAGAACCGGGCTTTGCGTTTGAATTAAGATGAGGCGTTTAGAAAACAAATCGGGCGTTGCGAAAATAGTTTTATGCAAACAATGCATGATGATGACGATGCAATGCACAAATTCAACGCGATTTTCTAGTAGTGGTTTTGCGGGATGCCACAATTCGACACCACTAACAATGGATCTCGCCCTCGAGATCCGCCTCCTGGTACCGGAAGGAATATCGGTGATCTGCGTCTTCTCGCTTTGCGTAGATCCTCGCGTCACCACTAACAATGATGCTTTCTTCGTCTTGAAAACGGCGACACCACCAACAAGATGTCGTTGATCCTGTTCGTCAAGGGAGCACTCCGGATAAACAACGGACGAAGTTAAAGGTAAGGCCACCTCTAACTTTCATGGAAGGAGTAGAATTGCATCGATCCGCCATTCCATATACAAAAGCAAATGATAAGAGTAGTGGTATGGTCGCGACTCCATCCCGCACTCAAAGCATTACTATGTACACGAATAGATAGATTATGCAACCAACCCTCAGGATTCAGACTGAAGATCTCGACAAACAAGGTTCAGGAACAAAGGGGTGATGCAGACTCTGCATCGGATCTGGCGTAGATGATGTCGTCGCGTCGGAAAACACCGGAAGGCACAAACAAGGAATAAAGAATGGTGACACCGTAGACGGATTCATCAGGCAGCTTGAACACCAGATGTAGCAACACCGTTATCAAAGGGGGAAGCGAAACCCTGAAGGTACGACGGAACCCAACCACGAGAAATCCTGGACTTGAAGAAAGGTAAGAGAGTGGATTCAAAACACGTAGGGGTAAGAGGAGAATGGCAGAGGGTAAGGAGTAAAAGCAGACCTAACCAGAACTATCCAACCGATTTTGCAAAATAGTTTTGACACTCTACTTCGGCCGTTAGCTAGGTTATCCTACAGGCTGGACTTGTGGGGTATCGCAACTGCTAAGCTCTGATACCACTCTGTAACACCCTCAGAATCGGACCTATGCAAGTTTTGGCGAAATTCGCCAAACCCGCATAGAAACGATTCAAAGGTGCCCACCAGGCACTTTCGTGCGGGTGGAAAACGAAGTAATAACATTACACAACAGTCCTCGATGGGACCCACAGAACAGATATATATATAACAGCGACTCCAGGAGTCAAGAATACAGATATACAATACAAAGATCCAAATCACCTTGAAAACGATAAAGCGTCCAGCTACGGACAAGATGCAAATGGGGCTAAGAGCCCTGAAGAATAACCAATGGCGTCCATAACCCTGCCCAGGCCAAGCCGGAAGGGTAACCCTGCTAACGGCGTCGATCTCAAAACCTGCTTAAACAAAAGGGGTGCCGACAAAGGGCAAAGGAAAAAGAGGAGCGTCAGTACTGAGGCCAGTACACGGCGAGACTAGAATTCGGCGGTCCTCGCCTACAAAGGTATGGTGGACTGAGCGGCAGCGGCAGCATGCACTAAACAATCTATAGAGACTCGATACAACTGGCGACTATCAGAGAGGGGTGAGAAAGACCTATCCGGAACTAGCGTGATACTAACACCAAACAAACCCATCCTGGCATTCCCCCTCGAGACCAAACGAGGAAGTCAACCGAGGAACTCACACAGTTGGCAGTTTTATTTATTTAGTTTTCGTTGCAGCAATTACTAGTCAGGTATAGATAATCATCCTGATAAATAAACAGTGGGCACTTTTAGTTAATCATTCCGTTATAGTGGCAACACTTACTAGTCAGATACAATTAGCATGAGATAACCCCAAAACCCAGCAGTTGTTGGTACTTTTATTGAGCCATTCCATTGTAGTGAAGCTGATTACTAGTCATATCGGATACAAGTCAATTTATAACAGTAAACTTTAGTTATAGTTGTCTATGATCAAGCACTGTGCTCCAAGTCGTCCATAACCGCGGACACGGCTTCTCGAAAAGATTTAACCCTGCAGGGGTGCACCAAAGTATCCACACGCACCTCGACCCTTTTTGCCAGATCAGTTAACATACACCCATCGGTATGTCGGCGGGGCCTAAGTCATGACGTTTCCCAGACCCAAAGCAAGCACGGGGGGCCACCCCACTAAGTACACCCGCAACGAAGTCGGCCGGTCTCCGAGACGGACTCAGGGTTTGCGACAATGGCTGTAAACGACAGCAAATCCCCAAACGGGGACTGTCGATACCACGAAAACATTCCGCTTCCAAAACAGTACAGTGTGCAGTACCTCGCACAATCGTAATAAAGCAGTAAACATGGCATAAGTACAGGATAGTAATAAAGCCCCAAACTACTTGTGGCCCCCAGTACAATACTTTGAAATCAGGTACTAAATCGATGGGGGGCCCATATCTCCCCACATGTGGTTAGCGCGCTCGATCTCGGAACAGGTGTCAAGAACTCGGGGTCCTACGGGACACAAGTGGGCGGTCAGAAACCAAATCTTACCTATCACCCACCGATGCCTCTGCTTAATTCAATTTTAGTTATTAAACAGGAATTAAAGTGAACGAAAAGTAAAGCCATGATCATCTCCAACATCAACATGCGGCAATTCTCCAACAACTGTGGTACTTGACGACACACAACAGTAATATAGCAAGCGACTACGACGCGCAAGTCCAACTATCTACCAAACATCAGGTAATAGGATGTGTCCAAGGCAATATAGGGCTGCAAGGGATATTACGGGCACGAAACTAGAGCATCGCAACACAGATAGCAATAGATCAACAGGAGGAAATAAATACTAGAAAAGTAAGATAGGTAGAAAGGGGGAGATGCTCGCCTGAAAACATTGTCGAAGGTTCATCCGAAGATCGGGGCGAAGCTCACATCAACTCAACGGCCTTATCCGCGAAGAAGCAAAACACTAGAATACACACCGGATGCAATATTTAATACAACGGCAGAAGATCGGCATGATGCATGTATGATGCATGGCATGGCAAAGGTGCGATGCAATTAGGTCATATTAAGGGGAACCGGGGTCCCGACAATTAATTAGGTGGTTCATGTTTGTTTAGCTACCCCGCAGTTTAAATGTTGTTTAACAAGGCAGAAAGTATCACCGGTTCGCTACACAAGTTTAAATGAGGCCAATATAAGCTAGATTTGCCCGAATAAGGACCCCATATTTAATTATGAGGTGAATCGGTATAAGGCCACCAAACCACATGACAAGATGCATGCAAGTAATTATTATGCGACAAGTTGTATTATGTTATAAAATAGGGTTTCGAGAAAAGGGGTCACACATTAGGGTTCGACGCTCTTGGGGTTCCGGGGTTCGGGGTCGGTCTTAGGGTCCAGGGTTCGACGGGGTCGTTCTCGGACTCCGGGAAGGACTTGGTTCGGTGTCGTTCTTGTCGCATGCAGATCTTGTCGGGTTCCACGGGGTCGGTCTTGGCGTTCGGGGTGAAGCACTCGGCGTCCTACGGTTCCCTATCGACGGCCTTGGCGCTCTAGATCGGTCTTCAGGGCAGCGGCCTCATGTAGACGGTCGTGGCGGCTTCAGGGGGAGTCCTTGGCGTCCCTTGTAGGTGACCTTCGGCTTCGGGGTCTTCAGGGTCTCGACGGAGTTTGGTCTTTGGCATCCGAACAGGCTTCTTGAATTCCGTGAAGGAGATCTTGTCAATTCCACTGCAACGGTCTGGTGGTTCCGATGACGATGTTGGCGGTTCCGAGGGATTCTTGTCGCATCCGAAAACTATGTGGAGTCATCGTCGGTTTTTCTTGAAACTCTCGGGTACATCTCCAAAAGGATATTGTGGTACTTGGGCTAGCACACGGAACACATCCTCTGCAACATGACGCTGGTGTGGTGCCCGCGGAGGTGAGGGGTAGGACGGCGACGCGAGGGGTGAGGTTCGCCGGCGGGGCGCTACCACGCGCCGGAGAGGCGCCAGGCGGTGGCGGGACAGAGAGGCGGAGGGACCGGCAGCGGGCTTGGGGAGGCCGAGGGCGGCGGGGTCGACGCCGGCGACGCGGCGACGCGGAGGCAGAGGGCGTGGGCGGCTAGGCGAAGCGGGGTCGTCGGGGCAGACTCTGCCTCAGTGCGAGGTGGTGGAGGCCGGGGCCGACGCGGGAGGGGCCGGGGACGAGGGCGCGGCGGAGGGGAAGAGCCCAGGCCGGCGACGGCGGGAGCGGCGCGGAGGGCGGGGTGCGGTGCGGGCGGCGCCGGCGGGATGAGCTCGGCGGTGCTTGCGGGGAGCGGCGGACGGGCGGCCACGGTGCCGGCGGCGCGGGGCTTGGGCGCGGAGGAGGGAGCAGAGCTCGAGCCGGCGGTGGAGCTGCGGTGCTCGGGGGCGAGCGGGGCGAGCCGGCGAGGGAGGTTGGGCGCGAGGTCGCTGGCGGGGGAGGCCTCCGTCGGCGGCGGGCGGAGGAGAACGAGGTGGCGGGGCGGCGCAGCGAGCCAGAGGAGGGGAAGGGGAGGACGGAGCCAGGGAGGAAGAAGGGGAAAACGCGGCGCGTGGGGAAGAGAGTGCGGGACCGGGGTGGGCTGCACGCGGGATCGGGGTGGGGATCGGGTGTGGGCGGTTGGCGTGTGTGCGCGTGTGTGTGTGGTGTGGAGGCAGGGTGAGTGTGTGTGGTGTGGGTTGGGTTTAGTCTAGGTGAGGTGGCATAGAGTGATAGGCTGAGGGGGAGGGAGAGATGACGTGGCGAGCACTGATAGGATGGGGTGAGGTGGAGGGGAGGGCTGGGTAGATAGGTTGGTAGGAATAGGATTATGGGTGGGACTGGTTGGACCGATTTAAAATCCTGGGGGTGGTCGTTCGGGTCAATCGGCCCGTTCGACTGCCCCCACTGAAACAACTTAAACATTTTATTTATTTTAAATGGGCCGTATGCAAACCGATAGCGGCCAAAATAATTAATCCGGAGAACCGGGCTTTGCGTTTGAATTAAGATGAGGCGTTTAGAAAACAAATCGGGCGTTGCGAAAATAGTTTTATGCAAACAATGCATGATGATGACGATGCAATGCACAAATTCAACGCGATTTTCTAGTAGTGGTTTTGCGGGATGCCACACCCCAGCACCCTCCACTGGACGCGCTAGGTTTCGTTCTCGCCGGAATTGTCTCGGGTCGACGATGACCCCCAGCCGTTGGATTAGAACTAGATCGAAGATCCACGTTGCCCCATACCGCTTCGCCCAGCCCCGTGTCACTGACGAGTGGGGACACCCACTTAAGCAGCCCGCGGGAGCACTGCGCTTAGCAGGCCGGCCCAGTAACTTTTCCCGCGCAGCCCAGTGATTCAAATTAAACCTTTTTCTTTTTATTTCAAACACACTTTTGTACCCAACTTCAAAAATCAATCCAGATCGATTCAGTGCACCAAATTGAATGAAACCAATTTTGTTGGAAAGGTCTGTGAATGCTGAATCCAAGCCCGTTGGATTCAAGTCATTTGGATCTATAGATCACCCATGGTAAAAATAACAAGGCAGAAGCTTTTCTGCATTCAAACATTTTTCAAACTTAAACCATAATAGCTTTTGAGTTGATTCCAACTCTCAAAAATCACATTTAACCATACCTTTCAGAATATATAAAAATATGTAGGTTTACTTACAGAAATAATGTTCAAGTAATAAAAGAATGCTACATAAGCATTTCTAGCCACTTTAATTAATTAAAATAAAAGGGTAAAACCTTATTAAATTGTGACACCACTTTAAATCACATTCCCATGGACTACCATATGTGGTGATGACATGTGTCAACATGATCCCATGTTTGGTTTGGGGAATATTAAATCTTAAGTAGTTTTTTCAATGAGTAGAAATTACTTTTCTAAAAATAAAAGGAATTAAATCAAACCTTAACCTTGTAATGTTAGGGATGATGCTAGATCATCCATAGGACCCTTGTTTGTGATGATTGCAAGTAGTTAAGTATTGTTGGGTGATTGTGTACCTCGTATTTATTCATAGACGCTAGTACCGACCAAGGATACAAAGAGGAAGGAGGATACTACAAAGAAGAAGCCGAGGAGAACTTCAACCACTGCTCTGCACAAGGCAATCTTATATTGACACTGATGCAAGCCTAATACTACTAGTTGAATGTGCAAGATGATACTATACCTATGCAAGCTAACACTTGCAATCTAGCAAGCTTATACTGATATTGATGCAAGCTAACCCTTGCAAGATACCCTACTGATGCAACAAACCCCTACTTGTTCTATGACTACTATATGCCTTAAGCATATGTGATCATACCCACTTGATAAACCAATCCTAGTTTTATTTGCAAGCTTCTTACTTTATTTCTTTATCAAAGCTTACTTAGAGTTTACTTAAGTGACTTGTAGATACTAGAAAGTTTCTGAAGGTTGCATAAAGAGCATTAAATTTGACCTAAGCTAGAAACCTTGATATCATCCTAAGATATAAGGTTGTACTTAGTTAAAACTCCACCAGTCCACCACCCCTCATTAGTGCCTACCCTCACTTATAGCTGCTAGTGCTAAGCATAAAACTTGATCAACCTTAGATGGGAATACTTGGTGCAAATGGTTATGAAAACCTTAGAATGATGGATCATTCTACTGAGATGTTTTGGACATGTGTTTCCGAACACTTGATGAGTTTTGGTGATGAAAATGTTGAGGCATGAGCCTTAGCCCTTTATAAAACTGATGGTTGTCTGGATGCGATACCATTCCAATTTTATCGTACAACCACAATACCCGAATATTGGGTAGGGCTTTACTGGAAACTTATATCCCTTAGTATTAGTTCCCTCACGGCCAAGGTCTGAGCTAAGGCTACCTTGTGAAGATTGTCCACCTGTGCAGTACCCAAAATGATAGTTGGTCATGGTTGGGAGGCCAAACTCACATGAGAGGTGCTTATACTAGGGTGTGTAATTGAAAGGTTAGGATTGATTATCCACATACTGAGTATGGTGAATTCAGGATTTGTTCCTGACGGATGTATCGAATATTGTGGTGAAAGTGTACAATCTCTGCAGAGTGTCAAACTATTCGAATAGCCGCGTCCGCGGTTATGGACAGTTGGAGTGGCCATACTGTTCCCCCGTCAGACTTTTCAAAATGACTTATGAAATGACTTGAGACTTTGACTTGACCACAACAGAGTTGTGATATGATCTACAAGTTCCCAATTAGGAGTTATAAAATTGTGACTAGCTTTAGAATTTAGTAGAGATAAATCTGGCTTTTGCAAAACAACCCTAGAGCCTAGTGTCCTATTATCCAAAACCCCCCTTACCTGTTAGTATTAGTTTGCGACTACTTAAAAAGTACTCATGGCTTTGTCCCTGGCTATTCCCATGGCCAGACTATGAAGAGGAGTACCCGGAAGATGGACCCTAGGAAGGTTACGACAACTAGGATCATCTCCCATCGTCAGCATTGCCTGTGACCCCGAAGATGGAGCTTCGCCTACGCTACCGTTATTATTACGTACTCCGCTGCCTGATGTTGTATTAAGAACTGGATCATGAGATCCCTATTTGTGTAAGAACTTATGTATCGTTTGTAATGGATGATGTACTATGGTATACAATTCTGTTATGTCTCGCAAAAATGGTAATCTTGGGATTGCGATGTATGGCATAACAGGCATCTAGGATTGAAAAATCCGGGTGTTGACAAGTTGGTATCAGAGCCATCCTGACCATAGGAGACCCTAGTTAGAATGGACGTTTAAACCAAAAACTTATTTTCCAAAACTAAAGAAAACAAATATTTACAAAAACTTATTCTCATTCTTATCTCTTTGGTTCTTTCATAAAAATTCATGTTCTTCAAAAACTCTTGCAAAATATAAATTTTTTTGACACACTTGATCACCCTGCTAATCTACTCATCCTCTATTTTTATAGATGGACGTGAAGTACAGCAAGTTTTATCAACTTGGGAATGGCGGAGACCTTATCTTTGAGAGGGATTTGGACCACCTTTCGGAACTTCTGGAGCGTCCACACCCCGAGTTCTTCGGAGCTCGACTCAATGATCAAGGAGGAGAAGATCTGCAGTGGCTAATTGTTGCAAGTCTCCGAGGAAAGATTGAACCCCCCACTGCGGAGGGAATTCAGTTTACCTTGAGGGAAAACAACTGGCTCGATGGACTTGCCAGAGCAATGCAGGAAGCTCTTTCCCGTCTATGTGGGCAGAGCATCAATCAGATCAAGGGTACTCGCTTTGAGTTTTGCCCAAGGCGGGATGCAAATGGACAACCACTGGAAGCCCCATACCACCCCGAGCTGAAGACTCAATTGGACCACCTTAGCTTCATGATGTATGATCGTCAGCAGGAGTTGGACAACTGCCATGACTATTGCAACCACAAGTCTGCCATCATCAAGACGAAGGATCAAACCATAGCCATGCTAGCAAAGGATCGCAAGTCTCGCCGCCGTCAGCTCGACAAGAAGGAGCACATTATTGCCCGTCTTTGCCACCGCATCTCATCTTTGGAGGAGACTATCCACGAGTGAGACATGCAGTTGGAGGAAAGGGAGAATGCCGGAGAGGATCTTCGTGGAGACCCTTACTCCTACCTCAGCGATGACGATGATTTTCTGGAGGATCAGGCCATGGACTTCTTAACCGATGAGGATGATTTTGCCTTCATCGATGATGA
Organism: Avena sativa; assembly: GCA_916181665.1. NCBI lineage: Eukaryota > Viridiplantae > Streptophyta > Magnoliopsida > Poales > Poaceae > Avena > Avena sativa. Next base: position 238,654,594 of record OV702282.1, read on the forward strand.
TGAAGATGATGAAGCCACAGACTCCGAGGAGTAGTAGCACTGAGCACTAGCGTAGTGAGTAGTATTCGGTCCCACTGTATCGTAGATTCCAGAATGGTTCTTAAAACCATCTGTTTTTCCTTGTTGTGGTGTGCGTTGTATCGTGTGAATGAATGAATGAATGAAAAAGCAAGTTGCTAGAAAAAAATCTGAGTCAAACCTTTAAAACTTTTCAAAAGACCCAAAACCTTAGAAATTTCCCTCTTTTCTCATGATCTATCTCAATCTTCAGGTGCCACGTGGAGGAAGTGGTTCGGCCCCGGACCCGATGTTGCAGATCCTGCAACTTTTGACTTCTGACTGCGAAGCTGAAAGAGCGGAACGTCAAGCCAACCTAGCCACTCTACAACAGATAGCCCAGCTAGCCCACAACAACCAAGGCCACGGAAATCAGGACAACCATGGAACTAAGCTCAAAAATTTCCAGAATACCAACCCACCTGTTTTCACCAAGTTAGAAGAACCCCTAGATGCCGATGATTGGCTGCAAACCATGGAAAATAACTTAGAAGTCGCCGGAGTGGAAGCCAACGAGAAAGTCCTGTTCGCCACCCATTATCTAGCCGGAGATGCCAGGGCATGGTGGAACTGTGTTCGTGCCATGACCGGAGGCCAGATGATGACCTGGGAGGAATTCAAGGTCAAGTTTAGCAGAACCCATGTGCCACCAGGTTTGATCAAGAGAATGAGAGACGAGTTCAGAGAGCTGAAGCAAGGAAGGATGACTGTAGTGGAATACCGTGGCAAATTTTTGTCATTAGCTAGGTATGCCCTAGACAAGATAGACACCAAAGCCAAGAAGAAAGAAAGATTCCTGAATGGTTTGCATGACGAGATGCAGACAGTGTTAGTCAATATCCCCTTTGCTGATATTGAAGCCCTTGTCGACTCTGCTATCCAGATGGAAGGAAAGATCAACCAAGCCAATGAGAACCGCAAGCGTCACATGATGCATCAACCAGGAACCCATCAGACCCCAAAGTATCGCCCCAACCCATCTCCAGGATTTGCCCCAAGAACCAACAGACCCCCTATGACCCGTCCGACCTACCCCAACCGTGGAAACCCTAGACCCGGAGGAAATCACAACAACCCCAAAAACTCTAGCAATTTCACCCATGCCCCACCCAAGTTCAACACCAACAATGCTACCGCCAACACCAACACTGCCCCGAGGACTGGAAGCAATGTTGTGCCTGTCGCAGCCAAGGACAAGTCACAAGTGACCTGTTATGACTGTGGAAATAAAGGCCACTATTCCAACGAATGCCCCAACAAGAAGAATGCTACAGCCCCCAATGCCAATGTCCCAGCTCAACAACAGCGTCGTGTCCAGCCAGGGAGAAGATTTGTCCCAGGGAATTCACTCAACCGCAATGGCCGTCTTTTTCTCATGCATGCTGAAGAAGCTCAGGAAGCTCCAGACGTCGTGCTGGGTATGTTTTCTGTTAATTCAGTACTTGCAAGAGTATTGTTTGACTCTAGTGCATCGCATTCATTTGTCACCGAAGAATTTGCATGCACTAGTAAAATTCAACTAAACAAACTGAAGCATGTTATGATTGTGCAAATCCCCGGATCAACCACCAAGGCTAGGCAAATTTGCAAAGACGTCCCTATTCGAATCCATGGCATAGATTTTTATGCTAATCTAATAGTACTCGGAACTAAAGGTTTGGAAGTAGTACTAGGAATGGTTTGGATGTCCAAACATAAAGGATTGATTGACTGTGCCAAGAAATCCATCACCATGACCAGTACAGCCGGAATATCAGTCGAGCATATATCTGAAACCTTACCTCGCCAATTCAAGTGTAACAAGAGTCTAGCCCAACCTACCATTGACCAAGTCCGGATAGTCTGTGAATACCCCGATGTATTTCCAGATGTTTTACCCGGTATGCCCCAGATCGGGATATCGAGTTTATCATCGAACTAATCCCCGGAACAGGACCCATAGCCCAGAGACCCTATAGTATGAACCCGTCAGAACTATAAGAACTGAAGAAGCAACTGGATTCCATGATAGAAATTGGATTGATTCAACCAAGTGCGTCACCATGGAGATCACCTGTCTTATTTGTGGACAAGAAGGATGGAGGTAACCGTTTGTGTACGGATTATCAGAAGTTAAATGATGTCACCATCAAGAACAAGTACCCCTTGCCCAATATAGAAGATTTGTTTGATCAGTTGACCGGTGCCCATGTGTTTTCTAAGATTGATCTTAGAACTGGCTATCATCAACTCAAAATTCGTGCATAGGATATTCCAAAGACTGCCTTTACCACCAGATATGGATTGTATGAGTATACAGTCATGGATTTTGGATTAACCAATGCCCCCGCTTATTTCATGAACCTCATGAATAAGATTTTTATGGACTTCCTGGATAAGTTTGTCGTTGTTTTCATCGATGACATTCTAATTTATTCCAAATCAGAAGAAGAACATGAGCTACACCTAAGGACCATTCTTGGAACCCTTAGAGAGCATCAGCTATATGCAAAGTTTAGCAAATGTGAATTCTGGTTACATGAAGTAGGATTCCTCGGTCACATTGTATCAGCCGGAGGAATTGCCGTTGACCCTGCCAAAGTGAAAGATGTAGAAGATTGGCAAGCCCCAACCACTCAAACCCAAGTTCGTGCCTTTCTCGGATTGGCGGGATACTACCGCAAGTTCGTAGAAGGATTCTCTAGTATCGCTAGACCCATGACTCAATTGCTGAAGAAGGACAAGAAGTTTGAATGGACCGACAAATGTGAAGCGAGTTTTCAAGAACTCAAGAGGAGATTGATTTCAGCCCAAATCCTGATCATGCCGGATATCACGAAGCCCTTCGATGTGTATTGTGACGCATCCAAGATTGGTCTCGGATGTGTGCTAATGCAAGAAGGCAAAGTTATATCTTATCTATCACGACAACTGAAGCAACATGAGCAAAACTACCCAACCCATGACCTCGAACTCGCAGCAGTAGTTCTAGCCCTGAAGACATGGAGACATTACTTGATGGGAAACCGTTGTGAAATTTATTCGGATCACAAGAGCCTAAAGTATATATTCACTCAAATGGAGTTGAATATGAGGCAGAGAAGATGGATTGAGCTAATCAAGGATTACGATCTGGACATTCACTATCACCCAGGTAAAGCCAACGTAGTAGTCGATGCCCTTAGCAGATTGCCGTGCCGCTTGAACTCCATGATCTTGAAGGAGCAACCAAGTTTGCACAAGGAGATGGAAGCTTTTCGAATGGAATTAGTAAGTGAAGGATTTTTGGCTAGCATAGAACTTCAGCCCACTTTGATCAGTCAGATTAAAGAGGCGCAGGAGGGAAATGCCAGTATCGACGGAATCAAGCATCGAATCGGTACATGCAAAGTACCCGGATTCACCGAGGACGAAGAAGGAGTTCTGTGGTACAAAGGACGCCTTTGTGTACCATCAGATTCGGAGTTGAAAGAAGTTATCTTGAAGGAGGCTCATGATACTCTTTATTCTATCCATCTCGGAGGAACTAAGATGTATCAAGATTTGAAGGAGCAATTTTGGTGGCATAAGATGAAGAGAGAAATCGGAAGCTATATCGCCAAGTGTGATATTTGTCAGCGAGTCAAGGCAGGACATCAAAGACCCGCTGGATTGTTACAACCTTTGCAAATTCTGGAATGGAAATGGGATTCTGTAGGAATGGACTTTATCACTGGACTACCTACTTCTAGTAGGGGAAATGACTCTATCTGGGTCATAGTGGACAGATTGTCCAAAGTCGCCCATTTCTTGCCCGTTAAAACCACATATCAGAGTTCGAAACTAGCGGAGTTATACATTGCTAGAATCGTTAGTTTGCACGGAGTCCCCAAGAACATAGTATCGGATCGAGGAACTCAGTTTACCTCGAGATTTTGGAAGAAAGTCCAAGAAGGTTTAGGAACCCGCCTAGATTTCAGTACTGCGTATCACCCTCAGACCTATGGACAAACGGAGCGAGTAAATCAAATACTCGAAGATATGCTGAGAGCATGCGTGTTAGAATATGGATCCAAGTGGGAAGACTGTCTGCCGTTTGCAGAATTTTCATACAACAATAGTTACCAAGCCAGTTTGCAAATGGACCCCTTTGAATTCATGTACGGAAGAAAGTGTCGCACCCCTTTGAACTGGTCGGAAGTAGGAGAAAGTCAGATTTTCGGACCCGACATCCTACGAGAAGCAGAAGAGAAGGTTCACAAGATTCGTGAGCACCTCAAGACCGCCCAATCCCGACAGAAGAGTTATGCCGACAAGAGACGTAGAGACCTCGCCTTCAATATAAGAGATTTTGTGTATCTGAAAGTGTCGCCATTGAAGGGAATGCAGCGTTTCCAACTTAAAGGAAAGTTAGCCCCTAGATATATCGGACCTTTCAAAATTCTGAACCGTCGAGGAGAAGTATCGTATCAATTGGAACTACCTGAAGAGATGTCAGCTGTGCACAATGTGTTCCATATCTCGTTACTTCGCAAGTGTCTCGAAGTCCCCGAGAAGACCGAAGTGTTCAAGAATATCGATCATCAGACCATAGAGATCAATGATGACCTAACCTATCCCGAAGTACCCATCCGCATTTTGGAAGAAGCTTTTCGAACTACCCGAACCCGAAGCATCAAGTTTCTCAAGATTCAGTGGAGCAACCACACAGAAGAGGAAGCTACCTGGGAACGCGAAGATCACATCAGGACGGAGTTTCCAGATCTCTTCAAATCCTAGGTAATCTTTTCATCCTTTTTCAAATCTCGGGACAAGATTTTGTTTAAGGGGGGAAGGTTTGTAACATCCCAAAAATACTAAGCTTGGATCATCAAACTCTAAGCATCAAAATTATGGTTAACAAAAACTTTTCTAAATAAAATTATGAATGCATGCATATGTGTATGCATGGATTTTGAAATTCTTTTAAACCACCTTGTTTGTTTGTTTGTTTCATTGCTTGTAAAATGTTTCTTAGGTGAAATAAACATCATCTAAAACATTTTCCACACTTTTCCTAAAGACAAGTAAATCAAAACACATATATGAAATGAATGGTCATTTTGGCCAATTTAACTCCCATGCCTACTTTGGCTGTCTCAAACTTTCAGAACCTAACAGAAACTTTTCTGGATCTTTGCACCCCTTGAATGTACTCATAACAAGGTATCAAGGCCCACTTTGTGATCATCCAGAAACTTTCAAATGCATAGTTTAAATGACAATTCAAAATTGAATCTTTATCATATGGGAAGATCCCACTTATTCAAAAACCACTCAAATAAGCTCAACTTGCAAAACCCAAGCATCTGCAGACTCACCAGCACCAATCTAGCAAACCCACCAAAAATCTTTTCAAAATTCAAAACTTGAGTTCATGCGGCCATTTCATCAAACAGGTTGCAGACACAAATCAAACAAACATCAAACACTATAGTGTGCAGTAAAATTGGCCTAACTTGTTCCCTAGTTAGCTCACACCCAACTCAGTAGATCATCTAGGAAGTTTAACTAAGGACTAGCACCCCTGTGAGCTTGCCATTGCCATCAATGGTGAACAGCCGAGCACCCCCTTGTCACCCCATTGTGGACAGCAGGCTAGAGGAGGAACTAGCCATGCCAACCTTGTCTGGGAGGCAGCCCACCATCCACCGCCACTCCCTGTCCCAGCCGCGAGCGTTGCCAAGCCCTAGACCACGCGCACAAGCCGTGCCCAGACCGCCAGAGACCATGCCGACCATGCGCCAGAGCACCACCATCGACCAGCGTCCACAGACCGCGCGCCGCCCTCACCGTGTGCACACACGATCGCCATCAACCCAGGAGACCACCAGAAATCCCCGTTTGCCGCCCCGTGCCGCAGAGCCACCGCCCGCCGTCGAAAACGCCGCCTCTGCCGCGCAGAGCAACGCCCGTTCTAGACCCAACCACACTGCCCCATGCCTCGAGACCATGTCGTTGAAGATCGCCACGAGACACCTCACCGTCCCCTACCTTTGCCCATGCCATTAGCCGCCTGTAACCTCGCCCCCGACGAGCTCACCGTGCGCCCCGACAGTCCCCTCGCTCGACTATAAATAGAGGCCACCCCCGCACGATTTCTTCACACCATCTCACTCCCCTCTCCTCACTGATCGTGCCACACCGTTCTCAGAGCAAGGCAAGCACCACCCCGCCGGAATTTCACCGGAGCCCGCCGCCTCTGGAGAAGAAGGGAGCCAGCGATTGGAGCCGCCCCAGGAGAAGGCACCGGTACCAGGAGATTCGCCATCATCGACTTCGTCGTTCGCCCGCCTCGCCGACCCTCGCCAGTACCCCGGTGAGCCCCCAGCACCCTCCACTGGACGCGCTAGGTTTCGTTCTCGCCGGAATTGTCTCGTGTCGACGATGACCCCCAGCCGTTGGATTAGAACTAGATCGAACAATCCACGTTGCCCCATACCGCTTCGCCCAGCCCCGTGTCACTGACGAGTGGGGACACCCACTTAAGCAGCCCGCGGGAGCACTGCGCTTAGCAGGCCGGCCCAGTAACTTTTCCCGCGCAGCCCAGTGATTCAAATTAAACCTTTTTCTTTTTATTTCAAACACACTTCTGTACCCAACTTCAAAAATCAATCCAGATCGATTCAGTGCACCAAATTGAATGAAACCAATTTTGTTGGAAAGGTCTGTGAATGCTGAATCCAAGCCCGTTGGATTCAAGTCATTTGGATCTATAGATCACCCATGGTAAAAATAACAAGGCAGAAGCTTTTCTGCATTCAAACATTTTTCAAACTTAAACCATAATAGCTTTTGAGTTGATTCCAACTCTCAAAAATCACATTTAACCATACCTTTCAGAATATATAAAAATATGTAGGTTTACTTACAGAAATAATGTTCAAGTAATAAAAGAATGCTACATAAGCATTTCTAGCCACTTTAATTAATTAAAACAAAAGGGTAAAACCTTATTAAATTGTGACACCACTTTAAATCACATTCCCATGGACTACCATATGTGGTGATGACATGTGTCAACATGATCCCATGTTTGATTTGGGGAATATTAAATCTTAAGTAGTTTTTCAATGAGTAGAAATTACTTTTCTAAAAATAAAAGGAATTAAATCAAACCTTAACCTTGTAATGTTAGGGATGATGCTAGATCATCCATAGGACCCTTGTTTGTGATGATTGCAAGTAGTTAAGTATTGTTTGGTGATTTTGTACCTCGTATTTATTCATAGACGCTAGTACCGACCAAGGATACGAAGAGGAAGGAGGATACTACGAAGAAGAAGCCGAGGAGAACTTCAACCACTGCTATGCACAAGGCAAGCTTATATTGACACTGATGCAAGCCTAATACTACTAGTTGAATGTGCAAGCTGATACTATACCTATGCAAGCTAACACTTGCAATCTAGCAAGCTTATACTGATATTGATGCAAGCTAACCCTTGCAAGATACCCTACTGATGCAACAAACCCCTACTTGTTCTATGACTACTATATGCCTTAAGCATATGTGATCATACCCACTTGATAAACCAATCCTAGTTTTATTTACAAGATTCTTACTTTATTTCTTTGTCAAAGCTTACTTAGAGTTTACTTAAGTGACTTGTAGATACTAGAAAGTTTCTGAAGGTTGCATAAAGAGCATTAAATTTGACCTAAGCTAGAAACCTTGATATCATCCTAAGATATAAGGTTGTACTTAGTTAAAACTCCACCAGTCCACCACCCCTCATTAGTGCCTACCCTCACTTATAGCTGCTAGTGCTAAGCATAAAACTTGATCAACCTTAGATGGGAATACTTGGCGCAAATGGTTATGAAAACCTTAGAATGATGGATCATTCTACTGAGATATTTTGGACATGTGTTTCCGAACACTTGATGAGTTTTGGTGATGAAAATGTTGAGGCATGAGCATTAGCCCTTTATAAAACTGATGGTTGTCTGGATGCGATGCCATTCCAATTTTATCGTACAACCACAATACCCGAATATTGGGTAGGGCTTGACTGGAAACTTATATCACTTAGTATTAGTTCTCTCACGGCCAAGGTCTGAGCTGAGGCTACCTTGTGAAGATTGTCCACCTGTGTAGTACCCAAGATGACAGTTGGTCATTGTTGGGAGGCCAAACTCACAGGAGAGGTGCTTATACTAGGGCGTGTAATTGAAAGGTTAGGATTGATTATCCGCATACTGAGTATGGTGAATTCAGGATTTGTTCCTGACGGATGTATCGAATATTGTGGTGAAAGTGTACAATCTCTGCAGAGTGTCAAACTATTCGAATAGCCGCGTCCGTGGTTATGGATAGTTGGAGTGGCCATACTGTTCCCCGTCAGACTTTTCAAAATGACTTATGAAATGACTTGAGACTTTAACTTGACCACAACAGAGTTGTGATATGAAATACAAGTTCCCAATTAGGAGTTATAAAATTGTGACTAGCTTTAGAATTTAGTAGAGATAAATCTGGCTTTTGCAAAACAACCCTAGAGCCTAGTGTCCTATTATCCAAAAACCCCCTTACCTGTTAGTATTAGTTTGCGAGTACTTAAAGAGTACTCATGGCTTTGTCCCTGGCTATTCCCATGGCCAGACTATGAAGAGGAGTACCCGGAAGATGGACCCTAGGAAGGTTACGACAACTAGGATCATCTCCCATCGTCAGCATTGCCTGTGACCCCGAAGATGGAGCTTCGCCTACGCTACCGTTATTATTACGTATTCCGCTGCCTGATGTTGTATTAAGAACTGGATCATGAGATCCCTATTTTTGTAAGAACTTATGTATCATTTGTAATGGATGATGTACTATGGTATACAATTCTGTTATGTCTCGCAAAAATGGTAATCCTGGGATTGTGATGTATGGCATAACAGGCATCTAGGATTGAAAAATCCGGGTGTTGACAGATGGGGTCCATCGGTCAGCGACGCTGTGGGTCAAAACTTGAGTGGAAATGTTTCGCTGCGGGTGGGGTGGAAAGATGGACTTGCTGGGCCTTGTTGGGATGGGCTGAGTCTGTTCCATTTTTTTTGTTCATGTTTCTATTTCTTTTTCCATTTCTTTTATTTTGTTTTGATTTTGATCAAACAATTCAACCATCAATTTGAATTCAAACCTCAACCAAAATTTGTGTAGGTTTAAATACTGATTAGTAATATAATCTGAAGTCAATTTTGGAATAAAATTTTATTCTTTTTAGGGTCTTTTAATTATTTAATTAGGCCCTTGTTTTAAATCAATTAAGATTTAATAATATTTTCAAACACCATTTGAATTTCCAAAACCTTCCAAATCTTTTCAGTAGGTTTTTATTTGTTTATTTGGGTGTCAAATAATTCATCTTGAATTATGTGGAAAAGTTTTTGATATGATTCATAAATCATTTAAATTGGGTATTTGTTTTAATTCCAATGGAATTAAATATAGTTTTAATTCCCTAAATTTTATTTTGGAAGATTTATTTTATTTAAGTTAATTAAACAATTTTTATTCCACTTGGGTAATTCCAAAATACTATTTTCTCATGAATTATATAATTATTCTTATTAGGGATTTGTCTTTATTCAAATAGGGATAGAATGGTTAATGCCATTTTATTTTATTTTGGAAATTCTTTATCCTTTTATTTTATTTGGATTTGGATTCTATTCATTCCATTTTATTAATGGATTAGGCCAAGATTTAATTTTGGTCTTTAAATAATCCTTATTTAATAATTCTTTCTTCATCTTATAAAATCCATATCTTTTTATTTATAGATCCAAACTTGGTGACTCCAATTTGTAAAATCTTAGTTAATATTTATTTATCTTTTTAAATATATTTAGGATTATTTGCTCACCATTTGGTATGGATTTTTAGATAGATGCTTTATTAACTTTGGAAATTACTTTTCCCTATCTTATTATATTCATAAGATTTTATCTATGGCTCCAAATTAAGTGAAACCAATTTATAGGGTTTAATATATTTCTATTTATCATTCTTGATCATTTATAAATGTTTGATGATAAATTTTTATATGGATCAAATCCATAGGCTTGGAGATAACTTGGAAATGATTTTATTCCATTAGGGTTTAGGGTTTGGATTTGTTTTCCAAGTGTTTAAATTTCTAGATGCATTTTATGAGGATTGCATTTCTCTTGATTTGGAATTTGTTGAATTCAAACTTTAATTACAGTTTGTTCAAGATGGGATTTTAATTTCCATTTAAAAAACAAAAGTTTCTTTTCACCCTAAAATTCAACAATAATTTATTTTGTTTATTTATTTTTCACATTACAAGATTTGGAAAATATTGGGATGTGACACTGGGCCTGAGCCTGATACTGAGTGCTTTTACTACAAGGGAGAGGGTCACTGGAAGCGGAATTGCCCAAAGTACTTGGCGGATTTGAAGAACGGCAACATCAAGAAGAAAGGTATATCCGATATACATGTTATTGATGTGTATCTCACTAGTACTCGTAGTAGTGCCTAGGTATTTGATACTGGTTCAGTTGCTCATATTTGTAACTCGAAACAGGAGCTGCAGAATAAACGGAAGCTAGCGAAGAACGAGGTGACAATGCGCGTTGGAAATGGATCAAAGGTTGATGTGATCACGGTCGACACGCTACCTCTTCATCTACCATCGGGATTAGTTTTATACTTCAATAATTGTTATTTGGTGCCTGCGTTGAGCATGAACATTATATCTGGATCATGTTTATTGCGAGACAGTTACTTGTTTAAGTCCGAGAATAATGGTTGTTCGATTTATATGAGTAATATGTTTTATGTACATGCACCTTTGATAGATGGTCTATTCTTATTGAATCTCAATTGTGGTAATACACACATTAATAATATTGAAGCTAAACGTTTGAAATTGAGTGATAACTCGACCTATATGTGGCACTGTCGTCTTGGTCATATTGGAGTGAAGCGTATGAAGAAAATCTATTCCGATGGACTTCTTGAATCACTTGATTTCGAATCACTTGAATGATGTGAAGCATGTCTGATGGGTAAAATAACTAAGCCTCCATTTTCTGGTATGATGGAGCGAGCTACGGACTTATTGGAAATCATACATACCTATGTGTGTTGCCCAATGTGTCACATCCCAAGATTTTCCAAATCTTGTAATGTGAAAAATAAATGAATAAAATAAAACTTTGTTGATTTTCAGAGTGAGAAGAAACTTTTTGAATCCAATTGGAAACCTTCAAACCAATTTGGATCAAATAAATCCTAAAGGGATTTAAAAAGTTAAACATCTAATAAAAGGAAAATAAAAATATTTTAAAATTACTATTTTGGATCTTTTAAATAAAGTGAATTGGTTTTCAAAATAAAAGGTGGATTTATAAATAAAGATTATTTTATAGAGCCAAATTAAACTTGGCCAAGCCTTTGAAATAAAAATATTTCTATTTGGGAAAATTAGTAAAATTTTATTTAAATAAATTAATAAGGATTTAATATCCAAGTTTTATAAATAAAGATTTTACTATTTTTAAATCAAACCTCAAATCTTATTTATTATTTTAAATAAGTTTTCCAAGTAAATTATATTCCCAAATAAAACCTACTGATTTGGTTTTGAAAATAATTAGATTTCGAAAGGAGTATTTAAATAAAAAAATCCCATTTAATAACAATGGTCTATTTATTTAATTAATAATGGACCCTAAAATAAAATTATTATTTTGGATTTGGATATTGGTTTATGTTACTGAACAGAACCAAATTCAAAGTTGTATAGTGTGGTGATTGTTTGATTTGAATTAGTTGTTTGAATTTCAAAACAGAAAAAGAATTGGAAAAGGAAAAACAATTTGAATAGGAAAAAAATAGAATTGGACCAGCCCAGTCGACAAGCCCACTAAGCCCAGTACCAGCCCACCTATTTCCCCCTCTGCCGAAACGTTTTCTCACTCACCAGACGACCCGTGCAGTGAATGACTGGTGGACCCTTACCTCACTCCTTTTCTCACTGACCAGCCGACCCCACCTTCCTGTCATCGTTTCCACCGCCGCGACTTCTTCTCCCCAAACCACGTCGCCGTTTATGCTGTTGAATGCGCGCTTGATTCCTCCTTAACCACGCATTTATTCAGCCCGTGACTGCGTGCACTTAAGCGCCTCTCCTCCCTCTATCATTCCCCTCAAACGCCAACTCCACATCGCCACCAGGCTGTACGGAATCATCTCCAAACCGTCACTGTCTCCGACGCTCTCCGGCAAAAATTCCGGCCACCACCGCTAGCCCCACTGCCACCAGAGCACACTATCTTGCTCGCCATCGTCTCCTGCATCTACCAGTACCTTTCCCTCACTCGCGAGTGCTCTGCAACGACGACTTCGTCTTCGACTGAACGACTCCGCCGTCCGCTGCAACTCCGACGAGATCCCCAGGTAGTATCCGACCGCCCCTTTCCCTCGCATTGATACTCCCGCACGCTCCTCACTCTCCTGCACCTAACTACGCCCTCTGTTTGCCTCCGCGTGATCTACAGCGTCTCCTCCAACCACGAACAGGACCATCTGACGCCGACCACGTCTCCGGCGAGAAATTGCTGCAGACCCAGAGCGCCCCTTGCCATGCCGACCACACACCAAGCATCACCACGTCCTCGCAATTCTGGTGAGCATCTCCCCTACTCCCCTCGCTTCCTGTTCTCGCCGTTACGCCATAGCCAGAGCGCCACCGCCGCGCGCCACCGTCGTCGCGCCGCCAGTTCTTGGCAGAGCATTAGGAGCCATCCGATCCAGATCCGAGGCACGTGATAGATTGACTTATCGAAGGGGTAAGAGCGAGCCTGTGCCGCACGATTCACTTTAAATCCTGCGGTCCACGTTGCTGATCCGAACGAACCGGTACCGTCCAATAAGAAAGCGACGCGTGGCCAGACTTTGTTTAGAACTGAATTTGAAATCTGATTAGAATGTGATTTTGAAAACACTATAACTTTTGATCCACACGTCCAAAAATTAGAAACTTTATATCGTTGGAATCAGTGGAACAAGCCCTAGCCAACCATGGAATTTGTTTAGCAAATAGTATTTTTTAGATTGCTTGTTTTTGCAGAAACAATTGTATGCTTGTTTAGATTAGAAAAATTGTTCAAAAATGTTTTAAAGGTTGAAATCTTGGAAAATTAGTTTGTGGTGAACTTACTGACCCTAGGAACCAACCCATGGTTTTAAAAATGAATTTGGTAAAGTTTAGGAAAAAAAACTTGGCTTAGCCCATTTCTAGCCAAATAAAAATAATGGTTTTTGTTATGAAAATGTTTTTGGAATAAAAAAAACTTTGAGAAAATGTTTTGGATCAAACCTACTGACCCTAAACACCAAGTTTTGAGAAACAACAACTTATTTGGTGAACAACTTAAAGTTGTTGCTTTGATAAAAATATTTTCCACCACATAAAATGATGAATGGATTTAAAAATGGTTTATGAACAAAACCCTTTTGCAAATGACTTTGCCACTTAGGAAAATGACCACTTTGAACCTTACAAAGTTTAGAAGCCTAGTGAAGACCATCTTTGCAAACAAACCTATCTTTTGCATGCTTGCATGCATGACTTAGATCCCATTGTTTTATGTGAGTGAATTGTTTGATTGATTATTGGTTTGGAATGCTAGTTGATATTGTGTTTGCTTGATTGATTGTAGTGAAGTTAGAAAAGTGTGAGACTAGCAAGATCAAGGAGTGAACCATCATTCCCTACCAAAAAGGCAAGTGACACTATCATCTAAAGTCCTACTATTTTCATTATACTTAGTGGATTTTGAAACATGCATGACAAGAATTTCTATACTTATGCTATGCTAAATCGTAATAGGATTCCCTATACATTCCTTAGTGAAAAAAATGTAGATGTTACATGCTTAGCCATGCTATATTTTGAAAAGAGATACATGTTGAGATTTTATGAAGTTGAGAAAAGGACTTGTGATTTTACATAATAAAACAAGGACTCAATGAACCACCTGGGTGGCCAAGGATACTTTGAGTTTTGGAGAAGGTGGCAACAAAAGGAACCATGTCTATGGCAATCTCTTTGTGTTGTGCTCCAAAGGAAACCACCCAGGAAACTTAGAGATTGAACATGTTTCTCCAATTGTGGCTTTCGTGTGCAACCACATGCTATTTATGGCTCTGGCTTAGTCACCTACATTGGGAAGACCCATGCATTGTCTTCAGTTTACTGGACATGAGGACCTGGAATCCTACATGGGTGCTGAAGACAAGCTAGCAATGGTGTATGGGAGGACCCTCTGGAAAGACTTCGTCACATTCTCAATCTGCCGGTACTCCATCTTGGTGAGCACTAATCTAGTGGCCACTGGTGGCAACAAGATGGGATTGTGACATGTGGGTAAAGTGTACTACTTCTGCAGAAGATAAAATAATCTAAGTACTTAGCCGTGTCCCCGGTTATGGACAATACTAAGCAACTAAAGTATGAAGCTATGGGAAATCTCGACATTCTAATTTCTAAAAGAAAACTTTCAAAAACTTGATGCACTTGGGGGTACCAAGGAGCTCAAGAGATTTTGATAAAACTTGATGCACTTGGGGGTACCAAGGAGCTCAATAGATTTTGATAAAACATGATGCACTTGGGGTTACCAAGGAGCTCAAGGGATTTTTGACAAAGACTTGAACACTTGGGAATTTACCAAGGAGTTCAAGGGATTTTGAGAAGTAGATTTGACAAAGGACCAAAACCATTTTGAAAAGATAGGATAAATTATTGCTTTATGCAAATGAGCCCAAAACTCTACCTAGCCAAATATGCATGTAATGATAGGATCCACTTATATTCCACATAGTAGTGAAACTTGCCAATACAATTCAAATGTATTGACCCTTGTGGCTGTAACTTGTAATGTTGCAGGTTTGATTGATTTTAGTGAAGATTGATTGATTAGGATTACAAAGTCTACAACCAACATCTGCCTGTGGCACTTTGAAGACGAAGGACCCATGCTTATAGTTATTCTGCTGCAATGTAATGTAATAGCCAAATGAGCTATGTAAGATGTAATAAAATTACTTTATTCCTGGTTATAAAGTTATAAAATGACCTTTGTTTCTTGATATTACATCTTAACTGTGGATGCTAGCTATTGATCCAGGGACTAGCATTGTAAACACAGGGGACTCCACCTTATATTGTGTAAAGGTTGGGACACTCCCTCTACACAATGAGTGTAGCATCGCGTGGTGGTTATCGTTATGTTCTTACCTTCACGGATGACTTGAGTAGATATGGGTATATCTAATTCATGAAATATAAGTCCGAAACTTTCGAGAAGTTTAAGGAATTTCAAAGTGAGGTAGAGAATCAACGTAACAAGAAGATTAAATTTCTACGATCTTATCGTGGAGGTGAATATCTGAGTTACGAGTTTGGCGAGCATTTGAAGAAATGCGGAATACTTTCACAATTGACACCGCCGGGAACACCACAGCGTAATGGTGTGTCCGAACGTCGTAATCGAACTCTCTTAGATATGGTTCATTCTGTGATGTCACTTATAGATTTACCGCTATCGTTTTTGGGTTATGCATTAGAAACAGCCGCATTCACTTTAAATAGGGCACCATCTAAATCCGTTGAAACGACACCGTATGAATTATGGTTTGGGAAGAAACCTAAATTGTCGTTCCTTAAAGTTTGGGGTTGCGAAGCCTATGTAAATAAGTTACAGCCGGACAAGCTTGAACCCAAAGTGGAAAAATGCGTCTTCACAGGATACCCGAAGGAAACTATTGTGTATACCTTCTATCATAGATCCGAGGGCAAAATCTTCGTTGCCAAGAATGGATCCTTTCTAGAGAAGGAATTTATCTCGAAAGAAGTGACCGGAAGGAAAGTAGAACTCGACGAGGTTGTTGAACCTTCTCTCGAACTTGCGAGTAGCACAACACCGGAAGTAGTTCCTGTGGCGCCTGCACCAATAAGAGAGGAAGCTAATGATGTTGATCATGAAACTTCGGTTGAAGTTACTACGGAACCTCGCAGGTCAACGAGACCTCGTACCACTCCTGATTGGTATGATCCCATTATGAGTGTCATGTTGGTGGACAACACCGATGACCCTGTGACATATGAAGAAGCGATAATGAGCCCAGATTCCAATAAATGGCAAGAGGCCATGAAATCCGAGATTGGATCCATGTACGAAAACCAAGTATGGACTTTGGTGGATTTACCAGATGGCCGGAAGGCTGTCGAGAACAAATGGATTTTCAAGAAGAAAACATATGCTGATGGTAATGTTACTATCTATAAAGCTCAACTTGTCCAAAAGGGTTTTGACAAATTCAAGGAGTTGACTACGATGAGACTTTCTCACCGGTAGCGAAGCTAAAGTCTGTAAGGATTATGTTAGCAATCGCTGCATATTATGATTATGAGATATGGCAGATGGATGTCAAAACAGCTTTCCTCAATGGAGACATTGATGAAGAGTTGTATATGATGCAACCCAAAGGTTTTGTCGATCCTAAAGATGCTAACAAGGTATGCAAACTTCAACGGTCCATATATGGATTGAAGCAAGCGTCCCGAAGTTGGAATCAACGTTTTGATAAGGTAATCAAAAGTTTTGGTTTTATACAAACTTATGGAGAAGCTTGTATTTACAAGAAAGTGAGTGGGAGCTCTATAGCATTCTTAATACTATATGTAGATGACATATTATTAATTGGGAATGATGTAGACCTTCTTAATAGTGCCAAGGATTATTTGAATAATAGTTTTTCAATGAAAGATCTTGGCGAAGCAGCTTACATATTAGGCATAAAGATTTATAGAGATAGATCGAGACGCCTAATATCATTGTCACAAAGTACATATTTGGACAAAGTTCTAAAGAGGTTTGGAATGGAAGATAGAAAGAAAGGGTTCTTGCCCATGTTGCCCAATACGACCTTGAGTAAAACTCAAAGTCCTGCAACGGCAGAAGATAGATAAAGGATGAGTAAGACTCCCTATGCCTCAGCCATAGGATCTCTAATGTATGCCATGCTATGTACTAGACCCGACATTGCATATGCTGTTAGTTTGACTAGCAGATATCAAAGTGATCCAGGAGTGGATCATTGGACAGCGGTCAAAAACATCCTTAAGTACTTGAGAAAAACTAAGGATATGGTTCTTTCTTATGGAGGTGATAAACAGCTCGTTGTTAATGGTTACACGATGCTAGTTGGAACACCGATCCGGATGATTCTAAATCTCAATCTGGATACGTATTTACTTTGAATGGTGCAACAGTTAGCTGGTGGAGTGCAAAGCAAAGCGTTGTGGCGAGATCTTCAACTGAATCGGAATACATAGCTGCTTCGGAGGCTTCACAAGATGAAATATGGATGAAAGAGTTCATTACAGAGCTCGGTGTGGTTCCAAGTGCGCTGGACCCAATGTCTATCTACTATGATAACATGGGTGCCATAGCCAATGCGCAAGAACCAAGGTCACACAAGAAGCTGAAGCATATCAAGCTACGTTTTCACGCTATTCGAGAACATGTCCAAGATGGTGACATAAAGATTTGCAAAGTACACACAGATCTTAATGTGGCGGATCCGTTGACTAAACCTCTCCCGAGGGCAAAATATGACCAGCACCAAACCTCCATGGGTGTTCGGTATATTACCATGTAATCTAGATTAGTTGACTCTAGTGCAAGTGGGAGACTGTTGGAGATATGCCCTAGAGGCAATAATAAAAGTGGTTATTATTATATCTTTGTGTTTATGATAAATGTTTACATTCATGCTATAACAGTATTAACCGGAAACAATAATACTTGTGTGATTTGTAAACTAAATTAGAGTCCCTAGTAAAGCCTCTTTATAATACTAGCTTGTTGGTTAATAGATGATCGTGGTTTCCCGATCATGAACATTGAGATGTTGTTAACAACAAGATCATATCATTAGGAGAATGGTATGATGGACATACTCCTATAGATAAGCGTAGCATAAAGATCAAGTCATTTTAATAGTTCAATTGCTATAAGCTTTTTGATACATAGTAACCTAATTCCTTCGACCATGAGATCATGCTAATCACCATCACCGGAAGGATGCTTTGATGACATCAAACACCACACCGTAACCGGGTGGCTATAAAGGTGGCATTGAGTGTTTGGAAAGTATGGTTTGAGGCACATGGATCAAGAGTGGGATTTGTCCATCCATATGACGGATAGATATACTCTGGGCCCTCTCGAAGGAATGTCATCCAATTAGCTTGCAAGCATGTGACTGGCTCACAAGGGATCACATACCACGGGAACGAGAAAAGAGTACTTACCAGTAACGAGGTTGAACTAGGTATGCAGAGATACCGACGATCAAAACCTCAGATAAGTAAACTATCGTGAGACAAAGGGAAATTGGTATCGTATGTAAGTGGTTCATTCGATCACAAAGTAATCATAGAAATATGTGGGAGCCATATGAATTTCCAGATTCCTCTATTGGTTATTGATCAGAGAAATGTCTCGGTCATGTCCGCATAATTCACGAACCGTAGGGAGACACACTTAAGGATTCGATGTTGTTGTGTAGTTATGGAATGATGAGTAAGATACCGAATGTTGTTCGGACTCTCGGATGGGATCCGGGATATCACGAGGAGATCTGGAATGGTCCGGAGAATAAGATTCATATAAGGAAAGTCCTGTTTCGGAGTTCGGGAATGATTCCTGTGTTTTCACCAGGAATGTTCTAGAAGGGTCTGGAAGGTCCGGCACTCCGGAGGGGAAGGGTACATGGATGTGTCATGACAATTCTTAATGGTTGCATCATGTACTAGGTCACTTGGCTGAGAAATATGGAGAGAGCAATCAAATCCAAGTTTGAAAGTCAAACGCCAATTTGAAAAAGTCAAATCTGAAGTTTGCTTGGTGGAGGGAGAGTAGGAAACCTACTTGGGGAGGAAGTCCCCTCCCTCCACCCACCGACCAAGGAGGAGGAGTTGGAGGAGGACTCCCTCCTCCCAACCGCCTCCCTCCCACCTATATAAGGAGGGGTAGGGTTGCCCCCTACCCTCACACCCAAACCCTAGCCCCAAGTCGCTGGCCACCTCCAAGCGCCGCCGCCTAGGGATCTCCCAAGTCGCCGACTAGGGTTTCCCCAAACCCTAGCCTCCGGCCAAGCCCCCTCCTTGGTGCCTCTAAACCCTAGATCACCAAGTCCCCTCTCTTGCTCCACCACACTCGCTCCGGCTTAAGGCGAAGCCCTGCGAGATCTCCCCTCTACTTCCGACACCACGGCGTCGTGCTGCCGGAATCGCGAGGAGAGTACTACAACCTCTGCTGCCTGCTGGAACAAGGGAGATGAAGGTATTCATCGAGTACCGTACGTGTCACCGACTGCGGGAGCGCTGCTGGAACGCGGCGCCGGAAGGATCGCCTACGCGATCTTGAGATCGGCAAGTGTACGACTACATCGCCCACGAGAATCTGCTCTCGTTAACCGCTTTAGAATCTTTGAGGGTGAGTTCCTCTATCGACTCGTTGCTACAATATAGTAGATAGATCTTGGCTTGTTTGTGTGCATGCGGTAGAATTTTTTTCTTTTCCATGCTACGAACCCCTACAGGTTTGAGCCGAGGCTACCTTGTGAAGATTGCCCACTTGTGCAGTTCCCAAGATGACAGATGGTCATGGTTGGGAGGCCAAGCTCACAGGAGAGGTGCCTATACTAGGGCGTGTAATTGAAAGGTTAGCATTGATTATCCGCATACTGAGTATGGTGAATTCAGGATTGTTCCTGACGGATGTATCGAATGTTGTGGTGAAAGTGTACCACCTCTGCAGAGTGTCAAACTATTCGAATAGCCGAGTCCGCGGTTATGGACAGTTGGAGTGGCCATAATGTTCCATCGTCAGATGTTTTCAGAATGACTTATGAAATGATTTGTGACTTTGACTTGACCACAACAGAGTTGTGATATGAAATTCAAGTTCCCACTTAGGTGTTATAAAACTTTCAACTAACTTTCTTTGCTAATTGAATTTTGTAGAGATAAATCTGGCTTTTTGCAAAACAACCTAGAGCCTGGAACTTCCTAATCAAAAACCACCTTACTTGTTAGTATTAGTGTAACATCCCTAAATTCATATTCCAAAACTCATTCATATCATTCTTGCATCATTCATCCATTTAGGGTTTTTCTCAAAATCATTTAGAGACAGAAGTTTGAGCTATGATTTCATGTGTGCAAATTCAACTCAATTGGCCATCACCCTTTGAGATTGGATTGTTTAGGAACTTGATTGCTTGCCTCCATTGTTGGAAAGATTAGGTGTAGCATTTTAACCCAAGTTTCCAATTTAGAAATATTTTCTAAAACCTATTTCAATCATTCACAAACTAGAGACAAGTCTCTGTTTATTTCAAAACCCAAGCTTGACCAGGCCTTACAAGGTAACCACTTGGTTAAATGACTGTATTTGAAAACACAGAACCCTGCAAAGATCCTCATTTTTGTTTGAATTCAAAAGGATTTGAATTCATATCAAAAATCATTCCAGAAAATAGAATTAGAAAAGAAAAAGACTTAAACAAAGGAAAAAGGCCGAGCGCCAGGTTTCTGGCCCAGCAGCGAATCGAGCCCAGCAAGCCCACCCGGGAACCTTTCTTTACTTCTCTCACGCGCGAGCGCACGCGTTCAGCCGCTGACAGGCAGACCCCACTTCCACCTCGCGCATTTCGCTGACAAGCGGGCCTACTCCACGCCAGCATCGTCTCCACCCGCACGACCTGTTCGTCCCCAAATCAACGCGGCCGTTTTCTGTGTTTAATTCGCGGCGTCAATTCGAATCAATGCCCAAGTGATTCTCGCTCATGATCAGGCTATATAAACCCCCTCTGCCCCCTCTCTCTTTTCCCCCAAACCCCAAGCACAGAACGGCCCCAGGCTGCGCGCATTCCTCTCTGCAACCCCGCCATCTCCGACGACAGCGCCGGCAAATTCCGGTGAGCCTAGAGTTTCCCTCGGTCTCGTGTTTGCGCTACCATGTTCAGTGAATCTCTGTGCACCTTCTGACACCCTCCGTTCACCTTCGCATGACCCGTAGCTTCGGCAATGTCGACGACTGGCCGCCATCGTCTTCTGCACGAACTCCGGCGAGCTCTAGTGGTAAGTCCAGACCGCCCCGAACCTTGTCGTTCACGCTCGCATGTTCTCCGTGATCTTCCGCATTTAACCACACCTTTCTTTGACATCCTAGTGATCTACAACGTCGCCTCCGACCTCGAGCAGAACCACCGTTGCCAGATCCAACTCCGGCGAGAAATCTACCGCAACCCTGAGCGCCCCTTGCCGAGCTGATCACACGTCGAGCATCCCCACATCCTCGCGGTCTCGGTGAGCATCTTCCCCATCCTCCTAGCGATCTGAATCGCCGGCGCCGCCATCGTCCGACCGTCGCCGCCGCGCACAGCCGATGAGCGCCGCCAGGTTTTGGCT
Source organism: Avena sativa (assembly GCA_916181665.1). NCBI lineage: Eukaryota > Viridiplantae > Streptophyta > Magnoliopsida > Poales > Poaceae > Avena > Avena sativa. The sequence goes on from OV702282.1 coordinate 238,676,160, forward strand.
TGTTGTTTTAGATCGTTGGATCTGTATCGTAGCGCCAGGATAGATCCACTTAACACCGAAGCGGTACGCGATCTGGAGCGTACGATCTGCTTAGATCCTGCGGCTACAGAGCGCGATCCAACCGAAGCGGTACGCGCCAATCACAGCGCGACGCGTGGCTAGGGTTAGATCTGAAAATAGATTTAAAATCACAAATTTGATCCAAATTCAAATGCTTATAACTTTTGATTGCCACGTTAGATTTTTGCAAATTTTATACCGTTGGATTCAGTGAAACAAGACCTTTCTGAATATCCAATTTATTTAGCATATAGTAACAGTTAAAATGATTTTATTTGTAGAACATGTTTTGAGGCCATTTTAAGTAGAGTTTTATTTTGGTAAATTGTATTGGAGCCAAATAAGTTTAGTTGGCAAATTTGTGACTTGTTAAGTTTCTGTAGACATGAGCATACTTGGTAGAATTTTCAAAAATCACCACTTAGTAAAATACTTGCATGCATGCATACATATTATTTTTGGTTGTATATAATTGTGTGTAATTGTATGCTATATTTTCTTGTGTAGATTTTGCTAGTGATTGTGATTGTGAAGAGTGCTACTCTCCCCACTACCAAGGCAAGTGATATTTTCATGAATATTCCTATCCTAAGTTTTGTACTAGCATTAGATATTTTGCTAAAGTATTGCATGCTATTTTGCCTAGTGCTAAGATGGGAAATCCTAAGTAGAGTGGAATAGTAGAATTTCTAGGGAATTCTCCTAAGTTAAGTTATCATAACCTGCTTAGTCTAGCTACTTAGCAAACAAGGGTGGTGAACATCTATACTTATTATGATAAAAATATTTCTAAGTCAAGAGACTTATGTTTTCTAATAAAACCACTAAGTCAAATGAACCTCCTAGGTGGAATGGAAAGTATGGGTTATGTTGAGTGGTTACACAAGGCCATGGACTTGGGTTGTGTATCTCACTTGTGGTAAGCCACCCAGGCACAAAGGGATTTGGAGGCCAAGTGTTGAGAAAGCTTACAGTGCAACCACTTGGCAATATGGGCTCTGCCTGGATCATAAAGGTTGCTAGAACTTAGTCATTTGGACAGTTGGTGGTAGATGGGATGATAGGATGGAACGCGTCCATTTGACTAAGGAAAGGCTTCTAAAAGGTCCTGTCTTGGGAAACCAAGTCTGGTGGGGAAAGTGCACAACCTCTGCAGATGGAAAACCTAAGTACTTAGCCTTGTCCAAGGCAATGGACACTTTTGAGCATCAAGACATGGAAGCTACAAGAATCTCATCACTCCAACTTCTAAGAAATATTTGTGGGTGAACAAGGGTGAAGGACCTCAATGTCTATTGGTGGTTCCTTGGGAATGTTTTTGACAAAGAAAACTTAGTGATTTCAACTAATAGGTAAAACTTATTTTCAAGCAAAGCAAGCCAAGCTACACTTAGCCAAAATGCATGTAGTATTATAGTCCACCTAAAATATACTAAGGTATCACTTGCCAATACTATTCCAAAGTATTGACCCTCTGTGGCTGTAACTTGTGATGTTGCAGGTTACTCCGATGATGAGTAGGAGTCATGAGTCTACACTCAACATGCTTGCCTGTGGCACATGAAGATGAAGACTTATGTTTATTTACTTATTCATTAAACTCTTGTATTAGGCCTATGGCCCTGAGTTGTAAAAGACTATGTTTTATCTCTGGAATGAATGTAATAAACGACCTTTGTATCTGTGTACTTCATCTTAAAATGTGGATGCTAGCATTGATCCAGGGACTAGCATTGCAATCACAGGGATCCTTTCCTTTATAAAGGAGGGGTCTAACAGATGGTATCAGAGCACTGTGTTGCATGTAGGATTATGACCCTAGGATTTGAAAACCACTAAGGAAAATTTTCAACTACTTCTACACTTGTCTATTCTTCTCGTAAAACTTTTCTAATCTTTTCATTCTCAAACTCCATTTGTAGATGAACTCCATCAACGAAGCCGTGAAGAAAGGACCACTCATGACCATGACCTTGGAGTGTGAAACTGAGTTTCCCAATATTCTCAAGGACCTCATGGTGGCAATGGAAGCACATGGTGCAGCTGTGTACAAGGGCTTTCCAGTGATGGATGAAGGAGTGGAGTATTGGTGGGTGCAACTTCACTTGTACAAAAACAAGGAAGACAACCACAAAGAAAGGGGATTCTGCGTGTACACCAACACTACAATGCACACCACATTCTTTGAGTCAGCCAGGGATGCAGCTTGGAGGACTATCAAAGAACTAAGTGCTAGAGTCAAGTGCAGAATGCTCAACCTCCAAAAGGACTTAGAGAAAGAGAAGGAGCTTACTCAAGAGTTGGAAGCCACCAATCAAGAGATAAGGGGAGATGTTATAGACTTAGTGATAGAGTCAAGAGAGCAAGATTGGTGGATTGCCTCTAGAAACATTGTGTTTGCTAATAGATCCCGTGAGATTGGATTGTAAGGACACTTCGTTAGTTGGACCACCATCTATCACCTTATTTTCCAAAATGATACCTTAAATAAGTTGGACCTTGTTTGATGTAATGGATTTGTGTATGCATGACTTGTGTGAAATTTGTGTTCCATGGTTAAGTATGAGATGGTTGTTTTGTGTTCATCTTAAATAGTGTTGTTCTAACTTTTCGATTTTATAAATAGATGCCTATTGCCGTCAGCACTGTTGAGGAGTTCCAGGTTACTCGTTTCGGACCCCGTATCATTGAGCTTACCACTTTGCTCGATCTCCCTCTACCCACCATCACGGTGTACCCACTCACCAAGTTCGAGAGGAAGGACCTCTCGGGCTTCAAGGTGAACCAGCCCGGACGCCAGACTGAGCCTACTACGGAGGCCATCGTCTTCAAGCTGATGCATGACGACAGGGAGAGAGGCATGGAGGTAGTCATGCAGGACCTGATAGGACGACTGTTAGGCCGTCACTCCCGACAGGTTAGGGGCACTCACTTCCACGCCTTCGGAAGGCGTGATGTTGATGGAGATTCCATCGACTTTGAGGACGACTCGAGGAGCACTGCAGAGCCGATACGTCTCTATCTTCAGGACTTAGAGACTCTTCTCAGGCACATGGACACGGATAGGACGAACGTCATGCTTGGCAATGACGAACTTCAGGTACAGCTACGCGAGAAGGACAAGCTTTTTGCGCAGCAGGATGAGATGATCAAGGAAATGGAGACAAAGTTCGAGGCCCAGGACCGCAAGTTCAAGAGTCAGGAGAAACGCGTCCAGGATAGGAACAAGAAGATCTGGGACATGACCGAGGAACTGAAGTCCAAGGATTTCGAGCTAGAGCAGCAACAGATGGTTATTGAGAGACTTCGTTCCCAGAAGAGGGCTCTCAAAGCCAAGGTCGATTCCTTGACCACTACGATTGAGGAGAACAAGACCGCGATGGAGAACGCAGGTCTTACCTTCGTCGAGGAGGAGATAGATGCTGATGAGTAGACTTGACTACTCGTTTACCTTTCATATTCATACTTGTTATTGTGAACTTATTATTGGACCATCCGACATGTGGATGGCTTGCCACTTGTGTGTTTTACTTCATGATCTTGTTATGTGGTTGTTGAACTTTTATTCTTATGTTGCTTGTTATGTGTTTGCTTATGATGTATTGTGCATGAAACATTTATGGGTATCTCATTCTTATCTATTTGAACAAACCACAGATGCCTCCCCGTCGCGCAAACCCCAACCCCAACAACATCACCCCGGAAATGCAACAAATGATGAATGCGCAAACACAGCTTATGCAAATGATGACAACATTTATCCAAAACCAGAATAACAACAACAACCCCAACAACAACAACAACAACCCTCCGGGTTTTGATATGCTCACCAGATTTCTGCGTCTGAGGCCATTAAAGTTTTCGGGAACAACTGATCCCATGGTAGCCAATGACTGGCTACGTTCTGTGAACAAGGACTTAGTGACCGTGGGTTGCACGGATGCTGAAAAGGTCAGGTTCGCAGCACATCTGTTGGAAGGACCAGCCGCCACATGGTGGGATAACTTCCAAATCACCACTCCTTTGGATGAGGTAACTTGGGCTATCTTTGAAGATGGCTTTCGCACTGCTCATATCTCATCAGGAATGATGAGTCTGAAAAAGAAGGAGTTTCACAACCTGAAACAGCGCCACCGCAGCGTGGCTGAATACATAGAAGAGTTCAACAATCTGGCGCGCTACGCACCGGATGAGGTTGATGCAGATGCCAAGAGAAAGGAAAAGTTCTTGGAGGGTTTGAATGATGAGCTGAACCTACAGTTGTCTGTGGCATATGTTCCAACTTATCAGTCGTTGTGTGACAAGGCTGCTATTTTGGAAAGTAAAATGAAGCAAGTCGAGAGTAGGAAGAGGAAACACTCCGACAAACACAACTCGGGATCGTCTCACAAACGATCTCACTATGATGACAGTGGCAAATCAGGATCCCATAAACATGGGAAATTCAACAAGCACAACCACAACCGTCATGACAACAAGCATCATCACAGTCATGACAAGGACAAGTACAAGAACCACAAGGGTGGACATAAGAGCCACTATAGTGGAAATGGTAGTGGAAGTGGAAGCCAACCTCCTAAAAAGGACATCAGTCAGGTTGAGTGCTTCAAATGCAAGAAGCTGGGGCATTATGCTAATGAGTGCCCTGAGAAGAAAGTAGAAGGACCTAACAAACCAAATCCTTTTCAGAAAGGACAGGTTAACCACATCAATGTGGAGGAAGTCTATGAGGAGCCTGATGCCGTGGCTGGTAAGTTCAGACTCAATTCAATTTCAGCATTTGTACTCTTTGATACCGGTGCATCTCATTCATTCATATCAAAAGCATTCGTTGAAAGAAATGAACTACCGGTAGAAACCATTGGGTGTCCTATAAGAGTAAGTTCTCCAGGTGGAGAAATGTTAGTGAACTCAGGATGTCATGACTTAGTCATAGAGTTTGGGAAACATAAGTTTCCAGTGAACCTAATAATCCTGAATTCCCAAGGGTTGGATGTGATTTTGGGAATGGATTGGATGGCTAAGTACGAGGGAGTATTAGATTGTGCTAATCGTACAGTTGCACTCACAACCCCAGAAGGAAAAAGAATAAAATTCAAGTCAAACTTTGAATCCAAAGGAAGTAAGCTGAATTCTCTTAAGGGGGTTAGCATGGACAGTGTGCCAATTGTGTGTGAGTATCCGGATGTGTTTCCGGAAGAATTACCAGGAATGCCACCAGATAGAGATGTGGAGTTTCTGATAGATCTGGTACCAGGTTCTGGACCAATAGCTAAGAGACCGTACAAAATGTCAGTTGATGAACTGAAAGAACTCAAGAAGCAGCTAGGAGAACAGTTGCAGAAAGGGTTTATTCAACCAAGTTCTTCATCTTGGGGAGCCCCAGTATTGTTCGTGGAAAAGAAGGATAGAACACAAAGATTATGTATTGACTACCGTTCTCTCAACGAGGTTACTATCAAGAACAAATATCCTTTACCAAGAATCAACGTCTTGTTTGATCAGTTGGAAGGAGCATGTGTGTTCTCGAAGATTGATCTTCGGTCAGGCTATTTTCAACTCAAGAGAGCAAGACATACCTAAGACAGCATTCACCACAAGATATGGATTGTATGAGTATACTGTGATGCCTTTTGGTTTAACCAACGCTCCGGCATACTTCATGAATATGATGAACAAGGTGTTCATGGAATTTCTTGACAAGTTCGTTGTCGTTTTCATCGATGACATCTTGGTCTACTCCAAGAGCAAGGAAGAACATGAAAGACACTTACGCTTGATACTTGAGAAACTGAGGGAACATAAGCTTTATGCCAAATTCAGCAAGTGTGAGTTCTGGTTAGAGAAAGTTGGATTTCTTGGTCATGTGATGACGAAGGATGGTGTGGCAGTTGATCCTGTTAAGGTTTCAGCTGTGACAAAATGGGAATCACCCAAGAATGTGAAAGAAGTTCGTAGTTTCCTTGGCTTAGCAGGTTACTACAGAAGGTTCATTGAAAATTTCTCGAAGGTTGCTAAACTAATGACAGAATTACTAAAGAAGGACAAGAAATTTGCTTGGACTGAAGGTTGCGAAGTCAGTTTCCAAGAGTTGAAGAAGAGACTTGTGACAGCACCAGTTCTATGTCTGCCAGATTTGGAAAAGGATTTCCAAGTATACTGTGATGCGTCTCATCAAGGTTTGGGTGCCATACTTATGCAAGATGGTAAAGTCGTAGCCTATGCTTCGAGACAACTCAAAACTCATGAAGTAAACTATCCTACTCATGATTTGGAGTTAGCCGCTGTCGTCCATGCACTCAAAACATGGAGACATTACCTTTTGGGTAAGCGGTGTGAAGTGTTCACCGATCATAAGAGCTTGAAGTATATCTTCACCCAGAAAGAAATCAACATGAGGCAAAGGAGATGGTTAGAACTTATCAAGGATTACGACTTAAGTTTGCAATACCACCCCGGTAAAGCAAATGTAGTAGCCGATGCTTTAAGTCGTAAGACGTTTGTAAATGGCCTTACAAAAGGGGAATTGCCAGATGACTTGTGTAAGCAATTCAAAGAACTCAGATTGGAGATTGTACCAGAAGGACATCTCATGTCCTTAGATGTTCAACCCACTCTATTGGACCAGATCCGAGAAGTTCAGAAGACTGATAAGGAAATTGAAAAGATTAAGGAAAATATAAGCCTAGGGAAAGCCAAGAGTTTCCATATAGACGAACAAGGCACCTTATGGCACGGGAAACGTATTTGTGTTCCACAAGATCCGGAGTTGCGGAAACTGATTCTACAAGAGGCTCACAACTCTCCGTATTCTATTCACCCGGGAAACACCAAGATGTACATGGACATGAAAGAAAGATTTTGGTGGAACAATCTAAAAAGGGACATCGCCGAACATATTGCTTTGTGTGATGTGTGTAGCAGAGTCAAAGCGGAGCACCAGAAACCAGCAGGTTTGCTTCAACCACTGCCTATTCCTGAATGGAAGTGGGAAAATATTGGTATGGATTTCATTACCGGATTACCAAGGACCAGGTCCGGGTATGATTCCATATGGGTGGTAGTGGATCGCCTAACTAAAGTGGCTCATTTTATACCCGTGAAGACAACTTATACAAGTGCCAAGTTAGCAAAAATCTACATGAGCAGAATTGTATGCCTTCACGGTGTGCCTAAGAGTATTGTGTCAGATAGAGGAACTCAATTCACTTCTCACTTTTGGAGACAGCTTCATGAATCTTTGGGAACGAGATTGGAATTCAGTACTGCCTTTCATCCCCAAACTGATGGTCAAACGGAAAGGACCAACCAAATTCTTGAAGACATGTTGAGAGCATGTGCTTTAGACTATGGAGCAAGTTGGGATGAAAGTTTGCCTTACGCAGAGTTCTCTTACAACAATAGTCATCAAGCTAGTATTGGAATGGCACCATTTGAGTTACTCTAAGGAAGGAAGTGTACCACCCCATTATTATGGAATGGTGTGGGAGAAAGAAGCTTATTTGGACCTGATCTTATCAAAGACGCCGAAGAGAAGGTCAAATTGGTTAAGGACAGGTTGAAGGTAGCACAGTCCCGACAGAAAAGCTACGCAGATTCTAAGCGTAGGGAAGTCACCTACGAAGTTGGTGATAGAGCATATCTTAGAGTATCACCACTCCGTGGAGTGAAAAGATTCGGAGTCAAAGGAAAGTTGGCACCAAGATATGTTGGGCCATTCAGGATTCTGAGTCGCAAAGGAGAAGTTGCTTATGAGATTGAACTGCCAGCATCTTTATCAGCAGTCCATAACGTATTTTATGTGAGTCAGCTTAAGAAATGTCACCCAGAAATGGAAGAGTCTTCTTTGAAGGATACCATACCTTTGGAAGAAGTTCAGCTAGAAAGTGATCTCACTTATGAGGAAAAGCCTGTCAAGATTCTAGAGACCGCAGAAAGAGTTACCAGGACCAAGACTATCAAGTTTTGTAAAGTGCAATGGAACCATCACTCCGAAGAGGAAGCAACATGGGAAAGAGAAGATGATCTTCGGAAAGACCACCCTCACCTATTTGCTAGCCAAACCGAATCTCGAGGCGAGATTCATCTTAAGGGGGTTAGATTTGTAACATCCCTAAATTCATATTCCAAAACTCATTCATATCATTCTTGCATCATTCATCCATTTAGGGTTTTTCTCAAAATCATTTAGAGACAGAAGTTTGAGCTATGATTTCATGTGTGCAAATTCAACTCAATTGGCCATCACCCTTTGAGATTGGATTGTTTAGGAACTTGATTGCTTGCCTCCATTGTTGGAAAGATTAGGTGTAGCATTTTAACCCAAGTTTCCAATTTAGAAATATTTTCTAAAACCTATTTCAATCATTCACAAACTAGAGACAAGTCTCTGTTTATTTCAAAACCCAAGCTTGACCAGGCCTTACAAGGTAACCACTTGGTTAAATGACTGTATTTGAAAACACAGAACCCTGCAAATATCCTCATTTTTGTTTGAATTCAAAAGGATTTGAATTCATATCAAAAATCATTCCAGAAAATAGAATTAGAAAAGAAAAAGACTTAAACAAAGGAAAAAGGCCGAGCGCCAGGTTTCTGGCCCAGCAGCGAATCGAGCCCAGCAAGCCCACCCGGGAACCTTTCTTTACTTCTCTCACGCGCGAGCGCACGCGTTCAGCCGCTGACAGGCAGACCCCACTTCCACCTCGCGCATTTCGCTGACAAGCGGGCCGACTCCACGCCAGCATCGTCTCCACCCGCACGACATGTTCGTCCCCAAATCAACACGGCCGTTTTCTGTGTTTAATTCGCGACGTCAATTCGAATCAATGCCCGAGTGATTCTCGCTCATGATCAAGCTATATAAACCCCCTCTGCCCCCTCTCTCTTTTGCCCCAAACCCCAAGCACAGAACGCCCCCAGGCTGCGCGCATTCCTCTCTGCAACCCCGCCGACTCCGACGACTGCGCCGGCAAATTCCGGTGAGCCTAGAGTTTCCCTCGGTCTCGCGTTTGCGCTACCATGTTCAGTGAATCTCTGTGCACCTTCTGACACCCTCCGTTCACCTTCGCATGACCCGTAGCTTCGGCAATGTCGACGACTGGCCGCCACCGTCTTCTGCACGAACTCCGGCGAGCTCTAGTGGTAAGTCCAGACCGCCCCGAACCTTGTCGTTCACGCTCGCATGTTCTCCGTGATCTTCCGCATTTAACCACACCTTTCTTTGACATCCTAGTGATCTACAACGTCGCCTCCGACCTCGAGCAGAACCACCGTTGCCAGATCCAACTCCGGCGAGAAATCTACCGCAACCCTGAGCGCCCCTTGCCGAGCTGATCACACGTCGAGCATCCCCACATCCTCGCGGTCTCGGTGAGCATCTTCCCCATCCTCCTAGCGACCTGAATCGCCGGCGCCGCCATCGTCCGACCGTCGCCGCCGCGCACAGCCGATGAGCGCCGCCAGGTTTTGGCTTGTTGTTTTAGATCGTTGGATCTGTATCGTAGCGCCAGGATAGATCCACTTAACACCGAAGCGGTACGCGATCTGGAGCGTACGATCTGCTTAGATCCTGCGGCTGCAGAGCACGATCCAACCGAAGCGGTACGCGCCAATCACAGCGCGACGCGTGGCTAGGGTTAGATCTGAAAATAGATTTAAAATCAGAAATTTGATCCAAATTCAAATGCTTATAACTTTTGATTGCCACGTTAGATTTTTGCAAATTTTATACCGTTGGATTCAGTGAAACAAGACCTTTCTGAATATCCAATTTATTTAGCATATAGTAATAGTTAAAATGATTTTATTTGTAGAACATGTTTTGAGGCCATTTTAAGTAGAGTTTTATTTTGGTAAATTGTATTGGAGCCAAATAAGTTTAGTTGGCAGATTTGTGACTTGTTAAGTTTCTGTGGACATGAGCATACTTGGTAGAATTTTCAAAAATCACCACTTAGTAAAATACTTGCATGCATGCATACATATTATTTTTGGTTGTATATAATTGTGTGTAATTGTATGCTATATTTTCTTGTGTAGATTTTGCTAGTGATTGTGATTGTGAAGAGTGCTACTCTCCCCACTACCAAGGCAAGTGATATTTTCATGAATATTCCTATCCTAAGTTTTGTACTAGCATTAGATATTTTGCTAAAGTATTGCATGCTATTTTGCCTAGTGCTAAGATGGGAAATCCTAAGTAGAGTGGAATAGTAGAATTGCTAGGGAATTCTCCTAAGTTAAGTTATCATAACCTGCTTAGTCTAGCTACTTAGAAAACAAGGGTGGTGAACATCTATACTTATTATGATAAAAATATTTCTAAGTCAAGAGACTTATGTTTTCTAATAAAACCACTAAGTCAAATGAACCTCCTGGGTGGAATGGAAAGTATGGGTTATGTTGAGTGGTTACACAAGGCCATGGACTTGGGTTGTGTATCTCACTTGTGGTAAGCCACCCAGGCACAAAGGGATTTGGAGGCCAAGTGTTGAGAAAGCTTACAGTGCAACCACTTGGCAATATGGGCTCTGCCTGGATCATAAAGGTTGCTAGAACTTAGTCATTTGGACAGTTGGTGGTAGATGGGATGATAGGATGGAACGCGTCCATTTGACTAAGGAAAGGCTTCTGAAAGGTCCTGTCTTGGGAAACCAAGTCTGGTGGGGAAAGTGCACAACCTCTGCAGATGGAAAACCTAAGTACTTAGCCTTGTCCAAGGCAATGGACACTTTTGAGCATCAAGACATGGAAGCTACAAGAATCTCATCACTCCAACTTCTAAGTAAAATTTGTGGGTGAACAAGGGTGAAGGACCTCAATGTCTATTGGTGGTTCCTTGGGAATGTTTTTGACAAAGAAAACTTAGTGATTTCAACTAATAGGTAAAACTTATTTTCAAGCAAAGCAAGCCAAGCTACACTTAGCCAAAATGCATGTAGTATTATAGTCCACCTAAAATATACTAAGGTATCACTTGCCAATACTATTCCAAAGTATTGACCCTCTGTGGCTGTAACTTGTGATGTTGCAGGTTACTCCGATGATGAGTAGGAGTCATGAGTCTACACTCAACATGCTTGCCTGTGGCACATGAAGATGAAGACTTATGTTTATTTACTTATTCATTAAACTCTTGTATTAGGCCTATGGCCCTGAGTTGTAAAAGACTATGTTTTATCTCTGGAATGAATGTAATAAACGACCTTTGTATCTGTGTACTTCATCTTAAACTATGGATGCTAGCATTGATCCAGGGACTAGCATTGGAATCACAGGGATCCTTTCCTTTATAAAGGAGGGGTCTAACAATTAGTTGGCAAGTACTTAAAGAGTACTCATGGCTTTGTCCCTGGCTATTTCCGTGGCCAGACTATGAAGAGGACTATCAGGAGGATGGACAACATGAGGGTTACGACAACTAGGATCATCTCCCATTGTCAACATTGCCTATTACCATGAAGATGGAGCTTCGCCCATGCTATCGTTATCATTACGTTATTCCGCTGCTATGATTGTACTAAGACTGGATCATGAGATCCTTTATTTGTGTAAGACCTTATGTATGGTTTGTAATGGATGATGTACTTGATATCCAATCTGTTATGTCTCGCAAAACTGGTAGTCCTGGGATTGCGATGTATGGCATAACAGGCATCTGGGATTAAAAATACGGGTGTTGACAAGTTAGTATCAAAGCCTTCCTAACCATAGGCGACCCTAGTTTAGAATGGACGTTTGAATAAAAAAGTAAGTTTCAAAACCAAAGGAAGTGAGTATTTATGAAAACCTATTCTCATTCTTATCACCAAGATTCTTTCAAAAACGTTCATGTCCTCAAAAATTCTTACAAACTTACTTAAAATTGGACACACTTTATCACCCTACTAACTTACTCATCCTATATTCTTATAGATGTACGTGAAGTATAGCAAGTTCTATTAGTTGGGGAATGGAGGAGACCTCATCTTTGAGCGTGACTTGGACCAGCTTTCGGAACTTCTAGAGCATCCGCATCCCGAGTTCTTCGGAGCTCAGCTCAACGATCAGGAAGGAGAGGAATTGCAATGGCTAGTTGTTGCAAGTCTCCGAGGAAAGATTGAAGCCCCCACCTCAGAGGGAATTCAGTTCACCTTGAGAGAGAACAACTAGCTCGATGGACTTGCCAGGGCCATGCAGGAAGCTCTTACCCGTCTGTGTGGGCAGAGTATCAATCAAATCAAGGGTACCCGTTTTGAGTTCTATCCAAGGCGTGATGTTATGGGACAACCACTAAAGGCCCCATGTAACCATGAGCTGAAGACTCAACTAGACCACCTCAGTTTCATGATGTATGACCGTTAGAAGGAGTTGGATAATGTCCGCACCTACGCCAACCACAAGTATGCCATCGCTGCCAAGAAGGATTAGACTATTGCCATGCTAGTGAAGGATCACCAGTCTTGTTGCCGTCAGCTCGACAAGAAGGAGCGCATCATTGCCCATCTTCGTCACCGGATCACCGACTTGGAGGAGACCATCCAAGAGAGAGACATGCAGCTTGAGGAGAGGGAGAATGCCGGATAGGATATTTGTGGAGACCCCCACTCCTATCTCAGTGTCGATGATGACTTTCTGGAGGATCAGGCCATGTACTTCTTCACCGATGAGGATGACTTCGCCTTAATTGATGATGATGATGAAGATGACGAAGCCACCGATTCCAAGGAGTAGTAGCACTTGAGCACTAGCGTTAGGAAAGTTGTATCTAGTCCCTTTGTATCGTAGTTTCCCAGAATGGTTCCTAAAACCATCTATTTTCCTTTGTTGTGGTGTGTGTTTGTATCGTGTGTTATGAATGAATGAATGAAAAGCAAGTTGCTAGAAAAATCTGAGTCAAATTTCAAAAACTTTACAAAATCCTAAACCTTAGAAATTTCCCTCTTTTCTCATGATCTATCTCAATCTTCAGATGCCTCGTGGAGGAAGCAGTTCATCCCTGGACCCGACGTTGCAAATCTTGCAAATGTTGGTTTCGGATCGCGAAGCTGAAAGAGCAGAATGCCAAGCCAACTTAGCCACCCTTCATTACATCGGTCAGATGGCCAACAACAACCAAGGCCATGGAAATCAGGACAACCTTGGATCTAAGCTCAAGAATTTCAAGAACACCAATCCACCCATTTTCACTAAGTCTGAAGAGCCCCTAGATGCTGATGATTAGCTGCAAACAATGGAAAACAACCTGGAAGTTGCAGGAGTGGAAGCCAACGAGAAGGTACTGTTTGCCACCTACTATCTGGCCGGAGATCCGAGAGCATGGTGGAACAACATTTGTGCCATGAATGGAGGTCAAATGATGACTTGGGATGAATTCAAAATCAAGTTCAGCAGAAACCATGTGCCACCAGGTTTGATCAAGAGGATGAGAGATGAATTCAGAGAACTGAAGCAAGGAAGGATGACCGTAGTTGAGTACCGTGACAAAATTTTGTCATTGGCTAGGTATGCACCGGATGAGATTGACACTAAAGCCAAGAAAAAGGAGAGATTCTTGAATGGTCTGCACGATGAGATGCAGACAATGTTAGTCAATATCCCATTTGCTGATATTGAAGCCTTAGTGGATTCTGCCATTCAGATGGAAGGCAAGATCAACCAAGCTAATGAGAACTGCAAGCGCATAATGATGAATCAACCAGGAACCCATAATACATCAAAGTATCGCCCCAACCCATCTCCATTATTTGCCCCAAGGACCAATAGACCCCTGATGAACCGTCCGACTATAGCACCCCGGGTAAAACCACTACTAAAAAAATCACGGTTGTTTGTATGTTGCGATCATCACGACATCATCATGCATGTGTTTGACTAAACCTATTCCTCCAAATCTTTTCTAATTATCCCCTTCCCTATTTCAAATTGAAATCTTGGTCTTTTCCGAATATTTTGTTTTGTCTAAAATTATTTAGAAAAGACCTCATAAATAAAACAGAAAAAATATTAAATATAAAGTATTTTGTTAGTGGGGAGGCAGCCCAGTTGGCCAGGCCCAAAGGCCCAGCTAACAGGCCACCTACTACCCTAACAGACCAAACCCTAGTCTTTAAATCTAAGCCAAATCTAGAGCAAAAATCCCTCATGTTGTTTCCACAAATTTTCCTCTCCGGGTTCTGCCGCCGGTGTACTCTTCCTCCTTGTCTATAGTGACTTGCCTGTGTTTTCTTCCGCCCCCGCCGGATGCAGTTCTCTCACATGCGCATCACATCTCATATCTTAATCCTTTGGCTATTTTTCCTTGGATATTATGGCTACTTTTGTTCATGCGCTCGGCCGACAGCGTTCCATGCTCCTTGGCGTTGCCTCCTGTGTAGCACCCTAGTTCTAGTTGATCTATATTAAGGTTTGTTTTGTGCATCATGAGCATCATGTAGGGGTTCGTAGCATGGAAAACAAAATTTTTCTATCGCATACAAACAAACAAGCCAAGATCTATCTACTAGATTGTAGCAACGAGTCGATGGAATAACTTACCCTCGAAGATTCCAAAGCGATTAACGAGAGCAGATTCTCGTGGGTGATGTAGTCGTACTCTTTCCGATCTCAAGATCGCGTAGACGATCCTTCCGGCGCTGCGTTCCGGCAGCGCTCCCGCAGTCGGTCACACGTTCGGTACTCAACGAAGACCTTCCTCTCCCTTGTTCCAGCAGGCAGTGGAGGTTGTAGCACTCTCCTCACGATTCCGGCAGCACAACGGCGTGGTACCGGAAGTAGAGGGGAAATCCCGCAGGGCTTCGCCTTAAGCCGGAGCGGGTATGGTGGAGTATGAGAGAGGGCTATTAGTGGTCTAGAGATTAGACACACCAATTAGAAGGCTCTAAACCGCAGGCTAGGGCAATTAGAAGCTCTAAACCAAAACGGCTCTAAACCGGAGATTAGAGGATAGGAACTTGTGTGTCTAGAGGAGGAGGCCCTGCCCCTCCTTTTATGGGTGGAGGGTGCGGCCAAGGGGAGGGGAGTCCCTCCCCAAGTCGGCCTTGGTTGGCGCGCCGGCTTGGGGAGGAGACTCCTCCCCCAAGTCGGTTCCCAACTCCTCTTGCTTGTTTCCCACAGTTTCTTGTTTTAGCCGTTTGACTTTCAAACTGGACATTTGACTTTTCTGTTTTAGGATTCAATTTAATCCTTTATTTGGAACAGCAAGAACACTTAGTACATGATGCAATCATTCAATATGTAATGACACATTAATGTACTCCTCCCCCCTCCCGGAGTGCCGGACAATCCGGAACCTTCTAGAACATTCCCGATGAAAACATCGGAATCATTCCCGAACTCCGAAACGGGACTTCCTTATATGAATTTATTCTCCGGACCATTCCGGATCACCTCGTGATATCCCGGATCCCATCCGAGACTCCGAACAACATTCGGTCTCTTTCTCATAATACCATAACTACTCAAAACAACGTCGAATCCTTAAGTGTGTCTCCCTACGGTTCGTGAATTATGCAGACATGATCGAGACACTTCTCCGAACAATAACCAATAGAGGAATCTGGAAATTCATATGGCTCCCACATATTTCTACGATTACTTTGCGATCGAATGAACCACTTACATACGATACCAATTTCCCTTTGTCTCACGATAGTTTACTTATCCGAGGTTATGATCGTCGGTATCTCTGCATACCTAGTTCAACCTCATTACTGATAAGTACTCTTTTCTCGTTCCCATGATATGTGATCCCTTGTGAGCCAGTCACATGCTTGCAAGCTAATTGGATGACATTTCACCGAGAGGGCCCAGAGTATATCTATCCGTCATATGGATGGACAAATCCCACTCTTGATCCATGTGTTTCAACCAATACTTTCCAAACACTCAATGCCACCTTTATAGCCACCCAGTTACGGTGTGGTGTTTGATGTCATCAAAGCATCCATCCGGTAAAGGTGATATGCATGATCTCATGGTCAAAGGAATTAGGTTACTATGTATCAGAAAGCATATAGCAATTGAACTATTGAAATGAATTGATCTTTATGCTACGCTTATCTATAGGAGTATGTCCACCATATCATTCTCCTAACGATATGATCCTGTTGTTAATAACATCTCTATGTTCATGATCAGGAAACCATGATCATATATTAACCAACAAGCTAGTTTAACAAGAGGCTTTACTAGGGACTCTTATTTTAGTTTACAAATCACACAAGTATTAATGTTTCCGGTTAATACAATTATAGCATGGTATGTAAACATTTATCATAAGTGTGAAGATATGATAATAACCACTTTATTATTGCCTCTTGGGCATATCTCCAACAGTCTCCCACTTGCACTAGAGTCAATAATCTAGTTTCAAATCTTTGTGTATTCAACACCTATGGCTTTCCGGTGTTGTATGTACACGATTGCTAGTGGTCAACTGATCTCCGGATCTGACACTTCCAGGTCCGTGTGTAATTGCATGTCTTTGCGTCTCTACGCATCACTCATTCTCTAATGAGATGGCTTTGTATAAATTTGGTCTTTCGGTGTGACCTTTAGCTCTTTGGGGTTAAAACATGTTGATAATATTGTCGCACAATATATCTTCATAGTATTATCCCACTGTGAACTACACCTAGTTTGATAACAAACTACTTGACACAAATGCCCTCTTTTGCTGCTAAAATAGCAGTCATATACTTAGCCTTTTGTTGTAGTATCTGTCACAATGTCTTAACTTTGGAACTCATCCAAATACATTATGGAACTCACTTTCCATTATATTGTGCCACCCTTAGTTTAGATTGAGATAAACTTAATTTGTACTTTGTGACAAAGCAAGTATCAATGTAGTACTTTTACAATGAACTATTTGTCACTTCTACAAATATTATACTCTTAGTTCTTCCAAAAGATCATAAGAATATCCTTACTATTGTCCAATGATCATCTTACGAATCATTCTGGTATATGCTCACAACATTTAGAGCATAGGACATATCTAGATTTGTACATATCATAGTATGATTGATATAAATACTCTTTGTGATTTTATACATCAAGTATCAATCTATACTTGATTATTTGTTTCACTTTACCAAATGTCAATACACTTGAATATATCATCAACATTGAACTCATTCAATCCTTTCTGTGCGACAAGAACCTCTCTTGTAGTTTCTATATTGAACTCATTCAATATCTTGTCTATGTACTTCTGGCACAACCATATTAGCGTCTATTGATGCCAAATATTTGGGTTTTGCCTAAGTCTTTCATCGGGATGAAATTCTTAATATGTGTTAATAAAAGATACATTATTTCCAATCAACAATATGTCTTCCACATAATGTATTAGAAACATGTCTTAGCGCTCCCACTTAATTTCTTGCAAATGCAAGCATCTTCATTGTCTCTAATGAACTTTTAAACTCCTTTAACAGTTTCATCATAGTGAAGATTCCAACTCCGCGATGCTCACTTTAACCATTGAAGTTTGCATATGCTTTTAGCATCCTTTGAATTAACAAAACCCTATGGACCGTGTTTTGCACATGTCCTAGGTAACGATTCTATTAGAAGAACTTGTTTTGTTTATTCAACTACCATATAACAAATTATATGTAGTGGTTGCTACATTAATCCGTCTAGACTAAATATCACTATGAAAGATCAAATCTTGTCATAGTCAACCTTTGAACATTGTTGTGAACTCTTTCCCAACATGTCGACTATTTCATAGATGTAAAACATCCATGTCTATTTCTTTATAGATCCAGACACAACTGTAAGGTCTTACACCTTTCTCGAGGGTCCTTCAAGTTCAAAACTTGATTTCTCGTGTATGGAACTATCATGGATTTTATGGCTTCAAGCCATTTGACGGAGTCAGAGCTCATCATCGCTTCTTTGCACGTAGTCGGATCATTATTGTTAAATAATGATTTAACTCTCAAATCTTGGTATTTGATTGTTCATCCGACCTACTTGTTTCAATAGGAACTTAGATCTCCGTGACCACAACCTTTGAGGTACGTGAGCCATGAGCATTGTTGCTGCCTTCGGAACACTTTTCGGCGCTGCGCAACTTTGCACATACAGCTAAGGTTCTTTTAACCTTATCAAAGTTCTATTGTCCTCCCACTTAACTTTTCACGAAAAATTCCTTCTCAAAGAAACTTGACGTTTTAAGTGACAAACACTTTTGTCTCCGATGTTATGGAGGATTACTTAACAGTTATACAAAGACAGGTTCATCCGACTTTGGTTGCAAACATCTTTCTTATGCATAGCATACCAATGTTTAAGAAAGGACAACTTGGGTTTTATCCCAAACCATAACTTTATATGGTGTCATTTCAACGGATTATGATGGAGCTCTTTTCAGTGGAAAAACGGTAATCTCTAAAGCTTTTAATCTTTAAAATACAATGGCAGTTTTATGAATTATACCTTCGATCTTACCATGTCAAACAAGGTTTAATTACATATCTCGAACGCTCCATACTCTTATGGTGTTTCGGGAAAATGCAAATCCACGGAACGATTCCTTAAATCTTAGGTATTATGCTAAACTTGTAACTCAAATATCTTCCTTTATGATCTTATCATAAACTATTTATATTCTTGTTACAATGATTTTGCACTTCATCTTGAAAGTCTTTGAACTTTTCAAATGTTTCATACTTTATCCTTATTAAGTAAATATTCATATATTCACTCAAATTTTCGGAGAAAGCATATGAAGTTGAAATCCATCGCCCTTGACTACACATAATGGATTTCGTACAACAATATGTACAAGTTCCAATAAGCTAGTCATTCGTTCCCTTTTGGCCTATGAACGAAGTTTTAATTATCTCTAGGAAAGTTTCACAAGCGTCATTTGATCAAAATCAAAAGACTCCAAAATTCCATCCACATGGAGTTTCTTCATGTTTTCTTTCCAATATAATTTAAACGGCGATGTCACTTCCTGAGTGATCTTTCAATCAATTTGTCTTTCGACATCTTTAGCACTATTTTTATGGATGTGATTTCTCCAACGAGATTTGTGAATCCATCTTTTATGGATTACGGCAATTATTTGAACAACCCTTTTGTTCTCATAATACCTGATAAAATAAATCTTGAAGGCAAGCTTTGATGTTTTAACGAGCAACACAATAACCCTTTATTTGTTCTCGATGAACATCATCACATATTCTTTTGCTAGTTACTTAGGCCATTGTAGTTCATGAATTGTGTTGTTTCGTATGACGATTCACACCAACAAATTCAGTATCAAATACTTAAGAACCACATTGTTTAATAAGCAAAGAATATAGCCATAACATGTATATCATCTATATACTTAAGCTGAACAATTCTAGTCTTTTCCTTTCTGCCATATACTTATGAGATTTTCTTTCAATATTTCCTTTTCTGTTTGAAAGAATCTATCAACATCAATAGTGGAGTCATACATATGACATATAGTCCAAAGCGTGTATAATTAAATACCAATGTCTTTGGACTTGCACTTTGAAGTAGATCACCATCATCAAATGTTTAGTGTTCTTTCAAATTCCTTTCTTTAGTAATCTCTTGGTGTAGTAAACATTTTACCTACATCAAATATTCACCCTTATCATGGAATCGTCCATGATCAAACTACCTTTAGCTTATAACGATGAATTACGAGTATAATGTTGCTATCCAAAACCTTTTGGAGGATTAGGACAACAAGTGTCTACAACCCTTTGCAAATTCTCATCAAAATATGAGAACATGAACTTTGCCATATTATACTCTATCATGTTGCAACCAAAACTTCGTTTCAGATATCACAATATCTTCCACACATCATGGTTTCTGAAACAACTCTTTCAGATCCTAGATAACCTTGATATTAAGAGAATCCTTTGAATATCAAGAATCATGGAGACAAACATGATACTTATATACTAACACTTGGAATTGTTACTCTTGATTTAATACTAATTATTAAACTTCATGGAGTAACCGGAACTTACTGAAAGTTTGCAATAGGACTTTAAACTTTAGATTAACACTTCAAAACAATACGATACCAGTTCGTAAAGTAACTAACCAGAATTCTATAGTTCTATCATCTCAATTATAACTAAGCGCAAGGTGGTAAACGGATGCCAATGACTACAACAACTATGCAAATTCACTTTGATTTAGTTTATGATAAATTGAGTTCTAATTAATAATTAAATTAATCTAGATGAACTCCCACTCAAAACAATATCCCTCTCATTGTTTTAGTGATCACACGAACCAAATCCACCACATCAAAACCGATCATCACGAGAGTTGATATAGCTTCAATGGCGAACAATCAACATGTTCATCATATCTACTATATGACTCATGCTCTACCTTTCGGTAATCCGTGTTCCTGAGGCCATGTCTGTACATGCTAGGCTCGTCAAGATCAAACCTTAGTTTCCGCATGAGCAAATCTGGCTTGTTCACGTTGTATACACTTGCAGAATCTAACACACCCGATCATCACGTGGTGCTTCGAAACAACAAGCTTTAGCAACGGTGCTAACTAAGGGTGAACACTTTATGACTTGAAATTCATGTGCATGAGGGATCATCTTATAATGCTACCGTCGTCTACTAAGCAATACAAGATGCATAAAGGATTAACATCACATGCAATTCATAATTTGTGATATGATATGGCCTTTCTTCTTTGTGCTTCCGATCTCCATCTTCCAGCACGAACATGATCTCCATCATCACCGGCATTGCATCAAGGTCAATGACGCTGCTCCATGGTTGTCGTCCACCGGCTTCAACTATTACAACTACTTTGAATAGACACGCGGGTCTTAACAGAAATTAAAGACAACCATATGGCTCCTGCCGGTTGCCAACTTACAATAAGGAACATTGCATACATCATATATAATCACAATCATGGCCATATCACATCACTGCACACCCCTGCAAAACAAAGTTAGACGCCTCTACTTTCTTTGCATATTTTACGTGGTTTGGGGCTTTCAATAAGTGTCGTTCTAACTTACGAACAAGAACCACAACATTGATACTAGTATTGTTAATCACCCATTGTAAATTGGATCTTAACTATGCTAGGAGAAACAGGCACCCACAAAGCCACTTATGCAATACAAGTTGCATGTCAAGCGTGGAGCAAGTCTCATGAACGATGTCATGTAAAGTTAGCCCGGGCCGCTTCATCCCAACATACCGCAAGATGCAAAGTACACAAGAAGCAATCGAAAATAAAAGCATCAACGCCCACAATGACCATTGTGTTCTACTCGTGCAACAGATCTACATATAGACACGACTCTGATACCACTGTAGGGGTTCGTAGCATGGAAAACAAAATTTTTCTATCGCATACAAACAAACAAGCCAAGATCTATCTACTAGATTGTAGCAACGAGTCGATGGAATAACTTACCCTCGAAGATTCCAAAGCGATTAACGAGAGCAGATTCTCGTGGGTGATGTAGTCGTACTCTTTCCGATCTCAAGATCGCGTAGACGATCCTTCCGGCGCTGCGTTCCGGCAGCGCTCCCGCAGTCGGTCACACGTTCGGTACTCGACGAAGACCTTCCTCTCCCTTGTTCCAGCAGGCAGCGGAGGTTGTAGCACTCTCCTCGCGATTCCGGCAGCACAACGGCGTGGTACCGGAAGTAGAGGGGAAATCCCGCAGGGCTTCGCCTTAAGCCGGAGCGGGTATGGTGGAGTATGAGAGAGGGCTATTAGTGGTCTAGAGATTAGACACACCAATTAGAAGGCTCTAAACCGCAGGCTAGGGCAATTAGAAGCTCTAAACCAAAACGGCTCTAAACCGGAGATTAGAGGATAGGAACTTGTGTGTCTAGAGGAGGAGGCCCTGCCCCTCCTTTTATGGGTGGAGGGTGCGGCCAAGGGGAGGGGAGTCCCTACCCAAGTCGGCCTTGGTTGGCGCGCCGGCTTGGGGAGGAGACTCCTCCCCCAAGTCGGTTCCCAACTCCTCTTGCTTGTTTCCCACAGTTTCTTGTTTTAGCCGTTTGACTTTCAAACTGGACATTTGACTTTTCTGTTTTAGGATTCAATTTAATCCTTTATTTGGAACAGCAAGAACACTTAGTACATGATGCAATCATTCAATATGTAATGACACATTCATGTACTCCTCCCCCCTCCCGGAGTGCCGGACAATCCGGAACCTTCTAGAACATTCCCGATGAAAACATCGGAATCATTCCCGAACTCCGAAACGGGACTTTCCTTATATGAATCTTATTCTCCGGACCATTCCGGATCACCTCGTGATATCCTGGATCCCATCCGAGACTCCGAACAACATTCGGTCTCTTTCTCATAATACCATAACTACTCAAAACAACGTCGAATCCTTAAGTGTGTCTCCCTATGGTTCGTGAATTATGCGGACATGATCGAGACACTTCTCCGAACAATAACCAATAGAGGAATCTGGAAATTCATATGGCTCCCACATATTTCTACGATTACTTTGCGATCGAATGAACCACTTACATACGATACCAATTTCCCTTTGTCTCACGATAGTTTACTTATCCGAGGTTATGATCGTCGGTATCTCTGCATACCTAGTTCAACCTCGTTACTGATAAGTACTCTTTTCTCGTTCCCATGATATGTGATCCCTTGTGAGCCAGTCACATGCTTGCAAGCTAATTGGATGACATTTCACCGAGAGGGCCCAGAGTATATCTATCCGTCATATGGATGGACAAATCCCACTCTTGATCCATGTGTTTCAACCAATACTTTCCAAACACTCAATGCCACCTTTATAGCCACCCAGTTACGGTGTGGTGTTTGATGTCATCAAAGCATCAATCCGGTAAAGGTGATATGCATGATCTCATGGTCAAAGGAATTAGGTTACTATGTATCAGAAAGCATATAGCAATTGAACTATTGAAATGACTTGATCTTTATGCTACGCTTATCTATAGGAGTATGTCCACCATATCATTCTCCTAATGATATGATCCTGTTGTTAATAACATCTCTATGTTCATGATCAGGAAACCATGATCATATATTAACCAACAAGCTAGTTTAACAAGAGGCTTTACTAGGGACTCTTATTTTAGTTTACAAATCACACAAGTATTAATGTTTCCGGTTAATACAATTATAGCATGGTATGTAAACATTTATCATAAGTGTGAAGATATGATAATAACCACTTTATTATTGCCTCTTGGGCATATCTCCAACACATCATCCCTTTAAAATTTGCATTAAAGAAAATAAAGCAAACCCTAAAACCCTAATCTTTCCCCTCTCTTTGCAAGCATTCAAATGGTTTATGTATTTTGAAATCACAAAATTAAAGGAGCCCAAATTGATTAAAGGGGTCCCTCAGTATTTTGCATATTTTATAAAAAACCTCTGGTGTTTTGAAAGTATTCAAAATAGTTTTCAAAATGAATTGTAAAAGAAAAAATAGATTCTGGAAAAAGAAAAAGGGTTTGATAAAAAAATAGTGCCAGAACTTTTCCAGTCCGTGGCCCGCTTCCTCTTCCCTCGCTGCAAGCTTTGCCACGGCCCAACCTCGGCCCAAGCAGCCCAGCTCCCGGTCAAGTACCGCTTCAACGCTCCTTTTCCTTTCTTCTTCCTCGACGACAGAAGGACGCCGACGACCAAAGCTGCTGCGTGGCGATGCCGACACTGTTCCCGCCTCGCCGTGATCCCCGCTGCGAAGAGATTCGCGCTACCGACACCTCTGATGCCTATAAGAACCCTCCCCGCCGCTTGGATGAACCCTAACCCCCTACTTTCCCCATTTCTCTTCCCAGGCTCAAGTTTTCCGCCGTTCGGTCACATCCCAAGATTTTCCAAATCTTGTAATGTGAAAATAAATGAATAAAATAAAACTTTGTTTGATTTTCAGGGCCAGAAGAAACTTTTTGAATTTAATTGGAAACTTCAAACCAATTGGAATCAAATAGATCCTAAAGGGATTTAAAAAGATAAACCTTTATTAAAGGAAATTAAAATGTTTTAGAAATACTATTTTGGATCTTTTAAATAAAAGGATTTGGTTTTCAATTGAAATAAAAGATTTATAGATAAAGATTATTTTATAAAACCCAATTGAACCTTGGCCAAACTTTTGAATTAAAACATTTTGTTTTGGATAAAAATAGCAAAGGTTTATAAATTAATAAGGATTTAATATCCAATTCTATTTAAATAAAAGGTTTTACCATTTTAAATGAAACATCAAAGCTTATTAAATTATTTAAAATAAATTTTCCAAATATTTTGTTTTCTTAATTAAAACCTACTGAAGTGTTTTGGTTTTATTTTAGATTTCAAAATAAATATTTTAATAAAACAAATCCTATTTTGATTTAATAACTAAGGTCCATTCTATTTAATTATTAATGGACCATAAAGTAAAAGGTTATTTTGTTTTAAACAAGTTTCCAAGTATTCATTATTTCCAAATAAAACCTACTGATTTGGTTTTGAAAATATTTGGATTTCAAATGGAGATTTTATTAATTAAATCAAACCCTATTTTATTAAATAATTAAAGATCCATTTTATTAAAGAATGGATCCTAAAAAGAATAAAAAATTATTATTTTATTTTGAAATTTGGTTTATGTTGATAAACATAACCAAATTCAAAGTTACAAAGTTTGGTGATGGTTTGAATCATTTTGAATGCTTGAGTGTTGTTTGAATTTTAAAAACAGAAATCAGAATTAGAAAATGAAAAGGTTACAGAATAAAGAAAAATGGATTTGGACCTAGCCCAACTGGCCAAGCCCACAAGGCCCAGAAACAGCCCAGCTCCCCTCTCCCACGACGAAGCATTTTCTACTCATTTCCAGACCCGCAAAGAGATAGACCAGTGGACCCTCCTCTCACTTTTTTCCCACTGACGACTGGACCCCACTCCTCCTGTTCTTCCTCCTCACCCGCGCGACCTCCTTCCCCCAAACCTCGCTGCCGTTGCTGCCATTCAAAGCCGCGATCAATTCGCATTAATGCCGCGCCTTAAACCTCGCCGTGACTGCACGCTATTAAGCGTCTGCGCCTCCTCCTCCTTTTCCCTCACACGCCACTCCCTCTCTGCCCCGAGGCTGCCTAAATTTGAGCTCGCACCGCCGCAGCTCCGACCATCGTCCTCCCTCGATTTCGGCCAAGTATCGCCGCCCCTTGCCTCCCTAAGCATGCTAGCAGATTCCCCACTCCCAGACGCATCTCCCAGTACCTTTCGTTTGACCGTGGGCGCCCCCGAGCGTCGGCTACGACAAGCTCTGAACGACGCCGTCGTCCGCTCCAACTCCGACGAGCCCCACAGGTAGTTTCCGACCACTCCGTGCCATCTCGTTCACGCACGCGTCTTCTCCGTGACCTTGCGCGCCTAACCATGCCCCTGTCTTGCCTTAGGGCGATCTACAACATCGCCTTCGACCGTGGACAGAGCCGTCAGACGACCGTGCAAACTCCGGCGAGCAATTGCTGCAGTACCCGAGCGCCCCTTGTCAAGCCAACAGCGCGTCGAGCATCACCACTTCCTCGCGATTCTGGTGAGCACCTTCCCTCCCCTCTTTGCTTCCTGTAGCCGCCGTAGCGCCACCGCCTGGCCGTGCGCTGCCGCTAGCCGCCGTCGGCGCCGCTCACTTTTGGTCAAGCAAATCAGTACCGTAGGATCTAGATTGAGCGAGCAGGATTAGATCATTTAACCGCGAAGAGGTACGCATCCTGTGCCGCACGATCTGATTAGATACAATGGCTACAGCGCGTGATCCGGCCGAACCGGTACCGCCCAACGAGAACGTGACGCGTGGCCATGTTTTTGTTTTAAAAACAGATTTGAATCTGTTATAGATTCAATTTTCAAACCCTTGTAACTTTGGATCCACACGTCCAAAAATTACAAATTTTATGTCGTTGGATTCAGGAGAGCAAGCCCTAGCCAACCATACCCTTGGTTTAGTAAATAGTATCTGTTAATTTACTTGTTTTTGCAGATTCATTTGTGTGCTTGTTTAGATTAGAAAAATTGTTTAAAAATGATTTTTGGATTAAAACCTTTGCAAAATGGTTTGTTGTGAACTTACTGACCCTAGGAACCAACCCATGATTTGGAAATTGGATTTGGAAAAGTTTAGAATGGATTAATTGGTTTAGTCCATTTCTAGCTAAATAAAACTATTGTTTTGTTTATGAAAATGGTTTTGAGTAAAAACTTTGGAGAAAATGTTTTGGATCAAACCTACTGACCCAAAAACACCAAGTTTTGCAATAGCAACTCATTTGGTGAAAAACTTAAAAGTTTTGTTTTGATAAAAACATTTTTCACCACATAAAATGATGAAAGGTTTTGAAAATGGTTTATGGATAAAACCCTTTTGCAAATGACTTTGCCATTTTGGTAAATGACCAATTTGGACCTTACAAAGTTTAGAAACCTAGTGGAGACCATCCTTACA
The DNA here is from genome assembly GCA_916181665.1 of Avena sativa. Classification (NCBI taxonomy): domain Eukaryota; kingdom Viridiplantae; phylum Streptophyta; class Magnoliopsida; order Poales; family Poaceae; genus Avena; species Avena sativa. The sequence continues at coordinate 238,702,685 of OV702282.1, forward strand.
ATAGAACCATCCTTTGCATACTTATGCATGACTTAGATTCCATTACTTTGTGTGTGTGAAATTGTTTGTTTGACTTTGGTTGGAATGTTAGTTGATTTTGTGTTTGCTTGATTGACTTGTAGTGAAATTAGCAAAGAGTGAGACTAGCAAGATCAAGGAGTGAACCACCATTCCCTTCCAAAAAGGCAAGTGACACTATCATCAAAATTCCTACTATTTTCATTATACTTAGTGGATTTTGAAACATGCATGAAAATACTTTTTTGTACTTATGCTATGCTAAAATCCTAATAGGATTCCCTATCCATTCCTTAGAGAAAAAAATGTAGTTGTTACATGCTTAGCCATGCTATATTTTGAAAAGAGATACATGTTGAGATTTTACAAAGGTTGAGAAAAGGACTTGTGTTTTTACATAATAAAACAAGGACTCAATGAACCACCTAGGTGGAGGATACTTTAAGTTTTGGAGAAGGTGGCAACAAAAGGAACCATGTTTATGGATATCACTTTGTGTTGTGCTCCAAAAGAAAACCACCTAGGAAACTTAGAGATTGAACATGTTTCTACAATTGTGGCTTTCGTGTGCAACCACATGCTATTATGGCTCTGGCTTAGTCAACTACATTGGGAAGACCCATGCACTGTCTTCAGTTAACTGGACATGGGGATCTAGAATGCTTCATGGGTGCTGAAGACAAGCTAGCAATGGTGTATGGGAGGACCCTTTGGAAAGACTTCGTCACATTCTCAATCTGCCAGTACTCCATCTTGGTGAGCACTAATCCAGTAGGCCACTGGTGGCAAAAGGATGGGATTGTGACATGTGGGTAAAGTGTACTCCTTCTGCAGAAGTTAATAAAATCTAAGTACTTAGCCGTGTCCCCGGTTATGGACAATACTGAGCAACTAAAGTTTGAACCATGGGAGATCTCGACATTCCAACTTCTGAAATAAAAACTTGATGCACTTGGGGGTACCAAGGAATTCAAAGAAATTTGTTAAGCTTGATGCACTTGGGGTTACCAAGGTGCTCAAGAGATTTTGCTTAAAGCATGATGTACTTGGGGTTACCAAGGAATGCATGTGATTTTGTAAAACTTGTTGCACTTGGGGTTACCAAGTAGCTCAAGGGATTTTTGACAAGGACTTGAACACTTGAGTTTCTACCAAGGAGTTAAAGGAACTTGGTAAAGGAGATTTGACAAAGGACCAAAACCATTTTGAAAAGATAGGATAAAATATTGCTTTATGCAAATGAGCCTAAAACTCTACTTAGCCAAATATGCATGTAACGATAGGATCCACTTATATTCCACATAGTAGTGAAACTTGCCAATACAATTCAAATGTATTGACCCTTGTGGTTGTAACTTGTAATGTTGCAGGTTTGATTGATTTTAGTGAAGATTGTTTGATTAGGATTACAAAGTCTACAACCAACATCTGCCTGTGGCACTATGAAGATGAAGGACCCATGACTATAGTTATTCCGCTGCAATGTAATGTAATGGCCAAATGAGCTATGTATGATGTAATAAAATTATGTTATTCCTGGTTATAAAGTTATATTATGACCTTTGTTTCTCGATATTACATCTTAACTGTGGATGCTAGCTAATGATCCAGGGACTAGCATTGTAAACACAGGGGGCTCTACCTTATTAAAGGTTGGGACCTCTACAGATGGTATCAGAGCATTGTGTTGCCTGTAGGATTTGTAAACCCTAGGATTGGACAAAAACCCTTAGAAAATAGGAGTTGTCTTATTCCAAAAACTTATTTACCAAAACACTTGTAAACTCTTTCCTCAACCATTTTGGTTTCAACTCTACTTCTCTTCTATTCCAACTTGATGGAAAAACCTACCCCATGGCCAAAGACTACACCATGTGCAAAGGATGACTTCAACTTCTTCAACTCTAATGACTTCAACATCTTCAGCATGTTCTCCAAGGACTTCCAACTTGGATACTACTAAGGACTACAAGTGAGACAAGGAAATCTTGCTCAAGATTTAGAGACCGAGGGAATGCAAAATAAGAAGGAGCCATCAACAACTTTGAAGTATTGTAACCAAGAGTTTTCTCAAGGAAACCATGATCTCATACAAGAAGAATCATAAAGAAAGAAGAAAGACCACTAGTGAACCATATAGATGGACCACCATATTTTAGTTAAGTCAAAACACACCAACTTATGTGGTATAACAAAAATATTTTGTTGCCTAAGTATGTGCTTGAACCTTGTTGTTTGAGTGAAATGTTTGACTTGTGATTGCTTGCACATTGTTTGTGTGAATTGTGGTGTGTGTGATTAGAAATATTTCCTTAGAAATATCTTGCCTATTCTAATCTCCCTTCAACCCAAACAGATGACTACTCCAAAAGACTCCAAGGTTGATGACATCAGCACCGACCAAGAGGACATCATGAAAGATCTCATAGCAACCCAGAACCAGTTGAACCAACTGACAGCTCAGTTCATAGCCAACAATAGTGATAAAGATCCAGCACTGCAAAAGTTTTTGGAGGAACAAACCCAACTGATGCTTAAGGTTACTAACCAAATGATCAACATGGAAGAAAACTATCCCAAAAGAGTCTATGACAACAAGGATGGCAGAAATATTGTTCTAGATGGAGCACCAGCTTGCATTATTTGTGGAGACAAGGATCATACTTCCAAGGAGCATGAAGGTCAATGCCCTAAATGCGAAGAAAATCATCCCGTTGGACAATGTCCCACCTCTCAAGCTACTTGTTACCTTTGTGAAGGAAACGACCATGTCCCTATCCAATGCCCCATCTATTCCATTGTTGAACAAAGGAAACAAGAAGGATCCAAGTATGCCAAGAATGTTGATGGCAAAGGAAAAGGACCACTTATACCTCCAAACAAGACAACCCAATTCAAAGGATCAAAGAAAACCAAGAAGCAAAAGATAGACAAAAGCCATGTGCAATGTCATCAGTGTAAGGAAATGGGACACTATTCTGGTGAATGCCCAAAGAACCCGAAGAATAAAGAGATTGGCCAAGTAGTGTGCAACAACTGCAGAGAGCTAGGCCACTATGTAGCAACTTGTCCACAAGAGCCACGTAAAGAACTCAAAGATATCCACTGTTTCAATTGCAAGGAACCAGGACATTATGCAAGCAGCTGTCCAGAAAAGATGAAGAACAAGTTGAACAAGCCTATGGAGAAACTCAACCTTGGCCCATGAGTCAAGTGTGGAAACAAAGGACGCAATGCAAAAGTTTACTTAGAGAAGTTTCCCCAGGATCCCAAGAAGGCCAATGTGTAATTTTTGTTTAAGAATTTTAAGGGTGGTAGTACCCTAGTTGTTTTGAACCTGCTTGTAACCCCAGCCTTCCCAAATCTCGGGACGAGATTTATTTTAAGGGTGGTAGCCTGGCACATCCCAAGATTTTCCAAATCTTGTAATGTGAAAATAAATGAATAAAATAAAACTTTGTTTGATTTTCAGGGCTAGAAGAAACTTTTTGAATTTAATTGGAAACTTCAAACCAATTGGAATCAAATAGATCCTAAAGGGATTTAAAAAGATAAAAATTTATTAAAGTAAATTAAAATGTTTTAGAAATACTATTTTGGATCTTTTAAATAAAAGGATTTGGTTTTCAATTGAAATAAAAGTTTTATAGATAAAGATTATTTTATAAAACCCAATTGAACCTTGGCCAAACTTTTGAATTAAAACATTTTGTTTTGGATAAAAATAGCAAAGGTTTATTTAAATAAATTAATAAGGATTTAATATCCAATTTTATTTAAATAAAAGGTTTTACCATTTTAAATGAAACATCAAAGCTTATTAAATTATTTAAAATAAATTTTCCAAATATTTTGTTTTCTTAATTAAAACCTACTGAAGTGTTTTGGTTTTATTTTATATTTCAAAATAAATATTTTAATAAAACAAATCCTATTTTGATTTAATAACTAAGGTCCATTCTATTTAATTATTAATGGACCATAAAGTAAAAGGTTATTTTGTTTTAAACAAGTTTCCAAGTATTCATTATTTCCAAATAAAACCTACTGATTTGGTTTTGAAAATATTTGGATTTCAAATGGAGATTTTATTAATTAAATCAAACCCTATTTTATTAAATAATTAAAGATCCATTTTATTAAATAATGGATCCTAAAAAGAATAAAAAATTATTATTTTATTTTGAAATTTGGTTTATGTTGATAAACAGAACCAAATTCAAAGTTACAAAGTTTGGTGATGGTTTGAATCATTTTGAATGCTTGAGTGTTGTTTGAATTTTAAAAACAGAAATCAGAATTAGAAAATGAAAAGGTTACAGAATAAAGAAAAATGGATTTGGACCTAGCCCAACTGGTCAAGCCCACAAGGCCCAGAAACAGCCGAGCTCCCCTCTCCCACGACGAAGCGTTTTCTACTCATTTCCAGACCCGCAAAGAGACTGACCAGTGGACCCTCCTCTCACTTTTTTCCCACTAACGACTGGACCCCACTCCTCCTGTTCTTCCTCCTCACCCGCGCGACCTCCTTCCCCCAAACCTCGCTGCTGTTGCTGCCATTCAAAGCCGTGATCAATTCGCAGCAATGTCGTGCCTTAAACCTCGCCGTGACTGCACGCTATTAAGCGCCTGCGCCTCCTCCTCCTTTTCCCTCACACGCCACTCCCTCTCTGCCCTGAGGCTGCCTCAATTTGAGCTCGCACCGCCGCAGCTCCGACCACCGTCCTCCCTCGATTCCGGACAAGTATCGCCGCCCCTTGCCTCCCTAAGCACGTGTAGCATCCCATTTGTCTAACAACTGTAATGCTACTTGGTCTAGTAATAAAATGGTTACTTCCTACATATAATTGTTGCATCATCATCATATCATGCTCATGTCATCATGCCACCTTGCATTTGAGCATCATACAAAACCCTGGTTGTGTTGGTTCTTCTCTCATTTGCATTATAAATTGTATTGCCTCTTGATATTGTATTTGGTTCTTGATATATTGTTCAAATGCCCAAGTTGAGTTGGGGGCATATCTTTTATTGATTCCACCACCTTTCTTTCAACACTTTATAATTCCACCATCCAATTAATATGAGCTTGGCATTTTAATTGAGTTTACTTCTGGCTCATGTGGGTTGGGTGGATCCCACTCATAATCTTTTGCTTGGCCTTACTCCATCTTTGGGGATGCACATAAATAAATGCCATGGAATATTATTTTGTTCTCACAAGATAAAACCTAGCATTTAATGCATTTGCATGGGCCATGCAACCATCTTCAACTTTGGTCATTTTATGGTTTTATTTGAACTCTTGAGTGGGTCCTCTCTGTCTTATTCCTGCTTTTGGGCTTGATCCATTTTAATCTTGCTCATACCTCATCACCTCTTTTCTTCTTTCTCTTTTGGCCATCTTGTTGAGCTTGTGTGGGTCATGCTTGAGCTAATCAAGACACCAAAACCCTCTATCTCTCTCTCTCTCTCTCTTAACCTCTAGCAAAACCCTACCCCCCTAAACACCATACCCCATCAAACCTTAAACCCTATCCTCCCTCTTTAAAACATCCCCCACCCATGCATGATCATGTGGACATGTAGGCATGCACAAGCCCTAAACCCCTCCCCCTCTGTCTAACCCTCCTACCACTCCTGGTGCTTGTTCATGTGATGCCATTGTCATGTGCTTAAACATGGGCACACCTTCCCTCTCATCTCACCTCTCTCTTAAGCCCTAAACCCGAGCCCCTCTAATCCAAACCCTAAACCTTGTCTCTTTTTCTCTCTTGCCTCTCCTCATGGTCAAACCCACTGTTCCATTTTCCCCCGAAAAAGTGCAGCAGTTTTTGAATTTAGGAGCTGGTTTAAATTTGCTTTGGAATAAAAACAAGCAAAACAAATAAAACAAATAGGAAACAATAAAGAGGAGAAAAACAAACCTGGCAGCAACCTTGGGCCCAGCCTAGCAGCCACCTGGCCCGTTTCCTCTCCCTCCCTCTTGGGCTGGCCGTAGCAGCCCACCCCCCTGGCCCAGTACCCATTCGCTCCCGTCGCCGCGCTCCTGTTCTTCTTCCTGGCGACTGACGCCGTCCCTCAGCGCCCTCTCTCTCGCGGCATGAGACGGAAAGCAGACGGGGTGGCAGGTGGCCGTCCCGCTCCGTCGTCCGCGTCAGCAGCACGTGAACCCTGCCCCTTCTTATCCTCAAACCGCGGAGTCCCCCTCGAACCCTAGCCTCCCTCTTCCCCTCCTCTCCGCCGCCATCCCCTACCTCTGATCCCAGCTATGCTCACCCTGCCCGAGAGCTTCGGCGAGGAGAGCGTCGCCGTGCCGTCGCCTTGATCACCGTCTGGAGCCGGAGGGCGTGCAGGCGGTCTTCGTCGACCACCCCGCGAGCTCTGGGAGGAGCTGGGTGTGGCGCCTCTGCTTCCTCTTCTTCCTGACTGTCTCCCGCCGTCGCCGTCATCACCTCCGACCACCCCCATCCTCGTCTCCCCCGGGAATCGAGCGAGGTAAGGACCCCCTCTCTTTTCCCCATCTTCCCGCCTCGCCTCCATCGCTTTGTTAGCGTCGCCACCGCTGTGTTTCTTCCTCCCGGACGACGACTGCACATGCGCCGCTAGCTCAGGAAGCTTCCCTGTCCCGGACAGTTTCAGCAGAAACTTTTCGGGCACCCCCGAGATTCGTGTTCTTCCGGAGTCCTTGGCCCTTCTCGTAAGAAAACCCTTGAACAACTTTTGTAGACCCTGATCCCCTCTCCAACTTTGATCCTTGTGGCATGTTCAAATTCCCAAAGGTTTCGTCGCCAACGTCCACCGAAGATCGGACGATATCACGGCGGCGCTGCTCTTATCCGTCCGTCAGTCTCGAGCGCCTACTGGTACCTCTGTTCCTCGCCAGATCCCGGCCTCTGTAGTCCTCCGTTGGCGAAGCTCCAAACACGAAAATTGCAGCCCTATCGTCCCTCTACAGCTTTCATTTTTGCGACATCATCAATTTCCCAAAGATTTGCTCGCCATCTTCGACGCAAGTTTGACTCAGCCCACAGTTTCGGCCGGATCAAATTCAGTTTAGTCAGTCCAAACCGACCCTCCTGGAAGTTTTCTATTTAGGCCCCTATGGTTTCTCCTTCCCAACCCGCGGTCCCCCAAACCAACCCAGCGAGGAGTTTTGCAGAATAGCCCCTGAGTTTTCCTAATCCTAACCCGCGGTCCTACCCCACCCAGTCCTCTATGCCAAGTCAGCGCGCGCGGCCCACCTGTCATCCACCTTGGGTAGGGTCCTGCGAGTAGCAAAAGTCCAGCACCATTCTGTTTTCAAATTCAACTTTTTCAAATCTGTTTAAATACAAATCAACTCATAACTTTCAAATGATTAGGATTTTGAACTTAAACTTTTTATGAAATATGTTTTGTTTTTGAAGGTTAATTCAAATCTTTAACCAAATAATTTCAGGATTAATTTAAAATAGTCAAACCTTTGACTTTGACCTAATTTGACTAATTTGACTATAAATAAATTTAAATTCATAATTCCAAATAATACAAATAATATATGTTTTTGAATCAGAAAAATGTGAAGATTTCAAATATGCCATCCAAAATATTATTTGGGCACTCTAAATTTCAAGTTGAATTAAATTACAACAAAATGCCCCTCACCTTAATAAATTAATAACTTTTGTTTTAAAACTCCGAATTTGACAAATGATATGTCTAAAATGATCAGCTCGACGAGACCTTTCTGTTTATGCTATCCATGGCTTCAATTGCAGCATGCATCATATAAACATATAGTATACAGCAACTAATATGATAATAAAATGGGACCAAAACCCCATAAAAATGTTATTTCTTGTATTCTACACCTCACCCATGCCATGCTACATTAATGCCATGCAACTGGTGCATCATTCATCATAGCATGATTGTTTGCTTGTTGCATTTTATTCATATGCTTGTGCACTTTATTTATGTTGGCCCTTGTTTGTTTGGTTCTTCTTCGAATAGACTCTGAGCAGGGGGTATATCAAGAGAACCAGGAGCACTACCCAGATCCGTCTCTCGCTTCAACTGAGTTGCCAGGCAAGCACTAGCACATGCTTGCATACATACAGTACCTATTGCCTCTATCTTATTCTTGCATCATTGAGTCGCGATTGCATTAAACTGTATCCCAAGTATTGCATAGCCTTTACTTTTAAACCCCACCAAGCTTGTTCCCCATCCCATGAGCCATTACTACAGGAGTTGTTTGAGCCATGCGAGTCGTAGAACAGCATGTGTAGGGTATGTGAGAGTCTGATGGATAACGAGGTACCTAAACAACTTAACCTGAGTAGTAATGGGATAACTAATGAAAGTGGCACCGGTGGGCAATATCTGCTATTTGGTTTTTCCTACTCACTTGTGTCCCGTAGGACCCCGAGTACTTGAAGCCTGTTCCTTGAATATTCGCGCTATCCACATCCGGGAGGCTTATGGGACCCCCCTGAGCCAGAGCTTGATTCATTCTTATTTCTTGGGGCCACAAACTAGTTTGAGGTTTTATTTACTATCCTGTACTTATGCCATGCTTTACTGCTTTATTACGATTGTGCGAGGAGCACCTGTACTGTTTAGGATGGTGACCCGTTTACGCGGTATCGACACCCCGAGTTTTCGGGTTCCCAGTCGTTTACAGCCGGCCCCACAAACCTTGAGTCCGTCTCGGAGCCGGCCAGTTTCGTTGCGGGTGTACTCCAAGGGGTGGCCCCCTGAAATATTTCTGAATCCTGTGATTGCTTTGTCGTGAATGCCTCGTTGGGTTTTGATTTGGTTTTTCCGAGGTCGATTGAGTGTGTGTTGCTATTTGTGCACCCCTGCAGGGTAAAACTTTCTGAAAGCCGTGTCCGCGGTTATGGACGACTTGGAGCACAGTTTCTCGATCATAGACAAGCATAACTAAAGTACCGCTTTTAACTTGACTAAGTGACTGACTAGTAAATAGTGCAACACTCATGGAATGGTTAATAAAATTGCCAACGGATGGGGGTTGTTCGTCCGCTTCCTCGTTGGTAAGCGAGGAGGAGGATGGATCTGTGGATATTACTGTTATAACTGTTGTCATTAATTCACGGACATCCGTCTATCTTTGGTTAGGCGGATGGTTAGCGAGTATCTGTAGAACTGTTAGGGTTTATCTTTTGCTGCAATTGCGTCACCCCAGGTTGTGTCCCCTTTAGAGGCATAAAGACTTGCTGAGTACCCCTAGGGTCTCACACGATAAATTATTGGTTCAGATGAACAGGTACACTCGCAAGATGGATACTGGGTGGAAGAGGCTGATGATGTGGGCAATGATCGTTTGGTGTAGAGATTCCGGGAACGGGGATCCGTGAGATCTGTGGGCGGGATGTGCTTATTTCTGGGCATCTTATGCCGATTTGCTTCTTATCCGTACTCGGACCGTGTTTGCCGCTTCCGCTTGTTACTCTGATGTGTGATGTATGAGGAAATATCCTAAACTATTATATCTATCTAGGTCATTTGAATCTTGCCGTATGGCGTTGCTATATTTCCGTTCTTTCTAGATGGTATGGCTCTGATGTACTATTGTATGGTGGCTTGCATACATACTCACTTGTGTATGTAGTTGATCCCTTCGCCTGCCGATTACGCCGCCCGTACTTGTCCCGATAACTGGAAATGGTTGGGACGGCCGAAAGGTCTACCCGTGAGTGGCTTTTGGGGCCCCACCGTACTATTTCAACCATTTCCGCTCATCCAGGCTTGTATCTAGGAGCGTAATTCACCGAGGTAGTTACAATTGGTATCAGAGCCATCCCGACCTTCAGGGTCTCAGCCAAATGGTCGTTGTCAGTCTAGCAAATATTTTTGGTAGTTATGTATACTAGGGAAAAACAAAACGTGAGAGTAGGACTGCTTCCATTTTTCTTCTTACCCACCCACCTACCCTTTTCTGGTAAGGAAGTGTAACGTTTTCAATCCTCTTCTTAAAAGTTTAAACTAGGATTCACGTGTTCTGGGTTTCCGTAGTACCATAGGTTGTGTGTTTGTGTGTGTGTGTGTGTGAGTAATTCTTTGTCTATCTGTTGCATCCAAGTTGTTATCTAATCGGCCCTTTTGGTTATCAACTGTTGGTACATTCCATACCGACAGGCTTTGCAAACCGACGCGATCTATCTGATTCGTTGTATACCGACGCGATCTGTCTTACTCTTTGTTATCCGACGTTATCTTGTTTGGGGTGTTCGTTTCCGTAGTTGCTAATCTTCAGGGTCAACGTGAGAAGAAGGGGTTAGGATATGTGTCCCACTTATTCATGTGCAGAGTAATGATTTGAGTGCGGGATGGAGTCGCGACCATACCACTACTCTTATCATTCGCTTCTGTATATTGAATTGGTAGAGTCACTAATCTTGATTCGTTAAGTGATTTTGCGCATCTATTGGTATTTTAATGCCGAAATTTGTGCAAAATTTTTCTTTGATATATTTGTGTACCACACTCCTTTTCAGTCGTGTGCGATATGCTTAATATCTTCTAGGTGCTTTGAACTTTGTTGATATTTTAATATCATCTTAGTAAATTGTATCCTTTAATCTTGGTTAATTCCATCTTGGTACTATTTTGGATTATTATCATTCTCCATTATAGTACTGACTTGTGTTTTATATCAATCACATGATGGCTCCACCACGCCGTTCTGATGAGGACATACCACCGGAATTGGGGGCCACGTTGTCAAACATAGCCAATGCCTTGGCAGCAATGCAGCAGAACCAGTAGCGTTTGGAAGAAAGTGTCAGGAGAAATGAGTTTGCTCCACTCCCTCCACCTCCCAAGCGGGGCGACATCAAAAGCTTCCTGAAGTTCAACCCTCGCCAATTTGATGTTTCTGATCGACCACTTGATGCTGATGATTGGTTACGTGAGACGTCAAGGCTACTGGAGACTGCTGATGTTCCTAAGCAAGAATGGGTGAAATGTGCTACTCACCTTCTGAAGGGAGATGCAGCTCTCTGGTGGGAGAATTATCTGAAGGCAAGCTGCACTGGTTTTCAGCCCACTTGGGAACAGTTCTCTGGAGCTTTCAAAGAGCAATTCCTGTTAGAGATTGTCATGGAAAGGATGAAGGAAGCGTTTCTCAACCTCAAGCAGGGAAATGATAATGTCAACACCTACATCAGGAACTTCATGAACCTTTCTCGTTATGGTGGCGATGAGGTCTCCGATGACAAGAAGAAGCAAAAGAGGTTCAGGCAAGGGCTCAATGCATCGATCAAATATGCAATCACACATGCAAGGCCAGCGTCTTTTCTGGAACTTCAGCATACAGCTTTGCAGGAGGAAGCAAGTAGGCAAGTGTTCGAGGAGTCCAAGAAACACAACCGTGATGCACCAATCTCTTCAGCTATGTCAGCTCCTTCTAAGCGGCGTGTCTGGGTTCCTAACACCCCACCGTCGCTCCCGGCTTCACCAAGACCTGCAAGCTACGCGTCAAGGCCACCAAACTTCCTCACTGCTGCTTCCAGGGGCTACACCCACAACTACCCTGGAGCGCCTGGCGGAGTCCCTGGCTACGTTGCTCCACGTCCACCTGGTGCTTTCTTCACGTGTGGAGACCCTGGACATCTAAACTGGAACTGTCCGTTGAAAAACAAAGCTCTTCCTCCACCCCCTCCAAGATCTGCGGCAAGCTCTCCTATGGTTCGTGCACCACCACCTCGGGCTCTCAACATCAACACCAAGCCCGGGTCTACTGTTGCTCGTGCCAACTGTGTCAACGCCGCTCAAGCTGAGCATGCACCTGGAGTTGTCATGGGTATGCTTCCCGTAAACTCAGTACCTGCACGAGTTTTGTTTGATTCTGGTGCATCGCATTCTTTTGTTTCGCATAAGTTTGCACAAGAGCAGGATCTGGATAGGGTTCCTTTATCACGTCGTCTGGTGGTTCTATCTCCTGGTTCAAACATGAGGGCTGCTCATATCAGCCATGGCAATCAAATTGAGATTGGTGGCTCTTCGTTCTCGGCGTCCTTAATTCTTCTGGGCAATTCTGACATTGATGTCATCTTGGGCATGGATTGGTTGACAGCAAATGCAGCTGTGATTGATTGTGCTGAACGCTCGGTTTCTCTAAAGATTCCTGAAGGCCATATAGTTTTTTCTCCAAGTCTGACTCCTGCTGTCCAGCTTTTCTCTTTGGCGGCTCTGAATGACGATGCTATGGAAGCTATTCAGAGTGTTCCAGTGGTCTGTGAGTTCCCGGATGTCTTTCCTGAAGAGTTGCCAGGTATGCCTCCGGATCGTGAGGTTGAGTTTGTAATTGAGCTTGAACCTGGAACGGCTCCTATCTCCAAGCGGCCTTATAAAATGGGTCCTGCTGAGTTGGCTGAACTCAAACGTCAGCTTGATGAACAAGAGAAGTTGGGTTTCATTCAACACAGTACTTCTTCTTGGGGTAGCCCAACAATCTTTGTGAAGAAGCGTGACAGGACTGATAGACTTTATGTGGACTATCGGGCTCTCAATGCTAAAACCATCAAGAATAAATATCCCCTTCCGCGGATTAATGATCTCTTTGACCAGCTAGCTGGAGCTGTGGTATTCTCTAAGCTGGACTTGAGGAGTGGTTATCACCAAATCAAGATTCGCAAGGAAGATGTGCCTAAAACAGCTTTCACCACCCGCTATGGCCTGTATGAGTACACAGTCATGTCTTTCGGTCTCACCAACGCACCGGCTACCTTCTCGAGGCTTATGAACTCGGTTTTCATGGAGTACCTTGATAAGTTCGTTGTGGTCTATCTGGATGACATCCTGGTCTATTCTAAGTCCAAGGAAGAGCATGAAGAACACCTTCGTTGTGTCCTAAACAAGCTTCGTGAGAACCGCTTGTATGCAAAGTTCTCCAAGTGTGAGTTTTGGCTGCCTCAAGTAACCTATCTTGGTCACGTCATCTCTGCCAAGGGCATTGCAGTCAACCCGGAAACGGTAAAGACAATTGTTGAATGGCTTCCTCCTGTTAATGTAAAAGAAGTGCGGAGTTTCCTCGGTTTGGCTAGTTATTGCCGTCGCTTCGTTCAGAACTTTTCGAAGATAGCGAAGCCTCTTACCGATCTCCTCAAGAAAGGCAAGAAATACCTTTGGACTCCTGCATGTCAAGCAAGCTTTGAGACACTCAAAGAGAAGCTCACCTCTACACCAGTCTTGGTTCCTCCGGATACATCCAAGCCGTTCCAGATATTCTGTGACGCCTCTTTGCAAGGATTGGGTGCGGTCCTTATGCAAGAAAGACAAGTGGTTGCTTATGCCTCTCGACAGTTGAAGACGCATGAGATCAACTATCCTACACATGACCTCGAGCTAGCAGCAGTTGTCTTTGCTTTGAAACTTTGGAGGCACTACTTGCTTGGCAACCGTTGTGAGATCTTTTCTGATCACAAAAGTTTGAAGTATATCTTCACACAGCCTGATCTCAACCTTCGGCAGAGGAGATGGATTGAAGCAATCAATGACTTTGATTTGACCATCAACTACACTCCGGGCAAAGCTAATGTCATGGCAGATGCTCTCAGCCGCAAAGCTTATGTCAATAACCTCATGATGGAAGAACAACAGCCTCTCTTGTGCGAGGAATTCCGCCAGCTCAACCTGGAAATTGTGGAACAAGGGCATCTCTCGAACCTTCTGGCTACTCCTCTCTTGGAAGAAAAGATTCGTTTTCGTCAGCGTGGTGATCCGCACACCAGAAAGATCACCTCCCAACTTCAGCTTCCGAAGTATGAGTCCTTCCACGTCGATGATCAAGGCACGCTTTTCCTTGAACACCGGATGTTTGTTCCAAACTACCCAGGTTTGAGAGAGCAAGTTCTCAAGGAGGCGCACGATTCTGTTCTATCTATCCACCCTGGCAGCACAAAGATGTACATGGACTTGAAAACACAGTATTGGTGGCCGGGTTTGAAACGATATTGTGCCAATTATGTCTCGGAGTGTGATGTCTGCCGCAGAGTGAAAGCTGTCCATCAGAAACCTTTCGGTCTTCTACAGCCAATGAAACCTCCGGAATGGAAATGGGAGAAAGTAGAGATGGATTTCATCACTGGTTTTCCAAGGTCGCAGAAGGGCAACAATGCAATCTTTGTTGTCATCGATAGGCTTTCCAAAGTGGCTCATTTCTTCCCCGTCAAGGAAACAATTTCTGGAATTCAGTTGGCTGAGCTCTATATCAACAGAATTGTCTCTCTGTATGGGGTTCCGCTTGAGATCAGTTCAGACCGTGGGAGCATCTTCACTTCCAAGTTCTGGGAAAGCTTTCAAAATGCTTTGGGAACAAAGTTGAACTTCAGCACAGCTTACCACCCTCAGTCGCAAGGACAAGTTGAAAGGATCAATCAGATTCTGGAGGATATGCTTCGTGCTTGCGTCATCTCTTTTGGCATGAAGTGGGAGGAATGTCTTCCTTATGCTGAATTCTCTTACAACAACAGCTTCCAGAAAAGTCTGAAGATGGCACCATTTGAGGCTCTCTATGGTCGCAAGTGCAGAACTCCGATTGGTTGGTCAGGTGCAGGAGAAAGAATATGGTTTGTCCCTGACATTGTAACCCAAGCGGAGGAGAAGGTGCATATCATTCTTGAAAATCTGAAGATTGCTCAAAGTTGCCAGAAGAGCAATTATGACAGGAAGCACACGGACATGGTGTATGCACCTGGTGATCTCGTTTACCTTCGTGTCACTCCCATGAAAGGCACACACCGCTTTGGTATCAAAGGAAAGCTGGCTCCTAGATACATCGGTCCTTTCAAAATTCGTGGAAGAAGAGGAGAAGTTTCTTATGCCCTGGAGCTCCCGGAAAAACTCAAGGTTCATGATGTTTTCCACATCTCTCAGCTCAAGAAGTGCTTCAAGGATCCCGGCAGGACCGTGGATCATGAGCTAATCAATCTCCAAGAAGACCTGTCTTATCAAGAACACCCCACCAAAATCCTTGAGACCGCAGAAAGAAGGACTTGCAACAAGTCCATCAAGTTCTGCAAGGTGCAGTGGTGACACCATTGTGTTGATGAAGCCACTTGGGAGCATGAAGATGAACTCCGTGTCAACTATCCTACCCTCTTTGAGTCTTCTTCTTCCTAGAATCTCGGGGCGAGATTCCTGTTTAGTGGGGGAGAGTTGTAGCATCCCATTTGTCTAACAACTGTAATGCTACTTGGTCTAGTAATAACATGGTTACTTCCTACATATAATTGTTGCATCATCATCATATCATGCTCATGTCATCATGCCACCTTGCATTTGAGCATCATACAAAACCCTGGTTGTGTTGGTTCTTCTCTCATTTGCATTATAAATTGTATTGCCTCTTGATATTGTATTTGGTTCTTGATATATTGTTCAAATGCCCAAGTTGAGTTGGGGGCATATCTTTTATTGATTCCACCACCTTTCTTTCACCACTTTATAATTCCACCATCCAATTAATATGAGCTTGGCATTTTAATTGAGTTTACTTCTGGCTCATGTGGGTTGGGTGGATCCCACTCATAATCTTTTGCTTGGCCTTACTCCATCTTTGGGGATGCACATAAATAAATGCCATGGAATATTATTGTTCTCACAAGATAAAACCTAGCATTTAATGCATTTGCATGGGCCATGCAACCATCTTCAACTTTGGTCATTTTATGGTTTTATTTGAACTCTTGAGTGGGTCCTCTCTGTCTTATTCCTGCTTTTGGGCTTGATCCATTTTAATCTTGCTCATACCTCATCACCTCTTTTCTTCTTTCTCTTTTGGCCATCTTGTTGAGCTTGTGTGGGTCATGCTTGAGCTAATCAAGACACCAAAACCCTCTATCTCTCTCTCTCTCTCTCTCTCTCTCTCTCTCTCTCTCTCTCTCTTAACCTCTAGCAAAACCCTACCCCCCCTAAACACCATACCCCATCAAACCTTAAACCCTATCCTCCCTCTTTAAAACATCCCCCACCCATGCATGATCATGTGGACATGTAGGCATGCACAAGCCCTAAACCCCTCCCCCTCTCTCTAACCCTCCTACCACTCCTGGTGCTTGTTCATGTGATGCCATTGTCATGTGCTTAAACATGGGCACACCTTCCCTCTCATCTCACCTCTCTCTTAAGCCCTAAACCCGAGCCCCTCTAATCCAAACCCTAAACCTTGTCTCTTTTTCTCTCTTGCCTCTCCTCATGGTCAAACCCACTGTTCCATTTTCCCCTGAAAAAGTGCAGCAGTTTTTGAATTTAGGAGCTGGTTTAAATTTGCTTTGGAATAAAAACAAGCAAAACAAATAAAACAAATAGGAAACAATAAAGAGGAGAAAAACAAACCTGGCAGCAACCTTGGGCCCAGCCTAGCAGCCACCTGGCCCGTTTCCTCTCCCTCCCTCTTGGGCCGGCCGTAGCAGCCCACCCCCCTGGCCCAGTACCCCTTCGCTCCCGTCGCCGCGCTCCTGTTCTTCTTCCTGGCGACTGACGCCGTCCCTCAGCGCCCTCTCTCTCGCGGCATGAGACGGAAAGCAGACGGGGTGGCAGGTGGCCGTCCCGCTCCGTCGTCCGCGTCAGCAGCACGTGAACCCTGCCCTTCTTATCCTCAAACCACGGAGTCCCCCTCGAACCCTAGCCTCCCTCTTCCCCTCCTCTCCGCCGCCATCCCCTACCTCTGCTCCCAGCTATGCTCACCCTGCCCGAGAGCTTCGGCGAGGAAAGCGTCGCCGCGCCGTCGCCTTGATCACCGTCTGGAGCCGGAGGGCGTGCAGGCGGTCTTCGTCGACCACCCCGCGAGCTCTGGGAGGAGCTGGGTGTGGCGCCTCTGCTTCCTCTTCTTCCTGACTGTCTCCCGCCGTCGCCGTCATCACCTCCGACCACCCCCATCCTCGTCTCCCCCGGGAATCGAGCGAGGTAAGGACCCCCTCTCTTTTCCCCATCTTCCCGCCTCGCCTCCATCGCTTTGTTAGCGTCGCCACCGCTGTGTTTCTTCCTCCCGGACGACGACTGCACATGCGCCGCTAGCTCAGGAAGCTTCCCTGTCCCCGACAGTTTCAGCAGAAACTTTTCGGGCACCCCCGAGATTCGTGTTCTTCCGGAGTCCTTGGACCTTCTCGTAAGAAAACCCTTGAACTACTTTTGTAGACCCTGATCCCCTCTCCAACTTTGATCCTTGTGGCATGTTCAAATTCCCAAAGGTTTCGTCGCCAACGTCCACCGAAGATCGGACGATATCACGGCGGCGCTGCTCTTATCCGTCCGTCAGTCTCGAGCGCCTACTGGTACCTCTGTTCCTCGCCAGATCCCGGCCTCTGTAGTCCTCCGTTGGCGAAGCTCCAAACACGAAAATTGCAGCCCTATCGTCCCTCTACAGCTTTCATTTTTGCGACATCATCAATTTCCCAAAGATTTGCTCGCCATCTTCGACGCAAGTTTGACTCAGCCCACAGTTTCGGCCGGATCAAATTCAGTTTAGTCAGTCCAAACCGACCCTCCTGGAAGTTTTCTATTTAGGCCCCTGTGGTTTCTCCTTCCCAACCCGCGGTCCCCCAAACCAACCCAGCGAGGAGTTTTGCAGAATAGCCCCTGAGTTTTCCTAATCCTAACCCGCGGTCCTACCCCACCCAGTCCTCTATGCCAAGTCAGCGCGCGCGGCCCACCTGTCATCCACCTTGGGTAGGGTCCTGCGAGTAGCAAAAGTCCAGCACCATTCTGTTTTCAAATTCAACTTTTTCAAATCTGTTTAAATACAAATCAACTCATAACTTTCAAATGATTAGGATTTTGAACTTAAACTTTCTATGAAATATGTTTTGTTTTTGAAGGTTAATTCAAATCTTTAACCAAATAATTTCAGGATTAATTTAAAATAGTCAAACCTTTGACTTTGACCTAATTTGACTAATTTGACTATAAATAAATTTAAATTCATAATTCCAAATAATACAAATAATATATGTTTTTGAATCAGAAAAATGTGAGGATTTCAAATATGCCATCCAAAATATTATTTGGGCACTTTAAATTTCAAGTTGAATTAAATTACAACAAAATGCCCCTCACCTTAATAAATTAATAACTTTTGTTTTAAAACTCCGAATTTGACAAATGATATGTCTAAAATGATCAGCTCGACGAGACCTTTCTGTTTATGCTATCCATGGCTTCAATTGCAGCAAGCATCATATAAACATATAGTATACAGCAACTAATATGATAATAAAATGGGACCAAAACCCCATAAAAATGTTATTTCTTGTATTCTACACCTCACCCATGCCATGCTACATTAATGCCATGCAACTGGTGCATCATTCATCATAGCATGATTGTTTGCTTGTCGCATTTTATTCATATGCTTGTGCACTTTATTTATGTTGGCCCTTGTTTGTTTGGTTCTTCTTCGAATAGACTCTGAGCAGGGGGTATATCAAGAGAACCAGGAGCACTACCCAGATCCGTCTCTCGCTTCAACTGAGTTGCCAGGCAAGCACTAGCACATGCTTGCATACATACAGTACCTATTGCCTCTATCTTATTCTTGCATCATTGAGTCGCGATTGCATTAAACTGTATTCCAAGTATTGCATAGCCTTTACTTTTAAACCCCACCAAGCTTGTTCCCCATCCCATGAGCCATTACTACAGGAGTTGTTTGAGCCATGCGAGTCGTAGAACAGCATGTGTAGGGTATGTGAGAGTCTGATGGATAACGAGGTACCTAAACAACTTAACCTAAGTAGTAATGGGATAACTAATGAAAGTGGCACCGGTGGGCAATATCTGCTATTTGGTTTTTCCTGCTCACTTGTGTCCCATAGGACCCCGAGTACTTGAAACCTGTTCCTTGAATATTCGCGCTATCCACATCCGGGAGGCTTATGGGACCCCCCCTGAGCCAGAGCTTGATTCATTCTTATTTCTTGGGGCCACAAACTAGTTTGAGGTTTTATTTACTATCCTGTACTTATGCCATGCTTTACTGCTTTATTACGATTGTGCGAGGAGCACCTGTACTATTTAGGATGGTGACCCGTTTACGCGGTATCGACACCCCGAGTTTTCGGGTTCCCGGTCGTTTACAGTCGGCCCCACAAACCTTGAGTCCGTCTCGGAGCCGGCCAGTTTCGTTGCGGGTGTACTCCAAGGGGTGGCCCCCTGAAATATTTCTGAATCCTGTGATTGCTTTGTCGTGAAGGCCTCGTTGGGTTTTGATTTGGTTTTTCCGAGGTCGATCGAGTGTGTGTTGCTATTTGTGCACCCCTGTAGGGTAAAACTTTCTGAAAGCCGTGTCCGCGGTTATGGACGACTTGGAGCACAGTTTCTCGATCATAGACAAGCATAACTAAAGTACCGCTTTTAACTTGACTAAGTGACTGACTAGTAAATAGTGCAACACTCATGGAATGGTTAATAAAATTGCCAACGGATGGGGGTTGTTCGTCCGCTTCCTCGTTGGTAAGCGAGGAGGAGGATGGATCTGTGGATATTACTGTTATAACTGTTGTCATTAATTCACAGACATCCGTCTATCTTTGGTTAGGCGGATGGTTAGCGAGTATCTGTAGAACTGTTAGGGTTTATCTTTTGCTGCAATTGCGTCACCCCAGGTTGTGTCCCCTTTAGAGGCATAAAGACTTGCTGAGTACCCCTAGGGTCTCACATGATAAATTATTGGTTCAGATGAACAGGTACACTCGCAAGATGGATACTGGGTGGAAGAGGCTGATGATGTGGGCAACGATCGTTTGGTGTAGAGATTCCGGGAACGGGGATCCGTGAGATCTGTGGGCGGGATGTGCTTATTTCTGGGCATCTTATGCCGATTTGCTTCTTATCCGTACTCGGACCGTGTTTGCCGCTTCCGCTTGTTACTCTGATGTGTGATGTATGAGGAAATATCCTAAACTATTATATCTATCTAGGTCATTTGAATCTTGCCGTATGGCGTTGCTATATTTCCGTTCTTTCTAGATGGTATGGCTCTGATGTACTATTGTATGGTGGCTTGCATACATACTCACTTGTGTATGTAGTTGATCCCTTCGCCTGCCGATTACGCCGCCCGTACTTGTCCTGATAACTGGAAATGGTTGGGACGGCCGAAAGGTCTACCCGTGAGTGGCTTTTGGGGCCCCACCGTACTATTTCAACCATTTCCGCTCATCCAGGCTTGTATCTAGGAGCGTAATTCACCGAGGTAGTTACAGCACGCTAGCAGATTCCCCACTCCCAGACGCATCTCCCAGTACCTTTCGTTCGACCGCGGGCGCCCCCGAGCGTCGGCTACGACAAGCTCTGAACGACGCCGCCGTCCGCTCCAACTCCGACGAGCCCCACAGGTAGTTTCCGACCACCCCGTGCCATCTCGTTCACGCACGCGTCTTCTTCGTGACCTTGCGCGCCTAACCATGCCCCTGTCTTGCCTTAGGGCGATCTACAACGTCGCCTTCGACCGTGGACAGAGCCGTCAGACGACCGTGCAAACTCCGGCGAGCAATTGCTGCAGTACCCGAGCGCCCCTTGTCAAGCCAACAGCGCGTCGAGCATCACCACTTCCTCGCGATTCTGGTGAGCACCTTCCCTCCCCTCTTTGCTTCCTGTAGCCGTCGTAGCGCCACCGCCTAGCCGTGCGCCGCCGCTAGCTGCCATCGGCGCCGCTCACTTTTGGTCAAGCAAATCAGTACCGTAGGATCTAGATTGAGCGAGCAGGATTAGATCATTTAACCGCGAAGAGGTACGCATCCTGTGCCGCATGATCTGATTAGATCCAATGGCTACAGCGCGTGATCCGGCCGAACCGGTACCGCCCAACCAGAACGTGACGCGTGGCCATGTTTTTGTTTTAAAAACAGATTTGAATCTGTTATAGATTCAATTTTCAAACCCTTGTAACTTTGGATCCACACGTCCAAAAATTACAAATTTTATGTCGTTGGATTCAGAAGAGCAAGCCCTAGCCAACCATACCCTTGGTTTAGTAAATAGTATCTGTTAATTTACTTGTTTTTGCAGATTAATTTGTGTGCTTGTTTAGATTAGAAAAATTGTTTAAAAATGATTTTTGGATTAAAACCTTTCCAAAATGGTTTGTTGTGAACTTACTGACCCTAGGAACCAACCCATGATTTGGAAATTGGATTTGGAAAAGTTTAGAATGGATTAATTGGTTTAGTCCATTTCTAGCTAAATAAAACTATTGTTTTGTTTATGAAAATGGTTTTGAGTAAAAACTTTGGATAAAATGTTTTGGATCAAACCTACTGATCCAAAAACACCAAGTTTTGCAATAGCAACTCATTTGGTGAAAAACTTAAAAGTTTTGTTTTGATAAAAACATTTTTCACCACATAAAATGATGAAAGGTTTTGAAAATGGTTTATGGATAAAACCCTTTTGCAAATGACTTTTCCATTTTGGTAAATGACCAATTTGGACCTTACAAAGTTTAGAAACCTAGTGGAGACCATCCTTACAATAGAACCATCCTTTGCATACTTATGCATGACTTAGATTCCATTACTTTGTGTGTGTGAAATTGTTTGTTTGACTTTGGTTGGAATGTTATTGATTTTGTGTTTGCTTGATTGACTTGTAGTGAAATTAGCAAAGAGTGAGACTAGAAAGATCAAGGAGTGAACCACCATTCCCTTCCAAAAAGGCAAGTGACACTATCATCAAAAGTCCTACTATTTTCATTATACTTAGTGGATTTTGAAACATGCATGAAAATACTTTTTGTACTTATGCTATGCTAAAATCCTAATAGGATTCCCTATCCATTCCTTAGAGAAAACAATGTAGTTGTTACATGCTTAGCCATGCTATATTTTGAAAAGAGATACATGTTGAGATTTTACAAAGGTTGAGAAAAGGACTTGTGTTTTTACATAATAAAACAAGGACTCAATGAACCACCTAGGTGGAGGATACTTTAAGTTTTGGAGAAGGTGGCAACAAAAGGAACCATGTTTATGGATATCACTTTGTGTTATGCTCCAAAAGAAAACCACCTAGGAAACTTAGAGATTGAACATGTTTCTCCAATTGTGGCTTTCGTGTGCAACCACATGCTATTATGGCTCTGGCTTAGTCAACTACATTGGAAAGACCCATGCACTGTCTTCAGTTAACTGGACATGGGGATCTGGAATGCTTCATGGGTGCTGAAGACAAGCTAGCAATGGTGTATGGGAGGACCCTTTGGAAAGACTTCGTCACATTCTCAATCTGCCAGTACTCCATCTTGGTGAGCACTAATCCAGTAGGCCACTGGTGGCAAAAGGATGGGATTGTGACATGTGGGTAAAGTGTACTCCTTCTGCAGAAGTTAATAAAATCTAAGTACTTAGCCGTGTCCCCGGTTATGGACAATACTGAGCAACTAAAGTTTGAACCATGGGAGATCTCGACATTCCAACTTCTGAAATAAAAACTTGATGCACTTGGGGGTACCAAGGAATTCAAAGAAATTTGTTAAGCTTGATGCACTTGGGGTTACCAAGGTTCTCAAGAGATTTTGCTTAAAGCATGATGTACTTGGGGTTACCAAGGAACGCATGAGATTTTATAAAACTTGTTGCACTTGGGGTTACCAAGTAGCTCAAGGTATTTTTGACAAGGACTTGAACACTTGAGTTTCTACCAAGGAGTTCAAGGAACTTGGTAAAGGAGATTTGACAAAGGACCAAAACCATTTTGAAAAGATAGGATAAAATATTGCTTTATGCAAATGATCCTAAAACTCTACTTAGCCAAATATGCATGTAACGATAGGATCCACTTATATTCCACATAGTAGTGAAACTTGCCAATACAATTCAAATGTATTGACCCTTGTGGCTGTAACTTGTAATGTTGCAGGTTTGATTGATTTTAGTGAAGATTGTTTGATTAGGATTACAAAGTCTACAACCAACATCTGCCTGTGGCACTATGAAGATGAAGAACCCATGACTATAGTTATTCCTCTGCAATGTAATGTAATAGCCAAATGAGCTATGTATGATGTAATAAAATTATGTTATTCCTGGTTATAAAGTTATATTATGACCTTTGTTTCTCGATATTACATCTTAACTGTGGATGCTAGCTAATGATCCACGGACTAGCATTGTAAACACAGGGGGCGCTACCTTATTAAAGGTTGGGACCTCTACACGTTCGTCGCCTTCCCTCGCCTTTCCAAGACCACAAGAGTGACCGCCTTGCTCGACTCTGTCGATTGACGCCACTCGTGTACGCAGGAGAAGTCCCTGGATCTTCAATTGACATCTCCCTCCCCGACGCCATCCACCGTCGATTCGTCGTTGTCTGAGATTTTCCGGCTTCGCCGACCCCCTCAATCGTATCCTGGGGAGCTTGCGGTTCTCAGGAACCTCCTCACTCTTTCCCTCCCGCTCTGGTTCGTGCTTGCGAAGCGTGCCGCCGTGCTCCGCCGCCAGTTGTTGTCGCCGTCATTCCTCCGGCTACCAATCAGGAGTGGCGCCACCACTTTGTTGCTCCTCGTGGCCGTGCGGTTCTAACCATCTGCTTAGATCATGCGTGCTCAGCCGCAAACGCCAGCGCTGGTGAACCTCTGCAGGTGGCCGGCGGTATGACGTCACCGTGACGCCAGCTGCGGGTCAGCCCGGTCAACCACCCCCTGGCCCCATCTGCTTGCGTGACTGGCGACGTGGCTTTGGCCCCACCCGTCAGCCTCTCTGGCTAGTCTCTGCACCGGTGTAAAACCACCCCCTCCCATGTGCTGACATCATGATGACGCAATAAACCTTTTAAATTGATTTATAGTTCCAGAAAATGATTTAAATATTGTAAATTAAATAACTTACTATTTATAAGTCTGAAAAATACAAATAATATATCAAAATTTTCAAAAAAAGGAAACCTATCTATTTAAGCTATAATCATGCATTGTTTAGCAACTTACATGACAAGTTTAATTAGAAAACTAATTAACCCCTCTCATATGCCTCTGGAGTTTTCCCCGATTAGGGTTTTTCACCCCTCGGAACCCTGATTAAGTTGTCAAGCATGCTTTAGGGTTACATTTCAATACTAATCAACTTGTCATATCATCACTCTTGTTTGAGAATTGCATCAATGCCATGTGTTGATTGTTTCCCTTTCTTTCTGGTGTTTGCTTATCTCCAGTAGAATATGATATCGAGATCGAGATCGAAGACCGAGATCAAGACCATCGAAGATCAACGAACAATACTTGACCAACAATAATCAAGTCAAGACGAAGGCTCTTGAACATCTACTTATCTGTAATCAACTGGCAAAGGCAAGCAGAGCCCCACCATGATATAATCCTATGATTTCGAAAGCATTTCAATTCTTGCCATAATGTATACTATTCCACTGTGGTCTTTTATCGATAGATAGAGTATCCTATCTGTTGCATACTCCCTTTAAGCTTATATTACCTGATCCACTGCTCCTAGCATAACTAGGTTTGGCTTGTGTGCACTGCTAAAGCTTGTATCTGTGTCCGCTTAGCCATTCATAGCCGTCAGTACTGGTCCATCCAGATGATGTATCAGATGCAGAGAATCTAGTATGACAGGAGAACATGATGAGATGATGTCAGAGGTGATATGAGTTAAACATGCTAAGGCTTGTATGGGAGGCCACAGTGGGATGTGGTATTTCTAGTCCCATGCTCACCATCACTAGGACCTGAGTTCTTGCCTTTGGAACCGAGATGAGCGTACGGCCACACGGGGCTTGGGAACCCCTCGCCTGATTAACTTGCCTAGTAGATTCCATGAGTCACATAGTTCGGGCGTTCCATTCGACATATGCATATAAAACTGTTTGAAAGATTTGTCGGGTGAAGGTGCATTCATAACAGGTAGGGAAGCGTGGACCGGGTTGCTTGGGGTTGATGGCGCCCCTGTTAACCAACCTCGCCTCACATCTTTAAGTACCGGCTTCGGGATTTGACCCGTTACAGCGGAATCATACTTATTGCGTGACTCATGGTCTCGGCGAAAGCAAGGTAAAGGTCGTGGTCAACCACCCTCTGCCGGCCTTCCAAGGAAGAGGGATAATAATATTTGGCATTAAGAGTCGGTTGGTACGTGCAGGTAAATTTGTACACCCCTGCAGGGTTAAATCTTTTCGAAAAGCCGTGTTCACGGTTATGAACGCTTGGTGACCAGATTCTAAGATCATAGAGAACTTTAACCTAATCGTAAAACTTGGCAGATCAACGTGTGCTTAAGGATGCTTCCTCATTAGCCTCTATGATAATTTAGTCCTTGACTTGTAGTACCACTCTTTGCTTTGATTAGTATGCTTTGTTGCATTGCATGATTATGGCCATTATTGCTCTCTTAGTTGGTTGCTCCCAGTCTTTTGCTAGCCTCCACTTGTATGAGTAAGTTCTACTCATGCTTCCAACTCCCAAGAAACCAAGTTATTCCAAAGTGTCCACTATAAACTCCTATGCATGGTATGTTACACCATTCCCAAATATATTCTTGTTTTCAGCTATCTTCCAATTAAAGACTATTTTGTTATGTGAAAACTTAGTGATTAAAGCCCTCACGAACTTGATGGCACATTTTATTCTTTGCCCTCATAAACTTGAACCATTGAAGCAACTTTGTTGTATATGCTTGCACTTATAAGTTGGGATTGGCAGAACCGTGCTGTCACAGGGAACGTTTTCAACATTGCACTTGTACCTTGTTGTACTTAGTTGATATCATGTTCTTTTGTCTATGGATGTCACCGGTGTGAAATAAAGAGGGAACTTGTAAGTCCATGGAGTTTGTATCCTGTGTTAGAGACTGGGCCGCTAGCCTAAGCCATGCCTAATCATGGTGGAAACTTGCAGCATCACAGTAGTGACATCTATGAATCATTCTTCTTATAAAAAAAGACACATTGAGAAAGAGGAAAGAGAGAAAAAAGCACCATATTCCCATGGTACATAAGAAGAATTGTTGAGATGCTCATTGTCTGCTTGCCTTGTCATTTTGGTTATGGGAAAGCTCCTGTGCCATGTGCAAGGGGTACCCCGTTGGCGGTTCTCAATGATATGCAAATACTTACAGTAACAAGAACTTACCTGGACCCAAAGTTGAGTATGCATGAGGTGTGGCCCTCGTATTCAAGGGGCATGAGATTGCCAACTTATACTTTGTCAAGCATATACTCCAGCTTTGCCACTTTAACCTTAACCACTTCAAGATGCTTATGATAGGGGCAATGAGGGATGAAAGCTAACTAGTACCACAATTTTTGGAAGCTCTTTTGAAACTCGGAATCCCTGCTTCCTTTACAAAAAAGGCCTTTCTTCCACCACTATTGAGTCTCCACCTTCTACCTTTAGGCACCATTAAAAGAGCATAGTTGTCATTCTGTGTGCAGTGTTCCAAAGCTTATTAATTGATGCATATTGTGTTATTACTTGCTCTTGTGCTACTTGTTTCTAGTCACCCTTGTGAACTTTGCAGGTGTCCTATGCATTATATTGCTACTCTATGAGGGACAAGCTAATTGCCACTATGCTATGTTTTCTGCATGTGAAACAAACAAAGTTTTTCAATGCATATTATTCATGATCTTTGTTTGTAGATTGCCATTTGCATACTATGTTGCATGCATAGTTACTATTCCTATTGTTAGAACTCCATCTTTCATGCACATGTTTAGATTTCTTTGATACCAGCTTTCAATGCTTGCAAATGGTTGGATCTTTATTGTGAGGGTTCATGTCACCTCAAAAAATATTCTTTTATGACTTACCTACTCGAGGACGAGCAGGAGTTAATCTTGGGGATTCTGTTACGTTGGAAACGTATCTATAATTTTTGATGCTCCATGCTTGTTTAGTATCTACTTTGCTTTACTTGTCTATACTTTGAGGTGCTTTTACATGTTTTCTGGTACTAACCTATTAACAAGTTGCAACAGTGCCAGATGCTTGTTTTCTGCTGTTTTTGGTTTCAGAAAAGTTAGTAAAAAAATATTCTCGGAATTAGACGGGACAAACGCCAAAGCCAATTACTTTCCGTGGGGAACAAGAAGTCCAGAGGAGAGTCGGAGGGGCTGGCCAGGGAGGCCAGACCCACCCCAGGCGCGGGGTCAGGTGGACCCGCGCCTGGCTAGGGTTTGGCGGCCCTGGCCGCCTCCTGGTCTCGCCCCTTCGCCTATAAGAATCCCCCGGTGCAGAAACACTCGGTACCCGATCAGAAATCCACGAAACGGTCTATAGCCGCCGCCACCATCGTCCCTAGATCGGGGGATCTAAAGCTCTTCTCGTCACTCTTCCGGAGGGGAGATCATCCCAGAGGCTTTGTCTCCGGTATGATTTGTGAGTAGTTCCACCTTGGACTATGGGCCCATGTCATAGCTAGATGGTTGTATCTCCTCCTTTGTGCTTTCATGTATAGATCTTGTGAGCTCCGTTCATGATCAAGATCTAATCTATTTGTAATCATGCATGTTGTGTTTACGAGGCCCGATGGATATTGAGATTATTATGTTGGTTTGATTAATGGTTCTATCTTTATGATTCTATCATGTCTGTGTTGTTTGTGATCTTGCATGATCTCCGTTGCTAGTGGTTATCTTGGCCAAGTAGTTGCTAGTGACTCCAAGAGGGAGTATTTATGCTAGATAATGGGTTCATGCCTCTAGTTTCCAAGGGAAGTGACAGAAATCTCTTCGGTTGTAGATGTGCTGTTGCTACTAGGGAGAAAACAATGGTCTCTTGTTCATGGAACATGTGGACTGTTTACCTTACACACTTTTCTTAAAGTAGTTGTCTGTTGCTTGCAACTTAATATTGGAGGGGGTTCGGATGATAACCTGAAGGTGGACTTCTAGTCATATATGCAGTTGGATCAACTTCATAGGATCTTTCTGGCTAGTAATTTCATTGTTATGCCTTGCTCAGTTCCTGTCAATTGCCTCGATGTAATTACCCTTCATGTCATGTTATCTAAGGAGATCACCTCTAGTGAACTATGGACCCCTGTCCACTCTTTGCCATTGATACATATTCCACTGTTACTTGTTTACTTGCTGTAAACCATTACCTTCCACACCATACGTTTAATCCTTTGTTACAGCAAACCAGTGAGCTTGACAACCTCATTGATTCGTTGGGACAGAGTCTTGAGTTTGTGTTGTGCAGGTCTCCATGTTGCTTCCAACACCTGTGTGACGTTTCCTTCCTCCTTCTAGTTCGATAACCTTGGTTTCTACTGAGGGGAATCTTGCTGCTGTACTCTTCATACCTTGCTCTTGAGGTTTCCAATGAAGCACTCTTCCTACCTGTTGAGTGTAGCATCACACATGTCATGGGTGTTCGACGTCAAGACCAAGAAATGGACCAAGGTACGGCTGCCTCCACAGTTTGGCGATTTCGTTTTCTTCATCGGATATGTGCGTGTGTGCTAGATATCTATTGACACCGTGGCCAGCCTTCTGGTCTAGTCCACTTGCAAGGAGACAGATCAGATTGGAACCACATGCTACCCATGGATTTCGATGCAAGATCATCCTTGTGGAGATGAGTGCAAGGCTAATGCTGTTAAATGACATCGAAGGCAAAGAGAAGGCAAATTGTTGTTGGCTCTATTCATCTACTTCTGTAATTATGTTGCCGACCTAAATTCCTCCTACTCTTGTTGGCCAACTAGACAGTAGTGTAATTCATCTCATTTATATTTCATTCATGTTGGAATTTAAGGTATTTGCATGCTTTTCGCCCATAACAAATACAAATTTTAAAATTCTCTTTGGCCCATTATTTGTGGAAGCTCATGGCTGTGCTAGTGGTGCTAAAGGTTAGTCCCACACTGCTAGTTGAGTGGGAGTTACACCTCCTTATTATAATAGAATGTTCTACCACTTACTAAGGTGTGGGAAGAAGAGCAGCTCTCGCGCACTCCTTCTTTGATGCCGCCCGCCTCACCTCGCCACGCCTCGCCTCATCACGACGCGCGCGCAGCGGGTTTGAGAACCACACTATGAGTTGATCACAGTGGTAACCTATGTGATCGGAGATCCCGTGAACTAGAGTTGGGAGACATTGTGTATGATATTGCCCCCTTTTGCGCATTTTAGACCCACTGGCCACTTGTTGGCGATGCCCAAAGGGGGATGGCACATATCTGCCATATTACTTGATAGTCAATTTGTGTGTTATTTGCTTGTCAATTTGAGTGTTTCAACTGATTGCAAAGCCTTGCACAACGATGACGCCAAGGAACGACAGGGCGGATAAATGGGTCGCACCGTTGGGTCCGGTTGGCTGGACAGACCAGACCACGACCCAAAAACGATCGTGGCCTGACCCAAACAGATAGTTTCGTAAGCCGTTTGGGTCGGCCCGGTGGAGATGCCCGGTGGAGATGCCCTAAGGGAAAAGTTATAGGAAAGTAGTGTCATGATCATATATTTATTTTCCTTTCTTTTTGCCACAAACTTTCTGTTCTACTTTCTTTACAATTTAATCTTTCATATATTTCCTATATAAAGAAATTTATTGGTGTAATTAATGTCTCTGTACACATCAGTCAGGTGATCATCTACCGCATGTTGCTAGCTTGCTATACTGTACGAACCAGTGATAAAGGCAATCATATATTTCCTATATCAAGAAATTTATTGGTGTAATTAATTTTTGTGTAAGACATTAGTCAAGTGATCACATACCATGTTGATAGCTTGCTATACTATATGAACCAACGATAAAGGCAATCTCAAATTCTCTCCCGGAAGATTTTATTTCGCCAACACCTCTTCTGATGTGTGCAGCGCCTTGTATATGTAAGGGTCCAAGCATCATATACTGAATAATTTTTTCTTGTGATATATGGTTTCTCTTATGTTGGCCCATCTAATATGTCCTATAACGTACACGCACTAGAAAAAAATAGTTGTTCTTGAAAGGATGATCGGGCATTATCATGCTTGTCGTGGATCTTCGGATCCACACAAGCACACATGCATGCATCGATCTCCCTAGAATGAGCAGCATTGGGAACATATGTTCAGACTCTCCCATGAAATTTAAGAAGAGACTTCGATAAAAATAACAGGAGAAAGCATGGAGTTCGAATCTCTTGGGCGAACATATGTTGTTGACGTGCGCAAAGAGCAAGCAATGACTCGCTTTGCAGGTTTTTCATAGAAAAGGTTCATTTTCCAAAACCAAATCCCCGCTGGTGTGTACCTGTATTTTGCAATGGGAGCTCCTGGGCCAAGAACCAGTGTTGCATATTTGAACTTGGGTGATGCGGAGGATGAAAACGACGAGGGTGGCGATGAGGAGGAGGACGAGGACAAGGATGAGGGCGACAACGAGGGTGATGACGAAGACGACGATGAGGAGAAAGCAGGACCATTCGATTATATAGTTGTCGCTTAGATATGCAAGCTTACCCATAGTAAAACTTACTATCTCGTCGACAACATTCCTTCAAAAAATTCATACATCGGCTTAACACTTGTCACTCGATTGATCATGACATATATTCAGCTACATGATATGGTATGTTTTCAGTTATCATTCTTTGTTTACTTCTTGTTGTATTTGTATTGTATGATAGTTATAAGATTTTTAACGTCTATATCTTAATTAGAAACTACCATTGAGAATGGTTTCTTCTCTTCAAATTTCTAAAGAAGGGTTGGTTGGAATACGCGTTGGAGCAACAGGTGCCGTGCGCGCCATTTCATACAAGACAATGAGAGATGACCGCATCATCTTCAACATACAGAAGTGGAAAAACTTTGTTGAAGCTGAAGATGATCTACAAGTTGGGCAAGTCATTCTCCCCATTGGCATGGCCATTTCACGCCATAACATTCAGATAATGTCATCATTAATAGTGACTAGCTAGTTTCTTGTGATAGTTTGTCAGTGTTGATCCAACTAGCTAAGCATGATCATGTTTTGAATTGGTTGTTAATAATTTGTGGTGAACCAAATCGTTATTTTCCTGCTTATGTGAATATGCATTTGGTGATGTCATATTGCTATTATATTACAGACTTTAATCAACAATATGCGGCATCTTTTTAAAAAAAATTGAAAATATACTTACGACGTTTGACTTTATGGAAACTCCACAAATTATACATATAGTGCTGGCGTTTGCACCAAACACCACCAATACGAGCTATAATGGTAACGTTCACTTAAGACGCCACCACTACGTCCTAACAGTGACGTGAGGTTAGTGGCGTGCGGCTTGAGCGCCACTAACCCCCTTTTCCAAATGCTGCCACTAGGCCTTTTCTACATTTACAACTTAAGTAGATCTCATTTGAACTCACTTGAAACTAAAAAATCTCGATTGCAACATCATTTGCAACCTCAAATCTTAGTTGCAACCTAAGTTGAAACTAAAAAATCTCTATTGAAACCATATTTGAAATGAAAATCTTACATGCAACTGAATTTCAGTTGCAAGCCCATTTGCAGCTGTAAAATTTAACTTGCAACCCCACCTTGAAAATTATAAGATGTACAATTAGTGATGCAAATTCGGTGTTTCTAGAGTTGAATGGGCATAGTCGACTAGAATTAACGAAACATTTTTTAATATTTCATGACTATTTGTTAGTCGATGCTTCATATAGCAGATGCTTGCATGAGTGAGCAGAGAAAAGAAAGGGTCAGATCGATGGACTACTCTTTGCAGTTCAACATGATTTTTTTTGCATGGAAAGAGTTATAGGATTAGTGGTGTCATGATCATATATTTATTGTTTCTTTCTTTTGCGACAAACTTTCTGTTCTACTTTCTTTACAATTTAATCTTTCATATATTTTCCATGTCGAGAAATTTATTGGTGTAATTAATGTCTGTGTACACATCAATCAAGTGATCATCTACCATGTTGCTAACTTGCTATACTGTACAAACCACCGATAAAGGTACTCTCAAATTCTCGCTTGGAAGATTTTATTTCGCCAACACCTCTTCTCCTGTGAGCAGCGCCTTGTATATGTAAGGGTCCATTATTATATACTATAATCTTTTCTTGTGATATATGGTTTCTCTTATGTTCGCCCAGCTAATCTGGCCTATAATGTACAAGCACTGGAAAAAAACATATTTGTGTTCCTCTTGTCGTGGATCTTCGACTCCGCACAAGCACGCATGCATGCATCGATCTCCCTGGAATGAGTGGCGTTGGGAAGTAGTGAAGCCGATCTAAAGATCTCAATGTCATCATGGTGGGTCTGCTGCTCGTTCGGGGGAACCAATTTCGTACACATATCCTAAGTAGACCCCGCTAAAATTGTGTTTCTTGAAGTATTATAGAGTGGAAGTTTAAGCTTCCATCATATAAGATGTTTTAGAATTTGTGAAACGAATGTATCTAATTTTTTTAGCGTGTAGATTTACTCTGAACCTGCACACCAAAAGTCGTCTAGATAAATTTATTTTACAAAAGATAAAACATCTTATATTTTAAAATGGAGGGAGTATATTTAAACATGTGCGCAATGTTTAGAGATTGAAAGGAATATCAACGAGTGGAAATCAAAATGAGAATGATGCGGGTGTAATTGGGCTTTTTGGTGCGGGTTTTGCTAGGGATTATTTTTTTTTTATGTTTTCTGGGGTTTTTAAATTGCAAAGTAGCATTCAAATGTCAGAGAACTATGAGACTTAAGAGTTAAAATTGGTGTATTTTCTATTTTTCACCCACACATTGTAGCTAGTTGGTACATTCATACGCTGGCCTGTACACGCTATAGCTAGTAGCCAGCGGACTAGCATTAGCAAGACACTACAGGAATGGGAAGCTACGCCGACGGCCGGTCGCTACGCCGACGGCCAAATATCGGGGCCGTCGGCGTAGCCATCGTCTAGGCCAGCTCCGCCAAGCAGCCGTCGGCGTAGAATTGCCCTCGGCATATCCTATGCTACGCCGACGGCTGCCCTCGGCGTAGCATATGCCGACGGCTGCCCTCGGCGTAGCTATTTTTTATTTTATCTCATTAAACTTTGAAAAATCATAACTAAATCATTCTAATTCGGAAAAAAACAAATAATATATCAAAATTTGCAGAAAAATAAGACCTATCTATCTACACTCAAATATTACACATTTGTAAATAAAAATTAATTAAAACATAAGACATTATATATAGTTTAAAACGGACATAAAAATTTCAAAAATGATCGAAACAATGCGAAACCTTCGCGTGGTGTTATATTATGTGACATAGTTAGAAGGAAAAATATCAAACTTGGTATATTGATTATGTCTCAAAGAAACCTTCACAAAATGACCTATCTCATTCGAGGTTTCTTGGCTTTCGGGTCAAATGACCAATGTTATGGCTAGAATCAAGGCATAGTTTGTGATAATGTGCCCATATTGTGCATACACATGCATCATGGGATGACGAACAATGTTGCAGAAGGAAGTTTTCCTTTTCGTCGTACCAAAAAGCCATTTCCCATTTTCCGAGCACAAAAAACGAACGATTTTGTAAAGCAACCACCAAATGGATAATTCAAAATGGTACCACCACATTTTACAAAAATACTATACCACCTTATATAGACAATGTCCCAATAGGGGAATCCGAAACCTTTCCGTCCACCTCTGGTGAAAAAGACAAATTCCTGCCGAATCGGTAGGAAGTGGGTCAGATATGAACTACAGGTACATGATCCGATGCTCATGTTTTTTTATAAAAATCATTTTTAGGTTCACAATATGCTATTTTATCAAAGATCCAATGCAAGTTTAGCGAGGCTCGGCCCCGAGCTAAGAATCTTCATGCCCGTCGTTCGACAAAGTTTGACGATAGTTTAAAACGGGCATAAAAAATTCAAAAATGATCGAAACAATGCGAAACCTTCGCGTGGTGTTATATTATGTGACATAGTTAGAAGGAAAAATATCAAACTTGTTATATTGATTATGTCTCAAAGAAACCTTCACAAAATGACCTATCTCATTCGAGGTTTCTTGGCTTTCGGGTCAAATGACCAATGTTATGGCTAGAATCAAGGCATAGTTTGTGATAATGTGCCCATATTGTGCATACACATACATCATGGGATGGAGAACAATGTTGCAGGAGGAAGTTTTCCTTTTCGTCGCACCAAAAAGCCATTTCCCATTTTCCGAGCACAAAAAACGGACGATTTTGTGAAGCAACCACCAAATGGCTAATTCAAAATGGTACCACCACATTTTACAAAAATACTATACCAACCTATATAGACAATGTCCCAACAAGGGAATCCGAAACCTTTCCATCCACCTTTGGTGAAAAAGATAAATTCCTGCCGAATCGGTAGGAAGTGGGTCAGATATGAACTACAGGTACATGATCCGATGCTCATGTTTTTTTACAAAAATCATTTTTAGGTTCAAAATATGCTATTTTATCAAAGATCCAATGCAAGTTTAGCGAGGCTCGGCCCCGAGCTAAGAATCTTCATGCCTGTCGTTCGACAAAGTTTGACGGTAGTTTAAAACGGGCATAAAAAATTCAAAAACGATCAAAACAATGCGAAACCTTCACGTGGTGTCATATTATGTGACATGGTTATAAGTAAAAATATTAAACTTGATATATTGATTATGTGTCAAAAAAACCTTCACAAAATGACCTATCTCATTCGAGGTTTCTTGGCTTTCGGGTCAAATGACCAATGTTATGGCTAGAATCAAGGCATAGTTTGTGATAATGTGCCCATATTGTGCATACACATGCATCATGGGATGGAGAACAATGTTGCAGGAGGAAGTTTTCCTTTTCGTCGCACCAAAAAGCCATTTCCCATTTTCCGAGCACAAAAAACGGACGATTTTGTGAAGCAACCACCAAATGGCTAATTCAAAATGGTACCACCACATTTTACAAAAATACTATACCAACCTATATAGACAATGTCCCAACAAGGGAATCCGAAACCTTTCCATCCACCTTTGGTGAAAAAGACAAATTCCTGCCGAATCGGCAGGAAGTGGGTCAGATATGAACTACAGGTACATGATCCGATGCTCATGTTTTTTTACAAAAATCATTTTTAGGTTCAAAATATGCTATTTTATCAAAGATCCAATGCAAGTTTAGCGAGGCTCGGTCCCGAGCTAAGAATCTTCATGCCTGCCGTTCGACAAAGTTTGACGATAGTTTAAAACGGGCATAAAAAATTCAAAAACGATCAAAACAATGCGAAACCTTCGCGTGGTGTCATATTATGTGACATGGTTATAAGTAAAAATATTAAACTTGATATATTGATTATGTGTCAAAAAAACCTTCACAAAATGACCTCTCTCATTCGAGGTTTCTTGGCTTTCGGGTCAATGACCAATGTTATGGCTAGAATCAAGGCATAGTTTGTGATAATGTGCCCATATTATGCATACACATGCATCATGGGATGGCGGACAATGTTGCAGGAGGAAGTTTTCCATTTCGTCGTACCAAAAAGCCATTTTCCATTTTCCGAGCATAAAAAACGGACGATTTTGTGAAGCAACCACCAAATGGCTAATTCAAAATGCTACCACCATATTTTACTAAAATACTATACCACCTTATATGGACAATGTCCCAACAGGGGGTTCCGAAACCTTTCCATCCACCTTTGGTGAAAAAGACAAATTCCTGCCGAATCGGCACGAAGTGGGTCAGATATGAACTACATGTACATGATACGATGCTCATGTTTTTTTACAAAAATCATTTTTAGGTTCACAATATGCTATTTATCAAAGATTCAATGCAAGTTTTCCTTTTCATCGCACCAAAAAGCCATTTTTCATTATCCGAGCGCAAAAAGGGAATTTTCTAAAGCAACCACCAAATAGATAATTCAAAAACGGAGGGTTTGTGATTAGTTGATATGGATATCATATTTGGATTCCTCTCATTTTTCTGATCAATTTAGACATATTATTTGTTAAATTCCGATTTATAGATTTAAAGATATTAATTATTCCATATTAAATAGAAAAATACAAAAAAGTAAAATTATTATATTTTTATTTGAATTCAATAATATTTTTACTTATTCATTAATGTTTATTTAAATAATTGTTTGTAATTTCAAAAAATACAATCATGTGACATGTTGATATAAGGGTTAATAGGATTGATATCATAGTATTGACAACAATGTATGAATTACTTTGCGGAAACAGATTCTGAAGGAACGAGGAAGTTAAGCGTGCTGGAGCTGGAGTAGTATTAGGATGGGTGACCTTCCGGGAAGTTCGACTAAGACTGCAATTTAATTAAATATTAAGTGTAATTAGTGTTAAAAATATTCAAAGTGAGAGATTAACAGGTCAAATAATTCAAAGATTCAAAAATTGAGAAAAAAAAAAGAAAAAAAAATTTAATTTTTTTTTAAAAAAATATTTTTGCAACATGTCGACAAGCTATGCCGACGGCCGCTACGCCGACGGCATTGCCCTCGGCGTAGCATACGCCGACGGCATTTTGATACGCCGACGGCCTCCATGTGCTCCGCCGAGGGAGCCCTTTGCCGAGGAGGCTACGCCGAGGGCAGCCGTCGGCGTAGCATACGCCGAGGGCATTTTAGCCTACGCCGACGGCTTTTTGCCCTCGGCGTAGCGCGCGCGTCCTGTAGTGAGATTCAATCTTGAAGCATTCAAGCAGAGAGCAGCATATCTACTACCAGCCTAATTTTTTTTAAATAATACATTTTTTATTTTTTTCACAAATAATACGCAAAACGGACGAAGTGCAATTCTGACGGTCCGTCGTCCGTTGAACGGACAACACAGCAGCTTTGTCTGTTGAAGAGACGACCGACATGTCTTCTTTTGTTCAAAAGACGACCGGTTTGTCTTCTTTTCTTCAAAAGACGACACGTCTTTGTCGAGCTGTCGCGTGACAGGGGGTCATCCTCGTCGTCTGTTGAAGGGACGACGCGCGTTTCGTCCGTTGAACGGACGACGCGTCCTAGCATATAGCTAGCTCGCCTGCCCGTCCTCCTTCCCAGTTCGCGCGCCTCTCTCTCTCTGGCTGTTCTTCCTCTCTCGCTCGCTCTCGTTTTCGCCTGTTGCTGCACCGATTTTTAACCCAGATTTCTACCCAAACTCGCTGCTCTAACACATTAGCAAGCTAGTAGAGTCCCGATCTACTAATGGGATAGCCTGGTGTAGTGATTTGTGTCGTTTTGGTGGAGGGATCTGGTGGTGTTCTTGTTGAGCAATGGCCATGGCGGAGGCTGGTGCTGGGACTTGAGGAAGGTGCATGGTGGAGGTGCTGATCCGTTGACCTGAGACAGCTGCACGGCAGGACTTCGCACGCTTCAAGGGTAAACCCTAATTTCTTTATAATTGCAGTCATGTGTGTATGTTTATAGGTAGCCTTTGATGGGGTCTGTTAGATGCAAGATATTTGTAGAGTGTTATGTGTCAATGTACCTGTTTTTGACTATTTTCGATATTTTTTAGGTCGAAAATCATGTCAAATAATGTAGTGTTTAGGTTCTTGTATGGTCCTGGTTTCGTCAGAATAAACCAGCACGGAGTTGATTTGAGCGAGTTTAAATTTATGGATGAAGTGCTTCAGAATCCTAAAACAGTGCCCGTTACTCAGTTGAAGGATTGGTTATGTGTTCGTATAGGGCTCCCTCCTACCCATACTGTCGGTGTGCATGCTTTATGGACTAAGTCTAGGCAAACCCCTAATTTTTATTTAAGGCCAATAGAAGCGCAACAAAAATGGGTCAAATTTGTGCAAGCTTGCCAGAAAAGAGAAGTTAACCCCAGTCTCTTAGTGTTACCTGTGGCGAAAGAGGCTGGGTATGATCATGGCCATAGTAGTCAGACCGGTCATGCTGGAGGTAGTTATGATCATGGCCAGAGTAGTCAGACCGGTCATGCTGGAGGTAGTTATGATCATGGCCAGAGTAGTCAGGGCCAAGAGGGTGGCGGCGGTTATGAATCAGGTCATAGTAGCTATGCACACACCGGGGGTGATGGTTATGTATCAGAGGACGGTGGTGAAGGATTAGGGGAAGACATATTCAGTGGCTAAGCTGATGAGGACGAGATATATGATGGTTTGTTGCAACATCAAATGGAAGCCGAAGACTCAGAAGGCAATATTGATACGGCTGATGATTCTGGCGAGTCTGATCAAGAAGAGATCGGCCAACCTATTCCGGCATCATGGAATAATGACAACATAGCAGCAATGACTGTGAACGATGGGCATGATTTGGCGTGGCATTATCACGCGAACAACATCTCTCTGGGTGCATTATATCCTAGCAAGAGACATCTGCAGAAAGCAATTGTTGAGTGGTCAATGTCCATGCAACGGGTCTTGAAAACGAAGGTGTCATCACAACAATATTTGACATTGGTTTGCGAGGAAGCTGGATGTCCTGCAAGGGTGCATGCCCATGTCCCTAGGTATGACACAAACTGGAAGGTCACCGATGTTGTGATGCACACATGCACACTTGAAAGTGTCCTTCAGGACCATCGTAACCTCACGTCAACCCTCCTGGCTAGACTGTTGTAGAGATAGTGGAGGGCAAAGCCATGGGGGTGAAAGCTATCATTAACAAAGTTTCTGTCAGATTCCGCTACAATATTTCATACGGGAAGGCTTGGAGGACTAAGCAAAGGGCACTGGAGGCAAGGTTTGGTTCGTTTCGAGACAGGTATGACTGTGTTGTTAGGATGCTCCAAGCACTGCAGGCTAGGAATCCAGGCACATACGTGGACATCCAACACTTTACATTGCCACAGGAACCTAATTTGAGGGTACTTCATCGAGTGTTCTTCTCATTTGCTATATGCATAGAAGCTTTCACTCACTGTCGACCAGTCATCTGTGTGGATGGTACATTTCTCACTGGCAAGTATAGGGTCAGATATTGACTGCCATAGGCCAAGATGGAAACAATCAAGTTGTTCCACTTGCTTTTGCTTTCATGGAGAGCGAGAACACCGAGAGTTGGGTATGGTTTTTCAGGCAGCTGAAGATAGCAATTGTGAGAGATACACCGAATGTATGCGTGCTTCATGATAGGCATCCAGGTATCTAAGCGCGATAAAGAAGCTCACACAGCCCACTCCTGATGAAGTAACTCCATGGCTGGACATGCAGAGTCGTTGGTGCATGCGACATCTAGGGGCCAATTTTTTCTCACAGTTCAGGAACAAGGCTCTTATGAACCTATTCAAGAAGCTTTGCAAGCAGAACCAAGAGTGAAAGTATATCAAGTGTCGTGGCTATCTTGATGACTTCACTAAAAAACATGTGACTCAGAGGAGAGCAGCTAGAGCAGCAGCGGTCGCGGCTCATGCAGCGGCGTTAGCTGCACAGGCAACAACATGAGCAGCACCACCGGAGGAAGAACCCATTGCCCTTTGTGACTTGCCAGGATTTGACCAACCCGGTACTAGGAGAATACCTGGCAGAAGGATTAAAAATTTTCAGGAATGGATACAACACAAGCCTGTAGAGAGGTGGTCTCTGCTGCATGACACTCATGGTGCTAGGTTTGGCGTGATGACTACAAATCTGGCTGAAACTTACAACTTTGTCTTGAGAGGAAGTAGGGCTCTACCATTAACAGCCATTGTGGAGTGTATTTTCACCGGAACTCTGAAGTATTTCAGAGACAGACTCCAGATGGCCCAGATGCATATCATGAACAACCCAAACACGAGGTATTGTTCAAAGATCATGCATTACATGGATGCCAGGATGGAGAAGGCTCGGTCCATGCATGTCATCGCCATCGGACATAGAATGCGTCTTATACTTCATCTATGTTTTTTAATGATGGTCTAACAAATTCTAATGACAGGTACTCTCGGAAAAGTAGCAAGACCGCCACTCAATGACTCCAACGGGTGGGGATTTACGTCAACGAGTGGCAGAATGCTCCAACACAAGTGTGGCACGCTGGCCCGTTTGATATGGAGCTATTCCACGGATACTTACAGAGGTGCATGTCGATGACACGGCTACGTCCCATTTCACACGCACATGACAATGAGATATACCCTAGCCAGTCAACACTGGAGTCCAGACAGTCAGCGGTAAGTACTTTATTTAGAGAATAATCAACATGAGTGCCTATGTAGTGCATACCTAACTATGAGACAAATGCAGGCCGATATGACGTGGGAGCTACAGACTGAGGTGGCTCAGTACGGACGATCGCTTTTGACCGTTCCTCTTGTGCCCCGTCAGCAGGCTCAGTCCTTTGCCCGGCGGGTCGAGGAGAAGCTGCGGCATATCTACGCGGCCATCACGTGCACCAGCGTCTCAGACGTCGTTCAACACCGAGAAGCACAACGCCCACCGCGTCACTCGGTGGAGGAGCGCGCCCCACGTTGATCCACGCAGCAGCGCCCACCGCGTCACTCGGTGGAGGAGCGCGCCCCACTTCGATCCATGGAGCAGCCACCTTCTCTAGACCATGCTGGAGGCTCGGGATGGCACGAGGAGCATATTTCTCCACCACTCCGCCACGGGCCTCGTCCACGACTCTCACAGCAGGCGCCGCCGAGAGCACCACCTCCAGACCAGGCTGGAGGCTCGGGGTGGCAGCAATCACAGTTTACTTCTGACCCATGGTAGCATTCGCAGTTTAATATCGACCAGTTGCAGCAGAACCAGATTAATTTCGAACAATGGCAGCATCAGCAGCCGATCCCCTACATGGACTTCGCTTATCGACCACAATCTCATCCTCATGGTAAGCGTGTCCCTTCCTACTATTGTTAGATGCAGTATGACATTGTTCAGTACTTAATTTCTTGTACACTAGCAGGAGACTCCATTACATGGGACAGTACTAACGACCGTGATCAGCAGACCCAACACGAGCAGGTAGACTGGTTTGGCCAGTATCAGCCAGGTACTCCACCACCTATCCCCACACAGGATACACAGGATCAAGGTGAAGGGTCAACTGCAACTCGCCGTGATGTGATGCCACCCCACAGATATGGATGGAGTACACCGAGGCCTTCGCCACCTCGTCGTCGACACCAGTGATATCTACTTATGTATCAGTCATTTACCTATCTATGTATGAGACATCATTCTATTATTTCATGATTTTATTCGACAAACTACTCAACATAACTTGCAACATAGTTCAACATAACTTGCGGTACATAAATAAGAGTCCTATCTATCCCTAGCATGATGCCTTTCCCTTTCCCTTCGATGATGTCTCGCCCTTTCCCTTGGACGATCCCTCGGACTTGCTCTTCTTGGCCTGCGCTTTCTTCTTCTCCTGCCTCTTGTCCCACTCAGCTCTCGCCTTGCTTCCAACGGGTGGCGGCATGAAGATATCATCCTCATCTTCGCTCTCTTCTATCCAGGCCCTACGTGCCACAACCTGCTCCGTCATGTCAGCTTGACTCTTTTTGGCCTGCTCTTTCTTCTTCTCCTACCTCTTGTCCCACTCAGCTCTTGCCTTGCTTCCAACGGGTGGCGGCATGAAGATATCATCCTCATCTTCGCTATCTTCTATACAGGACCAAGGTGCATTAGCCCGCTCCATCAAGCGAGCTTCACTCTTGAAGGTAAGCTTGTCCCACCTTGCCTGGATCCTGAGAAGCTCTGCTCGTACCTGATTTGGGGTCTTCAGTTTCCACCCTCTTCGATGAAGTGACTTACCAAGCATAACGAGAGCATCATGGTTCGTTACCAACGTATCCCAGTCGGCTGGTTCATCGCCTATCACAACAGTTCTGGCTACGAAGAAAAGCCCAATGGACATATCTACAGGCCAGGGAGACGCGTCGGTCATAGTGGAGAGGAGTGGAGGGAAATGCGAGAGCAAGAGGAGAGGAGGTAAATGAGAGAGTAAGAGGAGGAAGAGATGAAATGGGTTAAAGGATACATCTCGTTGCCCGGATTTATAGAGGCACCGAACCGAATAGGCAGGAAAAAAGGGCGGGAAGTCGTGGCGGGAAGTAGTGGCGGGGAGTACTGGCGGGAAAAATCGGCGGGGAGTACTGGCGGGAAAATCCGGCGGGAAGGATTGGCGAGGAAAACAGCGGCGGACGATTATTTAGCGGCAGTACTGCCGATCAGTGCAACCTTGCATGAGCAATGCACCCTTCGTCCTTCCAATAGACGAACAGTGCCGTCGTCCTCCCAACAGCCGAAGCTCTGGGCCGTCGTCCCCTCAACGGACGATACCTTCTGTCGTCTCCTGAACAGACGAAGCAGCTGTGTCGTCCGTTGAATGGACGACGGACCCACAGAATTGCAATTTGCCCATTTTGTGTATTATTTGTCAAAATCAATAAAAAAAAATATTATTTAAAAAAAATAGCTACTACCAGCGTCCAGCTTTTCTAGAATCCACACGCGGTTTAACATAAAAATTGTTGTTCTGGTCTGGGCTGGATAATTAAGTTGATGGATTAGGGGTATGTTCTGCCCCATTCTAAGCTTGAAGTGGCATGGTGTGTTGGAGCTGCCCCTCGTAGCCGCTGGTCTTCTTCTAACTCTCGGTCCCACTTCTTTGGTCAAAATATATAAGAGATCAGAGAAAACTAAGCACTCACGCACCCACACCACTAAGGAGAAGATAATGACTTCGCCATGAATACTTTCCCCTTGGGAACAGGGTGGGTACATTTTGTCTCTGCCCACAGGCCCTCTTTCTTATTCTTCATTTGTTCAGGCTTAAATATACAGTATAAGATAGGGTAACTTTTACAGTACCTTTTACTACTCCTAAAAAATGAGTAGTATAATCCGATCTAATGGTTGAGAAAGATTTGGTCCAACAGGCCCGTCTAGTAATTATGTTGGAAAAAAAAAGACAAAACCGGTCGACCCTGGGAAAAAGACGACGAAATCGTGAGGCGCAGCCGCCGCCATAGCCACCGCTTCTCCGCGAACTTGGAGGCGCCACCGCTCTCCTCGGACACGCGCCGCCGCTTTTACCCGGACGAGCGACGCCGCACGCTGCTATCATCCACACGACTGAGCACTCCGCCCGCAGCTAGCTCCACCGCACACGTTGCCTCAGTCGACAATGAGCACGAGGTCACCTCATCCATACAGGAGGCCTCATCCGTGGACGCTGCAGGACACCACCGAACCACGTCTTCGTTCTTCAAATCCGCGTGCACGGGCGGCACACCACACGACGCGACCTGTTCGATTGGTGCCTTACTGAATGTCGTGGTCCTTTTTCTACATCAAATATCCATGTAAGTAATGATGCAATTGGACATGATTCCACGGGGCATGCACAAGAATCTGCTACCATTATTTAGTTAACTGTATAGAAGCACGTATTTGTTGAATATTGTTCAAGGTCCTAGCTCTGCTGAATATTCTAAGTCCAATGCAAAGATCTGAAGTCGCTAGTTACATGAGCATGCAGTCACGGTTGAATATGTCGATATGATGTGCTCAGTTCATGCAAAGGGTGAGAGAGACGCAAACTTAACATGAA
Source organism: Avena sativa (assembly GCA_916181665.1). NCBI lineage: Eukaryota > Viridiplantae > Streptophyta > Magnoliopsida > Poales > Poaceae > Avena > Avena sativa. The sequence continues at coordinate 238,746,157 of OV702282.1, forward strand.
ACTATATTTTAATATAAAGGGAAAATCAAACTGTAGCTTCATTTCGGAATTGCATGTGTTTGCCTTCTTATGATATGTTTATGAAGAAACAAGAGAGGTTGTTTATCCCTGGATTTCGACACCAAGCACTTGCTTAGGATTTTTTGCCAGTTCTCTGAATGATAGTGAGAGAGAAAGAGAGCCACAGTTGACTAGTGCAAACAAGGCCTTAGAGGGTTGAATGAAAACGAATTTCTAGGAGGCTTTTCTATCCTTATAATTTTGAGTGCAAATGAACAACAGACTATAACTTAGCGGTGCTGCATATGCAGATCCATCTTACACATGAAGTTGTTTCTTTAAGACCTGATGTTTAACTTGACTAGTAACATGAATCTTACTTTGATGATGGCGTTTTCAGACATGGAGCATGAGGAGACTGAAGACTGCCGCCGCGTGGTTAGCAAGATGTTTAGAAGTGAGGAAGGATTCCAGTTCTATAATGAGCATGCTTACGTCAAAGGGTCCAGTTCTACCACAAACTTGCTTTGTCGTTGGTGGAGTATCTTGTTGCCAAATCTAATGCAGCTTGCATATTATGGCTGTTATGGAACATAAATCGTGATGCCGCTGTCATCTAGTCTTTGAAACAACTAGTACAAAGTGAATGAATCACTGAGCCGATGCATAGCTTTTGTCTAGTAGGAGCAGTAAATTGCAACACTATATTCATTTGCGGCCAAAACGTAGAAATATATACCCCCAATGTAGGCAGGCTATCTGTGTGGGTGGGTAGTTCTGCTGTTTATTGTTCCTCCCGACATCTAACATTGAGTACTACTTGATATTTGGATCTGTAATTGATGAAAGTGGATTTTCTTAATGTGAACCTTTCACAGGGTCATCATTTTATGGTGCATGCACCTCCTGCAGTATCATCCTTCGGAGTCCAGATGCTCGTATTAAAAAAGAAGCATCTTCGACAGCAGCAGCAAAAGATGAATACTAAATGATAAACAACAGTGCTTAAAGTGTTAGACTTGGAATGTACTGCATTTGTTGTGTTATGTACGGAAGCACACTTTGTATTTGTAAAAAACCAATAGAATTTCTATGATATTGTAATATCATATTGTTGGTTCTGATGACCTTTCTTTTTTAAATGCATGGACGAATTTTCATACATTAGAAAAATGTATGACATGAATGTTATTTCAGTACTGCATAACTACAAAGTGGGAATTGTTACTACATACAAGAGTATCATGAACAAGAATAGTGTATAGTATTTCTAATATTTGCATTTCTCTTCTTCAATATCTTTGTGAGAATCCCGAGCTACAGCCACGGGGATCCTCACACGGACTCCTTCAATTTCACGTCACCTTCCCAATCCGCTCGCACCCTTGTGCCACCTCCTTGTTGGCATCCTGACCATTCACAATATCTCTACCCCACCGTCGACTGCCTCCCTCTATCTTCGCAGAGGCTCTCATGCAGAAACTCACTGAAGAAGACCGTCCAGACTCCAGAGAGGAGTCTTCTTGAGGCTGAACCTGGTCGTAGACAGCAGCAAGAATAATGGAGGGATTGGAGAGCACCAGCGAGTACTGCATCAGCACCTGCTCAGCAAAGAAGAAGGCCATGTTCTCCATCTGCATTCAGTCAACAAAATAAACTTCTTCAGTAAACAAACTTTTTTTGCGGGTACTTCAGTAAACAAACTGACTTAATGCTGTAATCAATCTTACACCACAAATACATCTGAATTTACTTATGGTGGTGTTTTCAATGTTTACCTCTTTATAATTCTTCGAATCATATGAAGAGCTGCCTTTGCAAAGCACACAAGGAGACATATGGTACAGGTAATAGGAACGGTCTTCTCCATCCTTGGTATCTGCTCCCGAGTGTAGGCAATGTCCGATATCAAGATGAAGTTGTTGACCTGCAGATTAAGTGTACAACTATTTAATCAGAACGTGAACTCAGTGGACAGTTGAAAGTGCAATTTAATCCCAGATTCCCTCGAACTTGCAGCGATCAGCAGGGCCAACAAGACGCCTACCAGCTGCACCTCCCTCTGAAGCACGGGCTGCATCAAGAGGAATCAGTCGATGATGGCCACCGTAAGGTATAGGGAATCCGGATTGAGATCAAACTTTTGATGCTCTTCGATGATCCAGTAGGCGAGTATACCCCGTATCTTGGAGTTAATCTCCACCTGGGAGCCGATGTAGTCGCACAGGCGACGCTCGCGGAAGAAGACATGGACGTGCTCTCGTCGATGATGGCCACTGGAATTCGTGGCGATGCGGCGGGCACGGTGACGGTCTGACGGAGGCAGGCAACAACAACAGGCGTCGACGGGATCAATTCTAGGTTAAACTTAGTTTGGGAAACAATAACACACAGACAATCAGTGTCACACAGATTAGACTGAGTTGGGCTGGGTGAGTGTATTATGGGCCTGGCCCGTCGACGAGTTTTTTCGTCCAGTGCTGACTTTCCTGAGTAGTATGGCACTAGTATAAACTATTTTAGGTCTTTGGATGGACGAAAATGGATAGCTGTTATTCATTTAAGGGTACCACAAAACAACTCGATATATAATAGTATGTGTTTGGCTACGAAAAGTTAAAAAATGCAAGGCTAATAATAGTATTTAGAAAAAAAGCTTATAAATATAAGATAACTGCTTCCACCCCAGTACAAGATATAGTAGGACTGGTGTCATCCCTTAATTATCTTGTACCTTACCAATGTGTGTTCCATTCAACCCACCGTGATAGAGCTGTGATTGCTGACCATCGTCGGTCGGCGAGAGTTTCACTTGCCTCCATTTCTTGTATGTTGTCTCCATCGACCTCATTGCAGGTTTCCTGGCAGAAAGAAATGGCACCATCGTTGTTGATGTTGGTCAGCTGATAGTCATTTCTAACACACAATTAACAAAGTGAATAGGCAAAACAAAAGCTAGATTAAGTTAGATCAGGACAAAATGACACAGCAGCTAGCAGTTGTTGCATGAGCACCAGCGGGATGGAGACAATATTGAAGCAATCTGCTCCAGCAAGCTATTAACGATTGCCTCGCACATGATTAACCACCGCAATGAAACCTCCGTGTAACAATACCATGATCTAGATCTGATACCATGATCCACTATCAAGTTCACGGGTACCTACAACAAATGCAATAATACTTACTGAGATCAGCTACAGCGGCAAATAAATCAATGAAAGGTCCTGTTTGCAGTTCAGATTCCACGTATGCAACATGTTTCTGGTAGATTCTACTGCTAAATCAAGGCATCACTTCAATTAACTATCGATAGAGTTCCAAAGAGTGTGCCATTGGAGAAACAGCTGATTGTACCACAATCGATACCAACAGTTTTTTCTCTCTTCTGTCAAAGAAAGACAAACAGTTTTGCTGCTCCCGAGCAGAGCCCTCTCTGCACTCTGCACAAAGGCATTGAAGGAGGGTGTTGCTGGCTGGGGGAGCTTGTCCTCCTCGCGCCCGTGCTGGAATTCAGACGAGAAGGCCCAAAGTGGGCTATCGCGGGGCCGATAGACTCCTGAGGCAGTCTGGTGTGGTCTCTCGGTGCACCAAAGTGCAACAGTGGTGGGGGTGCCTGGCGACAGGCGAAGCTGGTGGCCTGGGTGCTCGGGGTCACGGCGCCGTACCTAGAGGCCGAGTCGGTGCGGCGTCCTGGGCTTGGGGGAGGGCGCAAGTTGCCTGTTCTCCATCGCGTCGAGACAGACCTGAGAGCGCCACCTTCCACTACCCCTCATGCACGGCTGCTGCCGGCCTAACCTTGGCAACCTTGCTGCCTGTACTTCGGCGCTTCCTACCTGCTGCATGGTGGCCTTCATCGCGTAGCCATGCTACATGCGGATCTTGGCTAAAAATCTTCTCCGTGTGCAGCCCCACCCACGCCACGGCATCCCAAGCACCGCTTGCCCTACACCGCCTCCGCCACTGACGGCCGACGCCTCCACCGCACACCCGGCATCAGTGCCCAAGGGAGCCGGCGGCCTCTACGGCAGGAGAACTCAGGTCGTGAGGAGCGAATTATTTGTAGAACGTGGGCAAGAGCCGAGAATGTCGGACTGGATCGGGGCCTCTCCACGGTGTGCACCGGCGACGCTTGGCCGACCATGACTGAAGCTCCAAGCCTTAGCCCCGTTCATGTCTCCCTGCCGTGGTGTCGTGGAAAACACACTGACGGGGACCGGCGTCACCCCGATTTGAGGCGAGAGCGCTTGGCCAAATTCCGATCGAAATCTAGGCGAAGAAAGAAGGATAACTCGATCTCACATAGGTCTCCACAATCTCATGTTACGTTTAACGAACCAGGCATGGGAGCCACGAAACGTGCCCAATATACACGATCGATGTAGAGTTCCTTTTCTTCACGAGATCTTATCTGGACTTGGTATATCCGTTCAAAAAAGTTACTTATAGGTGGCATGGTGGTTAATAATTCCTAATTGGCAGGGGTATATCCGTTCAAAAAAGTGTAGGTACTACAAGAAACGCTCCTTCCTTTATTATTAGATATAGATATATATTTTGCATAATCCGCCGACGAGCATGCTCGTTCAACGAATGATAGCAATCGTTCTCAGGCAACGCTTTCCCTGTGCATGGGGTCCATGTAACACACTACCCTATCTTCCCTTCACACTACAGGAATCGCGCCGTGCGCCGACAGCTGGCCGCTACGCCGACGGCCAAAGGTCAGAGCCATCGGCGTAGCACCGGGCCAGGCTAGCCCAGCTTCCGAGCCCTCGGCGTAGCATAGCCTTGCCGTCGGCGTGGACTAGCCCTCAGCGTACGGGTGACTGTGTGGCACTAGCCGGCAAGGCCGGGACGGACCCCTAACGGCGTGAGCAGTATGCCGAGAGCCGCCGTAGGCTCCATCGGCATAGACTACGCCGACGGTCACCCTCGGCGTACGGCCCGTCTACGCCGTGACCGTCGGCGTATGGCCTGTCTATAAATGATGTGATCTTGTTTGAATTACTGTGAAATACATGTTCAATATTGCTGTGAATTACTGTGAAATAAAGTTGCAGAGATACCGCAAAAAAAATCTAGGCAGGGGAGACGCCGAGGGCCATGTCGTCGACGTAAGTCCAGCTCTGTGCCATATGGTCGCCAGTGTGCCGAGGGCCATTATGACTGTCTATACGCCGAGGGCCGCGACCGTCGGCCCAGCTCACGGCCTGGAAAGCCCAGCGCCTGCCACGTGATGCACCTACGCCGAGTGATGAGGTTTGATCTCATCAATGCCCATTGTTATGGACTTGGGTTTTGGAGAAGATGGGGATGCTGAAGATCGTGGAACGATTAGCAAACAAACAACACGGGGACACAAGGTTTACCCAGGTTCAGGCCCCCGGAGGGAAAACCCTACTCCTGCTTGTCTGCTCTTGATGACGGCGGAACCGAAGGTTACAGGGGTGCGCATATGCAATCTGGCGTAGATGTGTGTATGCGAAAGTATCAGAGAGAGAGAGAGAGATCTAGGTCGTGTCCTCCTAGCCTTTATATAGACTCAGGCAGGTCCCGGGCATAGACCTAGTCGATTACAAGTTCTAGGGTTTTACCCTTTTGAATTTCCTATCTACGCTAGTCTTGATCTCCAAGGATACGAAGGCGTCATGGGCCTTGGCCACCCGAAAATCTTCATGGGCCGGCGTACATCTGCCATGGGCCTTCCTTGGGCTAGACCAGGTATGCTGAGATCAAGTACCCGCAGGGTATAACCATGTCAGTAGCCCCCGAGTGATCAGTCGAATCGTAGATTCGGCTGAGGACTCTTCAATCCTTCGGGTGCAACTATGTATTAACAGCATGTGTGTAGGGATTGTTGATGCGTGTGCCTGACTCACCCGACGGATCAGGGTCAGTTAACTGTCTTAGGACGAAACAACACGATCTTCCTCAGGTTCGAGTCCCTTAACTCGAACCCGGAACATATGCTGGAGTAATTCGACTCAGGCCGCGGAGGACTTACAGGAGTGGAATTCCAGTGATTTTAACTGATGTACCCAACGCGTCCGTCGGGATATTTCATCGCGCCTGTTGGCACGGGTTTATACTAACAGAGCGCAGTCGTGTGCGTTGCCAGGCCATCAGACGATATCTGTAGGTCTTATCTTTGTGTCGCAGACACAGCATCCGAACATTTATCACCGCGGAGGTGTTTCGGGTGGCCAAGGAGAACGTTGCTCACTTAACGTTTTGTTGGGGCAGAGTTGCCGAAAAGTTTTTTGTATGCTGATCCGAAAGATCACAGTCGAAGAATTCATAGGGTGCGCGACCAGCGCTCCCTATGGGAGTAGCCCCCGAGTGTCTGTTCGAGTCGTAGACTCGAGCGGAGACTTTAGTTCAGACATTGTTCAGTTGTTAAGTCCGTAGGACACAAAAATTTTCGGATGCTTAAATCCATCCTCCCTATGGGAGTAGCCCCCCGAGTCCGTAGTGGAGTCGTAGACTCGACGTAGGACTCGAAGAAATAGTTCGTTTTTATTCATCTTTCGGGTGCGCGGCCAGCGCTCCTAATAGGAGTAGCCCCCGAGTATTTAGTCGAATTGTAGATTCGAGTGAGTAATCTTAGCTTTGAAGCCGAAGAAATTGTAGTTGTTGCTAGTATATCTTTTGATGACATCAGTGCTGACGATCAATGACCTCAAGTGTCTGCTGCGCCAGAGATGACTTGACTGGACGAACGTGGGTCCCACTTGCTGACCTTGAATTGACCGGTCACGCGCGGCGTGGAGATATTTACGGCGTCGCCTTGATTTCCGCGCATAGTGGACGGCGTGGTAACGACGGTTCATTGTGGTGCTGACACGTGTATGGTCAGATTTGTCGTTGGCGTTAGGTCTTCTTGATGGACTGTTGCCATGCGTCGTCTTCGCCGTTATAATCATTGGGGAAAGCTGTAGTTTGTTTTCACCGCATCGATTCTTGTTTTCACTGCCTCCTTGTGCTCTAGCAGTTGTTGCTGCGCACTAGAATATCCTTCTACATTTCCGTCTTCCCTTCTGCGCTCTCACCACCGGCGCCACCGTAGCGTGATGGGGAAACCGAAGAAATCATCATCTGCGGTTGGTACCAGCGCCGCCGGAGGAAAGAAAGGCACCACCACTACCCGTGTCACCGACGGTGGTTGGCGGCGATCAGAGACGTGGGAGAGCGACCTCCGCAAACTGCGTGAGCGGGGCTTGATCCCGCAAGATAGGGAGGCCGTCAGACTCCCCGGCAACGAGGTAATCCCCCGTCCCCCCGTTGGGTATCGGGTTATGTTTCTTGCCTTCGTTATTCATGGGTTTTCCTTCCCAGTCCACGACTTCCTTCGTGGGCTGCTCTTTCTCTATGGCATCCAGCTGCATCATCTTTCGCCCAATTCTCTTCTGCACATTGGTTGTTTCATCACTTTTTGCGAGTGCTGGCTCAGCATCGAGCAGCATTTTGGCCTCTTCCGGAAACTCTATTCCGTGAAGAGGAAATCCGGTTTGCATGGTGTGTATCCCATTGGGGGTTGCATCATCTCCCTCAAGCCCAATCTGCTTTTCTTTTCCTTTTCCATGCCCGAATCTGTCCAGTACTGGCGGAGGCGATGGTTTTATATCCGCGACTCCGTAGTGCCTGGGCAAGATTTTGGTCTTGTTCCGTTCGGCCCCTCCCAGAAGATTGAGCCGAAAAGGTCTTGGAAAAACAAGATCTTGGATGGCGAGGTGGCGGATATAGAGGCGCTCTACCGTCGGGTGGAGGATCTCCAGTTGATTCCGGAAAAAGAAGTGAACGGCGTGGATATCATCCGCACGTTTCTCGAGCGTCGATGCAGCCCCTCCAGGCTAGGGCGCACCCGATGTTTCTTTATGCTGGGCGCCGTGATCCGACGCGAGTTTCGGCCGAGAAGCTCTCCCAGGGAGATCTCGACAGAGCCCTTCGTACGCTGCTGAAGTTCAAGGCTGGAGAGGATATCCCGGGGAAGTCACTGACTCCTCCGTTTTCTTCTTCGCTTCCTGTTCCACAGGTGTAGGTTCGTGCGCGTAGCGCTTTTGTTTGCTGCATGTTTATTTTCCCTTGTTTGCTAACAACGTCTCTTCTTTTATGCAGAGCTTCAAGGTGTCGGCATGGTGCCACCATTGCCCAAAATATTTCCGGATGCTCCGGATAATGATGTCGTGGATTCCATGTCCGAGCTGCCGTCGGCACGATCTCCGGCGGAAGATGCCAACGAGTCGAGCGAGGACCACACTCGCAAACGGTCGCGGAGCTCCAGCGAGTCTTCGGATGCTTCGACTCCTCCGACTCCTAGGAACCCTCTGTGCCTTGAGCATCACAGTGACGGGCATGGAGGCTCTTCCTCTCCTATTCCTGCCATTCATGTGCGGGCTGTAGCGCCGCACCCGCCAGCAAAGCGGAAGAAGGAAGAAAAGAAGGAAGAGAAGAAGGAAGAAAAGAAGGGGGAGAAGACATCCCGAAGGACTCCTCCGGTCTTCGACCTGAGCTCACTGGACTCGTAAGTTTCTTTTATACTGCTGTCTTTTTCCTGTTGACTTTGGTGCTTGTGCTAATTATTTCGTGTGCAGGCATTCCTCCCACGACTCCTCCAGCGATGGTGCTCGGGAGATGATGGGAGAGTCGAAGGTTGCGTCTCCTCCTCCTCAGATGGTGGTTACCTCTGAGGGTGCTGTGCCGGTCCCTTCTCCGCAGGAATCTCAGGTGGTTGCGCCTCAGAAGGCTGCGAGCGGGCATTCGGAGTCGCCATCAGAGCATGTAAGTACTTCTGTTTCCTGCCACGGGGGGAGCCCCCGAGCGTCTGAAAAAATTTCTTGTCTTGTTCTTTCTACGAGTCTTCGGGGGATGAAGGGGTGGGTAACTAGGGGTAGAATCGTCGCAAGTGCACGATGTTCCATGGGTTGGAGTATGCGACTCCAGACTCCATGTGCTTGAGGCGATAGGCGCCACCTGGGATGACCTCGGTGATGATGTAGGGTCCTTCCCATGGAGACTCGAATTTCTTCGGTCGCTCTTGCTTGAGTCGCAAGACGAGGTCTCCTTCGACGAAGGACCTTGGGTGTAGCCGGCGGCTGTGGTAGTTGCGGAGACTCTGCTGGTACACCGCTGATCGAGCTGCTGCTACGTCTCTTGCTTCGTCAAGTGTGTCGACAACATCTTCGAGTGCAGCCGTGGATTCGTCTTCGCTGTAAGCGACGACCCGGGGGGCCTGGTGGCATACTTCGGCTGGTACACTACAAGGAATCTGGCTATATATGACCCTCTATTTTCGTCACAAAATCGTCATAATAGTCCGTTTATGACGATTCTATGGTTATGACGATCCAATATCGTCATGGGCAAACTGGCCTCGCCATGTCAGATCCTACGTGGCTAAGTCTACGTGGCACACAATCAGCCCGGTCCATTTCTGTCATTTGTATGGGCCAAGCCCAATAATGTGGTCCATCAATTTTTTTGTAAAACTCGGTTGATTACTTGGGCCAAGCCCAACATGTCGGCCTTTTCTACATTCAGAGCCTTGGCATTTTTAAGGTCCATTTCTTTTTCATTTTCAACCATTTACTCAAAATTGTACATTTTTCTAGTCCAATGTTGGACGGGCCGTAGCGTTTTTTAAGCCCATCTAGCATTTGATTTATTTCAGACATACATGCAGAAAATAGAGAATATTTCTTAAACACAGCCCAAATAACATTATTTTCCACGAATGATAACAAAAAATAAAATATATATTACATTCAGGACATAGTGTACGTCACCATCTACACTTTGCTGAGTACTAAATAAAATATATACTACAACAATTGCATCGTTCGAATCGGCCAGATAAATATAAAGCTTCTAAAAATATCACCATCTACACTTTGCTGAGTACTGAATCCCTTTACTTCTTCCACCTTCAGCTTGTAGCTCTTATAAAAGAGAGGAAATTGGTTATAGCGACATTTGGGTTAATGTCGCAAACATAAATGTGAGTGTCTTCTTCGATGTCAGTACGAGTACCCTATGTTGCTCTGTGGCTCACACTCTTTATTCTTTCCACCACCCGAAATGCAACATCCCCTGGAAATGGCAGGTACATTATTTCAAATTTCGTAACGATTGTTCAAGAGAACTGACAATATATTGGTGAACAGACTTCTTAGCAGAATAATCTTTGAAAATAAAGTCATCCATAAACAGTAAAATACAATAGCGACAGAATGACAAGGTGTACACTGTACACTAAACCTAGCACAGAGTGTACAACAAACATCATGCACATTTTAGAACAAATAAGAGGTCCTTAGTTAATATATCACTTCATAGATAGATCTGTTCCTCTATTTGCAATTTTGCAGATGAAGTATGGGCACTGAATCTTGCCTTTTCACATGCATGAAGAGTTTTATAACAGAAATTTATCTATTGCTCTTGCTAAGGATCAATACGTACAGAAGATGGCAGAGAATAAAGGAGGAGCTGCAACGAGAAAGTTGTGTTACGCATTTTTTTTGTTGCCGCCTATGTTATGTAAATATAAGATGTTCTGGGAGTTTAAGTTCCTGAATATAAGACATTTTGGGAGTTCAATTTGAACTCCTAGAACCTCTTATATTTAGGAACAGAGGTTGTAGAACCAAGAGAAAGACAAGGTGTAGACCGTACAATCAATCTAGAACAAGGTGTGCAACAAACATCACATTTTTTAGAAAAAAGAAAAGGTACTGGGTTGATGTACCGCTTCATAGATACAAGTGTTCATCCTTTTGCAAATTTGCAGAGGAAGAATCTTGCATTTCCACATGGAGGCAGAGTTTTAGAACAGAAACTTAAGCATTACTTGTTAAGGACCAACACTAGTACATAAATGAAGGCAGGAAATAAAGGAGGAGCTACAAAGACAAATTCATGTCATGTACTAAAACAGAGGTAGCATTAGCAACAGGACATTCATAGCTCTATGCACGGGAAAGAAAGGACATGGCAATTGAGTAGTTGGTATGAAAGTTGTGAAAGATAACTTAGGACAGCTCAACCTAGAAAGTGCAAAGAATACAGAATATGACTTATCATTTGTCTTGAGTCACAAAAACAAGACAGCTGATTCCCCGTCTATGTTATCCTAATTTACCCGATACATATCATCTTATATTCCAAAGGAAGCTACAGAAGGAGAGACACTCCTTAGATTTTGTACCTGTCCCACCTGCCACATCGAGATGCTTCATCCCAGGAAACGGGTTCAGCTTCGAAATCAGCCTGAAAAATAAGGAGTAACAAGATTCCGGTAAGGAAGAACCCCCCAATTGGAATGGATCGAGCAAAGGGAGGCAGTGGGTAAGCTTGAGAAACCTGTCCTTCCACAGCCTGTGCAGCCCAATGCTCATGAGGTCGTTCATGACGTCGTAGCTGGAGGCGACGCTGCTGAAGACGTTGCCCACCAGCTTGCTCTTCTCGTCCTCGCGCACCTGCTTGTATCCTGACGAAATAGCAGCAACGATATAATCCATCCTTGTCAGGCAGCTGCGGGTCACGAGAGGAAGGGGGAAGGACGAGTAGGAGGGGCGTACCGAAGCTGGTAGCGTGCGAGTGGAGGAAGGCCGTGGAGCTGGCGCAATCTTCTGATGTCCCAGTTCAATGGTTCAGGGAACTATATGTTGGCATACCTTGCGTGCAAGCTTCTGCAGCTTCTCTTGTTCCATTTTCTGCAGAAATAGGTCATCAGCATGTTAGTACGTACTAACAAAGCATGAACACATATACAAACATAGAGGATTCTGCTGGAAACATGAAATAGGTCATCAGCTGACTCAAGTCATCAGTTCATCTCATATCATAGTCAGAAATAGGAAAACTTGTGATTCTGGAAAAGGTTGATAAGACCTACAGGGTACTATTTACATCTATCCATGCAACTGTTATCAGTGACTGGATGTCCTGACTAAATTCAAGTTCTCCTAGCTGAATTTATACTTTGGGTGAGACTTTCTTCAGCTAAACAGAGGACAGCAGGTGATAACACCATAAATAAAATGATACATATGACTGCAAAATATGAATATTGTACTGTCCAAGCAAGATTGCTGCTTAGGATAACATGTTATGGTCTAAAACCTCAGGTAAAAGCTGCTGATGAGATAATAGAACCAATTCAATGTTCCATAAGTTAAGACATGCTTATGTGAAGCAATGGGGTATTACATGTAAGCACATGTTTTCTACTGATGTTTTGCATAAAGAACAGATATATAAATGTTTTTGGAGGTTTTCAGGACTAAACAGAAACATACAGTAAAAATAACTTGCATAGTAGGAGAATTTTGCTACCTAACCAAAAACATTGTAGGACAGCCATTTAGTCATGTAATTACACATTGCTTAATGAACAATAAAAATAATCAGAATAACCAATTAGTTCACAAGAGCCACAGCAAAATTATAGTCCAACTGGACCCCAAAATGAAAGAATAAAGGTTCAGTGAACAGGTCACACAGTGGCATTGAAACATTAATGAAAGGTTAGAAGAATCATAAAAAACCAACACTGCCATATAATTGGCAGTCCCTAGATCAAGTATTATTTGCACTTCTATCTGTATAACCAAAAATCAATCCCCAATTCCAAACCACCTAAAGCTTCGCATCAGAGCAACCATCCATCTGAAGGTCTAATAGTAAGAAAACATGAAGAACAAATCCTATCAGTTCAGAGGCAGGTTGGGAAGATCAGCAATTCTGTCACAATAGCACTACAACAGCTATGGCACTAAAAAGTCACAGAAGCAAATGCAGCTGACAATCATAGACGGAATTCACAAACAATGGTATCACAAATAGCGGAGAACTTGATTTTAAAATGAAGCAGTTCAGTGGCAGGTTAGGGAAGAACCTCAATTCAACTACAACACCAGTGGAACAGCTTATCCCATCAAGCAGGCAACCGCTAGGGTTTACACAATCGAACAGCACAGTCCACCTCGTACTACATAGCAACGACGCAACCCGATGGCAGATCACACAAAAAAAAACGAAAACCTTGAGCCCTGCACACGATGAACCAGTCGCGAGACGCGCAGGAGGATTCGCATCGTACCGGAAACTCTCGGTCACAGGTCGCGGTGGCGAGGTGGAAGGAGCAGCAGCCGTTATACCTTGATGTAGACGTTCTCGGCGGCCTTCTCCTCCTCGCCGAGCACCTTGCCGCCGGAGGAGCGGAGCCGACTCTGCACGAACCTCGCCGCCACCGACCTCGCCGGGGTCCTGGACGCCGCCGCCCTCGCTGCTGCCGTCGCCATCTACATCGCCGCCGGAAACCCTAGAAGATGGTGGCTCGCTTGCTCGCTCTCTCTGTATCGATCTGCTTCCAGAGTCTTCCCCTCTCTCTCGCTCTCTCTCTGTATTCTTGTAGTGGACACGAAGCTGGAGGAAGCGGGACTGGCCATGGGCCACGAATCCGGGGTCGACGGGATCGAACCTGGTGTCCAGCGGTAGGACCTCCGCATCCTCGAGGTCGTTGGTGCGGCCAGCGTCCCCGATGGAAGCTATGGTCCAAGTGGTTTCCGTGCTGATACACCACCACCCGGCGGTGTGGCTCCCGCCGCCATGGATGGAAAGGTCAAAAGGCGACCTCTACTCCTCTCTGTAGATCCGAGGCTTAGGCTAGGGTTCGGTTGGAGGCAAGGTTTGGTGGTTCCGTGAGGTAGACGATGGGGATTCGGGGGAGGTGGATGGCGAGGCAGTGAGTAGCCGAATTTGTCCGAGATCTAGCCTGGCGGCGGAGGTTGGGGAATGGGTTCGCTAGGTATGGGTTCGCGTCACAGGAACGACGAAGGAGAGGATGCAATGCTTGGTGGGTTCGCTAGGTATGGGTTCCTCTCGCGCCTATAGCCAGGTCATCCACCGGTGGTGTACCACGTCATCGATCCATGGCTAGTGTTCCACAGAAGACCATCTCATCCCTCCATCATGTTTGCATCCAACGGCTGGAATTTCCTTCGTCTTATATCTTGTCCTTCCTAGCACTATGACGATTTTATCTTATGCAATTACGACGTTTCTGAGAAAAAATCGTCATGATTTTGCTAGGTTTCGACCCTTCCGAACAGCCCATGACCATGTAGTCTAGAATCGTCATAAATTTATGACGATTTCATACACGGTCACTACCAAAAGGTCATAGTTTGACACATTTCTTGTAGTGGTAGCACGGCCTCGGCTCCGTGCACCATGAAGAACGGCGTGTAACCGGTGGAGCTGTTTGGCGTAGTTCGTAAGCTCCACAGGACGGATGGTAGCTCTTTCGTCCAGGCTCCAGCTTTCCGTTCGAGTGGACTCATGAGGCGCTTCTTGATGCCAGCGCCGATTAGGCCGTTGGCCTTTTCCACTTGCCCGTTCATTTGCGGGTGTGCCACTGAGGCGTATGTGATGTTGATCCCGAGGCCTTCGCAGAAGTCCTGGAATTCCTTGGAGATAAAGTTCGATCCATTGTCGGTGATGATGCTGTGCGGTACGCCGAACCTGTAAACAATGGATTCGAAGAACTTGACGGCATTATTGCCCTTTTGGTTGGTGACCGGCATGGCCTCGACCCACTTGGTGAATTTGTCGACTGCGACCAGGAGGTAAACGTGCCCCCCTTTCGAGGACTTTGGCAGTTTGCCGATCATGTCGATGCCCCATTGAGCAAAGGACCAGGCTATAGGTATTGGCCTGAGCTCTGATCCAGGTGCATGCAGTTTGTCGGCGAATGACGAGGTTTAATCTCGTCAATGCCCATTGTTATGGACTTGGGTTATGGAGAAGATGGGGATGCTGGAGATCGTGGCACGGTTAACAGACAAGCAACCAGGGGACACGAGATTTACCCAGGTTCAGGCCCCCGGAGGGAAAACCCTACTCCTGCTTGTCTGCTCTTTGATTACGGCGGAACCGAAGGTTACAGGGTGCGCAGATTCGATCTGGCGTGGATGCGTGTGCGAAAGTATGAGTCGAGGTTGGTTAAGCGATCTAGGACGTGCCCTCCTGGTCTTTATATAGACTTAGGCAGGTCCCGGGCGTAGTCCTAGTCGGTTACAAGTTCTTAGGGTTTTACCCCTTTGAGTTTCCTATCTCCTCTAGTCTTGTTCTCCAAGGATCCGAAGACGTCATGGGCCTTGGCCACCCGAAAATCTTCATGGGCCAGCGTATGTCTGCCGTGGGTCTTCCTTGGGCTGGACTAGGTATGCTGAAGTTACGTACCCGTAGGGTATAACCATGTCAGTAACCCCCGAGTGATCAGTCGAATCGTAGATTCGGCTGAGGACTCTTCAATCCTTCGGGCGCAACTCTGTCTTTCAAGAGAATGTGTAGGGATTGTTGATACGTGTGCCTGACTCACCCGACGGATCAGGGTCAGTTAACTGTCTTAGGACGAAACAACACAATCTTCTTCAGGTTCGGGTCCCTTAACCCGGGCCTAGAACATATGCTGGCGTAATTCAACTCAGGCCGCGGAGGACTTACAGGAGTGGAATTCCAGTGATTTTAATTGGCGTACCCAACGCGTCCGTCGGGATTTTTCATCGTACCTGCTGGTACGGATTTATACTAGCAGAGCGCAGTCAGGTGCGTTGCCAGGCCATCAGATGATATACGTAGGTCTTATCTTTGCGTCGCAGACGCAGCATCCGAACATTTACACCTCGGAGGTGCTTCGGGTGGCCAAGGAGATTATCGCTCACTAAAGTTTTTGCGTGCTGATCCGAAAGATCGCAGTCGAAGATTTTATAGGGTGCGCGACCAGCGCTCCCTATGGGAGTATCCCCCAAGTGTCTGTTCGAGTCATAGACTCGAGCGGAGACTTTTAGTTCAAGCATTGTTTCGATCATTAGGTCCGTAGGACTCGAAAATTTTCGGTAAATCCATCCTCCCGATGGGAGTAGCCCCCGAGTCCGTAGTGGAGTCGTAGACTCGACGTAGGACTCAGAGAAGTAATGTTGTCATCATTTGTCTGTCGGGTGCGCGGCCAGCGCTCCTGATAGGAGTAGCCCCCAAGTATTTAGTCGAATCGTAGATTCGAGTGAGTACTTTTAGCTGTGGAGCCGAAGTGATGCTAGTATAGCTTTTGATGACGTCAGTGCTTACGATCGATGACCTCAAGCGTCTGCTACGCCAGAGATGACTTGACTGGACGAAGCGTGGGTCCCACTTGCTGACTTTGAATTGACCGGTCACGCGGGGCGTGGAGATGATTACGGCGCCTCCTCGATTTCCGTGCGTAGTGGACGGCGTGGTAACGACGGTTTGTTGTGGTGTTGACACGTGTACGGCCAGATCTACCGTTGGCGTTAGGTCTTCTGGATGGACGGCCAGCGTGCGTCGTCTTCGCTGTTATAATCCTGGGTGAAAATCTTGGTTTGTTTTTCACCGCACCAGTTCATCTGTTCGCTGCCTCTTTGCTCTTGAGTGATTCTTGCTGCGCGCTGAGCTTTCCTTCCACATTTCCTTCGTTCTTTCTGCGTTAGTCATCGCCACCACCGCTGCAGCGCCATGGGGAAAACAAAGAAATCCTCATCTGCGGTTGGGACCAGCGCCGCCGGAGGCAAGAAGAGCACTGCCGCTGCTCGTGTCACCGATGGTGGCTGGCGGCGATCAGAGACGCGGGAGAGCGATCTCCGCAAACTGCGCGAGCGGAGCCTGATCCCGCAAGACACGACGGCCGTGAGACTCCCCGGCAATGAGGTAATCCCCCGTCCCCCATCTGGGTATCGGGTTATGTTTGTTGCCTTCGTCTTGCGTGGGTTTTCGTATCCAGTCCATGATTTCCTTCGTGGACTGCTCTTTTTCTATGGGGTTCAACTCCATCATCTGTCTCCCAACTCCCTTCTCCACATTGCGTGCTTTATCACGCTTTGCGAGTGTTGGATTGGCATTGAGCCGCACTTTGGCCTCTTCCGGAAGCTTTATTCCGTGAAGAGGCAGTCTGGTTCGGATGGTGTGTATCCCATTGGGGGTTTTATCATCTCTCTCAGTCCCAATGTCCAATTCTTTTCCTTTTCCATGTCCGAATCTGTCCAGTACTGGCGGAGGAAGTGGTTTTACATCCGTGACTCCGTACTGCCTGGGCAAGATTTTGGTCTTGTTCCTTTTGACGCCTCCCAACTGATTGAGAAGAAAAGATCCTGGAAAAACCAAATCTTAGACGGTGAGGTGGCGGAGATAGAGGCCCTGTACCGTCAGGTGGAGGATCTCCAACTGATTCCTGAGAAGGAGGTGAACGGTGTCGACGTCATCCGGACGTTTCTTGAGCGTCGGGTGCAGCCTCTCCAAGCGAGGGCGCATCCGATGTTTCTTTACTCTGGGCGCCGTGATCCGACGAGGGTTTCGAGTGAGAAAATCTCCGAGGTGGAACTTGACAAGGCTCTTCGGGCGCTGTTGAAGTTCAAGGCCGACGAAGAAATCCCGGGGAAGTCGCAGACTCCTCCCTTTTCTTCGACGTTGGTTGTACCGAAGGTGTAGATTTGCGCACGTAGTGCTCTCCTTTTGTTTTTGTTGACTGTGTATGTGTTTCCTTTGTTTGCTGACAAAGTTCCTTCTCATCTTGCAGAGCTTCAAAGTGCCGGGCATGGCACCACCGTTACTCGAAAGGTATCCGAATGCCCCGGATAATGAAGTGGTGGACTCCGTGTCCGAGCTACCGTCAGCGCGATCCCCAGCGGAGGATGCCGACGAGTCGAGTGAGGACCATTCGCGCAAGCGATCATGGAGCTCCAGCGAGTCTTCGGATGCTTCGACTCCTCCGACTCCCAGGAATCCTCTGGGCCTTGAGCGTCATGATGATGTTCATGGGGGTTCTTCCTCTCCCCTTCCTGCCATTCCTGTGCGAGCTGTTGCTCCGCACCCGCCAGCAAAGCGGAAGAAGGAAGAAAAGAAGGAGGAGAAGAAGGAAGAAAAGAAGGAAGAGAAGAGGGCCCGAAGGGCTTCTCCCATCTTCGACCTGAGCGCATTGGGCTCGTAAGTTTTCTTGTTGCCATTGTTGTCCTTTTTCCTTGATGGTGTTTGCACCTACGTTAATTGGCTTCGTATGCAGGCAATCCTCCGACGTCTCTAGTGATGGTGGGCAGGAGATGATGGGGGAGTCGAACATTGCGCCTCCTCCTCAGGCGGTGGCGACTTCGGGCGACGTTGCGCCAGTTCCTCCTGTGCAGGAGAGGCTGGTGGTTGCGCCCCAGAATTTCGCAGGCGGGCCTGCGGGTTCGCCTTCGGAGCACGTAAGTTTCTTCTGCTTGATCTTACGGGGGGAGCCCCCGAGTGTCTTCGTATGCTGATGTTGTTTTTGCTTCCTTGTGTTGGGCGTAGCCCCCAAGTCCTGCTCTTACTATTATTGCCTTTTTGCTGCAGCCTTTTGTCCAAGAGGCCAAGCGGCTGGTGGAGGAACGCCTGACGCTGGAGGCGAAACTGCGGCAGCTTCAAGGTATTCGTCTGCCTTGTAGTACTTCTCTTGCTTATCCTGGTACTGTTCTTTGACACTTGCTTGTTGTAAATGCAGAGGAGCATAATGACTCTCTCCGTGAGGTTGATGCTCTGAAGAAGAGCCTTGGCCAATCGGAGCAGAAGGCCGAAGCTGCCGCTGGTGCGAAAGAGCGCCTTGAGCTGGAGCTGACGAAGGCAGCCGAAGCGAAGGAGCGTCTGCAGCAGGAGGCTGCAGATCGTGAGGAGCAGCTGGCCACCGTTGCGGCTGCTCGTGAAAAAGGGGTGGCAGATAAGCTCATGGCTGCTGCCAAGGCCGTTTCGGGTGAGTACAAGCTTTTGGACTTGTTTCTTTTTCTACGGATCTTCTTCTATGCTGCCGTTCTTCATGTTTTCTTCTCTTTTGTCTCAGATGCCGCAGGCATCGAGTTCGACCGCGGTGCTCTAGAGCACGGGAGTGCTCTAGATGATGCCACTGTGGCGGTCGAAGACCGCTGTAGCACCGTCGTCAACTCCCTTGCCAAGGCAAAGGAGGTCCTTGGTCGCTTCTACCAGGAGCTCTTCCCGAAGGGCGCACCCCTTGAAGATGTGGATGCCCTGGCAGAGGCTCTGTCGGCCGAAGCGCCTGCAGCGTACAAGCGCAAGAAGAAGGGCATCGGCGCGGCCGTCGGGCTGGCGATGGCCATGGCGTCTGGGGCGGAGCTGGACCTGCCCCAGATTACTTCTCGGATGCTTACGGCTGTGGATGGATCCGAGGTAGCTTTCGCCGCCTACTCCGCTCGCTGCCGACGATATGGGCGTAAGCTCATTGACTTGTTGTCTGAGTACACACTGCGGCAACAGGGCGAGGCCAAAGCTAGGCAGTCTGGTTCTGAGGCGACTCAGTGTCCTGCACCTGAGGCATAGTAGACGTAGGGTAGTTTGTAGTCCCCTTCGGTTGTAAATATCTTTTGTAGTACCATCCTTGTGCCACGTAGTGGCCTTATTTTAATGAATTCCTCTGAGTTGTGCTTTTATCCTTGGCTGAATGTCTGTGTGCCTTCTTTGTGCTGCTGCTATAGGTTCCTTCGGGTGCTGACCCAGTTGATACTTCATCCGAGAGGCCCTTGCGAACATCATTGGATGATTCCTCGCAGCTCGCTTTTCTTCGAGATCGCGTGCGCAGCTTGGAGAGGGATTTGCTCGGGTTACGCGGTCGTGCTGATGTTTGGAAATCCAAAGCAGACCGTGGTGCAGCCAGAGAGGAGTATCTGATGGCGGAGCTGGGTCGGCTGTCCGAGCAGCTGCAATGTAAGTTGATCCTTCTTTCGGGCTGTAGCCCAGTTTTTCGGGTGAGCCTACTGGCCTTACTCTTGTTTTGTGCGGTTGTCGCAGGTGCCAATATTGCTCTGAGGGAAGAAAAGGAGCGTATTGCTGTTCGAGTCAATTGTTTGACTCAACAGGACATGGAGGCCGGCGGCTTCTTCTGGATGGACCGTGAACGCGCCATAGTTCTGGCGACAGTGCAGGATCGCGTCTACCAGGTTTCGCGGGTGCTTCGCCAGGTGCAGACATCGCTTTCCTCGGTGCTGCACGTCATGTTTCCGTTGGATGCCGTGCCAACGACCCTTGTAGGTCTTCTGACGAAGTTTCGGAATGCCGGCAATGTCAAGGAGCTGGTGCGGCAGCAGCTCGTCGCAGGGGTGAAGGCTGCCTTGTCTCTTGTCAGGGTGCACCGCCCTGACGTAGATTTGGCTGCGGTGGCGAATGGGCCACCTCCTCGACCAGATGGTGGCGAGTGGAACATGCGTCCGCATTATGCGGCTGTAAGGAAGTATGCCGAACAAAATTGTAGACTTGTTTGAGCAGCGTGCTCAGGTTATTCTTCAGAGTAGATAGGACCTGGAAATAAACAGATAGATGTAAAATTTGTATATTGCGGTTGGGCGTTTATGTGCCCTTTGTTGTAAAGGTTTGCTTGTTTGTGAGCACGCAGTGCTTTGATTGAGTACGTGCCCTTTTCGTTTGCCTGACGTAGTCAGCTACTCAGGTGCACACGTTTGGTCCTCAGTCGATGAAATCGTGAGGTGGGGGGAGCCCCCAAGTGCGTATGTAGCATGTAGTAAAGTTGCAGAAAATGGTCAACCAAAGGTAGGGGCGAGACACTTAGCTTTATTTATATCGTAATGGAGGAGGTACATGGTTCGGCTGAGTAGCCTTGGCTGAAAGCCTTATTCAAAGTAAAAGGGGGTAGGTTGCTACGGGTAGAATCGTCGCAGGTGCGAGACGTTCCACAGGTTGGAGTATGCGACTCCAGATTCCATGTGCTTGAGGCGATAGGCGCCACCTGGGATGACCTCGGTGATGGCGTAGGGTCCTTCCCATGGTGAATCGAGTTTGTTAGGTCGCTTTTGCTTGAGTCGCAAGACGAGGTCTCCTTCGACGAAGGACCTTGGGCGCAGCCGGCGGCTGTGATAGTTGCGGAGACTCTGCTGGTACACCGCTGATCTAGCTGCTGCTATATCCCGTGCTTCGTCGAGTGTGTCGACGACATCTTCAAGTGCAGCTGTGGACTCGGCTTCACTGTAAACGACGACTCGTGGAGCCTGATGGCGTACTTTGGCTGGTAGCACGGCCTCAGCTCCGTGCACCATGAAGAACGGTGTGTAGCCGGTGGAGCTGTTTGGCGTAGTACGTAAGCTCCACAGGACATACGGTAGCTCTATCGTCTAGTTTCCAGCTTTGTGCTCGAGTGAGCTCATGAGGCGCTTCTTGATGCCGGCGCCGATTAGGCCGTTGGCCTTTTCCACTTGCCTGTTTGTTTGCGGGTGTGCTACTGAGGCATACGTGATATTGATCCCGAGGCCTTCGCAGATGTCCTGGAATTCTTCGGAGATGAAGTTCGATCCGTTGTCGGTGATGATGCTATGCGGTACGCCAAACCTGTAGACAATGGATTCGAAGAACTTGACGGCGGTTGTGCCCTTCTGGTTGGTGACTGGCATGGCTTCGATCCACTTGGTGAATTTTTCGACTGTGACCAGGAGGAAGACGTGTCCTCCTTTCGAAGATTTTGGCAGTTTGCCGATCATGTCAAGGCCCCATTGGGCAAAAGGCCAGACTATGGGTATGGGTCGAAGTTCGGACCCAAGTGCGTGCGGTTTGTCGGCGAACCGTTGGCACCCGTTGCATCTTCGGACGATGTCCTTCGCGTCGCTCATGGCCATTGGCCAGTAGAATCCTGCTCGCAGAGCTTTGGCGACGAGGGAGCGGCTGCCTGCGTGGTGGCCGCAGATGCCCTCATGGATATCTTGGAGTATGGCCTTGCCGTCGTCGATGGTGACGCACCGTTGTAGTACACCCGTAATGCTGCGTTTGTACAGCTCGCCGTTGATGATGGTGAAGGCTTTTGACCGATGAGATATGCGCCGGGCATCTGTCGGGCTATCTGGCAATTCTCCGTTTATCAGGAACTGGAGGTATGGACGTGTCCAAGTTTCTTCGACTGCCATGACCTGCATCAGGTTGACCATAGCAACTTCGGTGTCCAACTTTTCGGGTCCTTCATGACCTTCGGGTAGCGTAGCCCCCGAGTGTTCTGCTTCTTCGGGTGATCCCTTGGGGAATTTCCGCTTGATGGATGGCACGCAGATCTGTTCGAGGAACACCCCTGGTGGTACCTTTGCACAAGTGGAGCCGATGTTGGCGAGTCTATCGGCCTCCTCGTTGCTCTCTCTTCCAACGTGCCGAAGTTCGCAGCCGTCGAATTCTCCTTCGAGTGCGTTGTATAGCGCGCGGTACGCGATCATGTTTTCGGCGTGTGCGTCGCACTCATTCATCGTCTGCTATACGACAAGGTTGGAATCACCGTAGATGACCAGGCGCGTTGCGCCGCATATTTTTGCCATCTTCATGCCATGGATGAGGGTTTCGTATTCGGCCTCGTTGTTGGAGGCTCTGAATTTCATCCGAAGGACGTACTTCATCTTGTCACCTTGCGGGAGGTCAGTATGACCCCTGCCCCTGCTCCAGCTTCGCGTTTGGAGCCGTCAAAATGCATTGTCCAGGACTGCGACATGTCTGGGGTGTCAGGTAGCTGTAGCTCCATCCAGTGCACCAGGAAGTCCG
The DNA here is from genome assembly GCA_916181665.1 of Avena sativa. NCBI lineage: Eukaryota > Viridiplantae > Streptophyta > Magnoliopsida > Poales > Poaceae > Avena > Avena sativa. The sequence goes on from OV702282.1 coordinate 238,768,720, forward strand.
GAAGAACTTGAGATTTGATTGCATGTCGCTTCTCGTAGATGATGTCCAGGGGTGATAGTTCAATGCCCCACAGGGCCACGCGTCCTATGGCCTCTGGGTTATTCAGGATGCTGTTCAGGGGTGCCTCGTTGACGACCATCACCTGATGCTCCTGGAAGTAGTGGCTCAGTCGTCGAGCCGTCATGAACACGCCGTACGCCAGCTTCTGGTAGTGCGGGTACCGTTGTTTTGTTGGAGTGAGGACCTCTCTAAGGTAGTAAATTAGATGTTGTACCCCGTGGGTCTTGCCTTCTTCGGGTCGTTCGACCACGAGTACTGTGCTGACCACCTGGTGCGTGGCTGCTATGTACAGCAGCAGGGGCTCGCGCTCTTTTGGCGTGACCAAAACGGGCGAGGTGGAGAGGAGCCGCTTGAGGCTTTCGAATGCGTCGTTGGCTTCTGGTGTCCACTCGAACTTGTCTGCCTTGCGCAGCAGCTAGTAAAATGATAGGGCCTTCTCGCCCATGCGGCTGATGAACCTGCTTAGTGCCGCTACTCGCCCTGCGAGCTGCTGAACGCCCTTGAGGTTTTTCGGCTTCTCCATTGTCATGATAGCTTTGATTTTCTTCGGGTTCGCTTCAATCCCTCGTTGAGAGATGAATTACCCGAGCAGCTGACCCGAGGGGACGCTGAAGGCGCACTTTTCTGGATTGAGTTTGATCCTGTAGCGATCAAGGTTGTCGAACGTCTCGCGGAGATCGTCGATAAGTGTTCTTGCCTCCCTGGTTTTTATGACTATGTCGTCGACGTAGACTTGGACGTTGCGACCGATCTGGTCCTTGAGGCAGGCCTGCATACATCGCTGGGACGTGGCACCCGCGTTCTTTAGCCCGAAGGGCATTGTGTTGTAGCAGAATACTCCGAACGGTGTGATGAACGCCGTCTTCTCTTGATCTTCGACCTTGAGTCGAATCTGGTTATAGCCTGAGTAGGCATCGAGGAAGGAGAGTTTCTCACAACCTGCAGTCGAATCAATGATCTGGTCGATCCGAGGAAGAGGGAAGTGGTCCTTTGGGCAGTGTTTATTTAGTGACGTGAAGTCCACGCACATCCGCAGGATGTCCGTGTCCTTCTTCGGGACCATCACCGTATTTGCCAGCCACTCGCTTTCCTTGATTTCCCGGATGAAGTCTGCTGCGAGTAATCTATTGATTTCTTTGCCGATAGCTTCGGCTCGTGGCTCCGACAGTCTTCGGATGGACTGCTTGACTGGTTTGGTGTCTGGGAAGACATTGAGTGCGTGCTCGGCGAATTCCCTGGGAACTCCTGGCATGTCCGCAGGACACCAGGCGAAGATTTCCTAGCGCTCACGAAGGAATTCGACGAGCGCGCCTTCCTATGCGGTGCTGAGGTCGTTGGCGATCAGCGCCGTCTTGGAGGCGTCTGTCGGATGGACCTGCACTTTCTTGGTGTTGACGGTGGAGTCGAAGGACATGTCGGGTGCGTTCTGCCTTGTGACTGGGGGTAGCCCATTGTCCGTCACTTCGCGGAGCCTTACGAGCTCGTCTTGCATGCCGAAGGACTGGGAGATTTTGTTGAAATCCCTGTCGCATTGGTCCGATCGGGTGAAGCTCCCGTGGACTGTGATGACGCCCCTTGGTCCTGGCATCTTGAGTAGTAGGTATGCGTAGTGTGGGACGGCCAGGAACCTTGCGAATGCTACACGTCCCAGGATGGCATGGTATTGCGACGGCCAGTCCACCACTTCGAATTCTAGGCGCTCCTGCCGAAAGTTGTCCGGCTTCCCAAAGATGACGTCGAGCCCTATTTTGCCCAGGGGGAAGATGCCCTTCCCTGGGACAATGCCGTGGAACGTTGTGTCTGATTGTTCCAGGCTGCATTGCGGGATCCGCATAGCTGCTAGAGTGCTTGCGAACATTAGGTTGATGCCGCTGCCGCCGTCCATGAAGACGCGACTCATCTCGAAGCCTCCGATCTGCGCCTCCAGCACCAGGGCAGCATGACCTGGGCGAGGGATCTGGCAAGGGTGATCCGCGCGAGTGAATGTGATGCAGGACTCCGATCCGCTGAGGTACTTAGGGATTGCAGGCGGAGTTGCCACGGCCAAGTTGATTTGTCGGGTGATTTTATTCTACACCCTATTTGTGGGGCGTCCCTTCTGTATCATATTGAGTGCTCCTTTTGGTGGGGGGTATGGTACCCCGGCGTTTTTTTGCGCTGGTGCGACTGGTTGGTTTTGGCCTCCAATAGGCGGCGGTGGAGGAGCTCCGTGTGCTATTTCACCTGGCGCAGGTGCGTTTCCGAACGGAGGAATTGGAGCTTGTTGCCTCATCTGCATCATGCCTTCGCTGAGTTTCTGGAACTCGCGGCAGTCCTTGAGCATGTGGCTGGCTTTCTTTTTGCCATCCTGTTTGTCGATGTAGAAGTGAATGGTGCACGGACCCGAAAGTTTGTCGAATGTTGATGGTCCGTTGTCGCGGAAGTTTCCGCTGCTGTATCCTCCGCTGTTGCGGTGGTCGGCGTAGCCGGCCGCGACCATGTCGGGTCCGTCGCGGTCCTCGTGGACGCGCGATATCCTCTTTCTGCGGCGTTCGCGCCTTCGGCCGTAGTCGTCCTCTTCATCTGATTGCGGTCGTTGGATGCAATCTTCGCCGTCTGCCCAACTGTTGGCGATTTCCATGAGGTGGTCGAGTGTCTTGGGCTTTACACGCCCAAGTTCCTCCTTGAAGTCTGGGCGCTTGACGCCGTCCCTGAAGGCATCGATGGCCCTCTCTTCGGAGATGTGTGTTGTGGAGTTTTTGGTCGTAGACCAGCGTAGTATGTACGAGCGAATAGATTCACTCGTTCTTTGAGTGCAGGCTCGCAATTCTTCGATTGAGGCGGGTCTCTTGCTGATGCCTTTGAAATTTTGGATGAAGCTGTAGGCGAGCTCCTCCCAGCTTCGAATGGATCCTGATGATAGGCTGCTGAGCCAGACCCGCGCCGCGCCTGTCAGCTGCAGCTGAAGGCATTGCATGGCGGTTTCTTTGTTGCCTCCGTGAAGCTTGACGGATGACAGATGGTCACTGAGCCAGGATTTTGGGTCTTGTGTGCCGTTGAACTTCGGAGTATCCGAAGGAAGCTTGAAGTTGCGTGGCATCTGTGTTCGCCGAACAGATCTACTGAAGCATCGGGCTCCGCAGAGTTCTCCTTCGTCTTCATCCATCTCAGATTCAGACGAGCATGCGCGTTTGGCGCGTGCTTTGTCGATCTTGCGCTGTGTAAGCTTGTCTCTGGCGTCGTAGTCGCGTTTGTGGCGGTTGGAGCTCTTCTTCCTTCGAGGAAGATCGTGCTCCTCTTCCTCTTCGGATGAGGGTGTGGGGCTCCGTTCGCGCCTGGCCGGAGCTTTCTTCTTCGGCTCCGCAGGAGCATCTTCGTGGAGCGCAGCTCCGATTAGTCCTAGTCCGGTGAGTGCGGACTTATGCATGGCCCTTTTCGGGTCCCCTTCCGGAGGTGGGTGACCCGCGAGATACGCAGTGGCTACCATGATCGCAGCTTGAGGTGTCTTCAGGGTGATGTTGCCGTCAGCGTCCATATCCATGAACGATGTATGGAGAGTTCGGGTCACGTCACGCCGTTCCTTCGGGTCCATGTTTTCCACCCGAGAGCGGTGCTTGTTTCCCTGGTTTCTGTTTGTGCTAGAGCCGGGTTCCATGGCGGAGAGCGCAGCTCGTCGCGCGCTGGACTCAGCGGCTGCTTGCTTGTGTTTGTCGAGCGTCTTCTGCATCTCGACTTGTTTCTTGTGCTCCTCGATGAGGAGGTAGTGGTATGCCCTCAGCAGATCACGTGCGGAGTCCAGAGGTAGGACTATTTCACCTGCGACGGCGCGGCGTGCTTCGACCCATCCTTCTTTGCTAAGTTGGATGAGGTGGCCACGGTTTTCCCCGTTTTCGCCGTTTCCGTCCTGCGGGTTGGGGTTGGGCGGCGGGTTAGGCGTTTCGTCGTCGGTTTGGATGACTGCGGCGCACTGAAGCGCCTGCAGATTGGTTGGCTGCTGCCGCAGCTTTCGGATCCGGAACCGTAGGTCCCTTCCTCAGAAGGTGGATCGCACAGATTGGAGTTGCAGTAGCTGCTGCTGTAGAACTCATCTGTTGATGGTGACGTGCGTAGCACGGGGTGTGGGGCCCACGAAGCGGGCCTTATTGACGGCACAGGCACCCGCTCCGGAAGGCGGAGGGTGCCAGTTTGTCCCACCTGGAAGCAGAAGCTTCCGAACAAAATTTCGAGTCCGTCGCCTACGGGCTCGAAATCCTTCATGGTGGCCGGCGAGTGGGCGGTGAAGTCGAAAGCGCCGAAGAGGAGGTGATTCTCCATCGCCGCGGAGTTGTAGATCGATCGGGTCAGAACCGTCACGACCGCACAATCAGCAGCCCCGATTCCCACAGACGGCACCAATTGACGAGGTTTAATCTCGTCAATGCCCATTGTTATGGACTTGGGTTATGGAGAAGATGGGTATGCTGGAGATCGTGGCACGGTTAACAGACAAGCAACCAGGGGACACGAGATTTACCGAGGTTCAGGCCCCCGGAGGGAAAACCCTACTCCTGCTTGTCTGCTCTTTGATTACGGCGGAACCGAAGGTTACAGGGTGCGCAGATTCGATCTGGCGTGGATGCGTGTGCGAAAGTATGAGTCGAGGTTGGTTAGGCGATCTAGGACGTGCCCTCCTGGTCTTTATATAGACTTAGGCTGGTCCCGGGCATAGTCCTAGTCGGTTACAAGTTCTTAGGGTTTTACCCCTTTGAGTTTCCTATCTCCTCTAGTCTTGTTCTCCAAGGATCCGAAGACGTCATGGGCCTTGGCCACCCGAAAATCTTCATGGGCCAGCGTATGTCTGCCGTGGGCCTTCCTTGGGCTGGACTAGGTATGCTGAAGTTGCGTACCCATAGGGTATAACCATGTCAGCGAACCTTTGGCACCCGTTGCATCTTCGGACGATGTCCTTTGCATCGTTCATGGCCGTTGGCCAGTAGAATCCGGCTCGTAAAGCTTTGGCGACAAGGGAGCGGCTGCCTGCGTGATGGCCGTAGATGCCCTCGTGGATGTCTTGGAGGGTGGCTTTCCCGTCACCGATGGTGACGCACCTTTGTAGTACACCCGTAATACTGCGCTTGTACAGCTCGCTATTGATGATGGTGAAGGCTTTTGACCGACGAGATATGCGCCGGGCATCTGTCGGGCTGTCAGGCAGTTCTCCGTTTATCACGAACTGGAGGTACGGTCGCGTCCAAGTTTCTTCGACTGCCATGACCTGCATTAGGTTGACCATAGCGACCTCTGTGTCCAGTTTCTCGGGTCCTTCATTGAAGGGTTCGCGGCATAGTAAATCAAAATTTTCTACGGATGCGAACAGCGGGAAGCCAAGATATAATCTAGGAGATGCAAACAACGAGAGAGATTGGATTAGATCTTCATACCCTTGAAGATTCGCACAGCGGAACGTTCGTCGGAACGTGGGTGATTTAGTCGTACTCGCTTCTCCTCCTCGTGATCCGATCCGATCTAGCACCACAAGTGGCGATGCCTCCGTGAGATGCACACGTGCAGCACCTCGACGTATCCTCCTTCCTCGGTCCAGCAAGTATGGTGGAGAGACGGATTGGATCTACAGCACGACGGCGTGGTGCAAGTGGTGAAGAGTTTCTGCAGCAGGGCTTCGCCTATGCGCAGTTTGGAGGGAGAGAGAGAGGAGGGCAGCAGAGCGGCTAGGGTTGAGGAGGAGGTGTGTGGGGGTGGTGCGCCCCAGCCCTCTATGTATAGAGGGGTGGGCGCCTGCCCTAACCCCTCCCCCAAGCCCTAGGCCGGCGGCCAAAGGAGGGAGGAGTGGGGGGCAAGGACCCCCCCTTCTAGAAGGTCCAATTAGGGTTTATCCCTTCTTGGCCGGCTGGGCCCTATGGGGCCTTGTGCCCCTGGCCCAATGCGGCCAGGGCACTCCCTCATAGGCCCATGCCCCCCTCCCAGAAGGTGGGGCCACGTTGGTCCCCTTTCGGAAGGTTCTAGAAGCTTCCGGTACAATACCGATTAACCCGGAACAATTCCGAACTCCAAAAACTGCACTACCTTATATGAATCTTATTCTCCGGACCATTCCGGAACCTCTCGTGATGTCCCGGATCCCATCCGAGACTCTGAACAAAAACTCATAAACCAATTATCCAATCTATCCTAGCGTCGAGACACGTTAAGTGTGTGACCCTTCGGGTTCGAGAATATGCAGACATGATCTTCTACCAATAATCAACAGCGGGGTCTAGAAACCCATATTGACTCCCACACATTCATCGATGATCATATCGGATGAACCAAGATGCCAGGATTCAATCAATCCCATATATATATTCCCTTCGTCTCGTGATATTTTACTTGCCCGAGATTTGATCGTCGGTACCGTCATACCTAGTTCAATCTCGTTCACAACAAGTACATTACTCGTTCCGTAATCCGATATCACTTTGTGCTTAACTCCTTAACCACACGCTTGCAAGCGGTGTTGATATCGATTGCAGAGTGGGCCCGAAGTATATCTCTCCGACTTGGGAGGGACAAATTCCATCTCGATACATACAACCCAACAGGTACTTTCCGATCACCTGAGAGACACCTTTATGATCACCCTCTCATAGGATGACGTTTGATGACCTCAAAGCTTTCTTCCGATACCAGGGAGTTGTATTATCTCATGGTCTAAGGAATACAATATTTGACATAAGAAAAGCTTCGCAAAGATGTACACGATGACACGATCTAATTGCTTCGCTTAGTTTGGGTCTGTCCATCATATCATTCTCCCAATGATATGATCTCATTATCAATTGACAACTCATGTCTATGGTTAGGAAACCTTAACCATCATTAATCAATGAGCTAGTCCATAGAGGCATACTAGGGACATAGTGTTGTTCACAAACCACACAAGTATTAAAGTTTCCGCTTAATACAATTCTATCATGGAATATAAACATTATCATGAACAAGAATTATAATAATAACATCTTTATTATTGCCTCTAGGGCATAATTCCAACAGTCTCCCACTTGCACTAGAGTCAATAATCTAGTTTACATTTGTCAACAATCTCACACCCATGGCACTGAGGTGCTGATCATGTTTTACACGTGGAAGAGGTTTAGTCAATGGATCTGCGACATTCAGATGTGTATGTACTTTGCTAATCTTTAGATCTCCATCTGCTATATAATCTCGGATTATATGAAACTTGCGGTTGATATGCTTGGTCTTTGGATGATATCTTGGTTCCTTAGCGAGTGCTATGGCGCCAGTGTTGTCGCACAATATCTCCAGTGGGTCCAATGCACTTGGAACCACGCCAAGCTCAGTGATGAAGTTCCTGTTCCAAACTCCTTCACATGACGCTTCTGCAGCAGCCATGTATTCCGCTTCTACTGTAGATCCCGCGATCACGCTTTGCTTGCAGCTTCTCCAGCTCACAGCTCCTCCATTCAAAATATACACGTATCCTGTCTGAGATTTAGAATCATCCTTGTCAGTGTCGAAACTAGCGTCGACGTAACCTTTTACGACGAGCTGTTCATCACCCCCATAGACTAAGAACATTTCTTTAGTCCTATTTAGGTACTTTAGGATGTTCTTCACGGCTGTCCAGTGTTCCACTCCTGGATCACTTTGATATCTGCTCGTCAAACTAAGAGCATTTGACACATCCGGTCTAGTACACAGCATGGCATACATGATAGAACCTATGGCCGAGGCATAAGGCACTTTGCTCATAGCTTCCCTATCATTTACCGTAGCTGGACACTGAGCCTTGCTCAATATCTTACCTAACAACATAGGCACTGAACCTTTCTTTGCCTTATCCATTCTGAACCTTTTCAGAACCTTGTCTAGGTATGTACTCTGGCTTAAAGCTATCAGGCGTCTTTGTCTATCTCTATAGATTTTGATGCCCAATATATAAGCAGCTTCACCTAGGTCTTTCATTGAAAAACACTTGTTCAAATAACTCTTCACATCGTTAAGCATGTTAATGTCATTTCCAATAATCAATATGCCATCCACATATAGTACCAGAAATGTCACCGAGCTCCCACTCACTTTCTTGTAGATACAAGCTTCGTAGCAATTTGGAACAAATCCAAAGCTCTTGATCACTTGATCAAAACGAAGGTTCCAACTCCGAGATGCTTGCTTTAGTCCATAAATGGAACGCTGAAGTTTGCATACTTTATCAGCATCCTTAGGATCAACAAAACCTTCGGGTTGCATCATATACAACTCTTCATCAATGTTGCCATTGAGGAACGCAGTCTTGACATCCATCGGCCATATTTCATAATCATGAAACGCAGCAATTGCTAATAAAATCCGAATGGACTTAAACATCGCTACGGGAGAGAAAGTCTCATCGTAGTCAACACCTTGAACTTGCCGAAAACCTTTCGCGACAAGCCGTGCTTTATAGATGGTAACATTACCATCCGCGTCCGTTTTCTTCTTGAAGATCCATTTGCACTCAACGGCCTTTCGGTCGCTAGGAGGGTCCACCAAAGTCCATACTTGGTTTTCGCTCATGGATCCCAATTCGGATTTCATGGCTTCTAGCCATTTCTCAGAGTCTGGGCTCATCATCGCTTCCTCATAGTTCGTAGGTTCACTGTCTTCTACCAACAAGACAGTCAAGACAGGGTTGCCGTACCACTCAGGAGGGGCACGCGACCTTGTCGACCTGCGACGTTCAGTAGCAGCATCGTCCGAAGCTTCATGATCCTTGTCATTAGCTTCCTCTATTGTTGGTGCAGGCGGCACTGGAACAATTTCAGGTGCTGCGCTACTCTCCAATTCAAGAGAAGGTTCAATAACCTCGTCTAGCTCTACTTTCCTCCCACTCACTTCTTTCGAGAGAAACTCCTTCTCAAGAAACGAACCGTTCTTTGCGACAAACACTTTGCCTTCGGTTCTGTGATAGAAGGTATACCCAATAGTTTCCTTAGGGTATCCTATGAAGACACATTTCTCCGCTTTGGGTTCGAGCTTGTCCGGCATCAACTTCTTGACGTAAGCTTCGCATCCCCAAACTTTAAGAAACGACAACTTAGGTTTAGCACCAAACCACAGTTCATACGGTGTCGTCTCAACGGATTTAGATGGTGCCCTATTTAAAGTGAATGCAATGGTTTCTAATGCATAACCCCAAAATGATAACGGCAAATCAGTAAGAGACATCATTGATCGGACCATATCTAATAAGGTTCGATTCCGGCGTTCAGACACACCATTGCGCTGTGGTGTTCCGGGTGGCGTGAGTTGCGAAACGATTCCGCTTGCTTTAAGATGCGTCAGAAAATCATAACTCAAATATTCACCTCCACGATCGGATCGTAGAAATTTAATCTTTCTGTTACGATGGTTCTCCACTTCATTCTGAAATTCTTTGAACTTTTCAAATGTTTCAGATTTATTTTTCATTAAATAGATATACCCATATCTACTTAAGTCATCGGTAAAAGTGAGAAAATAGCGATATCCACCGCGCGTCGAAACACTCATCGGTCCGCATACATCGGTATGTATGATTTCCAATAAGTCCTTTGCTCGCTCCATCATACCGGAGAACGGGGTTTTGATCATCTTGCCCATGAGGCATGGTTCGCATGTGTCAAATGATTCAAAATCAAGAGACTCCAAAAGTCTATCAGAATGGAGTTTCTTCATGCGCTTTACACCAATATGACCTAGACGACAGTGCCACAAATAAGTAGTATTATCACTATCTACTTTGCATCTCTTAGCCTCAATGTTATGGATGTGTGTTTCATCCCTTTCGAGATTTAGAAGAAATAAACCATTCACAATAGGTGCATGAACATAAAAGATGTTACTCATCTAAATAGAACAACCATTATTCTCCGATTTAAATGAATAACCGTCTTGCAATAAACAAGATCCAGAAATAATGTTCATGCTCAACGCAGGCACATAATAACATTTATTGAGGTTTAAAACTAATCCCGAAGGTAAAACTAAGAAGAACGTGCCGACGGCCATCACATCAACTCTTGATCCGTTGCCAATGCGCATCGTCACCTCATCCCTCGCAAGCCGCCGTATATTCCGTAGCTCCTGTTTCGAGTTACAAATATTAGCAACTGAACCCGTATGAAATACCCAGGCACTACAAGGAGGGCTAGTAAGGAAAACATCAATAACATGTATATCAAATATACCTTTGATGGTGCCAGCCTTCTTGTCCGCTAAGTACTTCGGACAGTTGCGCTTCCAGTGACCCTTGTCCTTGCAATAGAAGCACTCAGTGTCCGGTTTAGGACCAGACCTGAGCTTCTTCTCAGCACGGGCAACGCGCTTGCCGCCGCCTTTCTTGAAGGGCTTCTTTGCACCCTTACCTTTCTTGAAGTTGGGGGGCTTGTTGACCATCAACACATGATTATCCTTTTTGATGTCCACCTCCGCAGCCTTCAGCTTTGCGAAAAGCTCGGTGATCGTATCAGTGGAACCAATCTGATTATGAGTCACTACAAAACTCTTGTAGCTGGGAGGGAGTGATTGCAGAACCCTATCAATCTTGAGCTCCTCTGGAATCTTGTAGTCCAGTTGCTCAAGGCGTTGAGTGTAGCCCGACATCTTAATGGCGTGCTCACTAACGGAACTCCCTTCCTCCATCTTGCAGTTAAAGAACTTCTCAGAGATCTCATATCTCTCAGAACGGGCCTGAGTCTAAAACATGGTTTTCAGCTCCTCGAGAATCTCAAAGGGCCCAGGATAGTCTTCAAAACAATTTTGAAGGTCCGATTCCATAGCAAACAACATGGTGCTCTTAATCACACCATAATCATCTTTGCGCGACTGATAGACAGCTTTCTCATCAGCCGGCGCAGTAGCAGCAGGGGCGTCACCTAACGCATTCTCAAGGACATAGTCCTTTTGACCGCCAGAGAGAATGATTCTCAGATTGCGGAACCAGTTGGTGAAGTTAGACCCATTGTTTTTAAGATTTTCCTTCTCAGAAAAAACGTTGAAGTTGAAGTTGGACTTAGCCATTTGATCTACAATATCTGCAAGTACAAATTAGACTATGTTCATGATAACTAGTTCAACTTTTAATCAAATTACTAGATGAACTCCCACTAAATTCAACATCCCTCAAGTTGTTTAGTGAACACGATCCAAATTCACCACACCTAATCCGATCTTCACGAGAAGAGATGTGGTTTCAACGGTGGACAACGAAGTGTCGATCATATCATTCATATGACTCATGCTTAACCTTTCGGTTCATGTGTTCCGAGGCCATGTATGTACATGCTAGGCTCGCCAAGTTAGACCCAAGTATTTCCGCGTGTGCAAAACTGTCTTGCACCCGTTGTATGTGAACGTAGCGTCTATAGCACCCGATCATCACGTGATGCTTGGACACGATGAACTTTCGCAACGGTGCATACTTGGGGAGAACACAGTTTTTATCTTGATCTTTAAGTGAGGAATCATCTTATAATGCTACCGTCGCGATCTAAGCATAATAAGATACATAAAAGGATAAACATCACATGCATATAACTTTATGTGACATGGTATAGCCAATCTTCGCGCAATGATCTCCATCTTGTGCATGTCGGCATGATCTCCATCACTCCACCATGATTGCCTCCACCACGAATAGCAACTACAACTATTGCTAACTACTTAGCGATAAAGTGAAACTATTACATGGCGTATAAGAGGTTGACACACAGGTCATACACAATTATAAAGACAACCATATGGCTCCTGCCGGTTGTGTACTCATCGACATGCAAGTCGTGAAACATTACAAAACATGATCATCGCATACATTATACACATCACATCTTGGGACATACCATATCACAGAAAACACTCCCTGCAAAAACAAGTTAGACGCCTCTACTTTGTTGTTGCATGTTTTACGTGGCTTATGGGAGTAGATGCTAAGAACGATTCTTACCTACGGAAAGCCACAACGGTGATATTATGGTTGCCAAACTCCGGTGTTAATCCCATGACAACTATAGTGAGAGAAACTGGCATCCACCAGCCGCATGTGTGGAACAAGCCACACGTCAAGTGCGGAGCCGGTCTCGCGAACGACGTCGCGTAAGGTTGTCCTGGACCGCTTCAATCTCACTATCCCGCGTCATAAGAAGAACACAAACAAGAGGCTTGCAACAGAAAACATCAACGCCCGCAACAACCATGTTGCGTTCTACTCGTGAAACACATCTACGCATAGATCTAGCTCTGATACCACTGAAGGGTTCGCGGCATAGTAAATCAAAATTTTCTACGGATGCGAACAGAGGGAAGCCAAGATCTAATCTAGGAGATGCAAACAACGAGAGAGATTGGATTAGATCTTCATACCCTTGAAGATTCGCACAGCGGAACGTTCATCGGAACATGGGTGATGTAGTCGTACTCGCTTCTCCTCCTCGCGATCCGATCCAATCTAGCACCACAAGTGGCGATGCCTCCGTGAGATGCACACGTGCAGCACCTCGACGTCTCCTCCTTCCTTAGTCCAGCAAGTATGGTGGAGAGACGGATTGGATCTACAGCACGACGGCGTGGTGCAAGTGGTGGAGAGTTTCTGCAGCAGGGCTTCGCCTACGCGCAGTTTGGAGGGAGAGAGAGAGGAGGGCAGCAGGGCGGCTAGGGTTGAGGAGGAGGTGTGTGGGGGTGGTGCGCCCTAGCCCTCTATATATAGAGGGGTGGGCGCCTGCCCTAACCCCTCCCCCAAGCCCTAGGCCGGCGGCCAAAGGAGGGAGGAGTGGGGGGCAAGGAAACCCCCCCCCCTTCTAGAAGGTCCAATTAGGGTTTATCCCTTCTTGGCCGGCTGGGCCCTATGGGGCCTTGTGCCCCTGGCCCAATGCGGCCAGGGCACTCCCTCATAGGCCCATGCCCCCCTCCCAGAAGGTGGGGCCACGTTGGTCCCCTTCCGGAAGGTTCTAGAAGCTTTCGGTACAATACCGATTAACCCGGAACAATTCCGAACTCCAAAAACTGCACTGCCTTATATGAATCTTATTCTCCGGACCATTCCGGAACCTCTCGTGATGTCCCGGATCCCATCCGAGACTCCGAACAAAAACTCATAAACCAATTATCCAATCTATCCTAGCGTCGAGACACGTTAAGTGTGTGACCCTTCGGGTTCGAGAATATGCGGACATGATCTTCTATCAATAATCAACAACGGGGTATGGAAACCCATATTGACTCCCACACATTCATCGATGATCATATTGGATGAACCACCATGCCAGGATTCAATCAATCCCATATATATATTCCCTTCGTCTCGCAATATTTTACTTGCCCGAGATTTGATCATCGGTACCGTCATACCTAGTTCAATCTCGTTCACAGCAAGTACTTTACTCGTTCCGTAATCCGATATCACTTTGTTATTAACTCCTTAACCACATGCTTGCAAGCGGTGTTGATATCGATTGCCGAGTGGGCCCGAAGTATATCTCTCTGACTTGGGAGGGATAAATTCCATCTCGATACATACAACCCAACAGGTACTTTCCGATCACCTGAGAGACACCTTGATGATCACCCTCTCATAGGATGACGTTTGATGACCTCAAAGCTTTCTTCCGATACCAGGGAGTTGTATTATCTCATGGTCTAAGGAATAAATTATTTGACATAAGAAAAGCTTCGCAAAGATGAACACGATGACACGATCTAATTGCTTCGCTTAGTTTGGGTCTGTCCATCATATCATTCTCCCAATGATATGATCTCATTATCAATTGACAACTCATGTCTATGGTTAGGAAACCTTAACCATCATTAATCAATGAGCTAGTTCATAGAGGCGTACTAGGGACACGGTGTTGTTCACAAACCACACAAGTATTAAAGTTTCCGCTTAATACAATTCTTGCATGGGATATAAACATTATCATGAACAAGAATTATAATAATAACATCTTTATTATTGCCTCTAGGGCATAATTCGAACATTCATGTCCTTCGGGCAGCGTAGCCCCCGAGTGTTCTGCTTCTTCGGGTGATCCCTTGGGGAATTTTCGCTTGATGGATGGCACGCAGATCTGTTCGAGGAACACACCCGGTGGCACCTTTGCGCAGGTGGAGCCGATGTTAACGAGTCTGTCGGCTTCCTTGTTGCTTTCTTGTAACATCCCAAAAATACCAAACTTAGATCATCAAAAACTAATCATCAAGATTAGGGTTAACAAAAACTTTTCTAAATAAACTCATGAACGCATGTATGGTGTATGCATGGATTTTGAATTTCTTTTAAAACCACCTTGTTTGTGTGATCCATTGCTTGTAAAATGTTTCTTAGGTGAAATGAACATCATCTAAAACATTTCCCACACTTTTCCTAAAGACAAGTAAATCAAAACACATATATTAAGTGAATGGTCATTTTTACCAATTTAACTCCCATGCCTACTTTGGCTGTCTCAAACAGAAACTTTTCTGGATCTTTGCACCCCTTGAATGTACTCACAACAGAGTATCAAGGCCCACTTTGTGATCATCCAGAAACATTCAAATGCATAGTTTAAATGACAATTCAAATTTGAATCTTCTTCATATGGGAAGATCCCACTTTTTCAAAACCCACTCAAACAAGCTCAACTTTCAAAACCCAAGCATCTGCAGACTCACCAGCACCAATCTAGCAAACCCACCAAAAATCATTTCAAAATTCAAAACTTGATTTCATGCGGCCATTTCATCAAACAGGTTGCAGACACAAATCAAACAAAACATCAAACACTATAGTGTGCAGTGATTCTTGCCTAACTTGTTCCCTAGTTAGCTCACACACAGCTCAGTAGATCATCTAGAAAGATTAGCCCAACACTAGCACCCCTGTGAGCTTGCCATTGCCATTAATGGTGAACAGCCGAGCACCCCAATGTCATCCCATTGTGGACAGCGAGCTAGAGGAAGAACTAGCCGTGCCAACCTTGTCTAGGAGGTAGCCCACCGTCCACCGCCACTCACTGTCCCAGCCGCAAGCGTTGCCAAGCCCTGGACCACGCGCACAAGCTACCCCCAGACCATGCCGAGCGTGCGCCAGAGCGCCACCCTCGACCAGCATCCACAGACCGCGCGCCGCCCTCGCCGCGTGCATACACGATCGCCATCAACCCAGGAGACCGCCAGGCAACCCCATTTGCCGCCTCGTGCCGTACAGCCACCGTCCGCCGTCGAAGACGCCGCCTCTGCCGTGGAGAGCACCGGCCGTTCCAGACCAAACCACACAGCCCCATGCCTCGCGACCATGTCGTTGAGCATTGCCAGGAGACACAGCACCGTCCCCCTACCCTTGCCCATGCCAATAGCCGCCTGTAACGTCGCCCCCGACGAGCTCACCGTGCGCCCCGACGGTCCCCTCGCTCGACTATAAATAGAGGCCACCCCCGCTCGAAATCTTCACACCATCTCACTCCCCTCTCCTCACTGATCGTGCCACACCATTCTCAGAGCAAGGCGAGCACCACCTCACCGGAATTTCACTGGAGCCTGCCGCTGCCGGAGAAGAAAGGAGC
The DNA here is from genome assembly GCA_916181665.1 of Avena sativa. Classification (NCBI taxonomy): domain Eukaryota; kingdom Viridiplantae; phylum Streptophyta; class Magnoliopsida; order Poales; family Poaceae; genus Avena; species Avena sativa. The sequence continues at coordinate 238,784,316 of OV702282.1, forward strand.
CAGCGATTGGAGCCGCCCCAGGAGCTGCCGCGACCACCTCTGAGTTCGCCGTCGTCGACTTCGTCGTTCGCCCGCCTCGCCGACCCTCGCCAGTACCCCGGTGAGCCCCCAGCGACCCTCACTGGCCGTGCTAGGTTTCGTTCTCGCCGGAGTTGTCTCGCGTCGACGATGACTCCCAGCCGTTAGATTAGAACTAGATCGAACGATCCACGTTGCCCCATACCGCTTCGCCCGGCCCCGTGTCACTGACGAGTGGGGACACCCACTTAAGCAGCCCGTGGGAGCACTGCGCTTAGCAGGCCGGCCCGTTAGAATTTCCCGCGTAGCCCAGTTATTCAAAGTAAACCTTCTTCTATTTCAATTCAAACACACTTCTGTACTCAACTTCAAAAATCAACCCAGATCGATCCAGTGCACCAATTTGAATGAAACCAATTTTGTTGGAAAGGTATGTGAATGCTGAATCCAAGCCCGTTGGTTTCAAGTCATTTGGATCTATAGATCACCCCTGGTAAAAATAACAAGGCAGAAGCTTTTCTGCATTCAAACATTTTTCAAATTTAAACCATAATAGCTTTTGAGTTGATTCCAACTCTCAAAAATCACATTTAACCATATCTTTCAGAATATATAAAAATATATAGGTTTACTTTCAGAAATATTGTTCAAGTAATAAAAGAATGCTTCATAAGCATTTCTAGCCACTTTAAGTAGTTAAAATAAAAGGGTAAAACCTTATTAAATTGTGACATCACTTTAAATCACATTCCCATGGACTACAATATGTGGTGATGACATGTGTCAACATGATCCCATGTTTAGTTTGGAGAATATTAAATCTTATGTAATTTTTCAATGAGTAGAAATTACTTTTCTAAAAATAAAAAGATTTAAACCAAGCCTTAACCTTGTAATGTTAGAGATGATGCTAGATCATCTATAGGACCCTTGTGTGTGATGATTGCAAGTAGTTAAGTATTGTTTGGTGATCGTATTTATTCATAGACGCTAGTACCGACCAAGGATACGAGGAGGAAGGAGGATACTACGAAGAGGAAGCCGAGGAGAACTTCAACCACTGCTCTGCACAAGGCAAGCTTATATTGACACTGATGCAAGCTAGTAACTATGCAAGCTTATACAGATATTGATGCAAGCTAACCCTTGCAAGATACCCTACTGATGCCACAAACCCATACTTGTGATATGACTACTATATGCCTTAAGCATATGTGATCATACCCACTTGATAAACCAAATCCTAGTTTTATGTGCAAGCTTCTTACTTTATTTCTTTATCAAAGCTTACTTAGAGTCTACCTAAGAGTTTGGTAGATACTAGCCAGTTGTGCTGAAGGTTGCATAAAGAGCATAAAATTTGGCCTAAGCTAGATAACCTTGATGTCATCCTAAGGCATGAGTTTGAACTTAGTTAAAACCCCATTAGTTTACCACCACTCATCAATGCTTACCCCCACCTGTAGATGCTAGTGCTAAGCATAAAACTTGATCAACCTTAGATGGGAATACTTGGTGGAAAAATGGTTATGAAAACCTTGGAATGATGGATCATTCTATTGAAATGTTTTGGACATGTGTTTCCAAACACTTGATGATTTTGGTGATGAAAATGTTGAGGCATGAGCCTTAGCCCTTTATAAAACTGATGGTTGTCTGGATGCGATACCATTCCAATTTTATTGTACAACCACAATACCCGAAGATTGGGTAGGGCTTGACTGGAAACTTATATTCCTTAGTATTAGTTCCCTCACGGCCAAGGTCTGAGCTGAGGCTACCTTGTGAAGATTGTCCACCTGTGCAGTACCCAAGATGACAGTTGGTCATGGTTGGGAGTCCAAACTCACAGGAGAGGTTCTTATACTAGGGCGTGTAATCGAAAGGTTAGGATTGATTATCCGCATACTGAGTATGGTGAATTCAGGATTTGTTCCTGACGGATGTATCGAATGTTGTGGTGAAAGTGTACAATCTCTGCAGAGTGTCAAACTATTCGAATAGCCGCGTCCGCGGTTATGGACAGTTGGAGTGGCCATACTGTTCCCCCGTCAGACTTTTCAAAATGACTTGTGAAACGAATTGAGACTTTGACTTGACCACAACAGAGTTGTGACCTAAATTACAAGATCCCACTTAGGAGTTATAAATTTGTGACTAGCTTTGGAACTGAGTAGAGATAAACCTGGCTTTTTGCAAAACAACCCTAGAGCCTAGTGTCCTATTATCCAAAAACCCCTTACCTGTTAGTATTAGTTTGCGAGTACTTAAAGAGTACTCATGGCTTTGTCCCTGGCTATTCCCATGGCCAGACTATGAAGAGGAGTACCTGGAAGATGGACCCCAGGAAGGTTACGACAACTAGGATCATCTCCCATCGTCAGCATTGCCTGTGACCCTGAAGATGGAGCTTCGCCTACGCTACCGTTATTATTACGTATTCTGCTGCTTGAAGTTGTATTAAGAACTGGATCATGAGATCCCTATTTGTGTAAGAACTTATGTATCGTTGTAACGGATGATGTACTATGGTATCCAATTCTGTTATGTCTCGCAAAAATGGTAATCCTGGGATTGCGATGTATGGCATAACAGGCATCTAGGATTGAAAAATCCGGGTGTTGACAAGTTGGTATCAGAGCCATCCTGACCATAGGAGACCCTAGTTAGACTGGATGTTGAACCAAAAACTTAGTTTCAAAACCAAATAAAAACAAATATTTACAAAAACCTATTCTCATTCTTATCTCTTTGCTTCTTTCATAAAAATTCATGTTCCTCAAAAACTCTTGCAAAATACATAAAATTTTGACACACTTGATCACTCTGCTAATCTACTCATCCTCTATTTTTATAGATGGACGTGAAGTACAGCAAGTTTTATCAGTTGGGGAATGGAGGAGACCTTATCTTTGAGAGGGATCTGGATCAGATTTCATAACTTCTGGAGCGTCCACACCCCGAGTTCTTCGGAGCTCAGCTCAATGATCAAGGAGGAGAAGATCTGCAGTGGTTAATTGTTGCAAGTCTCCGAGGAAAGATTGAACCTCCCACTGCGGAAGGAATTCAGTTTACCTTAAGAGAGAACAACTGGCTAGATGGACTTGCCAGAGCAATGCAGGAATCTCTCTCCCGTCTGTGTGGGCAAAGCATCAATCAGATCAAGGGAACCCGCTTTGAGTTTCTCCCAAGGCGTGATGCAAATGGACAACCACTAGAAGCCCCATACCACCCCGAGCTGAAGACTCAATTGGACCACCTTAGCTTCATGATGTATGATCGTCAGCAGGAGTTGGACAACTGCCGTGACTATTGCAACCACAAGTCTGCCATCATCAAGACGAAGGATCAGACCATAGCCATGCTAGCAAAGGATCGCAAGTCTCGTCGCCGTCAACTCGACAAGAAGGAGTGCATTATTGCCCGTCTTCGCCACGGCATCTCATCTCTGGAAGAGACCATCCACGAGAGGGACATGTAGTTGGAGGAAAGGGAGAATGCCGGAGAGGATCTTCGTGGAGACCCTTACTCTTATCTCAGTGATGACGATGATTTTCTGGAGGATCAGGCCATGGATTTCTTCACCGATGAGGATGATTTCGCCTTCATCGATGATAATGAAGATGATGAAGCCACAGACTACAAGGAGTAGTAGCACTGAGCACTAGCGTAGTGAGTAGTAGTCGGTCCCACTGTATCGTAGATTTCAGAATGGTTCTTAAAACCATCTGTTTTTCCTTGTTGTGGTGTGTGGTGTACTGTGTGCAATGAATGAATGAATGAAAAAGCAAGTTGCTAGAAAAATATGAGTCAAACCTTTAAAACTTTTCAAAGACCCCCAAACCTTAGAAAATTTCCCTCTTTTCTCATGATTTATCTAAATCTTCAGATGCCACATGGAGGAAGTGGTTCAGCCCTGGATCCGATGTTGCAGATTCTGCAAATGTTGACCTCTGACCGCGAAGCTGAAAGAGCGGAACGTCAAGCCAACCTAGCCACTCTGCAACAGATAGCCCAGCTAGCCCACAACAACCAAGGCCATGGAAATCAGGACAACCATGGATCTAAGCTCAAGAATTTTCAGAATACCAACCCACCTGTTTTCACCAAGTCAGAAGAACCCCTAGACGCTGATGATTGGCTGCAAACCATGGAAAATAACTTAGAAGTAGCAGGAGTCGAAGCCAACGAGAAAGTTCTATTTGCCACCCACTATCTAGCCGGAGATGCCAGGGCATGGTGGAACAATGTTCGTGCCATGATCGGAGGCCAGATGATGACCTGGGAGGAATTCAAGGTCAAGTTTAGCAGAACCCATGTGCCACCAGGTTTGATCAAGAGAATGAGAGACGAGTTCAGAGATCTGAAGCAAGGGAGGATGACTGTAGTGGAATACCGTGATGAATTTTTGTCATTAGCTAGGTATGCCCCGGACGAGTTAGACACCGAAGCCAAGAAGAAAGAAAGATTCCTGAATGGTCTGCATGACGAGATGCAGAAAGTGTTAGTCAATATCCCCTTTGCTGATATTGAAGCCCTTGTCGATTCAGCCATCCAGATGGAAGGAAAGATCAACCAAGCCAATGAGAACCGCAAGCGTCGTATGATGCATCAACCAGGAACCCATCAGACCCCAAAGTATCGCCCCAACCCATCTCCAGGATTTGCCCCAAGAACCAACAGACCCCCTATGACCCGTCCAACCTATCCCAACCGTGGAAACCCTAGAACCGGAGGAAATCACAACAACCCCGGCAACTCTAGAAATTTCACCCTTGACCCACCCAAGTTCAACACCAACAATGCTACCACCAACCCCAACACTGCCCCGAGGACTGGAAGCAATGATGTGCTTGTCGCAGCCAAGGACAAGTCACAAGTGACCTATTATGACTGTGGAAATAAAGGCCACTATTCCAATGAGTGCCCCAACAAGAAAAATGCTACAGCCCCTAATACCAATGTCCCAGCTCAGCAACAGCGTCGTGTCCAGCCAGGAAGGAGATTTCCCCTAGGAAATTCACTCAACCGCAATGGCCGTCTTTTTCTCATGCATGCTGAAGAAGCTCAGGAAGCGCCAGACGTCGTGCTGGGTATGTTTTCTGTTAATTCAGTACTTGCAAGAGTGTTGTTTGATTTGGGTGCATCGCATTCATTTGTCACCGAAGAATTTGCCTTCACTAGTAAAATTCAACCAACCAAACTGAAGCATGTTATGATTGTGCAAATCCCCGGATCAACCACCAAGGCTAGGCAAATTTGCAAAGCCGTCCCTATCCGAATCCATGGCATAGATTTTTATGCTAATCTAATAGTACTCGGAACTAAAGGTTTGGAAGTAGTACTAGGAATGGATTGGATGTCCAAACATAAGGGATTGATTGACTGTGCCAAGAAAGCCATCACCATGACCAGTACCGCCGGAATAACAGTCGAGCATATATCTGAAACCTTACCTCGCCAATTCAAGTGTAACAAGAGTCTAGCCCAACCTACCATTGACCAAGTCCGGATAGCCTGTGAATACCCCGATGTATTTCCAGATGTTTTGCCCGGTATGCCCCAGATCGGGATATCGAGTTTATCATTGAACTAATCCCCGGAACAGGACCCATAGCCCAGAGACCCTATAGTATGAACCCATCGGAGTTAGAAGAACTGAAGAAGCAACTGGATTCCATGCTAGAAATTGGACTAATTCAACCAAGTGCGTCACGATGGAGATCACCTGTCTTATTTGTGGACAAGAAAGATGGAGGTAACCGTTTATGTACGGATTATCGAAAGTTGAATGATGTCACCATCAAGAACAAGTACCCCTTGCCCAAGATAGAGGATTTGTTTGATCAGTTGACCGGTGCCTAGGTGTTTTCTAAGATTGATCTTAGAACTGGCTATCATCAACTCAAGATTCGTGCAGAGGATATTCCAAAGACTGCCTTTACCACCAGATATGGATTGTACGAGTATACAGTCATGTCTTTTGGATTAACCAATGCCCCCGCTTATTTCATGAATCTCATGAATAAGATTTTTATGGACTTCCTAGATAAGTTTGTCGTTGTTTTCATCGATGACATTATGATTTATTCCAAATCAGAAGAAGAACATGAGCTACACCTAGGGACCATTCTTGGAACCCTTAGAGAGCATCATTTGTATGCAAAATTTAGCAAATGTGAATTCTGGTTACAGGAGGTAGGATTCCTCGGTCACATTGTATTAGCAGGAGGAATTGCCGTTGACCCTGCCAAAGTGAAAGATGTAGAAGATTGGCAAGCCCCAACCACTCAAACCCAAGTTCGTGCTTTTCTCGGATTGGCGGGATATTACCGCAAATTCGTAGAAGGATTCTCGAGTATCGCCAGAGCCATGACCCAATTGCTGAAGAAGGACAAGAAGTTTGAATGGACAGACAAGTGTGAAGCGAGTTTTCAAGAACTCAAGAGGAGATTGATCTCAGCCCCAATCTTGATCATGCCGGATATCACGAAGCCCTTCGATGTGTATTGTGACGCATCCAAGATTGGTCTCAGATGTGTGCTAATGCAAGAAGGCAAAGTTATATCTTATCTATCTCGACAATTGAAGCAACATGAGCAAAACTACCCAACCCATGACCTCGAACTCGCTGCAGTAGTTCTAGCCCTGAAGACATGGAGACATTACCTGATGGGAAATCGTTGTGAGATTTACTCGGATCACAAGAGCCTAAAGTATATATTCACTCATAAGGAGTTGAATATGAGGCAGAGAAGATGGATTGAGCTAATCAAGGATTACGACCTGGACATTCACTATCACCCTGGTAAAGCCAATGTGGTAGCCGATGCCCTTAGCAGATTTCCGTGCCGCTTGAACTCCATGATTTTAGAGGAACAACCAAGTCTGCACAAGGAGATGGAAGATTTTCGAATAGAATTAGTAAGAGAAGGATTTTTGGCTAGCATAGAACTTCAGCCCACTTTGATCAGTCAGATTAAAGAGGCGCAGAAGGGAAATGCTAGTATCGACGGAATCAAGCGTCGTATCGGTACAGGCAAAGTACCCGGATTCACCAAGGACGAAGAAGGAGTTCTGTGGTACAAAGGACGCCTTTGTGTACCAGCAGATTCGGAGTTAAAAGAAGTTATCTTGAAGGAGGCTCATGATACTCTTTATTCTATCCATCCCGAAGGAACGAAGATGTATCAAGATTTGAAAGAGCAATTTTGGTGGCATAAGATGAAGATAGAAATCGGAAGCTATATCGCCAAATGTGATATATGCCAGCGAGTCAAGGCAGGACATCAAAGACCCGCTGGATTGTTGCAACCTTTGCAAATTCCGGAATGGAAATGGGATTCTGTAGGAATGGACTTTATCACTGGACTACCTACTTCTAGTAGGGGAAATGACTCTATCTGGGTCATAGTGGACAGATTGTCCAAAGCCGCCCATTTCTTTCCCGTCAAAACCACCTGTCAGAGTTTGAAGCTAGCGGAGTTGTACATCGCTAGAATAGTTAGTTTGCACGGAGTCCCCAAGAACATAGTATCGGATCGAGGAACTCAGTTTACCTCGAGATTATGGAAGAAAGTCCAAGAAGGTTTAGGAACCCGCCTAGATTTCAGTACCGCGTATCACCCTCAGACCGATGGGCAAACGGAGCGAGTAAACCAAATACTCGAAGATATGCTTAGAGCATGTGTGCTAGAATATAGATCCAAGTGGGAAGACTGTCTGCCGTTTGCAGAATTTTCTTACAACAATAGTTACCAAGCCAGTTTGCAAATGGCCCCATTTGAATTCATGTACGGAAGAAAGTGTCGCACCCCTTTGAACTGGTCGGAAGTAGGAGAGAGTCAGATCTTCGGACCCGACATCCTACGACAAGCCGAAGAGAAGGTTCACAAGATTCGTGAGAACCTCAAGACCGCCCAATCCCAACAGAAGAGTTATGCCGACAAGAGACGTCGAGACCTCGCCTTCAACATCGGAGATTTTGTTTATCTGAAAGTGTCGCCATTGAAGGGAATGCAGCGTTTCCAACTCAAAGGAAAGTTAGCCCCCAGATATATCGGACCTTTCAAAATTTTGAACCGTCGAGGAGAAGTATCTTATCAACTGGAACTACCTGAAGAGATGTCAGCTGTGCACAATGTGTTCCATATCTCATTACTTCGCAAATGTCTCGAAGTCCCCGAGAAGACCGAAGTGTTCAGGAATATCGATCATCGGACCATAGAGATCAACGATGACCTGACCTATCCCGAAGTGCCCATCCGCATTTTGGAAGAAGCTTTTCGAACTACCCGAACCCGAAGCATCAAGTTTCTCAAGATTCAGTGGAGCAACCACACAGAAGAGGAAGCTACCTGGGAACGCGAAGATCACATCAGGACGGAGTTTCCCGATCTCTTCAAATCCTAGGTAATCTTTTCGTCCTTTTTCAAATCTCGGGACGAGATTTTGTTGAAGGGGGGAAGGTTTGTAACATCCCAAAAATACCAAACTTAGATCATCAAAAACTAATCATCAAGATTAGGGTTAACAAAAACTTTTCTAAATAAACTCATGAATGCATGTATGGTGTATGCATGGATTTTGAATTTCTTTAAAAACCACCTTGTTTGTGTGATCCATTGCTTGTAAAATGTTTCTTAGGTGAAATGAACATCATCTAAAACATTTCCCACACTTTTCCTAAAGACAAGTAAATCAAAACACATATATTAAGTGAATGGTCATTTTGACCAATTTAACTCCCATGCCTACTTTGGCCGTCTCAAACTTTCAGAACCTAACAGAAACTTTTCTGGATCTTTGCACCCCTTGAATGTACTCATAACAGAGTATCAAGGCCCACTTTGTGATCATCCAGAAACATTCAAATGCATAGTTTAAATGACAATTCAAATTTGAATCTTCTTCATATGGGAAGATCCCACTTTTTCAAAACCCACTCAAACAAGCTCAACTTTCAAAACCCAAGCATCTGCAGACTCACCAGCACCAATCTAGCAAACCCACCAAAAATCATTTCAAAATTCAAAACTTGATTTCATGCGGCCATTTCATCAAACAGGTTACAGACACAAATCAAACAAAATATCAAACACTATAGTGTGCAGTGATTCTTGCCTAACTTGTTCCCTAGTTAGCTCACACACAGCTCAGTAAATCATCTAGAAAGATTAGCCCAACACTAGCACCCCTGTGAGCTTGCCATTGCCATTAATGGTGAACAGCCGAGCACCCCAATGTCACCCCATTGTGGACAGCAAGCTAGAGGAAGAACTAGCCGTGCCAACCTTGTCTAGGAGGCAGCCCACCGTCACCGCCACTCACTGTCCCAGCCGCAAGCGTTGCCAAGCCCTGGACCACGCGCACAAGCCGTGCCCAGACCATGCCGAGCGTGCGCCAGAGCGCCACCCTCGACCAGCATCCACAGACCGCGCGCCGCCCTCGCCGCGTGCATACACGATCGCCATCAACCCAGGAGACCGCCAGACAACCCCATTTGCCGCCCCGTGCCGCACAGCCACCGTCGGCCGTCGAAGACGCCGCCTCTGCCGCGCAGAGCACCGGCCGTTCCAGACCAAACAACACCGCCCCATGCCTCGCGACCATGTCGTTGAGCATCGCCAGGAGAAACAGCACCGTCCCCTACCCTTGCCCATGCCAATAGCCGCCTGTAACGTCGCTCCCGACAAGCTCACCGTGCGCCCCGACGGTCCCCTCGCTCGACTATAAATAGAGGCCACCCCCGCTCGAATTCTTCACGACATCTCACTCCCCTCTCCTCACTGATCGTGCCACACCATTCTCAGAGCAAGGCGAGCACCACCTCGCCGGAATTTCACTGGAGCCTGTCGCTGCCGGAGAAGAAAGGAGCCAAAGATTGGAGCCGCCCCAGGAGCTGCCGCGACCACCCCTGAGTTCGCCGTCATCGACTTCGTCGTTCGCCCGCCTCGCCGACCCTCGCCAGTACCCCGGTGAGCCCCCAGCGACCCTCACTGGCCGCGCTAGGTTTCGTTCTCGCCGGAGTTGTCTCGCGTCGACGATGACTCCCAGCCGTTAGATCAGAACTAGATCGAACGATCCACGTTGCCCCATACCGCTTCGCCCAACCTCGTGTCACTGACGAGTGGGGACACCCACTTAAGCAGCCCGCGGGAGCACTGCGCTTAGCAGCCGGCCCGTTAGAATTTCCCGTGCAGCCCAGTTATTCAAATTAAACCTTTTTCTATTTCAATTCAAACACACTTCTGTACTCAACTTCAAAAATCAACTCAGATCGATCCAGTGCACCAATTTGAATGAAACCAATTTTGTTGGAAAGGTCTGTGAATGCTGAATCCAAGCCCATTGGATTCAAGTCATTTGGATCTATAGATCACCCCTGGTAAAAATAACAAGGAAGAAGCTTTTCTGCATTCAAACATTTTTCAAATTTAAACCATAATAGCTTTTGAGTTGATTCCAACTCTCAAAAATCACATTTAACCATACCTTTCAGAATATATAAAAATATATAGGTTTACTTGCAGAAATATTGTTCAAGTAATAAAAGAATGCTTCATAAGCATTTCTATCCACTTTAAGTAATTAAAATAAAAGGGTAAAACCTTATTAAATTGTGACATCACTTTAAATCACATTCCCATGGACTACAATATGTGGTGATGACATGTGTCAACATGATCCCATGTTTAGTTTGGAGAATATTAAATCTTAAGTAATTTTTCAATGAGTAGAAATTACTTTTATAAAAATAAAAAGATTTAAACCAAGCCTTAACCTTGTAATGTTAGAGATGATGCTAGATCATCTATAGGACCCTTGTGTGTGATGATTGCAAGTAGTTAAGTATTGTTTGGTGATTGTGTACCTCGTATTTATTCATAGACGCTAGTACCGACCAAGGATACGAGGAGGAAGGAGGATACTACGAAGAGGAAGCCAAGGAGAACTTCAACCACTGCTCTGCACAAGGCAAGCTTATATTGACACTGATGCAAGCTAGTAACTATGCAAGCTTATACGGATATTGATGCAAGCTAACCCTTGCAAGATACCCTACTGATGCCATAAACCCATACTTGTGATAAGACTACTATATGCCTTAAGCATATCTGATCATACCCACTTGATAAACCAAATCCTAGTTTTATGTGCAAGCTTCTTACTTTATTTCTTTATCAAAGCTTACTTAGAGTCTACCTAAGAGTTTGGTAGATACTAGACAGTTGTGTTGAAGGTTGCATAAAGAGCATAAAATTTGGCCTAAGCTAGATAACCTTGATGTCATCCTAAGGCATGAGTTTGAACTTAGTTAAAACCCCATTAGTTTACCACCCCTCATCAATGCTTACCCCCACCTGTAGATGCTAGTGCTAAGCATAAAACTTGATCAACCTTAGATGGAAATACTTGGTGGGAAAATGGTTATGAAAACCTTGGAATGATGGATCATTCTAATGAAATGTTTTGGACATGTGTTTCCAAACACTTGATGATTTTGGTGATGACAATGTTGAGGCATGAGCCTTAGCCCTTTATAAAACTGATGGTTGTCTGGATGCGATACCATTCCAATTTTATCGTACAGCCACAATACCCGAAGATTGGGTAGGGCTTGACTGGAAACTTATATTCCTTAGTATTAGTTCCCTCACGGCCAAGGTCTGAGCTGAGGCTACCTTGTGAAGATTGTCCACCTGTGCAGTACCCAAGATGACAGTTGGTCATGGTTGGGAGACCAAACTCACAGGAGAGGTGCTTATACTAGGGCGTGTAATCGAAAGGTTAGGATTGATTATCCGCATACTGAGTATGGTGAATTCAGGATTTGTTCCTGACGGATGTATCGAATGTTGTGGTGAAAGTGTACAATCTCTGCAGAGTGTCAAACTATTCGAATAGCCGCGTCCGCGGTTATGGACAGTTGGAGTGGCCATACTGTTCTCCCGTCAGACTTTTCAAAATGACTTGTGAAACGAATTGAGACTTTGACTTGACCACAACAGAGTTGTGACCTAAATTACAAGATCCCACTTAGGAGTTATAAAATTGTGACTCGCTTTGGAACTGAGTAGAGATAAACCTGGCTTTTTGCAAAACAACCCTAGAGCCTAGTGTCCTATTATCCAAAAACCCCTTACTGTTAGTATTAGTTTGCGAGTACTTAAAGAGTACTCATAGCTTTGTCCCTGGCTATTCTCATGGCCAGACTATGAAGAGGAGTACCTGGAAGATGGACCCCAGGAAGGTTACGACAACTAGGATCATCTCCCATCGTCAGCTTTGCCTATGACCCTGAAGATGGAGCTTCGCCTACGCTACCGTTATTATTACGTATTCCGCTGCTTGAAGTTGTATTAAGAACTGGATCATGAGATCCCTATTTGTGTAAGAACTTATGTATCGTTGTAACGGATGATGTACTATGGTATCCAATTCTGTTATGTCTCGCAAAAATGGTAACCCTGGGATTGCGATGTATGGCATAACAGGCATCTAGGATTGAAAAATCCGGGTGTTGACATTTCTCTTCCAACGTGCTGAAGCTCGCAGCCGTCGAATTATCCTTTGAGTGCGTTATAGAGTGCGCGGTACGTGATCATGTTTTCGGCGTGTGCGTCGCACTCATTCATTGTCTGCTGGACGACGAGATTGGAGTCACCGTAGATGACCAGGCACGTTGCGCCGCAGATCTTTGCCATCCTCATGCCGTGGATGAGGGATTCGTATTCGGCCTCGTTATTGGAAGCTCGGAATTTCATCCGGAGGACGTACTTCATCTGGTCGCCCTGCGGGGAGGTCAGTATGACCCCGGCTCCTGCTCCAACTTCACGCTTGGAGCCGTCGAAGTGCATTGTCCATGACTGCGACATGTCTGGGGTGTCTGGAAGCTGCAGCTCCATCCAATGTACGAGGAAGTCCGGGAGGACTTGATATTTGATTGCGAGTCGCTTCTCGTAGATGATGTCCAGAGGTGACAGCTCAATGCCCCACAGGGACACGCATCCTGTGGCCTTTGGGTTATTCAGGATGCTGTTCAGGGGTTCCTCATTGACGACCATCACCTGGTGCTCGTGGAAGTAATGGCTCAGCCGTCGAGCCGTCATGAACATGCCGTATGCGAGTTTCTGGTAGTGAGGGTACCTCTGCTTTGTTGGCGTTAGTACCTCGCTGAGGTAGTAGATTGGGCGTTGGACCCCGTGGGTCTTGCCTTCTTCGGGTCGTTCGACCACTAGCACGGTGCTGACCACCTGGTGTGTGGCTGCTATGTATAGCAGCAGAGGCTCGCGCTCCTGTGGCGTGACCAGGACGGGCGAGGTGGAGAGTAGCCGTTTGAGGCTTTCGAACGCATCGTCGGCTTCGGGCGTCCACTCGAATTTATCTGCCTTGCGTAGCAGCTGGTAGAATGGCAGGGCCTTCTCGCCCATGCGGCTGATGGATCTGCTCAGCGCCGCTATTCGTCCTGCGAGCTGCTGGACGCCCTTGAGGTTTTTCGGCTTCTCCATTGTCATGATGGCTCTGATTTTCTTCGGGTTCGCCTCGATCCCCCGCTGAGAGATGAAGTACCCAAGCAGCTGACCCGATGGGACGCCGAAGGCGCACTTTTCGGGGTTGAGTTTGATCCTGTAGAGATCGAGGTTGTCGAACGTCTCGCGGAGATCGTCGATAAGTGTCCTTGCCTCCCTGGTTTTTATGACTATGTCGTCAACATAGACTTGAACGTTGCGACCGATCTGGTTCTTGAGGCAGGCCTGCATGCATCGCTGGTACGTGGCACCTGCGTTCTTTAGCCCGAAGGGCATTGTGTTGTAGCAGAACACTCCGAACGGTGTGATAAACGCCGTTTTTTCCTGATCTTCAATTTTGAGTCGAATTTGGTTGTAGCCTGAGTAGGCGTCGAGGAAGGAGAGTTTCTCACAACCTGCAGTCAAATCGATGATCTGATCGATCCGAGGAAGAGGGAAGTGGTTCTTTGGGCAGTGCTTGTTTAGCAACGTGAAATCCACGCACATCCGCAGGATGTCTGTGTCCTTCTTTGGGACCATCACTGTATTTGCAACCCACTCGCTTTGTTTGATTTCCCTGATGAAGTCTGCAGCGAGTAGTCTGTTGATAGCTTCGGCCCGTGGCTCGGACAGTCTCCGGATGGACTGCTTGACGGGCTTGGTGTCTGGAAAGACGTTGAGTGCGTGCTCGGCGAATTCCCTGGGAACTCCTGGCATGTCCGCATGACACCAGGCAAAGATTTCCCAGCGCTCACGGAGGAATTCGACGAGCGCGCCTTCCTATGCGGGGCTGAGGTCGTTGGCGATCAGCGCCGTCTTGGAGGCATCCGTCGGATGGACCTGCACCTTCTTTGTGTTGACGGTGGAGTCGAAAGACATGTCAGGTGCATTTTGTCATGCGACTGGGGGTGCCCCATTGTCCGTCACCTCGCGGAGCCTTAGGAGCTCCTCCTGCATGCCGAATGATTGGGAGATTCTGTTGAAATCTCTGTCGCATTGGTCCGATCGGGTGAAGCACCCGTGGATTGTGATGACGCCCCTCGGTCCTGGCATCTTGAGTAGCAGGTATGCATAGTGTGGGACAGCCAGGAACCTTGCGAATGCTACACGCCCGAGGATGGCGTGGTACTGTGATGGCCAGTCCACCACTTCGAATTCGAGCCGTTCTAGTCGGAAGTTGTCCGGCTTGCCGAAGATGACGTCGAGCCATATTTTGCCCAGGGGGAATATGCCCTTCCCTGGAACGATGACGTGGAACGTTGTGTCTGATTGTTCCAGGCTGCACTGCGGGATCCGCATTGCTGCTAGAGTGCTTGTGAACATTAGGTTGATGCCGCTGCCGCCGTCCATGAAGACGCGACTCATCTCGAAACCTCCGATCTGCGCCTCCAGCACCAGGGCAGCATGACCTGGGCGAGGGATCTGGCAAGGGTGATCCGAACGACTGAACGTGATGCAGGACTCCGATCCGCTGAGGTACTCAGGGATGGCGGGTGGAGTTGCCACGGCCAGGTTGATTTGTCGGATGATTTTCTTCTGCACCCTATTCGTGGGGCGTCCCTTCTGGATCATCAGTGCTCCTTTCGGCTGGGGATACCCGTTCCCCGTGTTGTTCTGTGCTGGTGCGACTGGTTGGTTCGGGCCTCCGATATGTGGCGGTGGAGGAGCTCCATGCGCTATTTCACCTGGCGCGGGTGCGTTTCCGAACGCAGGGATTGGGGCTTGCTGCCTCATCTGCACCATGCTTTCGCTGAGTTTCTGGAACTCGCGGCAGTCCTTGAGCATGTGGCTCGCCTTCTTTTTGCCATCCTGCTTGTCGATGTAGAAGTGGATGGTGCATGGATCCGAAAGCTTTTCGTATGCTGAGGGTCCGTTATCGCGGTCGCGGCGTTGCCACAACTGTGCTGGGCGTCTGAAAATTTTCCGTATGCTTGTCGAGGTATAAGTGGATGGTGCATGTACACCTTGCCATACGCCGAGGGCCGGGCCATCGGCGTACCAGCCGCACCGTTAGCCGGCCGTGTAACGGCATCCTCGCCGCCCGGCGACGGCTAGTACGTCGACAGGCCCGCCACGGCCGTCGGCAAAGTCGTACGCCGACGGTTATTTTTGCTCCGCTGAAGGAGAGTTTCGCCGAGGAGGCTACACCGATGGCAACCCTCGGCATAGCATACGCCGACGACAATTGGGCCTACGCCGAGGGCATTTTGCCGTCGGCCTAGCAATCTGATCATGTAGTGTCACTAGCACGGCCCCGTCGCCACAATGTCCTCTTTCCACCGCGGCTCCCTCTTCCACCAGCGGTAACGGGGCAAAAGTTTTGCCCCAACCTATTAATTATTAAAGAGAAGTTTTACAATAAAAATATAAAATCCGCTTATTACAAAAGCATACTCTCCTCCTGATATTATTTCACTCAATATCTTAGCACCTGCTAAAACCCACAAGCAAGCTTCTTTCTTAATCTTTTCTATAACTATAAATAAAGGCGCGTCCTTGTTGTGGAAGACCCGGGCATTTTTTTGGTTCCATATCACGCAATGGGTCAACAAAGTGAGGGAGACAACAGCTTTGCGGTTGGGGATAGGACGCCCCGCCATCATAGACCACTAACTATTCATTGAGAGATCTTCCCACTTTTGAGTATTCCATCTTTTCTTTTTGCCAATAGATCCGCGTTGCCCACCGAACGAATCAACTTCATTGTCAACATGTGATCTGTACCGCCACCATATCTTTTCATAGTAGCGAGCCGAACTCGTATAGAGGGGCTCCAAATTTAGGTATTTTGGGTTATTTCCCGTCAGAGTTCGCAAGCATGAAACGGAAAGTATATGTTTAATGTTTCCTAGAGAAAAAGTACATAGAGTTGGGTTTATGTATTTTTTATAGAAACTTTGTAGTTGTGTCTTTTGAAGCCTCTAACTGACATGAGTTGAAAGCTCCCATTTATTAGTTGGAAGTCTAGGATTCCTGAGTTGAAAGTTGAGGACTTCTTCGATGGAAAGCTCCAATTTTGTGTTTTGTGTATATACTATATACGAGAATTCATGAGTTGGAAGTTTTTGTGCTACACTAGAAGCTTTATGATTGTGTAGTTATGAGTTGATGGATCTTGAACTGAAAGTTCTAATCGGTTTGAGGTTGCAAATGTGTTTTTGGTGAAAGTTGTTTTGTCTTATTTTTCTCTCACACACACCGGCAACCTGCATGACATGGGCGAATGGGTGAGGGGGAAGCCGAGAAAAACGGTTGGAAACGGGAGGGATAATCTAGTTCCTTCCACAAAGGGAATTTCGACACCTTGGTTAGACAATTTTAAGCCGATCATAGGAACCTTATTCGCCATTTGAGGCGACCCACATTCATTCATAAGAATGTACTCTCTCCGTCGGCAAGGAAGTGTACTTCTAGTCTTGTCCCAAGTCAAAATTAGTAAAGTTTGACTAACTTTATAGGAAAATATAGTAATATTTATGACTCTAAATTTGTACAGGTAGATATGTTTTTAAATTTAGTTTCATAGTGTGGTTGATTTCTATTAATAGGCACATTGCTCCATAAAATATCCAAGAGGGATATAAAGTACTAATGAAATAGCATCCGATTGATTGCCTGCTGATTCTCCTGAAAATGTTGAAACGTTGTCAATGGTCAAGTACAGATCCCTGCAATTTCCGTACTCTTACCTTTTTTTTATCTTTTTTGTTAGCTGAGATGAGAAGAAACGGTTGGTCGGTCATGTTGGGTCTTTCTTTTTTGTGCAGTGTGGCAGCACGCGTTCGTTGGACCTGAACAAATCCTGGGCTCTTTCGGTCACGCGCTAACCAACAACCTGCCCTGTGGCAGCTTCGACTACAGCTTCGGGTCCTGTTTGGCACCTCGTCTCGCCTAATTGGCTAATTGGCTGCCCTCCCGCTCGCTTTGCCCTCACCAATTTGTCTGTCCCAACGCGAAAGAACGCGGCGGAACTACAGTGAGAAAACGATGGAAAACAATGTGCCCATATTATCCCTCTCGATCAGCAGCCAACGAACTACTAAGATAAATTAACTGGTTGTGCCTAGCGTATTTATGAATTCCAGGAGAAGGAGAAAAGAAGATTCGTTTCAGTCATCCGATAGCGAAATGTCGATCCATACCGAACGATCAGGACCAAACTGTTTGGAGGATTTCTTTTGGAAAGGACGAAAAGGCGATCGAGGTGGTTCATCCATCCGCCGCCCGGAGCTGACAGCGTCGACCTCACGTAGCGTCGTTGGGCCGGGTTGGGGTATCGGTTCCTGATCCTCACCTGCTAGCAACAGCCAGCACAGAGACCAATGCTGGTGTGCACATCGGCATGTTCCTGCCGGCCGGGCCAACAAAACGTGCCGCCTGCACCTGACCTAAATACTAGCAGCGGTACGAGTGTATACAAAAAAAACCCTAGCCGCCAGCCGCCGCTCCTCCCCACCTCTATCCCGTCCTCCCCCGCTGCCCTAGGGTGCAGACAGACAAAGCCTGGCCGCCGCCGGTGGGGGAGGCCTCCTCGTCCCCTCGCATGAGGAAATCGGCGCGGACCGTCTTCTTCATTTTGGAAGTGGTGCTACCGTTAGGCACCTCGGCGTGGTGGCTCTCTGGCATGGTGCGGCCGCCGGTCTTCGGCGGTGGTGACATGGTTATACCTTGTGGGTATACGACTTCAGCATACCTAGTCTAGCCCAAGGAAGGCCCACGATAAATATACGCCGGCCCATGAAGATTTTTGGATGATCAGGGCCCATGACGTCTTCGGATCCTTGGAGAGCAAGACTAGAGTAGATAGAAAATTCAAAAGGGTAAACCCTAAAACCTGTAACCGACTCGATCTGTGCCTGGGACCTGCCTAACTCTATATAAAGGCTAGGAGGGCATAGCAAGGAAGGCACCTCATACCACCGCATACACACCTCCACGTCAGATCGCATCTGCGCATCCCTGTAATCTTCGGTTCCGCCGTAATCAAGAGCAGACAAGCAGGAGTAGGGTTTTCCCTCCGGGGGTCTGAACCTGGGTAAACCTTGTGTCCCCGTGTTGCTTGTTTGCTAACCGTTCCGCGATCTCCAGCATCCCCATCTTCTTCAAAACCCAAGTACCTAACAATGGGCATTGACGAGATTAAACCTCGTATTGGCGCCGTCTGTGGGAACTGGGGACGCTGATTGTGCGATCGTGACGGTTCCATCTAAAGCAATCTACGATCTGTCGGCTAGCGCGGAGCAGATCTGTTTTGGCTTCTTCATCGTCAAACAACGATCAGATCAGATCAGATTGATTCATCTGCTTGGGCGTGGTCAACTCCGTCTACTCGGCGAGTGCCTTCAAAGCCAGATTGGAGTGCTCGGCGGTGAAAAACAAGACACGAAGAGCTCCACGTACGGATCGCACAAGCCCAGGCGGGGCACGAAGACGTACTTTAGTCTAAAAAAAGGAAAAGAAAAGGTCAAAAGCGCTACATCAGCTCTTTCGACATGCATAAAAAAAAGACTAGCAAACTCGCTGCTTCAATAGACAGTGAGTTCGCGAGAATCAGGTCACCGAATTCAAGACCCAAGAAAAGTCACTCATGCATGAGGTCGCTGGTAAATTATTGTCTATATCGGATCAAGGGAGCCAAGGACGTGGAAAACTCCATACGGCTCAAGAGACTAGTGCAAACTGATACAAAGGTCGTGAGACAAGCATCACGCCGCACGACCACTTCCGCCGCAACGGTCGTGTTAACTATACCCGGGGGCTGCGCCGACACCGTCACGCCGCTACGGTCTTCAAATCAAGCAACTCGGGGGCTCCCTCGGCATTAGCGACCCGATGCGAATTTCGGCTGCGGTGACCCGATACATTCTTCGGATGCGACGACCCAGTGTGGTCTTCGATTGCGACAATCTTCGGATGCGGAACTCGCTGCCGCCATCGTCCCTAGGAACTTGTCGCTGCTACGGCTGTGGTCCGCCGCGTGACTCGCTACCGCGTCAACTTCACCACGACAACCAACAAAGCTAAGTTTTCCCTCTACTTAGAGCTGATTTATTTTTTAACTCGCACTTGAAACACTCGGGGCTGCGCCCTCTTCGAGTAACCTAATATGCCATCGGCTCCACGCACTCGAGCACCTCGAACGCGACAGCCCGAGTAGCTGATTCTGCCTGATCGTCGAATCCTTGAACTCTGAGTGCCTCGGCAAGGTACTGAGACTAAGGGTAACCAGGCTAACGAAAAGGCCTAGCATACAGTGCAAGTGTCGACTCGATCGGCACCAGAATCTTACTATACAAGCCGAAAGGCAAATATTCCTTCCAAGATACAAGTACTTCACAATTATTCATGTTTTCTGTAGCTTACAAAGACGTCGACTGTGCCGAGCTATTCTATCGAGTCCTCCAACAGGAGTTGACGAAATAACTGGCTACGCCATAAACTCAAGACCCGAGTCGAGTCCCTCCTCGGATGGTTGCATCGCTTGATGCTACAAAGGCGCAGCACTGGTCGCGCACCCGACAGAAGCAACGGCGTCGATTTCATCCGCAACGTCGAGTCCTTCCGGCTAAATGTCGCACGACTCCGCCATGTCAACTCCGAATGCATCATCGATTCTTGGCTCCTTATGCATGAGACGCTGACTCGATGCACTTCCGGATCAGTGGTTTCTCCTCGCATGAGTCTCCACTCGAGTATGCGACTCGACTAGACATTCGGGGGCTACTCCTATCAGGAGCGCTGGTCGCGCACCCGATGTACTTTCGGGTCAGCGGTACGCCCACGAGATTTTTGGCTACAACTACATGATACAAGACTCGAGTCTCTGACCGAGTCTACGACTCCGCCAGACACTCGGGGGCTACTCCTATCAGGAGCGCTGACCGTGCACCCGAAGCATGAATAGAGTACTACACAAATGACTTATTCTTCGAGTCCTACGTCGAGTCTGCGACTCCACTACGGACTCGGGGGCTATTCCCATAGGGAAGATGGATTCAAGCATCCGAAAAATTTGTGTCCTACGGACCTGAGGACAAACAACGGCCGAATTAAAGTCTCTGCTCGAGTCTACGACTCGAACAGACACTCAGGGGCTACTCCCATAGGGAGCGTTGGTCGCGCACCCTATGAATTCTTCGACTGCGATCCTTCGGATCAGCACGCAAAACTTTTTTGGCAACTCTTCCCTATTTAACGCTAAGTGAGCAACGTCCTCCTTGGCTACCCGAAACACCTCGCGGTGATAAACATTCGGATGCTGTGTCTGCGACGCAAAGATAAGACCTACAGATATCATCTGATGGTCTGGCAACGCACACGACTGCGCTCTGCTAGTAAGAATCCGTGCCAGCAGGCGCGATGAAAAATCCCGACAGACGCATTGGGTACATCATTGAAATTCACTGGAATTCCACTCCTGTAAGTCCTCCACGGCCTAAGTCGAATTACGCCAGCATATGTTCCGGGTTCGAGTCGAGGGACTCGAATCTGAAGAAGATCGTGTTGTTTTGTCCTAAGACAGTTAACTAACCCTGATCTATCGGAAGAGTCAGGCACACGCATCAACAATCCCTACATATTTTCTCTTGAAAGACAGAGATAGTTGCACCCGAAGGATTGAAGAGTCCTCAGCCGAATCTGCGATTCGACTGAACACTCGGGGGCTACTGACATGGTTATACCCTACAGGTACACGACTTCAGCATACCTAGTCTAGCCCAAGGAAGGCCCACGACAAATATACGCCGGCCCATGAAGATTTTCGGGTGGCCAGGGCCCATGACGCCTTCGGATCCTTGGAGAGCAAGACTAGAGTAGATAGAAAATTCAAAGGGGTAAACCTTAAAACCTGTAACCGACTCGATCTGTGCCTAGGACCTGCCTAACTCTATATAAAGGCTAGGAGGGCACAACGAGGAAGGCACCTTATACCACCGCATACACACCTTCACGCCAGATCGCATCTGCGCACCCCTGTAATCTTCGGTTCCGCCGTAATCAAGAGCAGACAAGCAGGAGTAGGGTTTTCCCTCCGAGGGCCTGAACCTGGGTAAACCTTGTGTCCCCGTGTCGCTTGTTTGCTAACCGTTCCGTGATCTCCAGCATCCCCATCTTCTCCAAAACCCAAGTCCGTAACAATGGGCATTGACGAGATTAAACCTCGTCAGGTGGCGGCGCGTTGGAGCAGCGCGGCGTGACAGACAGCGTGGAAGTCCTTCACCGGGCAGATCGACGGCATGGAAACGGCCCCATCTCCTGCGGTGGCCCTTGGCTGCGATGCTGGTGAGGCGAGGCGGTTGGCCGGCGAGAGCCGGGCTCCAATGTTGGTCGGAGCCGACGATGGCGGCGTCCTTGGATGTCGTTTCCTTGTTGAAGGCGCCGTGCTGAAATTCCCGCCTCGTTCCCAAGGCTCTGGGGAAACCATATATCTGGGTTTTTTCCGGATCGGACGATGGTGGCACGTCGGTGTCGTTGACCCTCTTGAGGGCATCGTTTTGGAGCCCGAGATGACTGGAGAGGATCAACTGGTGGAGCGGTGTTCGATCTATCGCGTCGATGGCGGCAGGTCTCGGGCGTCTGTGCAAATCTTAACCATGAAGATTTCTCGGAGGTTTGATGGTGGTGACGGCTTCTGTGGCATGCATATGAGGTGCTCGCTAAGAGTCTGCTAAACCGGATGAGCGCTCTCGTTTCGCTTAGAGCGTGTCTCGAGGTATGCGATATTCCCGGTTCCTAGCTGATGGATGGATTTTCGTTGTTTTCCGGACACAAGGCCTTTGACATGATTTTCACCAATTGTCGGGTTGTCGGGTTTGTAGGTGTTGTGTGATGGCTTCGGGTTTCACTACAAGGAATCTGGCAATATATGACCCTCCATTTTCGTCACAAAATCGTCATAGTAGTCTGTTTATGACGATTTTATGACGATTTTGAGATCGTCGAAAGCTGGGCGTCGCAAATGAACTATAACGACGTTATTGGTAAAATCGTCATAACTGTCTATGACGATATTGGATCGTCATAACCGTTATGACGATCCAATATCGTCATAGGAAGTCTAGCCCGACCACGTCAGATCCTACGTGGCTTGTCCTACGTGGCAAAATTGTGACGAAATAAAATCGTCATGGTGCAAAATAAGCCCGGTCCATTTAGTTGGTACATATGGGCTGAGCCAATAATTCCAGCCTTGTATTTACTATGTCTTGGCCTTTTATGGTCCATTTCAATTTTGGGCCTTAGCCTTTTTCGAGCCTTTTTCTATTCCAGGCGTTGGCCTATCTAAGGTCCATTTCTTCATGGGCTGGTCCTACCAGCTAGATGGGTCCCACTTGTCAGACTATTCAATAAAATGATATTCCTTTTTCTACTGGTTCACTTGTCAGGTTTATTTCACCACAATCTGACAGCAATTAAACCACACATAATTTAGTCAAAACCAAAGAAATACATGAAATCCTTTTGATAACAACCATAAGTCTATTAGAATATTTCGGTTCAAATCCCATACATACAATAATAACTGCGCTATCAAAGTATTACACAAAATGGTCTTCAAGAAAGAGGCTACAACAGAATGAAGCCCAAAAGGACCATATCCCTACACTAGGAATAATCGATCATCAGTTGAAGCATCATCAGAACCTCCCTCTCCACCAATGCCAAGGAAACATGCCTGACTACTCCCAGTGTGCACCACTCCCTCCCGCACCACATCCCAGCAGCTGGTCACATACCACCACTGGTCGAAGAACAAAGCCTTTGTCAGCATTCAACCATCCTGCATGATAACGACCACCAAAGGCAAATTATTCCATGGGTTTATTCTTTTACATGTGACCAAGCTATGATGCCTAAACCTGGAGCAGCTAGCTAGGTGAATGCACACACCAATACACAATGATCAATAGTTGAGGCAAAGCTATGAATTAAGTGAATTAACAACAGTAGACTGTACACAAGAATCAATATAAGCAGAATTGAGATAAATCTCTACAGAGTAATGACATAAGGCATATGTTATTTGAGCACATGAATCTTATCAGTAGAAGTCAAAAGCAGCATTATACACAACCATGTAGTTACAAACACAGTGCACAAGAAATATCACTGGCAGTTGGTTTACAAACCAAACAGGCAGAAAGGAAACATTCTATATGGCAAAAAGATAACTAACAAACCAAGATCTTAGCCTTCTCTTATGAACAAAAACTGGTGCTAGAGACACCTGGACAAGAACTAAGCACAATAGTAATAGAAAACATGTACCCTCATGTTTCCAATAAACTAGACAGTTCAATCTAAATGGCATTTGATAGGAATGGCTCCCACGACCTTGGAAGGAAAGAAGCATTGTATCAGTACACAATCCACAATGGACGTTGTAGTATATGATGCAGAAATGTGTGGGGAGAGCTCACTTGGCATGGATGTCGAGGAACCTGGCAGAGCTTCCAGTAACGATTATGTCATAGGTGAGGGAGACCTTGAACCCCGCGGTGATTGCAAACCCGACGACGGCGATGATGATGGGATTGCTGTAGCGCTCCATCTGCTTGACGAGGTCGTTGATGTCGCCCTTAAAGATCTCCTATGATGCCTGCAGGTCCTATGATGCCATTAATAAAAACCAGAAACAATACACTCATATAGATCATATTGTAAACACACTTTAGATTTATCAAGATGGTAGTTGCACCAAATAAACATGTTCATGAGCCAGCACCTCCTTGAGTTCCCCTGTCGCCCACCTAGAGCAGTAGGAGCCAGCAGGCCTCGAATTGTTATCTACACCATGGACAAGAAACTACTTCAGGATATTAAACTATATAGGCATAGACATGCATATACCAGGCAGCAGAAATTGGTCAACCAAGTGAAGATGAAATGAACAACAAGTCATGCTTCAAAATGGTACCAACCCATATTATAAGCAAATTACCAAGTTCCAAAGGCATTCTACCGATACAATAAACCTAATACAATAAACTAATTAGACACTAGCACTAATATTCTAGTGATACAAAAAACATGAAGTAGTAACATGGATGTACCATGACATAGCAGCAAATAGTGCAGCAAATAAACCTGATAATTTGACTAACCTACTACCACCATTATCCATTCAACTAATGGTATCCATCTAGTACTAGCTAGTGTGCACAAACAAAAACTGATGGTATCCATCTAGTATCAAGAGTGGGATTTGTCCAGTGCACTATTTTTGCTGCACTAGATATGCCAGTGCACTATTTATATATGCACTGGCAAAAACTGATGGTATCCATCTAGTATCAAGAGTGGGATCGATCAAACATATAAAATCAGGACCGCTAGAGCCAGAGTTGAACCAAACATATAATTGCAAAATCACAGAAGCAAAGTCAACACATGTTATAGTTTCCTTAATTTTGGAGCTACTGCCTTGCGTTGCCCATGGCGACACCATCACAACATTCTATGGAGTTGCAAAACACTGATAGGTACAGAAATTGTGTTGACCATTAGATATGGCACTAAGCTTAAGAAATAAAACTAAACAGCTAGGAGTGTTTCCTTGTGCCATCTAGTGAAATTTTCAACTATAGAAGATACACCGTAAAAATTACAAAGCAACTGCAGTACCACAAAAATATGCGAGCACAATTTTAGTTTTATATTTCCCACAAATTGTCAAACACGCAGAGCTAATCCTGACATCTCACAAAATATAATTATATGCAAATTCTATCCATCGTCCAACAGAAAAAGTTAATCAATCAAGAAGCAAGCTTTATCTATTTCTCGGGAATCAAGTCAAGAACACACCAGAGGGAGCAACTATCATGAGGAGGGGGCAAGGAGCTCACCAGACCAATTCTGTTGCTACTCCTTCAATACTCTCTGAGCTCTCAGCCATCCAGACATTATTTAGCAGAGTCGACAACACTTCATCCTCATCGTGTCCCAAGAGTGAGCCTGCATAGCTAGACCAACCAGAGTACACGCCACTAACGGCGATGGCTGCAATGGTACCTGGGGCAGAGATAGGACTGTCATGATTCGAGACAGCAATCTATCCAGAAGTGTATACCAGATATTACACTATACATGCATAGACATGTGTATACCAGATCGGAAGGATTTGGATATAATAAAAGCTGCACAATGAACTTCTCCAGTGAAGGAACAAACCAAGAACAACCAAGCAGATAAGAACAAGAAGTCTGCATGAAGCATCAAGGCAACAAAGTTAATCAATGGTACATCATCGTTATAGAAACTAGAGGATGCCCCGCGCGATTGTTGCGGGAATTTATGCATGCTATAAAAGTATGGTCATGCATATATAAATAATTCGAGACAGCAATTGTAGACTATGAAGATAGTAAGAAGAATGATGTGTGTAAAAGAGACCTAACATTGGTAATCTGGGATCATTACAACCACGTACAGACTCAAGGGGCAAACCAATGGAATAGCTACTGAGCATATGAGCCTTCTCTCCATACATCCAATACAATTTTAGCAGTGCAAAAAATATTATAGAAAAGCTATTTCAGTTTGATACATGAACGAACTGCCAAAAGGATATCAGCAGATGGTTTGAGAATAGAAGGATCAAGACTGGAAAGCAAAGCTTCGGGCTGACATTCCCATACTTCTGCTGAAGGCTCCTCCTTATATTTGCTAGAAATAACCAGGCAAACGACAAACATCATTACCGAAGCAATGCATTCCATACTCCTCCTTGATAGAGACCTAGTAAATTCCAGACATTATAATACAAATTAAGCAATGCAGTAGCTCGTCTTGGTTTTTTGGTATGAAAAATTTACCGAAGCTTAAAACAGCTAGTTACTAAGGGCATCATACAAAAAGGAAATTATGCCAGCGACACCAATTTTTGAAATCGATCCATTCACCGTCGTATCTAGATTTAGAAACCAAAAGCTAGGGACAGGACACTAACCGCTTATAGGGTACAGAATCGAATTGGATGTGTGCATGAAGAAACATCTGTACTTTCGTTGGGCCTGCGGAACTCGACGAAGAACTCCTGCATCCTGACATTCACCATCTAGACCTTGTACTCTCTCCTCATCCTGCAAGGCACGGGAGAAATTCAGATCAGGGTGAGGGTTCCCCGATAAAATCCAAGAAAACGCGCGGATCTACGGGCGGCCGGCGCAGATCTGAGAAGGAGAGACAGAAGAGGCGTCGCGAAGCTCACCTTCGGAGATTGCGGTCTGAATCTCGGCGCACTTGACGACGACGTTGTGGTCGTTGAGGCCCTCCTCCTCCTCGATGAGGTAGTCCCCGTAGCCGTTCTTGCCGGCCCCCGAGGCGTTGGCGGCGACGGCGAAGACGATGCCGATGACTCCGGCGACGGGGATGAGCACCTGGGTGCCGAGCTCCCCGAGGATCGCCAAGGTGGGTCGCGATGTGGAGCGAGGGGATTAGGGTTTGGGTCACGGCGAGGAGAGCGAGAGAGAGGAAGAAGTGGCGGCGGGGACTGGGTCACGGCGGGGACTCGGGATTAGGGTTTGGGGGGCAATCCCTCTCGACCGCGTTTTATCTGTGAGGGCATAGACATATACATATACAAAAAATACATATAGATATGCCACGTAGGCATAATTGCTGATGTGGCTATCCAGTCAATTGAATGTATCATATTTTAGACGATATGACGATTTAAATTGGTCATAACGGGGTATAGAATAAGGCTCTAAGTTGTATCCTAAAGGTTATGACGATTTCATATGCTGCAATTACGACGATTTTGACACAAATCGTCATAATTCTATAGGATTTTGACCTCCCCAAACAGCCTACGACCATCTTGTGCCAAATCGTCATAAATCTATGACGATTTTATTTCCTGTCACAATGAGAAGGTCACAAGTTAACACATTTTTTGTAGTGTTTTATGATGTATGATCTTTGTCCGTTCTTTATTGAACGTTTTATTAATAAAACAATAAAGGTATGCAGAGACCAGAGGTCGCACCCTCTATTTCGAAAAAACATGCACGGTAAACTGAATGAACCGCATTGGCGGCTACACCCTAAAAGCAGCATGTTGTTCTGAATCTTTTTTCTCTGAGCTGTGGTTCCGAGTCTTCTTCTGATGGTAAACAGCATCTTCAAATAAGCATGGTAAACTGAACAAATCACGTTTAGCACGATTGACCACACCCTCAAAGAAGCACGTGGTTATGGTTTTATTTTTCTGAGATTCAAAACCACTTATTGGGAGACGAGAGAAGATTTTTTCACTCGAGTGGTCCGTACTACCCTCTTCATTTTAAAATATAAGATATTTTAGATCTGTAAAACAAATATATCTAAACTTCTTTTAATATACATGTTCACTTAGGTTTAGAATGAATCTACACACTAAAACAAGTCTAGATACATTTGCTTTATAAAACTAAAACATCTTATATTTTGAAACAGAGGGAGTACCTAAGAGCAAGTTTAATAGTATAGCCTATTGTTGGCCATAAGACATTGCTATGTCATCTATAGCTATTATTATAGGCAATAAATATAATAGTTAACTACAAACGTGTACTATTTTGCTAATACATGGCCCACATATCACTTTGACAAAGTGTTTAGAAACACGTGTTGTAGCTAGCTCTTAACTTATAGTCAGCTCTTCTTCTCTCTCATCTTCTCTTTCTTTCAACTCGGCCAAAATATACTTGTAATCTAGCTCTTATAGCCAGCTGAGCAGCAATGCTCTTTTTCTGTTTTGGGGCGGGAGCAAATTGCAGTCCCTCCTCTTCTTCTGTTTTGTCTGTGTTTAGATTTAGGGAATCGGCGATGGTGTGTCTGGTGGCGTATGGCATTTCGTGTTCTTTTTTTGAGGAAAAGGGGATGGTTGAGGCTCCAAGAGGGGACAACGAAGAAGAGTGCGACTCCTAAGGATTTTATCTGGATTTTGGTTTTCCACTTCCTTTATTTCAAACGCTATGAGTGAGAATCTTAGCCTTATACGAGTACCTAACAACTTGCGAGTACCTTAACAACTTAGGGCATGTACAGTGGTTTAGACGGTCACCGTATGTAATTCTCATCCATGTCATTTACAGACTCCACTAAAGACGCCTTTTACAATGGCCTGTCTGTATAGCTCCTACAATTTCGAGAAAATCAGCTATCAATAGTTAATTGTATGGTGATGTACATTATAACTGCGCAAGATTAAAAGAGCAGAAGATGTGAAAAACTAATCAATCATCCCTCACATCTTCTTCCAGTGTAAATACGCATTGGGGCTACCAAATCAAACAAACCAAAGAACATCACAGCTAGGAAGGATTGGAATTTGATGGGACATGCGACTATGCGAGGCCTTGATCTGCTTGGCAACAACGGAGGAGGACGTACTCCATATGCCCATCGTCCCCTATGGCGCCGAGCTGGTCGCATCCTCGTCCGCTAGCCGGCCGGCCGGGCGGGGCCTCCGCTCCTCCCCGCGATCACTTGCAAAATCGGTTCGCATCTTTGAGCGAGCATGGCGCAGAGCCGGAAGACGTGATTCCATCTAACCAACGACACACGCCGTACAATGGAAAACAGTCCGTCGGTAGGCAGCGATTTTTGTGGAACTAGACCGTCTGTATTTCTACCGACGGACTCCGTCGTTTTTCCGTTTCTCTCTCTCCCACGTAAGCCAAAATCTTGCGTGGACTGTGTTACAGACGGCTGAGTAGATACCACTATACATGCCCTTACACTTGCTAAATAAAAAGAGAATGGCGCGAACTTTGGAATGTGGTTCTCTAGCGCGATGCGCTCCGCGTTGTCCGATGTGTTGGTTCTCCAACACCGTTCGATGTGTTGTGCAACAACGCTTTGAATGGCGTCAAAGCTGACGGCTAGGCTACGGGGAGGTGATGGCGGGAGAAAATATTACCTTCACCGGCAAGAAATTCCTTTTTGCGGATGCAGATAGAGTAGAGAAGAAATGTTCAATTACAAAATACCATTTCAACGCTGATGATATCAAAATCATGGAATTAAGTACCGGGTAGCGATAAAATTTAACACGCGATCTGACCGGATCTCCCTGTTGGGAAACCGGGCCGGTAGAGGCCCATTCGGTGTGGCCTCTACCAGGCTAGGGTTGGCCCATGTGGGTATCGTATCCCCCTTTTGCCTATAAATAGAGGAACAACCTTTGTACGTGGGTTACCGAGAGAGTTATCAATAAAAGTTCCCTGTTTCATCTACTTTGTACTGTGTGTGTCTTCTCCTAGTCTTCTCCTCCGGCGTGAAACAGCCCCGGGACCGGTCAGTCGGCAGGGGTGTTCCAACACGTTATCAGCACGTGTCTCTCCGTCGAGCCTCCGTCAAGCCACCGTCGAGCCTGCATCACGCGGGCTTTCGTTGAAGGTAACATAAATCTGACCGCAAAAATGGATTCGTCTCGCGTTTTTCTTTCAAGATTTGCGTTCAGATTTTAGATCAGATCCCATCTAAGGTGCGGATTTTCCTTCCCGGGAGTCGAGCTGACCTGCTGTCGCCGACCAATGTTGATTTAATCACTCTGGGATCAGGAACTTGTTGACTGTACCAGTGCACCTGTTGTGCAGATCTAAATTTTATTTAGTAGATCGGACTGATCTTGTCGATCTTAGTTAGTAGATCGGATTAATCTGAGTTGTTTTTTTTTCCTGTTGAAATAAAACTGCCATGGCCGTGATGGCCAGAAATCAGGGCACGCAAACTGACCGCCACGGCCCTGCTGGCCGAGCGCTGCCGCGTACCGGCCCAGCTGGCCGAGCGCCGGCGCGTACCGGCTCAGCTGGCCACGAGCGCCGCCGCGCACTGGCTCGCCGGCAGCTGCTTGCCGCCATGGCCGCGCGCCGCACGCATGCGCCGCTGCTAGCTGTCGCCGCGCCCGCTGCTAGCCGCACCTCGCCGGCCCTGCTGGTCGTGCCTGCCGGCGGCTGCTGACCGCGAGAGCCGTCGCGTGCATGGCCCCGCTAGCCGCCGCGCGCCGCCGCTGACCGTGAGCGTCGCCGCGTGCATGGCCCCGCTGGCCTCCGCTGGCCGCCACTGATCGCGAGCGCCGCCGCGCACCGCCGCCGGCCCGCATGGTCGCTGGTCGTGCGTCGCGCATGCCGCTCGGCCCTGGTGCATGTGCCTCGGCCGACCCCGCGCGCTCCCCGCTGGCCGCCCTTCTGGCCGCCTGCCATGGCAGCAACACCGCGCGCATGCTGCTGGGCTCTGCTGGGTGCGGTGTCCGCACGTTGCTGGTCGCGCGACGCGCCCTCACTGTTGCTGCTGGCTGCGCATGTACTACTTCTGGCCGGCCGGGCGTACACTGCTGGCAGCGCGTGCTGCTGCATGTGCGCTAAATGCTGCTGGCCCCAATGATTGGTCCAAGATGAGTATAGATCGGCAGCAGCTAATACAACAAATTAACCCTATATAATCTGCTCCGCCTCGAGCGCTTGCTCCGTCGCTGCCGCCGAGCGCACCCGCATGCCGCCGCCGGCCTCCCGCGCCGTCGCCCGCTGCGGCTGCCGCGCCGCGTTCGCGTGCCACCACCGGCCTCCCGCGCCGCCGCCTGCTGCGGCCGCCGCGCCGCGCCCAGCCGCCGCAGCCCCGCCGGCCGCGTGCGGTCCGTCGCCGCCCCCCTACCTCGCTGCCGGCGCCGCCGCCCCAGTCGGGAGCTAGCTCTGCTAGCTTCGTTCCCCCGCTAAGCGGGCAGGGACAGTCTGGAGCGGGCCGGCCGCATAGAGGCAAGTGTGGCCGGGCCGTTTGGGAGCACACGATCGCTGGGCGGTGGCACCGTTTTTGGCTCTGTTTTCAGTCCGTTTTTATACAAGCTTTTGAACTATGTTTTACTACAGTTATTAATTATCGCATGTCTTTAATACTTTGTATCTCATAGATAGCTTGCACCGTTTTTAAATTGAATTTTAGAACGCCGTCATATTTGAATTATTGTATCGATTATCGCATTTATGCAACCGATTACCTGCTGTAATCTTACACACTTTGCATAAATTGCAGATGATCGGAATCGTCAGCCGCGAGTTTCCGGAGTTGACCCAGGATGGGCTTAACTACCTGACTTGGGCCTCGGACGTTGAGATCGTCCTTGAGGGCCGATGCATCAAGGATGCGTTGATTGCGGGGACCCCGACGGCCCCCAGCAAAACCATCCCGGCGGATAACGCCAAAGCCCTGCACTTCCTCCGCCATCACATGTGTGAGACCCTCAAGAATGAGTACATGGCAGAACGGAGTGCTTCTGCCCTTTGGACCGCCCTCAACAAGCGGTTCTCTAGGCTGAAGTACACCATTCAGCCACAGGCGGAGGCAGATTGGATACGTCTGAGGTTTGCGGACTTCAAGACGGTGGGAGAGTACAACTCCAGGTTGCACCGGATTTGTACTATTCTTCAGCTGTGTGGGACCAGTACCACTGATCAGCAGAAGATAGACAAAACCCTCTCCACATTCCATCCGGACAACATCCAGTCCTCGCGAAACTTTCGCCAGGAAGGATTCACGGAATATGCAGCGCTTATTGATGCTCTCCAGGTGACCGAGGCGCAGGATAATGTTCTGAAAAAAAACTTCTCCGCGCAACCCTTCGCAGGGGGCCCAATTCATGAGGCCAATGCTGGTGCCTACAAGGTGCGCAAGCCCATCCACAAGAAGAGAGGCAAGAAGGGCAAGAAGGTACCCAACTCCTCCAACCCGGCCAAGCAACGCAAGGCGGGCAAGGGGGAGGCGAGGCCCCAGGACTGCTTCCGCTGTGGCTCCAAGACTCACTTCTCCAGGCAGTGTTTGGCCCCTAAACACGTCGTAGACGCGTTCAAGGCCAACAAGAATGCGCACGAGGCGCATCTTGTCCAGGTTGAGGCACCGCTGGCGCCCGGAGCGGCGCCTGTGCAGAACGTCACGCACATAGTGGCGCAGGACGTAGCACAAGTGGCAGCACCCTCGGCGGTCCCCACGGACGCCGTGGTGCCCATGGAGGTTGAGCACGTTGTGCCCCCGCCACCTCAGCCAGGCCCCTTGTCCATGATGATGGCTAGCGCAGAGCCCCCCACTGACCTTGAGATACTGGCTGAGCTTGGTGATTTCCTCGCAGAATCCACCTGAGCTCCATTTTGTTGTGATGATTCCTTTTCCGCAATAATCAGATACAATTACTCGATATGGTTGTAAGCTCTATGAGAGCATAACATTTATTTGTTTTCTGGCGATTGGATGACATTTATTCATTTATTCCATTATTTGATTATGTGATGTACTGAAATGCTTCTGTGTTTTACTTACTTGATGTAGCATCTTCCTCGCTCCATTATATTAATTAGGCACTATATTTTAGAACGCGTGTGGCGCCCAAATGGAGGAAACGTGCCTTGCTGATAGCGGCACCACCAATACCATCTTGAGAGAAACAAAGTATTTTGAGTCAATTACCAAAAACCCTGGTAACATAATGACAATCGCCGGCTGCGGTCCGAATGTAGTTGGCTCCGGAAGAGCAACTATCATACTCCCAAACAGAACAACTCTGATCATTGAAGAGGCATTGTTGTATCCGGAGTCGACTCGTACTCTCTTAAGTTTTAGAGACATCCGCGCAAATGGTTTCCATGTCGAAACCGATGATGATGAGAATGGAAAGGAGTTCCTACTCATTACCAAGCGCGACGAAAATGGTAAACATGTTGTCGAAAGACTCCCTTCATTAGCTACTGGGCTGTACTACACTAAGATAGTAGCACCACCTATTTACACTACCCTTAAGACTGTCTTAGGAAGCTCCGAACTATTCTGCCTTTGGCATGATAGGTTAGGCCACCCCGGTCTTAGGATGATGAGAAATATAATTAACAACTCGAACGGTCATAATGTTAATGTGAAAAATTTCCCGAATCCCGATGATTTTGTGTGCTCCGCATGCGCTACGGGGAAATTGATCATTAAACCGTCCCCCCTAAAGGTGAAGGATGAACTCCTCGCGTTCTTGGAACGCATTCAAGGGGATATATGTGGTCCAATTCAGCCCCTCTCAGGGCCGTTTTGGTACTTCATGGTGCTCATCGATGCTTCCTCTAAATGGTCCAATGTTTGCCTGCTGTCAACATGGAACCATGCTTTTGCAAAGTTGATCTCCCAGATCATACAAATAAGGAATAAATTCCCTGATTATCGTTTAAAGTCTATTCGAATGGACAATGCCGGAGAATTTACTTCAAAGGCATTCGATGATTATTGCATGGCAACTGGAATCAAACTTGAGCACTCCGTACCGCATGTCCACACTCAAAATGGACTCGCGGAGGCATTGATTAAAAGGATTAAATTCATTGCCAGACCACTCCTTCAGGGTTGTAATTTACCAACTACATGTTGGGGACACGCGGTGTTACACGCCGCTAATCTCATCAACTTTCGACCATCGGCCTACAATATCCACTCTCCCATCCAACTTGCGCAAGGGTCGGCACCGAAAATTTCCCACCTACGTAGGTTCGGCTGCCAGGTATATGTACCTATACCACCACCCCAGCGATCAGCAATGGGACCGCTCCGTAAGTCGGGGATATACGTTGGTTATGAGACTGTGTCCATAATCAGGTTCTTGGACCCCTTGACAGGTGACTGTCACACGGCCCGTTTTGCTGACTGCATTTTTGACGAGGATCTTTTCCCGACTTTGGGGGGAGGTAATCAACCCCTGGATGACAAAAGTCGAGAAATCACGTGGAAAGCCACGGGGATCCACGCTCATGACCCGCGCACTGTTGAGACTAATAGAGAAGTCCAAAAGATACTAGATTTGCACTCCCTAGCGAATCAACTGCCCGATCATTTTAGTGATTTAAAGACTGTAACAAAGTCGCATGTGCATGCACGCAATGCACCGGAAAGGGTTGAAATACCAAAGAAAAATGACGGTATACCCGCTCCTGCTCCAAGGCCTAAGAGGACGCGGATTCCGGTTTCTCAAATCCCAAGTACCCGGGGACGCCCGAAGAAAAAGGATAAGAGAGATTTATTACAGACTACCCCTGTTGAGGGGAGCCAATTGAGACCTGGCACGAGTACGGATATTTCAGTGCACGAAATTCCGGACTTGAACTTTCCTATATCGGAAATACCCAGCGAAGTTGTGTGCGCACACATCGGAGCGGGAAAGCTAAAGGACCTAGCTCCTGGATTGGGAAATCCGGTGGAGCAAGAGGATGTGCCTGATGCACTCCATGACGAAATGGCCATTAACTATGTTAATTCGGGCGAGTCATACAACCGAGCCATGGCAAATGTCGACGTTAATTTTGCCAAGAAAATTGCCTCAATCATAGATCTTGACCCTGATCCTAACACGCTCGCTGATTGCAAGAAAAGGTCGGATTGGAAAGATTGGCAGAAGGCAATTACTGCTGAATTATTATCGTTAAACAAAAGAGAGGTATTTGGACCTGTTTATCTAACTCCTCCCCACATTCGCCCCGTTGGCCATAAATGGGTTTTTGTTCGAAAGAGAAACGAGAATAATGAAGTAGTAAGGTACAAAGCAAGGCTCGTTGCTCAAGGTTTCACTCAGCGACCAGGTGTCGACTTTGAGGAAACTTACTCCCTAGTCATGGATGGAATTACCTTTAGATACTTGATCTCAATGGCAGTAAACATGGACTTAAAAATGAAACTAATGGATGTTGTCACCGCTTACCTATATGGTAACTTGGATTCGGACATATACATGAAAGTACCAGAAGGTATCCCTGTCCCGAACCAGGATAGAGCAAACAGGAGCTTATACAGTGTTCAGCTTAAGAAGTCATTGTATGGACTAAAACAGTCAGGTAGGATGTGGTATAATCGTTTAAGCGATTTCCTTCATGAGAAGGGCTACGCGAGCAATGAAGATTGCCCATGTGTTTTTATACGGAGATCCCAGGATGGTTTCTGTATTATCTCGGTGTACGTGGACGATTTGAATATAATCGGTACACCTGACGATATTGAGGAAGCGAGTTCCTACCTGATGTCGGAATTCGAGATGAAAGACTTAGGCAAAACCAAGTTCTGTCTCGGTCTGCAACTTGAGCATTCCCCTGCTGGGATTCTAGTTCATCAGTCGGCCTACACCCAGAAGGTGTTGGAACGATTTGGGTTTGAAAAGGCATATCCTTCTAAGACCCCGATGGTCGTAAGATCTTTGCAACAAGACAAGGACCCGTTCAGGCCTAAAGAAGAGGGGGAGGAAATTTTGGGACCGGAATTCCCCTACTTAAGTGCAGTTGGCGCACTTATGTACCTCGCAAATTGTACACGGCCGGATATTGCATTCGCCGTCAATTTGCTTGCAAGATACAGTTCTGAGCCTACCAAGAGGCATTGGAAAGGCGTTAAAGACATCTTTAGGTACATACAAGGGACAAAGGACCTTGGCTTGTTTTACCAAAAGAACCAAGACCTATCTGTTATAGGCTATGCAGATGCTGGGTACCTTTCGGACCCGCATACATCCAAGTCGCAGACTGGATATGTTTTCCTTTGTGGTGGAACAGCTATTTCCTGGAAATCGTCTAAGCAAACTCTTGTGTCGACTTCGACGAACCACTCGGAAATCATAGCATTATATGAAGCATCACGAGAATGTGTATGGCTTCGACGAGTAGTCAGTCACATCCAGATGTCATGTGGACTGAACACCGTATAAACCCCAACAATTATCTATGAAGATAATGCCGCTTGTGTTGCACAAGTCCAGACGGGTTACGTGAAGAGCAATCTCACAAAGCATATAAACCCCAAGTTCTTCTATGCACATGAGTTGCAAAAGATGAACGAAGTGAAAGTCTTGCATACTAAGTCGTGTGAAAATCTCGCTGATTTGTTCACTAAATCATTGCCAGCGTCTTCTTTCGAGAGATGTGTTCGAGGGATCGGCATGATGAGACTTAGGGAGATGCAAGGTTCAGGGGGAGAATCTTCACAAACTCATCGCTGAAATCTTGATCCCGATGATTGAGTACTTAACTTTATAGTTAAGTGAATTGTACTCTTTTTCCCTTAGTGAGTTTTTATGAAGTTTCTCACATGAGGTTTTTAATGAGGCAATTCGTGCAACATAGCAAGAAGTATACCGTGTGCATTTCTCCATATTTTTCCCACTGGGTTTTTCGGAGTTTTAAGCCATGGTTATACAGATAAGATACCCAGGGGGAGTGTTGGGAAACCGGGCCGGTAGAGGCCCATTCGGTGTGGCCTCTACCAGGCTAGGGTTGGTCCATGTGGGTATCGTATCCCCCCTTTTGCCTATAAATAGAGGAACAACCTTTATACGTGGGTTACCGAGAGAGTTATCAATAAAAGTTCCCTGTTTCATCTACTTTGTACTGTGTGTGCCTTCTCCTAGTCTTCTCCTCCGGCGTGGAACAGCCCCGGGACCGGTCAGTCGGCAGGGGGTGTTCCAACACTCCCTTCCCCACTGGCTGGGGAGCACTGCAAAAGGCCAAGTCCAAGTCCAAGAAGTTATCCCCTCAAAAAAAAAAAAGTCCAAGGAGTTACGGGCGTGCATAAAGAGCAGCAACTGTCAGGTTATTATTTACTTTCACACAGCTGTTGATTTTTGTTTTTGCGGTTTTAAACAGCCGTTGAGTCGAGCCCTGCACGTTGGTCGCCTGGTAACGGGAGGATATATGGCTGGCGGTGGGGCGTGTCTTTGTGCTCGATCATCGATCCATCTCCGGCTCCGCCGAATAGATGTGGTGGGTCAGCAGTCAGCACGTACTCCTTACTCGGAGTCTTCCGGTGCGCGGCGGAACGGATAGCGGTGTCATGATCGGTCGACTCTTCTGTTTATGGTGGCACGACGGCCACGGACGGGACCATATGGGCGTAGTACCGTAAACCGACGAATGAATTGCATTAGTAGCACTGATTGATTGGCGTTACCCCAAAAGAACCAACGGCGCGTTTGCCTTGTCACACCTCCGTTCATCGAAAATCATAAATTTGAGTTGGTATTTTGGGTTATTTTCCCTCACGGCTCACAAGCATGGAACGGAAAGTAAAAAGTACATGGAGTTGGGTTCATGTATTTTCTATAGAAGAAACTTGGTAGCTTTGTAGTTTGAAACCTCTAGTTGGAAGCTTTTTTTTTTTTTACTTGGTAGTTGGAAGTTGTTGATTCTCCGGTGAAAGCTCCCATTTATTACTTGGAAATCAAGGATTCCTAAGTTCAGAGTTGGGGGGCTTTTCCGGTGGAAAGCTTCAATTTTATGTGTGCTATATGAGAATTCACGAGTTGGAAGTTTTTATGCACTACTAGAAGCTTTATGACGTTGTCCTGTAGATGAAGAGGTTGAGGGTGTACACCATGGACGACTCATTGTCAGGCCCGTCTCCAGGATTTTGGGGTCCCGGTGCGATTTATAAAATGGGGCCTTAATTTTTATACACATTCAACAACTAGTATAAAAAAATCACACATTTAATTTATATTGTATAACTTTTCGAATGTGCTATAAAATACAATGTCCAAATAAATACCAAGTATTCATTCTAAAATAATAAATATAGCATCAAAGAAATAAAACGAACCTCATGAATCTACCAAAAAGCATCATCCGCCGGGTATTTCTTGAAATAAAATCTTCAATCATAACATTATAGTTGATCTTCTCCAAAATATCACTCTCAAGTGCAATAGTCGCCAATCCACTGAGTCTTTCTTGTGCCATAGTAGAACGCATGTAGGATTTCAGCAACTTGAGTTTAGAAAAGCTTTTTTCGGCAGATGCAACAGTAACATGAATAGTTAAAAAAATCTGTATGCAATATTAGCAACAGCCAAATACGGACGCTTCTCCAAAAACTTCAAAATATCAGGAGGACCCATAAATTTCTCAAGTAAATTTAGAAAAACTTAAGTCAACTAATATGCACTGTAAAAAACATCAGTTATTTTCTACTAATTCCGTATCGAAAGCATGAGTACTGAGTAAATTATTTTCTCCTAGTTTCATATATATATAAGTCTCCTGCCAACAGATTCTTAGTTCTTACCGATTTTGCGTTGCAACGTTGTAGTCTGGCTCCAAAGTCCAATCGGCAATCAGTCGTACTCGTCTCCTGCTCACGGCTGCGCGCATGCACTATCAGGAAGGCCGAGACTCAGCTGACGCTGACGCTATCGGAACGATTGGCTGGGCGGCGCGCGGCTAGCGGTGAGTAAATAGGCTGGCGGCGATCTTGGGAAGGGAGGTCGGGAAGGAAGAAGGAACGCGAGGCAACGCGAGGCCGCCTGTCTGTCGATCTCATCATCTGCTCGGACGCGAGGCGACGCGAGGCCATCCTGGTGTGCTGGGCCTGGGCCGCGACGGCCGACGAAGTACCAGGGAACTGCCCAAAATCGGGGGCCCTGTTCGGTCGAGCATACCGAACCTGCTCATCGACGGGCCTGCTCATCATCGTCGGATGAGGAGGATGACGATGATGACAGCGTCGAGATGGCCATGGCCATAATTTTGAATGACGATGTTCGGCGGCCGAGGCTAGGATCCCAATTTGGCCGCGCTTATATCAGTCAGGATTGAGCCGAAGGCCACGCCCAAATCATGCGAGATTACTCCAAGGATAGTGCCATATATCCGGAGAAGTACTTTCACCGGCGATTCCACATGCACAAGAGCCTCTTTCAGGGGCGAGGCCAGGATTTGAACATGAGGGGGTCAAAGAATTTTTTTTTGTAAAGGGATAAGAAAGCATATATATCAAGTTTATAAGCCGATATCAAGCCATATCAATAGAAATGTTTGGCAGTATGAAAGAAAACCAAATTTCTATTTCATCAAGTTTAGGTCTTAACTATCTTGTAATTATTTATAATGTCGTTTTCCCTTTTCTCCCTGAGATAATAGGTGTATAATAGATCGGAGAAATACATCATGCTAGTAAAAATGGGTCCCTAAATAAATCCCTCGTTACACAGTAAAAAAACTCCACCGCCTTATTTGCAAATGCAGACAGACTAATCAATCATAGACAGACTAATCAATTGTAATCCACAAGAAGCTGCTACCGCTAGTACTGGTATGGTATGCGCATACGTGCATAACTGCCTTCATATTTGAGTGTGGTGCTTTATGGGTTTGATGGAGCTAGCGACACAGATGTAGGATGCCGGCAGCACGGCGACTTGCGGCTGCGGGCACGCGGCAACATCTGTGGCCTCATGCGTGTGGCGTCATGGCGATGGAGACCTAGCGTGTGGCGTCATGGCGATGGAGACCTAGTTTGCAAATAGATCAATGGGCGGCGCTTGGAGGAGGTTCCGTCGGAGCAAATTACAGACAGAAACAGCCACGATCGATACTTTTCAGGTCTCTAACCCTCGACGATGGTTTAATGGGCTGCTTTTTGGGCTTGCATGAATACATATTTAGCTATACGATGTAGGGGTTTGTAGCACGGAAAACAAAAAATTTCTACCGCCTGAACACACAATCAAGATCTAATCTATGATCAAGCCAAGATCTATCTACTAGATTGTAGCAACGAGTCGATAGAATACTAACCCTCGAAGATCCAAAGCGGTTAACGAGAGCAGATTCTCGTGGGTGATGTAGTCGTACACTTCCGATCTCAAGATCGCGTAGACGATCCTTCCGACGCTGCGTTCCGGCAGCGCTTCCGCAGTCGGTCACACGTTCGGTACTCGATAAAGACCTTCCTCTCCCTTGTTCCAGCAGGCAGCGGAGGTTGAAGCACTCTCCTCGTGATTCCGGCAGCACAACGGCGTGGTACCGGAAGTAGAGGGGAGATCTCGCAGGGCTTCGCCTTAAGCCGGAGCGAGTATGGTGGACTATGAGAGAGGCCTTGGGGATCTACGGATTAGAAGCACCAAGGGGGTGGTGTGGCCGGCGGCTAGGGCTTGGGAAGCCCTAACTCGGCGAGTTGGGAGGAGACCCTAGGCGGCGGCAGCACTTGTGTGGAGGCGCCAGGAGCTAGGGTTTTTGGTGTAGGGAAGAGGGGGCACCCCTGCCCCTTCTTTTATAGGTGGGAGGGAGGCGGCTAGGAGGAGGGAGTCCTCCTCCAACTCCTCCTCCATGGCCGGCGGGTGGAAGGAGTGGGACTTACTCCCCAAGTAGGTTTCCTACTCTCCCTCCACCAAGCAAACTTGCCGTTTGACTTTTTCAAATTGGCGTTTGACTTTCAAACTAGGATTTGATTTCTTCCTTTATTTTGCCCAGCCAAGTGACCTAGTACTTGATGCAACCATTCCACATTGTCATGACACATTCATGTACCCTTCCCCTCCGGAGTGCTGGACCTTCCAGACCCTTCTAGAACATTCCTGGTGAAAACACCGGAATCATTCCCAAACTCTGAAACAGGACTTTCCTTATATGAATCTCATTCTCCGGACCATTCCGGATCTCCTCGTGATATCCCGGATCCCATCCGAGACTCCGAACAACATTCGGTCTCTTACTCATCATTCCATAACTACTCAACAACATCGAATCCTTAAGTGTGTCTCCCTACGGTTCGTGAATTATGCGGACATGACCGAGACACTTCTCCGATCAATAACCAATAGAGGAATCTGGAAATTCATATGGCTCCCACATATTTCTATGATTACTTTACGATCGAATGAACCACTTATATACGATACCAATTTCCCTTTGTCTCACGATAGTTTACTTATCCAAGGTTTTGATCGTCGGTATCTCTGCATACCTAGTTCAACCTCGTTATCGATAAGTACTCTTTTCTCGTTCCCGTGATATGTGATCCCTTGTGAGCCAGTCACATGCTTGCAAGCTAATTGTATGAAATTCCACCGAGAGGGCCCAGAGTATATCTATCCGTCGTATGGATGGACAAATCCCACTCTTGATCCATGTGCCTCAACCCATACTTTCCGAACACTCAATGCCACCTTTATAGCCACCCAGTTACGGTGTGGTGTTTAATGTCATCAAAGCATCCTTCCGGTGATGGTGATTAACATGATCTCATGGTCGAAGGAATTAGGTTACTATGTATCAGAAAGCTTATAGCAAATGAACTATATTAAATGACTTGATCTTTATGCTACGCTTAGCTATAGGAGTATGTCCATCACATCATTCTCCTAATGATATGACCCTGTTGTTAATAACATCTCTATGTTCATGATCAGGAAACCATGATCATATATTAACCAACAAGCTAGTTTAACAAGAGGCTTTACTAGGGACTCTTTTATGTTTACAAATCACACAAGTATTAATATTTCCGGTTAATACAATTATAGCATGGTATGTAAACATTTATCATAAGCATGAATATATGATAATAACCACTTTATTATTGCCTCTTGGGCATATCTCCAACAGTCTCCCACTTGCACTAGAGTCAATAATCTAGTTTCAAACCTTTGTGTATTCAACACCTATGGCTTTCCGGTGTTGTATGTACACGATTGCTAGTGGTCAAGTGATCTCCGGATCTGACACTTCTAGGTCTGTGTGTAATTGCATGTCTTTGCGTCTCTACGCATCACTCATTCTCTAATGAGATGGCTTTGTATAAATTTGGTCCTTTGGTGAGACCTTTAGTTCTTTGGGGTTAAAACATGTTGATAATATTGTCGTACAATATATCTTCATAGTATTATCCCTGCTGTGAACTACACCTAGTTTGATAACAAACTACTTGACACAAATGCCCTCTTTTGCTGCTATAATAGCATTCATATACTTAGCCTTTTGTTGTAGTATCTGTCACAATGTCTTAACTTTGGAACTCATCCAAATCCGTAATGGAACTTACTTTCCATTATATTGTGCCACCCTTAGTTTAGATTGAGATAAACTTAATTTGTACTTTGTGAAAAAACTAGTATCAATGAAGTACTAACCATCTATTTGTCACTTCTACAAAATAATATATTCTTAGTTCTTCCAAAAGATCATAAGAATATCCTTACTATCGTCCAATGATCATCTTATGAATCATTCTGGTATATGCTCATAACATTTAGAGCATAGGACATATCTGGATTTGTACATATCACACTATGATTGATATAAATACTCTTTGTGATTTCATACATCAAGTATCAATTTATACTTGAATCTTTGTTTCACTTACCAAGTGTCAACACACTTGAATATATCATCAATATTGAACTCATTCAATCCTTTATGTGCGACAAGAACCTTTCTTGTAGTTTCTATATTGAACTCATTCAATATATCATTTATGTACTTTCGGCACAACCATATTAGTGTCTTAATCTATCTATATAGATATAGATGCCAAATATTTGGGTTTTTCCTAAATCTTTCATCGGGATGAAATTCTTAATATGTGTTAATAAAATATACATCATTTTCAATCAACAATATGTCCTCCACATAATGTATTAGAAATATGTCTTAGCGCTCCCACTTAATTTCTTGCAAATGCAAGCATCTTCATTGTCTCTGATGAAATTAAACTCTTTTAACAGTTTCATCATAGTGAAGATTCCAACTCTGCTATGCTTACTTCAACCATTGAAGTTTGCATATGCTTTTAGCATCCTTTGAATTAACAAAACCCTATGGACCATGTTATGCACATGTCCTAGGTAACAATTCTATTAGAAGAACTTGTTTTGTTTATTCAACTCCCACATAACAAAATTATATGTAGTGGTTGCTACATTAATCCGCCTAGACTAAATATCGCTATGAAAGATCAAATCTTGTCATAGTCAACCTTTGAACATTGTTGTGAACTCTTTCCCAACATGTCGACTATTTCATAGATGTGAAACATCCATGTCTATTTCTTTATAGATCCAAACACAACTATAAGGTCTTACACCTTTCTCGAGGGTCCTTCAAGTTCAAAGCTTGATGTCTCGTGTATGGAACTATCACGGATTTTATGGCTTCAAGCCATTTTACGGAGTCAGGTCCCGTCATCACTTCTTTGCATGTAGTCCGTTCATTATTCTCAAATAATGATTCAACCCTCAAATCTTGATATTTGATTGCTCACCCGGCCTACTTGGTTCAATAGAAACTTTGACCTTCGTAACCACAACCTTTGAGGCATGAGAGCCATGAGCATTGTTGCTGCCTCCGGAACACTTTTTGGCGCTGCGCAACTTTGCACATATAGCTAAGGTTCTTTTAACCTTATCAAAGTTCTATTGTCCTCCCACTTATCTTTTCACGAAAAATTCCTTCTCAAAGAAACTTGACGTTCTAAGCGACAAACACTTTTGTCTCTGATGTTATGGAGGAGTACTTAACAGTTATTCGAAATAACATACAAAGACAGGTTCATCCGACCTTGGTTGCAAACATCTTTCTTATGCATAGCATACCAATGTTTTAGAAAGGACAACTTGGGTTTTATCCCAAACCATAACTTTATATGGTGTCATTTCAGCGGATTATGATGGAGCTCTTTTCAGTGTAAAAACGGTAGTCTCTAAAGCTTTTAATCTTTAAAATATA
The DNA here is from genome assembly GCA_916181665.1 of Avena sativa. Taxonomy (NCBI): domain Eukaryota; kingdom Viridiplantae; phylum Streptophyta; class Magnoliopsida; order Poales; family Poaceae; genus Avena; species Avena sativa. The sequence continues at coordinate 238,828,330 of OV702282.1, forward strand.
ATGGCAGTTTTATGAACTACACCTTTGATCTTACCATGTCAAACAAGGTTTTAATTACATATCTCGAACGCTCCATACTCTTATGGTGTTTCGGGAAATGCAAATCCACGGAACGATTCCTTAAATCTTAGGTATTATGCTAAACTTGTAACTCAAATATCTTCCTTTATGATCTTATCATAAACTATTTATATTCTTGTTATATCATAGGATACCCGAAGGAAACTATTGGGTATACCTTCTATCATAGATCTGAAGGCAAAATCTTCGTTGCCAAGAATGGATCCTTTCTAGAGAAGGAATTTCTCTCGAAAGAAGTGACTGGAAGGAAAGTAGAACTCGACGAGGTTGTCGAACCTTCTCTCAAAATTGCGAGTAGCGCAGCACCGGAAGAAGTTCCTGTGGTGCCTGCACCAATAAGAGAGGAAGCTAATGATGGTGATCATGAAACTTCGGTTGAAGTTACTACAGAGCCTTGGAGGTCAACGAGAACTCGTACCACTCCAGATTGGTATGATTCCGTTATGAATGTCATGGTGGTGGACAACACCGATGACCCCGAGACATATGAGGAAGCGATGATGAGCCCAGATTCCAATAAATGGCAAGAAGCCATGAAATCCGAGATTGGATCCATGTACGAAAACCAAGTATGGACTTTGGTGGACTTACCGGATGGCCGGAAGGCTGTCAAGAACAAATGGATTTTCAAGAAGAAAACAGATGCTGATGGTAATGTTACTGTCTATAAAGCTCGACTTGTCGCAAAAGGGTTTCGACAAATTCAAGGAGTTGACTACGATGAGACTTTCTCACCGGTAGCGAAGCTAAAGTCTGTGAGGATTATGTTAGCAATCGCTGCATATTATGATTATGAGATATGGCAGATGGATGTCAAAACAGCATTCCTCAATGGAGACATTGATGAAGAGTTGTATATGATGCAACCCAAAGGTTTTGTCGATCCTAAAGATGCTAACAAGGTATGCAAGCTTCAACGGTCCATCTATGGATTGAAGCAAGCATCCCGAAGTTGGAATCAACGTTTTGATAAGGTAATCAAAAGTTTTGGTTTTATACAAACTTATGGAGAAGCTTGTATTTACAAGAAAGTGAGTGGGAGCTCTGTAGCATTCTTAATACTGTATGTGGATGACATATTGTTGATCGGGAATGATGTAGACCTTCTTAATAGTGTCAAGGAATATTTGAATAATAGTTTTTCAATGAAGGATCTTGGCGAAGCAGCTTACATATTAGGCATAAAGATTTATAGAGATAGATCGAAACGCCAAATATCATTGTCACAGAGTACATATTTGGACAAAGTTCTAAAGAAGTTTGGAATGGAAGAAAGCAAGAAAGGGTTCTTGCCCATGTTGCCCAATACGACCTTGAGTAAAACTCAAAGTCCAACATCGGCAGAAGATAGAGAAAGGATGAGTAAGACTCCCTATGCCTCAGCCATAGGATCTCTAATGTATGCCATGCTATGTACTAGACCCGACATTGCATATGCTGTTAGTTTAACTAGCAGATATCAAAGTGATCCAGGAGTGGATCATTGGACAGCGGTCAAAAACATCCTTAAGTACTTGAGAAGAACTAAGGATATGGTTCTTTCTTATGGAGGTGATGAACAGCTCGTTGTTAATGGTTACACCGATGCTAGTTGGAACACCGATCCAGATGATTCTAAATCACAATCCGGATACGTATTTATTTTGAATGGTGCAGCAGTTAGCTGGAGGAGTGCAAAGCAAAGCATTGTGGCGAGATCTTCAACTGAATCGGAATACATGGCTGCTTCGGAGGCTTCACAAGAAGCGATATGGATGAAAGAGTTCATTACAGAGCTGGGTGTGGTTCCAAGTGCGCTGGACCCAATGTCTATCTACTGTGATAACATGGGCGCCATAGCCAATGCGCAAGAACCAAGGTCACACAAGAAGCTGAAGCATATTAAGCTGCGTTTTCACGCTATTCGAGAACATATCCAGGATGGGGATATAAAGATTTGCAAAGTACACACAGATCTGAATGTGGCGGATCCGTTGACTAAACCTCTCTCGAGGGCAAAACATGACCAACACCAGACTGCCATGGGTGTTCGGTATATTACCATGTAATCTAGATTAGATGACTCTAGTGCAAGTGGGAGACTGTTGGAGATATGCCCTAGAGGCAATAATAAATATAGTTATTATTATATCTTTGTGTTTATGATAAATGTTTATATTCATGCTATAATAGTATTAACAAGGAAACATTAATACTTGTGTGAATTGTAAACTTAAATTGAAGTCCCTAGTATAGCCTCTATACTTCACTAGCTTGTTGGTTGATTAAATGATTGTGGTTTCCATATCATGAACATTGAGATGTTATCAACAACAAGATCATATCGTTAGGAGAATGATATGGTGGACATACTCCTATTGATAAGCGTAGCATAAAGATCAAAGTCATTTCAATAGTTCAAATTGCTATATGCTTTCTGATACATAGTAACCTAATTCCTTCGACCATGAGATCATGCATATCACCTTTACCGGATGGATGCTTTGATGACATCAAACACCACACCGTAACTGGGTGGCTATAAAGGTGGCATTAAGTGTTCGGAAAGTATTGGTTGAAACACATGGATCAAGAGTGGGATTTGTCCATCCACATGACGGATAGATATACTCTGGGCCCTCTCGGTGGAATGTCATCCAATTGGCTTGCAAGCATGTGACTTGGTCACAAGGGATCACATATCACGGGAACGAGAAAAGAGTACTTATCAGTAACGAGGTTGAACTAGGTATGCAGAGATACCGACGATCATAACCTCGGATAAGTAACATATCGTGAGACAAAGGGAAATTGGTATCGTATGTAAGTGGTTCATTCGATCGCAAAGTAATCGTAGAAATATGTGGGAGCCATATGAATTTCCAGATTCCTCTATTGGTTATTGTTCGGAGAAGTGTCTCGATCATGTCCGCATAATTCACGAACCGTAGGGAGACACACTTAAGGATTCGACGTTGTTTGAGTAGTTATGGTATTATGAGAAAGAGACCGAATGTTGTTCGGAGTCTCGGATGGGATCCGGGATATCACGAGGTGATCCGGAATGGTCCGGGGAATAAGATTCATATAAGGAAAGTCCCGTTTCGGAGTTCGGGAATGATTCCGGTGTTTTCATCGGGAATGTTCTAGAAGGTTCCGGATTGTCCGGCACTCCGGGGGGGAGGGTACATGAGTGTGTCATTGAATGATTGCATCATGTACAAAGTGTTCTTGCTGTTCCAAAAACATGAAAGTCAAATTGCCAGTTTGAAAGTCAAACGGCTAAAACAGGAAACTGTGGGAAACAGGAAACTGTGGGAAACAAGCAAGAGGAGTTGGAACCAACTTGGAGGAGGAGTCCCACTCCTCCAAGCCGGCGCCCAGCCCAAGGCCGACTTGGGGAGGTACTCCCCTCCCCTGGCCGCGCCTCCCCACCTATAAAAGGAGGGGCAGGGCTCCCTCCTAGAACACACAAGTTCCTATCTTCTACCTCCGGTTTAGAGCCGTTTTGGTTTAGAGCTTCTAATTGCTTTAGCCAGCGGTTTAGAGCCTTCTAATTGGTTTAGAGCCTTCTAATTGGTGTGTATAATTACTAGACCACTAATAGCCTCTCTCATAAGCTCCACCATACTCGCACCGGCTTAAGGCGAAGCCCTGCGGGATTTCCCCTCTACTTCCGGTACCACGCCGTTGTGCTGCCGGAATCGCGAGGAGAGTGCTACAACCTCCGCTGCCTGCTGGAACAAGGGAGAGGAAGGTCTTCGTCGAGTACCGAACATGTGACCGACTGCGGGAGCGCTGCCGGAACGTGATGCCGGAAGGATCGTCTACACGATCTTGAGATCGGAAAGAGTACGACTACATCACCCATGAGAATCCGCTCTCGTTAAACGCTTTGGAATCTTCGAGGGTAAGTTATTCCATCGACTCGTTGCTACAATCTAGTAGATAGATCTTGGCTTGTTTGTTTGTATGCGATAGAAAATTTTTGTTTTCCATGCTACGAACCCCTACAGTGGTATCAGAGCCGTGTCTATATGTAGATATGTTGCACGAGTAGAACACAATGGTCATTATGGGCGTTGATGCTTTTATTGTAGATTGCTTTTTGTGTACTTTGCATCTTGCGGTATGTTGGGATGAAGCGGCCTGGGCTAACCTTACATGACATCGTTCATGAGACTTGCTCCACTCTTGACATGCAACTTGTATTGCATAAGTGGCTTTGCGGGTGCCTGTTTCTCCTAGCATAGTTAAGATCCAATTTACAACGGGTAATCAACAATGCTAGTATCAATGTTGTGGTTCTTGTTCGTAAGTTAGAACGACACTTATTGAAAGCCCCAAACCACGTAAAATATGCAAAGAAAGTAGAAGCGTCTAACTTTGTTTTGCAGGGGTGTGCAGTGATATGATATGGCCATGATTGTGATTATATTTGATGTATGCAATGTTCCTTATTGTAAGTTGGCAACCGGCAGGAGCCATATGGTTGTCTTTAATTTATGTTAAGACCCGCGTGTCTATTCAAAGTAGTTGTAATAGTTGAAGCCGGTGGACGACAACCATGGTGAAGCGTCATTGACCTTGATGCAATGTCGGTGATTATGGAGATCATGTTCGTGTTTGAAGATGGAGATCGGAAGCACAAAGAAGAAAGGCCATATCATATCACATATTATGAATTGCATGTGATGTTAATCCTTTATGCATCTTGTATTGCTTAGTAGACGACGGTAGCACTATAAGATGATCCCTCATGCACATGAATTTCAAATCATAAAGTGTTCGCCCTTAGTTAGCACCGTTGCTAAAGCTTGTTGTTTCGAAGCACCACGTGATGATCGGGTGTGTTAGATTCCGCAAGTGTATACAACGTAAGCAAGCCAGATTTGCTTATGCGGTGGCTAAGGTTTGATCTTGACGAGCCTGGCATGTACAGACATGGTCTCAGGAACACGGATTACCGAAGGTAAAGCATGAATCATATAGTAGATATGATGAACATGATGATTGTTCGCCATTGAAACTATATCAACTCTCGTGATGATCGGTGTTGATGTAGTGGATTTGGTTCGTGTGATCACTAAAACAATGTGAGGGATGTTGTTTTGAGTGGGAGTTCACCTAGTTTAATTTCATTAATTAATTTGAACTCAATTTGTCATAAACTTAGTCTAAACTATTGCAAATATGTTGTAGATCAATGGCAGCCCCTACCATCAATTTTAATGCGTTCCTAGAGAAAGAAAAGTTGAAAAACAATGGAAGCAACTTCGCGGATTGGTTCCGCAATTTGAGGATTGTCCTCACAGCTGGTAATTTGACCTATGTGCTGGATGCACCGCTGGGTGACCCACCTGCAGCTGATGCTCCCGATGAAGTAAAGAATGTTTACCTCGCTCGGAAGAATCAGTACTCCATAGTTCAGTGTGCTATCTTGTATGGTTTAGAATCGGAGCTTCAGAAAAGGTTTGAAGAGTCAGACCCATATGATATTGTCGAGGATCTCAAATTAATTTTTGAGACTCATGCGGCAATTGAAAGTTATGAAGCTTCTGAAAAGTTCTTTAACTGCAAGATGGAAGAGCGCAGCTCCGTCAGTGAGCATGTGCTTAAGATGTCTGGGCACGCAACCAAACTCCAGAGCTTGGGTATAGTGATTCCTAATGCTTTGGGGGTTTACCGCGTCCTCCAGTCATTGCCACCAAGTTACAGGAACTTTGTGATGAACTACAACATGCAGAACATGAACAAAGAGTTGCCAGAACTATTTGCTATGTTAAAATCTGCAGAAGTGGAGATCAAGAAAGAGCACCAAGTGTTGATGGTCAATAAGACCACCAAATTCAAGAAGGGCAAGTCTAAGCAAAAGGGACACTTCAAGAAGGGTGGTAAGAAAGTTACCACGCCGACGAAGAAAACCAAGGCTGGATCAAAGCCTGAAACTGAGTGCTTTTACTGCAAGGGAGTAGGTCACTAGAAGCGGAATTGCCCAAAGTACTTGGCGGATTTGAAGAACGGCAACATCAAGAAGAAAGGTATATCTGATATACATGTTATTGATGTGTATCTCACTAGTATTCGTAGTAGTGCCTGGGTATTTGATACTGGTTCGGTTGCTCATATTTGTAACTCGAAACAGGTGCTGCAGAATAAACGGAAGCTAGCGAAGAACGAGGTGACGATGCGCGTGGGAAACGGATCAAAGGTTGATGTGATCGCGGTCGGCACGCTACCTCTTCATCTACCATCGGGATTAGTTTTATACTTAAATAATTGTTATTTGGTGCCTGCGTTAAGCATGAACATTATATCGGGATCTTGTTTATTGCGAGACGGTTACTTGTTTAAATCTGAGAATAATGGTTGTTCTATTTATATGAGTAATATGTTTTATGCACATGCACCTTTGATAGATGGTCTATTCTTATTGAATCTCGATAGTGGAAATACACATATCAACAACATTGAGGCTAAACGTTTGAAATCAAGCGATAATTCGACCTATATGTGGCACTATCGTCTTGGTCACATCGGAGTGAAACGTATGAAGAAACTCCATTCCGATGGACTTCTTGAATCACTTGATTTTGAATCACTTGAAAGATGCGAAGCATGTCTGATGGGTAAAATGACTAAGACTCCATTTTCTGGTATGATGGAGCGAGCTACGGACTTATTGGAAATCATACATACCGATGTGTGTGGTCCAATGAGTGTAGCATCGCGCGGTGGTTATCGTTATGTTCTTAACTTCACGGATGACTTGAGTAGATATGGGTATATCTATTTCATGAAACATAAGTCCGAAACTTTCGAGAAGTTTAAGGAGTTTCAAAGTGAGGTAGAGAATCAACGTAACAAGAAGATTAAATTTCTACGTTCTGATCGTGGAGGTGAATATCTAAGTTACGAGTTTGGCGAGCATTTAAAGAAGTGCGGAATACTTTCACAATTGACACCGCCGGGAACACCACAGCGTAATGGTGTGTCCGAACGTCGTAATCGAACTCTCTTAGATATGGTTCGTTCTATGATGTCACTTACAGATTTACCGCTATCATTTTGGGGTTATGCATTAGAAACAGCCGCATTCACTTTAAATAGGGCACCGTCTAAATCCGTTGAAACGACACCGTATGAATTATGGTTTGGGAAGAAACCTAAATTGTCGTTCCTTAAAGTTTGGGGATGCGAAGCCTATGTAAAGAAGTTACAGCCGGACAAGCTTGAACCCAAAGCGGAAAAATGCGTCTTCATAGGATACCCGAAGGAAACTATTGGGTATACCTTCTATCATAGATCCGAAGGCAAAATCTTCATTGCCAAGAATGGATCCTTTCTAGAGAAGGAATTTCTCTCGAAAGAAGTGACTGGAAGGAAAGTAGAACTCGACGAGGTTGTCGAACCTTCTCTCAAAATTGCGAGTAGCGCAGCACCGGAAGAAGTTCCTGTGGTGCCTGCACCAATAAGAGAGGAAGCTAATGATGGTGATCATGAAACTTCGGTTGAAGTTACTACAGAGCCTCGGAGGTCAACGAGAACTCGTACCACTCCAGATTGGTATGATTCCGTTATGAATGTCATGGTGGTGGACAACACCGATGACCCCGAGACATATGAGGAAGCGATGATGAGCCCAGATTCCAATAAATGGCAAGAAGCCATGAAATCCAAGATTGGATCCATGTACGAAAACCAAGTATGGACTTTGGTGGACTTACCGGATGGCCGGAAGGCTGTCGAGAACAAATGGATTTTCAAGAAGAAAACAGATGCTGATGGTAATGTTACTGTCTATAAAGCTCGACTTGTCGCAAAAGGGTTTCGACAAATTCAAGGAGTTGACTACGATGAGACTTTCTCACCGGTAGCGAAGCTAAAGTCTGTGAGGATTATGTTAGCAATCGCTGCATATTATGATTATGAGATATGGCAGATGGATGTCAAAACAGCATTCCTCAATGGAGACATTGATGAAGAGTTGTATATGATGCAACCCAAAGGTTTTGTCGATCCTAAAGATGCTAACAAGGTATGCAAGCTTCAACGGTCCATCTATGGATTGAAGCAAGCATCCCGAAGTTGGAATCAACGTTTTGATAAGGTAATCAAAAGTTTTGGTTTTATACAAACTTATGGAGAAGCTTGTATTTACAAGAAAGTGAGTGGGAGCTCTGTAGCATTCTTAATACTGTATGTGGATGACATATTGTTGATTGGGAATGATGTAGACCTTCTTAATAGTGTCAAGGAATATTTGAATAATAGTTTTTCAATGAAGGATCTTGGCGAAGCAGCTTACATATTAGGCATAAAGATTTATAGAGATAGATCGAAACGCCAAATATCATTGTCACAGAGTACATATTTGGACAAAGTTCTAAAGAAGTTTGGAATGGAAGAAAGCAAGAAAGGGTTCTTGCCCATGTTGCCCAATACGACCTTGAGTAAAACTCAAAGTCCAACATCGGCAGAAGATAGAGAAAGGATGAGTAAGACTCCCTATGCCTCAGCCATAGGATCTCTAATGTATGCCATGCTATGTACTAGACCCGACATTGCATATGCTGTTAGTTTAACTAGCAGATATCAAAGTGATCCAGGAGTGGATCATTGGACAGCGGTCAAAAACATCCTTAAGTACTTGAGAAGAACTAAGGATATGGTTCTTTCTTATGGAGGTGATGAACAGCTCGTTGTTAATGGTTACACCGATGCTAGTTGGAACACCGATCCAGATGATTCTAAATCACAATCCGGATACGTATTTATTTTGAATGGTGCAGCAGTTAGCTGGAGGAGTGCAAAGCAAAGCATTATGGCGAGATCTTCAACTGAATCGGAATACATGGCTGCTTCGGAGGCTTCACAAGAAGCGATATGGATGAAAGAGTTCATTACAGAGCTGGGTGTGGTTCCAAGTGCGCTGGACCCAATGTCTATCTACTGTGATAACATGGGCGCCATAGCCAATGCGCAAGAACCAAGGTCACACAAGAAGCTGAAGCATATTAAGCTGCGTTTTCACGCTATTCGAGAACATATCCAGGATGGGGATATAAAGATTTGCAAAGTACACACAGATCTGAATGTGGTGGATCCGTTGACTAAACCTCTCCCGAGGGCAAAACATGACCAACACCAGACTGCCATGGGTGTTCGGTATATTACCATGTAATCTAGATTAGATGACTCTAGTGCAAGTGGGAGACTGTTGGAGATATGCCCTAGAGGCAATAATAAATATAGTTATTATTATATCTTTGTGTTTATGATAAATGTTTATATTCATGCTATAATAGTATTAACAAGGAAACATTAATACTTGTGTGAATTGTAAACTTAAATTGAAGTCCCTAGTATAGCCTCTATACTTCACTAGCTTGTTGGTTGATTAAATGATTGTGGTTTCCATATCATGAACATTGAGATGTTATCAACAACAAGATCATATCGTTAGGAGAATGATATGGTGGACATACTCCTATTGATAAGCGTAGCATAAAGATCAAAGTCATTTCAATAGTTCAAATTGCTATATGCTTTCTGATACATAGTAACCTAATTCCTTCGACCATGAGATCATGCATATCACCTTTACCGGATGGATGCTTTGATGACATCAAACACCACACCGTAACTGGGTGGCTATAAAGGTGGCATTAAGTGTTCGGAAAGTATTGGTTGAAACACATGGATCAAGAGTGGGATTTGTCCATCCACATGACGGATAGATATACTCTGGGCCCTCTCGGTGGAATGTCATCCAATTGGCTTGCAAGCATGTGACTTGGTCACAAGGGATCACATATCACGGGAACGAGAAAAGAGTACTTATCAGTAACGAGGTTGAACTAGGTATGCAGAGATACCGACGATCATAACCTCGGATAAGTAACATATCGTGAGACAAAGGGAAATTGGTATCGTATGTAAGTGGTTCATTCGATCGCAAAGTAATCGTAGAAATATGTGGGAGCCATATGAATTTCCAGATTCCTCTATTGGTTATTGTTCGGAGAAGTGTCTCGATCATGTCCGCATAATTCACGAACCGTAGGGAGACACACTTAAGGATTCGACGTTGTTTGAGTAGTTATGGTATTATGAGAAAGAGACCGAATGTTGTTCGGAGTCTCGGATGGGATCCGGGATATCACGAGGTGATCCGGAATGGTCCGGAGAATAAGATTCATATAAGGAAAGTCTCGTTTCGGAGTTCGGGAATGATTCCGGTGTTTTCATCGGGAATGTTCTAGAAGGTTCCGGATTGTCCGGCACTCCGGGGGGGGAGGGTACATGAGTGTGTCATTGAATGATTGCATCATGTACAAAGTGTTCTTGCTGTTCCAAAAACATGAAAGTCAAATTGCCAGTTTGAAAGTCAAACGGCTAAAACAGGAAACTGTGGGAAACAAGCAAGAGGAGTTGGAACCAACTTGGAGGAGGAGTCCCACTCCTCCAAGCCGGCGCCCAGCCCAAGGCCGACTTGGGGAGGGACTCCCCTCCCCTGGCCGCGCCTCCCCACCTATAAAAGGAGGGGCAGGGCTCCCTCCTAGAACACACAAGTTCCTATCTTCTACCTCCGGTTTAGAGCCGTTTTGGTTTAGAGCTTCTAATTGCTTTAGCCAGCGGTTTAGAGCCTTCTAATTGGTTTAGAGCCTTCTAATTGGTGTGTCTAATTACTAGACCACTAATAGCCTCTCTCATAAGCTCCACCATACTCGCACTGGCTTAAGGCGAAGCCCTGCGGGATTTCCCCTCTACTTCCGGTACCACGTCGTTGTGCTGCCGGAATCGCGAGGAGAGTGCTACAACCTCCGCTGCCTGCTGGAACAAGGGAGAGGAAGGTCTTCGTCGAGTACCAAACGTGTGACCGACTGCGGGAGCGCTGCCGGAACGTGACGCCAGAAGGATCGTCTACACGATCTTGAGATCGGAAAGAGTACGACTACATCACCCACGAGAATCCGCTCTCGTTAAACGCTTTGGAATCTTCGAGGGTAAGTTATTCCATCGACTCGTTGCTACAATCTAGTAGATAGATCTTGGCTTGTTTGTTTGTATGCGATAGAAATTTTTTGTTTTCCATGCTACGAACCCCTACAATAACATGTATATCATCTATATACTAAAGCTGAACAATTCTAGTCTTTTCTTTTCTGCCATATATTTATGAGATTCTCTTTCAGTATTTCCTTTTCTGTTTGAAAGAATCTATCAACATCAATAGTGGAGCCATATACATGACACATAGTCCAAAGCGTGTATAGTTAAATACCAATGTCTTTGGACTTGCACTTTGAAGTAGATCACCATCATCAAATGTTTGGTGTTCTTTCAAATTCCTTTCTTTAGTAATCTCTTGGTGGAGTAAACATTTTACCTACATCAAATATTCACCCTTATCATGGAATCATCCATGATCAAGCTACTTTTAGCTTATAACGATGAATCGCGAGTATATTGTTGCTCTCCAAAACCTTTTGGAGGATTAGGACAACTAGTGTCTCCAACCTTTTGCAAATTCTCATCAAATATGGAAACATGACTTTTGCCATATTATACTCTATCATGTTGCAACCAAAACTTCGTTTCAGATATCACAATATCTTCCACACATCATGGTTTCTGAAACAACTCTTTCAGATCCTAGATAACCTTGATATTAAGACAATCCTTTGAATATCAAGAATCATGGAGAAAAACATGATACTCATACACTAACACTTGGAATTGTCACTCTTGATTTAATACCAATTATTAAACTTCATGGAGTAACCGGAACTTACTGAAAGTTTGCAATAGGAATTTTAAACTTTAGATTAACACTTCAAAACAATACGATACCAGTTCGTAAAGTAACTAACCAGAATTCTATAGTTCTATCATCTCAATTATAACTAAGAGCAAGGTGGTAAACGGATGCCAATGACTACAACAATTATGCAAATTCACTTTGATTTAATTTATGATAAATAGTGTTCAACTTTTAATCATATTGCCGTTGAACTCCCACTCAAAACAATATCCCTCACATTGTTTTAGTGATCACACGAACCAAATCCACCACATCAAAACCGATCATCACGAGAGTTGATGTAGCTTCAATGGCGAACAATCAACATGTTCATCATATCTACTATATGAATCATGCTTTACATTTCGGTGATCTGTGTTCCGAGACCATGTCTGTACATGCTAGGCTCGTCAAGATCAAACCTTAGCTTCCGCATGAGCAAATCTAGCTTGCTCATGTTGTATACACTCGCAGAATCTAACACACCCGATCATCACGTGGTGCTTCAAAACAACGAGCTTTAGCAACAGTGCTTACTAAGGATGAACACTTTAAAAACTTGAAATTGTGTGCTTGAGGGATCATCTTATAATACTACCGTCGTGAACTAAGCAATACAAGATGCATAAAAGGATTAACATCACATGCAATTCATAATATGTGATATGATATGGCCTTTCTTGTTGTGCTTCCGATCTCTATCTTCAAGCATGAACATGATCTCCATCATCACCGATGTGGCGTCAAGGTCAATGGAACCGCTTCATGGTTGTCCTCCACCAGCATCAACTATTACAACTTCTTTGAATAATAGACACGCAGGACTTAACGGAATTTAAAAGACAACCATATGGCTCCTGCCGGTTGCCAACTTACAATAAGGAACATTGCATACATCATATATAAACACAATCATGGCCATATCACATCACGGCACACCCCTGCAAAACAAAGTTAGACGCCTCTAATTTTCTTTGCATATTTTACGTGGTTTGGGGCTTTCAATAAGTGTCGTTCTAACTTACGAACAAGAACCACAACATTTATACTAGTACTCTCAATCACCCGTTGTAAATTGAATCTTAACTATGTTGGGAGAAACAGGCACCCGCAAAGCCACTTATGCAATACAAGTTGCATGTCAAGCGTGGAGCAAGTCTCATGAACGATGTCATGTAAGGTTAGCCCGGGCCGCTTCATCCCACCATCCCGCAAGATGCAAAGTACACAAGAAGCAATCGACAACAAAAGCATCAACACCCACAATGATCATTGTGTTTTACTCGTGTAATAGATCTACATATAGACACGGCTCTGATACCACTGTAGGGGTTCGTAGCACGGAAAACAAAAAATTTCTACCGCATGAACACACAATCAAGATCTAATCTATGATCAAGCCAAGATCTATCTACTAGATTGTAGCAACGAGTCGATAGAGTACTAACCCTCGAAGATCCAAAGCGGTTAACGAGAGCAGATTCTCGTGGGTGATGTAGTCGTACACTTCCGATCTCAAGATCGCGTAGACGATCCTTCCGGCGCTGCGTTCCGGCAGCGCTTCCGCAGTCGGTCACACGTTCGGTACTCGATGAAGACCTTCCTCTCCCTTGTTCCAGCAGGCAGCGGAGGTTGAAGCACTCTCCTCGTGATTCCGGCAGCACAACGGCGTTGTACCGGAAGTAGACGGGAGATCTCGCAGGGCTTCGCCTTAAGCCGGAGCGAGTATGGTGGACTATGAGAGAGGCCTTGGGGATCTACGGATTACAAGCACCAAGGGGGTGGTGTGGCCGGCGGCTAGGGCTTGGGAATCCCTAACTCGGCGAGTTGGGAGGAAACCCTAGGCAGCGGCAGCACTTGTGTGGAGGCGCCAGGAGCTAGGGTTTTTGGTGTAGGGAAGAGGGGGCACCCCTGCCCCTTCTTTTATAGGTGGGAGGGAGGCGGCTAGGAGGAGGGAGTCCTCCTCCAACTCCTCCTCCTTGGCCGGCGGGTGGAGGGAGTGGGACTTCCTCCCCAAGTAGGTTACCTACTCTCCCTCCACCAAGCAAACTTGCCGTTTGACTTTTTCAAATTGGCGTTTGACTTTCAAACAAGGATTTGATTTCTTCCTTTATTTTTCCCAGCCAAGTGACCTAGTACATGATGCAACCATTCCACATTGTCATGACACATTCATGTACCCTTCCCCTCCGAAGTGCCGGACCTTCCAGACCATTCTAGAACATTCCTGGTGAAAACACCGGAATTATTCCCGAACTCCAAAACATGACTTTCCTTATATGAATCTCATTCTCCGGACCATTCCGGATCTCCTCGTGATATCCCGGATCCCATCCGAGACTCCGAACAACATTCGGTCTCTTACTCATCATTCCATAACTACTCAACAACATCGAATCCTTAAGTGTGTCTCCCTACGGTTCGTGAATTATGCGGACATGACCGAGACACTTCTCCGATCAATAACCAATAGAGGAATCTGGAAATTCATATGGCTCCCACATATTTCTACGATTACTTTGCGATCGAATGAACCACTTACATACGATACCAATTTCCCTTTGTCTCACGATAGTTTACTTATCCGAGGTTTTGATCGTCGGTATCTCTGCATACCTAGTTCAACCTCGTTACCGATAAGTACTCTTTTCTCGTTCCCGTGATATGTGATCCCTTGTGAGCCAGTCACATGATTGCAAGCTAATTGGATGACATTCCACCGAGAGGGCCCAGAGTATATCTATCCGTCATATGGATGGACAAATCCCACTCTTGATCCATGTGCCTCAACCCATACTTTCCGAACACTCAATGCCACCTTTATAGCCACCCAGTTACGGTGTGGTGTTTGATGTCATCAAAGCATCCTTCCGGTGATGGTGATTAACATGATCTCATGGTCGAAGGAATTAGGTTACTATGTATCAGAAAGCTTATAGCAAATGAACTATATTAAATGACTTGATCTTTATGCTACGCTTAACTTTAGGAGTATGTCCATCACATCATTCTCCTAATGATATGACCCTGTTGTTAATAACATCTCTATGTTCATGATCAGGAAACCATGATCATATATTAATCAAAAAGCTAGTTTAACAAGAGGCTTTACTAGGGACTCTTTTATGTTTACAAATCACACAAGTATTAATGTTTCCGGTTAATACAGTTATAGCATGGTATATAAACATTTATCATAAGCATGAAGATATGATAATAACCACTTTATTATTGCCTCTTGGGCATATCTCCAACACACGAATGCTAAACCTGGGCCTTTTAAAACCAATTACGTGATTAACAGAGTAATCAGCCGTACATATGTATAGGGGGCGATCGTTGGGGGGTCTAGCCCCTGCTCGCCCCCTGTCTCCGCCCCTGGCCTCTTTCTCACCATTGCAAAAGGGGTGGATAAGCAAGATGATTGGTTCAAACTTCAGGGGAGTACATCCGAAGAGATAAGCGCAAGCCCATTGATGAAGTGTCTTGGAGATTTTTGAGTATTTTCATACGGTGTTCTGCAGATGCCATTGTGTTGGGATTCATAGCATGGAAAACAAAAAATTTCTACCGCATACAAACAAACAAGCCAAGATCTATCTACTAGATTGTAGCAACGAGTCGATAGAATAACTCACCCTCGAAGATTCCAAAGTGTTTAACGAGAGCGGATTCTCGTGGGTGATGTAGTCGTACTCTTGACGATCTCAAGATCGTGTAGACGATCCTTCCGGCGCTGCGTTCCGGCAGCGCTTCCGCAGTCGGTCACACGTTGGGTACTCGACGAAGACCTTCCTCTCCCTTGTTCCAGCAGGCAGCGGAGGTTGTAGCACTCTCCTCGTGATTCTGGCAGCACGACGGCGTGGTACCGGAAGTAGAGGGGAGATCTCGCAGGGCTTCGCCTTAAGCCGGAGCGAGTATGACGGACTATGAGAGAGGCCTTGGCGGTCTAGGGATTAGAGGCACCAAGGGAGGAGACCAGCCGGCGGCTAGGGTTAGGGTTTCACCCCAACTCGGTTAGTTGGTGGTGCCCTAGGCGGCGGCAGCAGCAGGAGGTGGTGGCGCCGGCGGCTTAGGGCTAGGGTTTTGGTGGTGGAGGTGTAGGTTTGGAGGGGCAGCCCTGCCCCTCCTTATATAGGTCGAGGGCGCCGGCCAAGGGGGAGGGAGTCCTCCCCCAACTCGGCCTCCAAGGCCGGCGGTGGAGGGATAAGGACTTTCTCCCCAAGTAGGTTTCCTACTCTCCCTCCACCAAGCAAACTTGCCGTTTGACTTTTCAAATTGGCGTTTGAGTTTTTCAAACTAGGATTTGATTTATCCCTTTATTTTGCTCAGCGATGACACCTAGTACATGATGCAACCATTCCAACTTGTTATGACACATTCATGTACCCTTCCCCTCCGGAGTGCCGGACCTTCCGGAACCTTCTAGAACATTTCCGATGAAAACACCGGAATCATTCTCCAACCCCGAAACAGGACTTTCCTTATATGAATATTATTCTCCGGACCATTCCGGATCTCCTCGTGATATCCCAGATCCCATCCGAGACTCCGAACAACATTTGGTCTCTTACTCATCATTCCATAACTACTCAACAACGTCGAATCCTTAAGTGTGTCTCCCTACGGTTAGTGAATTATGCAGACATGATCGAGACACTTCTCCTAACAATAACCAATAGAGGAATCTGGAAATTCATATGGCTCCCACATATTTCTACGATTACTTTGCGATAGAATGAACCACTTACATACGATACCAATTTCCCTTTGTCTCACGATAGTTTACTTATCCGAGGTTTTGATCGTCGGTATCTCTGCATACCTAGTTCAACCTCGTTACTGATAAGTACTCTTTTCTCATTCCCGTGATATGTGATCCCTTGTGAACCAGTCACATGCTTGCAAGCCAATTGGATGAAATTCCACCGAGAGGGCCCAGAGTATATCTATCTGTCATATGGATGGACAAATCCCACTCTTGATCCATGTGTCTCAACCCATACTTTTCGAACACTCAATGCCACCTTTATAGCCACCCAGTTACGGTGTGGTGTTTGATGTCATCAAAGCATCCTTCCGGTGATGGTGATAAGCATGATCTCATGGTCGAAGGAATTAGGTTACTATGTATCAGAAAGCATATAGCAATTGAACTATTAAAATGACTTGATCTTTATGCTACGCTTATCTACAGGAGTATGTCCATCATACCATTCTCCTAACGATATGATCTTGTTGTTAATAACATCTCAATGTTCATGATAGGGAAACCACAATCATTTATTAACCAACAGGCTAGTATTATGAAGAGGCTTTACTAGGGACTCTAATTTAAGTTTACAAATCACACAAGTATTAATGTTTCCTTATTAATACTATTATAGCATGAATATAAACATTTATCATAAACACAAAGATATAACAATAACTACATTTATTATTGCCTCTAGGGCATATCTCCAACAGTCTCCCACTTGCACTAGAGTCAACTAATCTAGATTACATGGTAATATACCGAACACCCATGGCAGTTTGGTGTTGGTCATGTTTTTCCCTTGGGAGAGGTTTAGTCAACGGATCCGCCACATGCAGATCTGTGTGTACTTTGCAAATCTTTATGTCACCATCTTGGACATGTTCTCGAATAGCGTGAAAACGTAGCTTGATGTGCTTTAGCTTCTTGTGTGACCTTGGTTCTTGCGCATTGGCTATGGCACCCATGTTATCACAGTAGATAGACATTGGGTCCAGCACACTTGGAACCACACCGAGCTCTGCAATGAACTCCTTCATCCATATCACTTCTTGTGAAGCCTCCGAAGCAGCCATGTATTCCGATTCAGTTGAATATCTCGCCACAACGCTTTGCTTTGCACTCCTCCAGCTAACTGCTGCACCATTCAAAATAAATACGTATCCAGATTGTGATTTAGAATCATCCGGATCGGTGTTCCAACTAGCACCAGTGTAACCATTAACAACGAGTTGTTCATCACCTCCATAAGAAAGAACCATATCCGTAGTTCTTCTCAAGTACTTAAGTATGTTTTTCACCGCTGTCCAATGATCCACTCCTGGATCACTTTGATATCTGCTAGTTAAACTAATATCATATGCAATGTCGGGTCTAGTACATAACATGGCATACATTAGAGATCCTATGGCTGAGGCATAGGGAGTCTTAATCATCCTTTCTCTATCTTCTGCCGTTGTTGGACTTTGAGTTTTACTCAAGTTCGTATTGGGCAACATGGGCAAGAACCCTTTCTTGCTATCTTCCATTCCAAATCTCTTTAGAACTTTGTCCAAATATGTACTTTGAGACAATGATATTAGGCGTCTTGATCTATCTCTATTAATCTTTATGCCTAATATGTAAGCTGCTTTGCCTAGATCTTTCATTGAAAAACTATTATTCAAATATTCCTTGACACTATTAAGAAGGTCTACGTCATTCCCAATCAACAATATGTCATCTACATACAGTATTAAGAATACTATAGAGCTCCCACTCACTTTCTTGTAAATACAAGCTTCTCCATAAGTTTGTATAAAACCAAAACTTTTGATTACCTTATCAAATCGTTGATTCCAACTTCGGGATGCTTGCTTCAATCCATATATGGACCGTTGAAGTTTGCATACCTTGTTAGCATCTCTAGGATCGATAAAACCTTTGGGTTGCATCATATACAACTCTTCATCAATGTCTCCATTGAGGAACATTGTTTTGACATCCATCTGCCATATCTCATAATCATAATATGCAGCGATTGCTAACATAATCCTCACAGACTTTAGCTTCGCTATAGGTGAGGAAGTCTCATCGTAGTCAACTCCTTGAATTTGTCGAAACCCTTTTGCGACAAGTCGAGCTTTATAGACAGTAACATTACCATCAGCATCTGTTTTCTTCTTGAAAATCCATTTGTTCTCGACAGCCTTCCGGCCATCCGGTAAGTCCACCAAAGTCCATACTTGGTTTTCATACATGGATCCAATTTTTGATTTCATGGCATCTTGCCATTTATTGGAATCTGGGCTCATCATCGCTTCCTCATATGTCGCAGGGTCATCGGTGTTGTCCACCAACATGACACTCATAACGGGATCATACCAATCAGGAGTGGTACGAGTTCTCGTTGACCTGCGAGGTTCTGTAGCAACTTCAACCGAAGTTTCATGATCATCATCATTAGCTTCCTCTCTTATTGGTGCAGGCACCACATGAACTTCTTCTGGTGCTGCGCTACTCGCAAGTTCGAGAGAAGGTTCGACAACCTCGTCGAGTTCTACTTTCCTTCCAGTCACTTCTTTCGAGAGAAATTCTTTCTCTAGAAAGGATCCATTCTTGGCAACAAAGAATTTGCCTTCGGATCTATGATAGAAGGTATACCCAATAGTTTCCTTCGGGTATCCTATGAAGACGCATTTTTCCGCTTTGGGTTCAAGCTTGTCCGGCTGTAACTTCTTTACATAGGCTTCGCAACCCCAAACTTTAAGGAACGACAATTTAGGTTTCTTCTCAGACCATAATTCATACGGTGTCGTTTCAATGGATTTAGATGGTGCCCTATTTAAAGTGAATGCGGCTGTTTCTAATGCATAACCCCAAAATGACAGCGGCAAATCTGTAAGTGACATCATAGAACGAACCATATCTAAGAGAGTTCGATTACGATGTTCGGACACACCATTACGCTGTGGTGTTCCCGGCGGTGTCAATTGTGAAAGTATTCCACATTTCTTCAAATGCTCGCCAAACTCGTAACTTAGATATTCACCTCCACGATCAGAACGCAGAAATTTAATCTTCTTGTTACGTTGATTCTCAACCTCACTTTGAAATTCCTTAAACTTCTCGAAAGTTTCGGACTTATGTTTCATGAAATAGATATACCCATATCTACTCAAGTCATCCGTGAAGGTAAGAACATAACGATAACCACCGCGCGATGCTACACTCATTGGACCACAGACATCGGTATGTATGATTTCCAACAAGTCCGTAGCTCGCTCCATCATACCAGAAAATGGAGTCTTAGTCATTTTACCCATCAGACATGCTTCGCATCTTTCAAGTGATTTGAAATCAAGTGATTCAAGAAGTCCATCGGAATGGAGTTTATTCATACACTTCACTCCAATGTGACCAAGACGACAGTGCCACATATAGGTCGAGTTATCGCTCGATTTCAAACATTTAGCTTCAATGTTATTAATATGTGTATTTCCACTATTGAGATTCAATAAGAATAGACCATCTATCAAAGGTGCATGTGCATAAAACATATTACTCATATAAATCGAACAACCATTATTCTCGGACTTAAACAAGTAACCGTCTCGCAATAAACAAGATCCCGATATAATGTTCATGCTTAACGCAGGCACCAAATAACAATTATTTAAGTATAAAACTAATCCCGATGGTAGATGAAGAGGTAGCGTGCCGACTGTGATCACATCAACCTTTGATCCATTTCCCACGCGCATCGTCACCTCGTTCTTTGCTAGCTTCCGTCTATTCTGCAGCACCTGTTTCGAGTTACAAATATGGGCAACCGAACCAGTATCAAATACCCAGGCACTACTACGAGTACTAGTGAGATACACATCAATAACATGTATATCGGATATACCTTTCTTCTTGATGTTGCCGTTCTTCAAATCCGCCAAGTACTTTGGGCAATTCCGCTTCCAGTGACCTTCTCCCTTGCAGTAAAAGCACTCTATATCAGGCTTAGGTCCAGCCTTGGTCTTCTTCATTGGTGCGACAACTTTCTTACCACCCTTCTTGAAGTGTCCCTTTTGCTTAGACTTGCCTTTCTTGAATTTGGTGGTCTTATTGACCATCAACACTTGGTGCTCTTTCTTGATCTCCACTTCTACATACTTTAACATGGAGAAGAGTTCTGGCAACTGCTTGTTCATGCTTTGCGTATAGTTCATCACAAAGTTCTTGTAACTTGGTGGTAGTGATTGGAGGACACGGTAAATCCCCAAAGCATTATGAATCACTATACCCAAGCTCTGGAGTTTGTTTGCGTGCCCAGACATCTTAAGCACATGCTCACTGACGGAGTTGCCCTCTTCCATCTTGCAGTTAAAGAACTTTTTAGAAGCCTCATAACTCTCAACTGCCGCGTGAGTCTCAAATATCAATTTGAGTTCACGGACAATATCATGTGGGTCATGGTTCTCGAACCTTTTCTGAAGCTCCGATTCCAAACCATACAAGATAGCACACTGAACTGTGGAGTACTGATTCTTCCGAGCGAGGTAAACGTTCTTTACTTCATCGGTAGCATCAGCTGCAGGCGGGTCACCCAGCGGTGCATCCAGCACATAGGTCAAATTACCAGCATTGAGGACAATCCTCAAATTGCGGAACCAATCCACGAAGTTGCTTCCATTGTTTTTTCAACTTTTCTTTCTCTAGGAACGCATTAAAATTGATGGTAGGGGTCGCCATTGATCTACAACATATTGCAATAGTTTAGACTAAGTTTATGACAAATTGAGTTCTAATTAATAGTTAAATTAATCTAGGTGAACTCCCACTCAAAACAATATCCCTCACATTGTTTTAGTGATCACACGAACCAAATCCACCACATCAAAACCGATCATCACGAGAGTTGATGTAGCTTCAATGGCGAACAATCGAAATGTTCATCATATCTACTATATGATTCATGCTTTATCTTTCGGTGATCCGTGTTCCGAGACCATGTCTGTACATGCTAGGCTCGTCAAGATCAAACCTTAGCTTCCGCATGAGAAAATCTGGCTTGCTCACGTTGTATACACTTGCAGAATCTAACACACCCGATCATCACGTGGTGCTTCGAAACAACAAGCTTTAACAACGGTGCTTACTAAGGATGAACACTTTAGAACTTGAAATTTATGTGCATGATGGATCATCTTATAATGCTACCGTCGTTAACTAAGCAATACAAGATGCATAAAGGATTAACATCACATTCAATTCATAATATGTGATATGATATGGCCTTTCTTCTTTGTGCTTCCGATCTCCATCTTCAAGCACGAACATGATCTCCATCATCACCGACATTGCATCAAGGTAAATAACGCCGCTCCATGGTTGTCGTCCACCAGCGTCAACTATTACAACTACTTTGAATAGACACGCGGGTCTTAACAGAAATTAAAGACAACCATCTGGCTCCTGCCGGTTGCCAACTTACAATAAGGAACATTGCATACATCAAATATAATCACAATCATGGACATATCACATCACACCCCTGCAAAACAAAGTTAGACGCCTCTAATTTCTTTGCATGTTTTACGTGTTTTGGGGCTTTCAATAAGTGTCGATCTAACTTACGAACAAGAACCACAACGTTGATGTTTGAACTATCAAGTGCCCGTTGTAAATTGGATCTATACTATAATGGGAGAGACAGACACCCGCAAAGCCACTTATGCAATACAAGTTGCATGTTGAGCGTGGAGCAAGTCTCATGAACGCTGTCATGTAAGGTTAGCCCGGGCCGCTTCATCCCGTCATACCGCAAGATGCAAAGTAGACAAGAATCAATTGATAATAAAAGCACCACCGCCCACAATGACCATTGTGTTCTACTCGTGCAACATATCTACATATAGACACGGCTCTGATACCACTGTTGGGATTCGTAGCATGGAAAACAAAAAAATTCTACCGCATACAAACAAACAAGCCAAGATCTATCTACTAGATTGTAGCAACGAGTCGATAGAATAACTCACCCTCGAAGATTCCAAAGTGTTTAACGAGAGCGGATTCTCGTGGGTGATGTCGTACTCTTGCCGATCTCAAGATCATGTAGACGATCCTTCCGGCGCTGCGTTCCGGCAGCTCTTCCGCAGTCGGTCACACGTTCGGTACTCGACGAAGACCTTCCTCTCCCTTGTTCCACCAGGAAGCAGAGGTTGTAGCACTCTCCTCGCGATTCCGGCAGCACAACGGCGTGGTATCGGAAGTAGAGGGGAGATCTCGCAGGGCTTCGCCCTAAGCTGGAGCAAGTATGACGGACTATGAGAGAGGCCTTGGCGATCTAGTGATTAGAGGCACCAAGGGAGGATACCAGCCGGCGGCTAGGTTTAGGGTTTCACCCCAACTCGGTTAGTTGGTGGTGCCCGAGGCGGCGGCAGCAGCAGGAGGTGGTGGCGCCGGCGGCTTAGGGCTAGGGTTTTGGTGGTGGAGGTGTAGGTTTGGAGGGGCAGCCCTGCCCCTCCTTATATAGGTGGAGGGCGCCGGCCAAGGGGGAGGGAGTCCTCCCCCAACTCGGCCTCCAAGGCCGGCGGTGGAGGGATAAGGACTTTCTCCCCAAGTAGGTTTCCTACTCTCCCTCCACCAAGCAAACTTGTCGTTTGACTTTTCAAATTGGCGTTTGAGTTTTTCAAACTAGGATTTGATTTATCCCTTTATTTTGCTCAGCGATGACACCTAGTACATGATGCAACCATTCCAACTTGTTATGACACATTCATGTACCCTTCCCCTCCGGAGTGCCGGACCTTCCGGAACCTTCTAGAACATTTCCGATGAAAACACCAGAATCATTCTCCAACCCCGAAACAGGACTTTCCTTATATGAATATTATTCTCCGGACCATTCCGGATCTCCTCGTGATATCCCAGATCCCATCCGAGACTCCGAACAACATTTGGTCTCTTACTCATCATTCCATAACTACTCAACAACGTCGAATCCTTAAGTGTGTCTCCCTAAGGTTAGTGAATTATGCAGACATGATCGAGACACTTCTCCGAACAATAACCAATAGAGGAATCTAGAAATTCATATGGCTCCCACATATTTCTACGATTACTTTGCGATAGAATGAACCACTTACATACGATACCAATTTCCCTTTGTCTCACGATAGTTTACTTATCCGAGGTTTTGATCGTCGGTATCTCTGCATACCTAGTTCAACCTCGTTACTGATAAGTACTCTTTTCTCTTTCCCGTGATATGTGATCCCTTGTGAACCAGTCACATGCTTGCAAGCCAATTGGATGACATTCCACCGAGAGGGCCCAGAGTATATCTATCCGTCATATGGATGGACAAATCCCACTCTTGATCCATGTGTCTCAACCCATACTTTTCGAACACTCAATGCCACCTTTATAGCCACCCAGTTACGGTGTGGTGTTTGATGTCATCAAAGCATCCTTCCAGTGATGGTGATAAGCATGATCTCATGGTCGAAGGAATTAGGTTACTATGTATCAGAAAGCATATAGCAATTGAACTATTAAAATGACTTGATCTTTATGCTACGCTCTACAGGAGTATGTCCATCATACCATTCTCCTAACCATATGATTTTGTTGTTAATAACATCTCAATGTTCATGATAGGGAAACCACAATCATTTATTAACCAACAAGCTAGTATTATGAAGAGGCTTTACTAGGGACTCTAATTTAAGTTTACAAATCACACAAGTATTAATGTTTCCTTGTTAATACTATTATAGCATGAATATAACATTTATCATAAACACAAAGATATAATAATAACTACATTTATTATTTCCTCTAGGGCATATCTCCAGCACATTGATGACTATGTTCGCATTGGCGAATATACAATCTTGGAGACTGTCCGAAGGTACACAAAAGTTGTGATTGAGGTCTTCAGAGAGGAGTATTTGAGGTCACCCAATGATGATGACACCGAGATACTTTTGGTGTGAGTCATGAAAGAGGATGGCCCGGGATGCTTGGATCAATAAATTGCATGCATTGGACATGGGAAAATTGTCCAGATGGATGAAAAGGTCAGTACAAAGGCCATTGCAACGATCCAACAATCCTCCTTGAAGTGGTAGCATCGAAGGATCTATGGATTTGGCATTGCCTTTTTTGGATTGCCTGGGTCTCACAATGAACTAAATGTGCTTCCTATATCACCACTCTTCTCTAGGATTGTTGCTGGAGATGCTCCTCATATGAACTATGAAGTCAACAACCGTGAGTACACCATGGGTTACTATCTTACAGATGACATCTATCCTCCACGGGTCACCTTTGTGAAGACAATCCCGAAGACTCTCATCAAGAGCCACAAGAAGACTCACTTTGTCAAGGCTCAAGAGTCGCAGGGAAGGATGTCTAGTGTGCTTCAGAAGAGATTTGTCATAATTAAAGGCCCTGCTGAGTATTGTAAGTCCAAGGTGTTTTGGAAAATAATGAAATGTTTCATTATCTTGTATAACATGATCATTGAAGATGAGCGCGGCATGCCCGAGAACTTCTGATACATCTCAAATGGTGATATTATAGAACCAACACATGATGCCAACATGATCCAACTATTCCTCCAAGCCCATTAGTGCATTGATAACAATGAGGTGCATGATTGGCCACAGCACGATCTTGTTGAGCATCACTGGCGTCTCCATAGTCCTACCTAGTTGTTTTTGAACTATTCTCATCATTTGTTGCATTTAAACCTTGCCATGTGTTTGGATTTGAGCAATTTGGTTTGTAAACTTAACTTTTATTCATTCGTAAACATGCTTATTTCATTGTATTTGAACTATGCCAAAAGTTTGGCTTTCAATAGTTTGATTTTTAAACAAAAAGGTTTTACTCCTCTAACTATAGGGGTTCGGTTAGAAACCGCCAAGCTTTAGAGGAGTATTTTTACTCCTCTAAGTTTTGGGAGTTGGTTTACTCTAAAGTTTTGTGGATCGGTTAGAGATGCCCTGGCCTGCATCGCTGCCGTCTCTTTTCATAGTGGCGATTCGAACATATAGAAGGTCTCCAATTTTAGGTATTTTGTGCTATTTTCCATCACAACTCACAAGCATGAAACGTAAAGTATATTTTTAATGTTTTCTAGAGAAAAAGAACATGTAGTTGGGTTTTATGTATATTTATATAGAAACTTAGTAGTTTGTCGTTTGAAAAACCTCTGATATACATGAGTTAAAAGTTGTTGATTCGCATGTGAAAGCTCCCATGTATTAGTTGAAAGTTGAGGACTTCTCCAGCGGAAAGCTCCAATTTTGTGTTTGATATATGAGAATTCATGAGTTGGAAGTTTTTGTACTCCACTAGAAGCTTTATGATTATGTAGTTATGAGTAAAAAATGAAATATATGATCGGTTTGAGGTTGCAAATGTGTTTTGCTGAAAGTTGTTTTTCCTTTTTTTCTCACGCACCGACAACCTGCATGAGAGGGCCGAATGGGTGAGGGGAAGCCAAGAAGAACAGTTGGAAACATAAGGGATGATCTAGTTCAGTCTAGGAGGGAATTTCGACACCTTGGTTAGACCTTTTAATTCAATAGGAACCATCGCTCGCCACTTTGAGGAGACTGGCATATTCATTCATAAGAACATGTGGTTGATTATGATTAATCAACAAATTGCTCCATAAAATTCTACACTCAATATTTTTTTAAACAAGGTAAAAGACTTGTCATTTTCATTAATAAAGAAGGAGTTTAAGAGTGTACAAGTCTCCTAGGACAAAGCCTAGGTCATACAAACGGGACTACTCTCCTGGAATTACATTTCTCAAAAAGTTGTCCCGGCTAAGATCCATGCGCTAGCCTCCTCCTTAATCTTGGCAAGGACGACGACCCATGGTGAAGAATAGTGTTGAAAGATTCCCGTGTTGCGCTCCTTCCATATCTCCCATGAGACTAGCATGGTTAGCAAGGCCATTGCTCGCCTTCCCTTCCCTTATCTAATGCCATTTTTGTCCACCACTCATAGAAGGAAGACTCATTGACCCAAGAGTCCATCGGAATGCTTTGGACGACACACCGAGCAATAACTTCCTTCCAAATGTGGAGTGTGCACTCTAGCCGGGCTTTCTTTGCTATAAGTTACGCACACATTGATACATAGGTATATATATGATAGCGGGTAGCAAACATTGAACAATGAAAACACTGAGGCGATGTGTCATATTTCGGGCTGAACTCTCACTTTTACGAATTTACAAACTTCAAACATAATTTTGACAAAAGTGAGAACGAGACAGCCACCACAAGGTATCGGACCTTCTACTAGGAGTGTAAATCGTTTTATAACTAAGTATTTTGGTTTGATCATCGCTACGAAATGCTTTGCCACCATTGATAAATTGATATATGTTCAGATTGACTATAAAACATACATTGTTATACACTAATTTGGATCAGTGGGAGTAAAATTATGTTTTTTTGCGGGTAAGAATTATGTTTATTTTAGGACAACATATTTATAAAACCACTATTTTAGTACTTAATGGATTGATATTTTCTTATGTCTAAATAAATCAACTCTTTTTAATGCAACTTTAGTTTAGTTTATTTGGTTGAAAAAGTGCAAGCTGTACATTAAGTTACAATTTTCAGGATGGCGAGGGATCGTAAGACATTGTCAAGCAATCAATTAAGACGACGAAGGCGAGCCCTAAGACCAACCACACTGTTGGGCCGATTCAACACACTTTGTGTCAGATGTTGGAACCGCTCTACTTATAGTCTTATACAGTAGTGTATGGAATCGGTCATGGGCCCCATTCTTTTTATCCACTTCATGCATGCATCATGTTTTTCCTCACAATTCAGCCACTTGGTCCCATAATTGCATGCAAAGAAGCGACTCAACTTATTAGTTCGCTTGTTGTGTTAGACCACATGCGTTGATGCTCTACACTGTATTGAACCGATTCAAAGAAAGGAGAGAGATCACTAAAAACCGCTTTTAAAGCACACCGTGGCTAGTCTAAAAGGTTGTGTCAATACAATATCCAAGAAGGGTAATACTACTGAAACAGCATCTGGCGGAAGAGTCTCTTAGCTAACAAAACCGTGCGATTGATCCTCTGCTGCTCCTTACAAGAATGTTGAAACGTTGTCAACGGTCGAGTACATTAACCCGAGGACATTCCCTGCAATCCCCGTACTCTTTTATTTTCCTTTTTTAGCAGAAGAGAAGAAGAAGGCGTGGTTGGTCGGTCACGTTGGGTCTTTCTTTTTTGTGTAGTGTGGCAGCACGGGTTCGTTGGACCTGAACAAATTCAAGGGCTCTTTCGGTCACGCGCTAACCAACAACCACGAACAAATCCAAGGGCCATATCAAACCGATCGGGACCTAACTGTTGGAAGGATTTTGGAAGGAAAAAAGCACACTAGAGGAAAAAAGGCCATCCATTCGCGCCCCCTCGGAGCATTAGTCCCGGTTGCGCCACCAACCGGGACTAATGCTGGCACGCGTCCCGGTTGGAGCGGGCACGGGGCCAGGGGGCATGCGTCCCGGTTGATAAGGGGGAATACGTCCCGGTTGGAGCAACCAACCGGGACTAAAGGTTTGGCCACAGCCACGTGGCGTGGCACGCACCTTTAGTCCCGGTTGGTGGCTCCAACCGGGACGTATTCTCCTGCCCTCTATAAATGCAACGCCCCAGCCCTTTCTGCCTCCACTCTGTTTTTTCGAATGGTGGAAGGTGTGAGGGGTGTGCTAGTTTTTTCTCTTCTATGCATGCATTGAAGGTGTTTGATAAAATGTTTGAGTGAAAAATCCCGTTGAATTTCTCATAGAACAAAAATATAGAAGGTGTCCGAGACGCACTTGAGCTTTCTCCTCTTTATTTCCCTCGATCGAGGTTAGCAATCTTATCTTTTCTAGGTCATTGATACAATTCATGCGTCGGTGTGAATTGGTTATTTCACTATTTATGATGTCCTGTTTTTTGATAAACTTACTTATATGATGCAGATGAATGGTCGGGAATGGATGTACGGTGACCGGCGTGTAGCCAGGTATATCAAAGGCGTGGATAAATTTATCGATGTGGCTACGGCAAACAAAGAGAATGGATTTATACGTTGTCCATGTGTTCAATGTCGGAACAACAAGGAGTACTCTTCCTCGAAAATCATTCGCGACCACCTGAATATGAAAGTTTTCATGCCCAACTATAATTGCTGGACCAAGCACGGGGAAAGAGGGGTTATGATGGAAGATGGTGAAGAAGAAGAAGATGATAACAACTATCATCATATGTTTCCTGAATACAGTGATACTGCAATGGAAGACAATGGAGAGGAAAGAGGTGAAGAACGGGCATCAGATGAGCCGGCTGATGAACTTGGTAGGGTCATTTCTGATGCAAAGCGAGACTATGAAACAGAAAATGACAAGTTGAAGTTAGAGGGCATGTTAGAAGATCACAAGAAATTGTTGTACCCAATTGTGAAGATGGCAGCACAAAGCTCGGTACCACACTGGAATTGTTGCGATGGAAGGCAGAGTGTGGTCTAACTGACTCCTCATTTGAAAAGATGCTGAAAATAATGAAGCTGAAGTTTTCAAAACATAACGAACTTCCCGAGAGTACCTACGAAGCAAAGAAGACTCTTTGTCCTCTGGGATTAGATGTGCAAAAGATACATGCATGCATTAATGACTGCATCCTCTACCGCGGTAAGGAGTATGAGAATTTAGATAAATGCCCGGTATGCAATGCGTTGTGGTATAAGATCAGACGAGATGACCCTGGTGATGTTGAGGGAGAGCCCCTCCGGAAGAGGGTTCCTGCTAAGGTTATGTGGTATGTTCCTATAATACCAAGGTTGAAACGCATGTTCAGAAACAAAGAGCATGCCAGGTTGTTGCGATGGCACAAAGAAGACCGTAAGAAAGACGGGAAGTTGAGACACCCTGCTGATGGGTCACAGTGGAGAAAAAACGAGAGAGACCTTCCCAGACTTTGCAGGTGACGCAAGGAACTTATGGTTTGGTCTAAGTACGGATGGCATGAATCCTTTTGGGGAGCAGAGCTGCAGTCACAGCACCTGGCCCGTGACTCTATGTATCTACAACCTGCCTCCTTGGTTGTGCATGAAGCGTAAGTTCATTATGATGCCAGTGCTCATCCAAGGCCCGAAGAAACCGGGCAACGACATTGATGTGTACCTTAGGCCATTAGTTGAAGAACTCTTACAGTTGTGGGGCAAACCAGGTGTACGTGCGTGGGATGAGAACAAATAGGAGCCATTTGATCTACGAGGGTTGTTATTCGTAACCATCAATGATTGGCCTGCTCTTAGTAACCTTTCAGGACAAACAAACAAGGGACATAAGGCATGCACCCACTGTTTAGATAAGACCGAAGGTACATATTTGCATAAATGCAAGAAGGTTGTGTACTTGGCGAATCGACGATTTCTTCCGACCAATCATCCCGTAAGAAAGAAAGGCAAGCATTTTAAAGGTGAGGCAGATCACCGGAAGAAGCCTGAACTCCCTACTGGTGATGATGTATTTGGTATGGTCAAGGACACAGAAGTAATCTTTAGAAAGGGTCCCGGCGGTCAATCAGTTCCGAACTACGTCGCTACAGGACACGCACCCATGTGGAAGAAGAAATCTATATTTTGGGAGCTGCCATATTGGAAAGTCCTGCGTGTCCGCTCTTCAATCGACGTGATGCACGTGACGAAGAATCTCTGCGTGAACCTGCTAGGATTCCTAGGCGTGTATGGAAAGAAAAAAGATACACCTGAAGCACGGGAGGACCAACAAATTATGAAAGACCCAAAGAACATGCATACACATAACAAGACGGATAAAGGGCGTCACTTAAGTCGTGCCAGCTATGGTCTTACCAAAGCAGAGAAGGAAATCTTTTTTGAAGTCCTTTACAGTATCAAGGTGTCGTCGGGCTTCTCATCTAATATAAAGGGGATAGTAAATATGGCAGAGAAAAAGTTCCAAAACCTGAAGTCTCATGACTGTAACGTGATTATGACGCAGTTGCTTCCGATTGCATTGAGGGGGCTTCTACCGAAAAATGTTCGAGTACCCATTGTGAAGCTGTGTTCATTCCTCAATGCAATATCTCAGAAGGTAATCAATCTAGATATTGTGCCAAGGTTACAGAAGGATGTGGTACAATGTCTTGTTAGTTTTGAATTGGTGTTCCCACCATCCTTCTTCAATATTATGACGCATCTCCTGGTTCATCTAGTGGAAGAGATTGCCATTCTCGGTCCGGTATTTCTGCACAATATGTTCCCCTTTGAGAGGTTCATGGGAGTCTTAAAGAAATATGTTCATAACCGTGCTAGACCAGAAGGAAGCATCTCCAAGGGATATGGAACAGAGGAGGTCATTGAGTTTTGTGTTGACTTTATTCCTGACCTTAAGCCGATTGGTGTTTCTGACTCGCGGCATGAGGGAAGACTAAGTGGAAAAGGCACGCTGGGAAAGAAAGCAATGATATGTAGGGATGGGGATTCTTTCACTAAAGCACACTACACAGTTCTACATAATTCCACCTTGGCAGCTCCGTATATCGAGGAACACAAGAATATTGTACGCTCCAAAAACCCGGGGAAGCCTGAATCATGGATTACATATGAACACATGAAGTCTTTCGGTGGTTGGATGCGGACACATCTCTTGAATGACACCACTGTTGGAGATCAGCTATACTTGTTGGCCGCGTCACCATCTTCTACTGTATTGAATTTCCAAGGGTACGAAATAATGGGAATACATTCTACATGATCGCCCAAGATAAAAAGAGCACCAACCAAAATAGTGGTGTCCGCTTTGATGCAATAGACGAGAATTGACAAAAGGACACATATTATGGTTACATAGAGGAGATATGGGAACTAGACTATGGAGTCTCTTTTAAGGTCCCTTTGTTTCGCTGCAAATGGGTCAACCTGAATGGGGAAGGGGTAAAGATAGACCAGTTGTACGGAATGACAACAGTAGATCTCAACAATCTTGGTTATAGAGATGAACCATTCGTCCTAGCCAATGATGTTTCTCAGGTTTTCTATGTGAAGGACATGTCCTCCAGACCGAAAAAAGAAAAAATATGCAAACGAATACATCATATGATGAGCCAAAGCGTCACATAGTTCTTTCAGGGAAAAGAAACATCGTGGGAATCAAGGACAAGACAGACATGTCAGAAGATTATAATAAGTTTGATGAAATTCCGCCCTTCACAGTGAAAACTGACCCAAGCATTCCGTTAAGTAAAGAAGATGCTCCATGGTTACGTCTGAAGCGATCATAAGGAAGGACATATGCCAAAAAGTTCATGCTCATATTATGTAACTCTAGTTCATGTCTTTCGCGGTTTGTGGCTTGACCGAAGGATATCTTTCGCGGTTTGTGGCCTTTAGTCCCGGTTTTGTAGTCTCAGTTTTTAATATTAATAAATGTCTTGAGTGTTAGTCCCGTTTTGTGGCTGGACCGGGACTATGAAGAAGTTGTCCCGATTCGTACTTACCATTAAGATCTTATCTCCAAACGCGCACAGTCACATATTAGGGAGTGCCTCTATGACCAGTTTCTTGGAGATGCCGGAGGACTGGGATCCGGCGGCATCTCCCTGAAACTGGTCGTAGTGGTGTCCCTGCTCTCGAAAACCATCTTGCAGCTTGTAACTTCTCTAACTAGATCAATACGCCTCGGAGCTAACTAATTTCACATATTAGGGAGTGCTTCTATGACCAGTTTCTTGGAGATGCCGGAGGATTGGGCTCCGTCGGCATCTCCCTGAAACTGGCCGCAGTGGTGTCCCTGCTCTCGAAAACCATCTTGGAGATGCCTCAAACTGGCTGGAGGACTGGACTCGCAAGGATACCTATTTATAGTACAAGCAGCTCGGCATAGTGTCGACACTTACGAAATAATGTCGACACTCACCCCTATCATTAGTGCTGACTCGTGTTTTGTCCCGGTTGGTGTCTCCAACCGGGACTACAGGTTGATCTTTAGTCCCGGTTGGTGACACCATCCGGGACAAGGTACACGCCGCACGACATAATGTCGACATAATGTTGTGCCCATATTATGCTTGTGTCCCACGACATAATGTCCCGGTTGGTGACACCAACCTTTTTGTCGCATGGAAAAGCCCTTTTCCATTTTCCGAGCGCAAAAAACGGGTCGTTTTGTGAAGTAACCACCAAAATGCTGTTTCAGAATGCTACCATCCCATTTTCCTAAAATACTAGACCACCTTACATGGACTATCTCCCAACAGGGACATCTCAAACCTTTTCGTCCATCCCGGGTAAAAAGGACAAATGTCTGACGAATCGGCAGGAAGTGGGTCCGGTTTGTACTACAGGTACATGATCTATCGCCCGTGATTTTTTGTAAAAATCATTTTTAGACTCGCAATATGTGGTTTCTTTAGAGATCCAATGCAAGTTCTAACGATGCTCGTCCCCTATCTTCATGCACACCGGTTCGACCATAGTTAGAAATTCAGATAATTCAAAACGGGCATAATAAATTCAAAAAAAATCCGGACAATGAAAATCCTTCGCGTGGTGTCATATTATGTTACATAGTTGAAAGGAAAAATACCAGACTTGGTATATTGATCATGTTTCGAAAAAACCTTCACAAAATGACCTATCATGTTCGAGGTTTCATGGCTTTCGGTCCAAATGACCGATGTTATGTGCTGAATCACGGCATAGTTTGTGATATTGTGCCCATATTATGCATGTGTGTGGACATTGGTATGGAGAACAATGTTGCAGGAGGAAGTTTTCCTTTTTGTCGCACGGAAAATCCCTTTTCCATTTTCCGAGCGCAAAAAACGGGTCGTTTTGTGAAGTAACCACCAAAATGCCGTTTCAGAATGCTACCGTCCCATTTTCCTAAAATACTAGACCACCTTACATGGACTATCTCCCAACCGGTACATCTCAAACCTTTTCGTCCATCTCGGGTAAAAAGGACAAATGTCTGTCGAATCGGTAGGAAGTGGGTCCGGTTTGTACTACATGTACATGATCTATCGCCCGTGATTTTTTGAAAAAATCATTTTTAGACTCGCAATATGTGGTTTCTTCAGAGATCCAATGCAAGTTCTAACGATGCTCGTCCACTATCTTCATGCATGTGTGTGGACGCGCCATATTATGCATGTGTGTGGACGCGCCATTTTTCATCTTTAGTCCCGGTTGGTGACACCATCCGGGACAAGGTACACTCCGCACGACATAATGTCGACACGCCATTTTTCCCGCCATTTTTCTTCCCGCCATTTTTTCCCGCCAGTTCATCACTATATATATATGTAGGGTTGGCCTCCATTGTCATTGCACATCTCTAGACTCATATCTGCAACCTCATCACTCTTTCCCATGGCTTCCACCGTAGCACTAACTCCCAGGAAGGTGGAGGCGCTTTGCGCCTCGAACTACCCCTGCCCGCCGGGCTACTGTGTCCCCGTCGGTTGGATGCTGAGCGCCGGAGGCATGCCGGTTCCTCGTGTCCCTCTAGGTGTGGCGCGTCGGATGGCCATCACGGACCACTACTACTTCGAGCTCACGCCGAAGCAGCGGAGGAATTCCAGATGGCATCCCGACTATTTCCCGACTTGGGAAGCCTTCTTCGTGGATCGGCGTGAGAGGGCACTCGCCAGGCACGAGGAGGAGGGCCCACCTCATCCGAACTTCAACGAGGTCGGCCGTCGGCTGTGGTGGCGCGGCCGGACTCTCCAGAGCGTCATGGCCTACGACACGGCCGCCGACTCTAGCCCCGCCTGCGCTACCCTCAAGTCCAGCCCACTCGTACTCAACCTTTAAGGTTCAACTACGGCGACCCCGACAACAATAGCGACGACGGCCGCGACGAGTACGATGACTACAGTGGCGAGTATTACAGGTGTAGGCAGGAGCATGACTAAATTATTCCAACATTGTAAAACAAGTTCGGCCGATTGTGGCTTAATCTGGCCATGTATCTTAATTTTCAGTTCTTCTATGTAACTTTGTGTTAGTTGTGTTATGTACTTTAGTTCCAGTTCTATCCTAATCAAATTTTCTTTCCACCCATTATTTTTCATCCTCTTTTTTCCACCCATTAAAAACAGAAAATGGTTTTGAATTACTTATAAGTTAATTCATTTTTAATTGTAAATAGTTCATATTTTAAATGGTTACATTAATTATTTTTTAAAAATAGAAAATGGTTTTGGATTATTTATTCAAATCCAAACACTTTTTATGTTTAAAGTTTTTCTAAATTCCAAATTAATATTTAAAAAATATAAGTTAATTCATTTTTAATTTTAAATGGTTACATTAATTATTTTTTAAAAATATAAAATGATTTTGGATTATTTATTCAAATCCATACACTTTTTATGTTTAAAGTTTTTCTAAATTCCAAATTAATAATTAAAAAATATAAGTTTATTCATTATTAAATTTAAATGGTTACATTAATTATTTTTTAAAAATAGAAAATGGTTTTGGATTATTTATTCAAATCCATACACTTTTTATGTTTAAAGTTTTTCTAAATTCCAAATTAATATTTAAAAAATATAAGTTATTTCATTATTAATTTTAAATGGTTCATAGTTTAAATGGTTACATTAATTATTTTTCAAAACAGAAAATGGTTTCGAATTAGTTATTCAAATTCAAACACTTTTTATGTTTAAAGTTTTTCTAAATTCCAAAGTAAATATCATTTAAAAAACATTACAAATTTAAACCCCAAAATAAAAAATAAGACGGGAACAGACAGAAAATAACTGAAAAAATTTGAAAACAGGGGAATACGTCCTGGTTGGAGCCACCAACCGGGACTAACGACCCCCTGCGTGCGCGCCCCTTCAGCTGCTGAAAATTGGAGTATACGTCCCGGTTGGTGGCTCCAACCGGGACGTATACCCTTTTAGTCCCGGTTGGAGCCACCAACCGGGACGTATACTCCCTCCCCTTTATATAACTTCTCTTCTTCTTCTCTTCTTCTCTTCTCTGCTTCTTTCATCGACGACGCCGCCAGGCTGCCCGCGCCCTCCGTCGTCGTCAACACCTCCGCCTCCGGCCGCCACCGCCGCGCGCTCCCCGACGACCGCCGCCCGCGTCTCTGCTTCCCGCCGACGACCGCGCCGCCGCGCCCTTCCCTCACCGCCGCGCGTCAGGTACGCCCCTAGCTCCCTGCCTCTGTCCTCCTCCTCCCTCTGCTGCTGCTGGTGGGCGGCGGCGGCTGCTGTTATAGGTGCTGCTGCATGGGGGCTTCGGGTGTGGTGGGCGGCCGGCGGCTGCGCTGCTGGTGGGCTTCGATCGGGTGGTGGGCGGCGTCTTCGGGTGATCAATGTGTGTTGTCTGCGTGCATGGCCCACGTGGACGTGTGGTTAGTGATCATATGATTATTAGGGCATGTACTATGGCAAGCTCTTGTACAGACGCTTATGTTTAAAAAAATAATGCTAGAAAATTGGATTATGGACTAAACGCCTCGTCTCACAACACGAAACGCTAATTTGGGTAGCTAGCAACAGCTAGGAGCGCTAATCAAACTCTTGTGCGCTGAAAAAAAGTAGTCCTAGCGACCGACGCTTCCTCGTACGTCGACGCTAGAGAAAATCCCCGGATCGGACGGGATGGAGGCCTAACCGCAAGTAAAATCAGCCTAGCTAGCGTCTGCTTTAAACGTCTGCGTTAAACATGCTCTTAGGGATAGGATTAAGGCTTAGAGCGGGTCTGCGGGTATGGGTTTGCCACCCCCATACCCGCCCCATTAAACTTGGAGGGTCTAACTTTTTACCAAACCCTCCCCATTTAAGGCGGGTATCCATCGGGTTTGTGGGTTTCGGGGCCCCATTGCCATCCCTAATCGCATCCTTATCATCGGACTATCCTCGTTTGCTATAGGAGTATCACATTTACTCAATGATAGATTTACACTCCCTCATGTCGAGTTTGTAAGGCTTGGGAAAAGGGGATGTCGTTGGCCGGTTCCGCAGGACATGGGAGGCGTGCAGGGACACGTGGGGCGGGTGTATTGTAACACCCTCAGAATCGGCCCTATGCAAGTTTTAGCGAAACCCGCCAAACCCGCATAGAAACGATTCAAAGGTGCCCACCAGGCACTTTCGTGCGGGTGGAAAACGAAGTAATAACATTACACAACAGTCCTTGATGGGACCCACAGAACAGATATATACAACAACGACTCCATGAGTCAAGATTACAGATATACAGAACAAAGATCCAAATAACCTTGAAAACGATAGAGCGTCCAGCTACGGACAAGATGCAAATGGGGCTAAGAGCCCTGAAGAATAACCAATGGCGTCCATAACCCTGCCCAGGCCAAGCCGGAAGGGTAACCCTGCTAACGACGTCGATCTCAAAACCTGCTTAACAAAAGGGGTGCCGACAAAGGGCAAAGGAAAAAGAGAGAGCGGTCAGTACTGAGGCCAGTACACGGCGAGGCTAGAATTCGGCGGTCCTCGCCTACATAGGTATGGTGGACTGAAGCGGCAGCGCAGCATGCACTAAACAACCTATAGAGACTCGATACAAATAGCGGCTATCAGAGAGAGGTAAGAAAGACCTATCCGGAACCAACCTGATACTACCACCAGACATACCCATCCTGGTATTTCCCCCTCGAGACCAAACGAGGAAGTCAACCGAGTAACTCACACCGTTGGCAGTTTTATTTATTCAGTTATCGTTGCAGCAATTACTAGTCAGGTATAGATAGTCATCCTGATATAATAAGCAGTGGGCACTTTTATTTAACCATTCCATTGTAGTTGCAACACTTACTAGTCAGATTCAATTAGCATGAGATATCCCAAAACCCAGCAGTTGTTGGTACTTTTACTTAGCCATTCCATTGTAGTTGCAATACTTACTAGTCAGATACAATGGTAGCAAGCGACAACCCAAACAAGCAATTGTTGGCAATTTTTTTTAGCCATTCCATTATAGTGGAGCTGATTACTAGTCATTATAAAGTCAAATTTATAGCACTACTTTAGTTATAGTTGTCTATGATCGAGATACTGTGCTCCAAGTCGTCCATAACCGCGGACACGGCTTTCAGAAAGTTTTACCCTGCAGGGGTGCACAAATAGCAACACACACTCGATCAACCTCAGAAAAACCAAATCAAAACCCAACGAGGCCTTCACGACAAAGCAATCACCAGATTCAGAAATATTTCAGGGGGCCACCCCATTGAGTACACCCGCAACGAATTTAGCCGACTCCGAGACGGACTCAAGGTTTGCGCCAGTGGCTATAAACGACTGGGAACCCGAAAATGTGACTGGGCTTGTCGATACCGCGAAAACACTCCGCTGACCTAAACAGTACAGGTGCTCCTCGCACAATCGTAAATAAAGCAGTAAAGCATGGCATAAGTACAGGATAGTAAATAAAACCTCAAACTAGTTTGTGGCCCCAAGAAATAAGAATGAATCAAGCTCTGGCTCAGGGGGGTCCCATAATCCTCCCGGATGTGGATAGCGCGAATATTCAAGGAACAGGTATCAAGTACTCGGGGTCCTACGGGACACAAGTGGACGGTTAACAACCAAATAACATCTATTGCCCACCTGTGCCTCTGCATTTACCTACTTCAATTTTAGTTGTTAAACAGTAATTAAAGTCTTGATCATCTCCAACAATAAACACACGGCAATACTCCAACAACTGTGGTACTTGACGACACGCAACAGCACTTGAGCAAGCGACTACGACGCGCAGGTCCAACTATCTACCAAACAACAGGTAATAGGAGGTGTCCAAGGCAATATAAGGCTGCAAGGGATATCACGGGTACGAAAACTAGAGCATCGCAACACAGATAGCAATAGATCAATAGGAGGGAATAAATACTATAAAAGTAAGATAGGTAGAAAGGGGGAGATGCTCGCCTGAAAACATTGCCGAAGGTTCAACCGACGATCGGGTCGACACTCGCATCAACTCATCGGCCTAATCCGTGAAGAAGCAAAGCACTAGAAGAAACACTGGATGCACTATTTAAGATTACGGCAGAAGACCGGGCATGATGCATGTATGATGTATGACATGGCGAAGGTGCGATGCAATTAGGCAATATTAAGCGGAACCGGGGTCCCGACAAATATTTAGGTGGTTCATGTTGTTTAGCTACCCTGCATTTTAAATGTTGTATTAACAAGGCAAAACATAGCACCGGTTCGCTACACAAATTTAAATGGAGCCCATATTAGACTAGATAAGCCCGCATATGGCCCCATATTTAATTATGAAGTGAATCGGCATAATGCCCCCAAACCACACAATATGCGCGAGTATGACAATTTAATATGCAACAAGTATATATTATTATAAAAATAGGGGCTTAGGGTCACACATTGAGGGGTCTCGGCGATCTTGGGGTCTCGGGGGCCAACGAGGTTCGGGGCTTCGGATCCAAGAACTCGGCGCCTTCGGTTCCATGAAGGAGAACTTGAGGATCCGTGAAGAAGATCTCTAGAAATCCAGGACCGGGGATCAGAGGAACTTGGTTTGGCATCGACTTGTTCGGTGCCAGCGGTTCATCCAATTCGTACAGGTCGTTGTTGAACTTGGTCGAGCGATCGGTCTTGCATTATAAAGGCATGCCGTACCTCCTAGCACCCATATCATCAACAGGTGCAAGAACATTCTCCAGACTATAGATACAACCAGCTGGACATGAGCCGCACACACACGCATGGTTACTGCAGCTCTCACTGAGACAAACCGAGATACATATAGCACGGAGACGGCCGGAAAAAGCTTGGGGTGAGGAGGAGCTCCTGCCAGGGAGTGCTCCGGGCCGCGGCGGGGAAAAGCTTCTGGGAATGCTTAGGGAGGCGGCCAAGGCTCATGGAGGCCGAGCGCAGGCGCTGGACGGTGAGGAGGACGAGCACCCGACGACAGGGAGGGGCGGGGCGGACGAGGCCCGCGCGTGAGCAGCGCTGCAGACGTGCGGTGCCACTGGCGGGGGAGGAGGGACGGCGAGCTGCTCCGGTTGGGTAAGCCGGCGACGCGCTCTGCGCAGGAGGCGAGGAGGCCAACGTCGAGGGACTCGCGCGGCCGGCCACGGAGAGGACGAAGAGAGGAGCGAGGGGGCACCGGCGCTGGGCGAGGCGAGGGTTGCAGCGTCGCAAGGCAGCAGGGCGGCCGAGGGCACTGCAGGGAGGCGGAGACCGAGCAGAGGGAGGTGGTGCTGGAAGTGGTAGAGCCCCTAGCGGCGGTGAATCAGACATAGGAGGAGGGCGGCGATGCGTGGACCGAGCGAGGAGGTAGGCGGCAGGCTCTGCGAGGCGGGGCGATGGAGGGCTTCGACAGGAAGGAGGCGGACCGGGAGGGAAAGTGGTCGGGGAGGCAGAACCTGGCGGCGGGCGCTAGGGATCGAGTGAGGAGGAGAGGATCGTCGATGATGGTAGATGGTGCCTGCAGCAGCGGTTGCCGGTGAGCTCTGACGGAGGCAGGCGCTCGAGAGAGGAGCAAGGTTGGGGGCGGGGTCCATGCTAGGGGGTGGAAGGGCGGCAAGGGAATCTGGCCGGGGCGAGCAGGGGGAGAAAGAAGAGCGGCGGTGCTCGGGCAACGCTCGAGAGACGGAAGACACGGGGAAAGCGGGGTCGGGGCAAGGAGAAGTGGGGACAGGGGGAATCGAACGGGGGTTGGGCCTGGCGTGCAAGGCGTGTGTGGTGAGGGGGTAGGTGGCTGGGGTGACGTGGCGCGCCGTGGTTGGCTGCAAGATTGGGCCAGGGTGAGGTGGCGACACGGGATTGGGGGGATTGGTCAGGGTGAGGTGGAGGGAGGCTGGGTAGACTAGGTTTAGGTAGAAAAGGGTTTAGGCAGGATTAGGACTAGATATTTTAGGCTGGGGTTTGGAGGTGGCTGGCCGGGCTTTCGGGTCTGGCTGGCTGCCTCCCAAAAATAATATAAACTTTTATTTTAATTTAGAAATAGATTTTTGTAAATAGTTTTTAGACAAATAAAAGACCCGGAAAAGCCCGGCGCTCTAATTTGAAATTGAGACGGGGAATATTTAGAAAAACCAAACTAGGCTTTTGGAGAATAGGTTTAGACAAACAAATGCATGATAACATGACGATGCTCAAATGCAATGTGGCATGATGATATAAGCATGCGGTCATGATGATGCAATGCACAAATACACCGCGATTTTCTAGTAGTGGTTTTGGCGGGGCGCCACATGTATTGTGGCAAGAGAGAGGCAGAAGCTCTGTTTGCTCGGGGAAGGTGAG
This sequence comes from Avena sativa, assembly GCA_916181665.1. NCBI lineage: Eukaryota > Viridiplantae > Streptophyta > Magnoliopsida > Poales > Poaceae > Avena > Avena sativa. The sequence goes on from OV702282.1 coordinate 238,869,259, forward strand.
GAGAGGGGGGAGGAGGCGGCGCCGATGGGAGTTCCCCTGTTCGCTCACGCGTGGGCGAGACATGGGCGAAGGGGTCGCGCAGTCAAAACCATTGTGTTCGACGTAGGAAAGCTCGGTCTAGCTCGGTCGCGCGTAAATCTTCCCATGAAATTGCATGCCCCTTAGGTGCATGTGGGTTCGACGATGTGCCTTCGCCAGGGCATTCCGAACCCTCTTAAATCGATTCCAATATGGTATTTTGTTAGTATCTAGTGTTACCTATCTGCTGGATAGTTTTCCTTTTGTAGCCTTATACTCATGTTCCCCTCTCATATGCATTCGAGGTTTCTCCGAACTAGGTTTTACACCCCTCGGAACTCCGGAATATTGATTTTAGTTGATTTTAGCTAGAGTTACCTGTCTACTACACGGTTTCCTTTTTGTAGCTAGGTTTAGGGTTTCTCTTCATTTTTATTATTGTGTATGTATATATTAGGGTTTCTGTGAATTAGGGTTTATATCTCTCAACACCGTACCTAACTTTCTCCTTTAGCTGCTTTGACTTATTCGTTTTTCCACCTATGCAGAAAATATGGACCCACATGTCAGAGACGAAGAAAAGGAAGAGTTGATCCAAGGTGTGATCCGTGGGGAAGATAATTTAGACGTATCAACGTTTCTGAACAACTCCGGTGAGGGTGATCCTCTTTTTACCGGAATAGACAACTTGTTTGAGGTTGAAGGTGTTGCCTTCCGCGAGGGAGAAGGCGATGCCTTGTGTAATCGAGAAGACGACCGCTCCGGCGAGGTGCATGTAATATAAATCAATTCATTAATTAATCATCTGCTATCTATATAGAAATAGTAACGACGATCTTTCTTACCAATGTGGGGTCGAGCAAATATGGGGCCGAAGAGCAGTATGATCCAGAGGTAGTTGCACAATACGGAGAACCTGCCGCTGCTCAAGGTATGAGTATTGCCCAGTACTTATCCCAGTTAGAGTTCTTTCCCGTGAGTGAAGTAGCATACAAATACCAGTACGCAAACCTCTCGTCAAACCTGAGGAGGTAAACAATCTTCCAACAAAAATGCGAAGATTGCATAACTGGTACATGCATGCCACAAGGGCCGGGGCTAACTGGATAGTGCTGAGGGTTACAAAAAAGCATCATGGGAAAGAAAAGGATGACATGATATCCATTGAATTTGATGAACTATTTCAATTATTCAATCAAGACGCCTTGGACAAATCGATCATCAGTGCCTATTGTATGTAAGTACTAATTCTGTAATTAATTTAGTCTCCAGCTATATTATTTTGTTTGTTGCATGTATATAATCATACTGTAATATGAAGAATGAAGATTCTCGAATGCAGCAGAGGACAAATCTATGACATTGGCTTCATTGACCCATATTGGGTTCATGAAGCTAATCTGAAAATAAGCCCCCAGGATACGAAGGATAATATAGTACACGCGTTAAGGTTTCAAGAAACCAAAAGGGAAATACTATTTCCTTACAACTTCGAGTGAGTGTTATTGTCTTGTATACACTTTCTATTTCGCTTACTCGATGTTAAGTATATAATTGATTAGTTATGCATTTGCAGCTTCCACTATATTCTGTTAATCATTCAACTTGACAAAGGGCGTGTACTAGTCATGGACTCGAAACATAAACCCCTTGAGACGTGGAAGGACATGCAGATACTTCTCCAGCGGTAATTCTAATCATTACGACACTATATCGGCAACGTTCGTGAATTTTATGATATCAAGTACTTAATAACTTATTTTATTCGTTTTCTACGCCGGGCAGCGCTTGGAAACGGTTCACCAACAAGGCTAGGGGTGTTTGGAAAGAGGAGCTTACATTTCAACCACTAAATGTAAGCACAACTAGCTATATCCGCGCATCTCTTTGATTCTAGTTTTGATACAGTTATTATCATGCTTGATTATTATTTTGATTGAACTCTGTTCTCATAAAGTGCCTGACGCAGGGACCAGGTAACAATCTATGTGGATACTATGTTTACGAGTTCATCCGACAGACGTGCGATGAGAAGGGCAGAAATTTAGAGTAACTCCACGTACGTAAACAATTTCTATAGTTTTTAATTACAATCAAATTGTGTTTAGTTTCATTCATATAGGCTGACTCCTTTTTTAAATCAGATCGAACGTCTACGGGACGGTCTTCTGCCAAAGGATCGCGTACGAGCAATTCAGGAGGAATTGGCGGGATTCTTGGATGCAGAAGTCCTAGACCCAAAAGAGGAATACTATTCGGCTGTGTATAGACAATAGGGATTGTAAAAATAGCAACTTTGAAGGAATTGGCCGGTAGCATCGAATAGCAACTTTTGTATGTAGTGCATGAACTCGATCCTTGTATTCAATGTAATATTGTAATGATATTCATGATGTAATATAAGGTTCCTTCTTTGATAAGTGCAAATCACTAAATAAACAATAAAACAACCTAAATGAATTTTCTGCCGCGGCAGAGAAATGGGCCAAATCTCTGTCGTGGCAACAAAGTGTGCCAAAATGAATTCTCTGCCGCGGTAGAGAAATGGGCCAAATCTCTGCCGCGGCAGAAGGTTATTAGTCCCGGTTCGTGCCCCACCCCCCTCGCCCTCTGCCGCTGCCACGTGTGCCCCTTTTGTCCCGGTTGGTGGGGCAACCGGGACTAAAGGTTAGGGCTTTAGTCCCGATTGCCCCGTCCCGGTTGGGCAACCGGGACTAAAGCCCCGTACCAACCGGGACCTATAGCCCTGTTTCCACCAGTGGCAAGGTGGTTCATCCACCGGAGCTGACAGCGTCGTCCGCACGTGCGGCACAAACTAAACACATGCCTATTAAAATGTGGCTCGCCAAAGTTTAACTTGGCAAGGTGTGGCCGACAACCAAACAATCCCTTAGCCTCTGACCGTGTTTTTCCCTGGTGGGTGGTGGCCCAGCTGAATGACTCTTTGAAACACTGAAGCTGATCGGCCGGTGCAATCGTTCACGACATTAAATTATTGGCTATAAAGTGCCTTTAAGTTATTTAGCCCGATTTAATCTGTTCGCCAAAGACGCTGACTATTGCATAAGTTATGTATGGGCGCGTCGGCTGCTTCTTTTGGCGGCGGTAGTGGTGATTCAGATGCCCAGCGGCTTCTAGTAAATCTGAATAGATTCCAGCACTTTTGGCAAAAAAAAACTAAATTCATTTGTTTTGCAAATTGACCCTTGTTAAACAAGTGTTTTAAGTTTTCTCATCATTGCAAAGATTGTTCTCGCCCGTTGGTACAAAACGACAAACTTGGAACGAATATAATGGGGATAACTCTCTTCCAGCACCATATCATTCTCCCCTGCCAGCAGATTACAATAGTAAGGAATATATTGTACGAGAACGAGTCCAAGAATATATTCTTCCAGTGAAATGATTTCAAGATCGTTTTCGCACGAGCTGCATATATACTTAGCCCTCTAGTAGACCAAAGAAGAAATGTTTAACTACAAATAGTACCATTTCAACGCTGAAATTATATCAGAATCATGGAATTAAGTACCGGATAGCGATCAAATTAACACACGGTCTAACCGGATCTCCCCTCTGTCCGGCCGGGAGCACTGCAAAAGGCCAAGTCCAAGGAGGGTTATCCCCGCACAAAAAAAAGTCCAAGGAGTTAAGAGCGTGCATAAAGAGCAGCAACTGTCAGGTTATTATACAGTAGTATATAATTAATTCGATATTTCTTTGCGATCTTATACAGCCGTTGAGTTGAGCCCTGCACGTTGATCGCCTGGTAGCGAGAGTGGCAACCGGCGAGGATATGGTTGGCTGGCTGTGGGGTGTGTCCTTTTGCTCGTGCATCGATCGATCTGCGGGCTAAATTTTTTTAAATAATATATTTTTTATTCAATTTCATAAATAATACATAAAACATGCAAATTGCAAATTTAACGGACAGTCGTTCGGTGAAAAGACGACAGGGGTGGTTCGTCTTTTGAAAAGACGACGCATGCCATCTTTTTTTGAAAGGATGAGTGTCCCATGCTGTGGTCTGTTCAAAAGACGAAGGTGGTGTTCGTCTGTTCGAAAGACGAAGGATTGTTTCGTCTTTCGAAATGAAGACGGCGGCATTGATCATGCAAGCTGCGTACACGTCGGACTATTGTTTCGTGCCGTTTCTCCCGCCGATTTTTCTCGCCACTCCTTCCCGCTGATTTTTCCCGCCAGTCCTTCCCGCCGATTTTTCTCGCCACTCCTTCCCGCCGATTTTTCCCGCCAGTACTTCACGCCCTTTTTTCCCGTCTATTCGGTTCGGTGCCTCTATAAATGCGGACAACGAGATGTATCTTTTCACCCAGTTCATCTCTTCCTCCTCTTACTCTCTCATTTCCCTCCTTTCCTCTCCTCTTGCTCACGCATTTCCCTCCACTCCTCTCCACTATGACCGACGTGTTTCCCTGGCCGGCACAGATGTCCGTTGAGCTTTTCCAAGAAGCCAGAAATGTTATGATAGGCGATGAACCAGCCCAATGGGAGACGGTGATAAGGAACTATGATGCTCTCGTTATGCTTGGTAAGGAACTTCATCGGAGAGGGTGGAAACTGAAGACCCCAAATCAGGTACGAGCAGAGCTTATCAGAATCCAGGCAAGATGAAACAAGCTCAACTTCAAGAGTGAAGCTCGCATGATGGAGCGGGCTGAGGCACCTTGGTCCTGGATAGAAGAGAGCGAAGATGAGGATGATATCTTTATGGCGCCACCCGTTGGAAGCAAGGCAAGAGCTGAGTGGGACAAGAGGCGGGAGAAGAAGAAAGCGCAGGCCAAGAAGAGTTAAGATGATATGATGGAGCAGGTTGCGGCACCTAGGGCCTGGATAGAAGAGAGCGAAGATGAGGATGATATCTTCATGCCGCCACCCGTTGGAAGCAAGCGAGAGCTAAGTGGGACAAGAGGCAGGAGAAGAAGAAAGCGCAGGCCAAGAAGAGCAAGTGCGAGGGATCGTCAAAGGGAAAGGGAAAGGCATCATGCTAGGGATAGATAGGACTCTTATTTATGTACCGCAAGTTAGTTGAACTGTGTTGCAAGCTATGTTGAGTAGTTTGTCGAATAAAATCGTGAAATAATAGAATGATGTCTCATATATAGGTAGATATATGTCTCATACATAGATAGATAAATGTCTGATACATAAGTAGATATCACTGGTGTCGACGACGAGGTGGCGGAGGCCTCGGTGTACTCCATCCATATCTGTGGGGTGACATCACATCACGGCGAGGTGCAGTTGACCCTTCACCTTGATCCTGTGTATCCTGTGTGGGGATAGGTGGTGGAGTACCTGGCTGATACTGGCCAAACCAGTCTACTTGCTCGTGATGTGTCTGCTGATCATGGTCGTTAGTACTGTCCCATGAAACGGAGTCTCCTACTAGTGTACAAGAAATTAAATACTGAACAATGTCATATTGCATCTAACAATAGTAGGAAGGGACAAGCTTACCATGAGGATGAGATTGTGGTCGATAAGCGAAGTCCATGTAGGGGATCTGCTGTTGTTGTCGTTGTTCGAAAGTAATCTGGTTCTGCTACCACTGGTCGATATTAAACTGCGATTGCTGCCACGGGTCAGAAGTAAACTGTGATTGCTGCCACCCCGAGCCTCCAGCCTGGTCTAGAGGTGGTTCTCTCGGCAGCGCCTGCTGTGAGAGTCGTGGACGAGACCCATGGCGGAGTGGAGGAGAAATATGCTCCTCGTGCCATCCCGAGCCTCCATCCTGGTCTGGAGAAGGTGGCTGCTGCATGGGTGGACGTTGGGCGCGCTCCTCCATGGATCGACGTGGTGGGCGCTGCTGCGTGGAGCGACGTGGGGCGCACTCCTCCACCGAGTGACGCGGTGGACGCTGTGCTGCTCGGTGTTGAACGACGTCTGATACGCTGGTGCACGTGATGGCCGCGTAGATACGCCGCAGCTTCTCCTCAACCCGCTGGGCAAAGGACTGAGCCTACTGACGGGGCACAAGAGGAACGTTCGAAAGTGATCGTCCGTACTGAGCCACCTCAGTCTGTAGCTCCCATGTCATGTCGGACTGCATTTGTCTCATAGTTAAGTATGCACTACATAGACACTCATATTGATTATGCTCTAAATAAAGTACTTACCGCTGACTGTCTGAACTTCAGTGTTGACTGGCTAGGGTATATCTCATCGTCATGTGCGTGTGGAATGGGACGTAGCCGTGTCATCGACATGTACCTCTGTAAGTATCCGTGGAATAGCTCCATATCAAACGGGACAGCGTGTCACACTTGTGTTGGTGCATTCTGCCCCTCGTTGACGTAAATCCCCACCCGTTGGAGCCATTGAGTGGCGGTCTTGTTAGTTTTCCGAGAGTACCTGTTATTAGAATTTGTTAGACCATCATTAAAGAACATAGATGAAGTATAAGACACATTCCTTATGTACATATATTTACTTACGCGTGCACGACATCTGGAAGGGGAACATCCGAACGCGGGGGATCTACCATCTGGCAAAGACCGAACTGCCGCATGATCCTCTGTTGAGACATCTCTTCAACTAGGCAATCGAAGATGATCTTCGATTTAGTCAGTCAATACTCTCGATCTCTAGTGCACATAATAGATAACCCGTCGGGATATCGTGCGTGTCATGTCTGCAGGGTGTACGGCTCCCAAATCACGATATCCTCTTTCAGTGTGTCGAACTGCTCGATGGACGATGGATAGCATCTAACGACTTGCTCTCCCATGAAACGACACTGCATGACAAAATAGTTGTTAGTAACTTTCATATTATAGTACCAAAAGTGCAATTTATTAAGACATTACACTGACCTTGCGACGGGTCCAGTGAGTGCCAAATGTAGGCAAGTCAATTTGCTCTTCGTCGAACAGCAGGTCAGAGTGGTAGAAAATTGTTTCATGTTCCCGGTTGCCGACTATTTGGTTGACACTTACTTCTGGACGGCCGATAGAGAACTTATCCCATGACCACAGTTGCTGAAGTCAACAGACTACTTGCTGCAAACTTCATCGGGGAGATTAAAGAAAGCGAGTGGCTCACCAATACAGTGATGGTCCCCAAGAAGGACACGGACATCCTGCGGATATGCGTGGACTTCACGTCGCTGAACAAGCACTGCCCGAAGGACCACTTCCATCTCCCTCGGATCAATCAGATCATCGATTCGACTGCAGGATGTGAGAAACTCTCCTTCCTCGACGCCTACTCAGGCTACAACCAGATTCGACTAAAGGTCGAAGATCAGGAGAAAACGGCGTTCATCACGCCGTTCAGAGTGTTCTGCTACAACACAATGCCCTTCGGGCTAAAGAACGCAGGTGCCACGTACCAGCGGTGCATGCAGGCATGCCTGAAGGACCAGATCGTTCGCAATGTCCAAGTCTATATCGATGATATAGTCATCAAAACCAGGGAGGCAAGAAAACTCATCGACGATCTCCGCGAGACGTTCGATAATCTTGACCGCTACAGGATCAAGCTTAACCCTGAAAAGTGCGCCTTCGGTGTCCCATCGGGCCAGCTGCTTGGTTACTTCATCTCCCAGCGAGGGATCGAGGCGAACCCGAAGAAAATCTGGGCCATAATGGCCATGGAGAAGCCGAAAAACCTCAAGGGTGTCTAGGAGCTTGCAGGACGAATAGAGGTATTAAGCAGGTTCATCAGCCGCATGGGCGAGAAAGCACTGCCATTCTACCAACTGCTGCGCAAGGCAAACAAATTCGAGTGGACGCCTGAGGCGGATGACGCATTCGAAGATCTAAAGCGGCTTCTCTCTACCTCGTCCGTCTTGGTTACGCCAAAGGAGTGTGAGCCCCTACTGCTATACATAGCAGCTACACACCAGGTGGTGAGCACCGTACTGGTGGTCGAGCGACCCGAAGAGGGCAAGACCCATGGGGTCCAACGCCCAATCTACTACCTCGGCGAGGTATTGACGCCAACAAAGCAGAGGTACCCTCACTACCAAAAACTCGCCTACGGCGTGTTCATGACGGCTCGTCGGCTGAGCCATTACTTCCAGGAGCATCAGGTGATGGTCGTCAACGAGGCACCCCTGAAAAGCATCCTGAACAACCCAGAGGCCACAGGACGCGTGGCCCTATGGGGCATCGAGCTATCACCTGTAGACATCATCTCTGAGAAACGCCACGCGATCAAGTCCCAAGTCCTCCCGGACTTCCTTGTACACTGGATGGAGCTGCAGCTGCCAGACACCCCAGACATGACACAATCATGGACAATGCACTTCGACGGCTCCAAGCGTGAAGCCGGAGCAGGAGCCGAGGTCATACTGACCTCCCCGCAGGGCGATAAGATGAAGTACGTCCTCCGGATGAAGTTTCGAGATTCCAACAACGAAGCAGAATACGAGGCCCTCATCCACAGCATGAGAATGGCAAATATCTGTGGTGCAATGCGCCTGGTCATCTACGGTGACTCCAACCTCGTCATCCAGCAGACGATGAATGAGTGCGACGCGCATGCCGCCAACATGACCGCGTACCGCGCACTCTACAACGCACTCAAAGGAGACTTCGACGACTGCGAGCTTTGGCACGTTGGAAGAGAAAGCAACGAGGAGGCCGACAGACTCGCCAACATCGGCTCCACCTGCGCACGGGTGCCACCAGGTGTGTTCCTCGAACAGATCTGCGTACCATCCACCAAGCGGAAATTCCCTAAGGGATCACCCGAAGAAGAAGAACACTCGGAGACTGCGCTACCCGACGGTTAAGAAGGACCCGAAAAGCTGGACACAAAAGTCGCTGTGGTCAACCTGATGCAGGTCATGGCAGTCGAAGAAACCTGGACACGGCCATACCTCCGGTACTTGGTAGACGGAGAACTGCCCGATAGCCCGACGGATGCCCGACGCATATCTCGCCGGTCCAAAGCCTTCACCATCATCAATGGCGAGCTGTACAAGCGCATCATTTCGGGTGTACTACAAAGGTGCGTCACCATCGGCGACAGAAAAACCATCCCCCAAGACATCCACGAGGGCATCTGCGGCCATCATGCAGACAGCCGCTCCCTTGTCGCCAAAGCTCTACGAGCTAGATTCTACTGGCCAACGGCTATGAACGACGTCAAGGACATCGTCCGAAGATGCAACGGATGCCAAAGGTTCGCCAACAAACCACACGCACCCGGGTCAGAGCTCAGGCCCATACCTTTGGCCTGGCCTTTCGCCCAATGGGGCCTCGACATGATCGGCAAGCTGCCAAGGTCCTCGAAAGGGGGACACGTCTACCTCCTGGTCGCAGTTGACAAATTCACCAAGTGGATTGAGGCCATGCCGGTCACTAACCAAAAGGGCAAAACTGCCGTCAAGTTCTTTGAATCCATTGTCTACAGGTTCGGCGTGCCGCATAGCATCATCACCGACAATGGCTCGAACTTCATCTCCAAAGAATTCCAGGACTTCTGCGAAGGCCTCGGAATCAATATCACATATGCCTCAATGGCGCACCCGCAAACGAACGGGCAGGTGGAGAAGGCCAACGGCCTAATCAGCGCTGGCATCAAGAAGCGCCTCATGAGCCCACTCGAGCGACTCGCCGGAGCCTGGATGAAAGAGCTGCCCTCCGTCCTATGGAGCCTGCGTACAATGCCAAACAGCTCAACCGGCTACACGCCATTCTTCATGGTGCATGGAGCCGAAGTCGTGCGACCAGCAGAGGTACGCCACCAGGCCCCATAGGTCGTCGCTTATAGCGAAGCCGAATCCATGGCTGCACTCAAAGACGCCGTCGACACACTCGACGAAGCGTGAGATTTAGCAGCAGCTCGATCAACGGTGTACCAACAGAGTCTCCGCAACTACCACAGCCGACGGCTATGCCCAAGGTCCTTCGTCGAAGGAAACCTAGTCTTGCGACTCAAGCAAGAGCGACCGAAGAAATTCGAGTCACCATGGGAAGGACCCTACATCGTCACTGAAGTCATCCCAGGTGGCGCCTATTGCCTCAAGCACGTGGAGTCTAGAGTTGCATACTCCAATCCATGGAACGTCGCACGACTGCGACGGTTCTACCCCTAGCTACCTCCCTCTTTTACTTTCAATAAGGCTATTCAGCCAAGGCTACTCAGCCGAACAATGTACCTCCTCCATTACGATATGAATAAAGCTAATTGTCTTGCCGCAAAATTTTGTTTACTATTCGCATTTTACTCCATGCTACAAACACACTCGGGGGCTCCCCCCACCTCACGACTTCGTCGACTGAGGATAACATGTGTACACCTGAGTAGCTGACCACGTCAGGCTAACGAAAAGGACACGTATACAAACAAAGGGCATGTCAGGCTCCCCCATCTTCTGTTTCCACCGTTTCTACCCCGCGGGTTGGGTGGCGGATTGTGTTCCTGATCCTGGATGACCGCGGTAGCGCTCGTAGATCGGTCTGCTGCTGCCGCAGCTTTCGGATCCGGAACCGTAGGTCCCTTCGTCCGATGACGGGTCACACAGATCGGAGTTGCAGTTGCTGCTGTCATAGGACTCGTCTGTTAATGATGATGTGCGTAGCACAGGGTGTGGAGCCCATGAAGCGGGCCTGATCGATGGTAGGGGCACCCGCTATGGAAGGCGGAGAGTGCCGGTCTGCCCCACCTGGAAGCAGAAGCTCCCGAATAGGATCTCGAGTCCGTCGCCAACAGGATCGAAGTCCTTCATGGTGGCCGGTGAGTGGGCGATGAAGTCGAAGGCGCCGAAGAGGAGATGACTCTCCGTCGCCGCGGAGTTGTAGATCGCTCGGGTTTGGACCGTCACGATCGCACAATCAGCGTCCCCAGTTCCCACAGACGGCGCCAATTGACGAGGTTTAATCTCGTCAATGCCCATTGTTATGGACTTGGGTTTTGGAGAAGATGGGGATGCTGGAGATCGCGGAACGGTTAGCAAACAAGCAACACGGGGACACAAGGTTTACCTAGGTTCAGGCCCCCGGAGGGAAAATCCTACTCCTGCTTGTCTTCTCTTGATTACGACGGAACCGAAAGTTACAGGGGTGCGCAGATGCAATCTGGCGTGGAGGTGTGTATGCGGTGGTGTGCGAGAGATTGTAAGAGAGCCTCCTCGCCGTGCCCTCCTGGAACTTATATAGAGATAGGCAGGTCCCAGTCACAGATCGAGTCGGTTACAGGTTTTAGGGTTTACCCCTTTGAATTTCCTATCTACTCTAGTCTTGCTCTCCAAGGATCCGAAGGCGTCATGGGCCTTGGCCACCCGAAAATCTTCATGGGCTGGCGTATCGTCGTCATGGGCCTTCCTTGGACTATACTAGGTATGCTGGGGTCGTGTACCCGCGGGGTATAACCATGTCAGTTGCAGCAACAATGGGCATCCTAGCAAGGCAGAACTGTCCTTGATTAACTGGCAAGCATTGCACATACCTCGGTATGTAGCTGCTAAGACAGCTGAACCCCAACTCCACTGTGTGCATTCTTCCTGGCACGTCGCCTCCGCGATCCCTCTAGCAAAATAGATGTATCGCGCACTAATGGTTGACACGTGGTTCTCAGTGAACATCACCTTTTCGAGCAGCCACATAATGTATGCCTCCAGGCTGCGTGTAATCTGTGGCGCAGTCGTCGGAGTGGCTGGGAACCCAAACCTCTGGATCTGCATTGTCAAATAGAACAATTATCAGTACATGATACTGCTCCAACCAAATAGAACAAATAAATGAAACACACCTGATACTGCTCCAACCATCCAAATTTTGGCCCATGATTGTCATGGGCAAAGGCCTGAGCTCCATCACGAATGCCAAAGAATCGTTGGGCCATGTCTTGGCCCCAATTTGCCGGTGGATCCACTGGGCCTATGGGCATGCCAGCCAACGGAAGTCCCAGCAAGTACGAGACGTCCTGAAGGGTAGGAGCCGTCTCTCCCCATCGAAAATAAAAGACGAGTTCGAGGCATGTGACATTTATTTCTCTTGTTGTTGGGATATTTATGGGCCAGAGTAACAAAACTGTTGTGCTATCTTCTTATGTAGATTGAAGTGGGCTGGGCTCTTACCCTTCGTTCGTTTGGTTGAGGCCACTCGTATGGAGGAGATAGAAGGGGACACCTTGGGTCTTTACCTCCTGTGTCTTTACCTCTTCTCCTGTTCCAATCCGGTTGGAAGGGAGGCATACCTCGAACCTTCTTTCCTGATTACCGATGGCGACGACATGCATGGACCGAGCCTTCTCCATCTTGGCATCCATGTAATGCATGATCTTTGAGCAATACCTCGTGTTTGGGTTGTTCATGATATGCATCTGAGCCATCTGGAGTATGTCTCTGAAATACTTCAGAGTTTCGATGAAAATACACTCCACAATGGCTGTTAATGGTAGAGCCATGCTTCCTCTCAAGACAAAGTTGTAAGTTTCAGCCAGATTTGTAGTCATGACGCCAAACCTAGCACCATGAGTGTCATGCAGTAGAGACCACCTCTCTACAGGCTCGTGTTGTATCCATTCCTGAAATTTTTTAATCCTTCTGCCAGGCTTTCTCCTAGTACCGGGTTGGTCAAATCCTGGCAAGTCACAAAGGGAAATGAGTTCTTCCTCCGGTGGTGCTGCTCCTGTTGTTGCCTGTGCAGCTAACGCCGCTGCATGAGCCGCGACCGCTGCTGCTCTAGCTGCTCTCCTCTGAGTCACATGTTTTTTTAGTGAAGTCATCAAGATAGCCACGACACTTGATGTACTTCCACTCTTGGTTCTGCTTGCAAAGCTTCTTGAATAGGTTCATAAGAGCCTTGTTCCTGAACTGTGAGAAAAAGTTGGCCCCTAGATGCCGCATGCACCAACGACTCTGCATGTCCAGCCATGGAGTAACTTCATCAGGAGTGGGCTGTGTGAGCTTCTTTATCGCGATTAGTATACCTGGATGCCTATCATGAAGGACGCATACATTCGGTGTATCTCTCACAATTTCTATCTTCAGCTGCCTGAAAAACCATATCAAACTCTCGGTGTTCTCGCTCTCCACGAAAGCAAAATCAAGTGGAACAACTTGATTGTTTCCATCTTGACCTATGGCAGTCAATATCTGACCCATGTACTTGCTAGTGAGAAATGTACCATCCACACAGATGACTGGTCGACAGTGAGTGAAAGCTTCTATGCATATAGCAAATGAGAAGAACACTTGATGAAGTACCCTCAAATTAGGTTCTTGTGTAAATGTAAAGTGTTGGATGTCCACGTAGGTGCCTGGATTCCTAGCCTGCAGTGTATGGAGCATCCTAACAACACAGTCGTACCCGTCTCGACACGAACCAAACCTTGCCTCCAGTGCCCTTTGCTTAGTCCTCCAAGCCTTCCCGTATGAAATATTGTAGCGGAATCTGACAGAAACTTTGTTAATGATAGCTTTCACCCCCATCGCTTTGCCCTCCACTATCTCTGTGTATAACAGTCTAGCCAGGAGGGTTGACGTGAGGTTACGATGGTCCTGAAGGACACTGTCAAGTTCACATGTGTGCATCACAACATCGGTGACCTTCCAGTTTGTGTCATACCTAGGGACATGGGCATGCACCCTTGCAGGACATCCGGCTTCCTCGCAAACCAATGTCAAATATTGTTGTGATGACACCTTCGTTTTCAAGACCCGTTGCATGGACATTGACCACTCAACAATTGCTTCCTGCAGATGTCTCTTGCTAGGATATAATGCACCCAGAGAGATGTTGTTCACGTGATACTGCCACGCCGAATCATGCCCATCGTTCACAATCATTACTGCTGTGTTGTCATTATTCCATGATGCCAGAATAGGTTGGCCGATCTCTTCTTGATCAGACTTGCCATAATCATCAGCCGTATCACTGTTGCCTTCTGAGTCTTTGGCTTCCATTTGATGTTGCAACAAACCATCATATATCTCGTCCTCATCAGCTTCGCCGCTGAATATGTCTTCCCCTAATCCTTCACCATCGCCCTCCGATACATAACCATCACCCCCGGTGTGTGCATAGCTACCGTGACCGAATTCATAACCGCCGCCACCCTCTTGGCCCTGACTACTCTGTCCATAATCATAACCACCTCCAGCATGACCGGTCTGACTACTCTGGCCATGATCATACCCAGCCTCTTTCGCCACAGGTAACACTAAGAGACTGGGGTTAACTACTCTTTTCTGGCAAGCTTGCACAAATTTGACCCATTTATGTTGCGTTTCTATTGGCCTTAAATAAAAATTAGGGGTTTGCCTTGACTTAGTTCATAAAGCATGCACACCGACAGTATGGGTCGGAGAGAGCCCTAAACGAGCACATAACCAATCCTTCAACTGAGTAACGGGCACTGTTTCAGGATTCTGAAGCACTTTATCCATAAAATTAAACTCGCTCAAATCAACTCCGTGCTGGTTTGTTCTAACGAAACCAACACCATAGAAGAACCTAAACACTACATTATTTGACATGATTTTTGACCTAAAAAAATACCGAAAAATAGTCAAATACACGTACATTGACACATAATACTCTACAAATATCTTGTATCTAACAGACCCCATCAAAGGCTACCTATAAACATACACACATGACTGCAATTAGCAAGAAATTAGGGTTTACCCTTGAAGCGTGCGAAGTCCTATCGTGCAGCCGCCTCAGGTCAATGGATCAGCACCTCCACCATGCATCTTCCTCAAGTCCCAGCACCAGCCTCCACCATGGCCATTGCTCAACAAGAACACCACCAGATCCCTTCACCAAAACGACTCAAATCACTACACCAGGCTATCCCATTAGTAGATCGAGACTCTACTAGTTTGCTAATATGTTAGAGCAGCGAGTTTGGATAGAAATCTGGGATAAAAATCGGTGCAGCACCTGGTGAAAACGAGAGCAAGCAAGAAAGAGGAAGAACCGAGAGAAAGAGAGGAGGGGACGATGACGGGCTGGCGCTGAGCTATATGTTGGGGCATGTTGTCCCTTCAACGGACGAACCAGCCTTCGTCCATTCGACGGACGAACCGCGCTGCACTCCCCTGTCGCCCGCCAGCGTGATGCTCGGTCAGCTTTTTGGAAAAAGAAGGCAAGCTGTCGTCTTTTGGGAAAAAGAAGGCACCGCTGTCGTCTTTTGGATAAAAAAAGACCGGGCTGTCGTCTTTTCAAAAGACGAACCACCCCTATCGTCTTTTCACCGGACGACTGTCCGCTAGATTTGTAATTTGCCCGTTTATGTATTATTTGTGAAATTGAATAAAAAAATGTATTATTTAAAATTTTTTGCAATCTCCGGCTCCGTCGAATACATGTGGTGGGTCAAAAGTCAGCACGTACTCCTTACTCGGAGTCTTTCCAAGGAGTTACGAGCGTGCATAATGAGCAGCAGTTGTCAAGTTATTATTACTCCTACTTTCACAGAGCTGTTGATAATTTTCTTGCGATTTTATTTATACAGCCGTTGAGTTGTGCCGCGCACGTCGCCTAGTACTAGCCACGGAAGGATATGCATGGCTGGCGGTTGCCGTGTCCTTTTGCTCGCGCATTGATCGATCTCCGGCTCCGCCGAATAGATGTGGGTCAGCAGTCAGCACGTACGTACGTACTCGGATTCTTTCGGCGCATGATGGAACGGATAGCGGTGTTATTTTCGGCCGTTCTGTTCTGGTGGTGTTGACGTTGCACGACGGCCACGGACGGGAGCATATGCTTGTAACTGACGAATGAATTGCATTGGCGCGTTACCTGTAACGTACGCTTGTTTCCCTTTCTTGAGAGAGAGAGATATTTCGTATAAGGGACTGTCTAGATCTCAGGCCCTTGAGAACTTTTTATATTTAAGTCGCTGATATTATCTTAATATTTCTGTTGAAATCTCAGTTGCAACCTAGTTATAACTTATTATATTTGTGCTAATTTTTAGTTGCAACCTTATTAAATTCTCAGTTACATCCTAGTTACAACTCATGTGTAATTTCCACTTTACACGAATCACGAGGTAAATCAAACGATAAATAAGACGACTGAGACTTAAGAAGTTCTCAGGCGACTGAGAACTAGCAAAACCGTTCGCATAATCTGCCGACGAGCATGCTCCGTTCAACGAAAATCATAATGATGATAGAAATCGTTTTCAGGCAACGCTTCCCCTGTGCATGGGGGTCCATGTAACACATTGCCCTATCTTCCCTACACTAGCACG